>OY720635.1:69594887-70875233 GCA_963169105.1 Ceriagrion tenellum
GACAGGATGAAGAAGAGTAGATCGTATGCTGAGGCTAAAAAGGATATACTAGAGCGAGATAGGCCCCTGAAAGTGTAGGAAACTGGGAGGAAATTCTCTCACTACAATTCTCAACATAAACTGCCTTAACCGGTAGAATACTTAAAAAGAATATCATCTCTATCCTCAAGAAAAAAAAATAAATAATGTATGGCCAGAATCAAACAAACTGTTTCCTGCTTCTATGCAGCAGGCCATACAAGAGAGTTTTTTTTTCGAATATTAATTCTCAAGGAATTCCTTAAACAAAAAATGAAATCGTCCTGTAAGTCTGCTATTCTTACGAAAGTCTCCCTTCTTTCAATGTCTCCAGCGTTCCATCACTGCTGGCTATTCATCCGCCCTGTTTAAACTCAACTCCTTAAGAAGCTTTGTCTACTCTGCCTTCATCCGATGTACTTCTCCGTTTGTTTTCTCATGCTTTCTTAGCTTTTATTTTTCCACCTCCACTCTTACGTCTCTTGCGCCAATAAGTGCAAAATCATAGCCAAAGGCACATGAGACACATTCCTCATCATCACTACACTGGAAGAGCTTAAAATACGATGAATACAAGAGAATATGTGTGAAAATGTTCGAAAAGAGTTCAAAAGATCGAGGAAATAATTGGCAGGGCTGTCCAATGGACCGATAATTTATTCAGAGGAACATCTCGATTGGTACGATGCAAATGAATACGAGCAGAGTTTTTTAGCAACGGGATACTGAAATAAGAATATTTATAAATATCTTAAATAGAACGTTGCTATTGGTCGTCGATATCATTCCAGACACCTTCGCCACCCCTAGACGAGCTATGTTCATTTTTCTCAGCCGACCGGACACAAGCCGGAACCAACCGGGCGATGAAATCACCGCCGCCTGGCGAGGAAAACTTTCGCTTTCCGGGGACCGCGCCGCCGTTCCACGAAAGCAAAGAAAAAAAGTTCGCCTTCCTCTGAAGGACGGATTAAGAAAGGGCAGAGGGTGAGAATAAATTAATTCCCGTCCGAATTCATGAAAAATCGTGCCCGGGGCCGACCCGGGGACCATACGCTTTTGGGGGCGATAAAAGCTCATAAATCACCACAATCAATTCCACAAATCGGCCGCAGGACGGGACGGGAAGGAGTCCGCGTTAACTTGTGCACCAAGCTACATAGGCGATTGCTCCGATCCTCTTTCTCGAGGTCACAGCTGGTTCGAGCACCTCGGTGCTTCCAAGGTGAGTGACTTTTTAAAGGGCTCGATGAGCTGAGACACCAACTACGAATGTAGGTAACTCGCGCGAAATTCTAGTTGATAAATCGATACCTGGAGTTGGGATTCGACTGTAGACCGCCGAATTTCCACATATATTTTCAAGCAACTGACACGGGTTTCATATTGAGCAAGTATTTGGCACGAATCCGGAGGATATGCGCTAGAATTTTAGTCGCGGGGAATGATTATTTCCATCGCGGAAAATTGATCATTGCGTGTACTGCCAACTGAGTAAGAGTTCTACGGCATTCCTTGATTAGGCCCGTCTATAATTCCTTTGTCTGAATTATTGGTATGCTGAAATGAAGAAAGAAATATTATTGGCACATTACGCCATACATTTTTTTTTAATTTAGAGGAATTTTACTCTCTTACACCTACCTTAAACAGTATGTTACCTAATGAAGTCCTTTGGATGGACTGATGAATCTGTTTCCTTTAGACTTCCTCAAGACTTTTTTACGCGACTTCGTTACTAATGAGGTCGCCCCACCGGGGTGAGACACCTTTTGCGGCCACCGAAAATGGGTACAAGAGATGTGCAGACTACTAACATTCTTCCGTCTCCTGCCTCCGACCTATTTAGCTTGGGACGTACTAAGAAGGAGAATTTTATAATTGCGAGAAACAATTGTCAGAAGAGGCGACAAACGAGGTCGTTTGAACCCTCGAATAGGTGAATGAGTTGGTAGAGAGAATGTTAAAAGGGGAGAACATGAAGGAGCGAGAGTAACTCTGAATCCACACATACTTCTGGAAAGACGCCAAGGTGACCACGGTTTTACATAATATCCAAAGGTCGGAAAATTTCTGCAGAAGTTCTATTACACATCGATTCCGGCATGATTAAGGTTTCTGCTAAAGATTTTACTGTCGGAAATCAAAACGGAATTTTTGAAAAGAAAAAAGCATGGGAAACCAGAGCATTTATCGAAAGGATGTAACTCAAATTTGGCATATGTTGGGATACCATCTTTCCCGATTACTTCAGTCACATTGAGAATATGGTGAGAGAAGTAGGCCGCGAGACACATAGGTAAAAGAGACTGATAAGGAGGAATTTTAGATGTCTTAAGAATAGGACCGCTTGGTGAGCAATTCAGAATAAGCAGAAGTGATTTGTGAGGATACGGCAGTATTAAACGGGGGCCACTTTTCAAGGGTTTACGGCAATAGCTAAATTCGGCTGAGCCAACCTCGAATAGGAAAGACGACATCAGCAAATATGTACGAGGTGTGTTCAAAAAGTAAGGTGACTTTTCAAATTTCGCGGGCAACATACATTCGATTTTCGATTTTTTTTGTTTTGTTGAGTTGGTACACATGTCCCAAACATTTGTTTACAGTTTCAACAGTATAGGATATTTAGTTTTTTATTGACAGATACAAATGTTAGACGTGTTTTGGTGTGCTCGGCAATTTTCTGCTAGAAATAAAATGGATCAAAGAATTTGCATAAAATTTTGTGTAAAAAATTGAATTAAGTGCTCCAAAACACTTGAAATGTTGACAGTGGCATACGGTGAGTCTGCTCTGAGTAAAAAAATGTTTATCAGTGGTACAAGCTCTTCCAAGATGGTCGAGAAGTTGCCAATGACGAACCTCGCTCTGAAAAAAATCGTCGAATCACTATTAGAGAAGTTGTTGAGGATGTTGGCATATCGGTTGGCTCGTGCCATGCAATTTTTGCAGATGTTTTGGGCATGAGACGTGTGTCAGCGAAGTTCGTTCCGAAACTGCTTAATATGGACCAGAAGAACTGTCGCATGAGCATCGCTCAGGAACTGTTGAATGACGTCAATGATGATCCTGATTTGCTGAAAAGAATCATAACTGGTGGCGAATCATGGGTATATGGTAATGACGTCGAAACCAAAGCCCAATTGCCCCAAGGTAAGTACTTAGGAGAACCAAGATCGAAAAAAGCACGCCAAGTTCGATCACTTGTACGTTTTGCTCACTGTTTTCTTCGATTACCGTGGCGTAGCGCATCAGGAGTTCTTACCACAAGGTCGTACGGTACATAAGGAGTATTACCTTGAAGTTATGCGCCGTTTGCGAGAAGCAATACGAATAAAACGTCCGGAATTGTGGAAAAACAATTCATGGCTTTTGCATCACGATAATGCACCTGCTCACTCATCGTTCCTTGAGAGAGATTTTTTGGACAAAAACAACACCACAATCATGCCTCAGCCACCATATTCACCGGATTTGGCCCCCTGCGACTTTTTCCTGTTCCCAAAACTGAAGATACCTATGAAAGGACGGATATTTGCAACGATTGAGGAGATAAAGACTGCATCTCTGGAAGAAGCTCAAGGCTATACCAAAAAGTGCTTATCAGAATTGCTTTGAGGATTGGAAAAAGCGTTGGCACAAGTGTATTATATCTGGGGGGATTACTTTGAAAGGGAAAACTTGAATATTGAAGAATAAATAAATATTTTTTCACAAAAATATACAGTCACCTTTCTTTTTGAACACACCTCGTACGTATATATTGTGTTCAGCACAATATTCAGATGGCTTAGAGTCCTAAGAAGCCCAAGGGTAATTAGGCTTAGGCTACGATAAACATATTATATATCTTTCCAGATTAATGTATTAACCATTAATAAGTGATTCTTGTAGCGCTTAGTCTTCGTAATACATTGAGTCATCGAATTATCATTGCTCCATCTAATTAAGGGTCATTGGAACCCGCAAACCCTTCAAGAACGTCAAGGTTGTACTCCATACGGAGAACGTCTTAAAAAGAGTGGAGACCAAAATAAACCAGCAAGAACAAACAACAAAGGCCGGGACGTTGCTATCTCGATGGATCCGTTGTGGGAGAGCGACACGGATATTCTCGGTAATAAACGACGGAAGAGGAATATTAAAGCAACAATCGCGCCATAATTAAATACGCTCGGGGTCCCCGCGTCGCGTGACACCTGCGCTGCAGAGACAAAGATGAGAAGATTGCGACGAAGCGAAGCCGAAGAAACGTTGGTTCGCCGCTTCCGGGGGGTGACCAAAAGGCTTGCGCGACAAAGCGCCGGAGGGAAGTAGAGAGAGATTCGCGCGACAATGCCATATTTTTCCTCCCTCTCCGCCGCGTCACCGCTGACAAAGTCAACAGCGTGCCAGCACGGACGACTGTGAAGGATTCTTGGCAATGCGAATGGGGTGGGAGGGTAAGAGGGGAGGCTTAGGCTCTCCAACGGAATACGAATTTACGAGATACATATGCGTCCAGGGGCCAATGGAACGGGGTTATAAAGAAATGCTGCCAATAAAGTTTCATACCTACTTTCTTATCATAACAGTTGAGATTTTACGTGGTAAAAACTCATTAATCGCAAAAATATCAATATCAGTAATTACTTCAGATATAACCCAGTAATATAAATATAATATATTCGTCGGCCCCGGTGGCGGTGGGTTAAAGTCCTGGCCTGCTAACCCGAGGGCCGCGGGTTCGAGTCCCGCCTGGGTAGAATATTATCTGCCCAGGACATGGGTGTGTGTGTTCGTCTATTGTTAATGTAATAACACCCGATGTGAAAGGCCTTTTTTGTGCTGTTTTCGGGGTTCTAAGTATAAATAAAAGTATAAATAAATATAAAGCCCTCGTAAAGATCAAGCCTTACATCGGCAGGGAGTCGGTACCCAAGCTTCAGATTAACATGACAATGCTTCAAGTAGATAGGTAAAAGCGTTTAATATTTTTCTCCACTGCATTAAAAAGGCTTTAACCCTGACTTATTTCGGAAAAATGCGAAAAAATATCAGCTAGTTCGTTTGGATATAGAATACATACTTTGCTAATATGTCTCTTATCAATTTATTGATATAAATTGTTTGTAATGTATCAACGTGCGACTAAAGGATTATATGGAAATATTACTTCTGGCATTTCTTCGTGGCTATCCCCATTCCCATTCCAATGGCCCTTTTCACTTCTGGTTATATCATAGGTGAGTATAAAAACGCTTTTATTATTATACATATTCACAGCACACGCTGTAGGATCGTTTGGAAAGGCGCTAGCTACGTAACGCCTGCATCATAATCCATGTAAGGGAATGCGGATCCAATCAACCAGAAACTAATCTAAAACGAGAGGGTTCACTTTTAGGTTTCGCAACGCACATGCTCGCTCGGGTAATTATAATAACCGTGAACTTGACCGCATGCAAAAACACGCTATAAATAACTCTTTTAAAGGCAGCGGCCTTCGACGACTCTGCTAAGCGGAAGTTGGGCAAGGGAATTCGAAGAGTGACACTGTAAAAAGCACGAGTCAAACAAAAATAATGGGCATTGAGGGACTGATATTAATTATTCAAAAAACTGTATAAATAGCATACTGAATTGAAATAAAAATATGGGCGGAAGACAAGCTAATAAATATACAAATTAATGCAAAAAATTAATAAAAAAAAGGGACGTGTGCCGGGGATTTTGACGTATATCCCTTAAAATTAAAGCCTTAAACCAAAATAAGTAATCTCCATCTATTAATTTTGATTCTGTTGGCTGATTTTTTTTTCCGGAAAAGGACGATGAATTCTTGACTAATGACCGATTGCGAAACTTAAGACGGCGGAGAAGTTTCAACTTCACTCGCAGCTTCTTGCGATTAACTAAACGTTTGACTTAACTTCCATTAAGGCAACAAATAGTATGCAAGAAACCAGGTAGTGTAGCTGATTAATTCATATGCCTCCTAAATTATGTTTCTACATCTGCTGTGGTAACACTATGTTTTACAAGTGACCTGCATGACTCTTGAGTCACGTTTGTACAGTTACACTATTTTAGTAGTCTCTGTAGCATTTGTAGCATATCCATAGTGTGATGTATGGTGGTGAAAGTTAATTTCTTCACTATAGTTCATATTGGTGATAAGCCAACACCTGCAAAACATCCTTGTGGAGGCGTGAAGGGTAATAGGTAGTTGTAGATGTGGATTAAATAACTTCAAGTAAGGCTTTAGGTAATAAGCAAATAAAGAGTAAAAGACTAAATTTCACAGATCTTAGGACTAAAATACTGACGGAAAATATGTGTAAACAACGGCATACATCATCCTGTTTTTCATCATCCTGAAGTTTTTCCACCCTGCAAGTGGGTATGTTAGGTGGTGACGAGAAAACGGCGATTTTTAGCGAAAAATTTAGGGAAATACTTCAATCAGGGGAGAAGATAGTTTTGTCAGGAAAGTTTACCGATGATTGTGCGGTGGGAGATGTAAAGAGGGGACTGGCTGGAGAACAGGATTCCATTCCAGTGGGCCCTAGTTTGAATTCCGAAAAATGGGGAAGATTTGCAGAGGAGTCCCGATTTAATACTTTTGAGGTGGTACATAGGGAGGACTTCAAGGTGTCGAACTCCGTCGAATGGGACGTTAAAGTGTGGTTCCATTGGAGCATTTTTTGAAGAATTGGCTAAGGCTGGGTTTCTTTCAACCATTAGAATTTATTTTAAAAAATTTCCACTTATGTCCTTATTTATGCATGATACTTTGATTCTGTAGTAGTCTTTGTATCCCTCGCATGTTGGAACGATTGACGATAGAATGTTTCTTGATTAATAGAATTTAATGGGCGCGTTGCATGTGTGTAACGCTGGTTTCAATGCAGTTTCGGTGTTCTGCCGTATAATTCATGCATGCTTGGTGTGGAAGCACCACCTGCCATACACCCTTTGGGTGGCTTGCAGGGTATGACGTAGATGTAGACGTATGCAGAAATCCGATGAGATAGAGCTCGCAAAGAGGCCAGTGAACTGGCTTCCCGTTCCAGGGCTCGGGTACGAATCCCAAAATTTCCTAAGTGTCTTCGTTGTATTATAAACCCAAGCTTGGGAGCTAAGAGGGTTGACTTCCGTAGAAAGAGAGGTTTAACTGTGAACTTCTTTTGTTAACAGCAAGCTAATTCTTACGCAGTGTTTCTCTTCAGCCTTCCTTCTTTTCCAAATAATTATTCCCCTATAAGCAAACCTACGCTTCTTTCAAATCGTTACACCTACGATTGCCGGAAAGTTGTCAGTCACCTTCCCAAAGAACCAACCAAGCAAGGAAATGACGATATGAAGTGCCGAAAAATTGCCAATCAATAGTTGAGGCACAAAGGGATGGAGAACGTACAATCATTATAGCTGCAGAAGCAAGATAGTTAACGAGGAGCAGGTTAACGAGGGATACGGGAAGCTGTCACAAAGGGGGTGGACAAGGATGAATAAATGGAACGGGAGAGAGGCAAAGGAAGCGAACGAAGATGCGCAAAAGGCCAGGGTCGCACGACAACACACAACAGACCATAATGGAGGGAGCATGATGGGTTCCCGAAGTAAGGGAACCAGCCGCCGCTTCCAGGGGGGGTTGGCGGCTTCACAATGATCTCTCGCACACAGGGACAGCCCGCATTTTCCAATCCAGAGGGAAGCCATGGAGGCGACGGCCCCCGATCCTGTCTCCGGCACACCGGCGCGCGAAAACGGCCCCTCCCGCCCCACCCACAACCGCCTCCGCGCCCCATAACCAGCGCCCGGCCCACTCCTTCCAGCACTTCACGACGAAGAGAATGTGTGCCGTGTGAGGGGATAGGGGAAGCAGGGCTGCCGCGACTACTCACACTGTCCACCCACACCTATTACGGTTGACTCATGCCGCCTCCCACACCACTAACCGTCTTCTCATCCCTCCCCAAGCCATCTGCAGACCTTGCCATCCGTGTAGGGCGTAGGAGGGAAAGAGGAGGGAGAGGCAGGACGAGTAGTGCATAGAGAGAGAGAGAGGAAGAAGAATACGAGGGGGAATTTGAAAGACGGAGGCTTTGTTGTGCTATTTATATTCAAGCTGATTGGCCATTCAGGGCGGTGGCATAAAAAATTACAGCCGCTTCATGCCAACGAGGCCTTGTTAAACTGACATGTCGGTTCAGAGAGCTTTTAATTTAAGACTGACCCTCGATAATTTGGACAACTGGCGTGTTAAGAGCTAATATAGTAGAATAACTATCACCTGTGACGATAGAAATCACATCTTGCTATTACATCAATGGCGGAAGTGGGAATGGCAAATGGTTGGAGCACTCCGAAAGACGTCACTAGAGGACTGGTAAAAACTTTAATACGGAGCGTGGCGCTGAAATGAGCCGGGAATTCGGTCATTTCGAAAGGAGAATGTGCAGAACTGGAGGTTAAGACAAGAAATCGTCCAAAATCTATGAGATTGGATTAGTAGATTGTGCCGGCCAAAATATTAAATTGAGAATCAAATTTTTACAATTGAAAAGCCTTCAGCAGATGTTCAACACATTTCTTTTGGTACTTTCATAACTGGATGTAGGTTTTGATGGATTAACTAATAGCTGTTAGTGGGGAGCTCCGTTTTAAGACACTCACGTTTTAAGTAGACACAGGTCTAGATATGCTATTTGGATTTAATTATGGAAAATAATTTTGTTACATGTTGTATTATCTTGAGGAATGTGAAATAAAATTGATAAACGACGCAATAATAAGACAAAAATTATTTCACTCACCACATTCTCGGTTTTTTTGTTTTTCAATTATTCTACAGGAAAAAGGTAGGTTGTGATAAGATACGGAGAATCTCCTCCTGGTATTCTACACTTGCAGGGTCCAATCTTCCTCCACAGAAATAAGAAATCAAACTTCCATAAAACCTAGTAATGTATTCCTTTAGAGGAGTTACGGCAGAGGAAAATACAATTGTTACAACTTCCGTCCTTCCAAAAAATATGCAGAAGTTTACACTTGGCTTTTATTTGTAAAACGGCACGACGAAATAAATAAGAATTTAAAGGAATGAGGGCTGATATCCAACTTCATCACTTTATTCAGGTTGACTGCTCATGTTTCGTGCAGCCTCCCACTCGATAGTGCCTCTAGGCCGAAAGTTTACTCAAGAGATCGCTGTACCTTGCCCTTTAGTCTGCTCTCCGTCTGGCTTGTTTCCTCCGTGACTGGAGAGGCTGCTATCCCAGCATACCCGATAACCCCGGAGCCTTACTTTCCTCTTGCAACAACTTTTCACAAAACCCACGAATCTTCGACGAACTCGATCGAATTCCTTGATTAACACTTTCTCCCAGGTCTTCCAATTACTTGTCTCCGGTGACCGAAAGACGAAGGATTCAAGATTCAAGAAGAGGGGGACACGAAAATGAGAGAGTTACGGGCACCGTTGGAAATTGGACTGGAGTAGAAAAAAGAATTATTGGCAGGACCTTGACTGACTGACAATGAGGGAAGATGCGAGGGGTATCGGAAGAAGAAAGAGGTAGGCACAAGCTCAGCGGTTGAGTGGGAAACCGACACTGCAGTGAGACACAAAAATCTATCCCCGATATCGCGTGTAAATTTTTTTGCAAAGCTGTCATTTACGCTTGTATGAGGTAACGAAGCTTTTCCGGTTATTTTCAAGAAAGAGAAGATTCAAATCAGTCACCAAGGGGGCGACTTTCATTCCAAACCACCCTAGCAGAAGGGTACAAGCGAGAAAGAATTATAAGCCGTGTGCGGTGCATGATAAGTCCACTTCCCCAAGCACATAAGAGCGATCAAAATAAGAAAAAACACCACGCATACAAAGACTCAAACCATAAATGAGAAAACCGGACTAAATAGTTGGTCGCCCGCTCAATGAAGCATACACAAGATAATAACTAATTTATAAGTCCTGGAAGCTACCATTGTTCCACACTCACTAATTGCATTTCTCATTTTCAGTACATGTTTCATTGAGTATTAGATTCGTAGCAAAAATAAAATTGCAGGCTCCCACTCTAAAAGAGCCAGCTCTTAGTTTAATCGGATTGTTTCGAATCATAATTTCACCAGCGATCCTCTAAACAGGGATAAACACAAACACGTGTCCATCATTGTAAAAACTTGACGAAAAATTGCAAGCATTCCGCTGAGAGAACTCCCTTACTTCAAGCCACAATTAACACGGCCTGATAAATTAGAAAAGAACGAACAAAATTAATAAAATGAGAGAACGCTGTGAGTTAAGATAAGTTAGATATAAACTTTATAACAGGAGGCCAAAATAACAGAATGGGCATTTTCCTGACCAGTACGTCCCCCCTCCGAAACAACAATACCGACAAAAAATTTAGCACGCACCGCTTCCTTCGCCGAAAACGCGAAAAAGGTAATTTTCTGGGGCCGTACACAAAAGCACAGTGAAAAAAAATGAAGACGAAAACACGAGCTAAAAATGGCGAAAGCGATGATTTAATTAGACACGCAGCGGGTAAGAATACAAAAAAAATGCACGAAGAGTCCCGAAATGATTCATTCCGAGCATAGCTCCTCCTCCTCCCGACCAGCATTATATTCGGACGCATATAATGATCAAAATAGTAATTAAAAGGAGCAAAATTTTAAGACAAAGGGAGCGCGGCGTGTGCGGCCGACTCAGATTGCTGGCGTCTTGTACACGAGGGAAGAGTTTAAAGGCTGTGGGCGAGGGGAAAAAGCTCACGGGGACGAACTTGGGAAGGCGGAGAGAAGCTGCCTCCAGCACACCGCACAGTGCTGCCGCCTTTAGTTTCTCAAGTCTCATCCCACGGCATTTGTCGAGCTGGACGCGGCATAAAAGGCATCCGTTCTCCTCCTCACTGCCCCACCTGCTTCTCTTCTCCTCGCCTCAGCCTTTCCCTTCCACCTCATCCCGAGTTCTCCTCAGCGAGACGAGACCCATCCCACCCTCCACTCACACCCCCTGCCACTTCCCTCCCCTTTCCCCCACAACAACAGAGTCGGGAGGGACGAGAGTGGATCTGGCAACGTCGCCTTACCTACGCTGCACTTCCTCAGACTCCCTCCCACCCACCCACTCCATCCTCCTCCCACCTTCCCAGCCTCACACTCCTCTCCGCCGTGAAGTAAAGCGGGTAGCCTTCTTTCACTAATGCAAGACGAGCCAGTCTCCTCTCAACTTCTCTCGAACACATCTTAGAGGAGAGTCGAGAGAGTCCTCCTCACAGAGCTTCCACCCACCTCCTAGACACTAACACACACGTATCCATTCACATACAGCTTCTTCTCTTTCCTCCACGCTCAAGAAGACAGGGCGCGAGTACAGAGGACGGATGTAGAGAGAGGCGAGTCTAGAATTAGCAAAGGTTACGAAAATGTGATCGACCCGAGTACAAGACACGATTCCCCGTCTTGTGATATCCCACGCCGGCAGCAGACTTCTGCTACGAGTCCCTTCCTGTCTGTTCCTCCTCTCCGCGGAGGTGGCCGCTTGCACGTATATCGGGGGCCGCAGCGGCTAGTCCCGCAATTGGGGATTGTACCGCCATTACCACGGGTTGCCTTAATGCATTTCTCAAGTCCGTCCGAATCCTGGTCTCACGGCCGGTGGTCAAACGATTAAAGATAAGGCTCGAATTGACCTTGAAAACCTGCGCAAAATGTCAAGGTTTACCTACGAATAGAGAACATTACTTCACTCAGCGATCCAGCATGCTTTTAACTCTCTTGCTCACGGCTCGAGCTCCGATTTTTCCCCTCCCTCCGCGTGAGAGTTCTTATTATCTTGAATCACGTACAACGACCCCCTCGATTCTTTAATACGAACCCCACAAACTTTAAGTGCTCCCTTAAATTTTCTCACTTACTACATTGATACACTACGTATTATCTTTCCAAAATTTCCCACATTTTCCCTTCTTTCAGAACAACTAGGTTTTAGTCCTTTTCAGTTCAGAAAAATCTTCGATCTGTTTCTTATTTTGCTCACAGAATTAATTCTCTGATGAGAGAAGGAGAGCTGGACTAGTATCAACCATTAATATCATTCGATTTGTACAACAAGTGCTCATTGAGGATTCTCTTGTATGTATTTCTTACTTTGTCAATAGTACTGAAAATTTCCAATATTTTCCCTTCTTTCTGAACAACTAAGTTGCAGACCTTCAGCATTTTCAAACCTGGACAAACATCCTTCATGTGTTAGTCTTATACGGCGATTCATATCCAAAAGCACTTCATTTGCCCGACAGTACGTTTCTCTTGGATGCCTTCAAACTTTTCCCACCACACCGTTTAGATTCCCAGGGGCCAAAAATTAACATTTGGGAATCGAATCCGAATTGGAAATATAATTGCACGTCGATAAAATTACTGAGTGGGCGGCGAAATGAGAAGCCATTAAGGTTTTAGGGCGAAAATAATACGACTCAAATGGCTTCATCAAACTTCGCGCCCCTTTTGCGTGAGAAAAACGCGTTGTGGCGCTGCTTGGGGAGGAAACGATCAGGGCCCCCTTCCTTGAATAGTCTGACCCTGGAGACCCTAGGGTCCCTCCCTCCCCTCTTTCCACAACCCTCAGCGTGGCGTCCCCTTCGTACGCCTGCTCTCAGGGGAAAAATAATCCGAAATCACCCCTTACTTCAACAATATTCCCCCTAAAGGCAAGTAAGTAGCGCCCCTGACCCTCCCTCCGCCATGACGTCTCTCGGATTATAAATCTAAAAAAAATGGGAACGTACGCATTCCATTTTTCTTCCTATTTACGTTCTCCGTGCTCCCTCGGTCTCCTTTCATAATCCCAGTTGTCACTTATCCACCTAGCGTCCCCTTCCAACTTCGTCTGGCTTCCAGTATGAGATTCGCAGAAATTGAGAATTCCCCGACGCTAGTTCTTTTCATCCACCCCGTCCCGGGAGCCGAAATTATGACAGTTATTATTTTTCAAAATCCATAACCCCCCCTTCCCTCCCACTCAGTGCTCCAACGCTACTACCACTCTCCGGCTCCCGTCTCATCCCGCCCCCAGGTCACGAGACCTTTCTCTCGACTGTCGACGTAGCGAGACTTCCCCTTCTCCCTCGATCCGAGGGCGACTCTGCCCACACCGTTGCAATTCTTCCTCTCGCCGCTGCATGTTGACTCCTTATTGAAACTCCTACCGACCAACTACGCCTCCCCGATACGTCTTTCTCTCTGCTGCATCCCTTCCTCATAGGTCGTTAAATATAACGCCCATCTACTCCCACTATGACTCCTTCCATCACTCCTCAAAACCCCGAGTACTATAAGCAAATAAAATGCTAGCCTTCTCTGAAGATAACCTGAATGCATCACACACCCACGTTCTCATAAAGGTCGCTTTACACGGTACATTTTATTGTATACAATCGAATGAATGAATTCCGTCATGAGAAAAATTGTACCGCGTAAAGCGGCGAATTGTATGATTGACTAACTGAGTGAATAGAACCTGTTCTAATTCCATTCATTTTCTTGTACAATCTATGATACATTCGTTTGTGCACTAAAATGTACCATGTAAAGCGGCCATATGGGCGGGAATGTATATTTCTGAGAAAAAACAATACATTTAGCATTATTAAGTAAAGTAAGGAGTGCATCTTGCACCTTCATTCAGGGAAGATAAAATTAGGAAAGGTTAGGCTTGTCCTAGGCCATCTGACGTCGGGGCGCTAGTTCGTATGCCTCGCCAGGCAAGAGTGCCGTGCGAGTGTATCACTTAAGACAGAGTTCGACCTTCACAGAGACGGTAGGCAAAATATGCGGTAAGAGATGTTGACGTGCCACTCTGCAAGTGCAGATTAACTTGAGTGTCGAGCCAGCATAACTGAAAACAGCAAGCATTGCATCAAATAAATATTGTTTCAGCTGAACGCTCAAGAAATTAGGACGCAATTATGCATGGGAATGTGGACTAGGATACTGTTTGCTCTTTTGGGCGATCTTTCAGATTGGCTAAGATAGATTTTATATGTTTCTACGCTCAAAAAAGAACTATAAAGACGAGCGTAAATGACTGAAAGCAAAAACGGTTGCGCCGAGTAATATATCTGAGTTGATTATTCGCCAGAATCTGAAGTACCGTCCAACGTATAATGATTCGGAATGCAAAACGCAACGAATGGCTGAGTGAAATAAACGCAAAATATCTTGATTTAATAAAAACAAACCCGTGAAATAAAAACTTCCGTATGACTGACGCGTTTCCATGGAAAATAACTAGAAACCAAACACGGCCGGGGTTCAAAATGGAGAAAGAGAACAACCAGGTAAACAACAAAAGAAGGAAGCATGGCCACGAGAACCTAATGGTAGACTATCTGACACGGCAGAAGACATTTGCACGCCCACTTCGGGGATTAATGCAACTTGAACTGTGTGAGGTAAAGTCAGAATAGGCAC
The DNA here is from genome assembly GCA_963169105.1 of Ceriagrion tenellum. Lineage (NCBI taxonomy): Eukaryota > Metazoa > Arthropoda > Insecta > Odonata > Coenagrionidae > Ceriagrion > Ceriagrion tenellum. Next base: position 69,609,378 of record OY720635.1, read on the forward strand.
CGTATCCCCTTAAATAAAAATAAACTACGGTCAATAGGTGAGGGCGGAAAAATATGGAAAATTGGCTGAAAAGGGTTAAATAGGATAATCAGCCCTTTAGTCTTCTGATTTGGCTATTTCAAAGAAAGGAAAAAGCAGGATTTAATAAAAAATAATTACCACAAAGAAATGATTTCACTAAACACCTATGAACTTGGGCAGAGATGTAAGAGAATCAGAGGATCAATTCTTATACACACCCGGCTTCCAGACATTAGAGAAGCGAACCGGACATCAATATTATTTAAGTATTCTACCAGTAAAGGGTATGCTTTGTTGAAAGTCACAGAATCTCCTCCCGGTTTTCCACTCTTCCACGAGCGTATCTGTCACAAGTATTTCCTTTTCTGACTCAGCATACGATCTACCCTTTTCCGTCCTGTCCATGAAACATTTTCTCCTTCTTCCTCTTCCCCGCTGGCCCATCCCTCCATCACACTCTTGAGCAACCAATTGCCCCTAATTACTTCCTCTATCCATCTAATCTGCCGATACCGGATTTCATTTAGAAGTTTCCTCTCCTCGCCCACCATATTGATCACTTCGGAGTATGAGTAGGAAAATGATAAGGGATGGCAAAGATTGGAGTGCTATCATCCTTAAGAGACAGTGAAAATGTACGATATATAAGAGCGCACACCAGCAAAGGAACTCACAAGAGCCCCCCATGATTTTCAAACGCGGACAAAGACATCCGATTGCGTGAACACAAGGAGGATTCGGGAAAACTCCCTTCAAGGGGGGGACGCATCTCGACAAAGCAAGCTCCAATCCGTTTTCGAGCTTAAACCGACCTCGCACCGCACAAAAGGAGAGAGGGACCCCTGAAATTTCGCATCGAAAGGTCGCGCGGAGGAACCAGAAAGGTTTCCGTCTGAGCGTTTGATGTCGTCAAATCTGGAAGACGCAGACGGTTAGACTCTGCGACCCCGGACGGCAACAAAAGAAACGAAATGTACGTACATAAATATGAACCTAACCCTCCTTCCTTCCTTCCCACAGAGACGACAATAATTGAAAGAGACAGAGAGAGAATGGCCTCTCGTCTTTGTCCTCGGCGTCCACGATCCCCTCTCATATATACCTTTCCTCTACGAAGCCGTTTCCGCGTTCTTAGCCCGATGAGGCAACGCCGTGAACTGAAGGGACGTGGAATGTCCTCCCCCACCGCTTCCCAACGTCGAAGCTTGCTGCTATATAACCCCTTTGTTTTCTCGGAATGCCGCGCCGATATGACTCGATCGTTTTATTCCCATTCCGCTGATGATGTATCGAAGGAATTCAAAAGGGTGGGGGTGTGACGTCACCCCCTCCTCCGCACCGTCTCCACCCCCCTTTCCCCCCCGCGAGGGAGATTTATCTCTCCATTCGAGATCGTCCATTAAGGAGCCGGCTGGCCCGACGCGTTCCAAAACGCGATATTGGTTTCGCGCTGTCCTCCCTCTCCATTCCCGCGAGAGCATTGGCTCTCTAAGAATTAAAAAAAAAAAATACTGTGTGCAAGAAGGGAACAAAAGAAGTGCGCGAGTGTCAAAATGGGTAATTTATGGGATATCGCGGCCGTGTCGGCACACCATTTTGAAGTCCCGCGATAGGAGAGGAGAGTACGAGAGCGACGGAGAAAGGTCGTCACAGTGAGAACTAAATATGAGAATAGATGCGGTCATCCATCAAAGAGTTGGAATCCATGGCCAATTTTAGAGCAGGAGGGAATATTTATTGCCATTAAGCCACGGTTTTAGAAATAGGTTTTCGACGGTCTGTTTTATACTTTCCCACTTTCAAACGCCTGTCTTCATCCCGGTTCTCCTTTCCCCGTTATTAAATGATTAATGCAACTTCATTCATTTAAATAAAAGAGAGAAGATATGTGTTTGGTTTTGAACTCTGAAATGTTTACGGTGACCGGTTTATATGTCCTCATTTCTCACTGGAACACTTCAAACAATTATTTTATTCGTACGTAAGTTCACAACATCAATCCTAAGGAATAATTTTAAAGGAAACCAAATTTTCAATCACTTGATGATGTCACACAGCGACGAAACCTAGGACGTGAAAATATAAAACTTATGTGGAAATTACAAAGTGTTTTTAACTATAATCAAAATTTTAAATTAAATGCAATTTCTCAAATGTTAAACTTTTACTCGTACACAAAAACTTGTAAATTACAGTTAAAGAAGGGAGGAGACTAGAGAGTCTGATAAATAGATAGGGGTTTTGACACACCAGGTTCATTTATTGATGAAATATCGCTCGAAAACAGAGGTCACGACACAATACCCAGAGCACTCAAATACACAAAATGTTAACTCATCAACTTCACAGGATAATGTAGCAAACATATTCGCGACGCATCCGTAACTAGGCCAAAGAGATGCATGAAAAAAGTATCAGGTGCACACGAGTTTAAGTACATTAAAGAGTGCAACGCTTTCGTGATGGTCCGAGTATAGGATTCGGCATTAATCACCAACAATCACGTTTCCATTTACCTCGGCAACGTCCACACAATTACGCACGCAACTGAAATGGACGCAAAAAATGGAGCCATTACACCCATCCGCGCTGCTGTAAAAAAAGTTAACTCAATAGCAAAGAGCATGCGGGATGCAAAAAAAAAGAACCTCATTCCACAACGGCAAACTAAATTCGAACGCATCCACGGGAACTCCAGGATTAAATATGGGGTGTTGGAGGTGCGGATGGTTTCGAGGGAAGAGGAAGACCAACCGAATAGGCCCTAAACGAATCCTTTATCGATTAAGTGTTTCAGTTCCGGTTTCCGCTTATGAGGCTACGTGTAATTAGGTTTTCTGGTCCTGGTAACGTGATTGAAGGGCCGTCCTAACACGATATATCTCTCTCTCTCTCTTAAGGGCTCTCCACGCTGTTGGAGAGAGGTGCCTGATGGTTTCAATCCTTTCCTTTGAGGAGGTCCCCAGAGAGACCGCTGGGCGCCCAATACATGCACAGATATTCAAACAACCTGCCGAGTAATACGCTCCACCTTCAAACAAGCGGTCACAAGGCTTGCGCGCCAAAACGCCGAACGCATGAGAATCGATCGCGGAACGACATGAGAAACTGATTCAGTTATGATATCGTATCAACCTTCTCTGTTAGAAAACAAGATTGTATTAATAATAAAAGCCGATATTTGGATTGGAATTTACACCACTCATAACTTCGGATTTCTAGGAACATTAAGTGCGAGAAATTATGCAGTTTACGGCACTATTAGATTGATTTCAACAGCCCATTTTCTAGACAGATATAGTCCGAGAGAATTTTCAACGGAAGGTAGTGGCTTGAGGGCATTATGAAGTATAATGGGCTGTAGAAGAGAGTGATTGAAGTGAGGAATTTTGGCACGACTTAGAACAGACGGGATTCTAGACGATCTGAAGGACCGAAGGAGGTATAACGAGTTCGGTACGGAGGAAATCAAGGGCATATGCTGTGATTTCTGTCGAAAATGGGATCGATGACTCTGATGATTAAGAGTTAAGGAGGAAACTCTTGGAACCAACCAATATTCACTTGTAGAGCTCGAAGTGACGAGGTATTCATTGGATGACTTTTTTCAGTTAATTTTTAGATGTTCCTTCGATGGATGCTAATTTAGTTAGCATCTGCCAGACAACGTACCAATCAAACTCAAATGGTTCGTCACTTTGGCTGACAATTCCATTGATAGGGAACTAAAGAAAGCAGTAGAGAATGGTGATGCATCTTTCTCAATGTAATAGCCAACATTATTGACAAATATTTTGAAAAATTATTGATAGGTATCTTTACACAGCAAGAGATATTAACCAACATTTTGCTTCAGAGCCAAAAAAGCCGATTTTTTAATTATTTTTGTAGTGTTCTACCGGTTAATGTGGGTTTTAGTGAATGTCAGAGAATCTCCACCCGGTTCTCTACACATTCAGGAGCCTATCTCGCTCTAGAATATCCTTTTTCGCCTCAGCATACGATCTACCCTTCTCAATCCTGTCCATGAAACCTATTCTCCTTCTTCCTCCTCCCCGTTTGCCCAACATCCTTCCCTCGATCACATTCTTCAACAAGCCCTCGCCCCTTATTACATCCTCCAGCCACCTACTCTGCCGGACTCGAATTTCATTAAGAAGTTTCCTTTAAAAGGAAAAATTGATTTGTGAACTAGTGAACTCACAGTACAAAAACAACAACCACAATCAGCCCAGATAAAAAAGCAACATTTTACTTAAAACAACATGACAAGAATACATCAGGATTCTGTCATGTCCCAATTATTTTACAGGCGCAGCTCCCAAAATAATGTCACGTTATCCAAATTCTCTGAGTCTACGTCATTATTTTTTTATTGACAGGTTCTATTCACCAAGATAATATCCTCATGGTTCAATTAAACTCATGAATATCAGGCCTAATTTGGAGCATTGGAATCATTAAATGAAAGCGCTTTTTTCTGGAAGAGAAAAACGATATTACGAGTAGAATGAAAAAAATATACGTAATCGCATTTAGATTTTAAGTATGATAAGCAGGATTTTTTATGAATTATCCCATAATCACCGAATAAAGTCGATGGAAAAGCTTCAACTAATAAGGGTTTAGTCTCGTTCTTGCAGGTAAAGTGATAAGAGCCACTTGCTGCATTCAGATGAGTCTTAAATGAAGATTTCAAAGGAGAAATCAGCGCGGGATCTTGATGCAAATCTTCAGTGGATAAGATTTTTCCTTGCGACATCAAAAAATAAGCCATAATCGACGAAATCATCCGCAAAATACCGTCTTGAGATCACTTCTTTTTGAGGATCATGTCTTGATATAGTTCTGGTGATTGAAAAAAATGCTACTTGAAATCAAATCTTATCTTGAGTGATAGAATCGGCGAAAAATATTTAATTCCAAATAACATTCTCTTGGGTAACGACTTCGTTATCATCGATATGTAGGAATTCACCCTCCACATAACGCGGGGCCTATCATCAGCCTTAAATACGTTTCCATCTTTGTCCAGTGTTCTTGGCTAGACCTTATTTTTCCGCGCATGAGAATACGCATTTTTCAGTTGCGTAATATAGCGTTTTGGGCATAAACTGTCTATTATTCTGGCAATATTGTAAGAAGCCCTTGGAGAAAATTGCAAAGTCTCCATCTGTGGCTCCAAGAGACTTTACATAGTCTAGGCCTCATCCAAAATCTTTCACCATTTCTTTATATCCTAAGCAGCCACCCACCAATTCCAGATACATACCCAGAAGTCTGGTTTCGCTGTTTACTTAATTTTACGTCTTCATTTACCTCTTCATATTTCACGTCTCTCGTCATAATTTTAATATTTTTTACACCCACACCTTAAACACCTCCAGTCTATTCTTACCCTCTTTCATCAAAGACCCCGTTAACATATTTGGACATACAATGCTACACTCTAAATTGCAATCTTTGTACACCTTCAAATAAAAGTTAGTTAGAAGTAAATAGAAATTGAATAGACGTTGAATTAGAAGGAACCAACCAAGTAGTATATAAATTATATAGTTTTATACCAGCAAGAACACTCAGAGCTAAATGGCGCAATAACTTTTCATGTCCTTGAACTGTCTTAACCCTCTTAGTGCCACGGGCCGATATATCGGCCTTTGCTCCATGGGCGAAAAGTGCCATGAGACGATATATCGGCTCGAGCACAAATTATTTTTCAAACTAATTTTGTTGTAATAATTACATTTATCCTTTATGCAATGTATCAGAATATTATTAACAGCAATTAATTCATTTTTAATAAAATAAAAAACATTTCATTCATATCTAAAATAGTAACTTCATATTGTTTTTTTTAAGGTGTTACAAAACTCTCAAGTTCACGCTGGCACATTTCGCTAGTACCACCAAGTTTCGGTGGCACTGAGAGGGTTAAATACATTGACTCATGCCTAGCCTTCGTTACGTTACTGAAGGATTTACCGCGTGACGAACCATATCTCATGCGTGTTGAAGATCAACACTGGTATGATATCAACACTAGTACAAGTAATTGTGTCTAACTACACAATGCGAAAGAAAGGTTAAGATTATCGAACACGACAGACCCCTTTCTCAAAGACTTCCGCACAATTTTCACTCCGTCCAGGACTAAATGACTGCCCGCGGAATGGGTGCTGGGTTTTTGGCACCGGGAGAAAAAGAGAGGGGAAGAATTTGAGAGAGAAAGACATAGAGAGAGAGAAACATTTCATTCCGCGACCTTTCCCCTTCAAAAACGCAAATAACACGCTCCCGTATGCAAGGGCACGCATGAAAACGCAAACCCCCGAGAGTCGAGACCTTTATCCGCACGCATCACGCGAACCCAACTCGGCACGGAAAGGAGAAAAACAGAATCCAATACAATGCAATGGCCTCTCGAAAACCACTCCCTCCACGCAAGCAGAATCGAGACAGGGAGACGGATGAATATATAAACGGGACGGTTCAGGTCGGCAATGGGAAGAGAAGGTAGGGGACGAGGTATACGCATAGAACGTTCTGACGTTCAGTTGAAAGGGCGGGCTTTACGGAGAGCGCCGAGGCCAAACTTAAGCTCCATGTGCTCGCCTCTACGCCACGAAGGCAAACATTGCCAACTTCGCGCTTAATTTAAGACAGTAACTTTCGGGAACAACATTTGCACGTAATACTTAGGCATACTCCTAGATGTGTATTTAGTATACTACAAAACACTTAGTAAAATTTGCTGAGACTACTGACAACATCACACCTCAAACCTTATGGAGATTAAAACAGGATAGGAATTTACATGATAACCTAGTCAGTCAAATAAGAGCAGACCGTTCAATCGTGAGTTGTTTGACATAAGAGAAAGTCAACCGATTAAGGATTAGGTTTGAAAGAGCAAAGAAGAGCAGCCTTTGGCTCATATACTCTAGGTATTGACGAGAAAAGCGCAATCATCTCCATATTATCTGCTTGCACGCTGCTAGGCCGAATGGACATTGATGCTCATATAGGAAGGTAACATCTTTTCTCAGATAATCGTCCTTATTGTAAGGGAAGAGGGAAAGTTGACTCCCGTACGTCCACCCTTCCACTAATCCTTCTGCCATTGTTAAATGACTAGGTCATACATGCTTTAAAATTCAACAATAAACTGTACGTTGAAATAATTACAAAAAAGGATAGATTCCGGTAGCTAAGCCACACTGACAGCAATTATATATTCCATAATTCCATCACACGTTAACAGAGCAAATCACACAATTTTCACCAAGGGCTTCTTACAATATTGCCAGAATAATTGACAGTTTATGCCCAAAACGCTATATTACGCAACTGAAAAATGCGTATTATCATGCGCGGAAAAATAAGGTCTAGCCAAGAACACTGGACAAAGAACACTGCAGGGTAACACCCACACAACACGTGAGTGCGTGAAAAACTAAATAAACCAACAGACAGAGAATGAGGTCGCTTACACTATAAACCTCCTTTAAAATATTTTCACCATTCAAAAGCCGAGAGAAATATGCATTCACGTCAATATACCGAAGGGGAAGAATAGGAAGAGGAATAATTTATAACTCACAGTTTTACTACAGTATTATGAGCAAGTATCAATGAGGTTTAGGCAGCCTCAAAGGTCACAGACCTGTATGAAGATTGCCTTCCATAAATGGAAAACATTGCTGGCATAAAACAAAAATTTATATTAGCATATACAATAAACAAAAGCATACATAATAATAACAAGACTATTTCATTCTAGCCCAATTTTCAACGAGGGAAGCAGAGACAATAATAATATTTCAACTTGGAACAGCAATAGAATGCAAATTCACGGAGACTTCAACACGGAGAGGCCATATACAATACCCAAACTCCTAGATTACATCAAGTCTATGAAAAGGTTACCTCATCTTGCTGGGTGTCTTTAACCAGGCATTATAACACTGGTTATCATCAAATTATTAATTGATTACGGTAATATTGGACGGGATGGAGAAGGGTAAATCGTATGCTAAGGCGAAAAAGGATATACTAGAGAGAGATAAGCCCCTGAATCTGTAGAAGACCGGGAGGAGATACTCTGGCATTCAACAAAACCTACCTTTACCGGTAGAATACTCAAATAATAATATGGTAATATACCGTCTAAGGAAGGTATAACTGGAAGAAGGCAAAAATCCACCAAGTTTTTACACGCGCAATATCAAATGCAAATAACCGTACAATTAAACGATGGAAGAAATGAAATTGGAAATGAATAAAACAATTTCGCCTGGTTACAATGGGTTGAGACCGTACTTTAGCACCGAGAGGGCGTGGAGAAAAATGAAACGATATCCATGCTTTGTGGGTGGATTCACGTGAAATGAGGAAAGAGGAGGAGTCGGCGGAGGGAAGGAAATGTCCCTCAAACCATTTCGTAGCACGGAGGCGAGCGCTCACGAAATACGCCTCCCACCCATTAGGCCGTCCGCCCCATCGTCCGCCATCCAAAGGAGATTGGGGGCGTAGAGGAGGGGAGCAGCGCGTGGGTGGGTGGCGGGAGGGAGGGCAATTGAGGGGGGGGGGAGTGAGGATTTAGACAGGACTCCCCCGCCCCTTTTCCGCTTCCCTTGCGAATGGGGGAACCTGGCCTCCAATTATCCTCCCGAAACCCACCCTACTCCCTCCCTTGTCGCTCCGGCAAGCTGAGGAGCTCCTCTGCCACCCACCTCCCCATCTCTGCCATACTCCTGCGACGAAACAAACACGCCCACTCAGGTCCCCCCAATTGCACTCCCGGAACCACTCCGGTAACCAGCCCCGGTAACTCCCTCCCTCTTTCTCTCTCCGCACACACCCACCGACCGTCCGAGCGGGGCACCTTGATGGCGTGCAAGCCTTCAATCGCCAAGGACCCTCTCTCTCCTCTCCCCTCCCTGCGTGGACTACACGTCTCCTCGCCTGAAATTGTTGTTCGCCCCTTCCCAAAGATCCTCTTTACCGCCGCGGCAACCCCAACCCATCGACAACAAGACAGGTCATTGGATGGACGGACGGCTTTATTTCGGGCGAAATCGAAAACACCTGGGGACAACCTTCCCCCGTCCCCCCCCCTTTATGCACACGCGACCTGAGACGTGGCCACTAGAGCACACAGCCCTCACAAAAGCAGTCACAAGACGGATGCTCAGACTGGGCTGGTTTGTAGAGACGAGGGTACTGGCTTCCCATTCGAAGGGATCGGGTTTGAATCCCAGGTCAGCAATCTCTTCACCTCCCGGGTTTTCTACCAGCCGAGAGGTAGGATTTTGGACGGTCCTTACTCAACTGCTGGGGCATATGCATCTCCATATATTGTACACGAGTCTGATCTCCTCTTTCACGCTTCCTCAGCATTCTCCTCTCTAACATATCATCACCTCTCGACACGCCCTCCATCCATTTTTCTCCCATTCTGTGCTAAAGACCTCACTCCTAATCGTAACTAGATATTCCTATAGCACGTCGGAGTCTAGATTTTTTCAACGCCATGTGAGGGTGATATTATGGTTTTCATGAATAGCTAGAAAGCACAAATATCTAAAAGAAAATTCCCTCCGTTTTCCCACAGCTCCGTTAAAAAACAAACGTTTTATTCCAAAATAACTGCTCTGAGGAGTTAATTAAATAAGATCTCCACGTTTCTCAAATTTATTACAGCCTTGATGCAATGAACGTCACAATTTCCGTCCAACTCCTTAGTTACATCAATATCCTATTTATCTACTCATCAACAGGCCTCATAGCCTATTTATCTACACATCAACAGGCACCATATCTGGTCGCCGCAGCTCAGAGTAGGCATACAGATTTCTAGAACACATTACACCCTGCAGTCCTGCAACGAAACTTAAAAAAACATGCAAGGCGGGTACATACAATCCGATGGTTAAATCATTGGCTCGACTCATTCACCAGCGGTGACGAAGGAAGCAGCGAGTGTAGAACCGGGCGTCTAGAAAAGTAAACCCGCATCCTATGAATTATTCGGAAATACTTAACCTTTCATGATTCGGTTTCAACTGGTCGAGTGACGAATTAGCACTTGTTTCCCAAGTGTACGCCGCCCCTATGACTGTACCCGGAACCTTGTTTATGGAGTGAGACCGGCTTTTCTAAACCGTTTGAAGTTACGACGACGCACAGTGACTTCCGTGAAACGACCCTAGTGTACCTATGCCTCAAAGGGACTCGCTTCGTACTGTTGCCGGAAATAAAAATCAAATCAGTTCTCGCGAGAATCGTGCGTTGCCTTGGCTTACGGGGTCAATTGTTTCTTATTCATTCTGTTCCGCCGTTCCTTTCCATTCTCACCCTTGAGACCAAGAACAAAGCTCAACAAATAAACAAAAGAAAGCGCCGCGTTTTGATAAAAGCTGCCACAAATAAGCAAAGTGATGGGAAAAAAACTAAAAACAAATGGTCTTTTATCTTCAGTTGAAAGTTTACGTTCAGCTAATGTTTAAAAATTATAACAAATGCAGGGGGCATTTCGACATACGACTCGTTCCACATACGATCTATTCTCCAAATATGAAGCCCGCTCAACATCAGAGCTATTTTTATGTTCCGTTTTGGCCTACAGATACGAACTCCGATGATTTCCTGAAGCTGCATATCATAGACTAATATCCGGGCAATATAACGGTAACATTTACTAAAAGGCGCGCACTTACAGCAATATTTCCAAAATTTTGGAAATCGGAAACGACTTAATTAGGCAAATAGACGGGAAACTGGACTTCGAGATGTGAATATTTCGAGATGCGAACTGAGGGAAAAAAAATCGACCTAGATAGTAGAAGTACCACCATAAAATCTCTATCTCTGGTGATCAATCATAGCTATAGGGAATACAAAATGAGAAAAATTGGACGTTGAACAGGCTTAATATGTAGTCAAGTATTATTTCTCCCCAAACACAATTCACGATCACAACAAAACCCGACAGAGACACGCCTACCGAAACATCGTTTCCCATCCAAAATGTCTTTATTCTACGTAATAAGGGCGATGGGTTGCTCAAGAGTGTGATAGAGGGAAGGATGTTGGGCAAGCGGGCAAGCGGAGAAAGGGAAGAAAGAGAAGAGGTTTCATGGACGGGATGAAGAAGGGTAGATCGTATGCTGAGGCGAAAAAGGATATACTAGAGCGAGATAGGCTCCTGAAAGTGTAGAAAATCGGGAGGAGATTCTCCGACATTCAACAAAACCTACCTTTACCGGTAGAATACTTTAACAAGAAAAATAATTCTACGCCCTCGACTTTAATGACTACCGCCCCCAGAACTATTCTGAGCATCGGGTAGCGGAGTAGTGCGCAGACGGATGCAGACTCTGGCTTGCCGCTGGAAAACGGACACTGGCCACCAAGAGAACAGACAAAACTGCAGCGTCAACAAAGCACGAAGAAAATAAGACGAAAGGTAGAATGGGAGGGAGAGGTCGTCTTCCTGGGAATAAGGCACTGTGAGAAGTGGAGTCAGGTTTCCCTCACCTCTTTTTTCATACGCAGAGGAGGGGGAACCATTAGTGCAACACGACCAAGCGGGCGAGTCAGCACTCCAGAGACCAGACTACGTGTTATACGAGGCTCGGCTTCGATTTCATCAGAGGTCGCCTGCGAGGGGAGGGAAAATGCGAAGAGTTGGGCGATGGAAGTTGACAAGGGGATGTGGGGGGGCATTTGTGGGCGAGGCGTCGTCACTACTTCTACGAAAGACGTCCATTGTTTCAAGCCACTTCCCTTGGCCCTTAAATGTACCCTGGTCTTTCACGGGTGATCCATGCCGGCCAGATGTCACTCCAGCGCTTGCAAAATTTAACGGCCATCAAAATTTTTGCGCGGAAATGATTTTTCTCATTGTCAGATGCCACTTAAAATGCGGGAAAATAGACAATATGGCAATTCTTTTGACAACCGGGAGTGCATTAACTATCATTTTCCGTTAAATTAAGCAATGGCAAGTTTTGGGGCGGGAACAGCAATAATATAGTTGAATGGATAAATATATATCGATAAAATATATTACATTATGCGCCTTAGCTCATATTTTCTCCCTCGCATGATGATGATCTATATTTCCGTTTTCTTATCAGATCTTCAACGGTTACCTAATATTTTCCCGTCCATTTCGTTCACCCTACAACTCCACTTCAATGTATATCTTCCATCGGCTTAAATTGCATCCTCTGAATCTACGCCACAAATAACCATTTCGACTTCTACATCCCATAGCTCTTCTTTGTATGCCTTCCTCGATCAGCAGCTTCAGATCTTCATTTCCATCTAAACTCAGGTCATTTTCGGACGACATATCACGGTGTTCTACAAAATAAATGCGGGTCCATGAAGAACCATAGCAATAAAACAGCCCGAGTTTAAAAGAGAAATACGGGCTGCTAACGATGACGGATAATAATTTTTTTCAAATTTTCAAGAATTAAAAACTACTAGTAATGCCACTCGGAAGTGAGTACATTCTTGAAAAAAGAACAGGACTGGATTATGTTGCCACTCATAAAGGGGACGAAAACATCGGAAGTTGCGAACGAGAGGGTAATGAATTACCGGAAAAAAATCAGGGACGCAATCAAAGGACGATCTAGCTCCCGAAAGTCAATAACCAGCTTTTCAACACATCGCACCCATGCTAAAAACAAAGAAAACGACCCTCCTGGTCTCTCCAAAGCTGCAAAATTTGCCAGGACGCCTCGAAAAATCTCTGCTCAATGATGGAAAATATCGGAATATCACATTTTTAAACGACAACAAAAAAATCAGAGGGAATCTGACCCAGAAGTGAGGTGAAAAAAATCTATTCGGGATTAAAATAAAAATCTTCTTTCCCATTGTGTCAGCTGATTTCTACGCGAGACGAATATTATTCAATGCGGGTACCTTTGTTATTTCCGCCTAGTACCAACCGGGCGATGCGTGGATCCATCATGTTTTTTAGCAATTATGAGAGGCATTATGCTCCGAGGGGAACCTCCACTGCCTATCCTTGACTGCCTATTAGCCCGTGGATGTAAGTGGACTCCCCGGCTTAAATTTTCCTCCAAATAAAGTTTTAAGTATAAAAGGCAAAAAAAATCACATTCCGACCACGCGATTAATGACGTGACCCTAATACGAGGACGGCATCAAAAATGGGACTTCCCTCACAATAATCGATGTTCCTATCCATCGCTTTTCAACAAATTTTCGCTGCCTCACAATACCGAACCCCTCTCCCCCCTCCAACTTTTTGATACCAGTCGAGCCCTCTTCAAAAGAATTCCGCCAGGAGTCATATCCAGGACACTAATCCGCATTAGTCTTGCTGCAACGCGAAAATGACTAGGTACCCACAGAAACGAGTGCACGCACCGTAAATTTTCATTCGTGATGGTGGGAGACGCGGGGAAAAAGGTCTGACGCTATGGGCGGAGGAGATTGACCGTGCCTGGGCAATCAGTATACATACACACACACACATACCGTGGTAGCCATTTACGTCTATTTGCCTTCATTTGCACATATTATTCCGTGGCCTGGGAAAGGTTTTTTTTTGCGCGACGGCGGACGCATAAATACCACTTTGAAATAGAGCATGACTGACACTGGGGAGGATATCAGAGCGGAGTAATTGCGTTTATAATGCCATCAATCCGAAACTTGATCCATTAGTTGGAATGCAATCATTTGTTTCGTCGGAGACTTCGCGTGATTATGTTGCCCGAGTAAAATTTGCAACAGCATTGAGATCGAATTCACGGTTCTGGGATCGTTTAAGTAAATTATTTGTTCATGCATCCAAAAAATTAGGCCGCTACGTCGTGACCACCATTGTGATGAGTGTTTAGAATGCCCCGGAAATGAGTAGTGAGATCATTAAAGCAATGAACGAGTAATATATGAATGAGTGCAATAACAATCAAACAAGCGAGTATTGCGAGATGAGAACATAGCATCTATACCATCATTATTAAAGGAAGAGGCAAAGATCATCAAACACATCCAGTAACAGGGCTTGAGGTATAACTAATTAATCACGATTAAGGAAAATTGACTAATGCCAAATTTATGAAGACTAAATATGGGCAGCCCTAATTTCAGGAGACCAGAGAAATCAAGGGAAAAAGTCATGCGTTAACGTCGAAAACATATCACCTCCCCTCATCCTCATCTCACCTCAACCTCACCTCCCCTCATCCATTAGGCAAAGACATTTCCAAGAAAAAAACTGCGTTCCCACGCGCCGCGTATTTCAACCGACCGTAAACCTTCTAGTCCTAGGGGGCTTATTATATTAGAAGCATTCGATAGCTCATGTTGGAGGAAGGTGCTAAAGATAAAATGGAAGAACAAAACGAGAAATAATGTAGTGTACAGAAGGGTAGACGAGGAAAGAACCATATGAAACACCATACAGAAAAGAAGAACAAGATGGATTGGACACACACTGAGACAAGGGGTTTGTGAAGAACATAATTGAAGGGAAAATAGAGGGATAAGTCCCTAAAGGAAGGTCCAGGAATAAGTTCATGAGCCAAATGAACAGGAAAATACATAGGAAGAGCTACCAGGACGAAAGGGAACTAGTATTAGATAGGGAAGGATGGAAGGCTGCAGTCAACCAATCTAAGAATCGAACGATCAATCATGATCACGTCAACCATGGGCCGGACAAGGAATTATCGAAACGTATACCCAATAAATCTCAATATCCACGAATAGATTACCTTGGATCCGTAAAGCCCAACGAGAATATATTCAACGCATGTACTCAATTCATGAAATAACGACTTCTTCCGCCCACCGTGGTCTCCAACTCACACTACGAGCCTTCTAAATATGAATGGATTAGGCACCAGTGCCCCTACACTGAATCACTGCAACGGACCCGCTAACAAACTTTTGTCCAACATTAGCAGCGAGAGGTGGGCACTCGGATAAAGAACTTCCGGTGACAAGATTCGCCCTTGTTCTCCATATAATAATTTCCCTTTCACTCCGACATGGATATCCAAAAAAAATAAAAAATAAAACGACCACCATCGTTCAACTGTTAAAGTGCCGTGGGGGTACACATTTGCCATCATACCGCAATGCTTTCACCCCCCTCACACAAACATTTCCACGTCCCCATGCATGCATCATATGCCTATCTATTCTCTTTCGCGGGACGTAAAAAAGAAATAAAATAAAATCGATGTTTCCCGGGGGGGGATCGCAAAAAATGCTCCAACTCGGCGAAGAAAAAAACACGTCAAGATCCGAGGAGTGGTCACTCCCCTTTACGACGCTCTCGTGCCCTTCAATACTTCCTTTTTTTACGGCCACTCCCCGACCAATGACGTTTCGCCCAGCGGCGATACGATCTTTTGTAGTTTACCAATAAAAGGGAATTCTCCAGGCATACGGTGTGGCGGCGCTCCGATTATTCTTACCAACCGGACCAAAAACATATCAATTTCCCCCTCGCACCCTTTTAATATGACAATAAACGCAAGGCGGCGTATTGACGCGACAAAATGAATTCCTGCGTCACCCGATGACGTCAGTCAGTCTTATTTTTTGGACACAAGAGACCGATTTTTCTTCCCTAGCGGAATAGAACGCACAAACGGTTTCTTGCACTGAAAATGAATTAGAAGTCTACCAGGGAAACCTGAAGGTCCTTTACCTGGGAGACATCAGAATACCATCCAAAGGGATCACGCCAGTAATAGCAAAGCACGGTAAGACTGGAGCTTATGAAGTTAGAGACACATGCAAACTTGAGAAGGCGTTCATGGGAAGAAGACAACCGCTGTGTTCAGAGAAGATAGGGCTACAAACCAGGAAGCACTATGTGAAAACGTTCGTGTGGAGCGTGGCATTCTATAGATCGGAAGCATGGACCATTGAAAAAGCTGACCAGAGAAGACTAGAAGCCTTCGAAACCTGGTGTTGGAGGAGGATGCTGAAGATAAAATGGACGGAAGAAATAAAAACTGAAGTGTACACAGGAGTAAAAGAGGAAATGACCATATGGAACGCCACACAGAAAAGAAGAACGAGATGGATTGGACACAACTTGAGGCACAATGGGTTTGTTAAGGACATAATTGAAGGAGAAATAGAAGGAAAAGGTCCCAGAGGTAGACCTAGGAATAAGTACATGGATCAAATAAAGAGAAAAGTACATAGGAAGAGATACCAGGAGGTAAGCATTACATATTTAAGGGTGAAGGGCTGCGGTCAACCAACCTACAGATTGAATGACCAATGATGGTTCAAACTTGAAATAAGCAAGCCCAGGCACCAACATCGGGCATTCTAAGATCGCATTTTCATCAATCATTCACGGCCTTCAATCCTAATTTACTTACATCCGACTAGTTTGTCACTTCAAACTAATTTTGTTGTAATAATTACATTTATCCTTTATGCAATGTATCAGAATATTCTTAACAGCATTAATTCATTTTTAATAAAATAAAAAACATTACAATGACGTCACCACGCTCAAGCTATATCAGCTAGGAATTTTTAGTTTACCACTTTGAACTAATTCATTAAACATGAGGTCATGACTCCAATTAGGTTGCACGAGACAGCAGTGGAATATAAATGTTACAATCCGAATCCAAGCATCAAGTTGATATTTCACAGCTCATTAGATCTCATATGCACTCCTTTTAGCAAAACCATCCTCCTCCTCCTTGATTACGAAAATCACTCTGGAGAGAATGAGAAGCGGGAGAGTCGACGAAACATTGAAAAGTTGAGAACATTGGAAAGAAAAATCGGGGCAGATGGGGCTGTCGCAATAACAGGAAAGTAGGCGCGGCAGAATAGTGACAAACTGTGACTGCAGGAGGGGAAGGAGGACCGCAAGAGACCAAAAGAGGTGACGTTATGATGTATGGGCGTCCCCAGGAAAAAAAAAATTCTCCCGACGCACGACACACACACTTCTTCCCCAGGATGCCGACCCTCAGGGCACCATCCTTCCTGCATCCCGAACCACTATGCCAAGTCCCACACCACTCACCGCTCCCTACCCGCACCCACGTGATCACATCGCATAGCTACGGCCGGTACTGCTGCTGGATACCCGTGCTCGAGCACGAAAAAAGGACTAGCCTCAGCCCTACAGCCTATTTCGCAGGATGCAGAAAGCCAGTGGTGAGGGGGACCGCTATAGTCACCAACGAAAAAAATACAAACACGACAAAAAATGCCATTGCAATGCGAGACAGCGAGCTCATTACATTCTACACGTCCATGACCATTCAGCTGTTGCATGTTATCTTTTGTCATCCATTCATTTCGGTACTCTACCGATTGATTAGTTTTGTAAATGTGAGGACAACTTACTTTTTCCACATAGATTTATTGTAACAAGACGACCTAGGTTTCGACGAAGCTCGTCATCATCAGGTGACCTGACCTGATGATGACGAGCTTCGTCGAAGCATAGGTCGTCTTCTTGCAATAAATCTATGTGGAAAAACTAAGTTATACTGATCATTTACAATGCTAAGCAAATTCCACGAAGCCACGCCCGAGAAAACGGAATAGATAATTGGTAGGTTATGAAAACAGTGTCTACATCAAATACCCAACTGCATGATATGTTCCTCAAATCTCTCACGTATTTGCCTCCCATTGCATTTCTCGTGAACAATTCGTACTTTATACAACCCCACGTGCCTTCTATAAGTCCAACTTTTCAACGGGACGAGGAGACTCCATTGAAATATCAAATGTTTCTGAGTTTAATTGGGTAGAGTATTGAGAATACCAATAGAATAACGTTAGCGAATGACGCGATCAATATGAGCAGTGATGTGCTGGCATGGACGTAAAAGAAACACTGAGGTAGGGCATGTTAAATATGGAGGAGATCATCATGTTAGGAAATAAGGTGCCAATGTTTGTAAATAGAAGCGGAACCAAGTGAACCATCCATTAACGGTAGATCATCTCTGATAATAATAAATATAAAACTTTAATAGTTACAATCAGAGATACCTCCATTACTTACACCCATCGAAGACTAAACTTATCAGGTCACCTAGCTAAATAAAATCAGTCACATTCATAGGAATCAATCCAGGACTCGTAAAATCTTATAAGGTCAAATGATTCCGTTGAGATGTGGTGGAACAGCATTTTCTGAAATGAAAATCAGTTAATGTTGTGATGTCCAATTTATTAATCCTCAGGTACAATCATTGTACATTGTACCTGCGGAAGGTATTGAAATAAGTTAAAACACGAGTCGTATTTCATCTACGTAATACCCTGCGAGCCACCACGAGGGTGTGTGGCAGGGGATTGTCAAATAGTGGGCAGTACAACACCTGCTGATTTTAATTTCGTCAAATCGTGTTTATGGGATATTAAAAAGTTCATTCCCGCAGTAAAAACAAGTGCGAACTATTGTCACCAAAATAAAAATACATCTAATGACACTACTCGTGGGTAAAGTGTAAAAATAAAGCATGACTAAAACGTTCGTTCTCGTTGTAAACACTAATGCGTACTATTTTCGCGAAATTAAAAATAATTCTCACGACACCGAGCATGGATTATGCCAAAAAACGAATTCACAGCGACAAAAAGAAAGTTTCGGGGATAGTCGCTCAAATTAGGGGAGGGTTGCAGATAACGTCGAGAGTGAAAAAAAGAGTCAGGAGGGCAACACGGAAGCGTGGGGCGGGGGAGGCTGTAGCGGCAGTCGCCCCCTAACATCGATAACAACGAATTATTTCGCGCGGGCACACCGTCGCGCCGTGTTCTTCGGCGGCATGGAATTTAAAAGCTCCCCCCCATATCTGGATGCGGCGAGGATTAATGGGCCACTTGTAGGACACGGCAACCGGAAACACGACGGATTTTCGGTTGTAGAGCGCGCGAGACAAGGCGGGAGAGGACATGGGACAAGAAGGGTTGCGGGTGCCCAGGTTGCGCACGACATGGATAATGGCCGGCATACTTTTTAATTATCTAAAATCCGCCGTTACTACACGGGAGATTGAGTGTTCTTCCCCATATTCCTCCCTCTCCGCGGCCGTCTACAAACGACAGCGACAATTCCATCGCAGCTCGGCGAGTCTATTATGACTCCTCTCGGCCAATTAACTCGAAAAAGTATTGCATTCCTTCATTATTTTGACGAAAGAAAAAATACAAACCATCCATGCGCCCTGTAAACGTTAATATGAACGTTTTTATAACAAGATATCCCAGCATTTAAGCATTTTTTCGAAAGAGACAATGCAAATGATTATTTAAGGAGGAAAATACAGTAAGCACTCGTGGACAACAATAGGGAAGAACCGGAATTTCCCAATTCACCACGTCAAAATACGTAATTTCAGAAAATAAAATGTCAAGGAGAATTTAAACAAAGAGAAAATAATATCCATTTTGTATGCTATGAACAGAGGAACAAATATTTGATTAGATACTCTCAAACGAGAAGGGGAAAAGGCGTTTCAAGGTAAAGCGGAGAGAATACAGCAGTTATGGTTTATTATTCATCTAGACTTAATTTTAGTCGGTAAAATACCGAAAAATTCAAGGTTGAGCTATTTCATGACGCGTCGTTGGAGTTGGGATAGGGTTAACCGCAAATAAATCGAAATATAGCACGTCTGGTCCGTCTATAAAACCAATCAGAAACGCAGTAATGATGGCTATTCTTTAAACAAACAAAATTGATCAACAGTATAAGATAACGCCATTCCCAGAATAAGATGACACCATTCACAGCAGCCAGAGGTCTCGTAATGAAACTAAGATAAAGCCATCTAATTCATATTTGCATCCGGCGAAATCAACTAGTAGATAGGAAGAAGGCATTCTGTTAAAGTTTCTATGACTCAGTGATATTCTGGATATGATAAACTATGAATGCTGTAATATCAGATTCTGTTCCACTATTCCTCTAATCAGGTTAAAACCAACTATGACTTTTCTCCGGTAAATTTCACCGAAATATTACTTTAATAAAGAGATCAGCTTTAATTAGAATTATCAAGAATCACGCTAACTTTTCCGATTTCTCCTGATCTCTCTTTCAGCCAATTCAGTTTTAAAAGTCACATAAGGGTATTAAGGAACTGAGATGGGCAAATTTAGCCAGCCAGAGGACGCAGAAGGTGACGGGACGACAGCACAAACCCTCGGGAACTGTCAGCATTTTATTCGACCGAAATAAAAAAAGAACTATCAACTCTTTAAAGACAAAAATAAAACTTCGGAGTGCACACCAAGTGATAGCGCTAAAAGGAACCAAGGTTCAAAACATACCAAAAATAAGGACAACGATCAAAGAAAAGCTTTTAACTCCGCAACAATGATTGCATAACGAATATCTTAATTTTGAAATGGTCCCGTTGATGGCAATGAGACGCCAGCTTGTGGGAATACGCAGTAGGAACTACATCACTATGTATGAACTAAGATCATTATTATTTTCGGGTAACGTAACTCCGGACAACTCATCTTGAAAACTCATTACCGCATTCAGTGCTTTCAAGTTTGTGGTAGAGCCATTTAATGATTCCATTTCACGGTGTTCAACAAAATATACTGTTTTTTTACCACTAAGAATGATATTGACATGACTGTGTACTCCATCAAATAAGAACTCAAGGGGTGGAAATGGCCTAGACATTATTCACCGGGTAATTAAGTCAAACTTTGATTTTAAAACAGTCAATTACACTTCGCGACTCAAAATTTTCCGAGTTCACAAGGCAGCAGCAAAATTCAAAATATCAGATGCGCGGAGAGAGAAATGATGAATCGGAATGTTTTCGGGAGAAGATACGCCGCATGGAAAATGAAAAACGCACGCAATGAAATTCGTATTGTTATACCCCGTGGTTAAACAGGGATGACAGTGTTCAGTTTCGTCAGAGAAAACCATGGCTCACTCAAATCTCTATCCGAGGCAACCAAAGAAATCCACGGGACAGGCTCGACTTTAAAATCTCCTCCATTCTTACCCGCGACGCCCTTTAAAGACTAACGGCATGCCTGACACCTACAAACCAGGTTTTACGAACTTGCGAACGCGGTTGGAGGCGGAAAAGGGTCTACGGGGGTCCATTACCCAGATGGCGAAGAAAAAAAAACCCTCGCCGATGTTATGCGGTCTTACGAATGAGGGTAGGATGGGGGTTGGCAGGCGGAAAGGAATTCACTGAGCCTCGAGGCTAAGTGACCTATACCGAGTAAACGGACAGCAAACCCCCTCGTACTTCGGCAGATTAGATCGCGCCAATCAAATTAGAGAGCTAGATTGTAGAACCGGTAGGTATAAAATGTAATTTTTTCCGCGTACCATTCGGGACCATAACAGCTGTGATCGTCGTCATGAATAGTTCTAATTGTGACAATAGGCAGACAGTAAATCTTTCTCATTATATTCTCTACTTTCTTATTTATGCATGATGTAAATATTGATGTTCGTATTTACGCATGATATTCTGAATCTGTAGTAGTAGTCTTTGTATCCCTTGCATGTTGGAACGATTGACGATAGAATGTTTGTTGGTTATTAGATTTTTAATTGGCGCTTTGCATGTGTGGTACGCGGGTTTCAATGTAATTTCGGTGTTCTACCGAATCATTCATGCATGCCTGGTGTGGAAGCACCCCCTGCCACACACCCTTTGGGTGGCTTGCAGGGTATGACGTAGATGTAGATGTAAACTAGGGAAGGGCTAAGAGAAAGTGAAAGAGGGACATGACGAAGGAGTATCGAGAAATGGGAAGGACAGAGGGAGAATAAGAAAGGTAGAAGTAGAGAGAGAGGAGTGCATTGAGGAATACGGGCAACAAAGAAGACAGTACAAGCCGCGAAGACATGTGCGTGGTACTTGTCTACTTGTTTCTTTCTTTGGGCTTTGGGTGTCTTTTAGGGCTTTCAATTGACTATATCCATGAAACTAATCCGGCTAGGAGTACGACCTTTTGCAATCAAGTATATAATCTACACCTAAACCATCACAGGAAATGTGAAATACGTACTCGTAGTGAGTAGTTTTGGAGTTCCGTTATCACGGTATTGTGGTACTTAAACCAGTTTGTCCATTGTGACATCCACTACGTGGAGTTTCTACCCACTCAGACCGATAGCCTTGCCTAAGGTCAGGATGTCTCCGAAGGACTCACGCACATGGGTCACGGAAAAGATAACCCAGCATTGATTTCGAATTTTAGCAATTACTGAGCATTCGAAGAGTACAGAAGTTGCTTCCTCATCCTCTTTGAACTATCTACAACTTTGTGTAAGACCGGAGAGAGGAAGTGGATCGCAAGTAGAGAAACATTTAGTATGACTAGAATAATTACACGAGGAAGTTAAAAATGAGAAGAGGTGAACAGAGAAAGGTAGAAAAACCAAATGCGAGTAAGAGTCAGAGTGATAGACGATTTTCTCTAATCAAAGCAGAGTTATCTAAACTATTCTGAGAGCAAGAAGTAGAAGTACCAAAGAAGACGTGAGCCCTAGAAGTTTGAAAATAAACAAAGCAGAGCGCCAGAATCCAACGTATACCAGACGAATTTTTGTGACTGCGGATACTGCCTGTCACAGAGCGATTAGGCTAAACGAATCCATGGATGAGATGGAAATAAGGCTGAATGCAGATGCTGCACACTTCAGGTGGAGCAAATAATGACATTAGCTAGACTGTAGATCTTTTTCTTCATATTTTCTACGTTCTTATTTATGCATGATGTAAATATTGATGTTCTTATTTATGCATGATATTTGGAATCTGTAGTAGTAGTCCTTGTACCCCTTGAATGTTGGAACGATTTACGATAGAATGTTTCTTGGTTTGTAGATTTTAATGGGCGCGTTCCATGTGTGGTACGCTGGTTTCAATGTAGTTTCGGTGTTCTGCCGTATAATTCATGCATGCCTGGCGTAGAAGCACCCCCTGCCAAACACCCTTTGGGTGGATTGCAGGGTATGAGGTAGATGCACATGTAATCACACGCACTTCAGGCATTGACATGCATACGAGTCGTAGAGAAATCGATTTATAGGAATCTGCAGGAATATGAGATTTGAATGGAAATAAAAATGGTATCTACTCATGGGAATTTTACATTTGGCAAAGGAAGAATGGAGAAGGTAAGGTGGACGGAGAGGAGGACTAACTACGAAGTGAGATTGTGGGCGAGGAAAGGAAACTTTTGAACGAAATTCGAGATCGGCAGAGTAGGAGGCTGGAGGATATAATGAGAGGCGAGGGGTTGCTCAGAAATGTGATAGAGGGAAGAATGTTGGGCAAGAGGAAGAAGGAGAATAGGTTTCATGGACAGGATGAAGATGGATAGATAGTATGCTGAGGCGAAAAATGATATACTAGAGATAGATAGGCCCCGGAAAGTGTAGTAAACTGAGAAGAGATTCTCTGACATTCAGCAAAACCTTCCTTAACCGGTAGAATACTTTAAAAAAAGTACGAAAACACGATTTTCAAATCACAAAGATACTTAAAGAAACTTGAAAATTTTGCGCATCATAAAGTACATCTGTAAAGAAATTAAAGATATTTTTTCCATACTTCTAATCATATTCTGTCATGTTTGGCGGGGGATTACTACAGATTGAGAGAGAGAGAGAGAGGATATGAAAAGACTAAAGTGAAAAAAGGGGGTTAGAGGAGATTGGCAGAGGGTGAAAGAGATGCAAGGACAGAAGGGGATAGACTAAGGTTACGGATAGAGAAAGGGAGACGTCACACATTTGCTCCATTTCACGCGGGCACGAATATTTCAAGACGTCATAAAAACGTGCCGGCGACCCCCTCACACACTCAACGGGGCTCAACCTCGTCTCCTAGGCACGGCGCTAGAGACAGTGCCCGGCCCGTATTCCCCCTTCGCACGTGCGTGTTCACGGCCCACCGTGTCGGAGGGGCCTTGTCTGCCGCAGAAGATCCCAGGCGTCGCGGCTGGAGAGGCGCACTCCACGAGCGAATTGATTTCTCAACTACGGCGCTAAGGAGCTTGACACTGAAAATATCCACGTGCGAGCACTAATGAGGCGCTCCGCCCGGCAAAGGAGACTCTTTTGACACATTCGCCATGCGTTTATCCGGAATGGTGTCAAAATGAGGAGGAAAGGAGTGTAATTACGGCGTGTCGACATCATCGCCAGCTGTCACCAATCCGAAGACTTCTTTGATGTAGCTCTCAACTCCATTCGCCCTTCCACTGACCACTTCATTCCTCACTATTTTAAAATTTCTGGTAATATTAAAGCTCTATTCCATCCTAGACTTATTCGGTACGCCTTCCCACTCATTTATCGGTCCAATGTTGTTTTGACAAGTACTGATAATTGTAGTACTTGTTAAGTATCGGTGGAGCCATAAAATAAATTTAGTCAGCGACCCTGATGGACAGGTTGTTAGTTTTGTGGAGCGTAACTCACTAACTAAGATACCCTAAAGACTGCTTTTAACAATACATTTTATTGTACATATGAATGTATCATAGAAAGTATAAGATATGGAATTAGGAGAGGCTCTATTTTCCGTTCAGTCATCCAGACAATCATACAATTTCTCACTCCACACGATAGAATTTTCCTCATGACAGAGTTCATTGAATCGTTTTTATATTAAAATGCACCGTGTGAAGCGGCCTTAACGGCTATTGTAGGTTAAAAATGCGGTCAGAAAAACACAGGCTATGCACAGGCAGGGCCCAATTTAACTATAGTCAACCTTAGTTGAAAATGAAACACATCCTTCTTCCTTCAAGGATAAATATTGGCATTAGATTGCCCAACTTGTTACGAAAGGTTTTGATGGAATACATTTTTTAAGGCTTATTCAGGCATTAGCACCTTTCTACTTACCAAATGTCCCACTTCTCTTCATCCAATAAGTAGTGAAATTGTAATTATCACTTATTTCACAGCTAAATTAATTTTTTATCTACCGTCATTTTGAGGTTTTTGGTGGACCCAATTATCCTGCCAAGAGGTGTACTACTTCTTCATGCATTTTCTCATTCTTCAGATCGGCATACTTCCCATATTTCTTGCTGACATCGAAAAAAATTCCAAAATATAGTGCGTAAATGAAAAGAAATGAGATGGGAAACTCCCTAAAGGCCTTTCGCACTTACAACAAAATACTGCGATGATATTTATTTTTTAAATAACGTAACTAAACAGCTCCTAACCTTGCGGCCTCAATACACACAAAGCACGAACCGAACACAGTGGCCCGGTTGACAATGGACAAAATCTTTTTTCAAGAGAGGAGACCCAAGTAATAAATATGAGAAGCATTGAGCGAAGAGAGCGAGTTAAACTCGCGTGCATGAATGGTAGGAGGAAGATATTTTTGCCATCTAACGATGCCATTTACGGGTGACATCCCACCCGTTTCATCCCTTATATACGGCCGCCTTCCTTGCCGAGCCCTCGGGGTTGGGGGCGGGAGGGGGGGTGGTTGAATAGGGACCGCGGCGAAGGCAGATGAACAGTTTCCCGTTCGTTCAAGGATATACACGCCGTGGGATAATTAGAGCTGGGGGGGAAGAGAAGGAGTGCAGCGAGGAGCGACTAAGCTCGTTAAAAATTGCTGCTGTCATAGGAAAAATGTGACGTCGCTCTGGACAAAAAAAAGGGACTCCTTCAACGGTTAGCGCTGAGAATCACAGGAGCAGAAGGTAAACTACAGGAATTATTAAAAGTTCCGTTAAATAAAAAGAGTTAAGGATTAGATTAATCGTTGGAAGGAGAAGTCGAAGATGCTTCTCTCAAGAGCCGTAGCCACCTAATTATTACGTCAGGTGGAATGGAGCCCTTTTAAATACTTTATTATCAAACAAAACCTTCCAATATTACGGTAAAATTGACTATGAGAATCAAGATAAAAAAGGAGAGAATGATTTACAAGGAATCAAATACTGAGTGTAGCGTTGTATAGAGCGGAAGCGTGGACTCTCAAAACAGAAGACAAGAATAGGCTGCCGGTGTTGGATTTTCGTATGACTAGATGACCCGAGCGAATATTTCGCACAGTATGCAGCTTCTTCCTGTTTCTTCCTTCTTTCTTCCTGTTCTTCTACCTGTCGAATATTACGCACAGTGTGCAGCTTCTTCCTGTTTCTTCCCATGGACAATTATATGTTATTTATGTTTGTGTTAGAGATACATAACGTAAACGTAAACAGTAAATGGTCACACTGATTGCATGTAGAATGTAAACAATCTAACTAAACGATGCGTTAATAGATGGTGCCTCCTACAGTCTTTTAAGTACGTAACCATTGCCGACATATTAGTTGATTATATTGTCAGCAGATGGCGTTGTATCATTTTTTTAACAAAAACTTTAATTTTAAACAATTTGTCTATTTTTCATCAATATTGGGTAACATAAGCTTTAAAACGATGTTTTAATCATTAATTTTGATGAATAATTATGGGAGTTATGGCGTTGCGACAAAAAACCACCTTTGAGAAATAATATATGCGGGTGTGTGGAGTCGATATACCTCGAGCGAGTAATCGACATGGAAAAATCGAAACTTTTAAGTTCGATTAATGGGTAAATAGTGAAATTGGAGATTGAAATTGTATTTTTCGTCAGAAGCCGGTGATTCAACGTTTAAAATGATACCTCAGTTATCACTGTAGGTTCAGTATTAATGGAGCATATACGGAATGACAGAAAATGACCTTTGAGAAATAATATATACGATAGTGAGCAAGAATTTTTAAAAAGTATTCTACGGTTAAGGTAGGTTTAGTTGAATGTCAGAGAATCTCCTCCCGGTTCTTTACACTTTCTGGGACCTATCTCGCTCTAGAATATCCTTTTTCTCCTCAGTATACGATCTGCCCTTCTTCATCCTGTCCATGAAACCAATTCTCTTTCTTCCCTTCCCCGCTTGCCCAACATCCTTCCCTCTATCACATTCTTCAGCAACCCATCGACCCTTATTACCTTCTCCAGCCATCTACTCTGGCGGTCTCGAATTTGAGCGAGAATAGAAAAGGTGAAATCGTCTAAAAGAAATATGATGATGAAAATGCTCGACATGGCGGGAGAAGAGAGGAGACTTCCAGAGGAGATTAAGAGGAGGCAGAGTAGGTGGTTGGAAGCGCTAATGAAGGCTGAAGGATTACTGAAAGTCGTAATAGGAGGAGGACGATGGGTAAGCGTTAAAGGGATTCAGTTCAACGTTCATTAGCTGTAGCTTCATTAACCCGTAGGAGAGCTTAGTCTCGGATATACCACTGTAACGAAGCGTAGGAGAAAACTAATGAATTGAAACATATCAGTGTTCGTCAGTGAAGTAAATACGAATTTTTCATAGAGGAGGATCGACCAACATGTATTGAATTAACAGTGCCTATTATATAAGGGCATAAAACATGCGTATCACACTGTTGCGAGATATGGTTTTAGCCATACTCATCCTATAAATACGGAGAATGTGATTAATGTAATTGGGAACTGAGTACTTGAACTGCTCATATCTATGCAACAAATCAGTTAAAGTTCGAAAAAAAACTATTATTTTCTGCCACCTATCGTATGCAGGCTCACAAAAACTCCTGCCAAAATGGGAGATAAATGACCACCTAGATGAATAGCACACCTGATCCTCGTCCATTACCCACCAAAGTTATCTGAATGCTCAAATGTATCCACATATGAATGCAACAAAACTCCCATCATCGGAAAGAAACTGGGGACCTTAGTATATACCTCAAAATAAATCCTAATCCAATTTCATTTCCTCGCTATTAAAGGAATTCCCAACCTTTGTTGACCTTATAACCCAGTAGCGCTTTATTTCCTGAGCAAAATAGTATCTTTCTTAAACATGGCGGGAATTCTTTGCATTTCATCTCTCTGAATGATGAGCTCACCTAATATGCAACTCAAATACTTACTGCATTAAGGAATTAGCATTAAGGAAAGGTCGCTCTAGAGTGAAATGAAAAAATAATTTCGCCATTTAATTACATTTAGGATCCACTTGTCTCTATCTTTATACAAAGGGTCCACATCTCGCTTTTTTCAATGATAACATCTTCTTCGGGTTGTTATTCATCAGGGCACATTCAAAAGAACACGTCGAATTTTCAAACATAATAGTTCCTCAATACGTAAATGACGAAAAAGGGCTGAAATAGGCGTAAATAGGCGCGGCACCTACTAGTAAGGACCAAGGACCACAAGAAGATTGAGGCTTAAAAATCAGACAAGAGTTTTTCATGAAGACCAAGAGTAGACGAAGTTAAGAATTATCATGCCGTACTTCATACTTGAACCGCATATATGGGAGCGTAAACATAACTAGGGTTGTCCGAAGTTTGCGAATGTACACAGCTTGGAAAGAGCAAGCGGTAAAAGCAACCCGAAGTTTTTACTTTATGGATTATGCCTAAGGTTCCTTTCCGCATCGCGGGTGCGGAGTGGCGAGGGCGCACACCATCCTTCCACATCACCACACCGCGGTGAATTGTATGAGGTTAGCATACACCCACGATGCCGAGCACTTCGCTTTCATTTTCCCATTCACCTATTGTGCTTTCTCCACCTTCCTTCACGCCCACATCTTCAAACATCAGCAGCCTATTCTTGTCCTATTTCCTCCTTTCCTTCCTAAGGTGATTAGAGTTGCCTGAAGGCGTTCGAGATGTGGGAGTGGAGGAGGATGGAGAAAGCACAGGATGATATGGGGAGAAGGGGCGAGGACGATGCTGAAAGCCGCGATACAGGAGAGGGTGGTGAGAAAGTGAAAGCTAAAGGAAGGACGTAAGGAGGAACGGGGAGTAAAAGAACAGGCCCTACGGCTGGGACGAAGAGGTAGTCCGTGAGCCCAAGGAAAGAATGAAATCGTATACGGAAGCTGGGTTCGGCAGTATTGAACGATTGATAGAGATAATTTTTTTCCACCTCTACAGAGGAGAGGAAGCTGATGGCAGAGTTTCGTAGGAGGCAGAATAGATGGATGGAGAACGTTTTGAAAGCAGAGGTAATGTTGAAGAGAGTATTTTTATTAATAAGTGTTCTACCGGTTAAGGTAGGTTTTAATGAAATGCCAGAAAATCTCTTCCCGGTTCTCTACACTTTCAGGGGCCTATCTCGCTCTAGTACAGCCTTCTTCGCCTAGGCATACGATCTCCCATTCTTCATCCTGTCCATAATACCTATACGAAGAGAGAAATAGGAAGGAAAATGTGGAAGAGGATAGGATGCCTCAACGAACTAAGAAGATGGGGACATTATTGAGAGTTCTAGAGGGATCAAACGGCAGGTCATCCATAGGAATCAAAAATACTAAAAATAATACACAAAAATACCAAAAAAAAGCCAACTTCAACAGGTAGATCACCTCTAATAGCGATAATCATAATACATCTGCACCACAAATGAGGGGAGCGCCAAAATTAACAAGGGTTGCCCGGACTTTATGAGTGAGCATACACACTGGAAGGTGGCGTGAAGAAAGGGGTTTCGGGGCGGGAGAAGCAACCCAAAGTTTTTACTATGGATAATGGCGACGGCTCCTTCTCGACACCGCGGGTGCAGAGAGAGAGGGAGTGGTGTTAGGGACTCCCCCATGCTTTCACACCACCGCACTGCGCGGTGAATTGTGAGAGGTTAACATCCAGCGTCGGATAATCACCGGAGGATAACGCAACGCCAACGCAGGGAAGGACTTCCCCCTCACCTCACTTCACTTTCAGGGGCGAATCCGAGAACTTTCGCCCCCGGGTTGAGGTGAGCGGGTCGACGGAGCGGCGACGGGGCGGGAAGACGACGGGAGAAGCCGGCGGGCACTTACCTGGAAGGAAAGAAAGAGAAGACATGACGTGAGAGCGTGACACGTGATAAGGCGAGCGACTGGTAGGCACACGGGCGTGCCGGGGCACAATCGCTGCGCTCATTAATTTTAATGCACCGCTTACCTTCCCCCGCAGGGGAGAATAACCATGGGCGGGAAAGCTTTAAAGTGAGCCCCCTGGTGCATGCAAATCGCGCACCCCCGACTTGTTCCCGCGAGGAAATTTTATAAAGGGAGCACTTCCTAATTACATCGGGTGTCTGGGTGGGTGGGTCGCAGATTAAACGTAGAGATAGACAAATACACACGTAACGACCATCAAGCATCGCCCCTACTTCCCGGCTTTTAGAAAGAGCTTTATTTGTCTCAGGGAAATAAAAGAAATCCCGGCTTCGTGAGCGAAATAATACCATCAAATGAAAGGTTGCCCACCATTCATTGCTGCGCCTCAGGAACAAGAGGGTGTCGCCGCATTTTCGCGAAGCCAACATTTCCACCAACTCGCACAAAAATACACGAAGAAGTGCCGTGGCAAAAATAAAGGGAATAAATATCGTGCGCACGAAAAAACGAAATGGCTCGTTAAGGTCAAATGATTCATTTTATTCATAAACCCAGGAGGGGATCGTAAAAGTATGAAATTGTGATCCTTGAAAATGATCTTGCGGTCGTAACTTGGGACAGTAAAACTGGAATAAAAATATGTAAGGAATTAAGCTTAGATTGTTTCCTTTGACGTATCCCAACCAGAAATGAGAAAAAATAAGAGAAAATGAGATTACATTCACAAAGAAAACATTCAATCAATATTAAAAGAATAATTTCAGAATAATTTAAAAAATATTATCAACGCACAGATTACAGGGGTGACTTCTTTTACTAAGTCGGGACCGAACCATATCGCAAGGAAAACTTATTTCTTCAGTTTACTTTAGCACCAAGATTGAACACAATTCCTTGACAAAATAGAACGTTCGTCAAAGTTATCGAAACGTAATTAAAAATAGTATTAATCAATTGCATACTAAACTCAGTTTTATCATCCGGGCAATGCGTTAGTAGCTCCCGAACAAAAAAATATGATCATATCTAATAGCAATAACATATTTAGACATTCTGATTGATAGTAACACCAAGCTTTATGATTCAACACAAATCGTTCCTGATGCACAGTATATGGCAAATATTGCGTGAAATACTAAATTACATTGACAATCGCGATTAATAAATTACAGTTACTAACTCGCAAGTAAATTATCCAATGGAAAACGAAAATGTGATGACAAATAAGCGTTAAACGATCAATTTATCAAATTTAACCTTACATTATGTAATCATAAATAACTGGAATAGGTTGCGGTGAATGACAAAAGAATAACAACTCAGTATGTGAAACTCGATTTCCTTGAGGTGTGAAAGTGCACTTCATATTGTACTAAAACTTTTGGAAAACTATGCAATTTACTTGACGATGCACAATCTATTTGACGATGTGGTAAAGCTGTAAAACGCATCGTACAAATTAAAAAATTGTACCAGATTACTAAGTATCCTTAGCAATTCGGATACTATAATAAATTTCTTCCACAAAATGACGCTTGACGTCGTCATGTTTAGTCGTGAAAATAACATTACCGGCAAAATTTTACTTAAATTGTATCTCGCAGTTAGTAGCGTACATTCCGACAAACCATCATTCCACTGAAGGGAAGAAAGTAATAATTTCAAGGTTGCTCATATCACGCACAACGTTTTCTACAGAACAACTATTTCTTTCTCAATTCTTTTACATGTGCTCGCCCAGCCAACTCGGTGATATGCCAAGATCACGGAAAGGTGTAGTTGACAAAACATGTATGCACCGAACGTGTATCAATAAAGAAAATGGGGGATATGATACTTGAAAACTCTACTGGTAACCTGAGGGACTGACGCGATTCCTGTAGATATCTCGCAGCTGTCTAAAACTCAGAACACCCCTTCAATTGAAGGTCCTTAGTCGCTTCACCTTTCAAAATAGCGCAGAAAGAAGTACACGAAATAATTAAGATAATAGCTTCCGAAGCTTCCGTAGGAGAAAAAATTAATTTAAAACTTGCCCACTTAAAACACACGAAAGATATCATGATAGCCGTACAAAATCAAGAGAGAGAGAGACACAAGCGTCCGCACCTCAACTTACCTCATAAATAGATATAGATAGATATATATGTCATTTATTGTTCTTCAGATATTACATCCAATTCGAACAATAATAAACAACACTGATACAAAAATATTCAACAATGATACAAAACAATATTGAAAAAGATGCAATAATAACACAAAAAATTTTGAACTGATACAACAATAATACAGCTCATCCCTTGTTATAAATCATTGAGAAAGGTAAGGACAGCTTATTGGGCAGTTAGACATAAATATAGTTTATTTTTTAATGTGTGCAGTGATGAGGAGTCTTTGATTGTTTTAGGAAGGTTGTTCCAAGTTTGAGAGGCGGCAACGGTAAATGATTTTTGAAATGTCGAGGATCTGCAGTGTGGGACATGAAGATAGTTAGTGTCGGCTCGGGTAACTATATTTCGCAGAATGGTTCTCTTGGGATAAAAGTCAATGATGTACTGTGGGTCATCGTGTTTGAATAGGGAATACATGGAGCAGGCCAATTTGAATTTTCTTCTTGTTTTTGTGTCCATCCACGAGAGCTTGTTTAAATATGGGGTTATATGCTCATCTTTTAGTAAGCCATAAATGAATCTTACAGAGGAATTCATCAGGCGCTGAAGCTTAACATTAAGTTATGCTGTGAGATTATAAAACACGAGACAGCAGTAATCAAAGTTTGGAAAAGTTAAAGTGGAGACAAGTTGCTTTCTTACATGGATGGGCAGCAGATTTTTATGAATTTTCAGTTGATGGAGAGTAGAATTAACTTTATTTGAAACATACAAAATATGATCTTTCCAAGAAAAAGTATTGCTGAACAACACAAAAATTAAAATTTTTTGTACTTGAAAATGACCTCTATGTGTCGAAACATGTCGTACCAAGAAAATAAATCAGTGGAAGGAAACGAAGTCGTTTTTTCATTTGTGAATATCAACTTCCACATAGTTGAGCCTGATACCATTGAACGTATAAAGAACGCAAGTGTAGCGAAAAAGGCCAAACTCTACCGGACCGTGACAATCAAATCCAGGATTTCAACAGTAGATGTCTCGCTCTGGGAGTTATACCTACCCTTCCAGGTATATATTTGCTTGAATTTTAAAATTTTTTGTACTTGAAAATGACCTCTATGTGTCGAAACATGTCGTACCAAGAAAATAAATCAGTGGAAGGAAACGAAGTCGTTTTTTCATTTGTGAATATCAACTTCCACATAGTTGAGCCTGATACCATTGAACGCATTGAGAGTATTGCTGAAGATTCTCCAGAACAAACTTAAAAAAAAAGAAGAAAACTCCTACGTTTTTAAATAGAGATAAAAAATAGATTGAGCCATTCTGAAAATTATCGTGATATTTTGTGTAATTTACCGCAGACCCTGAAAATTAACATAATTTTCGGTAGTATTCACCTGCATCTCACATATTTCTCATACTGAAATATTCAAAACATTATTTTAATCCAAGTCTATAAACCTATATTCAATACAATCTTAACTATAACTGTAGGCACGTAAAACTCGTTTGCGGAATATTTGTGGGGCCGTCGTTTTTATCGGCTAGAACAAAAATTTCCCACAATAACAAAAGACCCCGCATTGAGCGCAGGATGCCGTACTTGTTTTTACATTTTTCTTATTTCTAGTACATTAACGTGACAATAGTAATAGTTTAAATGACATTTACCCCTTGCTATTGCGATTCGCTTTCCAATTAAATCCTCTCTTAGCTATTGATCGCAGAATATTTAAAAAATTACCGGAGAATTAAAAAATTTACCACGGTAATTTACCTCAAATAAAAATTACAGTAATTTACCCATCACTACCCATAATCCCCTTTCGAGGCCGTTCATTCCCAGCATGCAATCATCATAAATCGATTTTCCTTCGCTTGGTAACACACATTCCCTAGTGCTTCTTTCATTTCACCTTCCAGACTTTCCCTCATTCCATAGCCACCTTTACTTTTTCCCTTTCAATTCTCACGCCTTAGCAACGAAACTCCCGAAACTTCTTCGGTTCTCCTTCTTCTCGCTTTGCTTTCCTTTTCCGTCGTTCGGGGTGTGAGGATTTTCCTTAAGCAGGGGTTAGCTCTACTTTCTAAGGTTGCGTGCGAGGCGACAGGGGCGAGTCAAAAACCTTGGGGGAACCAAATTCTCGGCCAAGTGTTGCATGCCGGCGATATGATAAATGGTACACCCTAATTACGCTAACTTGTCACTTAACACGCGCTTGAGGATATTTTGGACATTTTCGAATCATTATTTTATTTTGACATGAGGTGTGTGCGTGTGTCAGTGAATCATTTCAATCTCATACACGCGCCCAAACTCAAAGAACAGTTGACCGACTGAGATACAATCAGCTGAATGCTATAATTGCATTCACTTTTCGATTTAGCGCAATTGATAACTCATTACAAAAAATGCACGACTCTTTCATTTTGTTGGTATACCTTCGATCACAGTCAGCCACCCTCACCTGTGCTATTTGGGCAATATATAAGATTCCGATTTGACTAGCGTCATTGATAATCTCAATACATTCGTTTTCTTATGATTTATCTTCATTCCGAAATTTCCGTCACTGAATTTGTAAGGCATCTACTCTGGGCATGTATAATAAGGCAGCTTGTGGTCCCATTGAAGATCGACTAACGCCTGCCAATACCAACGCCTGATCGTCCGCGAATATAGCCGACTTTATCAGCTCCCTTCCATTTTTATTACAACATCGAGTTTTCCCCATGCCTGTCTTAGCATTTCCTCAGCATAAATGCAAAAAAGCAAAGACGACAAGGGGCTACAAGGGCCTTACCTCGCGACCTATAACTGCCCAGCCTGATTCAACGTGAGCCACTCTCACGTGTGCCCTGAGGGACATATATAATTTTCGGATTAGTTTCCAGTCCCGCCTATTTATTCCCATTTTCCCGAGTATCTCCTTTATCTCTCCCCTATTCACTCTGTCGTAATTATGAATCATCCCTAAATACTTTTTAATGCGTACGGTGCAGAAACGTGAAACCCTCAGAAAGGAGGACGAGATTAGGCTGCAGGTATTTGGGATATGGGTGTGGAGAAGTATGGAGAAGGTGAGGTGGATGGAGAGGAGGACTAACGAGGAAGTGCTTGAGATGGTGGCCGAGGAAAGGAAATTTCTTGATGAAATTAGAGACCGGCAGAGTACGTAGCTGGAGGATGTAATAAGGGGCGATGGGTTGCTCAAGAGTGTGACAGAGGGAAAGATGTTGAGCAAGCGGGGAAGAGGAATATAGAGAATAGGTCTCATGGACAGGATGAAGAAGGGTAGATCGTATGCAGAGGCAAAAAGAGATATACTAGAGGGAAATAGGCCCCAGAATGTGTAGAAAACCGGGAGGAGATTCTCTGACATTAAAAAAAACTACCTTTGCAGGTAGATTACATAATAATTAATAATAATAAGTTTTCCAGAAAATTTTGATACATTTGAATCATAATCTATGTTTAACTCACTGACCCTAGTTCATTTGTTTCCTCCTCCAGCAATAAAAAAAGCTTTTTGACCCCTATGTGACCGCCTATGGGGCGTGGTGACTGTGCGAGGAAGGAATGGTCGAGACCGGCAGAGGGAAAGACCATATTTCCCAAATTGGCGGCGTCACCGTGGCGGCACTGCGACGCTCATGAATAGTCGAGATTTCCACTTTAAGTGGTCCCAGTCACAACTTTAATTTCCGCAAGTCCTCGGCCCCCTCCCCATCCTCCGGCCCTTCCTCTCACCTCCCAAACTCCCTCCCTCGCAGATAGCGGGCCTGAAAAGGTAGTTTCCCGCGTAAAAATACCTACACGTGAAAACATGTATGCGCTCGCGGAGTGCGGTGTGGGAGAAGAGATGGGCGTCACAGAACGGGGTGAGAGCAAAAATGGGTTAAAAACTCCGTACACAAGAGTGGGACCCAGACATCGTCCTCCCCGTTTGTGAAATTCAATGGCAAGAAAAAGACGGAAAAATAGGAAGGATGGGGGTAAAAAAACTTACTCCCCCTTTACTCTAACCCCTCTACCGCACGAAACGAAAAAAAGAGAAAATAGAAAATAAAATAGAAAAATAAATAAGAAAATAGAAAAAAAGCGAAAAAAATAAAAAAAAGAGAAAATAAATGGCAAAGGTAAAACGTAAAAAAGGCCAACAATGGAAATGGGAAATGAGAACGGAGGAAAAAAAATGCAACGCCCGTCCGACTCCATTTTATTGCAAATTTATTCCGCCGTCGTCCACACGTGCCTCTAACGCGCAATATTTTATAGTGCATTAAAGTCGTACTCGCGACTACACACACCTCATTGCATTCAACATTTTTTGGGTGAAAACAACATGAGAAAACTGATTACCTTTCGTAAACGGTTTTTGGCCAGAAAGCAGCGTTTAATAGAGAAGAAATCTGAATATTTAGGAAAGTGGACGACTAAATTGGTTGGCGCCGGAGGACTATTACGTACGTGGCATTGATGTATTAATTGAAGCAACCTTCTCCATTTGTACCGAACTCAATAGGCAGATCACCTCAAATTATATATTTCAATGTTTTAAGTCATGATTTCCATCACATTAACTCTCCAATAAAGATAGATTTTCCTATCGCAACAAAAACGTGTTTCCTCTGAATAAATATGCTAAGAAAAGGCCAGCGGTAAGTCAATTATGTAAGACAGTTGTAGACGGTGCAGAAACCTGGACACTGAAGAAAGTGAATTAGTCATTTACACAGTCGTTTCTCATATATATGCCAAATGAAAGGACCTAAGAAGCCGCTTTCGGGATTGTGAAAGACGAACTGAAGAAAACAGTAGGATTACTCGAGTATAGTAATGGGGGGGAGGCAAAGAATCATAAATAGATGTTATCTATTGTCATCTAAACCTATGAATACGTTAGAACATCTCTAGCGAAAACCAAACAGAGAAAATTGACGACATGCACCTTAAACAAGAATTCAAACAAAAGGCCGCTGAGTAGTGTAACATAAATTGGAGCTCTTTATGGTGCAAACCAAAGTCACAGAGGATAACAATATGATAGCAGGCTGCAGGTGTGGAGGAAAAGAGAGAAAGTGAGTCGAATGGAAAGGAAGACGAACAAGGAAGTGCTTAAAATGACGAGCACTAGATGTCGTACTGCCCACTATTTTAAATACTAAAACTTGACAACACGTGTTTCGGCACTTAATTGGCCATCATCAGGTATAGTGTGATGCAGTGCACCAGATGATGGCCAATAAAGTGCCGAAACACGTGTTGTAAAGTTTTAGTATTAAAAATAGTGGACAGTACAACATCTAGTGCTCTTCATTTTAATAATGCAGTTCCACAATATCTCGCTTGAAACTGTTGACTTCAAGGAAGTACTTGGTATTGCGGGACAGAAAGGACTTCGGGTAACCTGGAAATATAGTCTAGTAATAGCGTAAAGATGGAGAGTTAAAGAGAAAGGGACAGAGATCGAGAGGAATAAGTTTATAGACGAAAAAATGAAGAGAAACGGTAAATCGTAATGTTACGACTGATAAAATGTAGTAAAAATAATGACAAGCACCCGTTCCCCAGATTTTTACAACGCAATTCAAGGGATTACATCCCAGTTTTACAAGGTTTTACCCACTGATGCAAATATTAAGTGCCGATGATGAAAAACCAGACCTAACCAGTAGAACACGAGATGATAAATTACACCCTCTCGGCAGTTCATGTTATGCTCTCGTGAGCTTCCTATTTCTACGAAACCCTTCAGCACAGGAAGGTGCTGGCGTCGCATCGTCCCCGGCTCTAAGATGGTCCCGAATACTCATGAAAGCGCTCTCCGTGCTCGCTGAAAAAAATACCTCTCACGCCCAAGTAAATTTATGATTAATGCGCGGAAAGCGTCGACATCGTACCACTTATCACACGGAATGAAACCGAAGAGGAATAGCAAGCATTCGCCTGGATGGAGGTGGAGGACTATTTAGTGTAAAAAAAGCCCTTTTCCTATCCAGTGGAAATGATTAAAAGCACTCACAAGGTCACAGCCGATTTGGAAATAAGCCCTGAAATTCTCTCATTGTCAGCGGCAACGCTCTTCCCACATTTCAACATAAAATCGCGCTCAGGTACAGAATATTAGAAGATTACCCCTCGCAAAGGATACCACAATTACTCTTCGCATTGAGAATGTACCATGTGGCTAAAAGTCCTAATGAGAAAAAGCTACTTACACAGGTCAGAATTATAAAAGAATGAGGAGAAAATATGAAGAACATTTGCGAAAAAGACGTTTTACGAATGAGCTTAAAAGAGAAATACACAGAGATGATGAAAATAAAATCAAGCAAAGAGGTAGCTATCTGCGCCTTAGATTAGCTAACGTTATAAATTTCCAAGTACACCCATTTTATCACTTATGGTTCGGCTTTCAATTATAAATAGTGATCATAGTAATAATAATTGATTAAGTATTTCTTTATTGCGAAAAAAAATTGATTCCTTATAACGCATTGAAATTTATCGGAGTGAAAATAAAATATTGAAAGACCGTGATGGGAATACGGACAAGTCGAAGGGACATCAAGAAGGTTGGGTAAAACAGAAAGAGAAATATGGACCAATAAAAGGTATACATAAGGTATGAGGCGTATAGGAGAGACATCATAGTGGGAGGATAGATACTTGTGCACAGAAAAATCACAATAAAGGATAGATTGGATACATAAGGCTGTCACAGAGGTGAGGACGTGGGGAGGGGAAAGAAAGAAATTCTGCTTTAAAGAAACGAAAAAAAAGGTAGGATGTTTCCCGAGTTGAATGAGAGAGTTCGCAGAAGGAGATGGATCCCAGCGAATGTAAACATATAAAGCATTTTTACACACCCATTTGGATCAACCGAAACCAGCCGATTACCTTATTGAAGTAGTTAAGGATTTTATCTACATGATAATGATCAATTTCAACTGAACTATCATAATGTTACCCGGCTTGGCTTTGAATAAACTGATGATAAAGCTCATCTAAGATTGATTCTGATAGAGTAACTAGCTCGCCAGAAAACCGAAAAGTCACCAACCTCAAAACACTATTTCGTGTACGGTAAGGAAACAATGGAGGTCACAGTAAGACGCAACCGAATTGCCAAGGGGAAATAAGAGAGGGAAATAACATCGGAAGGTTAAAAAAGAGGGTGCTTTCAAGGGGAACCTCAAGAACATCCCAAAGAAGAAAATATTAATTACATACCGCCAGTGTAGTTTCATGGGACGCGGAAATATCTGGAGACGGCGCTTCATTAACGAAGACAGTAACGAGGAGTGAGAGCTACGAGCATGTGCGGGAATTATTGCAGCCCATTATAGCGAGAAAAACACACGCATTCACCGAAATATTGTCACTCCTTTCCCTTATATTATTCCACAGAAACGAGCAAAAACAACATAACAAAACGATTAGCAAATGAAACGGCAAAACAGCATAACTGCGAAGGAATCCAGAGGAAAGTAAACACGCAAACAATACTTTTTTTCCGAGGACGAGAGAGAAAAGCCACGAGCCAAGGGGATACTTATTGTACAAAAACATCTAGATGGATTGGTAAAAAAGTAAACTCAAAATTCGTCCTCGAGAGAATACTGCATGACGTACTTTTGACTTTTCCGTCCCGCGAAATTACCATTCCGTCTTCTTTTTTGGTCAGGCTTGATTACACGTTTCCGAAAAATCAGTTGCCTCCAAAATAAAAGGCGGAAAAACATGATACCTAAGCAGAGGGGAAAAGAAAAAGAGGGACTGGACGACGGGACACATATTTTATCGCCCCGGGTGACGCCTCTTAAGGAAAAAAGGCCAAGTTACAAAAAAAAATACAACCTGCTCTCGTAATAAATGTTAGGAAGAATGAGTAAATAACAAGGCTAAAAACACGCGGAAATTCCTGGTGAAAAGAGAGTGGAAGAATTGGATCTTACGACACTTGTAAATTTCTTTCCTTCCCTTTCCTTATACTCGGAAGTAATTGGGTCGAAAGCATGAGAAAATATA
The DNA here is from genome assembly GCA_963169105.1 of Ceriagrion tenellum. NCBI lineage: Eukaryota > Metazoa > Arthropoda > Insecta > Odonata > Coenagrionidae > Ceriagrion > Ceriagrion tenellum. The sequence continues at coordinate 69,649,494 of OY720635.1, forward strand.
CTTATATATGAAGAATTCTGACGCCTTCACCAACCTCTTTACCCTCCCTCTCACGACCTTCTGGACCCTAAAACACTGCTGCTAAGCCCAAACACCGGCAATCTGGCGACATTGTAGCTGCTGTTTTTATGGATTTCCCTCCGTTCCCTTCAATCTTGGTGGATAAAACGTCTGGAGGCCGTAAAATACGCACCTTAACCATCACGTTTTTTTGTCCTCAAAGACTCCATATTAAGCGAGGAAAACAAAATAGCCCCGAGTAAAAGAAATACCGAGGGGAACACTTGGGCTTTATCGACTTCGACCTTAGTGCACCCGTGTCCCGACGCGATTCAATTTTTTTATCTGCAAAGAAGTTTTTTAAAGCGATAAAAAATGAGAAATGTTCGGGTAAGGGCTGCGAGATTGCGATCGGAAAACCCTTCCTGTGCCATATTTTTCCCGCTGATGACTAAAAATTACCAGCGACCCATTAATCACGGGAGACCGAAGGAAGAAGATTTCCCGGTCCCTTTGCATCCGGACCATTCTAACCCTCTCCTTCGACAGGCGAGGAGAATAAAATAATAAAAATCGGCGAAGCGATATATAACGCCAGATTTTGGGATCTGTTCAACGTCTCGGATATCCGAATGTTTTCTTTCTCCGCTCTGGAAAACCGACCGATCCCACTCGCAAACCCGAGCGTAAGACCGCAACACCGCGTGTTGCGAATCCGTAGATCGGAGTTCCGTAAATTCCGCAAGTCCTCGACTCGAGTTGCGGAGAAAGCGGCTGATCGCGATCTTCGGTTGTCTTCCGGCGGGAGGGGCTAGTATTCCCCTCCACTTCCCCCTTCGCCTTTTCCAGATCCGGAGAATGCTCTCGCCCGACCGTGATCCGAGATACCGCGGTTTTCGGAAATTTTCATTCTTCTCCGAGAGATTTTTTTTATTTGCCCTCACGTGTCGGAACGACGGAAGTTCGGACCCTCGTTCTCTCTGATGGACTAGGAGAGCCATGAAAATTCACGGCCCGGAGAGCCTTCTACGATCGATGCAACATAAACCCTTTTTCCCAGTATTTATTACTGAGCGAGTTTTATGAACCTTTCCCAATTTGGAGCACAGCCGACGCGAGGCTACAAAAAGGTAACGCGGGCACTGGAGCCTAGATATTGACCATTACGCGCCACCGGCCAGAAAGTGATCACAACACGGGGAGAAAAGATGATGGCCGTGAGTACAAGGCTATTAAACTCCGAGCAGTAACCCGGAAAATAGGGATTCGGTCAATAGGTGACCACACTTACTGAAATACTGCATAATGATGTATGCAACTCCGGAAGAAGTAGTTCCCTCCATAACATCTCGTAACATGCTACCTCGCCAACTGATAAATACCATTGCTTTCGTTCGTTCGTTCTTTTCTTAAAAAATCTTCGTGAAAATGAAAAATAGTATCACATAAAATTAAGAAGGCTAAAGAACGCCAGTTTATTAACTTGAAGGAATACTTCCGACTCTTAAACAATTGTTGTTTTCATAATTATTTCCCTCAACAGCCATTCAACCTTGAAAATACGACGGCATTGTTATCATCCCTTATATTAAAAATATTCCAGAGTTTTTGTTGCCCGTTGCTCGACTCTTTCCTCCGTGTACACGATTCCGACAAAAGACATCAAGACGTCCTCACACACCCTCCTTATATGTCGGTTTCCGAATCCAAATGAAGTCACTTGTCATTAAAACTCCTCGCTTGCGCTACCTGAACATCTTAACTTAGATCTTCTGGCATCAATGATCTCACCACGAGGATAACAAAATACACGTTCATAGTGGGAAAAATGCTGGATGGCGTAAGAGGAAATATCTAAACGTGAACTCCACGACATCGGGAGAAGCAAGAGTCTATGAGGATGAGGGCCTAATGCAAGGCGAATACAGACATTTCCCATCAATGTTTTCCAACGACTCCAAAATTTAATTACCTAATTAAGTTGCGGTAAGTCTAACAATACGAATATCGATTGGTAGAAAATGAATTTAACGAAACACGCGAATTACCCCAGAGGAATGGCAAGGGTCTGGATCGCCAATTCAGGCCTTCATTAGAGTATTCTACCGACTGATTGGTAGGATTTTGGACAGTACTTATCTTAACATCCTCAAATCTGGCATATATTTTCGTTTTTACCCCTATCAATGCCCCGCCAGTATATCTCCCTTGAATTCCTTATACAGTCTCCCTATTCTAATTTCGTTCGGAGTCCTTTCCTCTTCCTCCCTCTGCCTATTATACACTCTTTATCATTCCCTCTCCTTAAAAAACATTTTCCATCCATCTCATCTGCCTCTTCCGAACCTCCGCCACTAGCTTCCTCTCTTCTCCAACCAAATCCAATATCTCGTCGTTAGTCCTTCTCGCCACCCAGGTCACTCTCTCCATCCCTCTCCACACCCACATCTCTCACGTCTACGCACACCTTCCCTTCGCAATGACCAAGTCTTCGACCCATACAGCGTCACGCTTTGTATTAGTTTTCACCAGCCTTTTCTCTACGTCTCTATTTAGACCAATCCCCTTCGGAGACGCCTAAAGGAAAGGCGGCCAAACTTTATGCGAGCACACACAAGCCAACATGGAGGAGAGCCCGAAATCCCAACATAACAAGAATGGCGAAGAACACAAAAAATAAGTCATTAGTGCATTTAATCGATCACAAGTAAGGAGAAAGTGAGATAGACGGAGAGGAAGACTAACGATGAAGTTCTTGAGGGTGTGGGCGAGGAAACTTCTTAATAAAATTCGCGATCGGTAGAGTAGGTGGCTGGAGGATGAAATAAGGGACGATGGGTTGCTGAAGAATGTGATAGAGGAAAAGGATGTTGGGCAAGCGAGGAGGAGGAAGAAAGAAAATGGGTTTCATGGATAGGATGAAGAAGGTTAGATTGTATGCTGAGGCGAAAAAGCATGCGCGACAGGGAGACAGGCCCCTGAAAGTGTGGAAAACCGGGAGGAGATTCTCGGGCATTCAACAAAACCTAACTTTACCGGTAGAAAACTTAAAAAAAAGAACAAACGTGCGTCCCGCAAAGACCACTCAACAGGTCACACTCTCTGTAGTACCGAAACCATAAACCGGAACGAAAGAAAAAACAAAAGTCGTTACCGGAAGGGACTGGAACGATTGCACCCCGGTGGTACATGGGCGGCAATGCTCAATAGCCAGCCGGCCATTGTCGGCAAAGCTGAATGCCTTGCCCGTGGGAGCGGGAAGGGCCGCGGTGTAACACTGGATATTCACATGTGCCACGGAAAACTCGGTAAGAGAGCTTCACCTCGTTCTCAGGGCTTCTTCCCGCACCTGACGCTGGCCCGAACGCGAAGAGAGGAGATCGAGGGAGCGAGCGGTGGAAATCGCCGTGCCGGGCCCCCATAATTAGCCCTCGTTCGCACGGACGAGGGAATGATTCCCGCACAGGCGGTCAACGCGGCCGCAACGGCCGGGAAATCCCACGAAACTCTCACCCCGCTGACGCAAATTATTAATGACCGGCCGGGTCGTAAACACAGGTAAGGCGACGCCACAGATATTGTTCCTCTCTCATCCCCTGCCACCTCCCCTTCGACGCCTCCCCCTCCGTTCGGTTTCGAGAGTGCATCTCCATCCATTATTAAAAGGCTCTCAATTCTTTTGCTCAAGCCGAGAAGGCAGACCGCAAGACGGGGGCTGGTGTGGATTGGTCTGCGGTCAAGACGTTTCTCATTACGACACAGTATGGGAAGGTAACTTACGGGAAGTTTTACTACTGCCACTGGGATTACCCGACTCCTTTCTTCCGGATGAACTCGATACGATCACATGCGCGCAGTCATGAATGGAAAATTGTCATCATGAGTCATGCGATTCTAGGATTACTTATCTGCAGCCTTCAATTCTATCCCTCCCTTTGCTGACTCATACCTATACTTGTAGCTCTTTTGTTTAATGTCCAGTTCTATCTGGCCGTTGCATTTGCCTCTCGACCTCCCTCGAGAGGATTTTACTTTCATTATATTCCTTACCAATTCGTTTAAAATACGTCCCAATATGTAAACCATCCATCTGGACCTTGACTGCCAGATAATTCTCTCTTTGGTTTTACCCTCTCCTGTTCCACGAAAACGTCAGAAGTGTTCTCACGAAAATCGAATAAAATGAGAAATTAAAAGCGGAAAATACGGAATGAAGATAAATCACGAGAAATCAAAAAGGCATCGCGGATGGTCACATACGTGCGAGGGCACCAACTACAGCAACTGGAACAACTTAATAGCTAGTAGGGTAGCATCTTCTAAAGGAAATAGCCTTTAGCGGCGATGACCATAGGGGAAGAAAAGCGCAGGTGAAAGAGTATTCAGGTAAAGAAGAAAACTGATTGAGGTTGGTGGAGAGCTTCATATAGGGTGTAGCGCTTTACGGAACAGGAACGAGGGCTCGTAGAAAAGTAGACGAGAATATGCTGCAAGCTTTCGTGATGTGTGCGTGGATAAGGGTGGAGAAGGTGCGGCGGACGGAAAATAAGACAAACGAGGAAGCACTCCTGTAGGTAGGTAAGGAAAGGAATCTTCTGGATGAGATTAGGAAGAAGCAAAGTATGTGATTGAAAGAGATAGTGAGGGGTGAAGGATTGCTAAAGGCAAAGGGGGGAAGGGGAAGAAGGGACACCTCTCGGTTTTACGCGCAGGGTGAGAGAAGTGTTGGAGAATACAGATATGAAGACAGATAGAAATATCATAGTTACATCGTGCTCCGCACAATTTAAAATCTGGACGGTTTCTACCAACTTCAATTAGAACCTACATTAACCGGCAGGCTACCTTAACGAGTGTACAGATTTCCAATCTTCAAGCTGCAGAGCTCACTTAATAGACGAATTGACTCATTAAGTAAATTCCGCTGCATCTCACGTGACGTATAAACCTACCCTGGCCATTACTTCCTAGGTAATCCATTACAATGGCACCCCAAACACGATTGCCGCGGGAATTTGACGCCATGATCATACGGGTACCTCGGTGGCCTTCAAATATACAACTGGGAGTGGCGATGAGGCGAACGCACAATATGCACGCCCCACGATATCACGCACGACCAAAAATAATTCTCGTCCGTCTCAGATTGGAAAGCCTTTAAGAACCTTATCGCAATGCCGAATTTTCCCGCTCCGCCTCCGTTTTATTTTCGCCGAAGATAAAAAACAGTTTAATCGATCGGTTGAACCCTTAAGAAAATCGACCGATAAACTCGAAATCGGCGACTCAAAAATAAATTACGTACCCTTTTGAGAGAAATAAGCATGGCCTGGCATCAAACGACCCCAGAAAAAAAATTACAACCCTTCAACCTCCCTTCAATTCTGCTTCTCTCAAAGCCTTCATTTCAATTTTACACCTAATCTCACGGCGATATTCCTTTACCAACCTGAAATAAGCCACGCCTTTATGACTTTTTGCAACTACTGACCTTTTCCACCCGCAATGCACAAGATTATTACCGTCGAATGAGGAAATTTCAACGGCGGAGAAGTAAGAAAAATGGGTCACGAGATGAAGCCAGAGGAGGAGAAGGGAGTGCAAGAAAGCGAGAGAAGAAAAATAGAATCGAGCAACAATTTTCTCGACGCATAAATATTATGGCTGAGGGCTCGTCGAGACATAGAGGAGGTTTCCCGAGGAATAAGGGTAATTGACTTAAGCGCCGGCATTACGGGCCCCAGGAATCGCCGCCGAGCGAAAAGTTTCCTTCGTCCTCAAGCAAATAAAATGCCACCCGGCTTTTTAATACGCGGGATGCGAGATTGCACTTTAATTACGAGTTTCCCTTAGTCGCTGCTCCTGTACCCCCCGTACCCATTTCTGGCATCTGCGGAACGCTGTCACGTGACTTGGGGCCAAGGGGTTGGGAAACGGGGTGGGATTAGGTCACGAGGGTGTGGGAAGGAAAAACGAAACGGATTTTAATGAAACTCACTATCAAAGGCGCTTTTGCTCCAAGGCTTCTAGGCAAATAACTGGAACAATATCCAATTCGTTAAGCCCGCCGATGGAAAAATAAAATAAAGAAAATAATGGAACGGTTAAGGCAAAGACCTTCTGGTTGCATTTTTGGCGCGCAAACAAAACGGCTAAAATGGTAACACTCGAACGACGTTAATGAAATAATCCCACGTGTGTGTGTATGCGCAATTCCGGTATCTGTCATAAGCTGTCTTCTACTAACGATGACCTCTTTTGATAAAAAAGTTTTCCTTCTTGCATCTTTGGTGCCACGATGGAGGGCAGAACCAATAAAATACATGACTTTTTTTAACTCGCGGTTGAAAGCTAATGTAGTATATACGACCTTGAACTTTATCAACTTTCAACAGCAAGTAAAAAAAATTCCCCCTTTAGACTTAGAGTAAATAGATCCGTTTGTGAACCGTAAGAAATCGGAGAAAAGCTTTAATATGGACACAGGAAAATGTCAACTGAAGAAAATATACAATACACGGCGCTTTCTGAGTGGATACGGAGTAGAAATGAGTGCTTTCAACCAAGAAAAGGCACAATTCAATGTAGGGGATGACTTATAGGCGAGAAATTTATTTTTTATTCGTTGAGGCTAAATTCCTAACCTTTAGAATGATGTTAATCTTTGAACAAACTTACGATTTGAACAATCTTTGAAATCTTTTGAACGATACGCTACTTTTACTCTGCACCAAAAACGAGTATCGAATAATTATCAGCTTAGATATGAGTAACATAGTAAGTTATGCAGACCCACGAGCAAGACTAAAATATTTCCACCAGGAATCCATGAACATAAATCCAGAAGAGAAAAACACCAACTCATTAAAAGTGTTTCCCTAAAAGTAATCCTCCTTTTCCCTCCGTGGGTAATTATAAACACAGAATTACAAGAAAAGCATTTTTTATTACCACCTGGGCTCCATTCTTTAAGCAAGTAATTAATTTATAAGCCCATGCAATTCGTTCATCCACGATACTCCGCCGACATAATAGCAACATTTTCGCCGAATTCATTTAATATCAAGAATGTTTTCAAAGAAATCTTTCCGTGAATGCTTAACGTGAGATTGCGGCCAAAATATTGCATCCATGCTCTAGTTTTGCAGAGGTGTTTCTCAGGTTCTGAGAACGAGATAATATTAATGGGCATGTTAGGTATAAATTTGTGAGTGCACGTTGGTGAATATTGGTTCTGACTATTTTGGATTCAAATTACATTCCTTACTACTTTCAAAACCAACATAAAATAAAAAAGGTCGTGATTTTCGGAGCAATTTTTCAAGCATTCGCAATTGTGGAAGTTGCACAGATGATATCATTGTGCCGCAGGAGCGAGAATAAATGGGGAAAATATATTTCCGAACCGAAAATTGACAGCAGTCTACACGCCAAACATGACATTATAATTTAATTTACACCAGCTGTTATAACATATCGTTTTCAGCCGATATACAATAACATTATGTTTAATTAACCCCGTAGGTATAAAATATATTTATCGTCCACAAGAATCGCATAAGATAAACAAGGAATTACAATTACTAGAGGTGACCTACCGATAAACGTAGGAAAATTCAACAAACACTCAGATTACCACTCATTAATTTTTAAAACCTGGAGCGAATTTCTCCGTTCCCCTTTTTCCACTGGTGTAACGAAAACAAAAGGTATTATTCACTTGACACTCTTTGATTCACCCTCATAAACTTTACAGTATAAAAGACAAGCTATTTCCAAAAAAAACCTTGTACATACAATGATGATCTAATGTAAAATGGACTATTTGATACTGTCGCAGTCACAGCATGATGTCCAGTAACAATTTTCCCCGAACTCTTAGCCCAAACAAAACACGGGATTAGCAGTAACCACATCGTGTTTATACTCAAAGGACCCCGAACGCATAAGGGACCTTTGATTCGACCCCGGAGAGAGAGAGGCCAATGGAAATGAGACCAAGGGCGAAAAATTTTCCTTCATTCTTCCGATGCGGAGACCGCCACTAACGATCACACAATGGAGCCATGAGAACACCTCTGAAATGAGCGCCGTTGACGACGCGGAATGCGGCGAAGGAGGAAAACGGATACCATTAATTAGTCCCATCCACCCCAGTCATCAGCGGGCGACGACAGCCCCGCGGCGTTCTACGCGCCGGGAGGATTGTTCGGAAAGGTGCGCTGGTGCGCGTCTCTTTTATCAGGCGTACGAAACCGAGACTGCGGAATAACACCGTCACGTGCGAGCAAAAATTACAGGGCTAAGGCGAGAGAAAAAACAGCGGGAAGGGGTAGAGAGAGAAGAGAGGAGGTCGTTAAAGAAAGTAGAAAGAGAGGGAAAATAGCCACCCAGGAGCAGGATTCGGATGAGAGTGGAGAGGTGAACATTGGATATCCCAATTGCCTGCCCGAGACCCACCTCGCGGACTGGAGGGGATGAGAAACGGACTCAAATGTTTCTCCTTCCCAGTAAAAACTGAGTCCGTCAACCACCTCCATATCCAAGCTAGGCGTAGAGGTATAAAATAAATAATTCTGATAATTCGAGAAGACACAAAAACAGCATCTTTTGTTGTATCTATAGACTGAAGGACACATACAAAACTTTACACGGTTTATTTTACGCGACACAAACAAAACTTTATGCGGCACAGCATTCAAGAAACTAGGTTTGTTAAGTGTATGATAGGAAAGTCCTCGGATGAAAAAGTAAAAGGGAGATGCTACTTCTCTCTAATTGGGCCACACTCGAATACGCCGCGATCATTTGGGACCCTGGCCATGAAGATTTAACAAAAAAAATAATAAAATACAAATAAAAGCAGCACGCTTAATTAAAAGCTGCCCCGAGGGAACATTAAGTGTCTCACAACTTTTAGAGGGATTTAGGTGGGAGCCCCTAGAGACTCGGAGGCTGCACGCTAGGCTTAGGCTGCTTGATAAATTCAGAACTGATATTTTTCAGAGTGACACAAAGAATATTATCATGACGCCTCACTACATTTCTAGGTCTGACAGATGCGATAAAATTAGAAAGTTATATTTCCGAACAGATAGGTACGAAAACAACTTCTTCACGCGCACAATAAGCGACTACAATAAAAACTGAGCTCTATCAAATACCCTCCCATAATACACGTCACCATACCACTCCCAAAACCTTACATTTTTACACGGCTGGTGACCTGACACCTCCTGTCATACGCCCATGCGCCGGCTCGCAGGGTAGTATGTAAATGTATATGAAGGACTTCTTTCCCCACGTCTAGGGGTAGGCTCAATATTATTTTTACGCTATTTCACGGTTTTTTCAATACATTTATAATATCTATTCGTCGATCATTAAACCTTATCGTGCTCCTGATTTTAATAGCTCCCTCGTTCGTTCATCGAATAGATATCGATTGGTACCTGCAGACGGGTGAGTATTTAAAAAAAATCCTTTCCCAAACCTTCTATTTCTGGGGAATCATTTCACTTTCCGGCAAGCTAATTGCTAATCATGAGGTCTTCCATGTTAAACTCAAACCCTCAACATCTCCTCCAACAAAAATTACGAAACTTCAACCTAGTTTCACGATCTTTAGTAAATACTTTCTCGGTTTGAAAACCGATGTTCTGGCTCCATTCAATCACAAATGCTTTGGTCATGTAATCAACAGTCTGATGTAATATACAGACATGGAACTCTTAAATTATCGTTAAGTAACCAAAACCCCTACCATCTCGCAGCAAAGATACCTATCAAAAGTCGTAAAGCAGGGCCTAAGTAAACATACCGGCACATGGAAGACTTTCGATAATTGGACAGCAATATGCACGAAACTAAGATTCCTTGTGGGACCTCTATTACTAAAAGATAACTTACGCAAGCAAATTTTGAAAGGAAAATAGAATATAAATTCTCATGATATTCTGATAAACGGTGTTATGTCATTTGGAAAAAAAACAGAAGAGAGTTAACTAGGACGAGACGTCCCGAAATGGTTTGTTTCAAAAAAGGAGTGGAGCTGATCGCCATGGATGACCATACGCATACAAGACAGACGTAAAAATTTTCGTGAATGAGGCTGAATGAAGGAAAGGGGAGTAATAATTAATTTTTATTTTCACTGCCCCGAGTACAGCGCATCAGGCCAATGTATGTTGGGTGAATTACAATTACAATAGACGAACACCATCACCCATGTCCTAAGCAGTTATTATTCCATCTAGGCGGGATTCGAAACCGCGACCCTCGGTTCAACAGGCGAGGACTTTACCCCGTCGCTACCCGGGACTGCAGACGAAATTAAAGTAGTGACTAAGTACGCACGTTGAATAATTGAAGACGCAACACGCTTGTGTAACAAATGAAGTAGATAAGCAACATTGCCTATGGCCATACCAAATTTCGTCTCACACCGTGGACAAAAGCGGTGATTCCACAACTTCCCTCTTGTTTCTTCCTCCCTCAATCAAGGTTTACAGGGAGGGGCAGGGAGGGTAAGGATTTGCAAAGACTGCGGGGGGGGGGAGGGACGGGTAGACGCTGAGTGCACGTAGGAGTGCCGGCGGGCACCTCCCACTGCCGCCGAAACACTTGGCCACTCGCCGCGAAGTCCCGACAAATAATCTTCCAGGCAAATATACATGAGAAAGACCCCCAACTGCCACCACCACAGGAGACGGGAAGCGCAAGCAAAGCGTGTACCCGCGGACGCGAGTGAAAGACAGTAAATGTTCCGGAGCCGGCACGGAAATTGAAACGTCAGTTAGCACGCGGTCGGAATGGGATTGCGCACCTCCCCGTTTGATTGAAAATCTGCAACGAGACGTAGGGAAAGAGGGAGAGAAGCGAATGGTACTGGCGCCAGTCGTAACGGCAAGACACGAACAAGTGAACTCGGCCGAAACTTGTCGCTCACGCTTTCATTATTGCTGACGCTTCATTACGACAGACAGAGTGAAAAACGATGGTATGGGCAAGCGACGTCTCTTTTACGAGCTTCCGAGACCGGCAAGTTCTCTCTCCGCTGGACCAATTCATTTCTTTATCCAACAACAGCCCATCAGACTTTCGGACTGTCCATAGCATAATCTTCCCATTTCGGGGTTATGAATGAACGTTCCCACACATTGCATTTCGTGCCATTCAACACGGCCAACAGCAGATTTTTCCTCTCCTACTGATGTTCCTTTCCCACTAGTTCCTACCTGAAGGTCTGATTGGAGGGTTATGTAAACTACGGAATACTTAACGGGGAAGAGAGCCAACGGGTCAAATACTGTTCAACGCATGACTAGATCTTTGTACGGAGAATAATGCGGAGGTTTCCCGTAAAGGCCGCTTTACACGGTTCATTTTATTGGACAAACGAATGTATAATGGACTCTGCAAAAAACAAATTGGCATTAGAGCAGGTTCTACTTCCCGTCAGTCATTCAAACAGTCATACATTTTGCCGCTTAACATGGTACCATTTTCCCCACGAAGGAATACATGCATTCGTATGTACAATAAAATGTACTGTGTAAAGTGGCCTTAACAGATAACATCGCAGTACTGCGGCCAATTACGATAACTTCACTGTCTACTACACTGATTCGACAAAGATGAATCCTCGGCAATAGGTATTTAAGAAGCTAAATACATTGCTCCATATATTACAAGCAATACATATCAATTCTATTCTCCTATCCTTATGGGCTGTCTAACGGACCCGCAACCTTGGATTGGTCGGCGAAGTATTTTGCTGGACAAGTTGACTAACAATTAATACGCCTTTTTTAAAAGCATTCTACCGGTTAAGGTAGGTTTTGGTAAAATGTCAAACAATCTCATATCAGTTTCCTACACTTTCAGGAGCCCATCTAGTAAAACCTTTTGTCGTCTTAGCATACGATCTACCCATCTTCATTCTGCCCATGAAACCTATTCTCTTTCCTCCCCTTCCCCGCTAGCCCAACATCCTTCTCACTGTCACATTCTTCAGCAACCCATCGCCCCTAATTACATCCTCAAGTCACCTACTTTGCCGATCTCGAATTTCATTAAGAAGTTAAATCCGCAATTAAGTCTCCCCAATTATATTGTGTTAGCGTTAAGGGGGAGTAAGTATGTACGCATAATGGATGAAATGAAAATTGAAATGACTAATGCCGAGTGGAAGAAAGGCATCTTTCATGGCCCAAGGTAGTAAAAGACCAGTAAAGTAATTCTATCTCCATCTACACCTGTCTTAACAGGTCGACCACCTCCAAAAATATTAAGTTCCCCAGTCGTTCTGCTTCATTCGATGGCGTCTTAGTTGGAGCAACATATCGATTTACAAAATAAGATTGCAATCAGACTCGGAGAGCTAGATCGATTAATCTCACGGTAGATAGGAGAATATTTCAATCCCATGACCGCAGGAGAGCACTCACTCAATCTCGAAAAATGTTACAGGAATTGGCGAGATATGACGCAATAGACCTTCCACCACGAGGAATATTATTTTTAAATAAATGGTATTCTTCCTAGCAATTGGAGCAGATAAAAGCAACTAGTATTAGCAGATATTAGTCATAAGATAGAAGATATCACGCAGGCTACCTATTTTCGGTAATACTATCTAAGATATTTTGTGCTTCCATCACGATTATCCTTTCCCCCGGGTCATGTCTGACTTCAGATTACGTCTCTCCTTGTATCAGAGTCACCATCACCTGTTCCGAGCAATGATTGAAAATCGATGAAAATATTTCCTCATCTCGGTCGCCCAGTTCCCAAAATAGAATTGGGATACACAACCAGCACCAGAGGCCAAAGGATATGTATTTACTCCACAATTCCGATAAAAATCATATGGCCACCAGAGAAGCACATATAAGGAAAAAAAGCAGTAAGAATGTTTGAAACAAGCACTTTGGTGTTTTTGTCTACACGAAATATTCCCAAGAGTTAACTTTTGGCATCTAACGTCATGGGGAATCGGTTTCGGACATTCTTTTAAAAAGTATTCTACCGGATAAGGTAGGTATTGTTGAATATCAGAGAATCTACACTTCTCGGTTTTCTACACTTTCACGGGCCTATCTCGCCCAAGTATATCCTATTTCGCCTCAGCATACGAACTACCCTTATTATCCCGTCCATAAAACCTATTCTCTTTCTTCCTCTTTCCCGCTTTCCCTACATTCTTCCCTCTATCACTTTCTTGAGCAACCCATCCTTTCTTATTACATCCTTCAGCCACCTACTCTACCGATCCCGAATTTCATTATGAAGTTTCCTTTTCTCGCCCACCATCTCCAGCACTTCCTCGTCAGTCTTCCTCTCCGTCCACCTCACCTTCTCCACATTTATCCATTCTGTTGCAAATCACTAATTTGATAGTCGCTTGGGACACCATGTTTGTCTACTGATAATACTATTATACTGGCGAGAGACAGATATGAAAATATCCTGAAGTCAGAACTCCAAGAATTCCATTTAATCTCTACATTATCACTAGCGCCACTATCTCTCACAAACATAAAAGATAAATATTATATTTCTTGGAAAGTCAAGTGCGCCAGCACGTACATCGCGTTGGGTAGAGTCAGCGAGTCTGCCTAAGTTCAAGATAACATAAAGATGTGGGTGAGGAGTGGGCATTTGAGATGTGGGTGTGAAGACGGATGGAGAAGGTGAGGTGGACGAAGAGGAAGACTAAGGAGGAAGTGCTTGAGATGGTGGGCGAGAAAAGGAAACTTCATAAAAAAATTCGAGATCGGCAGTGTAGATGGCTGGAGGATGAAATAAGGGGTGAGGGATTGCTCAAGACTGTGATAGAGGGAAGGATGCTGGGCAAGCGCGGTATAGGAAGAAGGAAAATAGGTTTTATGGATGGGATGAAGAAGGGTAGGTCGTTCAATGGTATCAGGCTCAACTATGTGGAAGTTGATATTCACAAATGTAAAAACGACTTCGTTTTCTTCCACTGATTTATTTTTTCGGTACGACATATTTCGACACATACAGGTCATTTTCAAGTACTTGAAAATGACCTCTATGTGTCGAAACATGTACCGAAAAAATAAATCAGTGGAAGAAAACGAAGTCGTTTTTACATTTGTGAAGGGTAGGTCGTATACTGACTGAGGCGAAAGCGAATATACTAGGCCCCTGAAAGTGTAGAAAAGCGGGGGAAGATTCTCTGACATTCGACCAAACCTACCTTACCCAGGAGAATTGTTAAAAAAATTGTCAGCGCCGGTGGCGAAGGGGAAATTTGCTCGCCGAAAAGTCCGTGGGGTCGCAGGTTCCAGTCCCCCCCCGAGTGAATTTTTTATCACTTAGGACATGGGTATTTGTGTTTGTCCTTTTGTAAATTGTTGCAAAAGGCCAGTAGAGCAATGTTCGGGATTTTGGAAGAAGAAATATATTAAATATGAAATGATAAGCGGTGAGAATCTTCACAACAGTTGATTTCGACGTACGAGCGACGAAGATCGGCAATAAGTTGCCCGACATCACGCACTATGTGTATCACTCAGTCTGGTGACTCCTTGGGTGCAGAAGGGTCTCCGAGGCATGAGTCACACCTGACCTCATCCTTGGCACAGATGCATATGCGTGTTTTCGCGCCGGGGCTCTGGAGAATGGGAGCAGGACACACTACGTGCCTTATTTGCTTTTGCTCTTCAATAAGGCGGGAGAGGATTGAAATGTCACTCCCCCACTGCTGGCGAAGAAATGCCCAGCATCTGCGGCGAGGGGCCGAGACGGGAGACAATAGGAGGCGTTGGCTCCCAAACCAAGGTTCACGAATAGGGCTGTGCATTGACTTTGATGTTCCAAAGATATCGCACTACGATATTGACCGCTCAAGGCATAATATCTTGCGATGTGCATTGTAATTGGATATCATATGATATGCGAAGAAATACGCGGCATGCGATACAATTCATCGACAGGAGGTGCACTATATTTTCGTTTGATTATCATTGCGAGCGATATCGCTCAATGAGAAAGTTATCTACATCTATATACCACCTTGCGAGCCGCCGCATGGGAGTGTGGCAGGGGGTGTTAGGATAACAGCCGCGTAAGAAGTGAGGGTTTTGGGAGATATAATGGAGACGTGCATTATAGGAGTGTATTTAATGGAGCTCATTTTTTATTTTGGTCGCTTTATGTGCGCAGAAAGAACGATTTTTTGAACCTATTTGTTCGACAATGTGTCTCTCTTATTTATCGATTTTGTCAAACTTAGAGATGTAGTGAGACATCATGATAATATTCTCTGTGTCGCTCTAAAACACATCAGTTCTGAATTTCTCAAGCAAGCTTACTGGAATGTGTACCAAAGCGGTAAAATTATTTATTCCACGTATCGAATCATTTCAGATTCAAGATTCATACCGCGATATCTCATGAGCGAACTAACTTATGAGCGACACTAACTCATGAGTGAACTATAGCTCCGGGAAGACACCATCCTTCAATTTTCTGAAAACTCTCTTAAAAGACTTAAGAAAAAAAATGAGTGTTTCATAAATCATTAAAAGAACATCACCTACGACGCGCTAAAGTGAGGTCATTCGTGACTGATTAGTAGTAGAGTTAATAAATTTAAAACCCATGACTGTGCATTCACTGGTATTGGACACCGATGACTGTCCTTCTCAAAAAGTCTTAACATAAAATTTCGCTCAAGTAGATAGCCAATGCTGTTAACTTGGCAGAATTGGGAAACACACTTATTACGTCGGTATTGCACAAAATCCCACGCCAATAAAGCAGTAGGTCAACTACGATAAGATATTCCACATATACAGTTCACAACGTCCGAAAACGAAATTTACGCATGAGGTACTCCTCAAAGGAGGATAAATACGCCAAACGCCAACCAGGTCAAGCCCACATTGCGATACAAAAAGATACCCACGGCTGCCAAACGCGCTTATTCAAATTGCGCCCATTGTCTTCTCCCGGCGGAAACTACCAGCCAGGACGCGACAATGGACCCGAATAGATTCGCGAAATTTAGCCCTTCAGCACTTGACAAACTAAACCACCTAAATAGCACGACACAATCGGACGACTGGGCTTAGACAGAAAGTTGCGAGGTGCTGATAGCGGTGCGCGTGGAAACACTTAGAAAAAAAAAGAAATCATATTTCCGCTGGGCTCAAAAGAGAGGGAAATAAGGCACTCCTCCGGATCCGTAAAAACACCTGTAGAGCTCTCAAAAGCAATTGATATTTTATGGCTTTCACACTCATGGGATTCGTAATCATATCAGGAGCCAAGACACCACTCCGGGCGCTTCATGTGCCCACGGCCCCCGTACCTACTTTGCAGCGCGAATTAAATTTGCACCATGCGAGTCCCAGAGACTTCCATTGTATCGCGGGGGATTTCAAAGGGAATAATGAGTCTAAATGTGAAATCCGGGACGACGGAGGGGATAAAGGGAATTCCGAGAGCGAGGGAGGTCGGCGGCTCCGATGACTTGATCTCGTAAGCCGGGAGTTTGCGGCACAGAGAGCTCCGGTTAGGGGGATATAGAGGTGGCGAACGCGCCAGCACACGTTTCTTCTCCAAGCAACCGAGGGGAGTAGAATTTTCCGACACTCGAAATTCTCACCCACGCGACGTTATGAACATGGAGTGAAAGTACTGCGAAGCTTTCGGATCGTAGAATTTCTGAAACCACCTTCTGTTCAGAAAGGAACTGTAAACATCCTCTCCTCCTCTAATAGGTTTCATGGACAGGATGAGGAAGGGTAGATTGTATACTGAGGCGAAAAAGGATATACTAGAGAGAGATAGGCCCCTGAAAGTGTAGAAAGCTGAGGGGAGACTCTGACATTCAACAAAACCTACATTAACCGGCAGAATACATAAAAAGAAGTTGTCAAGCCATTAGGATTGGTTTGCGACAGCCCTCCACCTCTCTCTATTCCCTGTCATCTTCACTTCAGAACCCCGTCCACACCCCATGTCCTCCATTATCTGCAACCAATACTCCAGTCTAGGTCCTTCTCAGCATCTATTGCTTTCTATAATCCCTTCTGAAATCACCTCCACCAATCCCTCATGCCGCAGTACATGACCGATCCATCTGTCCGGCCTTCTTTTTACTATTCTCCACAGGCTTCTTTCTTCCTTCACTTTTCTCAGTACCTCTTGGGTCGTCACTCGCGCTGTCCAGCTTGTCTTGCACATCTTTCCACAACACCATATCTCCCCTCTAGATATTTATACTTCGTTTGTCCCACATTTCATGTCTCGCTGCCATACAACAATAGATAGACGCATACAAACAGAGATCTACATCTATATCCACATATAACCTTGCGAGCCGCCGCATGCGCGTGTGGAAGGAAGTGTTTGACACAAGCCGTGTAGAGATATTAGGGATAAGGTTTTGGGATATGAAATGGTGACCTGTATAATGGGAGTGTATTTAGTGTAGCTCAGTTTTTATTGTGATCGCTTATTGTGCGCCGAAAAAACGAGTTTTGGTATCTATCCGTTCGGCACAGTATATCTCTTATTTTATCACCTCAGTCAGACCTTGATATGAGGACCCCAGAAGTCAAGGGGTCTAAGTAACAAAATCGTTATTTTGAGAAAAATTAAGTCAGAGTTGAAAATGTTTGGTACAACCCACTAAGTAGTTAAGAGGCATTACCCTAGATAGCATCACCTGTCAAGAAAATCACTTGGATCCCTTTACCACCTAAAAGATTAATATTTTTACATTCCATTTCTGGACCTAACTTATTATTTTTTTAATGTAACTTAGACCCCTTAACTTCTGAGGTCCACATATATAGTGAAGCTCCGAAACACACAAGTTCTGAATTTCTCAAGCAAGCTAAGCCTGGCTTGTAGCCTCCGAGACTCTAGGGGCTCCCACCTTAATCCCTCTAAAAGTTATGAAACACTATGTTCGCTCGCAGCAGTTTTAAACGAGATAATTGAGAATAGTGATAGTGATTTTCCACAATATAATTATGCCTAATAATAATACGCGTAAGTCAATCTTTCCAATGATTGATCATGCACGTAAGGTAAGAACAGATACAAGTAATACAACCTCCGCTTTCATGACTCATGCCGAGCTGAAGAATGAAATCGTTAGAGGATAAAATCGTATTGATAGAAACCTTATAAAATGCAAGGACCCATTAAACCTATTCTATTTTTTCCCCTATCCACTTATCCAGCATTATCACTCTATCACTGCCTTCAGCAAACCCTTCCTCCTCATCAACTGTTCCAAACACCGACTTCTTATATCACTGATTTCCTCAAGTATTTGCCTCTCCACACCCGCTATATTGAGAACTTTCTTGTTAGTCTTCCTTTCCGTCCACTACATTCTCCTCCATAAATACGAACGTTTGCAGCCTAATATCATCCTTCGACATAATTGGCAGGAAGTAAATATGACCCTCCAGAAATATAAAAATTACGCTTCACTTAATAGTTATATATAGCAAGAGGTTATTATATAAAATTGAAAATGGCAACAAAATAAATCAATCTGGTAATCTATCAGCTGTCGAAATCAGCTGTAATTCAGCTGTCGGAAAAACGAGATTCCTATTGATGCTAAAAACCTTATCTTTAAGCAACGCACAACAAATATACCCGCACCTCAGGGATAATAAAGCAAACCTATCGCTTTGAGCAATATATTTTACCCGTCCGAGTTATTCCCGAGCGCAATAAAATGAAACAAAGCAGCGGATCACGTCATAACTACTCACAAGCATGCTCACAACTACCTCTCCAATTTCTTTTCCTCGGACATGATACGAGGAATTATATCGGCGGACATAATTGCGCCTGGCTCGCTCGCCAACTGTGGGAAATTCGCGTCATTACGGGGCCCTGGATAATTAAGGAGGGTGGGAAGGGAAGGAACTTGGGGGGAGAGGGGGGGAGGCGGGTAGACAAGCGAGGAACGAAAGGCGGCGTCAGTATCCGCCGTCCCAGACAATCGTTGAGATTCTCTCGCTCCAACGCATATATCGCGCGACAGATGTTGAAACGTCAGAGAAGTATAAATCCTGAACGCAGAAACCAGCCGTCGGCGGAACAATGTCAGCGGTTGTATTAAGACAGATAACAGGTTATGTATACCCAAAATAAAAGAATTTGCAAGAGCCAATTATTAAACAGGATTATGAACGGGGGGGAGAGACAAAGATTTCACGGCGAATGTCAAGAAATCCTGTACATACAATACTCTGACAAAAAAAAACACTCGAAAATAAGAAAATATAAATTTGGTGGGTCGGATAACAGCGGTGGTTAGATTTCCGGATTCTAGTTCTGAGTACCCGGGATATGGTGACGGAAATGTAGCACTGGAAATACGATTCCTACTTAAAGGTATGAGGTGATTAAGTATAGCATTCCGAAAGGATATGTGGTTAACCCTTCCTGGGTGTCTTTCGATAGGAGTCGGCCTATCTTTGCTCTTTTCTCTCGTCTCATCCCTTCTACACAACATTCCACAGCTATACACCTTTCTTTCAGGTAGAGAAGGGCAGATTCGTGCGGCATTGACTTGATTCAGTGCTTATAAACAACCTACAAAAACAGAAATAATATCCCGTTGCGTACTTTCTAATTGTTGGGGTAATTATGCTTCCCCACCCCGTTCTTCTATTTACATTTTTTTATTTTTTCCCTTTCCCACGTCATTAAGTCCGCCATATCCCACACGCTGCTGCGAGGCAGCGTGCCACAAAATCCACTTTAAAAAGTATTACTCAAACTAGACGGGAAAATGTCTTCCCTTCCGTATGATTCTCATTAAAACTATTGCGTACATCCACATTAGGGTCAACACTAGAGTAGAGGACGCTCTGACTAACTTCATGTTAATATTTACAGAGGAAAACACAAATTTACGGAAATGGGGGTTAAAAGGGATTTAATACTGAGACAGCAGAGGAAATTTTCACGTTCCCAAGAGAAGGCATCGCGGTCTGGAATGTTAGAACGAGGGCTGTCCACAAACCAAGGCCCACTACAATGCGCATGACGTAAAAATAATCAGCCTCAAACTTTGCTCAAACTTTAACTAAAAGACTTAAACACATAAATACAACATACACTAAAACGCAAGAATGGCAAGTAATGAGCACATTTTTGGGCAAAGTCCGAAAAAATTAAAAAAAAATCAATGGAATCCCAAATTTGTTGGCAGGAAGAGCAATAAACGACATACGACGAACTAAAGCTGCGAAATGGACACTATACCACATGGTGAAATTCTGAGGAAGTATTGAAGAGTGATCAAATGGGTGTTAAATGCACATTCTCGTTAGCGCGCATTTTGAATTAGCGCCCGATCACTCACTTGTCAACTTGGGAATTCCTTATTACGTTCAGTGTGCATTAACGAATTTAGTACAGTGACCCCGGGTCATATATCTGACTTCCATTACGGTGCGTCTATTATAATTGAAAACCAGATTAATACGGTTGTTATGGCAATTCCACACGGAATCATACAGCGCTCATTCTGTTAATGACAGAAAAAAGCTATATCTTGTAAAACAGGAGCCGACCATCTATCTTATATAAAATATCTTCCCAGAGCAGACTATTATATTCAGCTACAGTTAACAGACATTAATTAGCAACTCCTTAAGAATTTTGGACTGTATTTCATTTAATTGAACATAATGAACAAGGATTGAATGAACATAATGAACATTTAATTGAACATAATTGAACATAACACGTAGATGTAGGTCATATTAACATGATTAGAGATATTGATTTTCGTGCCGATAGATTTAAAATGTCATTTTTCCCGCGGACTATAAGAGAGAACAGAGAAAGTAAAACGTAATCTAAAGCGGATATTTTTGAAGGGCGGAAAAGGTGGCTGGAGGACAAACAGAGAGGACAGGGCAGGTTGAACAGAGTGACACAAGTGGAGACTTTAGTTGGGCGCGTAGAAGCATCGGCATTTTAAACGACGTAAATATAGACGGAAAAAATAATTTTTAAAGGCAATATACCTTTCAGTTAAGTCTAATTGGAATCAGAATATAAATATTTCGAACACCAATACATTCTCCTTCGTGATTTTACTCTCCAATTCGGAGTGCGCAATCTTCAACTCATCCATGAAGTTCACCACAATATTTCTTCCCGTATATTACCCGTATAAATAACATTCTCCCCATCAAACTGTTCACCACCTTCTTCTGTATTCTAATAGTAAGGGTAGGTTTTCGTGAATGTCAGAGAATCTCCTCCCGGTTTTCTGCACTTTCAACGTCCTATCTGCATCTATTATTTCCTTTTTAACTTCGGCATATGACCTATCCTTCTTCATGCCGTCCATGAAGCATATCCTCCTCTTCCCCTTCCCCGCCTGTCCAATATCCTTCCCTCTATCACATTCTTCAGCAATTAATCGTCCCTTATTACATCCACCAGCCACCTTCTCTGCCTATCCGGGATTTCATTTAAAAGTTCCCTTTCCTCGCCCACCATCTCAAGCACTTCCTCGTTAGTCTTCCTTTCCGCTAACCGCACCTTCTCCCTAATTATAACTCAATTCTCACTTCACCGACACTTTGCAAATATATACTCAGACCGCAGAGGTTTTTTGCGTCGCTATTAACACCACTCAGCTACGGATCACATTAAAATTATTTCTCTCCAAAAACTACCATTGGAATGGTAGACTAACAATTGCAATTGGTAAGGTAGAGAATACCATAGTTGTATATCAAATAAAACCTTGATCCTCCTAGAGCATCGTCTTAGGGAAATACATACCTCCCTAGAGAATCCGCGCAAGCATTCCCAATGCGGGAGAGGGGAAGGAATGTGTGGCGCCTCGCAATTAGCTTCGCCTCGAGATGCGTGCGCTTGTGTGAAACCGGTTTTGCGGCCGAGCATTCCCATCTCCCTCCCGCGGCCGCGCCCGCAGCATTAGCGCTTGAAGGAAAGCCTCCCACCGCTCACCCCCCCTCCACCCCACCCCACCCCACACCACAACCCCCCAGGGCGAGAAACCGGGAACAAAAGCAAGGTGCTCCCGTTTCCAATTCGCCGCGCCCATCTGACGACACACTCACATTAGCACAAAGGTGTCTAGTCCTTTACATCCTGAGATATCTTTCTTGCAATTTTACAATGCTACTATGGTCTTCCAGACCATATGAAAACATTCGTGTGGAGCGTAGCACTCTATGGATCGGAAGCATGGTTCATAGGAAAAGCTGACCAGAAAAGAATACAAGCCTTCGAAACCTGGTGCAGGAGGAGGATGCTGGAGATAAAAAGGACGGATGAATAAGAAATGATGAAGTGTACAGAAGAGTAGAAAAGGATCATATGGAACACCATACAGAAAAGAAGAACAAGATAAACTGGACACACTCTGAGACACAACGGATTTGTGAAGAACATAATTGAAGGCAAAATAGAGGGAAAAAACGCAAGAGGAAGACCAAGGAATAAGTTCATGGACCAAATAAAGAGAAAAGTATACAGGAAGAAATACCAAGAGGTAAAGGAACTGGCATCAGATAGGGAAAGGTGGAGGGCTGCAGTCAACCAATCTTAGGATTTAATAATATGGTCTTCTAGGATGTTTTGGGGTTTAGTTTTAGGGGAAGGCGTGACTAGCGGATGGCTGAAGTAGGTATTGCCGCGGAGAATGGAGCTGGTATCCCCAAGAAAAAATTAAATCCACCGATCCCACACGATCGACTGGGCTAGGCTGGAAAGGGCCCCCCTCGCTCGCAGTCTACTTACCACAGGCGGGATGTCGCGAAGACGAGTGTCAAGGGGAGTTTGGCAATCAGGTAGAAGAAGTCATCACCTTGAAGATCTCTCCAGGTGAAAGATAGATTTTATTGAAAGTCAGACAATCTCCTCAAGATTTTTACAGGGGCAGGGCCCTAACTAGGACTCTAGCATTTCTATCTTCATCTCCGCGTACGTCCTACCTTTCTTCGTCCCGTCCATTAAACCTCTTCTTTTTCTCCACTTACCCAATCTCCTCCCCTTTGTAACGGCCAAGAGTAAATCATCGTCCATATCATATCTACATCTACGTAATACCCTGCGAGCCACCACGAGGGAGTGTGGCAGGGGGTGAAGATCACCAAACATGCACTATTGACATGCAACTAGGATATTTAATGAAGGCATGCTAGATAATAGGGTCGCATGCAGCAAGATGGTTAGTATCTACATAATAAGAAAGGGATTATTGGTTGCTATTACATGCATCATGTACTACAGACTACTCTAACTATATTTCACTTACCTATCCCTTTGCTACGCTGCCTATTGTTCTCTCTTATGGTACGCGGGAAAAATGACATTTTAAATCTATCGGTACGACAATCTATCTCTCTAATCTTGTTAATATGATCAAACCTAGCATAATACTCAGGGGTTCTTAATATATATCTAACGTCATCTGTGAACAAATCGGTTTCGAATTTACTTAAAAGGTTTAACCTAAATTTTAACCAGCGTTCTGATAGTAATTCCCATCCTTGTTCTTCTATTAAGCTCGTAACACTTATACAATTATCATAACGGCCTTTAACAAATCTAGCAGATCTCCTTTGCACGCGCTCTAATTCTTTTATCATACCTTCCTCGTACGGATCCCATATACTAGCGGCATATTCTAAATGAGGCCTGACAAGTGTAAAATAGCTTCTTTCTCTTACTCTCTCATCGCATTTGCCTAGAACCCTTTTTACAAATCCTAATCTACGGTTTGCTACACTAGTTATTTCCCTGATGTGTTTCCCCCATGACATGTCTTCAGTGATGGTGACGCCTCAAGGCCACCTACCAGTAAAGTACCATATCTTCCAGCAGCGAAATTTCCCCTCCTAACCGCCCACCGTACCTTATCCATTCTCCTCCACACCCAAATCTTGAACGCCTACAGCCTATTTTCGTCCTTTTCTTTTAGAGTCCACGTTTCTACTCCATGCAACGCCACGCTCCATATCAAACTCTTTATCAGCTTCTTCTTTACGTCCCTACTCATGGTCCCTATCATCAGCTACCTTCTATTGCCAAACGCTACCTTCAACATATGGTAAAATAATTACCGTTGTGTGGGTTCATGTAAATACGAGCTACAAACTCTTGATACATGGACTGTTTATTACAAACTTGCCTCCTGGTATTACTATGTAGGGTTTAACGGCGATAAAACCCAGCCCTGATTGGATTGTCAATCTTGTTGTTTGGTTGGGTCAGTTTTCAGCCAAATGTGCGACTTTCTCGTGATTTATTTGTTTGCGAAAAAATCTTTACGCAATTTACGTGGTATCCTAATTTGAGGCATTTGAGGTGACGCGTGCCCTTCCCCGGCAGAGGTATATACAGAACATAAGCGGCGTCACTTCTTCGCCCCTCCTCTCGCGCAGATTAAATAGAGTCGTGCAGATGGATACAAGCGACCAGTTGGATGCGTCCACATAATGAATATCCCCGCGATTCCATCTGAGAATGGGGGTGGCGCCAACGAGGGGTGGGAGGCAGGTTCCAACGCGACTCTTTAGAGGAGAAAAATATTATCATGCGCGTGTCTCTGCGCATTGGTCGCAAGTCGTGAGACGCAAACCCGAAGTCATTCACAACGAGTGACCAAGAGGTACGGCAAGAAGCTGAAATAGATTAGCACGAGGACATGGGCGAGACGTCGTTCAAGCTAGTGATAATATCATGGAAGGGAATCCCAAATTAGCTAACAGAGAACCTGTCCAAATGTTGGCAATTAGTTCGAAGCCGTTGAGGTTTCATTTGATAATTATTATTGTTCATCAACAGTAGAGGAGATATTCAGATTAACGTGGTTTTAGATGGAAACAAGAGTACCAATATATATCCTTTATAGCAAGAGATCTTTGTATATATAAGCTATACCTTTCTTCAGCACGATATACGTCCAATCTCTCCGCATCCCATCTTTATTCCTTCCCTAGCTTAACCAATATCCCCGTCTAAGCCAAGGACGTTTTCCTAAAATTATTGAGATATTCCACAAAATATAATCATATGACAATATTGATCATGTATTATTTTTAAGTATTCAGCCGGTTAAGGTAGGTTTTACTGAATGTCAGAGAATCTTCTCCCAGTTTTCTACACTTTCAGGGGCCTATGTCGCTGAAATCTCAATGTATTCTCGCTGTATTCTCGATTTATTCTCACAAACGTGCTTAATTGATGGCTGAACATATTGAAAAACGTATACTAATAATTTTGGAAGAATAGTACACTTATTAGACTCCGAACACGAGACGGCGACACCCGTGTATTCCATACGGCAAGCTGCACCCGTCGGGGCACTCGTAAAGACATTGCGGAGGTGAAGACTGACGAATATAAGCTGCGAGGGAGAGATGCACACTGAGGAACCTTGGAAGCCGACCGACTTGTGGAACGGAGCACTCCCTCCTCAAGGGGGCCGTTGGATATGAGAAGGCAGGAGCCGAAGGGACGAACAACTAGGATAAACAGCATTAATAAAGGCGCTTCGTTTATTAGCGCACCTGGGCAAACACAGGGCGAGAGGTGGAGGAGACGGTTGGTTGGGAGGTAAAGACCATTAGCATGCACCTCTCGCGGGGAAGGACAGACAATGGCCGAGCGGGCCGGGAGAGAGAGGAAGAGGATGAGGAAGACACGGTGAAGAAGGCCACAAATACATTTAAACGGATACCGCTCCCGCATGCTATGGCGGCATAAACAAGCCGCCGCGCTCCACCGCTGGGGTAGTAAGGCCCCAGTCCTCCTCAACTCACCTCCTTCCTCCACCCCCGCCACTGCGACATTCCCTTCAACACAGAGCCCTTCCATTGTTTTAAAGGGGAAGAAGGGAGGAAGCTGGGGAGTAGAGGTGGGGAGTAGAGGTGGGGACAAGGAGTATAGAGACCTCCTTGGATGGGAATGGCAGAGGAAGGTGGAGGAGAAGAGTGTATAAGGGGGCCGAGAGGCGAAAAACAAGCACGTCAGCCGAGTTTATCACAGCCACGTCTTAAGTGCCAGAGCCCAGCAAGGAGCCGCCATCCGGGCGACGGTTGACGGGAGGAGGGCAAACTGGTAGTGGGCGTCCATAGAGGTTAGAGGGTTGACGGGACGGGGTCGGTAACGGTCACCTCGCCTCATACCACCCATACAACCAATGAGCATTACTCAGTTTGACGTAATAGACACTCGATAACAATGATCTAAGGCGAGACGCTATGTCTATTTGGCATTCTACAAATTAACTTGTATTTGCATCAGAAGATGGGCAGTGTAAGCAAAATTATTTGGCGTGCACAATTAGGAAAGAATAGACAAAAGGGACCTCGTGTCAGAATGTAACGATAAGACTGTCGAACACTGTAATATGGAACGCAGAGAAAGTGCGATGGACTGAAAGGAAGGCGAAAGAGGAAGTGCTCGTCAGAGTCGATGAGTTAACTTGCAAAGGAAATATCAAGAGGCCATAGTAGGGGGACCTTCTACGTTATAGTTTAGCATTCAAGATAAAAATCATCACCTATATCCGCAATAATTACAAAAAATATCGACTCATCATGTTTAATATTACTCACTCCGTTTTACTATTGTCGATAACCACGTGTTCGTAACCACGTATGGTCGAAGAAATTTGCAAATAATCATAGACCTTCCAATGTCTATATTTTTGTATCCACCCAGTCGACTACCATTAGTCGGTCTCGACGTATTGTCATATTTCATCGAACAACCCTCCTTTCATTCTTCCCTCGCCTTCCGCCAATACACTCAAGGGCCGGGCAGTCCGGCCGAAAACTGAAACATAGGACTTGAGCAGTAAAATAGTTGCACACACAGGATATGACAGCCTGAGATGGATCTGTTGGTAAATAGGGGCTCCAAAGGATTGTGGTGAGTACGACCAAAAACAAGAATCAAGGTTAAATAGAGGCGAGAAAACGGGAGATAAGCGCGGACAGAGGTTGGGGGAACTTGGTGAAAGCCGAGCGGTGGAAACATGAGAATGAGATCATTTGTTCGCGGAAGAATTACATTTTAGCGCAGCTAAACTAGATTACAAGCTTGGGATTGATAATCTTGTCACGTACTGGGAGTTGTTTTCTCACCAGAGGAAGGACATAAGGTCATCAAATAAGAATAGGCTAAGCCGAGACGGGAGGATGAATTGCTGGCAATGTAGCATGCACTAATCAGGAAAATTATGATGATTTTAAAAATATCGGACCAAGTTAAGAGGAACTTTCGCCGGCCATTCTTCCCGAAAAATGACACGCTTAGCGAACTGCGGAACAGTAGAAAACACGCTTAGCGAAAACACTTAAGGCCGCTTTACATGGTACTTTTAATTGTTCAAACGAATGTACAAGATAATGAATGGAATTAGAGCAGGCTTTATTTCCCGTCCAGTCATTCAGACAATCATGTACGTTGCCGCATTACACGGTACAATTTTCACCACGAAGAAATGCATACATTCGTCTGTACAATAACATGTACCGTTTAAAGCGGCCTTTAGATCACTCAATGGGCGTTCATCAGGGGAACATTCATGGTGAACACCATCAGGTGTTCGAAGCTTAATTCGTTTTATTTGAAAAACAAATCAATAATCGGCCCAGGTGGCGGCGGGGTAAAGTCCTCGCCTACTAACTCGAGGGTCGTGGGTTCGAGTCCCGCCTAGGTAGAATATTATCTGCCCAGGACATGGATGTCTGTGTTTCGTCCGTTGTTACTGTTGTTCACCCGACGTAAAATGGCCTAATGTGCTGTATTCGGGACAGTGAAAATAAAGAAATAAATAAAATATACTAAAAAATAAATTGTTTCATAAGCCACAAAAAATTGAAGAGGGCGCATAGAAAGCGATAAACACACAGGAACACGAAAACTTAGGTAGACCTGTGAAGCCCGCTTACACGGTACATTTTACTGCACAAACGAATGTGTGAAGTTCTACAAGAGGAAAATTGTAATGTGTTAAGAGGAAAATTGTATAATTGTCTGAATAACTGAACAGGAAATAGAACCTAATCTAATTCCATTCATTTTCTTGTACAACCTATAATACATTCGTTTGTGCAATACAATATACCGTGGAAAGCGGCCTTGATAGTTGAAAAGACGGAAGATTAGATCTGAAGGGAAGAGGAAGGATTAGTGCAAGGTTGAGATGAGGAGAGGAAGCGAGAAGCGACAAGAAAGCGGGCATGGGAGAGTTGAGTCGAATGAAGGTTCACTTGGCATCGGCGAGGTGAGGAGACGCCTAACGTTCAGATCGATGAGAGAAGGGGAGGAAGGGAAGGAGCCAAAGAAGCTGAGGACGACGGAGGAGGGATAGGTCTGGTGAAGCGAGGGAAGGTGTAAATGGGACAAAGGACTTAAACTTAGGAGGCGACCAGGACTCGCGAGACCAGTTCACGACTGATTTATTTCTCCGTATGCTAGAAATGACATATTTATATTTTCTGGGAATTATCGACCCTACAGCGCTCCTCATTCACCTTAAGCGG
Organism: Ceriagrion tenellum; assembly: GCA_963169105.1. Classification (NCBI taxonomy): domain Eukaryota; kingdom Metazoa; phylum Arthropoda; class Insecta; order Odonata; family Coenagrionidae; genus Ceriagrion; species Ceriagrion tenellum. The sequence continues at coordinate 69,678,053 of OY720635.1, forward strand.
AGAAATTTGCTAGGATTAAGGAAACTTCTTAGGGTCATTCGAGATCGGCGGAGTAGGTGGCTGGAGGATGAAATAAGGGGCGAGGTATTGCTGAAGAATGTGACAGAGAGATGGACGTTGGGCAAGCCGGGAAGAGGAAGAAAGAGAATAGGTTTCCAGGAAAGGATGAAGAAGGATAGATCGTTTGATGAGGCAAAAAACGTTATACTAGAGCGAGATAGGACCCTAAAAGTGAAGAGAACCGGGAGGAGATTCTCTGGCATTTAACAAAACCTACCTTAACCTGTAGAATACTTTTTTTTAATGCGTCCCGTTTGTGTTGAAAAGGCTGGGAGGTTGGGACTTAGATAGGGTCAACAAAAATAATATCTAGATAGGACAAGGTGATAATTGCGGCGCACAAATTATATTTAAGCTATGCAATTGCCCTGAGGATAGTTGATTGGACCAGTAGCTCAAGGTTCAAATCCCACAGCTTCCCCGAGCACCTCCAACGAAACCCAAGAAGAGCAAAATTCACAATGAAAAAAAACTTTCGCCCTAAGAGAGATTCGCACCCGGTTGAGCTACTCTGAGGAGTTCATCTCCAAGCGGCAGACTTTTAACCCAAAGGCGCCGAATTTTGAATACACTCAACCTAAGCGACGTTTCTGGCGTCAAAGCTTTATGGGAATGGGAATGAATCTACATCTACATCTACATACTACCCCGCAAGCCGCCTCAAAAGGCGTGTGGCGGGGGGTGTTAGGACACCAGCCGTCAACAAAAAAAAATCAAAGTTCCGCCTAGCATTTATTAAAGTCCTTAATTGTTCGGGGGAAAAACGAATTCCCATACCTATCCGTTCGGCAAAATATCTCCCTTAATTTATCGATTCTGTCGGACCTGGAAATATAATGTGGTTCTAATATGATGTTCTCCGTGTCGCTCTGAAGGATATTCATTCTCAATTGCTCAAGCAATCTAAGCCTAGCACGTAGCCTCCGAGTCTCTAGCGGCTCCCACCCTAAATCTTTCAAAATCTGTGTAACGCTTTCTGTACGGCCGTAGCAGTTTTTCACGAATCGCGCAGCTTTCCTTTGTATTTTATCAAGTTCATGGACTAGGTCTTTCTCCGCCGGATCCCATATGCTCGCTGCATATTCAAGGTGTGGCCGGACGAGTGCAAAATAGCACCTCTCTTTCACTTTATCATCCGATAATCTTCCCACAACACGCTTGACAGATCCTAACTTCTTCAGGGCTCTACCACAAATATTTCTTATATGTGTCCCCCACGATAGGTTCGAAGTTATCGTAACTCCCAGGTATTTCACTTCATCTGTCGCATTTATGCTAACGCCATCCACAACATATACATGGGGATAGTTGGACGACCTACGCAAGAAATGCACCGCCGAGCATTTGCTCGGATTAAGTTCTAGTCCCCACTCTTTGCTCCACGCATGAACGTTGTTTAAGTCCGATGACAGAATTTCAAAGTCAGATTGATCACTAATTTCGCGGTATATGACAGCGTCGTCGGCAAATAAACGTATTGTACTGCTAATTCGGGAGCAAAGGTCGTTTATATATATAATGAACAAAAGTGGGCCAATAACGCTTCCTTGCGGGACACCTGATGTCACTTTAACTATATCAGAGCTAATTCCGTCAAGAACTACTTTTTGCTTACGATCACTCATAAAGTCACGTATCCAGTTTACTACTTGTTCGTTTAACCCGCATGACTGTAATTTGTATAATAGTTTTCTGTGAGGTACCGTGTCGAAAGCTTTCTTAAAGTCTAGAAATAGTGCGTCAACTTGTTTTTTCGATTCACCAGATTTGAGAACGTCGAATGACTTTTTATAAAAAATTAACAGAATCTTGTAAACGCCTGCAACAAATTTCAATCGGCATTATGACCCGCACCAACCATTAGAAACATATCGCCATTTACGACGAAAATCATTCAAACTATTCACACACGGTAAATAGGCTCTTTTAGATATTGATCGTCCACCTAACATCCCTCCCCTAATACATCACGAGCAAAGGATCGCACCTCAATGAATAAATTAATGAATCGGCATCACGGAAACGTGCATCTAGGTATGAGGCGCGAATGGATGCTTAAGGCTGTAATGAAGGAAAAAATATAGGCTGAACAGGAGGATACTTTTGACAGACGGAATGAAGAGAGGTAAGACATACCCTGAGGTCAAGAAAGATACTGTGTAGGTAAATAGTAGGCTGCAGGCATTCGAGATGTGTGTGTGTGGAGAAGGTTTAAGAAAAGGCGGTGGATGGAAAATAAGATGAACGAGGAAGTGCTTGAGATGGTAGTTGAGGAAAGGAAACTTTTGAATGAAATGCAGAAAGACTTCTCAGGATTCGGGATTAATTTTTAATGAAATCCAGGTAAGGCAGGGAAGGTATCCAGAGGAAGTAATATGGGGCGAAGGGTAGCTACGTATTGTGAGAGAGGGAAGGATATTTTGCAGAGGGAAAGGGGAAGACAGCCAATACGGTTTATTTCATAATTTATTTCCACTACCCCGAAAACAGCACAGTTGGCCTTTTACATCGGGTGTATTAAAAATGGACGCACACAAACACCCTTGTCCTGATGAGAAAAATCCACCCAGGCGGGACTCGAACTCTCGACCCTCGGATTGGCTGGCCAGGACTGTACCCCGTCGCAACCGGAGCCGACAATTCCTGGTCTGAATGAGGGGTACATCGTAGGTGAAAAAGGAAGTACTACACGTAGATAGGATCCTGACAGTGTAAAAAAATCGGGAGGTGTTATCTCTGACTTTCAACAAAATCTACCTTTTACCGATAGAATACGTCTAAAAAATAAAAAGTCCCGCACACGTAAAACTCTATAGAGGATTTTCATTTTCTCCGATTTAAACCAGCCTTAACCGTCGGACCTCAGAAAGGAGGACGGGAATAGGCTGCAGGCATTTGAGATATGGGTGCAGAGAAGGATGGAGAAGGTGACGGAGAGGAGGACTAAAAAGGAAGTGCTTCAGATGGTGGGCGAGGAAAGGAAACTTCTGAATGAAATCCGAGATCCGCAAAGTAAGTGGCTGGAGGATGTAATAAGGGGCGAGGGATTGTTAAAGAGTGTGATAGAAGGAAGGATGTTGGGCAAGAGGGTAAGGGACAGACAGAGAATAGGTTTTATGGGCTGGATGAAGGGAACATCACATGCTGAGGCGAAAAAGGAAATACTAGGGGTAGATAGGACCCTGACAGTGTACAAAAAATTGGGAGGTGTTTCATAGAGAATGAGAGTAAATGCAATTTTCCGCTTAGATGAATTTTTTTCGATTTAAGTTTCGATGTACTACATCATAATCGGCTGGTATAACGCTAGTAGCAACAAGTAAATCGAAACCTAGGTCGAATAAAATTTATCCAAGAAGAAAAATTGCATTTACTCTCATTCTTTATGATGAATTCTCTCCACCACATGAAGCCTGACACTTCTCTTTTTGGGAGGTGTTTCTCTGACTTTCAACAAAATCAACCTTCTAACTGTAGAACGTATCTCAAATATATCAAGTCCTGCACACGCAAAACTCTGGATAATTTCTGCTTTCTCCGAGTTACACCAGCCTTAACCGACGGATTTCCTTCTACTACCAATGTTAGACATCGAAAACGCGCAGTCAATGGTGGTAGGGGTAAAAAAGGACCGTCCCTCTGGAAGAGGCCACGCTCTCCTAAGGGTGAAAAGGAGGAGGAGGAGGGTGTGTGTACCACGAGGGAGTGAGAGGGTTGAGCAAGTTAAAAGATCGAAGGAGACGCGCGCGTTCACGTGAGCGACGGTCCGTGTGGGCTGATGCGAGCGCGGAAGTGGAGGAGGAAGTGATAAGAAGAAGAAGAATGCAGTGGAGAGAGGGAGAGAGGAACCGTCCAGGACGTAAAGGACGACAAAGGGACGAAAGGCGAACCCGACGCTCGCACAAACAAGCACACGTGTTGGGGAGAGGAGTAAAAGGAGAGTGAGAGAGAGAGAGACGAGATAAGGAAATGTAAATGGGATGGACAAATTATTCGCGGACGAGAGAGAAAAAAAATATAAAAAGTCCCTCCCACGTTTACACTGGGACCCGACTCGGGGGAAAGAGAAAGTTGAAGATGCACGAGGGAACGTCAAAGGGTATACGGTGCGAAAGAGGAGGAAGAGCTACGCGGAAAATAAACATGCCATCCTTGTCGCCCAAATCTTGATGGATTATTTTACGAGTGGTCATCCTTTTTATATGAGAGTTTTCGACAGGGCTCGTATATATAGAGGGAACAAGAGAGCCTCTGTGATAACCCATTCTCATTCCCTCCTCTTTTTTTTGCGATTTAAAAAATGGATGACAAACGTTGAGAGCGAGTTTCGCAATAATTTTCCACGCGAAATTATAAATGAGACATCATATGACATCAATGCTTGAACGGGCGCTTCATAGCTTTAAAAATGCATACAATCATGTCGATGTTAATGTGGAGCGGAAAATACAATATCACCTTCTGATGGAATCTTCCATAATGACATTCATCGACGTACGTGTATTTCTACTTCACAAAATTAACGGCTATGTCAAATGTAATGCAAGATTCGAAAAAAAATCAATAGCGAGTACATGCAATGTGTTCAAGCTCTCTAACCTAGGTTTTCACATAATGATGAGAAAAATAATGTCCACATTTGATTAAACTGCAAACGATTCGAGCTTAGCTTCTGGTGATGAAACAAGAATTAAAAATGTCAACTATAAAATATTATTATCTCATCTCTCGACCAATCAGCCACTTTAGCCCTATCCTAAAAACACATAAACCCAACGCCGAAGCCTTTAATATGATTCTTTCGATGGATTATACTTTAAATATATTTTGCCTCTTCAGGACCATTGAGAATTTATCTTTGTGGTTGAACCGTCAACTATTTGCCGATTGTATCAGATGGGAATCCTATCAAAATACGAAAAAATACGGAATACAATATATGTTGCACAATTATTAGACATTATAGTCTATCTACACTTCCACATGGAAATGTAACACTGAGGGCGCTAAATAACTGAAAACTGGAGTGATGATGATGAACACATTAATTATATTTTTTAATGGAGTTCATTGATTGATATTTTATATTAAATTTTGGTATCTAGTCTACAGTTGTTTTCATCGATCTCCTATGAGAGTAGACACGGTTAAAACAATGGATATATTTCTGCATATATTTCTGAAAAAAACACGATGAGAAAAAAAACACATTTAGCCCGTAAAAATACATTAGAAATTAACGTAAAGAATGAGGGTTAATATACTTCTTCCAACATCAAAATAAAATGCAAATGCACACCGCATCGCTTGGATGTTTAAACATAAAACCATTGTGCACTTTTTGTTCCTCCTTTTACGGCTGAATACACGACGGCACACTAGTTCCGAGATATCGATGGGAACTTAGGAGTGATAGACGACACCAAAGGCACATTGGAACTTAATTCCTGTGTCTTCCAGGGGAGTTCACCTAATCTTCTGGCTCGGCCGGATGTGTCAATCCAATGGCCGGGGACAATCGGCGGGGACATTTCGCGCGACGTAGCAATCGGAAGCCATTCCGGACATCGACGGCGTCCACCAACGTGGACTCGATGGGACGCGAACGTTATGATTCGATTAGTCCGCGAGCGACGCAACGTCCACGCTCAACTACCTCGCTTTAACTGCCCTGCATCCAACGGCAGGACGTATGCGCCCCGACCTCACACGGCAACGTTATTCGCCTGTGACACGTCTACATCACTTGACTGGATACAAGACCAGAACCTCATTGGTGTGATACGACGATCAGTGCGCGACGTAACTACATCTCACAAGAATCAAGAAAAAAATTAAGGACAACTACAACCAAGTTGCCAAAAAAAAAATGTTAGGTCAATTTCAGATCGAAGGCAGTCATCAATGCCAGAGGGATTATAGTTGTCGCTTGAAAGAAAATTAACTTGACGCAGCGAGAGATAAAAATAATTTCAAATATGCATGATGGAATAACCATAGTTTAAGATAGCATAAAAATTAGTAATACTTTTAATGTTCGTCTCGATCAAAAAAACGAAAAACACAATCAAGAGCCATTCGATTTAGGCAGGGGTGGAACCCATTTCAACACATGCACTTTTAAAAATCATATCTCAATTATTAATCTACAAATATTATTATGGCGGGTTCGATTTCTAATAAATAATTCAATTGACTCTTGCCAACATTTCGCCAGTTAATGTTTGCATCCCCAGGGCTATAATATCCACAAGTGTAAGTAAAATATCATTTTGAAACTAATAATTATCATATATGCATTGATTGTGAAGTAATGTGAGCCGGCTGATTACAACGTACTATGAAACGGTTACTATATGTTCATGGCCGCCATACTTTGTGATCAACAAATAATAATCAACGACAAAATTGGATGGAATAAAAAAACTTAAAACTTCTGCTTTAGGAAGGAAATAATAAAAATCTTTCCCTCAAGTGGTCAGAAACTTCTCGCACTGAATTATTAATATTGATCCACCGGTAAGGGTAGGTTTTCATGAAATACTTCTAAGAGATCATCCCTGATCTTCAAGCTTCCAAGCATTTTTTCCGTGCTTCATACCGTATACGGAGCCTAACCATTCCGTCTCAATTCCCTAATTTTACATTCAACTTTCAATAACGGCCTTGAGTATCCCCTCGTCTTCCATTACTTGTTCCACAAACTGTCTCCGTCAATTCATAACCTACTTCCTTCTTTGCCACAGCACGCCAAACCATATATCCTTCACTTTCGTCTCTCCTTTGAATCTTCATCTTTCTTCAGGCCAATATCGCAGAGATCTATTCACAAAATCTCCCTGCTGAGTCCAAGTTACCATTCGCCTGAAGGCCACGATTCATAACAAACTTTACACTTAAATTTCTCAAAGGCAATGGAATGGTGGTTGAAGAGAGGAAACGTCTGGAAGATGTTAGGAAATGGCAGAAGGGGTATTTGGAACAGGTGATGAGGTGCGAAGGGATGCTAAAGGCCGTAGTTGAGGGGTGGATGCTGGGTAAACGGGGAAGGGGAGGAAAAAGAAGACGCTTCATGGACGGGCTGCGGCAAGAAAGAGTGAAATCGCGTAAGGAGATAGGGGCCTTCTTCGCCTGAGTAAGCACAGGGGATTTTTACTCTCGATTTAAGCTTCACTTTACTCCCTTCCATTTGACCCTACCTTGACCGATAGATTACCCCGTTCATCAACTTGCTCATGACTACAGTCATCTCGTTACTCTCCTGTTTGTAAACGCCTCTAAGGCTGAAGAAATTTTCCTCAAGTGTGCAATATTCTAACTCCGTTACACGTCCGCGCGGGCAAAACGCTTCAAAGGTAACCAGCCAAAGTGGTCCCAACCTCTTAAGAACTGGTTTCTTACCCCATGCACCTGCCCTAGTTTTAAAATTCAGAGTGGCACAATGCCGCAGAGAGGACACGAGGGTCGTTTGGATGCGGGCGGCGTTTTCCTTCAGCTCAAGAGACGACGCCCAGATGTCACTCTGGAGTGGCACAGACGACCTCCGGAAATTCTGGGAAAGGGTCTTTAAAAAAAAAAGGGGGGAGACAAGAGTTAAGGAGGAGGAATAAATCCTCTTACTAATGTCGGGGCGCACTGTGCAATTCTAAGCGCTCTTGTCGGTCAAAGCGGCGGAATTGTGTGCGCGTCTTTCCCGAGCTATGCAAAAAAGATGGGGAGGGCTGTTAAGAGGGAAGTGTTTGATACTGACCTCCTTTGTTAACTTTGATATATTTCAACTCTGCGATTTGGTGACATTCTCCTACGTGATACTATATAGATGTTTGGCATAAGCATACATACAGTTGCATTTAATCTGTAACCATTTTCTATTGTGTGAACGTGAGGAAAGAATAGAGATTTTGGGCAGGATCAAAAAATGGGGATGAATTATAAGGTATTTGAGGCAGAGGAAAGATGTAGGACGTAGACCTTGGAGAATATTACCAGCGACCGTCTTACTTATCGGCATGGATTTCCATGGATATCCCATTCCAATGCCAAATACCAAAAATTATGAGTATTTCCCATGGCACTAGAATGATTATGAAATTTAGAGATATATGCCATTCTTATTCGCTTCCGGAAATAACGGAAAGTTACAGCACACTCGTTAATATCAAATAAAGACTATGCTTAATCCAGTTGTTTGGCGAATTTAAAAAATCAGACATATGTAACTTTTTTCGTGATTAATTTTAAGTATTATACCGATTAAGGTAAGTTTTATTGAATGTCAGAAAATCACCTCCCAGTTTTTTACACTTTTAGGGTATTAATAAATGTAGGAAGCAAACCTAGGAGAATATTTCCAGCGGTCGGCTTATTTATCAGCATGGATTTCCATTCCTTCGTCAAAACACCGAAAAAGACGAGAGTTTTTAAGGCACTTGAATGATTAAGAAATGTACGGATATTTGCCACTCCTAGTTGCTTCCTGAACTAAGGGAAAGTTACAGTACATATATCAACATTAAAAAAAGTTAAATTTTTAAGTTTATTTTTTTTGGCGAATTACAAAATTACCAAAACCATACCAAAATTGCTTTTTTAAAGATAGACATTATTTCAGAATCGAAAGAAGATAACTGAAGTAATATCTAATTCATTCAACGCAAGCACTTACTCATCAATATTGCAGCGCCATCCTAGTCACAGAGGCATGAGGTATATCGATTATCATATCTTTTGGAATCAATCACCGTCACAACACTAGATTTTATAACGGTTCTAGCCCAAAAGATCGCAACGGTCCAAAAATTTAGCCGAGAAAGGAAAGAGTTTAAAAAAATAGCTTTCGGTACCATTTTAGAAGAATGGCATACTATGATCAAGATGAAAGTCATCTAGCCGAAGAGTCGAATATGATAAATTGGATCCGTTCCATATCAGGAAAATGTTTACCCTCCCAAACGATTTAGGACGATATCACATCTGGAGTTACATTTTTTTCGTCGGGGCAAATTATCCTCACGGAAGAACGAGCGCTAGATACTGAATCACGAAGGGGTGGATGTATAGGATCGACTATTTCGACGAGACTAATTTTGAACATGCTCACCAGACTACTTACCTCCCGTAATAGCTGTTCTTGAGAGTTCGGCGAAAGTTTCCCAAGGTTGAATGAGAGGGCTAAAATGACAACATTAATTTCGCTCCGAGGAACAAAAAAGAAATACTCTTGGTGATGTTGGCCCTAAAAAGACAGATCTCCTGACGAATCACACTTGACATATTTAGCTCAGTCAGAAGGATTTCTGCAAAGAGCTCACAAGTATTCGCATCCAGCAAAAATCACTCAATATGACTGAGTTAAACTTTGTTTCCCACAGAAGCCGGAGAGCATTGCCGGAGGGAAGCCGGAGAGCATCAACTAAAACTATGGGAATTAGACCCAATTTTCTGGTCAGTTATCTTATGAGAGGAAACCTGACGGATAAACATACATTTTTTTAAATCATTGTACTAACCTCTCCCACGATCCATCTGACTATATGCCGTTGAGAATTTGGTTTGAACGTTCTAGCTAGCAAAACAGCTGCAGTGGCAATGGCTCATAGTATTCCTCAAAGTCAGAAATCCCTCAAAGGTCACGAAAGTATCTACGCAATCAAATTCACACGATGAATTTATTTTGAATGATGAATTGAGTGAAAATCAATCGAACGAAACACATAATCACGCATCTTATATTCTCGAGTTCTTCGAATAATTCCACTCAAGCTTAATTCGACTCGAATGGAAGTGACGGCGCCCGACGAGGACAGACATGAGAAGGGACAACTTCCCCGCTGCCACGCAGGCGAGGGGGAAAGGAAGGGAAAGGCGAGCAGGCAATGTCACTCGACACTTATTTCCATATAGAACTAGGAATTCCGTTCACGACACAGGCGTGCGAATCATGATGGAGCAGAGAGCTTTCCCACGCATCAAGCGATGGTGCTCTTCCTTCAGAGTACGTGAACACCAAATACACCCTTCGAATAACGTGACGTAACCACTCCACACAAAACGCCATACATTTGAAATATTTGTTCCACTTCACTTCAACCCTAGACTTCAACTAAAATAGATTCTTAAATTATTATTTACCGCAAAGACATTAATTTTAAATGTATGAGTACGAGAGATAAGCCTAGAGAAAGTTTTCAGAGGCAAAGCTAAGAGCTGGCGCTAAGATGAGGAGGGATTAGCATCAGGGATATGGATTAAGCTGTCCGATCGAGTGAATTGTATTCAGGATCATTGTTAACACTTTACGTAGAGCACAGAATTCAAAGACAAGTCCGCATCATTCGATAGAAGGATCCTGATTTGACGACACAGACGGAGATGACGGAGAAGATCAGAATAGAACGCAGACGATGAGCGGAGGAACGAAGAAAATTGAAATGAAATCACCTTAGGTGTGCGCGGAATTTCCACATTAAGGAAAGGAGCGGTAGCAAATAAAGCATCGCATGAAAAATAAAATCCAACAAAAATCAGGGCGGAGAGGAGAGAGGAGGGGAGAGGGAAGGGGACGATACCGAACGCACAGTAACCATGACCGCGGAGCGTAAGAATTTATAGTGGGCTACGACGAGGGGACTTCATTTTTTATCGGCTGCGTCGAGGGACCATGGTTTCCGAGGGGGGACTGGAGAATAAAACAAAAGGGCGCTGCGTGTGGAGGAAACTCGGAAAAGAAGGGACATTCGCGGTGAACGGAGAGATGGGAGGAGAGACGCAAAACTGGGACACCTACGGCTGCGGAAGAATGGGTGGAAAATGGAGCCAAATTTAGGAAGACTGGCTTTTAGCAGCAGGTGTTATTAGTGTAATCGACCGGTTCAAGCGAGCCGGTACGGATGAAATTAAAAGTAATCGTTTTTTTTTTACCGGCGACGACCCATTTCTTCTGTATTCTACCGGTATAGGTAGATTATGTTGGATGTGAGAGAATATCCTCCCGGTTTTCTACCCTTTCAGGGGCCAATCTCGTTCTTGCATATCCTTTTTCGCCTCCGCATGCGATCTACCCCGTCCATGAAACCTCTTCTCTTTCTTCCCCTACCCCGTTTACCCAACATTCTTCCCTCTTATCACACTCTTGAGCAACCCATCACCCCTTGTTACATCCTTCATCCACCTATTCTGCCGATCTCGTATTTCATTCAGAAGTTTCCTTTCCTCTCCCACCATCTCTAGCACTTCGTCGTTAGTCCTCCCCTCCGTCCACTGCACCTTCTCCACATCCACATGACCTCACATAATTTTCGTCTTCATTCGAGCGTAGGTGCAACCTCTCTTCATCTTCCTTCGTCTTCCCCGCCCACCCAACATCCTCCCCGCTACCACCGTGATCAGCAACCGTTCACCCCTCTTTGCCAGTTCCAATCAACTTCTCTGCCTTCGGTCTGTACTCCCAATTTCCTCGAAAAAATTCCACTCCTCGCCCACCGCACCAAGCACCTCCTAGTTTGTTTTAGTTTCCATCCACCACACTTCCTCGATTCCCTCCCATTACCACATCCCTGACGCTTGAATCCCACTCTCGTCCTCTTTTCCTTGAGCCCACGCATCTGCACCACAAGACACTTTACAGCTGGAGGAATCACAGAGGAAAAGAAGATACAAAGATAACAAAATAGGCCGATTTTTTCCGGGAGTGGAATCGAAAATATCTTGCTCCTGCCGTCATCCGAACCCGGTCCATTGGATTGGGACACTTAAGGGTCTTATTAAGAATGGACACCACCTCAATTATGAAGTGAAAGGCAATCACGGCGACGGCGTCACATACTCGACGAATCGAGATTCCAAATTTACATTACTTCAACTTTTCAGGGTTGCAGCGATAAAATCCCATTATAGTCGAGGTTAAAATGCCAGAGGATTTCCTGAATAGGGCGATATAACTCGAGCCACCACACCGACACGCTTCCCTCCGGTGGAGCACCTCTGGTGGTATGAAGAGTTCCACATTTACAAGGGGAGTGTCAGATAGCCGGGTCTCAGATTTTACTCAAACTTAGTGGCTGTACAGACCGCTGTATGTGGTTCATGAATCGCCCCACATATAGGGTTATATAAACAATAGTTGAAACAAAAAAGGCCTTCAAAAATTTCAAAATTCCCTTTAGACGGGCCACCCACATAACTGACAAGCTGAACGGGTGGCTGACATTCTCGTCTCCGGTCTAGAGACACGGGTTCGATTCCAATACGGGGTATGTTTCTTCCGCTGTTTTTTTAGTTTTTCCTTTAAGGCATCCTACAATGCGCTCAAGATTTTTTTATTTTTACTCGAAATATTATTTTTGCGCAAGGCAAATTTTTCATTTGCATACACGACGTCAGGCTTAGTCTCTCTTTTCGGTCGAAGGCAGCCTTATAATTATGTCACTTCGTTATCTTTTCACGACGTATTTTCATTATTCCTTCATGCACATGATTTCCATTTTCTATAATTATTTTATAATACTGTCTTCATATTTTTACAATTCAAGCATAATTCTTAATGATATTCAAATTTTTCGTCGCTTGTCAGTTATGTGGGTGGCCCGTCTAAAGGGAATTTTGAAATTTTTAAAGGCCTTTTTCGTTTAAACTATTGGTTATATAACCCTATATGTGGGGTGATTCATGAACCACATACAGCGGTCTGTACAACTACTAAGTTTGAATAAAATCTGAGACCCGGCTATCTGACACTCCCCTTGTTAGTCCGACAGTAAGGGCTCTTAAGGATATTCATAACCTGTGTAAATCTCTGTAATAATGTTCCAGGTGGGATTCTGTCAGATTTCAGCGATGAAGTTAACATTTGAGCTATTTAATATACTAAATGCAACTCTTGTTGCGCTAAGAAGGTGAAAAATTTTTTTTCCCTAATATTACTTAGAAGTTCTTCATGAAATTCAATATCGGCAAAGTAGGTGGCTGAGGGGCGATGGGTTGCTCAAGAATGTGCTGGAGGGAAGGATGTTGGGCAAGCGGGGAAGATGAAGAAAGAGAATAGGTTTCATGGACAGGATAAAGAAGGGTTGATCGCATGCTGCGGCGAAAAAGGATATACTAGAGTGAGATAGGCCGCGGAACGTGTAGAAAACTGGAAGGAGAATCTCTGACATTCAGCAAAACCTACCTTAACAGGTTGGATACAAAAAGAAAATTGTTACTAACTAAAATTCAGCGCGGTGTTGTGTTTGGATGAGTGTCTTTGAGGTAAACAACCAAAGAGAAGGATCGATAAGGGTTCTTTATTAGTTTCTTGCAGTCAAAAACTGTGGAACGCTCAATAGCAGAGTGAGGAAGATGATAGGAAGAAGAGGGTTTCCAGCGGTTAAGAGAGACGGACAGGCGAGTGTGTGATGTACCTTTTGGAGACAGAAGAAAGAGAGATGGGGGAGAAGAGACGATGGAGAGACAAATGGGGCGAGGGAGCGAAGAAGACCGCAGAGGTGAGGAAGGAAAAATTAGCGCCACCGGGAGAAATGGACCGCCGCGGCGGCCGCTTCCGACGGGAGGAGTCCCCCTCCCCGCCACCACCGTCCGCCCTCCGCGGCGACACATTAGCGCGCCCCGGCGAATTGACGGCTTTAGAGTTGGGGAGTGGGGGAGAGACAAAAGAGAGGGAGGGGGAGGACTTTTCTGTCGTCCGCGCTGCGACGAGCCCTCGGAGAGTCGAGTCAACTCACCCAACCCCCAGACCCCCTGTGTGTGTGGGAGGGGGGGGAGAATGAAAGGGCTAAGAAAGAGAAAAGAAAAGGGGACGAGAAACCAGGGGGGAGGAAACAAATAAATCCCTGAAAAAGCCTTAAATTAATAACGCGATTTCCCCCCTGAATCTATATAATATTAATTCGATCAACGTCGCTCCGGAATTTCAAATGCGCTCGGTGGGTTCCGGGAGGAGCCGACGCTCGGTCCGAGAGGTCTTCTCGCCCCCGGTTGGAGGCTCACGGGGCAGAAGGGGGCGGAGGGGGGGGGGAGAAGTGGGAAGGAGAATGGATGGCCACATCATATACTTTACTTGAGGTTTATGAGAGGATTTCGTGGATAATGAAAATATCCATTATTCAATTTAAAACTGGGACAAGAACTCATTAGGATCCACAACGACTTCGGGGTTATAAAAAAAACAAATGAAGCCGGATGAAGGAGGAGTGACGCCAAGGATGCGAAAAGCCCATTACGGAGATGACAATTAAAAAACGCTGATAAATATTTTTAGCCTTAGGGGTGCTTGAGCGTTAATCAAGTTCTTGGTCTTTCTGGCGTAGGACTACCTTACTGCATATGGCGACAGCCTTAAGGCGGAGTGTAAGAAAATCTAAGACGACTACAATGTAACACTTAGACCAGTTTCAGATTTATCCGGTGAAATCATACAGAATGAGGAATCATGAAATATCAACGTTATTCTTCCAAATGAAGAGAGTTAAAATAGTCACGAGGCTAAATATATCCGGTGAAATCATACAGAATGAGCAATCATAAAATATCAATTACTCTTCCAAATTAAGACATTTAAAATAGCAACGAGGCTAAATATATCCGTAACGTACCGACCCACAGAGACTTGCTATGCTATTACCTTCTTCAGCACCGCATACATCCAGTCTCATTTCTTTCCCTTATTTATTAACTATAATTGTAAGCATTTCCACGATTAATCAACAATTCACCCGTTTAAGATATTCAATCCCGACGCTTTAACCATCCTTTTTCATATTCCTCACGCATTAAGTTCATCTCGCATTTTCCTTCAGTCTTTTCCAATTACTCCGAACTTCGTCGTTGTAACACCTTTAGCCCAAGGAATGTATTTACCATCCATTCCATCATTTCACGTCGAAAACGAAAGCGAAGGTTGCAAAGGGAGCACATCTCCATTTAAAATACTTGTAAAATCTACTAATAGCATTAAGGTATCTTAAAATAAATTATTGAAGAAAAACTTATAATCACCTTCAATTATATAAATATTTTTAGCTCAAATGCGATTCGATGTGGTCCGTCGCTGAAGCATCAAGGAGCAGGGAAGTGTCAAGAGAGACATTGGAAAACTAATTTATACG
This sequence comes from Ceriagrion tenellum, assembly GCA_963169105.1. Lineage (NCBI taxonomy): Eukaryota > Metazoa > Arthropoda > Insecta > Odonata > Coenagrionidae > Ceriagrion > Ceriagrion tenellum. The sequence continues at coordinate 69,693,217 of OY720635.1, forward strand.
TCATAGTCGGTAAAAAAAGAGAGTAGAGAGCGGTAGGGAACTGGGAGCCATGGGGAGCTGAGGTAAATCACTCAAAAAGACGGACGATGATGAACATGTCCGGAAAGATAATGAATGAGACTGTTCATCGCGATAAAAAAGTTCCACAAAAAAGTCACATTAGCTAATAAAGGCTGAATTTTAATGGCAAAAGGCAGTGGTTTTTAGCCTCGAGTCCTACATTTTCAGATCTTTTTTATACGCTCAAGGTCTAAGTCTAAACGAAACGATTCAAAAGCCAAAATGTTCCATCTTCCTAATCTCGCTTGTAAAAGAAATAAGACACTTAAGCTCTAAGGGTGGAATAGAACAAGTACAGGGCAAGAATAAAAACTTTACTTGAAATTATTATCTTCATCATCATTTCGGTATGTGAAGACATCGAGCAGTGGCTGCAAAAATAATCCATAGTCTTCATAATCCACGCTTAGATCCACTAGTAACCCCACTGCTAATGCAATGGGGGTGTTAATACACAGAATGTGCCTAATACCGAATATCCAACTCAGATTTTTACGGGATGGAACAGCTCCATAATAGGATACTGAGCCAGTAGATTAAACTGCCACACATTTTGCAGGATAAAGAGGGTCCTTAACCAAACATTACATCCCTAATCTAAGTCATGATGGAAGTATAATAAGAAAATACGAGGAGTTTCTGAACTCGCCGTTGCCATCATGAACGAGCACACCTTTAATTTTGTTAGATAGACAGGGGCAAAAGAACCAGCATAGATGCTAAGAACAGAGAGATCAGACTACGTAATTTTCATGCATAGTGAATAGCCTACCGAGTTAATATGTAAATGAACCCTTTTTATAGAGTATTTCCCAGAAATACTGGCAATTTCCCTAAAATACTAAGAGTAAAGAACATCGATTAAGTGGCATAAAATAAAGAACCACCACAGTTTAAATACTCGCATAGAACGGTTGAGGATTTATTTTGTACATACGCCCGTCGCTGAGCAACCCGGCAATATGCGAGCGGGTCATTTGCAAGCATTCGTACGAACTACCATTGAGGAAAAAATGGACTTGGTTAGCAATTCCTAAACACTAGACAACTCATTGTCATTCATTCGAAAGAGTGAAACCGTGGAAAAACGAGTCATAATACTTCACTATTTTATAGGTGTGATTATTTACTCATTTACTTGAGAAAAAGATTAAATACAGCATTAAGCCATTTTGTAGTGGACGTACAACAAACAAAAGGACACAAACATAAAATCATAACAATAGGAAGGTAATAAATAATACTCAGACATGGGGAGATAGTATAAATGACTTTTTTGGGAATGACGCACGGCTAGCTTAGCGAAGACGTTAGACGATAAGGTGAAAGGGTAGATGTTCACAGGAAGGGAATTTGCGAGAGAAGAGAGGCGGAAAATGAGGGTGCGCTTCGTAATCCGGGAGTAGGGATATGGAGCAATGAGTGAGCTAATACGCTATAAGAACATAAGGAAAGAGCAGCATAATGCGCAATTGTAAATTTCACAAATTTACACGGAAAGGATGACGGTTATTACAGCCTCGACGGACCGATGGGAAGGTTAATCATCCATCAGTCTAAAACTGGAGGGAAAAAACGGTTCCCGGGTGAATAATTTAACGAAAGAATGAAATAATGGAAACGCTTCAGGAGCAATTTCTCAAAAATTCAAGAATATTTTGACGGATTCCTCAGACTTTCCACGCCATCAAGCACCCACTGACATTCAATTTCCCTGACCTTCCCAAGTTTTCCGGACTTGGAGCAACGCTGATTATTATTAATGATGTTATAGCGGCAACAGCGACAACTTTCGCTCAGCGACTGCGTGGAAGTCGTTAAGTTCGAGACGAGAGAGAGAGAGAGAAAGAGAGGCTGTTGCAAACAACCCTCGCAAAACTAAGTTTGGCCTATCGCTCGGGTCCAAGCAGGGGTTTGGGAGGGGAGAATGAAACTTCAATAACAGGCAGAAAGACGAAAGAGGAAAGCGTAAGAAATTGGGAGGAAATGGCCAAGGGAGAGAGCAGAGGCGAAGATTCAGGAAACAAAACGAGGGAGGAAGCCTCGTTTGGGAAAAGATTAAGCGTATTTGTATATTCCGAGTTTAAAGTGCTGAAAACAGCTGAAGTCATTAGCGCGCCGATGAATAAACACAGTTTTTCCCGGAGATGTGGGCGTGTTCCGGGTGGCTGCTAGAGTTTTCCGTCTCCCTTCTCCTCATCGTTGATTATACCTCTCCCACCCACAGCACGCTGTGCAGCGTCCAAAAATGGGTATGAGCCTGTGGACGGGACGAAGAGGAGGAACTGTGTGAGTGGGAGAACGCAGTAGTGTGTTGAGGTCTGGAGGAGAGGCAAAGCATTTATTTCCTCGAGATCGAAGCGCACCGTGTGGAAGATAAGGCGGTCGCGTGGCTGGACATGCTGTCGGTAGACCACCTCCGCATGAATAACGAGACTGATCATCTGCCGTACTTAACAGACTTTCGCCTCCTACCAAGAGGACGACGGTGGTAGCGAAACATGATGGCTACAGTACAGAGGACCCTCCTAAAAAATGGCTGCATTACTAAGGCCGTATTACACAGTACATTTCATTGCACAAACGAATAAATCATAGATTATACAAGAAAATGAATAGAATTTCAGAACGGGATCCATCTCCCAATCAGTCATTCAGACAATCGTGCAATTTGCCACTTTTTTGTATTCTACTGGTAAAGGTGGGCTTCGGTGAAAGTCAGAGAATCTCCTTCGTGTTTTCTACACTTTCAGGATCCCATCCACCCGTAGTATTTCCTTATAAACCTCAGTAAACAATCTACCCTTCGTCATCCCGTCCATAAAACCTATTCTCCTTCTTCCCCTTCCCCGCTTGCCCAACCGCCTTCCTTCTATCACATTCTTCAGCACCCCATCGCCCCTTATTACATCCTCCAGCCAGCTACTCTGCCTACCTTGGGTTTCATTCATAAGTTCCCTTTCCTCGCCCACCATCTCAAGTACTTCCTCGTAAGTCGACGTAATGAAAAGATCAACCAAAACTTAATAAACCTAACTTTCAGCATACGCGGAAAAACAGGCTACCACGAAAACATACTGAACCACGCTGCGAATGACCTTAGTAGTCGAAGCACCCTAATCACCCTAATACTACTTGAACCACGCCTTAATCAAGGTGATAAACATGCAGAATGCGAATAAGTGTTTGGCGTGTACTAAATAGTACGGAAATAATGCTGAGGTTTTTTTGCAATATGAATAGAAAGAATTTACGCAAAGTAACCTCTGGAACTTTTCCTCAAATTGTTCCCTATCCATCTCGTTATCATCCAGCTTTCCACCTCATTCTCCTACCGTAGTTCCTTTCTTTCAGGGTCGTTCTAGTACGTTCGCAGTGATTAACGCAAGTGGTGACCCCCACTGGACGGCACACAACACAGCGTGCCATCAATTCGGGCGTGCGGCGAGTGGACGGCGACCCGAAGGACTTCGAAATGCAACGCGATGGGAGGAGGCGGGAACGAGAGTGTGGGGGGTAAGGCATTCGCGGTCATACTTGGGCCCGATAAACGGAAAATCCGACACCTCCCGTCGCCTATCTTCCTCCCCACAAGGGAGCGGTCTATAAACTACGACACAGCCTCGGTGCTAGCAGGAAAGGGCGTCACGCCTGTTGTGTTCTGGAGATTGGGGCGCTGGTGGGGCGACGCCGCGAATTATCTAAACACCAACAAAGGCATGATCTCCAACGAGCCGTCCATGAGACGCGTACTATGGGATGCAAGGGGTGACAGCACAAAGTGTTGATGACATAATAAGTCGTTGTGTTCCGAGATATGGCGAAAACCGTTCCTTTACCGCATTTTCTCAGAACGTACATCATTAGAGGTAACTTCCAGGTTGGGGTGCATTTTTAAAGGCGTCCGGAAAAAAATTAGCCGATTGTTTATCAAACGGAAGTTTCAATCAACTACTCGCTATGTTCTCGTCAACGAATGTAAGGCGAAGTTCTTTTGCATCATCCCCGAATATGTGCAGTCAGCTCCTCTTCATAAGATGTGTAGACTGGCAGGCAAGCCTGAGTCTAAGAAGTAACACCAGGCGTCACTTTGTGAAAATTTGTTATGTTCATGATGAACAATGAAACTTTTCCTATTTTCGCACATTTTTATTATTCAACGGCCAGGTTTCAACACAAAGTGTCATAATCAAAGGCCTTGATTACCTTGATACCCTGTAACCATGATAATGATACTCCGGGTTGAAACTCGGTGAAAAATGAAAAAGTGTTGAAATAGTTAAAAATTTAAAGATGTCAACTTTTACTAAAACCACTCGATTTATTAAACAACGACCCAGGTTTCGATGTGCATTCACATCATCTTCAGGTTAACCTTAAGATGATGTAAATAATAAAAACCTGAAGATGATGTGAATGCACATCGAAACCTGGGTTGTTGTTTAATAAATCGAGTGGTTTTAGTAAAAGTTGACATCTTTAAATTTTTAATGATGGAATACCACCAAGTGAGACTGACGAAAGTGAGTGATATTTGAAATAATTAGTTTTATTGTTCATCATGAACAAGCCTGAGTCTCTTGTAATTCCCAGTGAAATACATCGTTTTATTATCTGAGCATGAAGGCATTCATAATCATGGGAAAGAAATGTTGCCCAAGGGATTAAACGGAGACAGACAAATGCTGAAAGATATGCACAAACTGGTGCGTACGGTATATAACATTACATTTCGTGATCTACTTCCAAATTTTCGTTTTTCCACACTACACTTTCATTTCATTTACCACTGGTGCCTAAATATATACTGATCACCATTCACATACGCCACTAAGAAGAGATAAGCGGAGCAAGTAAGAGCTACACTTAGCTTAAAATATGGTAGGAAATCGATGTTCATCCTTCACCTTTAACTAAAACGCCAACCCTCTTTAAAATGGGTACATAGAGGTCGTACTAAAGGATCATAAATCAAGATACCCGAACACAACAGCGATGGAAAATTTTCGTCTACATAGCTTTAAGCCGAGTCGCCTTCTGTTGGACAGGGACAGTGAGAATTATTCACAGCTAAACGGTTCGACATCTCCCGTGGTCATGCCACTGAAACCTCACATCAATGTCTCTCAATGCTCGTGAGCGCAATGAGTCAATTAACCATAAAAACGGATCACGGGGACAAGGGGAATTAATCAACAGCGACACGCTTCATCCGATACACGGGATTAACACGACAGAAATCGGGAAACTGCTTAGGAAAACGAAATCAATGAAAGGTAATCAACATGCGTTTAGTGAAATGGGAACATTTTCGTTACCTACTCACGGTCCGGCAAGTATCCCCCATTTACACTAGATTTAATTAAATTACCGATGACTCGCATACCTAACTCGCTGCACTCTCAAAGCGAAAAAAAATTCACCGGTCGCAACGGGGAGCATGTCACATTGAATACAAACAGGCAATTCGTACCCTGGCTGCAGCAGCAAAGGGGAACTGAGAACTTCATCATGTACCTAATTATGCAGCAATGTACCGTTAGTTCATTAAACGTTTCGAAATTGGCGAATGCGGAAATTACAGGAGATGGGAAACAAATGGTCGCTCCTCAACTTGGCATTCAAGCTGATATGGTTTTGGCTCATTACATCCGAATACAGAGAGACCTTGGCAAGAAATTAATGGTGTCCGAAGATTCAATTGGCATCCAAATCAGAGAAATGAACAAAGGATAGCATATAAGATACTACGCCCGCTTCAAGCTCAGCGATAAAAAACCGTCTCTTTTATTTTTCAGTTTACAGAGACTATCTGTGTAGTTCGAGATTTGCGTAGGTCGAAGCTGGCGTCAACAACCGAAGCAAAAATTACTGCTTTTCCCCTGGCGCGCTTGCGAGAAAATCGATATCACATTGTGCATTCCGCAGTACGTAAAAACTCACAGAGGTCAGGTATGTTCATTGGCCTACAATTAAATTTCGAGGAATACCTACGACGATCTCTTTAAAAATCCATTTCATTAAGGTAATCTATCTGCTAAAGATAGATTTTAATGGAAACCTAAACAAAACCTTCTGATTTGTACACTTAAAGGGTTCTATCTATATCTAGTACTTCTTTCTCCATCCCCTATGTGCGTAATTTTACGTGAAGGCGTATGTCCCACTTTTTTCACCCAGTCCATAAACACTATGCCTATAAAGATAATGGTTTAAATGCCGCTTTAGACGGTACATTGTATTGAAAAAACTAATTCATAAACCCTTTCATAAGAAAAATTGTACCATGTAAAGCGGCAAATTTTACAGCTGTCTAAATGACTGAACGGAAAATACAGCCTGCTCTAATTCCATTCATTTTCTTGCACAATATATCATACATTCATTTGTACACTAAAATGTACTGCGTAAAGCGGCCTTAAAGGAGTCTATATAGATGACATCCCTATATTTTTAATGGTGACTGCTCCTTTAAACTGGCCATGACTTCCATAATTAGGGCATATAATAATTTGGCGTTCAGAATAGCGCTGGGTACAACTTCAATGGTGACATCCAGCGATATAAGAAACAGTAATAGGAATACGTTGAAATGTTTAACACCAGTAAATCAATGAATACCATACCATTTATACATGAGGGCATCAAGAAAAAATATTTTAAAATAAACACCAATGACGTTACTCTACAAAAACGACGGCACTAGCAGTTTGTGAAAAATTTGTTCACTCATTCTGATCTGTGAAAAAATCCGCACGCATCATTCCCGTTTTTTTTGGGTCGAGTTGAAGAGGGGGAAAAAAGGCATCCTGAATGCATCATTTCCTTTTAATCCGCGCGGCCCCACAATTCCGCACGATTCTGAGCAGCGGGCCATGGAAATGAGGTTACTCCTCCTTCGTTCAGCCTCTCTTCTTACTCGCCTCGTCTTGGAGAAGCTCGACCCTAGATCGCCGGCTGGATCGAAGCGAGGCGGAAACTTTAAAGTCTTAGGGACGGCGAGCATTTAAACCGACCGGCGTCTAGGTTGCAAAAACAGAAGAGGATTCTCTCACACGCGATCGGAAGCTGAGAAGAGGGCAAAGACATTTATCACTCAAGGTTACGCCGAGGCTGGCAGAGACGCTTTTGGACCGCAAGTGTAATTCGACTTCACGTTTGAAAAAAATGAAGATCGTACACGTGAAAATTTGGACCTAGTTCGTTGTTTATCACGTGCAAATCTTTGCACCCCATTAAACGTAGGTATGGACGGATTTAAAGTAACTCCCATACCTACGAAAAACTTTTAAAAAATGGGGAGTTAGCAGAGACGTCAATAGCTGAGCATAACTCGACCATGAAGTAAGTTCTGATTTTAAAAAACCAAACACAAGGAAAGTGAACCCACATCCCTTAAATTCACCCCAAATTCTACGTACCTCCGATCCGGAAAGAAAATAAAGGCCTTTGAGATACTCAACAAAATTCTTAGCGAAGTACAACTGGAGAGATTTATAAGTACCAAGCGAGATATAGGATGACCAGGGGGAAAATTCCAGGGGACGATTTTTCCCTCAACATGTATAGTATTTCACAAAGCGCAGTTTTACATACAACCGTAAATTTCTAAATTTCAACCTAAATGTTTTTTCTCTCCTCTGTTTCACAAGCTTCATACTTACCTACATCCCATTGCCATATCAAGATAGATAAGATTCGGAAAATGAGTAAGATTAAATCGTTAGCATAACATGATAACAGACCCTGCCTCAAGGCTAGACGCCAAATGAGAGTTTTCAATTCTTGTAATTAATTGGGGTCTCATAAAAAATTTTTCAGTTAAAAATCACACAAATTATCTGAAATTCGGGGACCTCTTGGACATGGATTAGGCAAAGGTCACAACTTTAATAACACCGCAGTACCAGCTGACAGCAAATGCTTTTCTCTTTCTCCTTCAATTGGTGCTGCTTTCAAAACACAGATGATGTTTTAATGAATCAAGAGATATCGTGTGAAAATTGGTTACAGATATCATCTTCTCAAAAAAATAGACCTTAGTCATATTTCCACAGTCTTCAATCTCATACACCGACCTAGGTTTCGAAAATACTTATGTGGGCATGACGAAGAAGAAAAATCTCTTAGTATATTCCGCACTTAAAACTTTTATTCCTGACCTAGGTCTCGATTGCCTTGCAATCATTGTTAAAGGTCAAAGCAAAATTTCAAAGGCAAATCAATCGATACCTAGGAAAGGAATAAAAGTTTTGAGTGTGGAATATACTAAGAGATTTTTCTTTTTCGTCATGTCTGCGGTAACATTCCACAAAGTTACGCCTTCAAACATTAAATTTAATACATATGTCATCATCAAGATAGCAACATTATGAACAAGACCACAACATTATGAGCAGGATTATGACATAATCAAGGGACAACATTTACGTCATTACCTTGCTTATGAGTATTGCCGAAATACCTGTATAGGGTGATGGGTGAGAATAAATTATCAGAAAACAAACAAAGTTCTATTCTTTTTTGGAGATCATGACTTCTCTAACACAGAGGAGATAAAGAGCTTCCATTAAAATGTAATAGCTGCCATAAAATCGGACAGTTTGAAATATGGAGCAAATGAACTGGATACTTATATATTTTTTTCCCCGGAGCAAGCGTGCTGTCAACGGCTAGTTATTAGTTCTGCATACCAAATATTACCTCAATCAGAATAATAGATACAGTTTGTCAACAACACATTTCAACACTCAAAATTTTCCAGAATCAAATGCGGCAATCCCAACGCATAGCATGATCGCACCCGTGACCTGAATGCGCTATTGGCAAAGAAGAGTGAGGGCTTTCCTCATTCGATGCGGAATATAAAGATGCAGCAGGAAATGGTGTGAGAACGAGGATGCATGAAAAAAAAGCGAAACATTGGACGAAATTCGTTTCCTGCAGCAACCGCTGCAAGATTTAGACACTAAATGTGCCGATGTCGCTGATCCTAATTGGTAGACATATCCACAGTCGCCAAATTTTTCGGTAAAATTGAAGAGGCGCAAAATTGATATAAGTACATGCAAAGCATTGTTGCATAAACAATGCTTTCGATGCGTGGCTTAGTTAATTCCAATAACGAGCTCATTTTCACTTGAAGCTTAAGCTAGATCGTTGATTAAAATTACCAATAACGCTAAGTAATGAAGCGAAAAATTTAAAGGAGGACGAGCGTCAAGCGTTAATAATCCAGGCAGTAATGAGAAGAACTAATGCCATAACATTTTAATGACTGGAATGAAGAAAATTTAATCAGGCGAAAAATACCAACTCTGTTGACCTTTCATTTTTTCCTCCCCTGTGCGAGACATCTACTCCTTAATAAGACAATTTTTTGCCGTAGAATCCTACAACCCTAAGTAATTAGACGGAAATGATATTGTTTTAGCACAACTTAGCAGAGCATTGGAGCTGAAAATCAAAACAGCAGTAATACGAAGGTGGAGAACAGTGGAGAGGGTTAGGTGGGCGGAGAGAAAAATAAATGAAGAGGTGTTGTAAATGGGACTGATTGGATAATTATAACGCGGTAACAAAATTGGAGGGGTTTCATACTTAGAGGTAGAGACAGAATGAGAGGGTTGAAAGAAGAAATATTGTGAGAGAGAGGAAAGAAAATCTTTGTAATTTTGTGCACCACAAAGGAAAAACATTGTGCAGATGGATTCAACTTTGAAAAACAATTGGAGCCAGAAATTTCTGATCCAATAATTCCAAGATCCGATAAACCAATTTATGCTTCTAAGGCAAAATGTGCAACAGGCCGATATATTTTATTAACGTAAAACGAGGGAGCAAAGGCAGCCGTTATTGAAAGTTAAAACTTACGCATGAATAAAGAGTAAATAAATCATTTTGATTAAAATAATGTTTCTTTAGTAATTAGAATGAAAAATTGTAGTATTATTCAGCGATAATATAATAATGTGTTAAAAGAAAGGTGAGGATTGATATTTGAAAATAATACTGCCGAAAGTTGTCATGCCCTGAAAAAATATATTTTATTTACAGATCGCCCCCAGAGATCACGGACGTGTTCACTGAAAAAAGATTAAAATAAGAGAGCCAAGAAGACATTACGATTGAGGATATAAAGCAGGGCTTTCCGTGGGGCGGTATGAAAAGAGTAAATTTCCTGTAATTATGATGGTGATGATATGGTGGACGGAGGAGTCTACAACTTAGCACACTCCTCATCTGAGCTTGATATGATGAATAAATGAAGTCAAATGAAATAAAATTATTACCTTCAATGAAGAGAATTCCATCCCAAAAACACACAGTAATGGATCGTATGCCTCCAAATTAAAGGCATTATCCCTGTCGGCAAGCGCAAACAGAAGTTAAAGCAATTTTCAAAACGTTTAACCGCTTTATTTCGGATGCTCGGATATCCAAACTGAAGCTTCACGACAGCGTAGATTGAATCAAGAGACAATTCTTTTCTCGGCCACCACGTGGAGGAAGGATAGACGAAGAAGCCATTCAAGAGCCGAGTAAACCGCTTATCTGATCTTTTTTGAAAAAAAAATTAATAATAAAAAAAAGGAGAACCGGGCGGGGACGGTGACTAAAGGCGGGAGAAATAAAATGACCAGCGCGCCGGACCGTGTGCAGCAAAGTGATGACTAAACAAAGGGAGGAGGGACGGAGCGAAATTCATAATCCTCGGGGAAAATCTGCTCTCTCATGAATTCGTCGCGGGGCCCACGAGTCGTGGGCGGGTAAAGGGAGGAGGAGGGGTCCCGGGGAAACGAGGGCAGAGGTCCGAGAGAAAATGAGGACGCATTGGTCACCCCCCTCCACCCTTCCCATCCTCCCCGTCCCACCTCCTACTTAAAAAAAACCTATTTTCCCTCCTCCCCCCCGCTTCCAAACGTCCTTGCAAAACCAAAGATGACTCCCGGGTCGCCCAGGTCACACGATGGCGGCATTCTCCCTCCTCTCTTAATCCAACTCTCTTCGCGTTCTTCCTTCCCTCCATCCCTCTAGCAAACGATTCCCGAGAAATGGAAGGAAAGATTAAAAATAAGTAAATTTTCCGAATCTGGGGGGATATGGGGGTTTTCTTACCGGGGGAAGTTACGGAAAACTCTTTTCCCTAACACAAAGAAACTGCGTACCCGAGGTTATCTGCCAATTTTGCTCAAAAAAAAACATTCCGCGGTAATACCCTTGGATTTCAAGGCCGAACCTCTCCCAAAGATACCCATCTCCATTGTGTATCGCGGTGGTCTAGTACGCAGGATATGAATAACAATGTTCAAGAAAATAAAAAAGAGGTATTTTTGGCCACGCTGTCCATTAAATATTAAAGAATCACAAATGAGGCGACTAAAATACGGCACGAGAAGAAAAACGTAAGATTTGTGAGAGATTGGAGGATTGTGGAGTTCTAAAGTTTCGACCACCAAAATAACTAGACCACCTCCATTTTTTAGATTCTAATTCGTGACCGCACCATCATTTAATAATGGTATTTTCCGGATAAAAGCAAGGGATAGTAAACATCAGTGAAAATACAAAGTATTAACAGCCACAGAAACGTAATAATACAATTGTGGCCTAACAAAAAAGGTGTAACAAAAATGAATCTTCGAAATGAGTCATTTTTATAGTCAGATCCTATTAACTCCGAGCAAAACAATAACTCTGAAATATCGAAACAGTCACAGTATACGACTAGCCGATAGAGTCACCATGCTTAAGCAAGACTTGGGCAATGTACCCATAGGCCGACTGGGAGGGTAAACTGAGTAGAACTGAGTGAATTAATGCATCCTACTATCCTAAGTACAGCAGCAGAATTCTGGGTTTCATTAACGCGCTAAATAGACACGATTACAAAGCAATGTCGCAGTCTAGTTACAGAAGTAGCAAGGGTTGTTAAACAGCCAGCCAAGGGATGTCGTGGGTTCGAACCCCGCATCGAACACCACTACTTTAATTTAATTCAGAAATTAGAACCTTCAGCGAGTTCCAGCTGAGTCGCGGGACATAACCGCCAGCCAGGGACAATCTGAGGATATTCCAAGCTCAGCGAATTTCCTGAAAGACGCATCTCCCGGGAAAACCACACGCAGCGGACGGAACCGGTCCCTTGAAATAATTACGCGAGTATTTCACACGCCCCCATCGCCAGGATAAGAATACGAGCGATCTCCACCAAGGTACCTCCTATCAAAACCGTCTCCGTGGTTGAAGCCAGCGGTTTCTGGTTTGGCTTCTCACGAGGGCAGGCAGACGTCGCCGAGGGCACGTTCACCGGAGGCGTGCGTGGAAGTGGAAGATGGGAAGAAGGACTTAGGACGAGATTAGGACGGTTTAAGTGGAGGGAGAACTGAGAGACGTATCAGGGGAACGAGGAGAAAATTGGGACGACCATTGGTTGGCGGTAAGTGGAGGACTGAGGGAGCAAGACGAAATCTTTTCTTTTTTTATTTTCACTGGGTCCTGGAGGGAGAGGGAGTTTAGGGTGGCTAAGCCACCAGGGGTCTCGAGGGTGAGAGAGGGAGGGATGACATAGGGGGCGATTAGGGGAAGTGAGGAAGGGGGAATGGGCTCGGAAAGGGAGCGGGCCCCGCCTGATAGTCACGTTCACAATTACGGCAAGGTCACAAATCAGAGCAAGCGTTGAGACTGGCGGCGACCCCCCGTCCCATCCACCAATACTGTCTGGCCTCCACGAGATGCAACTGAGCGGGGACGCTCGAGGATGAGGGTGGCGGAGGTTTGAAAAACAGACACCCCTCCCCGACCCCGAATACGAGAACACAAATTTGAGCATACGCCGACGAAAAAAAAGTAGGGATGCACACAAATACATAAATGTACACATCAGCGGAACACGGACATACGGCACTGATATACACACAAATTCAGCCACAAAGCAGCCTCAGAATAAAATCAGGGTAGATGGGTGCAAGAAATCTTGGAGGTTTTTAGCAGGGGGTATGAGAAGCAAGCATGCAGGTTATGCATATGTAATGTACGAGAGGAAAAATGTGTGTTGACGGGGAGAAAAAGTTTTAACAGAGGGAGAAGCCTGGAGAAAACACGGAGGATATCACGCAGTATGGAAAGTGAAGATACACGAAGAAGATGGAAGCATGAAGAATGGAAGAGCAAGTGGAGACGATCTCCAAACATTGTTCATACAAGATTGAATTTCCGGTAGCGTGAATGTACCTGAAAAGGCCACGAAACAAATTTGATCGGGTAAATAGAAAAAAATTACAGCACCGGAATATTCATCGCATAACTCTCAAGGAAACTGAACTTGATATTCGTAGGTAAAACGCCAACTATGCTCACATATCGGTAATATTCTGACTGATGGGTACAGCTGAATGAATTCCCGAGTGATTGGCCACCGACACTCAATTTCAAGGCGCTCTAGATCATATTCATAGGAAACAATATTAGATCACGCATTGCAAAAAATGCCATTTGCCTGACTCCGACATCCACTACTTCGATCTAAATTTCAATTTACTTCATTAAAATGTATAATTAAAGATTTACTAAGAGAAATAAGGCGCATGGGAAATCACCTCTAGCCGAAAATCGTACCTGGAACCTTTTAAAAATGCACAATGAATCGGGTGAAGGATCATTTCACGCCTTTTCCAACATTAGTGGAAGCTTTCTCTCGCTAGGAAGCACTTGAATCGATATGAGAGCAAGTTCAGTAGGAACAAAGACCATAGAGGCTTGTCACTCAAGTGAAAGATGTAGATGCAATTTTTTATATCCATTTAAACATGCAACAAACGTCGACGGAACACCCACCATGATAAAAATGTAAGGACACGCGGTGTGACGAGCAATCATTAATGCCTGGAAGAAAAAGCGATTGTGCCGTTCCCGCAATTTCAAAGGGCGAAGCTGAGTCACCCACGGAGTGAAGTGACGCTAGGAAGAGGAGGCGGTGCCCTAGGAAGAGATCGGAAACCCGGAACGCTGCTCACGGCGCGCGGCGTGCAGCCAACGACTCCCAAGACAGCACCCTCCTCTCTCTCTCTCGCTCCTCCTTCCCGGAGGGCGTCGCGACACCGCGCCGTCGGAAGGAGTCAATACGACGCGTCTCTTGGAGATGACTCTCCACCGTCAAAGGAGCGCGGACGTGAACGAATGCAGACGTGTGCTTGTGTCGATAATTCGATACGCGACGCAGACGAAGGGAGACGCTCCCTCGAACGTCGAAATCACGTCGGGACTTCAGAGCGAGGGAGTCTCAACGACTTCTTGGGGGTTATGGGGTCGCGAACTCCGGCGGTGGCCCGCTCTCCGCCGCTGATGACTCGAGGAAGAGATGTTTAATTTTTACTCATGGGGGACGAAAAGTATCCAGTGGGGTTGAGATATGTGATCCATCATGATGCAAGCTGCTGTTTAGTATCAAGTTTTTAATGAGTCCCCAAGTTAACTTACCCTAATTCACTTTCCTATACGTTACTCAGAAGGACGAACAAGGATGAGCTAAAAATGGTGGGGAAGAAAAAGTTATAAGCAGCCGAAAATAGGGACAGATAGAGCTGTTGAGTAAAAAGTTTTTGAAGAGATATATAAACTATCCCGTTATGATTTCCCCTTTTCACTTTCCTGTACGTTATTCGGGAAGTCGAAAAGGATGATATACTTGGGAGAAAATCAGAGAAGACCGAAAATGGTAAACGGATGACGCATTATAAAGCGAGGGCACAACTAAGAATGAAAAAGGAGGGAGAATGCTCAGTAAACGAGGAAGAAGAAGGAAAAGGAGTGATATTTTGGAGGATAGACATAAGAAAAATTAGAACAGCTACAGATATGAAAAGGGAAGTAAAGATGGCAGTCCACAAGTCGACCAATCAGCTGGCAGAATATCGAAAACCAATACCTTCATGATGAGCCAATAACTATCTAATAAGTATCGCATAAATTGTTGCCCATGACATCCAAAGTATCATAATATCATTCCCTTTCAAACCTCTTCCGCGCTATCCAAGTATCTTCCACTCCCATCTCCCTTTCCCTCAAACCCTCGCCTTTCAATACACCATACATTCACTTTCCCTACCTTCTCCGACTCTCCGTCACAAACTCCCTTTCCTCTCCCACAATATCTAACTATAATTTCCTCCTCGCCCCCCATCTAATCACTCAACACTTCGACCACACCTACTTCTCCTCCCATAAGCCTTCATCAAGCGCATATCCTCTCTCTCCACACCGAAAACTTGACACATACAATGCATCGCTATACATGAGGATCTTCGCCTATCTTTTGTGAACATCCCTGCCCTGAAACGCCCGGCCTATTCCCTAGTCGAGCTAGGAATGATTTTAATTTTAATCACGAACGACTGAACGCATCCGCTGGGAGGGGTAGTGATATGTGATTAAACGTATGGAATTTTGTCGTCGTAAATCACCGCCTAGTCGACCCCGAATAATTAAGATCGATTTATGGGCGAGACGTGAAGGGCTCGTTCGGTGCCCGCCTCGTCACGGTGGACGCGACAATAAGGCGGCGGTTAACTGAAACTGATGACTTGTTAAGCTAGCCACCAAGCCCACACATTTGATGCGGGACAAATTTTCTTGCGCAGGCGGAGTGAAAGACACGGTACAATTACATTGGCTTCCAGAATGAGAGGAAGAAACCGATAGAGATCTCAATATAATAAGCAATACTCCACGGGTGTCGAACTGCGACTAATCAATAACATTAATTTGCGTCTCCAATGTTGATTCCCAAAATTAAGGGTGGTTGGAATCGCAGGGCATTGTGGGCATCTTCTAACAACTTTTCGAGAACGAAGACAAAAAATCTTGCATTACACTCCACTACATTTGTATGTACGTTCATTCGGTTAAATAACCACGCATGTAGTCATACATATGATGCAAGAATAATATTTTTTAAATATTCGTACTTTTTACTACACACGTATGACTTGGATTTACGGCGCAGAATTTAAAATTTTAGCAAAAATCATACATTACTAGGCTTCTTTTAGCTCGGCATGATAGTTTGATATTTTCTAGACATATTTACAATGATGAGAAATTCATAATTTCGCGTTCATGAGAAAATATGTACATATATAAATATATTCGATACATTTCAAAATATGTTGAGTGCCATAAGGAAATGTATTGAAAATGGTTTTTGAATGCCAAGAAACCAAATCGGCGACAAATGATTTTTTCGCTTCTAAACGTGCATATTAATAATGAGTATACGTTAGCTAAGTTTCACGCAAATCTACACGTGAACTAAAATCGCCAAAACCACCCAAAGCAAACTTTTTCCTGCCCGTTGCTTGACGGAAATGGAGAGGGGATATTATAGAGCAACCAATTAATAATCAACACAAGACTATTAATTTCACTGATTCAATTTCCTTTCCTGCGTGCGAAATAATGTAATCTCTCAATGATTGACGCCCCTTCACACCTGAAAATATTTCCTAACAAATATTTCTCAGAGAGCATCAATCTTCTTTCTTTCATTTCACCCAGAGTGTAAACTAATTTCCTCTCTTTCACCTATCCCATCTTCTTTCCTCATCCTGTTATTTTAAGACTTGAAGGTTATCAAGGAGGTTAAAATAAAACATAAGGGGATGATTTTGAACCATCATGGGCGAAGGTGAGGCAAGAAAAGGAGTTGCATGGGGAGGATTTTATGCCGAGAAGGTCACAAAACATTGCTTTACCGGAGGGTTTAAGCTTATTTCTACGAGAAGACCTTACGCAACCACCAATAAAGAAAGGCTGAGTAAGGTCTTGCCGACTGAAATGGCCGAATTGGACTCCGTGAAACGGAATGTCACCACCTTCTTTATCTAATCTCCTTGGTTCTTGGATAAGGATGGTGGAGGATGGTTTGGCGGAATTTAGGAGCGGTGCTAGAGTGTATGGGAAATGGGTTTCGCATTTTAATGGGTGATTAAGGTAAACGTGAGGAAAGGAAGTTCCTGGTAGACGTCTCGCCCGTTTTTTTAAAGTGAAAGTGGGACTTCCGGGAGGGAAATGTGTTTTTCAAAATGAATATCGCTGATAGAATTAAGGTTCTTCAAATCCTACATATTTATAAAACCTCCATCACAAATACATCCTCTTCTTCTCTCCCATACCGTGCAATTTTTTGAGGGTGAAATCGCTAAGAACTCATAAACGCAATTTAACTAGCGGTTGAGGACGAATATGATCCATTTTTATGACTGCTTCACCAGGCGTTCTTAAATTTAGTCCCCGAGCACTGTAAGTTTTTCCATGACTAATTTATGGTCCATATTGCGCCACCCTTAAAAGACACTTTGATCCAGGAATAACACTTTATAAGAGTAAGAATTTCCACACGATGGGTGCTCACGGTAAAGTGGATGTTGAGGATTATTTAATGCAGGCCGTACGAAATCGCCCTCGGCCCCCTCCACTGAACCAGGCGGTTATCTCGAAGAGGAAAAAAAAGAAGGCAGAAAAATGCAATTTCACTCAGGAGGGAAAAAGAGGAAGAAACTGTATCCGAGGAAACGTTTTAGCAAATATGACGACGCTATGCCCTCCGTATGCGAGTAGGATATCACGTTTTCATAGGGAATCGCGAGACAAGACGTTACGAAAGATTTACTCAAATAGGGAGCTCTCACCGCCGTCCTATATGCAAGCTGCTTCATTTTTCATAAACCCTAGTTTCAAGCTAGGAAATGAGAAAAAAAAACTAGATCTCCTTGAGTGCTCCATAGCGCCATGTCTACAGGAGCCACTCCGACGAAGGGGGACAAGGGTAGGGATAAAGGATACGAGATATCCTAATGGTTTTTCATTGGTTGACATGAGACGGCAATAGGGACCGTGTCCGCCTGATGGGAAATCTTTGCTGTGATGACGACCCCAAATTCCTTATGCCAAAATAACTATCTCCGCGAAAGCGGAGTACAGCGTGGAACTTCTCCAGAAACAAACCAACCGCGTGTCAGACACCCGATTATTGAATTATATACCAAAAATATTCCACCTCAAGTTCATCCCCTGTTCATCACCTCTACAGCGTTATTTTTACTTTCCCAAAATCTGTAATTCCATATAAATATGCTGATTTTTTCCGATTTATTTGAAGAGACTGTAATGGAGGGCTTTATTCCCTGGTACAACTAACCCCATGACCCTTACCCTATTGACGTAGCACATTGTATAAACACTACTGATAGAATGACATTACGGACCAGACCAATCTTTCCGCTCACGAAGATCTCGCTATACTGTTTCATACTCTGATTGTGAAAAACGCTTGATCTGTGTTCTCGCAAAATTTAGTGAAATAAATAAAGTAGATACTCTTTTGCAAACTAAAAATAACTGCAATTGATTTTACTACAGCGGCTCTTGCTTTTGTCGATCTTCACTTTAAGCCGACATCAAGAGGCACTGAGAAGGTTAACCGACGGTTTTAGATAAATCTCCCACTTCTCTACATTACGAGAAGAAATTCTGTATTTTTTCACGATCCACCAGGTAGTCGACCACCGTGCATCTTGATAACATAAAAAAAGCCATACCGTCGTAAAAAAAACGGCCACCACATCGCCTCTTGATGACGGCGACGCGTAAAAAACTAGCGACACTTCTACCGGGCGACCCGAATTTTTTTTCCCATTCCGGTCGGAGGGCACCAACCTCCGGCTACCAAACCGATGATGATGACCGAGACGGGAAATCAAAAAAAAGAAGCACACAAAGAGGCGAAGAGAGCCCAGTCAGATGATCCATGACCGCCCCGCGACCCCTCACATATATAAAAATCCTCGCAATCACTGAACACGGGTCCATCGCCCAACAACCACGGAACTCAACTGCTCTCACTCAGTCGTAACAACCGGCACAATTGTACACGAAAGAACGATCGATTGCTATCGCTTGCCATGATTCCACTCCGCGCGGATCCAAAAACAAAAAAGAAAAGGGAAAAATGGGACGCGTCACACTCGGGGAAAAGTATAAAGGATGACAGTCGTCGCTGCCTGATCAAACGCTGCAAACATTAGGACTCTCCTACAAAGTTCACGGGCGGACAAAAACAATAAAAAATCAGGCAATTTTACAGGCCGCGTGCTCTTGTAAAAAGGCCTTTCTCCTTATCTTTCTTTTTTCGTCCGTCCTTGCAATGGCGACGGGTTGAGTTTTGGGGTTAGCTAGTTCGTTTGGTTTCAACTGGAAATGGACACGCTCGTCTGATTCGGTGACCGATATCAATTCGCCGCGCAAAACAAGAAGTTTCAGGAATTGCAGAAATTGTACAAATTCACGGGTCACTGAAGGAGCGGGGAGAGACTATCGACAATTTCATGCGCTTTCAATGAACAACTTGTCGACGCAGCTTTGTGGTGCGCCGCTCAAATCATGCGCTATACATTTAGCCTCTGCTTCATTCGCGTAGGAGATACAAGGCACACTCGTAAAATGCAAGAATGATTGCATTACAAAATTAATGGAACGGACAACACACGTCAGATTAATTCCAGTATGATGTTCACGAAGTAACTGACAATGCGACATGATTAACCGTTGGGTAGAGGATTAGTGCGGTTGTTTGACTAATGCATTATAGGCTAATGATATTATATTTTTTTTGGGGACGAATCTGTAATAAAACTTAAATAATACGCGCAAAATTAAAAAAATCACCCAGTCAAAATTGTCACCCAATCCACCTCCAGACCCGATACAAAATACCAAAACAACATATTCATTTTCAATTATTTCATTTTTATTCAGTAAGTGAAAATAAAGGAAAATGTGAACGAATTATTAGCTATGAAAACAGTGCAATGGGTTAGTTTAATGTAAGATGGTGGATTCACCGACAAACAGCAATTCAAAAGATTTAACCTATACTATGTACAAACTTGATACACCGATTTTTTGTGGCATTAGACCAATTACGGGTGGCTTTTTGAATACAGTTTAAGAGGCGTTTTGAAATATTAAAAAAATGTATTACACTTAAGTTACCTGTTGCATTAACGGAGAAGAATAATAGCCGGTATGATGAACCTCAACTACCACCGGCCACACCCATAAGCATGAGTAGATTACAAACAGGTCACGTAAGAAACGCCAACTTACCTGAAAAGAAAAGAAATGTAATTGATACTACAAAATATGGCATATTTCCATACAATCACCTTTTTCCCCATTTTCAACCACCTTTCACTGTCATTTACTAGGGTTTTAGGACAGTGAACATCCTTCATCCTGGCATATATATATTTCTGACATATCAACCCTATTTTTGGTATGTCGGCCCCGGTGGCGGCAGGGTTAAGTCCTTGCCAGCCTGACAAGGGTCGCGGGTTCGAGTATCGCCTGGGTGGATTATTCTTCACCCAGGACCTGTTGCTTGTGTGAAGTAAAGTGAGTTATATGTAACATAGAGCTCAACAGTCCTAATAGCGCTCAATAAAAACGCCATTATTATTACGATCGTTCCGCTTTCCCTCTTATTGGTGATCAGGGAGGGAAATATGGTAATATATCGTCCAATGTGGTTCATTACACCGAATACTTGCCCACTTCCACTACTGTTAGCCTAATTTCTCACATCTTAACAACTCATCGGCTCCATATTTGTCCGTCATCCACTTCTGTCTCCGCAGACTGTGTGTTTTCAACAGACATTCCCTCTCATTCGACCACATCCATCCTAATCCATCCTAATTCTTCAAAACCAAAATATACTTAACCATCCGGAAAACGGCACCTTTACTGCGTTGAAACCTCATTTCTGGGGTGATTTTCATTGACAATGAAGGCGTAGGTTATCCGAATTTCTAACATGTCAGCATTCTAAACAAGTTGAATGCATATAACAATTTCATCATTTTACATGTACCTAATTATTTCCTTTCTATGATTTTCTCCAAGTAAATTCGCACACTTCCAAAAAAAGGTGAATACATTTATGACGCGAAAAAATCTATGGTGATCCAATCGCGTTCAATACGGTGGGTTGATTCTGGCTCAACACCATTTTCGATATACATCGGGTCAGAGCGGGATTTCTCGCCTCTTGGGAGGCTAACGCGATAGCCGAGGAAAGACGCTGGCCCCCGATTGCCGCAATCGAACCGCAGATGGAGAAAAATGTTACGATATGCGAGCGTTTAACCAGGTTGCGGGCACGTGCTTGACGACGGCGGGAAAACTATCAATTGGCATCCGATCCACACGCCCCTGTAACATCAAACGCGGACATGGAAATCCCGAAGACATTAAGATGACACACAATACAAAAGCATGGGATGGGGCCCGCGTGAATATGCACCGGTAAAACAAAACGAAAACAGCATCACAAGCCTGTACCCTCCGCAGCCTCCATACCCAATACGGACGCTCCTTGAGAAACCCGTTACGATATAAAAATGGGATCCCATTTGCTACGTGTTCTGCCAGCCTCGCTGGCGATGCCGGCGCATGACTGGACTCATGTAGTATAAGGTGGGTTGGCGGTTTCATCCCCATACGGGATTGGGGCAAGGAAAGAGGGAGAAAACAAAGAGACAAGTGGGAGAGACGCGACAACCCCTTAAAAATTGCCAACCGGTGTTTATCGGGAGGAAATCCCGATATTAACCCCTGTTCAAAATGGGAATCGCTCCGCAGTATTTTTTTCTTGAGAATTTTTTCCCCGCACACAAACATTTTTTTCCCTTGAAATTTTCCCGGGTTGTTGAAAAAAATACATAAAATAAATTGAAAAAATAAAATAAAAACGGATGAAGCGAGCAGGATGGGAGGAATTGCATGTCCTTAAAGCCGACGCGCATTGGAGAACGTGTCCTGAATCGAACATTTGAGAGAAGAGGCATCCACGAGAGTTCTTGTGACACCCGCATAACCTTTTTTTCCCCAGCTCGCCCTACTATAGGTCCCTACCCCACTCTCCCAAACTCCCCCTCGGGGGGAGGGGGTATCCCGCGACCCCCTCCAACAATCCAACCCTTTGACACATGGCACATCTCCGGAGCCGCACGCCCCAGGGTATAGAGCGCAAAGAAAGAAGCAAGAGGGCGGGGTGGCGCAGATCTGAGACGCGACTACCTCCGCCAGAGACCCACCCACATCATCCCCCGGAGGGGAGATACACTTTTGCAACCCCAATCCTTCACTGCACCGATATCCACGCGCCGCCCAGATCCACTCCCCGAGACGATTTTTTTCAACTTCTACGAAATCACGCTCGAGGACAATAGAGTAGCTATATATTATAACTATAGTCTGTACCATATTCAGTTGACGGTGCGTTATTTTGAAGATTTACTCCCATTCTTGATCTCCATGAGGCCGAGGGGGCGATGTTGCCGATCCCAGCAGCGAAGGTGACTTAGCACCGTTGACGTGCACTTTCTGCAACTCAAGGAGACTTTCAAAACGTATTTTATGTAGGTCAAACTGGACGAAGGTTGAAGATAAGAATGGGAGAGCATTTTAAATCCAGTGTCAATGGTGACAGGAAGTCAAGTTTTGCAGAACATTTGATTGATGAAGGTCATAGATCCAACTTTGACCCGAGGCTGTTGCATGTTTGTGAAAGGGGGAGGAAGTTGGACTTCCTGGAAAATTTTGAAATTCCATATTATCACAGAGTGCACGGGGAGAGACTACTTAATGACATAATCCCTTCAACCACCTCACCCTTGTTCTCTGTGCCAGTACCCTCATCTACATCTACATCTACATCTACGTCATACCCTGCAAGCCACCCAAAGGGTGTGTGGCAGGGGGTGCTTTCGCACCAGGCATGCATGAATGATATGGTAGAACACCGACATTACATTAAAAACCCGCGTACAACACATGCAAAGCGCCAATTACAAATCTAATACCCAAGAAACATTGTATCTCCAATCGTTCTAACATGCAAGGGATACAAAGACTACTACTACAGATTCAAAATATCATGCATAAATAAGAACATCATTATTTACATCATGCATAAATAAGAAAGAGGAGAATATAATGAGAAAGATTAACTGCCTGCCTATTGTCAATACTCGAACTATTCATGACGACGATCACAGCTGTTATGGTCCCGAATGGTACGCGGAAAAAATGACATTTTATACCTATCGGTTCTACAATCTAGCTCTCTAATTTTATTGGCGCGATCTAATCTGCCGTAGTACGAAGGGGTTAATAGTATGTTTTTTACGTCGTCAGTAAAATGATTTTCCTGAAATTTATTTAGGAGGTTAAGCCTATAATTTAATCTACGCTGTGATAGCGATTCCCATCCTAATTCTTCTAACAGTCCAGACACACTAGCCAACTTATCGTAGCATCGTTTCACAAACCTAGCTCCTCTTCGCTGTACGCGATCTAACTCTGATATCAAGCCCGTTTCGTATGGATCCCATACACTAACAGCATATTCCAGATGAGGCCTAACGATTGAAAAATAACAACGTTCTTTCACTTTCTCATCACATTTTCCGAGTACTCTCTTGATAAAGCCTAGCTTCCTATATGCTTGACCGCATATTTCCCTAATATGTTTTCCCCAAGATAGGTCGTGACTAATTGTGACTCCTAAGTACTTAACAGACTCGGCGTGAATAATTTCTGTATTTTTAATTCTGTATGCCCTAACTGGCCAATTTTTCTTTTTCCAAAAGCTGACTGCTACGCACTTTTTTATGTTTAGTTCCATCTGCCACTTTTCGCACCAAGCATGAATAGCAAGTAGGTCGATTGTTAACGAGTCGCTATCTTCGGAATTGTTAATACCCTCACCTCCATCCCCGTAGTCCTTGAACCTGGCGTCACCATCTGTTTGTTCCTTCCCTTGCAGTTTGCCCAATCACCTCTCATTCCCCCCCTTCCCACCCCCCCTTATTTCAACCACTTCCCCTCTCCTTGAGATTTAGTATATAAGCTGTGCTGTCTTTTGGGTATTTTTATTCTGTAATCTTGATAATGGCCTGAAAAGGCCGAAACCGGTTGATGTATGGTTAAATATATTGGTGGAAAAAAACCAAGTAGTTTCATTCTTAACATGAATCGAAATTTCCACAAAGTGAATTCGCCAACCATTGGTTTTATTTTCAAAACGTAAGTATTACTCCATAAAGTTACTTAGTTGAATTTAACGTGGTGTTGGAAATGGTCACCAGCATGGTCGGAAGGTGAGCACATGGAATGTATGTTTGGCAACAGTGTTTCCAACGTACGGTCAATTAAATATGGAACGAGGAAGTACTTGGTATAGTCGTTAAGGAAAGAAAACTTCTGGAGGAGATTTGTCGCAAGAAAAGTAGGTGGTAGCAAGAGGCGAGGCGGAAAGTGATGCTTAATATGAAGTGATAGAGGACAAGAAAAGGAGGATGGAAAAGTAAAAAAATAGGTTTTATAGATTGGACGAAGAAATGGAGGACCTATGTCGAGATAAAGAAAGGAACATTATAGGTAGATAAAGCCCTGTACATGTAAAAATGTAGAGGACTCACTCACGTACACAAGCTTTCTTACCCGGTAGTTCGCTAAAATAATAACTGCTAACCTCATTGTCACTTTAACGTGCGTGCATTAATTTATTACAAGATCACATTTCTCAGTTCAGTCAACTCTATATCTACAATATTCAAAGATTTTAGGCTCTATTCAGTGGAATTAGAGTACGGGGAAGAAGAACGCTCGGCATGTTTTAACGATTTTTTTATCAGCTGGACCGCAATTTCAATTCTTAAGTGTCGATTTAAAATGAATCAACTACTACAGAATGCATAACATGAACGAGAT
Source organism: Ceriagrion tenellum (assembly GCA_963169105.1). Taxonomy (NCBI): domain Eukaryota; kingdom Metazoa; phylum Arthropoda; class Insecta; order Odonata; family Coenagrionidae; genus Ceriagrion; species Ceriagrion tenellum. The sequence goes on from OY720635.1 coordinate 69,718,111, forward strand.
CTTATCCGTCTTCCCCTAATCCCCATCTTCTAAGCCTTTTACCAACCAAAACGACCTTTATTTCTAAGTATTCTGCCGGTGAAGGTAGGATTTGTTGAATGTCAGAGAATATCCTCCCGGTATTTTCTAGTCTTTCAGGGTCGTTTCTAACTTTATTTCTCGTTATTTCAATGCATCCGTCCATGAAAATGACTTTGCGCTTCATATTTTCCTTTGCGTATAACCCATGCTCGTCAAAAATGTCCCTCGGTAGCAAGCTTGCTGCAAATACTTTGTCTACTCTTTTTAGGATGAGTACTATCCAAAAACCTACCAATCAGCTGGTATAATATTTAATGATGATGATCTTGATATGTGATTTCGATAAATATGTAAAAATATCTGAAATAATTTATTAATTTTATTTTGTCACACCACCAAAAATATTCCTGAAACCCTTTCAGGTTTAGTAATTTAACAAAGAACGACCAAACACAACCATGAAAAATCAACCCAGATAAGCGAAGAATTCTCCGTAGCCATCAAGGCTGACAACGTTTTTTGTCATGTCATGGGTTATTCACATGCCATATAATTTTCAACGATCATGCATTTGTTCATAAACGGCTGTAATCCCTATCATTCTCCGACGGGAGAAATGTTCTCTCCACTTATATCCCTTCACCGCACCGATTCATTCATACTGACGCGGGAGAAGACATCACATGTCCCTTCCCCGGCACACTTTAACTTCACGGTTTTTAACGCCCGCGAAGTGGCGCTCCAGGCAAATAGATAAAGGTATATTTAAACATGCAATACAGCATAAGCTTGAACACATTTTCTCCCCTTTTCCCTCTCCTCTCCCTCCGACAACGGCGCCCCAATTTCCGACGTAACGAAAACGTCTCAACTTATCCATCAATTCTCATGCATGCGCACGATATCCGTACAAGGCACGGAGGCGCTTGCCCCGAAAAGGGGTGTTAGACGACTGGGGGGAAGAGGGGTAAAATGCACTCCCACCGATGGGGGCGAACGCGATCATTCACAACACCATTCCACCACTCCCACCAGGACTCGGGCGAGGAATACGTGTGGTTTTAACGCCCTGCTCCCGCCACACTACGAGACTGACAGAATGACTTGCGATGTAACGATTCACATAGAAGTCAATATGTTTTCATATCGATTGAGCAGGCTGGTACACTCGATTACTGCTTCTTTGGCATAACTGCATGGCATGATTTGTCCAATATACCATAATTTTATTTATTTTATTTTCACTACCTTTAATTCTTATTTCTATATTTTTCACATTTATTATTTATATATTTTATTTATTATTTCTACTACTTATTTACACAGCGCAGAAGGTCCATTTAAGTCGGGTGAATAACAACAACAGACGAACACAAACACCCATGTCCTTAGTAGTGATAATTCCACCCAGGCGGGATTCGAACCCACGACCCTCGGTTTAGCAAGCGAGGATTTTACACCGTCGCCACCAGGTCCATCAAAGACGAGAATCATCATCGAAACAGTGAGGATGGTGACAATTAGTCTATACGGCTGTATGAAAGACATTATCGATGACGGGCAGCAGATAAATACGATACAGCCGTAGCTCTGGCACAGCCTAGTACCATAGAATCAGCGACATCCATAGTTAATTTCCGTATGCTTAGTTGCAGCCAAGTTCCTTATACCCTTGGTATGGAGGAATTGGAGTTTTACTTCACACGTACGCAGTACAGAATTTGATTTTACATAGCACTGCAATAACCACCTCTAAAAACTCGTATCTCTTGCGAAAAGGAGGTACACTGATACCTCTTAATATTTTCAGAAACACTGTTTAGCAGTGGTTTTTCTCAGAAACTATTTAAAATAAGCATTAACTTGCATGCCACCGCACGTTGCCACTGAGATCTGAGCTACAAGTTTACTGCAATTGCTGTCGCGACTGCAATTAATAGACTATTTAGACAAGGGACTGGAACCTCAATCTTCACAACAACATATTTCTAACTAAATATTTTTCCATCCAAAACGCCTTCTATGAAGTACATACGGGTTTTAGATACGAAAACTGCCAAGTTAATCGCATTGACCAGTAAAAAATTTTAATCATAAGATACACAGACCGTTCAAACCGGAGAAGGAGTTTAAACACACGACCTTCTCGGAGACGGGCCGGCGCGTCACCAGCTTCTCCACCGAACAGCGTCACGGCATGATCAGAACCGTTAACATTTCCTTGTGCCTAGAGTGCGTATCGCAATACGAGCATCGTAAACGTATTCTTCACAGTGATGCGAAGAGGAGAAGGGACTCTCCCTGTTGCCCTAGAAAAACGGTCATCAAGCGATAACGATTGCCCCATAAAAATGCTCCACGACTAGTCACCCCTTCCATTCACGTTAACAACAGGAGTTTTCACAATCTGGGTACACGCGCGGTGAATTTTCGTTAAGCTCGTAGAGGATTTGAAGGGTGGAACAAGAACTATAATGGAGAGGGTAGGGGAGGGGGAAATTGACTAGAGGAAATCACCTAATTCCAGCACGGTAAGCATAGCTTCATCGCCCGCACCCCTTGCCATTACCCTCAGATTTAACGACGCGCAAGCGCAGTTAGGGGAAGGGCTTCGGGAGGCACCACTAATGCAACTAGACTCTCTACTGCATGCGTAAAGAGAGTAAAAAAAGGAAAAGGGAGGTTTTTTCAGTCAGCTCCATGACGGGAAATGTGCAGAGTCGAAAAAGCTAAAACATCCCTCGCGACAAAACATCCTTTTGATGTTCCAACAGTCGTCCTCGGGAATTAACTACATATTTAAATTGTCTCCTCCACGCTTTAAGAGCGTTCCCGAACGGCTCGCGACAAAACAATCCCGAGGCTTCCGGCCGAAACGTCAGTCGCGGTCAACGCTTCGCGTTCGGCTGACGCGGAGATTCGAGGGAGGGCGCACAAAGATGGCCGCGGCGCGAATCGAAAAATTCTCCACGGTCTACCGCGTGGCGACAAGACGCTCGACCTCGTCAAGAGAATTCGCGAGGCTAAGGTAGAGGGGGTGAGGAAAGGGAGGAACATATCACGGCCGCGACTGCATTGGAATCGGGATGAACAGAGAGCTACTTCAGACGCCCCGGAAATCGACTCTCAGCATATGACGATGATTATTACACGTGGAAATAGCCAAGTTATGCATGATTTATAAGTATATCTTTATTTACCACCAATCCATATTTTTTTCTATTAATAATTATCGTCTGTGAACAAGATTTGAAGATTCGTGAATGCAAAATCGATAAACTAAACGATGTAATTACTTGGTGGTTTCCGGCGACACTTTGTGGAATTTGCTAAACATTTTGAATGAATAGGGCAAACCTGATGATGACGTTAATCGTCATAACCATTGTCGTAAGTCATTAAAGTTCATTGTGGAAAAACAAAGTTTGCCCTATTCATTCAAGATGTAATTAGCATTTAGCACCCGATATTTACAACGGCGTTTCGAAATTCGACCCGCAGCTGAGCACTGGAGGTATGTGAACATATCGACGCCGGAGTTAATGAAGGGAACATAAGCATGACAATGACTAACAAGCGCAAGCACAGGCAAAAAAAATTCTTTGCTCAGAGTCATTCACATAAGGGTTCAGCAGGGTGTCAACTAAAAATGACAAGAATGCTTTTCAGATCTCCAAACTGGAATATTCTCCAACGTATATTAACCTGAAATCTTACCACTAATTACTCTTCTAATTCCAACGTTAAATATTCCGAAAAAGTCAAGGAATTTTTTAAAGAATGGAGGGTATTTAAATACGGCGGTTATTAGACTAGTGATTAACCCTAAATTTTGAGGATGAATGAGTCTTTAATGTCAAGGCTTTTGAGAAACCGCGTCCTTTCTATGGAGGCATCAATCAGCAATTAATAAATGAACAAAACTTGGATAAGAACTTATCTGCATCCAACAACACAACTAACTAGCCATCGAAATGCCAATTGGGCGAGAGTATTACACATCATTCGGGGAAATTTTAATATTAAGATGCCATTCAAAAACAGAATTTAAAATTATTTTTCACCACCTACTCTCCAGAGATTTTTGACATAATTACAGTAGAGGATAAATTTACCGGGCGGAAGGAATTAAATATTCCTTCCTTTTTTAATTTCCATAATGCATTCCGTAAACGCATTAATATAAGCATCCAACCCGAGGAGGCCGTCACCCATTTCCTCACCTTTCAAGACTCTAACTCCCGGATTTTCGAAGGATTTTCCTGCAAAGTTTTATGGCAAGCGTCTCTCCCTCTCTCGCACTCCGCGACTTGGATTTGTTTGTCTCAAAAAAGGATTTTATTTTCGCATTTGGGGCAGGAATATTTCACGGAAAAGGAACTGCCTGCGTATAAATACGGAGATAAAAGGTTTATATCTTCAATCCCCCTCTCCTTCGCACGTGCCCCGGAGCCACATTCAACAGATTAAGAGATCAAAATCCCGAAGGGGGGGTGGAGGGAAGGAAGGGTGCGAGAAATACTTTTTAAAAAGGGATTCGCGCGCGCAGAAGACGCTAGACGCGGAAAAAAAGCTCGAAACCGGTTGAACGGAATATTTATACATTTTCACTAAATAAACGCAGCAATTAAATTTGCAGACGCTGAAAGAACGCACGGACCGGTGGCACATATATCGTGGAAGTTAACGGGAAAAAGGAACCAAAAGAAAACTTAACAACTCTCCCAACCGAAGTAACGGCCTTCACGAAGGAATACTCGACCGTGGAGAGCATTCATCGCCCTACGGAAACGTTCTCCGCTAGGGTTTTTTTTTATAACCTACCGTAAGACCGTAAAACCAGAGATCCTTAACATAGTGAGAGGATAAAGACGTAGCGCTGGGTCCCAGCACGCATCCCGGACCGAGACGTATAAAGAGAATTGATATGTGCGCAGATATGCTGATGGGATACACTTCGTATCGTGCTGGGAGATAATTCACTCGGAGGTCAAAGTGCACGCACACCATTTTCTGCTCGATGACAACTTAGGAGAGAACGGCTATAGGAGAAGGCGGAAATACAAGGTAAAGAGAGGGGTCATAAAGTCAGTTAAATTCGAAGATAACCATCCCAGCAAGTCAAGCAGTCAGCTAATAGATACAGCCACCGATGAAATGTTTTAAACACAGGGTAAAGGACAAGGGATTACGAATCATCACTGGAGGACGAGGAGATTTTTTAAGGAATTAATTGGCGGGGATGAATGGCGATGGTGATGGGAAGAAGAAATTAGGGTCGGATTGGAGGACTATGTGCTATATTAAGATCCTCCACAAGAACAAGGAGGGAAAAGTCAGGGTATCCGATATATAATAGGACACAGAGTGAGATAGCAATGCTGCTTAGTCAAGACATTATTTTATTTAAGTATTCTCCCGGATATGGTAGGTTTTGTTGAATGTCACAATCTCCTCCCAGATCTCTAAACTTTCAGGGGCATATCTTCCTCTAGTATATCCTTTTTCGCCTCAGCACACGATCCACCCCTCTTCATCCCGTCCATGAAACCTATTCTCTTTCTTCCCCTCTCCCGCCAGCCCAACATTCTTCCCTCTATCACACCCTTCAGTAACCAATCGCCCCTTATTACATCCTTCAGCCATCTACACTGACTATCTCGGATTCCATTCATAAGTTAGTCAGGTGTCATTCAGTGAAATTGAAATATGAATACGACTGGTAGAAATTAGAGTAGATGGAATCCAAAACCTACCAGGTGGTAGCATTCTACCTGCTAATTGGTAGGTTTCCGGACAGTAAAAATCCTAAATCCTAATATCTGGCATGTCATTCCCTTGGATGACCGGCCATTACATCCCTCTTGAATTTCACAAATCGTCTGCCTCAGCTCATTTCGTCCAGAATTCCTATCCTCTTCCTTGTTCTCTAGTGTTTTCCGCTGTATTACTCCTCCCAATATTCCCTATCTTTTCAAAACATCCACCACTCATCTCTTCTGCCTCCTCCGAACCTCCAGCATTAGATTTCTCTCCTCTCAAACCACAGCCAATATCTCCTCGTTTGTCCTTCTCACCACCCAGCTCACCTTCTCCACACCCACATCTGAAATGTCTCAAGTCTACGCACATATCCAGTAAAATAAAATACGACTAGGAAGGGTGAAATGTCGGGTAGATGGAGTCCAAAGCATACCATTAAGCAGGTAGAAGACCCACAATTATGATAAATTATAATAGAATCTATCATTCCCTATTTTTCAGGCATTCAAAATGTATGGATCTCTGCCTACCGCGATCAGAGACATGACGATGATATAAACAGTTTGTCGTGTGGCAGATAACGCACATAAAGTCTGCACAGACACTGTTTCCCAACGTTCAACAGAGAAGAAAAAAACAACGGAATGCGTAACAACGAAATCAACATATAACCTCCCTTAAGGGCTGAGTGGGGGGAATAGAGGAACATATATATTTCTCCAGCGAAGCAGGCAGGTCTGGAGCTCTTAATCACGCGAAGGGAATACCCCCTCCCCTCATCCCTCGCTATCTTATTAAGTAAGTCGGCCGCACGTAATGAAAATGGTCGGCTGCTCGGTGCACGTATGCCGGTGCGCGCCCCCTCATCCGCATGCACAGCTCGCGACGGCGCGCGCTGAGAAGCGGTGCACAGCTGGAACCGGAGAAGAGGCCTACGGGCCGCCCGCAGCATGCAAATGCAGAGCCTTTTGCGCGGAGCACGAAATATACCTCCGCCAACCAACACACGCTACCCCAGCTCGCCTTTTCCCGAAATGAGCCCCGAGTTTCAATGATTCAAAAAAAGAATGAACATACCCTGAGATTCCCCGTTTCGACGCCGAAGATGACGCCGAACGAGGATTCTGCATCGCCTCAGAGATCGCGACGAAAAATATACTCGCGCACGCGAACGCTCGCTTTACGGCGGGATCTCATTCGTGTGCAAAATACTCTCTCCAGGTGCGCAAATTATTATTTTTTCTCTCTGTATCTTGGATGTACATTAACGCGGACCGTACTCAAATATTCAAATAATTCCTGACGAATGGTGAACCTTACATTTTGATATCATACACTTCGATGGCAGAATACCAATAACATCTAGGATACCAAATGTAATGAATTTCTGCTGTGCTTTTCAATTCTTAACGGAATAAGTCCGCAAAACTTCTACACTTTCCAAAGGTCTCTTTCCTCACTCCATTTTTTTCTCAGTTCAATACCATTACAGCCTCTCTCCAGCGAGTAAAATTTACCAAGCGTACACCACACCTTTTGGGTATTTTTATCACACATTCTCCATAACATCCTCCTCCTCTAACTCCTCCACCATTATTATGTTTAAGTCTAATGTGTTTGTATTGATGGAGGAACAAGTCCGTAATACAATGAGGTTACTCACCAGTGAAGCTCTTTTCTTTGTAAAATCATTTTGGGAGTGAATTTTTATTTATTTATTTGACAATGTAAACTATAAATTGTATCATTATTACAACTGATTGGTCATTTATTCAATCTGTTCAATTGTTTACTGCAGTATCACTAATTTTGATAGTAATTTAAATGTAACTAGTACTTTATCTAAGGACGTCCCATGTAAAAGGGCAGATGTTTTTCGTCTAAAATTTCCCGAAAGTGGTTCGGTAAGGTACTGGTATTATGGCATTTTTGGAAAGTTGACATGTACTTCTTTGAAATGAGACGAAATTCATTGATTTCTAGGTGATATGAAATTTTGCTCACAATTACGTAGTTTATCCAAGCCAATAAATAAATTCAGCTGTAGCTTGATCGAAGGAAACTAAGACGCACAGATCTCTTTGTTCATGTCGAGCACAATAATTAACGTCACAACATCAACATTACATGCCGTCATGACGGACACAGCACATACACATTACCTAAAAAGATCTAGAATTATTTACAGGCTCGGAGAAACAGGAAGCCCATCGGTTTCTATAATGATATGATAATTCTGACACTAAGCAGCACGAAATTGGTTGAAACTGCTTAGGTTAAAGAACGAGAAAACAATAATGTAATAATTGTTGACACTGAGGGATGAGATAAACATTGAGGAATGAATAGTGCACGTTTTATGCACCATTTATAGCCCACTGGGAGGAAGAGAGAGAGACGAAAAACTAGGAATACATACGCCTCCCAAGTTTACTTATAATTTCGGCACAAAATACCACACTAATTTGCAGAATAAGTCAGTTTTCTTAAAATTTGAGAAGCACATCAGCATCGAAATAAAGCTTTTCTTTTCAACTAAAACGTGACCACAGGCAAAATTAAAGAGGACTTACAAATAATATTAACTTTTGAAACTTTCAGTCACCACCGAAATTTCCGTAGGAAACAAGCATTCCACGATTTTAAATACACGGAAAGGTTTAAAGCAATTTGCAATTTATTTAGCAAATGCCTTGCTAAACTAAAAGTAGTCACCATACACCTCATCTACCTCTACGTAATACCCTGCGAGCCACCGCGAGGGTGTGTGGCAGGGGGTGAAGATCACCAAACATGCACTATTGACATGCAACTAGGATATTTAATGAAGGCATGCTATCGTCACGGGGAGAAGGGGTGAAGCGTGCGGCACGCATTCTGGATCGACCACGTGAGAGAAAACATTATCGCCGGGTTGAACTCAGATTTCATCGACACATTGGAATCTCTATCGGTATATCTCGACATAACTAAGATAAAGTAGTGCCCGTTCAAATTCAATAGAGGACGAAAACATTTTAAAATGTTCCATATGGATATGGCAAACCCTACATCATTGATGGAAAAATAGTGGGAAAAGTCCTCGGGGGAAGACCCATGAATATATAAATTGACCAAATAAAGAGGAAAGCTCATAGGAAGAGCTACACAACCAATCTTAGGATTGGACGATCAATGATAATCATAATGTATATGAGGGAAAGCATCTGCATCTACGAAATACCGAGCATGATACCATTACGTTGTATGGCCAGGTCTTTGAATATCAATTGTTTCCATCCTTTGATACAGGTCTTCGCAACGTAATCTACATCTACGTGATACCCTGCGAGCCACCACGAGGGTGTGTGGCAGGGGGTGAAGATCACCAAACATGCATTATTGACATGCATATTGACATATTTCCATATAGGATTGTAAGATAGGTAGGTAGGGTATTTAATATTAGACCATGATACAAGTTCCTCCACCGCTTACCTGAAATATAACGCAGATTTAGACATTCCGCGGGACCAATGAACCTACCGTTAAGCGCTCGTCAAACCGAACGAGTGTACCACACAAATTAGTCATAATTCATATTTTATAGGATTCCGCCGTGACCACAACACTTAAAAATTATGGCGATCGTTCAGGTGCGAATAAAAACCAAACCGAATGACCCTTGTCCCAAAGTGCTGCCGAACACACTTAAATATCCCCCGTCTTGCACAACCATCGTGATAAAAGTAGAAGGGGAAGGAGATGAAAGTAAATTTGACGACATGGCGGGCGGCTAATTAATTATAGATCTCGCCCAAAGAATAAAGACGATGAGAAAGAAGAGTAGAATTTCCGTCGCAGCGTAGTTACCCACCTTGTCATCCCCCCCTTCCCATTACATCGCCACATGCGGAGCCCAATCCTTCCCGGAATCCCTTTTGTCTAAACGAGACGAGAACAAAAGAAAATACGACAAGTGTATCCAAGCGCATTTCTCCGCTCTCCAACTCAAAACTAAGACATTGGCAGAGCGAGAGATATTAACGAGAATTATTGAATAAATGATGACAATACCAACTATGTTTAAATCCACGGAGTTCTTTAATGGTACAACTAGTCTCAATGCTACTGCGTCATCTTCAGGTACCAAGCCTGAAGATGGCGCATTAGAGTTGAAACTAGTCATCGTATTGTCATTATTTATTCAATAATGGACCTCCACAAGGTTAAGCTTCTAAGGATTGAATTCAACGTGAATTATAATTAGAAATGACTGTGTCATGCAAGAATGTTGAATGGATGCCGCAGTGACGGATGTGTGTGATAGGAGGGCACTTCTTTGATTCGTCCAAGTCAATAGAATTAAGAGAATCGAATAACTAACGCACGGTATCAATCGTATTAAATTTTTTTTTCAGTTTTCCAGGTTTTCCAGGTAAATTACGTTCATACACTGAGAACGTTTTACTTTTTTTGCTGTTTTTTGTCATAGTTGAGATCGGCGTAATCCCCCGAACGTAAATAATTAAGCTCTTTAGAAATGAAAAGACGCGGCGATATCCACGAGTGTAGAAGTTACTTCTTCACTCTTGGCCGCTTCAAAGTTTTTCCCTTCACCGCCGAATGAACTCTTGAACCCACGGAACAAGTAAAGGAACAAGTGGGGGAGAGGGGGATTAGTGGTTGGATGGATTGGAAGAAAGGTTTGGTGGGACACAGGAGAGGGACTGGGAGTCGCCGGGTGTGGTGACGGGGCTGAGGGGGGCGTGAGGGCAAGGGGGGGAGGCTACGGGTGGGGCGGGTCTTGAGGTCATTATTGCGCGCCTGCGTGACGCTTCTTCACGGAGAGGAAGATGCGTAAAAATGATTGCGGGCGGGCGGGTTTGGAAGGGCAAAATAAAACTTGAAAATAAAAGACGAAGAGGGCGACGAGATGAGGCGGGTGAGGCGGGCAGAGGCTCGTTGAGGGACGGACGGACGGCGGGCGCGTGTTTGTGAGAGGATGAGGAGGAGGACGGGCGGCGTATGGCCGAGGGGGGGGGGGGATGGTGGCAGGAGAGAAGCGAAAGGGAAGTGCTTAACGGTTTTAAGGGCGGGGGAGGGGGCCTTTCTCCCCTTTCCGACATCAATACGAAGACCTGAATAAAAAATGGATTGTGGGATAGCGCGAGGGGAGGTGTAAGGGGGATGGAGGGAGGAGGACGATGTGGGAGGGTGTAGCAAGAGGAGAAGAAGAGCGAAGAGGAAAGAGAGGAGAGAATGAGAGAGTTTACAAGAGTCGAAGTGAGGAGGTTGTAAGCGGGGGCGTCGTCATTTCAGTTTTTGCTTGAGGGGGAGAAGAACGGGAGGTTTTTTTTGGAGGATAGAGGGGGGCATTAATGCCCATGTTCGTTACTAGCGGCACATTAAGTCACAACAAACCTCATCTTTCATTTATTAGAAGTGAATAAAGGTGGAATGTTTTTTAATGAACAGTGGAAGTAGCCGCGATAATAACATCGACGACGTCACCGTCAAAGGGGATACATCATAATTATCGGAGGACATAAACCGTATAAGGTACGCTGCCATGCGTAGGAGTAAATATTTTCTACACTTTCACAGGCACATTCCCGTATTCCAAGCACGATTTCTTTCTCCAGCTCAGCATACGTCCCTCTTCTCTAATTTCTCTCCATAAAGCAACTCTTCTCATTTGCTCGAAGTATTCAGTGTTCTCAATCATAAGGAGAATGCGTGTTGAAGAGCGTCGCTGATTGGAGAACGAACGGTAAGCGCAGAAGAATACCAATTGAAATACTGGCCAATGTAGGAGGAATAAAAAGGCATTATGAACATAAATGAGACTCAGTTGTGGGTGACCAGTTCTTATTTAATTGTTACGCCAATTTTTTGGACTTCCACTCTACTCCACTTAAATCTACCTTAACCTTTAGATAACTCCACTCTGTAATAATACTGGGATTAATAAGCATACTGTACAGTATGTTTTTGTTTGAGATTTGCGGCGATGTGCGCCAGAGGATTGAAAAAGGCGACGAGAAAATGGGACAACTATCAAGGAGGGAAAATGCACACAATACGTAGGGATAGAAACAGCTTTTTCGCCCAACGAAAACTAAAACGCGACATAACCAAGCGCTCAAGACAGGAAAGGATTACAAAGAGCTCTGCAATCCCTTAATCGAGAATAGGTTTTATGAACTGTATGAAGTAGGGTAGATATCATGGTGATGCGAAAAAGAAAATACTTGCGGTAATTAGGACCATGAAAGTGTAGAAAACCGGGAGGACTGACTTTCGATAAAACCGACCTTTTGCCGGTAGAATACTTAAAAAAAGCCTGATCTGTGCTGGGGTTCCGAACAATCACACCGCAGAACGTCAATTTCTATAATAATCTCCGAAATATTTCACACACGCTCAACCAGATGAAGAAAAAATAGTGTAGAACGGAAAAAAGGCGAATCGAATGCTTCTCACCTGTAACACATCATGCTTGCAGAGAGACTGGAAAGGAGAGGGACTGGGGGGTCAAAAGCGCGTCACGTGCTGCGTTGAGACCTATTTTTCCAACCTCTTCCATGGCTCCTAGAAGCGAGCGACAGCAATGGGAGAGCGGAGAAAATAAAAACTCCCGCGTCGAGGAATCTACACGGGAGGTATTAACGTGAAACGCGGAGAAAAGAGCACTTCAGTCAGATTTGGCTCTGCATACCGTATAAAGCGGCGGATTAAGTCGACGCGGGCCAGCCTTTTTGCCTCCGTGAAATGGATGTTACATTATTTACTAGCCGTATGAGTCATAACCCCCTGCGCCTCTCGTACGCGAAAGAGTGCCAATGTCGACGATTCAATTTCCATCACGGCTGTTTATTCATGGGGAGTTTTTAAAATAAAATTCCACCGAAATAGCTACTTCAACACTGCGGTTGCTCGCGTCCAAAAAAAAACTCAAGTGCCGGTACCCTTCTCATAAATTTCTGTGTCCTCATTTTTGTACGAGGCGCTCGATTCGATAATAAATGCCTTCAAATATCTAGCTACAAGCTTCTCATATATCGATTAAGTCATTTTAAATTATAATTTCACCTATAAAAGGAAGGATTACATGTAATGACGGATTAAATGAGAGAGTTTTCAACAAATACATAAGTTTCAACAGATTATACTCCATTTTTTTTTAACAAAAAGATACATTAATACGGCTAGGTTCATCTAACAAGAAACGCTTTCCAAAACTCAAACGGTCTTTCGCCAAAGTTTGATCCCCGAAATGGTCTAAAAAATTGAAAAACAATATTCATATAATTCACTTCAAACTTCAATATTGTACACTTCAAACTTATGTGACTGTAAGTATGACTTGGGTGAAAAGTAGGCGGAGGAAAAACTTTGAAAGTTTTCCGTTTCGAAAAGTTATCATTCTTTACATTACATCCGATTAGCTAACCATACCAAATTAAATCGGGCAGTGACCTAATGACATTCTCAGCTGCGACGAGGTTCCCATTCATTTCCGCTTCTATGTATGTGCTTCAATTCCACGCGACTCGATTACGACATCAAAACGCCACGATGAGAAACACTAAATGATGATTTAAGTACAGAGGTATGTAATGAGTCACAAGAAATGACGATACAAACGACTGTGAGCTATTTCTGATTCAAGACACGAGCGTACACTTTATCTTTTTATCTTGAATACATAATGACACAAAACAATGCTCCAACAAAACAAGCCTAGGCTCATTTACGTGCTGTTCTTGCAATTGATTGGGAGGTTTTTAAAGAGGTCCAGCCAAAAGTTACCCCTTCCTGGGTCATCTCGAAAATATCCCTTTTTCTATTCACTTCTCTATTCACTCTTTTTCACTTCATTCGCTCAAATTTATAAATAGAATTAAAATAGTGATATTGCATCCGACTCTTGTCCCGTGGGGTCTATCAGAGTGGTCTCTACTAACGTCATCCAATACTGCCACTCTCTTTCCATTGACCACTAACTCAGCATGAATCTTTAGTTGCCGCCAGATGATTAATAGGTTTTTACGCAGGCTCTTCTTTGACTTCTCACTTGCGAGGTCACCTTTAAACTTCCCTGCAAGAAGTAGCAAACTTTCCAGCCATCAAGTCTCCATCAAGTTCCGCATACCCCATGCTTCTCCTTCATTCATCCCAGACACATTACTATTTTCTTCCTCCCTCTTCCCCAATTGCCAAGCATTATCTCCTCTGTCACCTTCTTCATTATACTTTAGCTGGTTTTCTTGGGCAACAATCGACAATTTAGGAATATCAAGAGACCCTATTTGAGAAAGATGAATTTGTCGGTCATGGGAGAGTTAACTGGGGTGTAGAGGAAGGGCGGAGAGAAACCCGGCGGAGAGAACCCGGCGCCGATGTTAGCCTACAACTTACGTACTTACTTACACCGTACTTACACCTTAGGCGTCGAGAAAACAAAGTTTTACGTCTCATTCAAAATAACAGATCACAACACTTGAAAAGGCATCTCTCCAAACGGCATTTATTCAGAAATCGGGCTTAAAATATAAAATTTCGGCCGCGACTCGAATCAGACCATCGGGACAAGAAGCCAATTCTGCCCACCGCACCGAGCCGAACCATTTCAACATGTCCTCACCTTTCAGCGCGCCCTCAATTCACTTTTTCATGCCTTATATTAATCTCCGCACCTGACTTCCATTTTCCCAAAAAAAACAAGACAAAAAATAGGTCATAAACAAATAAAATTCAACCCTTCCAAGCCGCCAGTTCCCCCCATTCTTTCCACCACATCGGACAAGAAAGATTGAAAACGGTTGCCGAGCTGTGCTACAGCACCTGGGCAGTTAGAATGCGCGGGGACAATAAAATATATTGGCGAGAAACTCCTTTTCATCCACAATTGACCTCCCGCTCCGCTACAACTCCTCCTCTTCGTGCATGCGAGTAAATCGTCGGCCGGGTCGATCGAGTCCGGAGGCTACAAAAGACACACACCGATACAAACACACACCCACAGACGCTCATCATCCGCACCTGGGGCAGTCCCGCTCCACGGACCCGCGCCCCATCCCCGCACAGCCCTCTCCCACCCACCCCTTCCTTCCACGGGCACTCACCCTCTTCTTTTTTTTTTCCGGCCGGGCACATCTGTTTGAGCCCCCTGCACGCCAGGCGCCACCACCCGAGTGCATGCACAATTTAAAGCGATCCAAATACTCGCCGTGATTTTCATTTTCCTCCGCACACGACGCCGCCGCGTTCGACCGACCACGGCGAGGAACTCTGAGGCGGAGTGAGCCGGGGGAGGAAGGATCGCCCGCGCGTGTTTTTTACCCCACTATATTCGCTTGAATTTTGAACGCCCGAAGTGTACCGCGTGTAACCCTTCTTTTTTACATGCTTTTCTTTAACTAGCTTTTCCATGGATCCATGGTTACCACTTAATTCGCTCAAATTTATAAATAGAATTACAATAGTGGTATTGCATCCGACTCTTGTCCCGTGGGGTCTATCAGAGTCGTCGCATCGAGTACCTGGAGAATTATTTTAGTAAACCGTCATAGTTGATAAAATGTTTATAAAACAACTTTTTGTTTTTAAAACATTTTATTGGCTGGGACTAAAATATTTTTTTAAATAAAAAAAGAATTTTTAAGCATGCTTTTCTTAGAAAAATTATTTCAAGAGCCTAAAATAATGAAATATCTTAACATCGCACTAAAAAAAGAAAAAAATATATTTTCTCAAGTGAATGAAAATTTACCCTAGTACTGGAAATAATTAAATTCTATTCGAGGAAATTAGCCACACAATGACAAGACAACAACGAAAAGCATAGGGCGCGACCTCATTTATATTTTGCACCTTAACTTGAGTTCGTTTAAAGATTTTCTAGAAATTGTATATTGAAGATCTCTATTCCATTGAATACCAAAATCTTCATATTGAATGAATTTATGTTGATGTCGAATATGGAAGAACACCCCACACCTTAAAAATTCGCATCTAAAAATGTCCTCCACCTATTCCTGTCCTCTTCAAAAGCACGAATAACCTTCAGATTATGTGCCCAGGGAGATGAGTTTTAGTTCTAGCACCTCAACCGAGCGTCGGAAACGTTTACAGCGTTCTAAAACGGAAGTTGAAACCTAAACACCCGATTTATGTTTTCACATATATCCATGACTGCTTCAACAATGTTTGCCATCCACGGAGAAATAAGAAGACTACCTGTTGCTAATAAGTATAAACGGATTTGGGTTGAAGTAGTGACACCTACTAGGGTCTCATCGCAACGCCTATCCGGATGTCTCGAACTTCAGACAAACGCTACACCCATTCCCAAGGCGAAATACGAAAGAGAGACTTGTTGTTTCAAAGCAGGCACGCAGTCAACCAACTTACTATGGCAATATTAGTCATCGCTGCAGCGCATAATAACAATATAGCCATAAAACAATTCGGTAATTCGCCCCGTGGACGAAGATAATGGGTTTATCTGACGCCCAGGCAAATCATAGCAAATATAATCACTTCAGAACACTGATTTATTCTCTTTTTTATACTTTTTTACGGCATTCTACTGGTTAAGGTAGGTTTTATTGAATGTCAGAGAAACTCCTACCGGTTTTCTAATTTTTCAGACTATCTCGCTCTAGCATATACATTTTCGCCTCAGCATACGATCTACCCTTCTTCATCCTGTCCATGAAACCAAGTCTCTTTCTTCCTCTTCCCCGCTTGCCCAACATCCTTCCCTTTATCACCTTTTTGAGCAACCTCTCGCCCCATATTACATCCTCCAGCCACCTACCCTCCCAATCTAACTTACATTAAATTCTTTTAAATTATGGTACATAAAACGTTTTTTTACGTTGTCTTCGGCTTAACCTCTATTCCTTTCCCTTCTAGACATAATCCCACAAGGATGCTCACAAAATGTAATAAATACGCGGAGAAGGCTTTTTCAGTATTACGCGGAGGGTTTCCGAGAAACGAAAGCAGTTAAAACTACCATACTCAAAGAATCCAAAAACTGCCGCTCTGGTTAAGACGACGCTGTTGCCGAGTTCGCGCGACAATATGCCATTCTGCCAGTCATCATTTCCTCTCTCGATGGTAAAAGCTTTTACCACCAAATATCCCCGAAACTACGCCTATTTCCGCCCAAAATAGTACTGCACGGATTCTAAAGTAGGCGAAAATAACAACACTCTTACCAGCGATCGGACTTCTAAAACTCTGCTAGAAAACCCAGGGAAATCCTGGGTCGACATCCGAAAACAATACATTTAGCCATAGCTCTCCCCTTTAACTTTTTTGAAAGACACTGCAGTGTGGCCATTCATAAAGGAATAGGACCACCCGGAGTAATTAATCATAGGATTTCCCGCGAGAACATCGTCCACGTGGGACATGTACACACAGCCGCTCATCGTTCCAAGGGGAGAGTCGCAGAACATCTCCACTCCCGGAAAGAATGACGGGGAACACAGAAAAAAATGACGTACGTCCCAACCACCAGGTAGCCAACCAAATGGACACAAAAAGAGACGGAAGCAAAGCCCGTCAAGCGGCAAAACCCTCGTACGCAGAAAAAAAAAACAAGTCGGGTACGGGGAAAATCTCGCCAACGCGGCGGCATCACCCAGCCAGGCCAATTTTTATAAATAACACAAAGGTTGAGCAAACGGAAAAATATCTTCCCCTCCCCGCCCAATGAATTTCGTATTTTTTCCTCCCCTTCAGCTTAATCCCTTGAAATTTAAAAGTATTAGCCCCCCGCTCCGGATGAAAATTTTCGCGGCAGATTTTATCTTCCTTCCTCGGTCAAATCCGAGAAGCTTACCGCATCGATAGTGGGAAATTTTGGCGGGATTCCCGCGAATTATCTTTTTTTCGCGCGGACTACTTGCCTCCAGGAAATACTTTCCACAATTTCGAATAGTTTTCCTGGCATTATCATCAACGGAAACTTCCGTTCCGCTTTTCATCCTAAGGAGCGAGATACTTACACGAATAAAAATGTATCAATTTTGAAGACCCAGAAACGCTTCCCAAACAAAAGAAAAATATTAAGCGCGTTCATAATAGAAAATAAATTTATTTACCATCATGTTACGAAAAAAATTGCTGAAATAACTTTAACTTTGATGAAACAAAAAGCACTTTCGAGTCCCGAGGTATTTCATCTCTTAAAATCGGTTCTCGATAAAAACAAAAGAAGAATTCTGTGAACATCGTGAAGCTCAAATCAACTTCCGAATACACATCAAGCAAAACAATGGTAGGCACATTAAAATCAAACAACGTGACTTTCACGCCTATCACCCAAAAAGCATATGCTACATTCGGTGCTCTCGGTTGTTTTCCAAGCGTAAGGCCCCGGAGTGACAGGAGAGAGAAAATTTCTCAATATGCACGCAATGAACTACAATAATTGCTCGATAATAATCCCAAACATGGACAGGCAATAAACTTCGATTAAAAAAATAGTATTTACTATTTGAGGTAGGTTTTTTGAATGTCAGAGAATCTCCTCCCGGTTCTCTACACTTTCAGGGGCCTATCTAGCTCTAGTATATTCTTTTTCGCCTCAGCATACGATCAATTCTTCTTCATCTTGCCCATGAAATCTATTCTCTTTTTTCCTCTTCCCCGCTTGCCCAACATCCTTCCCTCCATAACACACTTAAGCAACAGGTCGCCCCTTATTACATCCTCCAGCTACCTACTCTGCCTATCCCGGATTTCATTCATAAGTTTCCTATCCTCGCCCACTATCTCAGGCACTTTCTCGTTAGTCTTCCTTTCCGTCCACTTAACCTCTTCATCCTTCTCCACACCCACATCTCAAATGCCTTCAGTCTATTCTCGTCTTCCTTTCTCAGGGTCCACGTTTCTGCCCAATATAACGCCCCGCTCCATATCAAGCTCTTCAGCAGTATTTTCTTCAGATCCTTACCCAATGTCCCCCATCCTCAGCTCCTCTCTATTACTATACTTCCCCTTGGCTAGCGCTATCCTCTTCCATATGTCTCCGCTACTATGTCCGGTTTCTTCTAGCATACTACGTAAGTCATTAAAATGCTTTACTTGCTCGAGTTTGTGTCCTTAGTGTTTGAGTTTGTGTTATAAAGTTCGATAGGATTATGAAAACATTGACATTTTAAACGATGGTGAGTATACCCAGAATTAGGAAAAAACGGCAGAAAAGTTATGCACTGGATGAAGCAAATCTGATAAAATTGTAGACAACAATAAGAAAAGTTGGAGGTAGCAAGCGTTAGAAGAAAAGAATGAGAATAAAAATAATGAATTATTATAGAATTGGCCTAACGATTCAGGAGCCATTACGTAAGCATAAGATCAATATAGCTAATCTTTTAAAACCGCAGGCACCGCACATCCAGGATTCTCACCTTCAACTTCGCATATATCTTTCCTCTTTCTAACCACAAAGCCTCCCCTTTCCTCCCACACCTCGCTAAACCACGACCTCTCACCCTTCTAACAAGGCCCTCATCGTCATGTCACCCCCAAGAACTAGGTCTATGCACTCCCTGTGATTCCACCCAATTTTCTACAGCACCTTCCTAGTAATATATGGTGCAAATTACTGCCTCATTCGTCAAATTATCCGTCAAACACACCTTTTCCAAAGCCCTCCTCAGCCAAATCTCAAACATCTGCGATGCACCGGAAAAATGACTCAAATTTGATCGGAATCACATTGAAAATAAAATGTAATGACGGCTGGGGTAGAAAGTTGTGACCCTTTCTCTCCAACATAAATCGCCACAATGCATCATCTCATTTTCAAATACAGAATTCGAACGAACTAAATTCGGCTTAGACAGCAAAGGCGGCACCAATCATACTAAACTATTCAGAGTGACGGGTAATCATCACGGTCCGGGTAGACAACGCCCATCCAAACACACGGGCAATGAAAACAAAACTGACGGTAATCCACAATTACGTCCACCGCCGGGTGTGCCCCGGGGAATGCTCACATATTAGGTATGCAATTCCGAACCCCACGCCCGAATCATAAATTCCGTTTACTCAGGCAACGCCGAGACATTGAAAATTTTCCTTTTTACACAATTCATATCAATCATAGCCTCTGTCAAAAGCATTGGGAAACACCGACACATTACGACAGAATGAACTGAGCCCCCAGGGGATACCCTCGCAATGACCGCCATCGGAAAGTGATGTTGAATTTCCTGCGGGGTCATGAAAATATGTAGCATGAGTTGTCATCGAACGCCGGGATATCCTGGGACTAAAGCAATTCAAATGTCACGCGAATGAAGTGCAATCAAACATTTTGGGATGATACTTACCCACATCATGGTCAGTTGTTAAGGCTCTAAAATCGCAACGGACCATCAAAAAGATACGTATGCACTTCTGCATGAATAAAAGTTAATGGAACTTGGGTACAATGACTACCATCTACTTTATGAGGCGCGTTCCGACTAGTTCACATTTGCTGGAGAATGTAGTCGACAGAAGTTTCGTCTTCATGCTTTCGGCTTCATCAGGGCCTTCATCAGAACTGTACTCGACAGAAGTCGGGAGATTAGTTGGCTGGTTGGAAATCAGGGGAGAGGTTCATACAAAAAGGATGTGGAAAACTGTAGGAGAGTGGAGAAACCCGAATTTGGCATGTACCTATTCTTCAAATAAATGGGTCAAAAGTTCATCAGTTCAGGATTCCATGAGACGGACAGACTACCAGACAAGAAGAGCTCTCCACATGACACTCAAGTATATAGATAGCGAAACGTGAAGGCAGCTGATTACTGAAATAATACATTCCCAACGACAAGTCCTTGCAAGGGGGAGTAAGGTAGGTAAAAGTAGGACGGGCATCCCAAGAACGCACACCTTCAATTCCAGTATCTAAATCTTTAATCTGCTATTCACAAAAACTTTCAAGCTTCCAAAGGCTCTTAATCCTATCGTTCAATGGACTTCTGCGATGGGGAGCGAACGATGTCATCATACTTTGATCCAGCTCTGTTGCTGTTGTCTTTTTCCACTCTCAAGAGCTAAATGCAGCAACATCGAAAGCGTTGACGACCGTAGCGTAACTATCCTGTCAACTAATCTGACTCTCTTCCACACAAACCCTTTCCGCCTTAACATCAAGCTTCGCGACCACCACGTTTCGCTACCACTAAGATGAACAGCATTCCAAAATAAAATGTGATACTATTTCCAGGAATATAATCCAAATCCTCGGAATTGGAAGCCGGTTCACCAGCCACTTCACCAGTCTGACCGCGAGCCATCTCATACGACTACATTCCCAAGAAATAGATCAAGTCGGGATGAGAATCACGCAAAAGATGTCCAGAAGCTGTAGTAGTGAATATATATAACATAGCAGGTTTCCTTTCATTCTCCTAGAACCGACCACAGCTGAAAAAAAGTCACTTCCAAACTCTTTATTTGGAATTGTTTTGAAAAACTGCAAGCAAAGAAAAACGCTCCGCACTGAGATTGTAAAATGGCCGCTAATTCTTGGCCATAAAAAAATAAAAATAAAGCAATTTCGAACTATCGAAACAAAAGACTCTGAAAATATTTTTTTTTAGTTGTCGAGCCAATAACTTGGACCTGTTGGAATGGATACATCTTCAGCCCGTTTTACCCGGGGCACGTACTTGCACAATCTGATGTGTACAAAGGCGCATTTAAAATTGTGTCGTGTAAAGCAGTGAATTGTACAAACGCATAGCCCAAGCTGCAGATCAATAATTATTGAACGCCAGATTGAGAAAAACATGGAGCTTTGAAAAATTTCGTGTCCCATATAAAACGGGCTTTCGAGCGCTAAACGTGCCTGTTTGCATTGGGTAAAATTCTGAAGATTCTAGCATCGTGTTTTACGCATCTCTTATCGCAAACAAATTTCCAGCGATGAGCAAAGCATGAATTCTTTCAACTGCGGCAAAACTACTACCAGTGAACGGGCCGAGTCGCGCAATGACTCGTGCATACGGAATGAGGAAATTCACCTGCAACGCCGGAATGCAACTCCGCATCGGCGACTCCATAAATCGGAAAGTAGAGGAACGAAGACAGGCGGAGACAAGGGATTCAAGAAAGTTTTGAGGTCTCATTCACCAGCTCCCCCAACAAAAACGCCCATGGGAACAGACCCTAATCGCTTTCTCGATACTTCGAGGGAAAAAATACTCTTTCCCCTTTCAGTTTTCCCTGATTTTTCGGTCAAGTTCCTCGTTCCGCCGGATCATTTTCATCCGAATGCATCTGGAGCGAATTTCTTTATTCTCTCACAAGAAAACTCCAGGAAGAGAGAGCTTAAATTTCAGAGTGTGACTCGTTGATCCAGCATACCAACTCAATTTGTTTCAATCCAGTGATCCAAACCATTAGATCGTGGGCACAGGGTGTTCAATAGGCTTCAAAGACTCTATGGCGGCGCAGTCAGATCAACCTTTCGGCCTGCCGAAAAGACTAAAATAGCAATTTCATTTAAAGTTGGTGAACTTTGCTCCTTGATATTACATAGCCATTGCAACTCGGAGAAGTGAAAAAGATGGTCGTTTCCACGACTAGGTATTACAAACTCGATTGTAAAAAATAAAAAAAGACATTAATTAACAATCATTGCATTGACAAATGATGTGGTACGAAGTCACCCGCACGGGTACATATACACCAAGGGTTGAAATTCACCATGAAAAAATCATTTGACTTGACCAGGATTCGAACCCGGATCTCCTAATAGCCGATCAGGTGTGTCAGGGTCAGGTGAAATTCGCCTTGAAGTAAGATGGCTGGGTGGTGTTAACTGGTAACACACCTAACCTGCAATTGGGAGATCAGGGTTCGAATCCCGACCAAATAAAATTATTTTTGCACAGCGAATTTCACTCCTAGGTGATGAGACATTAAAAATAATTTCATTTTCTCTAAATTATATTAACTTCAAAACTGGAATGATTTACGATATAACACTACCGAAAATTTATTTAATCAGGGAATAAATAATTCATACCAATAATCACCCTAGAAATATACACAGAAGAATTTAAAAAGACGAGAAGTAATACCCTAACTTCCGAAAGCTTACACTAAAAGAAATCTTTGTCAGAAAAAACTTTCCAAACTATAAAATAACATGGAAGAAAAGCGTAAGACGACCGTAAGAGGGCAGAGGGATCGAGGTTCTAAATGACGCAATGGGAAATTGATATTTCGACATCAGAGATAAAGAGACGATCCTGCTTTAGAGTAACTAAATACAGAGGAAATATAAGAAAAGCAGACGATCTCTGACAACACCACGGGCGAAAATTTTTCTCTAAAAAGGCAAAGAGAAGACAGGTGGGTAGAGACGTATTCATTACCTCCCTCAGGAGAGATCAATAACCAAATTCCTTTCTTTAGCTTCTACCCATTCCAATCCTCAGTGAGAATCGATGACACGAAATTACACCAATACAACAGTATCCGTAATGAAACCAATCCCAGCGCACCGTAATTCCTTAATTCATTTTCATCATTTGAGTATTCTACCAGTTGATGCGTAAGTCATGTGTAAGTAGATGCGTAAGTTGGACAGTACTTATCCTTATGTCCTAATTTCTGGCATATCGTTCATTTTTCCCTCCTATAGGTGATCCGCCATTAGATACCTCTCTAAACCTTCATATCGTCTCCTAATTCTTATTTCAACCACAACTCCTATCATCTTCTTTCCTCTTCCTCTATTCCCCAGTGCTCTCCCCTCTCTTATTCTTATCAACATACCCTCTCCTTTCAAAAAGTCCTCCCTACATCTCTCCAGCCTCCTCCGAACCTCCGCCACCAGCATCCTCCCCTCTCCAATCATATCCACCCAGCTCACCCTCTCCATCCTTCTCCAAACCCACATCTAATTCGCCTCAAGTCTACATCCTCCTCCCTCCTCCTCCACACCTCCTCCCTCCACAGCCACAAGTCACGATGTGGGTAAAAAAACTGACCAAGAAGGACAAAATATACAAATATTAACTAAGAACGGGGATCTGCGAGGTGAAAAACATGGCCCAAAGGAATGGTACTCGACTCTCGAATTACCTCATAAACGTGACAAAAAGAGCAATATACGAGGAATTTACCTTGTACTGCAAGGGAGAAGTTCTGGGAGTCAATAAAAAAGAGACTGACTCACATCTTAAAAAAACGGCTGCGAATTAAACAGGACCACAGTAGCAGTTCTTCGGAAGAAATTACTTTATTTCGACGATTCTCGGGTCAAGTAACACTTTTATTGAATGAGGAAGGCGACATTAATGAAAAGATGATGCAGTAAAAAAGAAACGATGACAGTACCACGAGTCTCACTGATGTCGGAAGCGACGGCAACGGCGGAGGATATAGGGGCCGAGAGCTTGCGGTAACCAGCCCCTTGGGATCGGCCCCCCTAACGCTAGCCCGTCGCTGACGACCAATCAATGAAGAAAAATACCATAAGTAAGAAAATTATCATCTAAACAAAATGAATGAATGAATAAATAAGGAGACGATGAGAGCATTAAACATCCCTTAGCGTGGAAAAAGATAAAAAACAGTGACCAAGTCTCCAACCCATAGAGTGCCACGATCTGTATTAGGGTTTTCAACAGCCTTTTCTTTACGTATCTACTCAGATCCCCCCTTATCGACTACCACATCTTTGAAAATGCTTCCGGAGCACATCAGTCCTTCCACCACGACAAGGTTGTAATCCTTGGGAAGAGAATTTTACGAGATCCGAAATGAAGCCATTCCCAGTGCACCGCGTTTCCCTCATTAACACGACGAAATAAGACAAGAAGAGTTATAAAAAAAAGGCCGCCTTAAAACGCGTACGCGTCTGAACTTCTTTCACGAGTGCGTCTCCATTCGCCAACTGGTTATATATATGAACTCCTTTGCTCCATCATCAGCTCGCCCCTCCAACAATAAAGCGCTCCTACACCTTCAGACTTCCATCAACCTGTAATGAAATTCCGAAACGTCTCCCCGGAATCGATCATTTCCACGCACACCATGAGCTGCCGCCTCAATGGCCATCCCACTTCACCTCCCCGAAAATCTCTAAGACACCTCCACGCTCCCTAGACTCTCAACGACTCTTCAGTATTTAACTCAGCATTTAACTAAGTATATTTAACTCAGTATTGCTAATATTTGTCGCAATCACACATTTACAGTGCACATACAAAATACACATCCAATCATTGCACGACTAGATGATACAATACGAAGTCACGCGCACGGGTTTAAAGGTATGCACCAACGAATAAAATCCGCCATGAAAAAATTAATTTGACTCGACCCGCATTCGAACTCGGATCTCCCGATTGCCAGTCGAGTGCGTTTGTTAAAAACCCGATTCGCTCGAGCCCCCATCAAAATTCGCCTAGAAATAATTTGCCTTGGTTGCGTTCTACCTAGCTCACACGCTATACTGAATTAGGAAATCAGGTTTCGAATGCCGGACAAGTCAAATTATTACTTCATTGCAAATTTCATTCTTAGGTGTGTTAAAATAAATATTACTTTCTCAGACCAAGAAAGCAATTTGTCACAAAAATAGGAGGGCACAAACTAGAGCTAGCAGAGCAATTTTATTACATACGTAGCACACTAAGAAAATAGCCAGAGGCGCAATTATGTTAGAAGAAGACTCACGCTAGCTACATCAGCGTTTAGCAATACGTAGGAACTTTTGACGGGGACCTTTTTAAGAATAAAAATGGGGCTTATCAACGTTTTTGATACAGAGCTTATCGGTGAAAAACGCGGACTATGAGATAAGAAGACAAAGAGTACACTGCAGGCGTTTGTGATGTGGGCTTGGAGAAGGATGGAGAAAGTGCTGTGTATGGAAAGCAAGACGGACGAGAAAGTGCTCAATAATTTGGGTGAGTGAAGAAAACTTCTGGATTGGATAAGGAGGAAACAAAGAATGTAGTTGGAGGGGGTAATGAGGGATGCTGAAGTCCTTTATACGGAGGAGGACGTTTCACAAGACGGAAAGGGGAAGGAAGAGAATAGAATTGAAGAAGAGACGAAGAAGGGTAACACATATGCAGAGATATTTCTTCTGGGGTGCCTAATTTCACCCCAAGTTTTGATTTGTTAAAATGTGTATATTTATTTTGGTTAAATAAATTATATTTTATTCTATTCTATATTATTATCACTCTCTCAAGAAGCTTTGTGTTCATTTAAGGTGCTTACAATTGACATATAGCGGTATAACGAGAATAAAATTCATCCGAATAAGGAACGAGGTATAATCTTTCTACGGAGTTAATTAAGAAACGGAAAAATTAAATAGTTCTATTTCAGTAGTAGGAATAAGTAGAGGTAGATAGGACCCTGAAAAAGTAGAAAACTGGAAGGAGACTCTCTGACTTTCAACAAAACCTACATTTCACCTGTAGGATACCATTTATAATAATCAATACTTCAATTTTTCGTAACGATTGCGATGCAAACAAATTTGACAAGCTCTAGTTGAATCTAGAAGATTTGAAGAAAAAATTCAGAAATTTCGGAGGCGATTACAGCCGTGATTCCCGCAACCGACAGCACAGACGTCCGGGCCAAGTCGCGATAACCGAATCCTAGCGAAATGGCAAAAAAAAAATTTAAAAAAATACATCCCGACGGATTGGAAGAAGGAAAAAAATCAGCGAAGAAGGCCACCGATATAAAAAATGGATGAATGCGGTTGGTTTGAAGAGAGGACGGGAGCCTGGGGCAAGGGCCGAAGGACCCCTCCCATCTCCCGCATTGAACAAAAAAAAAACATTCCTTTCCCACCCACCCTCTTACCGCACGGTGAGTGCCGGGAAACACCCGCTAAACGGGAACTGGAACGGCGGAAGAGGGATAAAAAAAGAACAAAGAAAGCCGCTCGCTGATAACAGAAGGTAATCCGTTTTTTGCACCCTGACATTAGTTAAAAAAATATACATACATGCAACTCACGACTCACATCGAGGATTAATTCGCGAAGAAAAAATGTATAAACGGTTGACACGCCAATTTTGAACTGTCTACACACGCGTTAAGCACTAGTGAGGGAGGCCTGAATATTTTTACGACTAGCAAAACCTTGGGCATGAAAGACAGCAAATGGAATTGTCTACTTACCAAGGGAGTGCAGAGGAGAATAATGGGTTCAGCGAAAAGAATATCAGATTTAAAAATTACCCTAGCCAAGGAAGCACTTTTAAAGAGAAATAAATCCCTGATAAGGGATGATTTAACGAGATACATAATGAAAACCCTGGTGAGAACTGAAATGTGGCGTTGAGTGGGCCAGAAATTTAATCGCTGCGAAGAAAGAATGTGCGTAGACGTGAGGAATTTGAGATGTGGGTTTGGTGAAGATAGAGATGGTGAGGAGCGGCTAGGCCGTCGAACACAGACTGGTTGGACATGTGTGTAGGACAGGACGCGAAGTTGGTGGCGGATGTTCGGAAAAGGCAGAAAAGATTGAGGACGCACGAAGCGGTACAGAGATGTTGAAGAAGATGAAAGCATATAGAAAGCTGGGAAAGGCGTAGAAAGGCATAGACATTTTGGGCGAAAATAAGTACAGGCAGATGGTATGAGGAACTCAAAAAGGGACATGACGACAAGCAAATAATGTGGAG
This sequence comes from Ceriagrion tenellum, assembly GCA_963169105.1. Taxonomy (NCBI): domain Eukaryota; kingdom Metazoa; phylum Arthropoda; class Insecta; order Odonata; family Coenagrionidae; genus Ceriagrion; species Ceriagrion tenellum. The sequence continues at coordinate 69,745,572 of OY720635.1, forward strand.
AAGGTGAAAAACTGCCCCAAGAATGGGGAGTTTAGGATAAGGGCTGTTTCAAAGCTCACCAGCTGGTAGAATAATTATTCAAATGATGAACAAACACAAAGGGGTGAACATGGACAAAAAGGAACGGGAAAGTATGTGGAGGCAGCGACAAGGTGGCAAGCCGCTAGGGAGGTTGATGATTTGCGGTGGCGACCTATAACGGAAGTCGCAGCTTCGCAGTTCGGCACGGGTATGTATGTATTTGAGTAAGAATTAATTGGAGAATAGAAGAAGGCTGGAGATAAACAGCGTCTATACCATTCTAATCGCAACGAATTGTGCCAAGGGGTCCACTTTTTTTAAGTTCCACATAGAAGGCAGAAATTGTATTTGAAGTTCCTTTTCTCATGGCGCCAAGCAGGTAGCGAGATTCTAGTAAAACCACTATAGGAAGTCGAACCTCAGCCCTTAGCATGAGAAGACAGGTCTAAAGCTACCGCAACACCTTAATCCTCGCGTCAGTTCTAGCGTTTTATCCGAGAGCGCGTCTGGATGCAGAAGACGTAGAGGTAAGAGGACGCGAAGAAACAAGCCGAGGGAAAGGGAAGGGTGAGGGTAGAAAAAGGAGGACAAGATGTATGAAAAGTTGAAGGGGGTCAAAGCGAAAGTGACACGTTGAGGGAATGGAGCCTTACCACGACGATAAAGGGAAGAAATGCTTATTGCCGGGAATGAATGAGGATGGTATATGCTATATCATGCGGTTAATGAAAAGGGGTACTTTGGTAGAGTGCCAAGAGCTAAGACGATGAAAAGTTCGCAGCTACCGATAACACATAAAAAATAATACTCTCAATTTTCTAGACATCCTACCGCAAACGAGTGAAAGTAAACTCCAAGGAGTAGAAACAACTTTGAAATTATGTCCACTTGAGATTATGATAGGGAATGTAGCATTGACTGGGGCAGAAACGTCAACTCGGAAAAAAAATACGAAAATAGGCGGTAGGCGTTACAGAAAGGAGTGCGGTTGGAGATGTAAGAGGAGGAATGGACGGAGGGGAAAACAAACGAGGAAGTGTTTAGCATGATAGGTGAGGAAAGGAAACTTCTGGCTTAACTGGCTTTAATCTAATCCTACATTAACCGATTGATTACGCAATGAATGACCTCATACGTGCCAAGGAAGAAGCCAATATGCCCTTAAAATGCTAAACAAGAATACAACCTAGTGATATGCAGCATATTCTAATCTATTTCGATACTACTTATATTGTGAGCGTGCCAAAGTAAACTATACACTGACATGGAAAAAATTATGCCATATCAGCCACCACGAGGTATATTAATTATTAAAGTATCATATTACCTATTCCCCAAATAGGTCTGTATTCTCATCAATACCCACCCAAAACATTAAATATTACTAATTATTTTTCCGGCACCGTACTCATGACTGTAGAAACTCTAACAAAAGAGATCGTGGCGGGAATATCAAAGTCACATTCTTAAAATCCTGCGGTAAATATCCTCATAACTTTTGAATTCCACAGCAAACGATAAGCTAAATATTATTATAGCGACCTCAATAATTCAGCGTACCAACAACCAATTTCCAAATCATGAGAGTTTATTCATTCGGTGGGCGTAGATAATGAAATACCGAAAATTTCGAAATTTCACGTAAAAAATATAGTTTCCTTAAGCTGTTTAATCCGGAAAAACTCCTCACAAGACCGGTTGGAACAAGAAGAGCCGTTTCCACATAAAACTAAACTCATCCGCTCAGTGTAGTATTTGCTTGAAAACTGGGACTAAAACTAGAAGTTGATCTCTGCAAATCTCGCTAACTCCTCAAAAAGACGCCGGAGCCCAAGAAAAAAATGAAAGAACGGCAAAGTTTATCTCACCAGCCGAGTGAAGAAAACTAGGACGTCTTGGGTGTGCTTCAGGGGAAAAAAACACGGAGGTAATAATTAATAAATGAAACGGTGACGACCTCACTAGCGATCACGGTAATGGATGCAAGTAACTGCGCTAGAAATGGAAAAGATGGAGAGAGAGAGAGAGGAAAAAAATAGATGAGCCGAAAGATAAACACAGAAATAAATGACTCCGCTTTTGATGCACTGAGGCACATATTTTTTCGCACACATACACACTCTCGACCGCCCTAAAAGGCCTTGCAGAGAGACCCCACCCTGAAATTAATGAAACGCTCATTCGTTTAGCTGCGACTTCTCCACTGGAGGAGGAAATCCGCTGGGCGAAGCACCGCCGGCCTGCCGGGAAAGTGACACGGCATTAGGAAACTATAAAGGAGGAGACTAATTTCCCCGAGCACCAAAATGTCCCCGGGGATGAAAAATCTCTAAAAGCGTTATCGTTTCGCTTTGTGAGGGCGAGCTGCTTCTACTTCCAACTCCGGCATGATTCTTCCCTCTTCCCCAGAGGGGATGGAGCGCGCAAACTTCCAGCGCACGCAACGCCAAACACGGTCTTTTGACTCGAAGGAAAAAAAGGACAAAAATAAAGGCAGACCGGCACAAACGGACGGAGAAATTAAGGACAACTATACCAAGAAGATAAATCATAAGTAGACAAAGGTAATGAGATTTCTTAGAAGCAAGAAGGTGGGAGTTAAAGGACAAAAAGTAGAGAAGGTTGAACAGTTTAAGTACCGAGGCTATGTAATGTAGGAAAATGGTTTCCGCGGTACGCACTTGAGATGTATAATTGTCCTGGCCAAGGATACATTTCAGAAGAAAACGTAATTGATTCGGAGGAGCATGAGGAAAGAATTAGAAATAATAGAAAGCTACAAAGGAAATCTGACAACACCCAGGGTTGAAATTCGCCCTGAAAAAATCATGTGTTGTGCCATGTTTAGCCAGTTACACCTCCAAGACATCTTCCTTCGAGGCGATTTTCGAGGGGGTTTTGTGCGAATTGGATGTTCTCGCTTCAAATCAACATTGTAGCACAATGTAGTCTACAATATAGACTTGAGACGTGTACATCTAGTTTGCATTAACCCCCCTCGAGAATCTCCAAGAAAGGAAGATGGTTTGTTGATGTAGCTGGCAAACACACCTGACCCGCAATTAGGGGATCCGGGTTCGAATCCCGGTCAAGTCAAATGACTTTCAACCCTTAGTGTATATGCACCAGTGTGAGTGACTTCGTGCCACATCATTTGTCAATGCAATGATTGGAAAAAAGACTGAGAATTCTACCATGAAGTATAGCGATACAAGAAGAAGATGTTTCATGAAAGGGATGAAGAAAGGGAGAACGTTATCGGATATGAATAGGAAAATATTGAGAAGAGGAAAATATAGGATGTAGATAGAGGACTCAACACGCAAAAATTAAGAGGATTTTCGCCGACTTTCAAAAAAAGCAACCATTAACCTCGAGTTTACTTGAATATAGTGCCCGGGTCGGAAACTTGGTCTTTGCGCATAAAGGATGTCTGCTGACTGGGAAATATACGTTTTGAGAAGAACAGAGAGGGTAACCCGGGTGGCGAGGAACACGAAAGAGGAGGTATTGGATACGGTTCGAGAGAAGAGACAGCTAGTGGCGGACATTCGAGGGAGGCAGAAATCATGGATGGAGGAATTGCTGAGAGATGTGGCACGTTGACGACGCTGATGAAGCGTCATATTGCTGGGGAAGCGTTCTGATGCTTCATCAGCTTCACTTAGGAAATAAATGACATGACTAGGACAGAAATTCTGAATGTCATAAGAAACTACCGAAGGTTTGAGGAACTCCTAGGATATGGAGGCGAGCAACTAGCCAGAGGTTCAGGAAAAGGATTTTCCAGAAACTGGAAAGTCAAGCACTGTCCAAAAATCTTCAAAACGTACTGCCAAAGTACGGTCCTGTTATTCTCACCGTAGTTAAGTACCTTGGGTCACACCAGGAGACTCCATACATCAGGAACTTACCTGAAAAGAGATAAAAAAACACGTTAGTTCACTTAAGGTCAGGCATCTCTCAGCACGTTTTTGCACTGTTTTATTTACATTGTAACAATAAATACGAATGTAATTATATAAAAGACCATAAATTGCCTCTGGTACTGTATGGAAGTGAAACGTGGACAATAGCAAAGCAATCCGAAATTAAATTAATATTACTAAGGAACTTGTTTCATGACCTGGCATGGGGACTCAAATTACGAGTTAAAGACTGAGATGTACAGGCCATGTACGCAGAAGAGATCCAGAGACCACACTGAAGTCACACATCCAGATCTCCAGTGTGGTCTCTGGATCGCAGTCGCAGCAGGTATTCTAAGAGGTAGACGACCATTACGACGACCACATCTGCTCTAGAGAGATTAAATCCACAACTAAATGGTGCGAATGAACAGTCCGATGGAGATGATGCAACATAGAGAAAGAAGGCGGCAGGCTCTTAGTGAGGCCATAACCCTCCTTAGGTTTCAGTGGGCATACGGGTTAGGTATAATTCCATAGCATTTCATTTTCAAGCTACATATTGAGAATAGAAAATAATCAATGATTTTGGAAAGATTGACTGAAGAATGAGATAGGCCCCTGAAAGTGTAGAAAACCGGGAGGAGATTCTCTGACATTCAACAAAACCTACCTCGACCGGTAGAATACTTTTAAAAAACTGAAGAACAGTTGCGTTCATCATTTTCTTTACATGCGCACCACTCAAAAATGCAACAAAGAAGACGGACATAGGGTTAGGCAAAACATGCTTAGGTCGAACGTAGGTGTCCTCGAGTAAACTTATTCTTTTACGTAGGAGACAGTATGCTCTTGGACGATAAAAGCTGGCAGCTGTAAGCATTACCACACAACCTATGCGAAGAGCAAATTATTCCACTGATTTTCTGAAAGGACTCTCTCTGACGCAGAAGACGAGTCATCTGAGTCAGCACCGCGCGACCTCAAGAATGCTCACAGCAAGTGGGCTTTGGGATTTAACCTCGGCTAACAATTCCACCACAACAACCTCACTTAATCATCTCTTTTCTCCAGCAATTCCTTTCTCCTATTCCTTTCCTTTTAAACAGTAGGCGACACCCCGTGCCACACCCACTTGCAACACCTCGCGGGGTAATTTGTTTCTGCAGATGAATAATAACGGAGAAAAAAGTCTGCTAGGGTCCCGCTTTCTGCTCCCCAGATCTTCCTGAAACCAGCCATCTCCCGCAGGCTCACCTGCGAATGGGGGTCACGAGAAGTCACACTCTACTCCTCTTCCCCCACATCCTCTTCCTCTCTCGCTCATCCCTTAACAAGCACAGCCGGAAAAGAATGAGCTACAGAGTGAGTGGGGATGTAGAAGTGTCTCCTCTTAACCCACCCACCCTCTCTCTCCCTCTTCAACTACCCTCCCTCCACCCTTTGAAAAAAAAACAAAACGAAACAAAAATACAATTCCTCTCTCTGCTAATACTACCACACCCACCCACACATTCTCCTCGACTCCTGGCTCCCTGTTGTCGTCGACACGGCCCACCCAAGGCAATGAAACGCAGGCGCAACGTACGTATTCGTCGAACAGAGAGGAAAGCAAGCGCGCTCACACACACAGAGCGGCGTCATAGTCCCACACAGTGTCGTCCCCACTTCTTTTCATTTCGCCCCCCGCACATGCCACACTCTTTCGCGCACAAAACTTCCACGGGAAAGTCTCTCTCCGAGAACCCGTGCACGCGTTTGTGTTTTCGCGAGGCCGTGGATGAATGTCTGTCACTGGCGAGAAAGAAGCGGCAAGGAGGAGGAGCCAAGGGGCGGAACTAGGAAGAGAGACGAGAAATGATGGTGTGCCGAGGAGCTGAGCGCGCGGAATAAAAGCCGGCAGTGACATCACGGAAGACCACAGAACAGAAGTTCTTACCCAGATCTTTTTTCCCTCATACGGAAAGGATGACACTGCTAGCTGATAACACTAATGAATGATTACACTGATGTCATCCATGACGACGGAGGGAATTTATTTCAACCACAAGGCACTTCAGAGCAATTGACTCGGAATGCTGAACACACGAGCCTGCGTCGAGAATAGAAATCGCGACCCTTTTCATTGTTAGTGAGGGAGTTTCTGCTCATTGTTTCCCTATATAATTGGCTGCTACTATCAAATTTCGTGTCCTACAGTTCATGAGTGGATATTTTGAAAATGGTTCCTATATTTCCATGAAAATAACACCAAAAGACACGCTATGTTGTTCAGTCCCAGCCATTGTAACCCGATGCACAACGGTCATCCGTGAGTGAGCCATCCACAAATACGCTCAGGCAAATCATTGATCAACGTTCGATCGCACACGTACGTACGCCGGGAAGTATAGTTTTCCACTGCGAACCTAACAGACTTCAACCACTGTCAACTTGATTCCCACTTGAGGCTCCGCAAAGTATCCTCCTGCTATTTACTCCTGACAAATTTTGAAACGCTAAGGGGACAACGGGCAGCTCTACCTCACCCCGTGACCTATAAAGCCCCCTACCCTCCTTTGCCATCTACCGACAGTCGCCCTACCTATGCCTTCTGGGTCATAAGTAAGTTTCGGGTGAGTCTCCCACCACTCAAATCTACTCCTCCTTTCTACACCAAAGAAGCCAAAGGTTTGTGGAATGTGAAAGCTTGTCTCCCTCCCGTACGCTCCCAGATTGGGGCGTATTTCACTAGCAAGTGCATATCTAATGTAAATTATTTCAGCACACTCCAGATCTTCAATCACAATCCCCGATTTTGGCGGAATTTGAATGAACTTGCGGTCGAAGGGCAATCAACCTTCTCTTGTTCCCGTACTCCATGCAACTGGTAGACTATTCATCACTACGGAAGCAAAAGCAGACAGTCAATCCCATCTTCAATAAATTTCCGTTATTAAATCCTGTTTCCTAAATAACAATTATTATTAAAGGAACAAAACGTAAAATATTAGCCATGAATCAAAAATTTTGACTAATGTATATAACCCCACTATCCTTTCCAAAAAAATAGAAAAAAATTGGTAACCAAACCTATTAAAAGGATTTTTAATGCATTGTTTAAAAATATCCCCATAGATTCTGATGCGATATTTTCTATGACCAATTATTTATATATATACACACCACAGCAAACTATTCCTGTAAAAATACACTTCGCATGCTTTCGCACACGTGACCAATCGTATATAAAAAATAAGGTCAAACTCATAAAAAAAGTAACAACTGAGTTATACGTTTTTCAGATGTGGGAAAAATAGCTGCAAGATTTTCGGAAATTTTAACTCCCTGAAATACTTTAACTTAAATGACGTGCCGATTAAAGTATATATATTAAAAAAGCAACTTCAAAATAGCAGTTTTCTTGATTTGTTGGGAGATGTATGCATGGATGGTAATTCCCTCATTTATACCGCTTGCGCACACTCCTGAAGCTCTTTCATACTCCGGTTATCTTCGGCAAATACCTTCTATGGTTAAGGCGTTCCGAGTTCCCCGTTTCACAGGTCGATTTGAAAAGCTCACGATGCGTACATACAAGCACTCCATACATCCTTACCTTCTTCCATAAAAGCTATTCCATTTCTTTATTTTCGCCGGGACTTATATCGGCGGATTTGGCGTGGGTGCATTAGTGGCGGGGAGGGAGCTCCGTTATCTAATAGCTGGGCGCATAAAAAGACCGGGTGGAATGAATTGAGTTTCAGAAGACGGCGGGCCCGCGCTAAAGCTTTTTCGATTCCATAAATACAGGGCTCCTCGGCAACACCTTTTTGGACTTTGGAGAAAAATAAAAGGAAATTTTTGGAGGAAAGGATCACGGAAGGAAAAAAAACCTTAGCGTCGAGAGAATAAAATAAAAACAGGGAAAGAGATTGGAAACCACGAGTAAGAAGAGCTCATTTCTGGACGGGTCGAAAAAATATGAAGGAAAAAATTCTTCTCCGAGTCCTTCCTTCCATCCCTATCGCGTCACCTGGCACCGGAGCAAAATAAAATAAACAATACAGAGGGAGCTGAAACTAAAAACGCGCTCCGGATCCGTGGTTCATTTCGATGAGGGCGAAGGAAAGGGATACTGTTCTTCTAAGCCCCTCAAGGTTGAACCCTTTGAACGATACGGATCAGAAGGGAGAGGAGGATCCACGGCCAAAAAGCCCACAGCCTTCCCCCCCCCCCGCCCCGCCCACTCGACACACACCACGAACGACATTTGTATCCAAAACGACGAGTAAGTGGAGGAGGGTACGTCGAGACGGGAGAGAGGAATGGCTGGAGTATTAAAGTGTGGCGTAACAGCTCGCCACCATTGTAATGATTTTACAGAAAAAATACACAACCATGGCGGTAAAATTTTTTTTGAAGAAATTTCCATGAGAAAAGTTCGGCCTGGACCGGGAATCGAACCACGGACCATTGGTTTGCCGGACCAATGCGCAGACCAATACGCTATCCAGGCAAAGGTCCGTGGTTCGATTCCCGGTCCAGGCCGAATTTTTCTCATGGAAATTTTTTCAAAAAAATTCACCCACCATGTTTGAATATTTTCAAATGGCTAAGCACGGCATAAGTGCTGGTGAAGGATACTGTCTCCTCGTTGTGGTTTCCTTAAAGCCCTCTTCTCCTTTGCGTTGCCATCTATGATGGAACGCAAAGGCCTAAGATCTAGTTGCCTTGTATCCACCAATATTGCCATGGGAATTATAAATCCTGGATAGGGTAGTGGTCTGCGCATCGGTCTGGCAAACCAAAGGTCCGTGGTTCTATTCCCGGTCCAGGCCGAAATTTTCTCATAGTAATTTCTTCATGATTTTGCAAGTTGACAGTTCTGCCTCGCGCGGAAGGTTCGAAGAGGGAGAATATAGTTGGGGGATTGGATTGCTGAGGGAAATTACGGGGAGTAAGAGGAGAGTTTTGTGGGGAGATTAGAACGTGTGGAGAGGGAGTGGAAAGTGTTGTACAAATGGTGTGTGGAGAGGGAGTGGAAAGAATTGTACAAATGGTGTGTGGAGAAGAAGTTGGGAAAGTGGACGATTCAAGGAGGACCAGGACTATACCCAGAAGGAGACAGAAGTGGGACATGATTTGGACGGAGGTGAGGAATGAGGGAGTTTGATGTGTACATTTTGTATTACATGTGACACGGGTAATAGAAAACGTTGTTCAATATAAAAAATGACGTGGTTGATGAGTAAATTTTTTTAATATTTATGACACGGGTAATAGAAAACGTTGTTCGATATAAACAATAACGTGATCGAAGTATACACATTTGTATTATACGAGACTCGGGTAAAGAAAACGTAGCTCAATGCATAATAAACAAGTTCCAAAAGATTTCTAAACTCTGAGAAAGTCAATTACACGATGAAGATGGAAATCGAAAGTAGAGTTATGAGAAGAGAAAGATAAAGATACGGTTAAGTACTAATTCATTCATTTCAGCATTCTACCAGCTGATTGGTAGGTTTTGTTGGACAGTAATCATCCCAACGTCCTCACTCTGACGTTTCGTTCCGTTTTCACTCCAATGGATGACTCGCCGTAGATCCCTGTTCAATTCCTGATATTGTTTCCCTCTTCTTACTTCATCCAGAATTTCTATCCCCTTCCTACCTCTTCCAGAGGTCCCCAGCCATGTCCCCTCAATTACGCTCTTCAATAAACCCTCTCTTTTTAATAAGCCGTCATACTTTTCAATAAGTAAAGCACTCTATCAAAAAATGCTAGCTTACTTCCGCAAAAATGATCCAATTATTACGCAAAAGACGACAAGAACACAATGAATGAATGAATGAAACTTAAATGAAATCAGTATAAAATAAATGGATAAAATAAAACCGATTACCAAAAACGGAGGAATAGAACCAGTTCTAGGCGAGGAAGACAAGAAGAAGCCAGACAAAAACTAAAACGAAAAAAAAGATAAAAGCGTAGCACGAAACAAATTAGCAGGACCGTCACAAAATGCAAAAATAAAGCAAATAAAAAAGCAAACGCTAAGCCGAATAACAAGGAAAAACCCAATAAATAAGAGAAAAAATCTAAAAAAAATCAAAATCAAAGAGGAAAAATTAAAAAGATAAAAAAATGACAAGTGTTAAAATCATTGGGCGATCTGTAAGGGGACGTCAACGAATGAGAAGCTTTAAACTCCCAAAACCGCTGACGAAAATATACGCGTACTTTGGGCCGGTAGGAATACAAGGACTGCGGCGGAAGAGTTTTGTAATCCGTCACTCCTGGGCGCCGTTCGAGAGACAGAGAGAGAGAGAACTACCCACAGTAAGAGGTAGAAGAGGTGAAAGAGAGAGAGAGAGAGTAGCAAGGGGTGAGGAATGGAGAGAATTGAAAGAGAGAGACGACAAAAAGGGAATGGAAAAGATAGGGCAGACGGAAGACGAGCAGAGGAGGAGGAAAAAAAGCGTAGGGAACGAAATCTTAACCCGCACGAATCCGAGTGGAGAGAGGGCGAAGGGGTGGAGGAAATGGCGCGAGGGCGGGGATAAGCCAGCGTCACCGGCACCGGAAGACACATCACAAGCGAAAAAAGCCATTAGCGAAGGCGTCGGGGAGGGGGAGGAGAGTCGGGGGGATTGCAGGAAAAAGCAAACGAAGGCAGCAATCCGAAGAAGAGTGGAGGAGGAGGTTTCGGGTAGAGGAGGGGCCAAAGGGTTCGCGTCGTTTGCCGGAATCACGGCGGTGGGAGCGGAGAGGGAAGCGGAGCAGTTGCGCGAGAGTTTTGCGAGCTTCACCTTGGCCCGGAGTTGGTCGACGTAGGCGGCGCGAGGCAAAAATGCGACGCTTCCCCGAAGAGTGTTCTTAGAGAGCGGCGAACATCACGCATGCACTGCGGCAGAGTGCGAATGAGAAGAAGAAAAATAAGCCCGTCGCGAGATTTGTGTTGTGTGCTATTGAAATGAAATCGAAAAATGCGCACGTGTCTCTCCAAACAGTTACTGATACCTAATTACGTAGTTCAGGTAGCGCTTCTTCCTCCCGGAAACTATTAATTTCTCAAATTCGCCCACATTTAGCGACATTTCAAACTGGGTGCTCAGCTTTAAACAATCTTGGAAACGTTAAATCATTACGGGCACATGACAAGACGAAATTGTGATTTGGTAATCTACCAGTTATGGTAGATTTTAATGGAATAGAGTAAAAACCAACTACCTTTTTACACGTGAAGGGCCCTAACCACATATGTTCGTTTTAGACTTTATGTCGTACATATCTTTCTTCATCACGGCTTCCGTTCTACCCTTCTTCCCATCAGCAAAACCTATTCTTTCTTACGCGTCCCCGTTAACGCAGCATCCTCCACCCTATCACAGCTTTAAATTACCCCCTCCAACCTACCTCACCTGTCCATAATCTCATACGTAAGTTTCTATCATTCCAAGCACTTCCTTGCTCCTTAACCTTTCCGTTCACCGTACCTACTCCACACTAACATCTTGAATGCCTACTTATTTCTCATAACATAGTTGTGGTAGTATTTCTTACCCTGGGAAAACATTTAATCCTCCACTGTGTCTACATACAACAAGACTACCTAGGAGTGTACAAATTACTATGCAACCTGAGATACCTCGAGTTTTTACGGACGCAAAATCGGATGAAATACAGTAACATTTCGATATTTGATTCATTTATGCCATGAATGGCCAATAACATACACTTTATTCAACAAGATGATAGGGTTAACGGTCACAACTACTGATAAAATGACTGATATGAGCGCGACAAACGTAACGCATGCATTTCGGCACTGTGTGGCAGGGAGATAGAGAAAACTCCGTAAATGTTTATCTCCATGAAATATATTCCCAAGTAGACAGAAGAGGGAATGGTCTGAAAGAAAGGAATGGACCGAAAATCAGTCCAGAAAGTAAGAACTTGTGGTAATAAATTAATTTTTACTTGTACCCGAAAGTTCCACGTTTCAACGAATGATGCGCCATGAATTTATGGAGACCTAAAGATTGGAAAGAGGAGCATTATTCACGATTGCAAAATTTCTAAATTAATTTAATTGAGAATAAAAACGGTTGTCATGACATAAAATGGAAAGTGATTCCACCGAAGAATCTCATAGAATATATCCTAAGTACAGAGGAGTCTTATTAGAGTCGAGGTACCAGAAATAATCAGGAGACTATGCCAGAAGGGATGTGGCGAATACAAACACAGCATTCTCAAACCAACTGATTTCCCACGCTGAAGCGAATCTAAAAGTATTCGGCGTTACTAGAAGCAGCAATTCCAGATTAATGCAAACATATTTCTTATTGCCAAAATGCGCATTAATTTAGAATACAAGTTTTTGCGTGATCATCAAGTACACTGTCTACACCAGAAGGAGGTTATCAATACCTTTTCCAGGGAGTTTTTTTACTACGTCACAGGTCAAACAAAACTCCCGACGGATGACGCTAAGGCGCTGGCAACAGCTGAGAAGAGCAACATTTGCTTATCACTGGCACTTACATAACGAAGGAAGTTATTTAGTCTCTGGAACTAGTCGCTCCGGCAACCACTTCAAAATAACCGTCAAGCACTGGCCACCATGATAAAACATGAAAAACCCTCCAATAGCTTGAAACTTCACCTGGCCTAAATAATTATTTCCATATCGCCCACGGCTACTAAATGCAATGGAATATGATTTCAACGGGACTAACTTTTGGACACAAGGATACGTCAATAACTTAAGCTATGGAAATTATGGCTAACGCGGTCACAATGGCGGTTAGAAAGCACACGATTTCAAATGAAGAAAAGAACTATACTGGATAATTAAAACACAGATTACAAATTCAACTGAGGTCGATTTCACGATCGTTTTTTTCTCATCCTTATGCCTCCCCATAACAGCAAAAAAGCTTTCCCCCCCCCCCCCCCCTCGTGGCTTCTCTCACAAAAAAATCTTCCAGCACCTCACCTCGATCCCACCATCACTGCTCTTCGAGGAGGTTACATTATGTACCCGGAACAGCATTGCCTCTCGGCCATTATTTTCACTGGTCGACCACCCCCTGTCCCTAAATCCACTTTCATGGACCGGGTGGAGAAAGGGGCTAGCCTCAGGGCCGGCTACCTTGAGCAGCCGTAATGGAAACACGTTTACGGGACCGCTGGATCGGAAGAATCAACAGGGTAAGAACGCTTGCGAAAATAGAATCGAATTATCGTGGGCGAAATCAATTTAACAAATCATCACACTGGCCGCATTATCCCTCTCGCAAAAGGTAAATACGCCACAATGCCCGGGATACCACAAAAAGTATTCAGACCCTCGGGCTAAGAGATCAGGCAGTGCCTTTCCAACGTATTTGGGAGAGTGAAGCTGCTCACCTGCTGGGGCAAAAGAGTGGAAACATGAGAGCGTATGAACACTAAGAAGGAAGAGTTGCCGTGTTGAATACAAATAACAAGGCCTGAAACAATAAATTTCCCACTTCGAATCGTTCCTGCCTCCATAATCTCCGAAAATGACCTCTATCGTCACGTAATTTAACGCGTTCCACCAAATTCCTCAATATATGAGTCACTTTTCTGTCAAAGAATTAAAGTTATTACTCACACCTCCATTTGGCAGAGTACCCTCGTTGATGAAAGAAAAAATTACCACAAACATAGCCAAGTTTATACATTAAAAATTTGACTTTGGATTTTCTGTGACAGGTTGAATAACTTTTTAAAAGGCAATCGGGGCATAGATGTATTACCTACTTAAAAACCGTGTACCGATTCTATGATAGATTCATAAAAATACAATAACAGTAACATGGCAGTAAATGAAGAAAATTTTCAACGAGAAACTTGTAAAACCTTTCCTACGACTGACATATTTAGGTCAACTTAACGCAAAATAACCGCATAAAATGGTGAACATTTCGGTTCTAAACAGCACAGAGTGATTATTCCATCATTTTGTAGCGATTCCTCGACACGTCACCCGTCACCTCGACACGTCAGAGACTATGCATTCACGTATACATCCAATGACCAACAACACAAAAAGGGTGTTTCCCTGTGAAGAGATGCACGCTTAGAAATACATCATGAGCGGCGCAGTCCCGGAGTTCAGATGACGTTTGTCCGCTCCCGAGGACGCGCTTGAAGGCCCTCAAACAAAATGAGAGGTCAAAGCGAAAAGATTTCCAAGGCGAGGAAGTGGAATCAATTCATCATCGCCACCGGAGGTATAAAAACAAAAAAAAGAAGAGGAGTCAGGAGAGCAGAGGGGGGATTTAAAGAAGCTTTATAGGGGAACTGATTTAATTAGCAAACGGCGTGCAAAATGGAATTGGAAAACGTGACACGGCAAAGCCTCTTCAAAGCGCAAAGAGTGCACTTCCACATAAAAGGGCCTGGGGAGGAGGTGGAGGAGGGAGCGGGAGGGGGGTGTACACTCAAAAGGACTGCACATCGGAGAAGAGAGCCCTTAATGATAGCTACTAATCAAGGGAGAGATCGTGCATTTACGGGGAGCGATGATGCCGCTCGTTCCCAGAGATATCTGCGACCAATATCGCGGAGCAAGTGAGGCGGCGCCGCCGCGTGGCGAGGTCTTCCATCCGAGCGCATGCGACAACTTCTCCCATCGAGAGAACGCCCACCGAAACTTCGTCCCATATTCCCGCGCGCCCGCGATATTATTTAAAGCTCCACTCGATAAACTCGAGGGGGGGGGGGAATGCAAGCTTTTCGCGGAATGCTCAATGGACCCGCAAAATCAACGGGATGCGCCGTTTCTTCCAAAGATAAAGCTATCGTCATCAGCGGATTCCACTGTAGTGACTCCAGCTTTTGATGGCGTGGTAAAACAAAGAAACTGCTACTATGATCTTAACGAGACTTGAAAAGTCGTTTCACCCCACAGCGATGGCTGATTCACGGTGAAGGAAACGTTAAGGGTAACGACGTTGAGGGAGAAGGTAGCTGACTGTATTCATGTGCTAAAAAAAACTAATCGCCACAAAATTTTTCGTTTATCGAATTGTTGGAATTTTATAAACAATTCCTACAGTTCGTATTCTTTCGAGATTATATTTAAACTTTTCGATAAGTTCTTGTCTATTTCTCCGCGATTTAACCTCCACCAATTATCTCTTCATACGAAATGGTTTCCCTCCAGTCATCCAATATTTGTAATCTATATATCGGTGATATACACTCTACAGATTTAGGCTTCACTTCGTGGATGTTAATAGTATCCACACTTAAAGAATACATTTGCATTCATCGGAAAGTACGTATTGTTAGAATGGATTGTTCACTGTCGTTTTCCCCACGATCGGTAAGAGACTTAATGGCTGCCAAAGAGAATTTGAAGCAGGTCAGTCGACAGATTGTTTAGCTGATAAGTGGATTTGCTCCAAAATGCCTGTTTCTTAATCTGCCACGTAGTAATAACATCACGTTTCGCATAAACCCTGTATGACTCTAGTCTCTCGTTTACTCGTAGTTGTACTATACATTAATACAAACAGTTTCTGTAGCATTGGTAATACAACGACAATGTAGTGCATGTTGTTTCTGTAGCATTGGTAATACAACGACAATGTAGTGCATGTTGGTGAAAGTTACTTGAAAATTATAGTGTATCTTAGTGATAACTCAACCCCAGCCAAACCCATAAGGTGGCTTGCAAGGTAAGATGCAGATACAAACCTTCCCATTTCGCGCTAACCCAATCTACCTCCCTCTATTTCCCTCTGCTTAATGTCGCTCCTCCCGGATAAGTCACAGATCATTTGTTTCCTGCCTTCCGATTCTCCACCACCATTCCCCCATCCTCTTTAGCTACTTTCATCATTATCAATAGGTATTCAGGTTAACCTTTATTATAAACACCCATATCTCAAAACTCTGCCGTTGCATCACGTTTTTCTAGCCGAAACAACCAAGTTTTCGAGCCATAAAAAGCTAAGAGCACTCCATAAACATTTTTTTACGTCGTTGCTCAAGGTCTTCCGCGTAAATTCACTCATTACCGCAAACATCTTCCTCGGTAAATGAATTTCAACCTCTTATAGTATTTCTACCGTAAGTTATAAACACGATACATTGAATTCCACATTAACATGATGGTTACTCTACGGACTACAAGTACAAATAACTGAGCACCTTTAATATATCAACTTTCGGACCGCACGCAATACGCCACTGATTAACTGACCCAGGGAAAAGATATTTAAGAAATACATTTAGGGGTCGACGATTCTGTATTGAATAGAAACGCCCAGCGTGAACGATATAGAGCACTTTCGGGGCAAAATAGGTATGCTCAAATGCTTACGCCCTCCTTTCACGACTAGTAGATGGTGATTGATTGCACGGAAATTTTTTTTGATTCCAACCTTCAGCTTTAAACTCTTCCAGCGGGGCGACGCGACGTGAAGTTGGTGATGGAGGGTCACGGGCAGGAGATAGGGAGGAGAGGGCCGCTAGAGGTGGGGGTGGCGGAGGGTGTGCGGACGGAAGTAAGGAGAGGACTCGAAAGAGGAGTGGGAGAAGAATAGCGGACGTGATGGGACGTCACATCGATCGTGAGCGGGAGAGAGATCGGATAGGCGGCTGCTTAAGGGCCCCACTTCCACTCCAGCAACCTATTTATAAAAGTCACGCTGCACGCACAGCCGCCTGCTCTTTGGGGAGAGTACAATGGCTACTCTTCACCACGGCCGGCCATCCCCACGCTCCAGCAAGGAGATCACCCTTTTCCCACCTCGTAAAATAAATTTGGCCTCGTGAAACCGGCCACAAATAAACATCAAGATAAAAAACTCTTGAGGAGAGGCTTTAAAACGCATTATCTTGCATGTCTACCTCAGTTGCACCATGAGATGAAGCAGGAGAACGGTGTCCCATTGCACACTTATGAACCTTGCATTTACAATAAATGGTCAAACAAATATGGCAACATGGCGAATCACGACGGATAAGGGGCAAGATCACTCATTGTGATTATTATACGATAATGAGCTTCAAATCACCTGGTCAATCAAATAAGCTTCAAATCAATGGAGTTATAAATTAGTTAAGCCAATACCTTCTTACACCGTTTTTTCCTTTTGCACTCCTATTGCTAGGGTTACATCACTGCCTGCATTTTCAATTTACGCTCAAATCGCCACGATGATTGTGCCTAAGAAGGCAGATAAAATATTACGAAACAGTAAATTTTCGAGAGGTACTTAACGCTTCCAGGAATTTTGAAGATACAGCCCAAACTCCACCGGTACCTTTATGTCGACGAGTTAGCTAATCATACAAAGAGCCACCCATCAAGATATCTATTTAAGCGTTAAAGAGCTTCAATCCTCGTAGAGAATTGATCTTCATAGCTGAATCTGACCTCTTAAAATGTAGAACGGTACATTTTGCTTACACCTCATAGACTATCGGCGTAGCACGATACAAAGGAAGGAAAACTCAACTAGGAATAGCCACATATATCTCAACGATGTGAGACCAGCTACTTAGAGAACGTATTCCATGTGACAACCTTCGGCCAAATGCGTTCATACTTAAAAAACGACCGGTAGACAGGAGTAATCTCTTCATTTGTATCTCAACTGAACCGTCAAACACAAACAAGAATTAAGAGATCGACTTAACCAGGAAATTCGAGATCATAACAGCAAGCCCATACTAACTCGATTAACAAAAACTCTTGAAATCATGAACAGAACTTAATCGAAAAAGAAGCTGGAGGCGGAAGTTCGGAGGAAGGAGAAGAGATGGATAAAGAGCGTATTAAAAGAGAGGAAATGTTGAAAAGGGTATTAGAGGGGAGAAGCCTGGGGAAGCTTGGAAGAGAAAGGAAGAGGATAAGAATTCTGGACGAAATAAGAAGAGGAACACGATATGAGGATTTGAAGAACGCTTTAATAGCGTTCTCATCATCACCTTAAGGAGGGAAAACGGAACGATAAGGCAGAAATTAGGACCATAGGATAAGAACTGTCCAAAAACCTACCAATCAGATGGTACAATATTCAAATGATGAAATAAATAGAACCCTACTCATTAATTGAATCGAATTGAATACGAATTAATTGAAAAGCTATTATCTTGCAAAAGAGGCATATCAGGATAATGCTCAATAAGAATCGTCATGAGCCATCCTTTCCACTATTTCAACATTTGAAATTCCTCCCACTTTTGTACGTGTACAAAGTACTTAGATTGTTTTTTCTGAGGAGTGGTGCTAAAATTCCTGTCTCAAATAGGCCAGGTTTATGGAATTTTCGCAGTATATTGAAACCCTTGCCGAGGCCCAAATTGTCTCTGTACAGGCGAAGTTTTTTATATATTGGGCCTAAAATGTATAACATACTACCATCTGAGTACAAATGTGCACCTAGTCTCGCTTCTTTTTTAAAAAATGTTAAAAACTGGCTATTTACTTTTGAAAAAATCGAAGACATATTTTGTTCAATAAAATTATTTTGCTAAATAATATTATTATTTTTGTAAACATACTGTTAAAAGGAATTCATTTGAAATGTTGGCATTTATA
This sequence comes from Ceriagrion tenellum, assembly GCA_963169105.1. Lineage (NCBI taxonomy): Eukaryota > Metazoa > Arthropoda > Insecta > Odonata > Coenagrionidae > Ceriagrion > Ceriagrion tenellum. The sequence continues at coordinate 69,764,076 of OY720635.1, forward strand.
ATTTTTTTTTGTTCTAAATATAACAATATACGGTCGTAGTTCTAATTGATGGTAACCTCAACACAGGTTCGCCTTATAGGTTACCTAAAGCTCCAAATATCTAAATATGTATTCTTTGTATTTTTTCTGTAATTATTCTTTTGGATCAATAAACATCATTATTATTATTATTATTATTAAAATCAGGGGTTACCAGCCTGTCGTAAGCACACCCCCAAGGGGTACGCGCTTTATAACCTAAAAAATGTTAGAAAGGTTGCAAGAACAATACTATAATGCCACGAGTCCAGCCGTTAGGTACAATTTCGAGAGAAAAAGCAAGAAGTGCGCTAGCTAGATAGTTGGGAAACGCTGCTTTATAAAATCGAATTCACGCACTACCGCCGTCATCAATATATATTCCTCAGTCCATCCTAAAATGGTAGTAATCTACACTGGAATGATAAAAAAGCTACCACAGCATTTCTCCAAATCAATTAAATTTTAATCACTAAAAACAAGTTATGACCCAGATGCCAACAACTGGATTGCATTTCCACACCTTCGGGCTGAATGCAACAGCATCACGCCCAAGTAATCACGACTTGGATATGGAATACATCACCGCGTAATGAATACTCTTGTTCAGCGGAAAACGCTCTTTAATGGCCCGCGGAGCATGCAAAAGCCTACACACATAAAACAAACGAAAACGATCCTGAATCCCAACTTTCTCGGCCGGAGGAAAGAGCAGGAATAATTACATTGTGCAAGTCATGTTGTTGTTCTACACTTCGCTCTTTCAAACCACATTAGGTCGTCAGCATATTAGGGCAATTTGTTAACTTCACAAAGTGTGCCCGGAGAGAGAATTTCGAAACCCGAAACGCTTAAGAATAATTGTCTACTGTCTCTTCCAAATTCACTCCAATCCCATTAGCAATCTCACAACACCGACTCCATTGATGATAATATAAACAAAACCTCATTCTCTCCGTGGTTTCATCTCCAGTATTTGACCAGTCACAGATAGGAATAGTGCAACATTGACACACCACTTCCATAGCGTTGATAATTTTTAGGCACACGGCTGAAATTCACGTTGGAAATAACTCAATAACTACGTCACAGCACTGATAACTCAATACACGCATATTCCACAAACTGAGAAAAGTATGAGGACATTATCTCAAAACATACAACCAAACCAATTTACCACCTAAAGCGGCTCATGATTCTCGATTTGTTCACCTAAACTTCTGATATATCGTGGGGAAAAAACACACAAAACATACGCGGCACAGCATTAAAGAAACTAGGTTTTGTTAGGCGTGTAATGGAAGGTCCTCGGGAGTAAATGTAAAAGAGAGATGCTACTTCGCTCTGGTCAGACCACACCGCGAATACGCCGCGAGCATTTGGGACCCTGGTCATAAAGATTTAACCAACAAAATTAATAAATATAAAGGAAAGCTGCACGCTTCTTTAAAAACTGCTACGAGCGAACACATGCGTGTTTCACAACTTTTACAGAGATTAAGGTGGGAGCCCCTAGAGACTCAGAGGCTACACGAAGCGACCACAATAAAAACTAGCTCCACTAAATTCAAACTAAAACTAAAAACTAACAAAACAAAAAAAAACTAAAACTTGACGCAGCTAACCCGAAAACAATGGAGAGAACTGAAATGAACGGTACTTCAGGCGCACTATTAATATCCATTTCCCCGGGGCACCACTTAATGTAACTTCTACACAAAGTTCTCAGCTGCTATCAATTTCTAAGACCATAACTTAATTCTCTTCATGATTTAACAATTGATGGCTACACTTTTGGACAGATCCGACCTAAAAATATTGTGATTTCCCGATCGATCTCTTAACTTTTCGGAAAAACCACCTTCTTTTTTAATATTACATCTATATCAAGTAGGCGATAGATCAGTCCTTGGATACTTTGACCCTGACTAGGCAAAATAGGTTTTTCACTCGTGATAAATATCCTGACATCATTATTAGTTGCTAACCTCACATGTAATTTCCCTGTTGATATAGCTCTTGCATGATTTAGTATCTTGTACAGCCTGTCGCAGTAATTATAACCAGTAGTCGTATCTCAAGTAGTGCCCTGCATAGTAAAATGTTCGTCCATGTAGCACTCTCCTAGTTTCTGGTCTGACCGCGTATTTTCATCCTGACTGCTTTTGGCCTGCGCCTGGCATTCCGGGGGAACGCGCGCGATTCGGATTTCAGCTGGGATGAGGGCTTCATGCCTGGTGTGGAATCACTCCGTGCCACACACCCTAGTGGTGGCTTGCACGGCATTTCGCAGATGCAGATGTAGGCTCCTCATATTTTCTTCCCCTTAATACACCATGCAAAATCCGCATTCTCTTCCAGCCTCTGTCACGCCTATACCATATTCTCCCATATAACATCCCCTTTAGCATATCGTTCCCCAAAATGAAACTTCAATATTTTTATACAGGCAGGAACAAGGGTTGAAACGGGCCCAGCACCGAGATTTCATCCTACGTCTCGGTGTGTTGCACCATGGTGCACTCGCAACCGGAAGAGAAGATGCAGACACTCCTTAAAAACCGAAACCAATATTATCAGCCCATTACATACGGCAGGAGTAAAACAAAAGTGGGAAGACTGGTGGCGAGAGCTGAAAAGACGACGCCCAGATTCGCATTGTCGAAAGCTAGCGTTTCCATTCCGAACAGTCTCGCCACTCAGGGGACACAATGGGGATGCAGAAAAAGTGGCCGCGCGCGGCTTTACATCCCCGGCAGCAAGGTCGTTACCCTTTTGTCTCTCTCTCTCTCTCTGGGGCGTGCACATATAAAACACCGACGGAGAACACGGAGTCATCCTCAACGGGGGGGAGAAGAGGGGGGACGAGGTGGAGAGACAGTTGTTGACGAACGGCGCTCACTCATACGTAAACCGATAGCGGGAGAGTTTCATTTGCCGAAATTCGTCGACGGGCGAAAGAGGAAGGAGTTCAATGACTCGGATATTTACGGGGGCGGGCAGACCTAGAATACGTGAACTGTCTGACAGGCTCGGGGCCATGAGCATCCTCTGACACACCCGGCGTCCGAGAAAAGGGGCTCGAATTTTTATTCGCGTTTCAAGGCAATCGATTACACGGTTCAGAGAAATGAGAGCATGCCATGAAAGTCGGACATCTGATTTTAGAACGGCTCCCGTGCTTCTATTTAAATTTCACTCCCCATTCGGAAACTGTGAAAAAGTTAACAATGAGGCAGGGTAGATGGCTGAAGGATGTCATAAAAGGTGATGGGTTGCTGAAGAGTGTGCGTAAAACGTCGTGCGTCCTACTTCTGCCCTGAATGAGGGGTTTGATTTTGTTCAATGTTTGAGTTGTTTTAATTTTTGTTATTATAACTTTTACCGTGGGTTGTTTTGTTTAAATTGTTGAAGTGGTTTAAATTATAATTTTGACTGTTTTCATAATTGCTTGTTTTGTTTTTGAGTTGTTGTTAAGGAGTTATTGATAAAGAGAAGGAGAGATTGTTGAGTGGAAAGATGAGGGAAGATGTATGATGATTTGACTGAGAAATAAAAGAGTAACGACATCACAGCGTGATAGAGGGAAGGATGTTGGGCAAGCGGGGAAGGGGAAGAAAGAAAATAGGTTTCATGGACGGGATGAAGAAGAGTAGATCGTATGCTAAGGCGAAAAAAGATATACTAGAGGGAGATAGGCCCCTGAATGTGTAGAAAACCGGGAGGAGATTCTCCGAAATTCAACAAAATTATCTTTACCGATAGAATACATTTTTTTAATTAGTCAAATAAGATATGATGAAGTGTCTTGAAGAGTAGAAGAGGAAAGGACCATATGGAACACCATACAGAAAAGAAGTCCCAGTTAGATTGGACGCACAATGGGATTGTAAAGAACATAATTGAAGGTAAAATAGAGGGAAACGTCCCCAGAAGAAGACCCAGGAATAAGTTCATGTACCAAATAAAGACCAAAGTACGTAGGAAGATATACCAGGAGGTACGAGAACTAGCATCAGACATGGAAGGGTGTAGGGCTGCAGTCGACCAATTTTAGCATTGAACGACCAATAATAAATTTGTCTTGGCCATGTGATCAACGTTCTCGTAAAATGCTGATTGAAACTTAAAGCCAGCCAAATTAAAAACGCAAACAAATCCCACGCCGGAGGAAGGCAAGGACTTGACAAAAATGACTGACAACGCTTACAATGAGTTTTTTATTTTTATTTTGTTTTGCCTGTCATCATTGTATAATTAATTCGATTTTGTATATTGAGTTTCATCACTGTATTATTAATCTAATTTTTGAATTTCCAAATTGTATAAATTTGAAAAATTGTACTTCATTATCTCAGGGGCTAAGAGTAGCCCACGATAGTAGTTGTTAATGCAGAGGTCCGATGGAAATTCAATCCTCCACACGCGTGTCTCTATTACATATTTTGTTTCACTACAGCGAATCACAACTCTCACTTGCATTAATTTAGCATTAACTCATGCCCTCATGCTTTCCACTTCCCCTTACATCTGACATTACTATCGTCAACCTCCCTCAAAGGCGAATACCAAAACTTGTCTGCTTGTTTATTTGGTCCACACATGATACCCCTATGGTGGTCGGAGTGCATTTTTACAGCGAACATTTTTCGGTAGCAATGGAATGTAAACAATAAAATGAAAAAAACTAGCCATACCGATACGGTAGGGAACGCCCTCACCGCAAAACATGTCTTAACTCGTATTTTCTCTTTGCTCCCATTCAAATTACAAAAAAACGATGATGGAATAAATATCCAAACACCATTCCACAAGAAAATCATTAACACAAGGAGTAATTAGGGCTAAAGAAAAATGATACTGAGGGAAGGAATCACAATAATCATCATTGGGTTTTCTACCATTAGAATGGTAAGATGTCAGACACTCCTTAATTTACCCAAATCACAAGTTTCTTGTAACTTGCTCGGAACCAATTATCTTCAAATTTCTTTTGCCTCCTAAGCAGTCCCAAGTTCCTTTGCATAACCACTCTTAACACACTGGTACTCTTCGACAAGTTCTTATCACTTTTCCGATCCTTTTGGCAGTTGTGTTAACGCCACAAATGATACCCATAAAGGACATCAGTTTGAATTCCGCCAGAGCGTATATCTGCAGAGAGCTGTTTTCAGTAGCTAGGGAAAAAAAACAAGTAAATATAAAAATATGCCCTGATGAGGAATTACCGAGGCTAAAGATGCGTTTTCAAAGAGGAGGGAAATGATGAGGGGGTCTGAGTAGAGTCACAAGGAAAAGGATGGTGAAAACTCTAATATGGACCGTGGCACTGTACAGGTCGGAGACTAGGTCATTGCGAAGGGTGGATGTACGTAAACTTGAGATTTGGGTGTGGAGAAGGATGGACAGCATGAGCTGTGTGGCGAGAAGGGCTAAATGGTTGGAGGGGAGAGGAAGTTGGTGGCGAAGGTCCGGAGGAGGCAGAAGAGATGGATGTTTTGAAAAGAGAGGAAATGATGAAGATGGTGATAGGGAGATATCACAGGGGACGAGAGGAAGGGGAATGAAGAAGATAGGAGTTCTGAACGAAATAAGAAGAGGGAGACGATATGAGGATTTTGAGAGGGATCTAAAGGCGGAACACCTATAGGAGGAAAACCGGAACGACATGCAATATATTAGTGAGTTTGGATTAGTACTGTCCAAAAACTTGACCAACCAACAGGTTGAATACTGAAATGAAATGAACCCTCGCGATAGAGAACACTAAGCTCGACGGACAAATGAATAATGATACCTGAGGCTAGGACATCACAACAAATTCAGAAGGCTTCATCAATCACAACGAGAACGGCGCAAGAGGCCCACACTACGCGAGCCCGCATACTTAGTCAACGCGGTAGCGGCGGAGGATGAGGTCACGTGGATTGACCCTTTCATCCTCCGGAGGAGGTCACGGAGCGGCTACTTCAAAAAATCCACTTCGTGCGCGCCCGCCCTACACCCCGTGACCCTCGACCTTCAGCGCGAAATCCCGCCCCACAAAAAGAAGGGAGGAGAATGCGGGTTTTCGTCGCCAAATCGATGAAACATTTTAGAACACGCTTTAAAACGAGAGGGTTCTCCCCCCCCTCTCTCTCTCGCACGCTCTTTCGAGGTGAATGAATTGAGCGCACCCAAGCGGTCGGGAAGGAAATTCGGCCCGAATCAAGATTAACCGAGGCTCTACTCGCAGAAAATATCCTCTTTTCAGCACATCTTCCCTCGGGTACGCGCCGCGATAAATTCCGCGGGGGAGGGGGCTGGGAAATGGGGTTGGGGGAAATCCACGGAACCGGACTGGAATGGGAAAAAGAAGGAAACCCGGAATCCGCTAATGACCTAAAGATACCCCGAGCTTGAGCCCTCCCAAGACTTCTTCTGCTTTAAAGTCAGGTGGAACATTCCTCTCGCTATTTTTTTCTCTTTGACTCATTAACTTTTCAAAGCATGCGTTTACTACAGCATTTTCTTTCAAAGAATCGTAGATCGAAACTGTCTTGAGCTCAAAAGATGGAGTGGACCGAAACGGCATCATACAAGTCTCCATGATTTTCTAAATTTCCAAGATGCTCTTTTACTAAAATTCTCTCACTTAGATACACACTCAATTCATACACCTCACGCTATATTTTTCTGGGTATCCAAAGACCATGTCCTATATCAACTGTCGTCAGTATATAAATATAATGGTTGAAGGCGTAACTTTGTGGAAAATTGTCACAGACATGACGAAAAAAATCTTAGTATATTCCACACTTAAAAGTTAACTGCCGACCCAGGTTTCGACTACACAATGTAAGTAACAAAGTAACCTTGATTTTTAGCCTTACCTTAACGCCCTTCTTACCGTAACACACACCTTGCTTGATTGCTGTGCAGTCGAAACCTGGGTCGACAATGCACTTTTAAGCGTGGGATACACTAGGATTTTTTCCGTCATGCCTGCCGTTAGTATCTCTTTTCGATGGTACCTAAAATCTTTAATAATGCAAAGATACATAGTACTTTGAGTTTGAACAGTTCATGTTTCTCCACAGTTTATTTTGACAGATGGATCACTGCTGTGAAATCCATTTCCTTTCATGGGTTCCCTAATGATCAGACGTAAGTTTACAAGTAAGGAGACGAAATTCAAAAAGCTACAAAAAAACAACATTTTGTCAAAGGATATTGTTTATCTCTTAGGCATGTCTCTGACAATACCTCATGTCATCCGAAAATTATGTTCTTCTCGTCTCCCATTCATTCACGCGCGATTCTTCCCTCTCCACATTGGCCTTCAACAACTCTTAGCCTCATTTGGCTTCCATCATACACACTAATATCGCCTATAGCAACATCCGCTCCTCACCTACCACACCCACCCAGCATTACTTCCTTAATCTTCCTATATATACCATGTATACATTCTCCAATTAACTCCAAACAAATGTCACACACCTCGAGCCATGTTGCTTCTACTCCTTTACATGCTTCGAATCTGCATCCGAATTTACCTTAATTTGTCCAACCAATCTACTGATTTATTAACGAACTTCATTCCATTATATTCCATTACACACTCCAATCACAAAAATTCCATGCTCAACTCCTAAAAAATTTGCAAATCCAGGTGAAAACACCGAATACCAATTACCAATTATTCACCGGTATCAATCCAGGTTTTAAAAACCTCAGATATGTCACTGATAAAGCCAGCGATGAATGAATTCGCCAAAAGTGCAGTGGGAGAGGTATGGGATGAGGGTGAAACATAAGAAGATAGAAGTCTTGTTCTCTGGAAGCAAGAATGTGGGGCTAAATAAAGGTGGAAGGGCACTAAATAGAGCTAGTTCAGAAGTTTTCGCATATACAAACTATTTGGATGGAGTATGGGTTTAGCGTTAGGGGCATGTAATGTAGAATTGCCGTGGCTAAAGAAGAATTTTCAGAGGTAGGAATTGATGAGGGGGAGTCTGAGAAAAGACCCAAATTAAAGGCTAGTGAAAACTCTAATATGGACCGTGGCGCTGTAAGAATCTGAGACTTGGTCATAGAAAAAAGGATATGCGTAGACTTGAGACACTAGAGAGGTGGGTGTGGAAAGGGATGGAGAGGGTGAGCTGGGTGGCGAGAAGGACGGACGAAGGAGGCACTGAATGACGTGTTGAAGGAGTTACTGAAGCAGAGATGGATGGAGATAGTACTGAAAAGAGAGAAAATGCTAAAGAGGTTGGCAGAGGGGAGAACACTGCGGAAGCGTGGATGAGGAAGGAAGAGGAATTCTGGATGGAAGGAAACTATATGAGAATATTTAAGAGTGATCTGAGCGCGGATCACCAGTAGGAAGGAAAACAGAACTATATGCAAGAAATTAGAACGTTGGGATGAGAATTGTAAAAAACTCACCCAATCGACTGGTTTTCGACCAAATTAATGAATGTAACCGCCATCCAAAATGCCACGCACTGACACTATGAAACTCCAACCGCGTACGCCAACCAGAACTGAACGGGAGTACGAAGGAAACACGACCAATGTACCCTCGCCACCGAGTGTCCATTTCATTCACGCTTGTGGATAGGACGCCACATTCCCGGACGATCAAAAAAATTCTTATCCTATCCATCCTCCCACCGCTCACCACCCCTAGGGTCAAGACATCGACCACTCACCATCACCCCTTCTAACTCCCCCTCAAACCCCCGAGAGAATAAAAAAGGCCGGACAGAATTTAATGGACGCTAGTCCGACGCAGAATAGCGGAGGGAGGAAATTGTAGGGAGAACAGGGGAGGGCTTGGGATAGCTCGGTGAAAGGTTAGAAAAAATACATAGCGACTCTGAGAGGGAGGGTATGGAGGGGCGAGGAAGGGGGAAAGAAAGCCAGTGTGCGAATTTGTGTGAGAGAGAGAGAGAGAGGCGGGGAGTGAAAGGGGAGGAAGATGCAGACAAACGGCATAATTTGCGAGGGACTCGGATCTCTCCCCTCCACACCTCCCCCTCCCCCCCGAGTTCCTTCGTTCCACTCTTTCCCCATTTAGCCGGAAGAAAAAGGATACACTGTTAGACGGTCTACCCCGACTCGAGGACGAACTCCGGCAGACCACACGGCGACTACCCGGAAAGGGAGCCAGGGATACACCTAATCCCAAATCTTTGGGCAACGGGCTCTTCCGGTTCTCATAGATGTGCGGTAGGTTTTCGCGAAAGCGAGACCGACGGCTACTCGTCTCAGTTGTTTGGGTAACCAAACTAATACGAGAACTTCGAGGAGGCGGGGGCACAATTGAGCTCCTTTTGACCTCAATCCGCCTCATTGGTGTCGGCCTCGAAGGGGTTGTGGCTCGCTTACTTTCCCTTCCCATCCCTTTCCCGTTTTCCCACTACCATCCACGCTCGGATATAAGCGAAAGCTTCCTGCCGAGCCGGAGGTAGTTACCCCGCGGGTGTAGATACCCGAATCCGCTGTGAGACGGTATAGCCGCGAGGGGTTGGATGGAGAGAAAAAAGTGTAAGTGGAAAGACCAGCGAGTGTGAGTGTGTTTGAGCGTGAGTGAAGGAAGGAGACGCAGAAGTGTGGAGAAAAGGAGAGATATATTGCAAGAGAGAGAGAAAAAAAGGACGGTAACTCGGGTTACCAAGTACGCGAGAGAGGGAGGAAAAAGTGGGCGTGAGTCAGAGAGAGGGAGTGGAAATGAAAAGTCAGTGAGAGATGTGGGAAGAGGACGTCTGAGAGGTGGCGTCTGGGGAAGATGGAGCCATAATGGAAGGACAGACAGAGTGAGCGGGTGGAAGAGAGGGAAATAAAGAAGGGAAGGCGGGTGGGTCCGCTATATTTTAATTCAATACCTGAGTAATAACAGCTGAATTAAATAATTTGGCGGTTGGAGGAGATAATGAGGGGCGAAGAGTAACTTAAAAGCGTGATGGAGGGGAGGATTCAGGGTAAGCGGTGAAAGTGATTAAAGAGAATCGGTTTTACGGATGGTATAAGGAAGGGTAGGACGTGCGCTGGGGTGCACAAGGAAACTTTGTAGGAAAATCGTACTCAGCACAAAATCCAGCGGTTTAAAATTATCTTCTACAACTACATCTACATACTACCCTTCGAGCCGCCGCATGGGCGTGTGACAGGGGGTGCTGGGTCACCAGCCCTGTAAAGGTGTAAGGGAAAATGTTTTAGGAGGAGAAACGGTGCCGTGTATTTAGGGGAGCTCAGATTTTTTGTGATCTTCAAGCACTTGAGTCTTTTGTGCAATAAAAGGACAGCCCGGAAAGGAATATAACGAAGAAATGCAGAATATGGTGGAGGAAACGGCAGAAGATTGGGATGAGGCAGAGTAGCCTGCTTAAAGAGATGATAGGACCGAAGGGGAGCTGAAAGCACTGACAGAGAGTGAGATGCTGGGGAAGTGGGGAAGGAGATGAAAAAGAAAAGCTTTGTGGGAGGGATGAAGAGAGGCAGGACGTCACTGCGGAATGAGGAAAGACACTGAGTAAAAAGATAGGGGGCTCCGTCCGTATAAACTCAGACTATGTTAGCTTGTCCATTGAAACCAACCTTAATCGGTAGATTACAATTTTCAAAATAATATTAGTTAGGATAGATGAGTGGGTAACAGTGGGAAGTATAACTTCACATAAGGAGGAAGAAAAGAGGGACACCCGGCGTCAGCATCACCTCGCGATTATGGGAAGGCACTGACCACATCCCATAGAATTGCAGTTCTTTGTTCTATCGGAAAGGGTAAGCATTTTTGAATATCGGAGAATCTCCTCCCGGTTTCCTACACATTCAAGGTCTAATCTACCTCTAGTATTTCCTTTTACGGCAAAGTACACTATCTACCCTCCCTAATCCCCTCCATAAAACCTATTTTCCTTCTCTCTAACTCGTCGTTCATCTTCCTTTCCGTCCACCTCACCTTCACTATCATTCACATCCACATCTCAAACGCCAATTCTCGTCCTCCTTTCTGAGGGTCCACGCTTCTGCCCCGCACTACGCTTTGCTACATATCAAGCTCTTCACCAACCTCTTCTCCAAGTATTTACCCAAGGTTTCCGACATCAGCTTCTTTCTATCACTAAACGCCTCCTTGGCAGTCGCTATTCTCCTCAGGTCTTTGCTACTATGCCCGTTTTCTTCTAGCCTACTGCCTTAGCAGTAAAAATGCTCTACTAGAAGTAAAGGCCACTAATTTTTTTGTATCCACGTAGGCACTGTGATCCACGGCTGGGATTCAAACTCCGGGATTAAATGTTCGACGTCAGAGCTCAAGCCACCACACCCACCCGAGGCCATTAAAAAAGAAGAGGGATACATTGCGAGAGGACTGTTACCGGGCTAACAGGGAAAGTGAGAAGGAAATTATAGGCCTTGAGTCATAGAAGGAGAGAGTGGAAATATAAAGTTAGTGAGGGATGTGGGAAGAGGTCACGAGGCAATGTCTGGAGGAGACGCAGAAATAATGGAGGGACAAAGACGGAGAGAGAGAGAAATAGAAAGACAGAGAGAGATCGTGCAGTTGCAAACAAGAAGGAAGAAACTGCGCAGGGAGGGGCGGTGGGTGGGTTTACTGCGTCCTTTTAGAAAGGAGGCGAGATTAGGGAGAAGCTAGGAGAGTCCGTTGCGGCGAAGAAAGTTACAGGGATTAAGAGAAATGAGAGAAGGGGGAAAGGGGATTGTGGGAAGGGGTATGAATGGACCACATGGGGGAGGAAGGGATAGTGGAGGAAATGTTAAAAGCCCTGAGAGCTAACGGGGGTGGAGTAGGGACTCATACAAGGGGGAGGCATGCCTGAGGGGACACCCCTCTTCCAGTTTCTCAATAATTAAAAAGAAATGATTGATGCGCTAGATTCCTTTGAGTCAAAATTAAGTAAAATACCAATTAAAAAGGACCATTTTGTAAACGCCTCGCGTTTGTAATTCAATTTTTCAATTTGACATTTAATCTGTTCCAGAATTTGTACCGACTCTGGAGGAAAGTCGTCATATTTTTTTATACTTCTGAATAATTTTTAAGCCATTAGACCGTCTTATTCAGATTTTTTAGACCGCAGAACGTACTTTCTGCCTTTTTAGAACTCTCGACAGAGGAAGGTTCTTGTGTGCGACGAACCTCCCTACTATCGACTTCTCCAAGCAATATATCCCAGCTAAGCTCTTCGTATCTTTCAAGTACGAGAAATTAGCGAGAAAATATGTCACGTTGAAAAAGACTATGCTCAGCAATGGAAAAACTAAAAAAGTTAGGGAGACTTGGACCTTACACAAGTGAGGAATGCAAAGACGAAAGACGAAAACCAAAAGTATTACCAAGAATGAAACGTGAAAGTTGAAACCAGAATGGGATTTCGAGGAAAAAATTGACAATAATGATTCAGAGTGTCTGTGTCTGGGACCGGTGAGGTTTCCCGTGTTGAGTCAAATTAAGCCGCTAGCTCCACTACTGGCGCTGCCCTCCGTTAGTCTTTTATATTCTTTTAATTTTGAGATGTAGACTTGGTAAAACTAGTATTCCAGAAATCAATTTCGGAAATCATAACTTACACTGAAATGAAAGCAACACAAAGCATAATCATATAAAAGCGTATCAGGCTAAACATTGTGGAAGTAATTGATAGTAAAATCCATTTCAAAATGAAAGACAATGGTAACTTTCCACACCTTGATAATGGCACTAGGTGCTGAAACCATGGTCGGTAATTATTAAAAATTGTGTGTGGAAAGTTACCATTGTGTTTCATTTTGAAATGGATATCAGCAAAACTTAGCAATTCCATAAAACTTATACTGAAACATAACTGACCTATGTTCCGATGGAACGCGGTACATCATACATGATCTATCGCCATCTACTGACGACGATTCAATTTAGAGTTTTGTGAAATTTTTATTACATAAAACATATATGATACTAAAGTGCCTACTGCAACCACTTCGGGTTTTTTTAAAAAGATCTTTATCTTTTGACACATGCAACATCCATTCGCGCGTCGAAATTTGCAACAGGCTTTTGGAGAGTCGAGTCGGTGCGTAACCAACCAGGCCACATCAATCTATTCGGCATTCTGGCTTAAGACGTGGGGAGGGAGAAAAAGACGTAAATACGTAAGCAACCTGGATTTGCCAGTCACTAAAAGTGAGGTAGTCCAATTTCACGTTAAATTATTAACGTCATCCGATGATCGGCATTGTAAAACCCGTCCGTTCGACGAATTTCCAGAGACAAGTTGAGATTGCATGTACACCGAAATGATCAACCCACCCGTTCCGGCATTACCGATTCCCGAACCCAAGGTTAACAAGGGCAACCATTTCGGGAATTTTCGGACCCCCAATCCCGATAAAATTTCCGCCCGAACCACACAGAGGGGGGGGATGAAAGCAGTAAAAAAATAAGCCCGGCAGGGAGGAGAGAGTGGAAAGAGGTCGGAGGAGGGAGTTCGTGGGTGGATTTACGGAGAAAGGATGAGGCTTTCGTGTTCGTAATGGCGGTTTGTCGGGAGGGGTTGAATTTTGAGGATTACGACGAAGGCAGAGGGGTTGTTGGGCGGACGAAAAAACGACGTGGGGGTTGAAATACTCCATAATTGACAACAAGGATACGTGAGAGAACGTGGGGGGGGGCGAATGAGGGAGCGAGAGGGGTGGGAGTAATGCTAAAATAGCACAACCGTGGGGAGGAAGGTGTAAGGCGGGACCTGGGGGAGGGGCGGGGGGGATGAAGTGGGAAACAGGAAGACAGAACAGGGAGGGGTGGGCTTTGGATACGAGAATAAGAGAAGCAAATGAGATAGCCTTGTGGAGCGAGAGTAGGCGGTTCCGGAGGATTAGCATATGAAAGAATAAAATCCAGGATGCTGATGTATCCCGCCCTTACACTCTTACTAGACCACCTCTCCCATGGATTAATCACCGATATCACGACATAAGTTATAGGTTCTGGGGAGAGACCATTGGGCGGAGGAAGAAGATAGGAGAGGATGTTTCAAGTGGGCGGATAGGTAAGAGAAAGAGGAGGAGGAAAAGGCATAAATTATTCTTACCCCTCTCTCATTTCCCCACTTCCAAATCCAAAATCCTCCTCCATCCCCCACTGCCCCTCTCACCCGCTTCCCTGAGGGCCAAAGGGACGAGGTGGAATTTTCAAATAATCCAATTCACGGAACGAGAAAGGAAAGAAAAAAAAACAAAACGCGCGCGCACAGGCGGGAACAAAAATTCATACACACGCACGCACGCTCCCGGGGTTAAGAAAATCGCGGATCGAAATTTTAGAGGGAGGGTTTACATAATGCCCGAATTAAATTTTAATCTCCCTTTCCCAGAGAGGGTAAGCCCCTTCAGCAAAACAGCGGTCCGCTCTTACGAGGCCTTTTGCTGATGACCACTCCCTTCTAAGGGTTTACACAAAGGGTTACGCGACCCTTCTTCACAATTATCACACCGACCGCGAGGAAGATTTTTACACTGCGCGAACGAAAGAGAGCACTCGATTCTTAGCGAGGAAACGTTATACTAAAGATAAGACAAAATCCCTCGGCTTGGAGGCAGAGGTAAATACTGCAATGAGCTAGTTAAAGAGGTCGAGGTACGATATAATTCGCTATTTCATGTTTAACTATCAAAGTTAGTGTGGGTCAATCCATAATTAACAATTATTTTAAAAACAAGCTAACAGAAATATTTAATGCAATGGTAACATTAATTTTGAGCACAAGTATAAGTAAAGTTAGTATTTTTTAAATGTATTCTACCGGTAGATGTAGGTTTTGTTGAAAGTCAGAGAACTTCCTTCCGGTTTTCTACACATTTAGGGGCCTATCTCGTTCTAATATTGCCTTTTTTGCCTCAGAATACGGTCTACCCTACTTCATCCTGTCCATGAAACCTATTCTTTTTTTTCCTCTTCCCCGCTTGCCCACATACTTCCCTCTATCACGTTCTTGAGCAATCCAGCAACCTACCACCTACTCCGCCGATCTCTAATGTCATTCAGTAGCTTCTTTTCTCGGCCACCATCTCAAGCACTTCCTCGTTCGTCTTCCTCTCCGCCCATCGCACATTCTCCATCCTTCTCCACACTCACATCTCCAATGCCTGCACAGCCTATTCTCGTCCTCCTTTCTCAGGGTCCACGTTTCTGCACCATACAACACTACGCTCCATGTCAGGCTCTTCACCAGCCTCTTCTTCACATATTTACCCAATATCCCCGTTATTAGCTCCCTTCTATTTCTAAACGCCTCCTTAGCTAGCGCTGTTCTCTCCCGTATATCTGTGCTACTATAGTATAGTTTAAGTTAGAATAAAGGAGAAATTCTTGATTCTTCATCCACATGAAAACAATATCGGAGCTGAGCGGAAGGCAATCTCTTACGCCCCTTCTCATTAATTATATTTAAAATTCCTTTCCTCTTTCACCAAACCCAACACTTCGTTATTTGTCTTCCTCGTTATCAATCCTTCATATTCGAGGGTAAAATGTCAAGCAGCAGATTTTTCGTCTCAGCATACGATTTCCCCTTCTTCATTGTGTCCATAAATCTATTTTCCTTCTTCACCTTCCCCTCTTGCCCATCATCCTCCCCTCTATCACACTCATGAGCAGCCCACCGCCCCTTATTACTTCCTCCAGCCACCTACTCTGCCTATCCCGGATCTCGTTCAGAGGTCTACTTTCCTCGCCCACAATACTAAGCACTGCTTCTTTCGTCCTCTTCCTCACAACCTAATTATACCAAAGGACAAGTAACGTAATTTCTGGATATTAACGTCCACATATCATAAATGGAAAAGGCAACATTGTTAAGGATGGCAAAGTCATCAATACCGTCAATACGATAATACCTAACATGTAATAACAAAGGGATAACACCGACAGCCGATGTAATTTGTACCACAGGACAGCTCTAAGAGCATTTCCACAGAGCTGAAACTTATGGGGTAGTAAGAACAACAAATGAAAGTAAATTATCGATGATTTCCATTAGTAGCAAGAACGTGACAGGGAGGGTATTTGAAGGTGTCCCGCCAAACGAATATGCAGTTTCTGATTTGGATGAGGAAGGTAAACTGGCAGAGCATATGGGTTGTTTACTTGAGAAAGCACAATGCGCGTGTCAATTGTTTCTAATACAAGTGCACTGCGGCTTCTGGTTCGGCGAGCGTGTGGAACCCGGGATATGGGAAACGCCCACTGCACGGTTGGGTGGCGCGGTATTGTGAGGGATCAAAATAAATGACTTCCGGAGAACTCGCTACCGTTTGATTTCATACGGCTCCTTCCTGCCAAAAACACTCCCGTTTCAGAGCTTCCAACACACACACCGCCTAATCGGAAATCCGAACTTCAATGAAAACTTGGCTAACACACGAATATTAATCCGAGCGCTCGGCATGAAAAAAACCAATACATTCATCACTTCAATTAATCTATAACTTAGTTGGAAACCTGAGAATCAAACACAAAGTGGAAGTAAACGATAAGCAAAGCTAACCACTCTGAAAATATGTATTTTACCTGTACTTGCAAGGAATAGGAGAAAAACCATAAAAAGGGCGCCAAGAAATGAAAAATTTACTATGTTCTGTCTGGAAGATAAAGCAAATTGCGTGAGTATATGCCTTTAAACCGTAGAATATATTCGTAAATGTTTCTCGGGTTTGACACGGGGCAAGATAATTGAAATACATCAACGTTTCGATGGTTTACTCCGCCATCGAATTCAGGATACTGAGTCGAGCGAGGATGCTGGCGGTTATTTACAGCCGTAGATAACCCATTGTTGTGGGAGCCGTTAAGAATTCTTTGAATTTCATCAATTAGACTCACCGGACTCCAAGTCTTACTCAAGTTGAAGCCGCTGTCTCTATTGATGTTATTTTGATCATGTTGAAAAGCTTTTTGAGAGGCTGGATGAAAGTTATAAACTCATTGAAGCGCAGAGCAAAAGGTTGGATGAATGTAGTGAACAAATATGTGTATTAAAAAGTGAAAATATACAACTAAGGAAAGATTTGATATCTTTGTCAAATCGTACTGATGATTTAGAACAGCGCTCTCTATCCAACAACGTAGACATTCACGGCGTTCCCTTTCATAATAATGAAAATGTACCTGCTGTTATAAGTCAGATAGGGCACCAACTTGGGGTCGACCTGAGTGAAAAATTCATCGATCATTGTTACCGCACAAGGCCTAAGTCAAATGGGTCCACGGGGGGGGATAGAAGTGAGACTTACGACCCAGTCAACCAAAGAAAAAAAAGAAAACCAAAGAAAACTTGTATCAATATGGCTTCTTTTGCTACTCTTTCCCAATATTTGGACGCCCGGGAAAGTAGCGTGGAATTAGGGAAATCGAAACAATGACCGTATAGTAATAACGTTCGTAAAATATAAGTATTAAAGCTAATGTATCAGTACTTTGAGACTGAACTTTGTTTTATTTCATCTTCACCACCCCGAAATAGCCCATTTGGGCAATTTATGTCGAGTGAATAACAATAACAACAGACGAACACAAACACCCATGCCCCCTGAGTGGTGATAATTCCACCCAAGCGGGATTCGAACCCGCGGCCCTCGTGTTAACAAGCGAGCACTTTATCCCGTCGCCACTGGGGCCTGCAAAGGGATTGACCCCGACGTGATTTTAAAACGCAACCTTCTGATCTAGAGTCAGACGCACTACCGTTGCGCCACGGAGTCGGTCGAAATGAGAACTTGTGAAAATCTACATAAAACCGAAGAAAAAATACATTTATCCACCAAAATTTGTAACATAAAATAAATTTATAACATAATAAAAATAATAACGTACGACGGTGGAAAAATACGTCGTGCTTGAACTTCAGTATATTAATAAAAAACTTATCCTCGATACCGATGTGTATGTACTGGGTTGGGGGAAGAGGGGACGGTTCCGTCTCATCCAACCCAGGATAAATAAACACAAAATAACAAAATAACCGAAGACACGCAACAATAACTGATCAAACATCAGGATTACAGCAATGGAACAATTGAAAATTGAACATTAAAAAAAAGCTGTTTGATCCTCTCACGATACTAGCACATGCCAACAGATGGATTGAAATGCATAGTCAAAGAAAAGTGGCAATTTTCCACAATATAACCTTAAATGCGACCGGTTTCGATGTACTACATCATCATCAGGTTTAGTTTATATTTTGGAAAATTGTCAATTTTCATTAATTATGTCATTCCACCAGATTACGCCAGAAACGTCTCTTTTTATGAAATGCATAGTTTTGGGGCCAGAAACCGCCGGGGATCTACCGATATAACAACGGCCCCATTAGCGTCCAACCGGCTCAATCAGCCCCTCTGTCCCCAGCTTCATGGTGTTTACACAGGAATGGCGAATGCAGACACAATCCGATGTCCACGTTCAGGGGATGGAGGGTGAGATGGGGGCCGTGGGGAGGGAAACGTGTGGACCAGGGATAAAGGGAGAGCAGAAACAAATGAATGCAATTTTCCTGACTGATCCGACAAGGGAATCGAATCGAAATTCCGCCGAAATTACGCACAATTACAATTTGTAGGCGGCGGAGATGGGGAAGGGAAGAGCCACACCGTGCGGTCTTACGCAGAGCATTCGAGAGGAAATTTCTTCCCTCGCGTCCCCGGAAATTTAAACGCATTTTTGTACGCGTATTCCACAGAAATTGTTCAGGAAATTGAGAAAATTCTTCCTAAAATCGATAAGTATAATATAGTTTAATGTTTAAGAATGTTTCGTACATTAAACCAAGCTAAAATTAATATTAATAGGTGATATACTAGTTAACCCTTGACAACGTGAGCCCTGTGATGTCCCCTTTGTTTATACATTTCCTCTCCAACATGAAGAGTGATGTCAATTTGCATTTCCGGAATGTATAAAAATGTATTTTTGCTGAAAAGTACGTGGCACTTTCCAGCAGAAAGACCTCTCAGGCCATTGCGCGTTCCTAAGTGACATTTTGACTGCGCGTTCCTGAAGGTTAAAACAGGTGACAGTAAAAATCCTATTATCCTTTTTTAATGACAAAAATTAGACATTTATCTCAATTCATTTATTTGCAATAATAAATAAACTGTGGAGAAGTATGAAAGTTTGTGATCAAAACATGCATCTGTAAATCTGTAACCTGAAGCAATCTGTAACTATGAAGTCACGCCTGAAGCCAAAAAGTTTTTGCTAAATTGCTAAATTGCTAAATTTTGCTAAAATTCTAATAGTCGCAGAGACCTCATTAGGCGCCCCGGGACCCAAGTAATGCAGCAGTAACGAAACACATGAGGAAATCCACAACCGTCTGTCTAAACTAATTTTTAATCTTGAGTAAACCCTTTAGCCAGGGGTTTCACCACCCCTTACCAAGACTGCACGGCACTACCACTGTCATCAGTAAGTAAAATCATATTCTAATGAAATATTTTAAAAATTGATCGTCTCGATTCCTCATCTACGTCTATTTCTAGAGACTTTATTAGCATATGAACGAAGAATCACATTCTTGATCAGCATATTGAATTAATTATGATGTACCTTTTCTTTCATTAGGCTCTTCGCACCTAAATGGCGTCCATTGTTAAGTAGCTGTGCGTCGAGTGAAACAGGCAAGCCCAACTTCGGTGCGGAAGGGAGAAAGAAGGAAAACTGAAGAGGTAAAAAAAAGCGAATCTAAAAAAAATCTCAGCGAATGAGATGAATAATGCATGCGGAATTAATCCCAGGCTACTCTCCGCCACGAATACAGCGTCACTACCACCACTCCGAGCACCCATTCTCTTCCTCTTTCCCCCACTCTGACGATCCCTTCATTCGACCCACCTCCCCCAACCTCCAGCCACCGATCCCCCACACCCTTGCCACCAAATTAATTATGATTTCATCTGAAATCAAAATCGAGGGAACGAAATCGCGGTCACATCGCCGACCACTTCTCGTTCATTCTCCTACCCCCGAGATAATCAATCGCTATCTATCTCTCCCTCAAGCCCCGGATCCGGATTCGAAAGTCAATCGTGTATGAAAGAGTCAGCCCGTCCGTTCGAGGGAAGACTCCAGAGGATATCCGGGATGGGTTACCTTCGCCGAAAAGCGGATGATTAAATGTCAAAGGACCGCATACTACGAGTGTGCTCATCGGCCAATTACCGCTAAGTGGTGGTACCGCTCAAAACAGGCGAAGAGCACATAACCACTTCGCGGCAATAATTCCTAACTGGTGAGGTAAGAGAAAGATTAGAATGTTGAAATTTTCACTTGGTGGAAGTTCGACATTGTAGTAAACCAAACTTTGCGTCTTCCATAGATATGTTATTGAGAGGACAACCGGTTTCGGCAGTTACGCCATCATCAATATGGTACCTGACACAAAGTTTGGTTTACTACAACTACGTGAGAGAAATCAAGGACGGGATCGTTCAGTATTCCAACAGTTGATTGTTAGGATTTTGGACAGTCCTTGTCCCAACGTACCTATTTTGGGATATCTTCTCACATTTCCTAATATTAATTACTCGCCATCAAGTCTCAGATTGGCATTGAGCATCAGGCAAAATATGATTGAAATCAAACGGAAGACTGTCAGAGGAATGACACAGTGACCTGATCAGATCAAATAAAAAACCAATCATTGGCAGAACCATTAGTACACCACTAGTAATGTTATTATGATAACATACGAAGACAGGATACAAATTGGTGTTATAAATAGACCATTGAGTAATTCTCAGGCAAGAAATAACTGTGCAATACAGGAAAGTGATTACAAATTTTTATCAAGTATTCTACAGGTTGAGTTAGGTTATGCTGAATATCTGAGAATACTCCCACGGTTTTCTACACTTTCAGGGGCATATCTCGCTCTAGTATATCCTTTTTCGCCTCAGCATACAATCTACCCTTCTTCATCCTGTCCATGAAACATATTGTAACAGTAATTACCCCACAATAATTCTCATTATTTAAGTAATGAGTGATGGAATTTGAATCTAAAGTAATACTTCCGATACTAATTTTACACAAATTTCAAGGAGTGAGCTTCAAACCATAATTCTGTTATTATCTTCTCTTAACAGGTCTATCGGCAGACGAGGAAACAAATGGTAATCATAGCCTCCATATTTTCTACGCTAACCAGCAGAACAGAAATGAAATAGGCAACATGCCAGAGCTAGAAGTGATCGCTGATGAAGATAATTCGACTGGCTGAGTACCCAACATCACATTTTGCAGCGCTAATTTGGTACTTCATTAAGCCAAACGCTTCGCAAAAAAACTTGGATATCCAGCATCATAAATGCCACACCTTCCGCAGTCGACTGAGCACTTGATAATATAGGCCATCGCGTCGCTTCCCCGCGATGCTGTTTCAAAAGCCAGCCGACACCTTTTCGACGTTAATTAATTTGCATTCAGGGAAAAATTACGCAATTCTTTGCCAACGGTCCTTTATTACGAGTCCTCTCCTGCACTCCCATTTCAACTAACTTTTGAACTTTAACGAGAGATTTTTAAGTACACCCGCGGCACACATTCGAATAGCATTTTAATGGCAGCAAGAGGTGACACTGGAAATGAAAGCCGGGCTTGTTAAAAATTCAGCCGACGTTTGATAGTGACCACTACTGCAGAGGACGCACGATTGGGGCTTTGAAGACTTGAATGAAAGTTCAACAGCATTTTAGAGAAAAAAAAGATACCTTTGCATGACATGTCCACCGAGGATAAAGCAGCCCATTTGAATTTCAATACCACTCGCCATTTTAATAGATCCCCGAATTATACACTCGGCAAAATCCCTTTTTTTTTCCTTCCCCCCGAAAAAAATTCAAATAAATTTCGGAAACGCGATTAAGTGGCAGTCTCTGGTCTGGAAAAATACTTTACAGTTCTATTATGAGGAAAGCCACAAAACTAGATGGTCATGGGCGATATTTATGAATCTAATGAACCAAAAATCGTGAATATTTTCATGCCGTGAAAAATTATACTTCCTCCAATAAGAGAATTGCAAATATGAAATTTATGGGAATAAGTCACGATATATTCTCTGAAGTACTAATAAAGGATTATGTATACCGTAATAAGAAAAACTAGCGCGAAAAAAAAAGAATGACATTCCTGTGGGGTAACGAGAGATAAAGGATCTAACGATAAATATCGCGAACGGAGATTATTTAAAATGGAAAATAAGGGTAGAGACGGGCATATAATGCAAGTAAACCACTGAAATATAAAATAATACATTTTATGTTAATACTTCACCGATTTATACCATTTATGTTAATACAATACCCATTTATACGACATGACCAACAATCTTCAAATTTAATTTATTCGCTTATTGCATATAATACAGCCCGACAAAGATGGCGTCTCGGGCGCAATTTCTGACGCGCTATTTTCGGTCAATTCATAAAAATGCTCTAACTCTTGAAAGGTTCAAGATATTTTGATGCCGTTTCCTTTAATGTAAAATATACTAATGTTCTCATTAAAATAATATTATTAATTCGGAAATATGTATCCAATTTACCTTGCTGTATCCTGCAAAATTATTTTTTGGAAAAATTAAAAAAAATAATTTTTCGGAAATGCCAATCTCAAAAATTTTTATTTTTTTTACTGTAAATTGGTGGCATGTAATACTACATACTCTGCTAATGAGAACTTCCACTTTTGAGTTTACCTTCTTTTATCAACAATTTTCATTTTTTGACCTTCGTTGCTAAATTCTGTGGTGCACTATTCTATATTATTTTTTACATAAAAAACGCCAATCCCAAAAATTCTGAAAACTTTATGGGAGTTATATGCAAAAGGTTACTACTGTTCCTGAAAAGGACAACTTCCACTTTTTGGTACAACAAGAACAATGAATAAGGTACATATTTTTATTTCCGTGGTTAATTTCTTATGTGCAGTTTGAAATATTTTTTTAATTTCAAAAACACCGACTTCAAACATTATGGTCCTCCTCAACAATACTCAGTTATAAGCAGATACTATTATCTCCTGAGAAACGATGTAAACATGAAAATAAGCAACCCTCAGAAAGCTACAAAATCAATCAGGAAATCAGTCCTATATCATTTAATAGTTCGACTCTGGTAATTGATTAAGGTATAGAGTTATTTGTAAAAGGGGCTAAGAGTAAAATGTCTACTGACTGGGGTCACAGGAAAGTGAGGCGTGCTGACTATTTACATATTCATATAAAAGTGATATATATGACTAGCAGAAAAACAGATTTGCTTAAGGTTGGGAATAAGAGTGCTCATTTCAAGACTGTTACAACACCAAGATGTATCCAATGACGGCTTTCTGTGCTCCAAGTGTTTTGATAGATTATTAAAAATGGAGAGTAATAATCAAGAATTTTCTGATTGTGAGAAAGATGAAGATTTTGAAGCCCCAGAAGATGAAATGGATTCCCTGAATCAGACAGCAGTAGAGGTTGATGTTAGTCCAATCAAGTAAACCTGGCTATTAAAGTCATGTCTTAAGCGGTATGCATCAAGAAAGAATATGCGTCGAGAAATCACTCATGCTGTGGCTAAACACACTAAAACAAAATTGATTAAACTATTTGAA
Source organism: Ceriagrion tenellum (assembly GCA_963169105.1). Taxonomy (NCBI): domain Eukaryota; kingdom Metazoa; phylum Arthropoda; class Insecta; order Odonata; family Coenagrionidae; genus Ceriagrion; species Ceriagrion tenellum. Next base: position 69,787,744 of record OY720635.1, read on the forward strand.
GTAGAAATTTCGTCTTCGGAAGAGGATGAAACAAAAGACGCTTGTGTAACTTGCCGGGAGTATATGTTAACCATCAATTCAGCTGTTGAATCGTGTGCATCTTACAATATAAAGGTGCAAGTTCTATCCATAATCCCAGCTTCCCTTTCCAAGGCTGAACTTTTGTACAACATTCCATCTGCAACAAAATACATGGTAGACAAAGCAAGATATGTAAGGAGTGTAAAAGGAATATTCGGAAAACCAGATCCCTAATACGGCCACCCTGTGAATGAAGCAGCTATTGAAATTGCACAGTCATTTTATCTAGAAGATAAATGGGACTGTTCTTGCCAGAGCGCCAACAAAAGAGACACTATTAATGTAACAGATGCAGGAGAAAAAGTAGTCAAAGTGAAAAGATACAGGACCCGGAGTATAAAAGAAACTTTCGCCATTTATAAGAGAGAAAATTCTTCATTCCACATTGGAAAATCAAAATTTTATGCCCTGCGACCTAAGTGGGTGGTTCCTCACCCACCAAGAGATGCCTGCTTATGCATTTATTGCGCCAAGTTTGAACTTTGTGTAGTAACTTTGAAGAATTTAATTGAAGGCGTTACGTACGAAACTTTGGTTGGACGTGTGAAGTCATCGGTAGTCTATAATTTAGACCAAGAGGCTTGTCTGTTTCAGGCATGTGGTGAATGCCCTGGAAAAGAAGATCTCACCTTGCACACACTTGGTCTTGAAAATATAGTTGATGACTCTGCTGAAATACGTATGCAACATGGGAGGAAAAGAAACTGATAAAGAAAACTGTCACCGTTGATACCTTCATTGATGAACTAGGAAACTGGACAGTGAAAGCAGTTACTCATCAACATTTGAAAAATCTACAACAACAGCACATTGCAGAAGTTAAGGGGCGCGTTGAGGCAGAACCACAATGTTTAGTGCTTCACTGCGATTTTGCAGAGAACTGGTCTGTAATTCTGCCTCGAGAAGTACAGGGGTCTCACTTGAATAATGATCAAGTATCAATTTTTACAGCTGTTAAGTACTTTCAAAACAAAACCACAAGTGCTGCAGTTGTAAGTGATGACAGGGGTCATGACTCAGCACAAGCATTGTTGGCAATGCACAAAATTCAACAAGAGCTGCAATCTAAGGGTGAAAAATACATTATTATTTCTGATGGTGCTCCTTCTCACTTTAAAAGTGGTTATTAACTGTTTGAAATGTCAAAGTCACCTCTGCCAATGGAGCGGGTATACAGTGCCATAGATCATGGGATGGGGCCATGCGATGGTGTAGGAGGCCTGCTTAAGCACCACGCAACAAAACATGATCTTTCCAGCCCAATCACAATTGCTATGCAGAATGCCACGGATTTTACAAGAGTGGTGAAGAAATATACATCGACAGTCCTCATACTTTTGCCCAAAGAGGAGATTGAAGAATTCCGCCACCAGAAAATACAGGAAACGTGTCGTACCTCACAAAATAAAATCCTGTGGAAAAGTAAGGAATTGTATTCTCTAAATATGGATACCATTAACTTCCAAGAAGTGAAGCCTGAAACTTTAGAGTGATATAATCGGCTCTATAGAGAGGATGAAATGAGTTTTAACGCATGACAAACGGGGAAGGGATACCGTGTAAGGGTATAAGATCCAGCTAAGTATTAGGTATCCTTTTTCCATTTACACCAACCAGAACATGAAAGACCACTTCTCAACATAACTTTTGTGCGCCATTGTTCCCAAAGGTTCAACCCATTCTCTCGATCAGTCTATGATCATATGGTATTTTTCCACCCCCAACAACGTGGACGCAAAGGGTACGGAAGCGAAGTCTAGCAAACCTAAACCCCACAACCATATCGCTCGCCGGCTTTCAGGGAACACGACACGGCGAATCTCCTTTTGCGTTCCAAGGCTTTCATTACCCAAGGGCCGAATCTAACCCACCTGTCCCCCAACTATCCTCGAAACACAGACACTAAACGTCCATGGGACACGCGAAATAAACGGACGCCGTGGTAGGAGGGAGGTTGAGGCAGGGAGTGGAGGGATATTGAAGGAGAGCTCAGGTCGGTTATTTGGGGAGGCGACCGACAGCTGAGGTCACTTGCGCGATCAAGGTGGGTTTCAGAAGGAAAGAAATCTATAGGGAGAGGACAAAAGGATGGGAGAAATCTGGAGACTACTTTATACTACCATCCAAGCCACCTTCCCTCAAGGGCGAGTAGAAATCGGAGTTAGGGCACCAGCCTCATACAATGCGCTTAGCGCTTTGTAAAAAAAGGAATCTGAGGGTTTCATTTTAACTATTCTACCGGTTAAGGTGGGTTTTGCTGATTAGTAGAGAATCTCCTCCCGGTTTTCTGCACTTTCAGGGGCCTATCTCGCTCTAGTATATCCTTGTTCGCCTCAGTATACGATCTAGTCTTATTCATCACATCAATAAAACCTATTCTGTAACTTTCCTTTCCCTGCTTGTCCAAAATTCTTCCCTCTACCCCATTGTTAAGCAACCCGTCGCCCCTTATTACATCCTCCAGCTACCTACTCTGCCGATCTCGAATTTCATTTCCTTTTCGTATTTTCGAAGTTTCCTTTCCTATCCCACCATCTAAAGCACTTTCTCAGTAGACTTCCTTTCCGTTAATATGACAAAAAAGGCACGCGATTCAACATAAAAGTGGCCCTCATTTATCCCGTCACAGTCACCTATGGAGGATATAAAGGATAATATTTATTTTTACTACATAGCAGTTCTTCTTCATAGAATGCTCATTCAGGGGTCGTGGTCAAGAAGGGTGATTTGGGAATGGATATAATATGATTTATTAGGTATTCCGAAATAACAGGATCCAACGTCTGGCTGATTTTGAGCCCACAATTCCAAAATTAATTAAATTTACATTTCCTTATAATCAATCCATCATCATAATTAATTTGAAAGACATTAGGATTAGAGCAACTGAATTCCTACACCTATCTCGGAAGTGCCATCTTGTGGGACGGAAGAAGTACAACGGATATCACGCGAATAATAGCCCAAGCTGAGAAATCGTTCCTGGTGAAGAGATAACAGTTGTGTGTAAAGAAAATGAAGCACTAAGGACTACAAAAGAGAAAAAACAGAACGTGAACACATTCGTGTGGAGCTTGGCACTCAATGGATCGGAAGCATATACCACTGGAAAAACAGACCAGTAAAGAGTAGTAGCTTTCAAAAACAGGCTAAAGGAGGATGCTGAGGATAAAATGGACGGACAAAATAAGAAATGACGAATTTTACAGTAGATTAGATTGGATAGCAGATTAAAGAGAAAAGGACTATATGGAACACCATACAGAAAAGAAGAATCAGATGCATTCGATACACACTGAGGAACAATAGGTTTGTGAAGAACATAATTGAAAGTAAAATAAATGGAAAAGTCCTCAGAGGAAAACCCAGAAATAAGTTCACGGACTAAAAAAACGAGGAAAATACATACGAAGAGCCACCTGGAAGTAGAGAACTAGTATTATATAGGGAAGAACTGAAAGTTGGGGTCAGCCAATCTTAGGATTGAATAGCCAATGATAATGATTTCCTTATGAATATAAATGTAACTGTTAGAGACATAATGAGCCGAGAGGGCTTTAAAAAAGAATATAGTATACACAGTTATTTCTTCATTTAGACCTAACTTAACCGGTGGATAACCCCTAATAATAAGTCACTTTAGCCACCACGCCAACTCGATCCATCTCTGCCCTGAGAGGTGGAGGACAGAGAAGAGGAAATGTGGGAGGGAGAGTCGAATGAAAATATAAGGGGACCGGAGCGAGGAGGGAGGGAGAGTGGATGACAAAGATAGCCTATCAAACAACTCGACATCACGACGAGAGAGAGCCGGAGAGGGACGGAAAGCGACGCGGAGATAGCAGGAAGGGGGTGTGAGAGGGAGGAAGGAGAACAATCGATAGGCGGGCCACAAAAACAAACGAAGATCAGCATAAAAGTCGTTGTATAACTCTCTCTCTCTTCGTCCACCACCCGACTCCCACCAAAACAACACCCACACCGTCTTTCCTGACCCTTCCCACACGCATCTGCAAGGGAGAGAAAAAAATGACAATGTATTCCTCCTCCTCCTCATTCGGCGGCCCTTTTAACACATCTCCTTTCCCACGCTCTCCTCTAACCCTTATCCAAAAACCCAACCTTCTGCGACCCCAAAATCCACACAGTCGGGGCCGAAACTCTAGCACGGAATTCCTCAAAAACCTCGCACATTCTGAGCTCGGAATGGCCGGTCGGTCGAGTGTGAGTCGACCCCCAGCTCTTTGCCAAACTCCGAGCTTCACTTTTTTGCGATCGGCGTGGCTTGACGCGCGAGCCACTCTCGACAATAAGCCATCCGCTATTTTATCCGGCCCTTCCGGTCCGAGCGGATACGTATATGAATTGAGAAAATGGGATGTGGCATTTCGTGGAGGAGTGCGGTGGGAGGGAAAGTGAAGTCTTCTGAGTTACCCAGAAGTAATAGGAAACGGCGGAGCGCATTGATACATTCCTCGCGCACGCAGTCCTCCGGCTATGAACTCACTGAATCTTAGTGTGAGCCTCAAACCCACCGATAAAACACGGGATATCCCACCGGAAGTGCCCGGCCATCGGGCAACGCCAGAGCTGGTCAATTTGTGGCCCGCATTGTGGAATTATGATTTCAAAGAACAAGTCTCGCATGGATTCAAATCGGCCGAACCGGCTTCCCAATATTTTAAACGGTGTCACTCGTCAAAGATCACACACGTGCACGAGATCACCAACCAATCGAGGAGAGGCGAAACCCCAGTCCAATTTTGCATAGAAGTCTTGCACGGATGAAATCACGAGCCCATGCGAAGTCTTATTGTAGGAAAAGGGGACAAATATAGAAAATGGAATTTTTTCAGTACTCCACTGGTTAAGGGAAGTTTTGTTGAATGTCACAGAATCTCCTCCAGATTTTCTACCCTTTTAGGGGCCTATCTCGCTCTAGTACTATTACTTCTTTCGTCTCAGTGTACGATCTACCATTCTTCATCCTGTCCATGAAACATTTCTTCCTCTTCCACGCTTTCCAAATTCCTCCCTTCTATCACACCCTTCAGCAACCCAACCTTATTACATCCTCCAACCACCTATCCTGGCGATTTCGAATTTCATTCAGAAGTTTAAAATAGAAGTATCATAACGATTTAAAGGAAGGAAATAAAAACATATTTATTGAGCATTCTATCGGAAAAAGAAAGGTTCAGTCGGAAGTCATAACTAAATATGCTAAACAGAAGTTATTGGCCCAGATACAAAGATTTCGTAGCGACATCACATTAGTGCACAAAAAACAGGTCTCAATTCGTGCAATTCATGAAGAGGACACATTCAAATCGCACAAAATTAAGGCAGCGCTTATAATTTCGCTCTTGAAAGTCGGCCAAAACCGAACTTCCAAACGGCATAATGCCAATAATATCAAAAGATCACAATTCACCGCATCGATGCACAAACAGATACTCGCCTTCCTGGCTCATCGAGGAGACTTGAGTTGCGGAGTGAGGAGAATTGAAGAGGGTGGGAGAGGGAGGAGAAAAAAGGGGAATGGTGGAAAGAGGGGGGGTACGGAGGGTGGCTGGGTAGGTTGCCGAGGAAATCCGCCTCGCTCCATCCATCATCAAATGAATGCGCGGCAGCGCGGGCCACTTTTTTCCACCTCCTCTTCACACGCCCCCCCTACTCACGGCAATCCCCACTCCACTTCAGGGGTTCCAAATGGCCACCAACCCCATCCACACGGACACCTATTCCTCTCCTCTCTCTCACGACCCCGCTAACCATAGGGGAAAGAAATAAAAAAAGTACCACATCCCCCGACATCAGAACCCCCACGCACACCCTTTTCTGTCTTCCAACCCCTCTCCCATCCCTCGTTCTCCCCCACCTCCCCACACCTGCACCCCCCCACACAACGTCCCGAAAGCCCCTACCCTCACCAAAAACCGACTCTTCATAAAACTCGCATGCGTACATTCACGCATATCATCACGCTCATATAACGCCTTCCACTCTTTTTTTTGTTCTCCGCACCAATGCCACGCTCTCATGACTGCCTCACACTACCCACCCACCCACCCACCCACCCCACCTACCTCCAATCCAATCCCTCCACACAAAAAACGCACCTTCGCAGTCCTCCCCCCGCCCCGTCAAACACTCGTCGCCATAATTAACCACGGGTGCAGAAATTGCAATGTGATGAAAGTTCCAGTGTGACTGAGCGGAAAGGCGACGAGGAAAAAAAATTGACTTCATTGCCAAATTTCAGGATATTGGGACTAGCCACGGTATTACCTTCACGGAGTCACCTACAAGAACACACAAAGGTGAAATCCCACAGAGGAAAAATCGTTCGCCGTGACTAGGCCGGAAATCGAGGGATCCCGGTCCGGTGAATGATTTTTTCCTCCGTGGAAATCAGCTCTTACGACTTCGTTTGTAATCAATCTAGTCCATCTTGCACCTTTTCGTCTTGTACTTCCGGGTGTGAAATCGTACGATGCTATTTTTTTCATTTCACAAAAATAAAGCGTCGAGATGAATTTACCGAGTGAGAAAAGCAAATTACGGGCCTTTGGATTGGTGGGGAAATGCTAGAATAACCAAGTATCTAGAGACTCTCGATTCCTGTGGCGAATCTAGGAGCATACAAGGCACCTTGAAGTTGACGGAAGGGACTTCCAAAACGAGTATCACCCTCAATGGACCGTGTAGGGGGACAAGTCCGACCAACATGGCCTTCTATTGTATAGAGTGCTATGGTGCACGCACCGTATTTCATCAAGTGATACGGCACCCGTCATATATCACGGACTGAGGCTACTTTGATGCTTTATACCTCCTTAACAAGAGTCACACTTGATAAATCGTGAGGGTAAATACGTGACTCCTTTCTTAATACTAAAGGTGATATACCGTCTAAGGATGCCGTAGATAAAGATACGACCCCTTATCTTTCACAAGCGAGAACACCTACGTCTCCTCAGGACTTCTATCTTCCCCTTTGGATTGCGTCCAACTCTTCCGAAATTATACCCGGGAATCGGAAATGCTAATTATTACAATGATCTTTGCATAGGCCCAGAACGTTATATATGCGCACTTTTTTTACCGACAAAGGTGAACTTATGATCACGACAATGTGGACGATTTAAAATCGCCGTAGTTTTAGTCCGATGAGAAGTTCTTTAATTCAAACCCAAATCTTTCACCTCCCTGGGTCCTCACGCACACATTTGCACCAGAACATAACTACACGGTCGGAAGCCCTTCATCCCCGTACTTAACTTGTCACGAATCTTAAAACCCTCATCTCTCTATGGAGGGTGGCCAATTTTAGGTGTCAACGAGAGTGGTTCGACATTGCCCCCACCATCAACCTCCATGGAAAAGCCTTATCGACTTGCCACATGAATAAACATACACGGATTCGAATGTATATGCATGTAAAACCGCTCGAATCGTGTCTTTCCCAAGCCTCCATATCAGAGGTCCTCCACCCTGCATTTTCCCCAACCTCACACTCCTCCGCGTCCCAACCCCTGGCTTTATCTTGATTTATCACCAGCGGACACCACCCTCCTCCTTCCTCTTTCAACCACTCAAATACACCCCCATCCCGCCAAGAACCTTCCACCAACCATCCTCCCACACACAAATACACGCACAAGCACAAAAACCTTCCAAGGGATCGCCGAACAAAAGGATTTCATCCCACCCTCTCCACACAAGGGCCGACCGAGCAAGAAGCCGCCGCTCCGAAATGGAACGGGCCGTGTAAGGGGTCCCGAATTCCCATACTTCCGCCACCTTTTTCCCCGTACTCCCGGTAAGGCACTTAAAAAAATGTTGCCAAACAAACCAAACAAGGTCCTCTCTAATGAGAACAGATTTATGGGGCCCACCCAGAGACTGTTTCGTTCCGCGGAGGTCACAAGTCGGAACGCGGGCGAAGACGTGGAGGACGGAGGTAATGATGTGTGTTCACATACACGGGACGACACAGTGGAACGACGAATTTGAAGACGCGCCGCTTCAAACATTTCCCGGGCAAATGCGAGATATTGAAACTGAAGTCAATAAGCCGACTCGTTAAATTGAAGCATGCTCTCTCTTCAAACATCCGACGGAACAACTAGGTACTTCGGCATGGATGTTTCATTTATCCCAGTGAAAACCACACATTGAGTCGGCAGTAAATGAGACTACAGAGAAAAATACACTTAAAAGTAGGAAGTTATTGCAGTTCCACAGATGAGAGAAATTACAGACTCATTTCTTGGAAAGTAAGAGAATATGCTCCGTAATACCAACGAGCCACTGGGTGGGCGTGTGGCGTATCAGGACACCAGCCGTGCACATTTGGGAGGTGAAATGGTGAAGTGAATAATAGGAGAGTTTTTATTAGAGCTCAATTTTAATTACGGTTTATATTGTGGTTGGATGAAAACGAATTTTTAGATCTGTTTGGCAATGTATTTATCATTTTTTATAGCTTCTATCTGACCTAGAAATGTAGTTATTCAGGAAGGTGATCGAAAAGTGAGGTCACTAGCGCCACTGAGGATAGAAGTGCCACAAACATTGCACAAGGAAGGAATCCGAATTAAAATAAAACATCTTTCTTTCCACTGGGATAAGAAGACGGGCCCTTCGGAATGGGAAGCTAGTACTTCACACAACATACCAGACCCCCCATCATTTGGTGTCATACCTACAGACTTGCGACATTTAAATTTTCCGATTCCCTTACGTCATCAATATTCACTCCAGTTCCACGCTTAAACTTTCACGCCCATAACTATCCACATGTCGATCACAATAACAACATTCGGCCGTTCTCTTAAGTCTCTCGTCACCGTCTCCAAACGTCGTCCAAAACTAAGTAAAAAAGACTGAAATAACAGCAAAAAAATTATTTCAAAACTCCCGATAACTTTAGAAGCCGTCAAAAGAATAATAACAATAAAACAGAGATGTAAACTCAAATGTGCTCCTCTCATGTTTCAATTCCACCAAAAATTTGATCAACATGTCGGAAACTAGGGAAAAAAACAAATAAGTACCCATTCAAAAATGTTTGCTTTGAGCCCAAGTTATTACTCTCGCATATTTGGCACTGTTGGGAGGAGGTGCCTCCTAAATCTGAGCTCCGATATTACGTTCGATCCAGCGAAAGCGATATTTCGATATTTTTATCCGCTCGGGAAGTATTCGGGCGCGGCACAAAGTTACGCGACTCGGATGGTAAACACGACGCTTCGGAGCTCTCTCGCGAAGAGAATAAATAAAAGGGAAACGTGTCGTTATTAACTCGGCGAAAAATGTTGCGCTCTTGCAGCCACGGGATGCGCGCGTCTGTTTACCGAGTGGCAAACGAACTGGGACGTAGGGGAGGAAGAATGTTCGCCGATAGCGCCAAATAGAATGGCAGAAGTTATTTTATTTAAATTTCGTTTCAAGTATTCTATCGGTAAAGGTAGGTTTTGCGGTATGTCAGAGAATCACCTCCCGGTTTTCCACACTTTCCGGGGCCTATCTCGCTCTAGTATACCCTTTTTCTCCTCTGCATACTATCTGCCATTCTTCATCCTGTCCAAGGAACCTATTCTCCTTCTTCCCCTACCCCAATTGCCGAACATCCTTCCCTCTATCACTCTCTTCAGCAACCCATCGCACTTTATTACATGTTATTTTTCAATCGTTAGGCCTCATCTGGAATATGCTGTTAGTGTATGGGATCCATACGAAACGGGGTTGATGTCAGAGTTAGATCGCGTACAGCGAAGAGGAGCTAGGTTTGTGAAACGATGCTACGATAAGTTGGCTAGTATGTCTGGACTGTTAGAAGAATTAGGATGGGAATCGCTATCACAGCGTAGATTAAATTATTAGGCTTAACCTCCTAAATAAATTTCAGGAAAATCATTTTACTGACGACGTTAAAAACATACCATTAACCCCTTCGTACTACGGCAGATTAGATCACGCCAATAAAATTACAGAGCTAGATTGTAGAACCGATAGGTATAAAAGGTCATTTTTTACGCGTACCATTCGGGACCATAACAGCTGTGATCGTCGTCATGAATAGTTCGAGTATTGACAAAGGCAGGCAGTAAATATTTCTCATTATTATATTCTACTCCCTTATTTATGCATGATGTAAATATTGATGTTCTTATTTATGCATGATATTTTGAATCTATAGTATTAGTCTTTGTATCCCTTGCATGTTGGAACGATTGAAGATAGAATGTTTCTTGGGTATTAGATTTTTAATTGGCGCTTTGCATGTGTGGTACGCGGGTTTTAATGTAATGTCGGTGTTCTACCATATCATTCATGCATGCCTGGTGCAAAAGCACCCCCTGCCACACACCCTTTGGGTGGCTTGCAGGGTATGACGTAGATGTAGATGTACATCCTTCAGCCATCTACCCTGCCTATCCCAGATTTCATTCAAAAGTTTCCATTCCTTCCCCACCATCTCAAGCACTTCCTCGTTAGTCTTCCTCTCCGCCCACTTAACCTTCTACATCCTTCTCCACACCCACATTACTCTTTTTAATTATGAAAAAATATATTTTCTAATATTTCGTAATCATTGTAGAACACGTTGCAATACAAGATCATTAATAAAATTTCGGAAGTTCTTCGAATACTCCTTCAAGAGCAAAATTGCTTCAAAATACTCCGGGAACTGAAGAACAATATAAAATTACGATTTTTGAGTGTATCTCCCACTTGCCTTAGTCACGGACCCTGCAGGGACGCAATCGAAACTCCCACTCCTGTCGACGGAGGGAACGCTTTAAACAGAGTGGCCAGGTATGAGAGAGTTTACCAGAGGGGATGGCATTCTTCCGGCTTCATAAACCAACTGCGAGACAGCGACGTCGAACGAAGCTCAGTGTACGACGAAACGACGAAAAATCAATCGCGAGAATCCGCGGGCGCACGTGGGAATTTCCGCAATCCAAACCGAATTACCGCGGCGACACGTTTAGATATACGGCGGCTACATGACTACATTTAACCAGACTGATTACACTGAGATAATAGGAGTGATTGTAGCACATAAGCTCCCACGGCTAAGGTTAATCCGAAATTACAGTCCGCCACTTTCAGATAGTCTACAGCACTCGGAAGAAAAGGAAAAGTATCCTTTCAAAATAGCTTCATAAAAAAGAACTTAAAGAAAATCCTAAGGACAAGGATATATTAGGAGCAACTCGACAAACATATATCATTCAATTGGAAAAATACACACAAAGATGTTCATTTAGTATTTTTTTCCAGAAACCGATAGTTTTTCCTCAAATTTATGTTGGAAGTACATACCAAATGCAACATGAAACCATCGATTCTGATGATGGCATCGAACTTGTATTTAAGTACCTTTTCACTCAATTCTCAGACATTCAAAAAACTACATACGCCACTTAAAATATCTAAACGAATGGACCGACCGCTTACTAGTGAAAACAGGGGTCTCAGAACTTTTTCACCATCGAACCTTTCCAGAATTTCCCCACATATAACAGAACCCGACAACTATACAGGGTGTCCCATAAATGTCACGCCACAGTGACACTGGAGCTAGGGCAGCCTAAGAGGAACCGAACCAGCCTAATATGACCTCAGTAAAAGTTGCACGGTTTTCGAGATATTGCCAAATTAAAGCTCGGTTCAAAAATTTCAATTCAAAGCTTCAAAAATTTCACTTTTTTTACATTTCTAGTCCCAGAATTCACTTGAATAGCTCTCAATTAAGTTTTTTATTGTACGATATCATCAATCGGTTATTAAGCTGACAAAAGGGTTATTTTATTGATAACTAATGTAAAATGAGGAAAAATACTGCATTAATCTTGACTTAACTTAGCAGCAAAAAAACAACTTCGACTTTAACCGCCTGCCGTGAAAAAAAAATACTAGAAAGTAAATGAGATAGTAACTTCAAAAACTTGCGTATGTTATGCCGATTTTACAATGGTATGAGTGGGAAAAGTAGCGTGATTTTATTTAGTAAGATACATGTATCATGTGGCGTGACATTTATGGGACACCCTGTATAATTACATAACTATGACTGAACAAGGAATACAGACGTTTTTTTGTGATTTTTAGATTTAGACGATTTTTGTGATTGTTTACTATTAAGTGCTCTACTTTTCTTAAAACTTTTCCAGCAAGCCGTACTATAAAATGAAATTCAAGTCGTGCATTGGTGGTATGACTTCAATTAATGATAATGATGATAATATATTTAGTAGGGACACCCTGTATAATTACATAACTATCTAAAATCAGTCCCTACTAATAGCAGAGAGAACAATACGTAAGTCATAATGCAGTTATGTATATAGCTATGTGTTGCACGAGAGATTTTCCATAACCTTTTTCCGAGACCAGAGGAACCCTGGCCTAAAATCTTAGGATTTCATAACCGCAGTAATCGAAAGTGAGTAAATGAAATATTTTCGTCGAAACAAACTTCAGACACAGAGTCACAAAAGTGCACAACCACTACACTATGTGTTGCACGAGAGATTATCCATAACCTTTTTCCGAGACCAGAGGAACCCTGGCCTAAAATCTTAGGATTCCATAACCGCAGTAATCGAAAGTGAGTAAATGAAATATTTTCGTCGAAACAAACATCAGACACAGAGTCACAAAAGTGCACAACCACTACACTATGTGTTGCACGAGAGATTATCCATAACCTTTTTCCGAGACCAGAGGAACCCTGGCCTAAAATCTTAGGATTCCATAACCGCAGTAATCGAAAGTGAGTAAATGAAATATTTTCGTCGAAACAAACTTCAGACACAGAGTCACAAAAGTGCACAACCACTACACTATGTGTTGCACGAGAGATTATCCATAACCTTTTTCCGAGACCAGAGGAACCCTGGCCTAAAATCTTAGGATTCCATAACCGCAGTAATCGAAAGTGAGTAAATGAAATATTTTCGTCGAAACAAACATCAGACACAGAGTCACAAAAGTGCACAACCACTACACTATGTGTTGCACGAGAGATTATCCATAACCTTTTTCCGAGACCAGAGGAACCCTGGCCTAAAATCTTAGGATTCCATAACCGCAGTAATCGAAAGTGAGTAAATGAAATATTTTCGTCGAAACAAACATCAGACACAGAGTCACAAAAGTGCACAACCACTACACTATGTGTTGCACGAGAGATTATCCATAACCTTTTTCCGAGACCAGAGGAACCCTGGCCTAAAATCTTAGGATTCCATAACCGCAGTAATCGAAAGTGAGTAAATGAAATATTTTCGTCGAAACAAACATCAGACACAGAGTCACAAAAGTGCACAACCACTACACTATGTGTTGCACGAGAGATTATCCATAACCTTTTTCCGAGACCAGAGGAACCCTGGCCTAAAATCTTAGGATTCCATAACCGCAGTAATCGAAAGTGAGTAAATGAAATATTTTCGTCGAAACAAACTTCAGACACAGAGTCACAAAAGTGCACAACCACTACACTATGTGTTGCACGAGAGATTATCCATAACCTTTTTTCGAGACCAGAAGAACCCTGGCCTAAAATTTTAGGATTCCATAACCGCAGTAATCGAAAGTGTGCGTAAATGAAATATTTTCAGCGAAACATAAACTTCAATCAGAGACGGAGCCACAAAAGTGCACAACCATTTAATTCCAGAGCTTTCGTTCCAATTACCTCGGGAAATCTGAAAAGACGGTTCCCCCCTACCCCCACGGTCGAGAGAGGATGACCCTCCAAACAAGTTGAAAAATTATTGTCTGCAGCAAAGCCCTTCACCTACTTCCCGAATCCAATTTCTTGACCCGAAAGCTCGCATCCCCCGTAGACGGCAGACGTCCCGAGCCTCCATCGAACAATAAACGCCAGGATTCCGCTCCCGTCTCTCTGGCAGTCGAAAACGGGGAAAAAACAACAAGAGACAGGATAGACGCTAGACAGTCGGGAGGGTGTAGGGGGGAAAGGAGGCTGGATACTTCGGGCAAGACGAGCGGAGGAGCAGCAGCCAAGGGCACTCGATTCCCGGATAAATGCATTCGGATGCCGCGAGAGGCAGCTTCGGGTCGCGAGTTTGCGAATCCAACGCAAAAACGATCTTCGCATTGCCGCATCGCAAATGCGCAACAGACGCCTGCAGGAGCACCACGTTGGTCCGAGGCGACTCCAAAAATTAAGGAATACCATTTCGAAAGATTGGCCACGGGATTCCCCGTTTCAGTGGAATTACTGCTGTGGGAGTAGGCAAAATGAACGATGACAAAAACGCAATCAGAGATGCAGTGACGAGGGTCATACGAATCATGAACATCCAAATCCTAGAATTAACAGTTTAAAGGACTTATAAACAAGCCAAAAGAAAGAAATAGTGACACAATATATCCACACCCACTACCAAAAATGCGTGTTAGCTATGGATAACAATAAAAAACAACGGAATAATAAAATAACAGACTGAAAAGTAAAAAGGTTTGCCTTGTCATATCGTTTAATCACGACACCCAGCCTTTGAAATCGGAAGCAAGGATCCTGTTCTGCAAACAGGAGAGAACTGAAGACGCCACTCTATATATGATTACTTTCATGAGGCTACCACCGCTGCCGCCAAGACTACTACTACTTTTAGTACGGCGCCACTACCATCCTCTCCTACACAATGGATAGGAATTATACTGAAAATCTCCGCCAAGACCCGGATTCGAACCCGGCCCCTCAAATTATAAAAGAGTACTCGAGCGACCACAACAACCTGACCCTCCGAGAATAAGCATGAACAGACAGGAAACACGTCAGAAGAGTTTGTTAACAGATTCTGAAAGTGACGCACATCTACGAAAGATGAGGAGCAATAAGAGATGATCAGATAACACTGAGGGAAGTTAGGAGGGACAGCAGGTGGACGCAGCAGGTTGTAAGAGGCAAAGGGATATTGAAGGATGCCATGTGCGGAAGAAATTTAGGCAAGCGGGAAGAAGGGAGGAAAATAATAGTGCTTTTCGGATGAGATGAAGAGAAGGCAGCACGCCGTCCTGAAGAATGAAACCGTGCTGGCGAATGGGGGTTGGCAGGTGAAGCGGAGCGTCCATAAATACTTTAACGTCCATCCTGGGCCACCTTCAAACCGTGGAATACCCTCATTCGACCAGGGATTCATTCCAGAATTGGTCAGGGGAAGTGTTGGAGAGAGAGAGAGAGAACTTCACGCGATAGGGATTGACAGTGGGCGCATGTGGTGAGGTGAGGAGGGTGGAAAGAGTATTTTGGAAGGCCTCACTAAAAGCCGACAAGCCAAACTCCTCACCCCCTCCAACAACCATCCACACCCTAAAACCCTGCGACGACAAAAAAGGCGATTTTTCAGCTCAACAGGATTGACTGCCATTTCCCCCCTCCGTTTTTTTTATACCCCTAGCTTTATCCCCACGAAGTCACAAGGGACTTACTTCCCTTCATGTACACGGGCTTACGCAAGACCGTTACCCACCTACACGCTCCCATCCTGCCTGATTGGCGCCTTAAAACTCCTGCAAAACTTCAACACGCCCGTCTCGCCCCACAACCCTCAACGCATGAAACCATCCCATACTTCCATGCCCTTCTGGGGAGCTCATCAAACGGAAAAAAATGAATGTATAAAAAAATCGCCAGCAACCCTCATCCCCTACCATATCCCTCCTTATAAAAAAAACTCCACCTTCACTCATACCACGCCCAAGACACCCTTCATCTGCATCCCTCTTAAGCTTCGCGCTGAAAAATCACCTTCCCGGAGGAGGAAGCGGGCACGCGTGTATGGCAGGGGATGACTATCAACACGACAAGCGGGGGAAGAGAAGGAGGCGTCCGCTAAGAATAGCACCCCCTGCCTTTGGAAAATCCCAACCCCACCAACCTTTATCATCCTCCCTCCTACACATCCCTGTACCTCTCCGAACCCACCCCATCCCCTCCAGATCGCCCCCGAGTAACCACTTGAGGGTGGGTGGCCAGATGGGGTCCTTTCCACCACCCCCCATACACTTGCCTCTGATGGCAAATCGTCTCATCGAAGAGTAGGTTGTATGGGGACGAAGAAGAATCGGGCGGAGGTGGCGGCGCCAGCGGTGATTCGCTGAAACCCCCTCTAAAAAAAAACACCACTACACACAGCTCTTCCCCTCGTGTCCGACAGCACTAGGGATTGGACGAGCAGCATTTTGGTTTTTTTTTTACTGTTCATAAATATAATCCGACGGGCAAGCCACGCAGAGTTTTAAAAGTGCACCCAAGGTGAACTTAAAGAAGAAGAAGTACGAAGTGAAGTTCTTTTTTCTTCCTTTTTAAGGAACACTAAGCCGCCAAACTCGTCGACAGAAATTGAAAATTTTTAACGCGCTCCGCAGCCCGCGTCCACCTAAAAGGTGTCTTGTGGCGAATAAATGCGTCTCGTGAAATCACCCGCTGTGAGGATGCGCGATGGAATTACACGCCCGGGTGTGACCGCTTTGAATTTTTATCCCTCCCTGAAGGTACGCTCCAATTTCAAAATCCCTCGAACATCAACCGTCGAATATCAAAATATTTTTACGGACAAAACTGTGGCGAGGACGATACACGGTAACTAAACGGGGTTATTACGGTACAGAATAGAGGAAAAAATAACAATTTGGATAGAATGAGAGGAGGCAGAAAGAATGAGTGGAAGACAGGCTTCATGCAAAGAAAATATTTACTAAAAGATTTAAGTTTCTCCTGGTGAATGACATTTATAAACTCTTCTCGGGCTCTGCACCAGTTGATTGGCTTCATGTTTGCCGACGTTTCGGAAAACGACTTGCTTTCCATCTTCAAGGCGTGTTACTCTGTCCGTGTCCGTGAAATACGCCTTAACCCAATAAATTTCAATCGTGACTCTGGCTTTCATCTGGGCAATACATGGACACCTGTATTAAATTGCATTAAAAACATAAGGAAAAACCAGAAAATAATTCAAGAGCAAAAGTCAAACCTCAGCTAATCAGATGGCACCTGAGCTCAATTGTTGGGCCCCACCAACGGTCAACTCCATTCTGTTTACAATCTGACACGGACAGAGTAACACGCCTTGAAGATGGAAAGCAAGTCGTTTTCCGAAACGTCGGCAAACATGAAGCCAATCAACTGGTGCAGAGCCCGAGAAGAGTTTATAAATATTTACTAAGTTTGGACAAGAACAAAGAAGATTCTGCCAAGTGGTACAATAATAGAGCTACAAGAAACCAGACCAGAAACCTAGGAATCGTACTCCCGAACACTACTGAAAACGCTAACAATTTCTCACAAGTAACTTATCTATGAATTCTACCAAGATTCGCCAAACATGTTACGACACTGTGACACAATTTTTCCGCAAAGTTATTAAGAGTAACCAGCCTCGGTCCCATCTAAAATATAATAAAAGCATTATTTCAAGGTGCAATCTTATATTGGAAGCAATCTTTTTAGGAGGCACCACTGCTATAGGCACATACTGTATGTACTACATTCCAACTTGAACCTCACATATTTAACCTAAAAACATGGACATAATCCGGCCCGGAGGAGCGATAAGGATCAACTTCCTTCAGGCTGAAAGAGCGGCGTCTAACTGTCCACCGCGGTAATCTCGTGACTAAATTTATGTCGACAAGGCTACAGGGGAAAAAGCAGCAACACAATCGATTATGGTGCAGGCTTGGTTTTATAAGCAATAAACACTCCCACAAAACAGATACCAACACCCAGAGTTAATTCAGAATATATAAGAGAAGATAACCTTACATATTGGAGACAAATTTTTCAACTTTATTCCAGACAACCAGCTGTCATGTACATTGCATTACCACGGAACAGCACCTTACAGGTTGTATTGTGTACACAGATCGGGATGATCAATCACCACGGGAACTTACCTGAAAAGAAATGGAAAAAATATGTTAGCTAGTTCATGGAGAGAGATACCATTGGCAAGAAAAATCAATAAATGTTGCTTTTTCAAGCATGAAGCGAAAATTAGGTTATCAATAAAACTTCCCAGCAGAAATATTCTTGAAAATACCTTGATTTAGGTAACAAGATTGATTTTATTAGGGATTAAAATCGGGCTGGATTTTCCGTTTCATCACGGAAAACCTCTTCTCGATACAATTCCCTCAGCGATCACGAAACCAATCTATGGCGCTGGGGCCTTTCTTTCTTTTGAAGTAGGAACTCAAGCGCCTCCGAGAGCCATACACGTAAAGCCTGCTTACTCTCATTCACCGATTCAATGCATCGCCATGCGACCAAACACATGGACAATCAAAACAGCGGCCGCGAAGAACGCGCACCCTCATTCAATTACAAAAGTGGCCGAAACAATGGAAACCCATTGTTGGGGCATGAATCATATTTCTAGGACACTGCGTACTGGATGGAATGAAATAAAACATTTGGAATCCATCAGCTCGCACAATGGACAAAAGAGGGCTAGAAATGCAAACTACGCAATGACGCAGTGTTGATTTCATTACTTCCCCAACAGCGATGGGGAAACATTGAAATTGCAACGACCCACAGTAATAAAAAAAAGACTTCCTCTATTCCCTTACGGAATCTAACTACGCCTCGCTCGCGTCGAAAAATGAGAGAAGTCCTACAGAAACAGGAACTGATTCCGGAAACACTGACAATTTATTCAAAGAAATTTGGGTCGTTCCAATGTTTTACCTCAATATCTGAAATCGGTAACATATATTTAGAGTTATCATATTGGGAAACAAACACTTTTACAAATTTCCACACTTATATTTTCGTCAGCGATCACGAAACTTGTACCAGTGTATATTTTCAAATATGGAAATCCATAGGTTCCACAAAGTTAGGACCAATACGCTCTCTTACATGTTTAGACGCCTTATTTTTTCATGGTACTTTCAAACTCGTACATGAAGTACTCTCCCAATACAAACAAATCCGCTAGTAGAATACTCAAAGAAAATGTTCAAACTATCATCTGTCATTGCAAAACAGCCTGTAATTATTCGAGGCAATCCAAAGAATAAGGCGGGCTCAGATGGAGGAAAGTCTACCCTTTCTAATTTATTTCAACTGCGAGAACTTAAATTCCTTTGGAGGATTTCTAGCTTTAGCTCGGTACAGGTCCTGCCTCTCTACATCCCATTTACAAAACCCAATTCTCTTTCTCCCCATTCTACGCCAAAACCCAACAACATGAATCGGACGATCAAAATTCTGATGCGAGACATATTGTGCAAGCAATAAATACCCTTGTAATGGAAAGAAGGGATAATAATCGTTAATAGACGGCCGACCAAAAGCGCACAAAAAATAGAGTCGAGTGATTAAGGAAAGAGGTAAAGCGCCATGATGGCTCGGAATTGCCAGTCCATTAATTAGCATTAACCTTAGTCAAATAAATGAGTCGCGGTTCCATTTACAGGAAATAAAGCACACACGCAAAAAGTTAGGTATATTTACGGAGGATAGGGCAGCCCACAGTAGACAAGCATAAAAGCAAAGCGGTGTATTTACGAAACTCTTCACGTGTGGACACAAAGGAAATGGGGGAAACATTCTTCTTCGGTTCGGACTAACGAACCGAAGAAGACATTTTAGGCAAATTTTCCTGTCAGAGCGGGCAAACCGACGACTGCCACTTTTTGACTCGTCCCAGATGAGCTGGGAAAAATACACGAACCGAAATACCGATGAGAAATGGTGCCTTCGACAAGGACAAGGACGGGAAGCAATTAAAAGCGATCCATTTGGTCGAGGGGCTTGGGTCTCATCTCGTACATCCGACTAGGAAATACGAGAGGAAGTTCGCTCGAGCTTTTTGTGGGATGCCACGCGGCCTACATGAGAAGCACCCCATTCGACCACCCCCTGCCACACACCATTTGGGTGGCTTGCAAGGTATGACGTAGATGTAGATGATTCGATACAAGACCTTATATTCCTACATTCCTAGATCTCCCATAGCTTCAATATTCTCAAAATTCACCTTGTTATTCGAAAACATGAAGTCGCTTCATAGTAATTCGAGGCGGCCGAGAATAATCCGTGAATTCAGGTTTAAACTATTCTAAGAAACGGAAAGGAAGACTATGCGATATTTAGAAGTCTTTCATTCTCGAAACAGCTTCCAACTTAATAATTTTTGAGGATATTACAGCGAATTCGAAGATAATTACGGGAGAAGGATCTAGGAATATATAAAAATCTCTTGCGTTTCCTAACGTGGGGCTACGCTATTGAGAGATAAAAACGGCAAACGCACGGTTACGTGCGAGAACATGCTCTCTTCGATTACCCGTTGTCTTTCACCATCAACATCATCAACGCAATAATTATATAGCGACCCGATCTTTGAAAATTTTCACTCAAAAATATCTGAATGGATGAATAATTTTGCTAAATACTGTTTGATATAATAACAAGCTCTCTAACGTGTTTCCCTTGTCAAATAACACTTTATTCATAAATGAACGAGTGGCAATACCAAACAAAAAGACCGAAAAAATAAATTCTACAGGCAAATATAAATGGAAAAACTGAGAAATGGGTTTTGCGGAGAAATATTCATTCGTACGTACTGCAACAAGTGATTAAGATGCACAGCGCGTTACTGGGTTAGACACGTGCGAGTCGATCAAATTGAACATCGAATAATTGAAGTACCAAACGTTTATCACGACGGCCATCCACTTACATCCTTGTTTGCGTCCGTTATCAATTAATAATTGTGCCTAAGGGATATTTGGATAAACAAATTGCAGTCGGAAAGAGACGTATTCTGCGCCGGGACGTAGGGATATTCATGGCCCAGTAATGAGTAAAGTGCAACGGACGATGAATGATAGATCGTAAAAAGTCTTTGATGATTAATTAATGAAGGCACGGGATGGAGAGGTAGGCGCGTGAAGTTTTCTGGCTCAAATACTTGAGAGATGGATTTGATCGGCGACAGCGTAATCGAAAGGAATGAGTAAATGAACCGAATTATTAACGTAACACGGTCAGCTTTAGCAATGAAACACGAATCCTGGTGCACAATAGTTTAAAGGGAAACCATTTAAACTGTAGCTAGATCACACTAATAGAATATTAGAGCAGCAAATAGTCACGTACACGAAAAAACAAACGCCCACAATCTCCGTTGAGACAAAGGTAAGTTTCAAAAGCGTTATCTGCAGTAGCCAAAGCCAAGATTTATATTGCCCAACTTCAAACATTGTAGCTTGAACGTAAATTCGTTGTTTCGTTCATTTTCCATTCATTTGAGTATTCATCAACCAGTTGATTGGCAGGGCTTTGGATATCTCCCGAAAAATGACTTCTGCATTGGAATTTTCAACAAAATGGTAATACAGGGCGAAAACTAATATCTTTCCCTGGAAAGAGAAAAACTCGTCTAGGCATGAGAGGACCCCATGACCTCAGGTTAGCTTGCGAGGACTTCATCGATTTACAGGTGGCTGAACACTGCCAAATCTGAACCAAAGGAAAAAAGATAAATGGCGGAGTGATTTGAAACCATCGAGGTAATTCAGAATAGCCAGTTCATCAAGCAACTGCGAATTAGGACTTGAAAAAATCGGAATATCCGCGATTACGGAAAATTTTAAGAAAGAATTCAAAATTTCTAGCTCGTTGGACGATCACGCCCGAAGAGGAGACTTCGTCAACTTAATTCAGGGACACCGTTGATGCTTTTTGAGAACACATCCGATTGAATCAAAGACGCTTGAAGTTGGCGGCCTAACGTGGACCAACACCCCACCCAACCGAGCCTTAGAGTGTCCCACTTGATAAGCGAGAGAACGATTAGACAAAAAACGTTCTTCCCCAAGTCACCCGCGAAGATCTTGCAGGGCTTCGCAGCTCGCGTGGACGAGAGTGAGACAGGAGACTTGCCCATCCGTCCGCGTGCTTCTCGTCATTTTTTCCCCGAACAAAAATCTCTCCCTCCGCGTACACAAAATAATCGGATTAAAAGACCCCGCGCAAAAAATAAATCGCGCCCACGCGAAAAAAAAATAAAAATATAAGGAGGACAAAATGAAAAATATTTCGCGAAGGGTGGAAACTATGCCGGAGTGAAGGGAATTGGTGAGAGAGGGCTCATTGGTGGGACGGAAGAAGTAAGGAGCCATTACGAGAAGACAGGCGAAATTTCTCAAAAGGAGCGTGGCGCCATGAAGAGTCAAGTAACATGTTCCTCGCGCCAAAAAGTTGTGCATGGTAAACAATCGATAAAGTAGGTGGGCTTGATAGCAGGTAAGACAAACGTTGAAGTAAGAAAGTATTGGCAGAGATTTCGAGAAGGCAGAAAAGGTAGAAAGAGAACATGCTGAGAGATATTGATCAAGGTGATACATGGGAGAACCCTTAGAAAGCGCGGTAGAGGAAGGAAAAGACAAGAAATTTGGACGACATTAGCGCAAAGAGCAAGCACGAATCACATAAAGGTTCGATGGCGGGCAAGAGAACCAATAAGCAGCATTTAATCTTACACCACAATTAAGGAGGAAAGGTAGAAATACCCCAAAACACCACCAACAAAGAGCTTGAGCATAAAATTCTGACGGAATAACTAACTCCTAATTTACGACTGAGAGGACCACGTTCGAATCTCAGCCAATTCTATGGAAATAGATCGCTGAACTGTTAGATATAAAACGTCAATATTACGAAGATGATAAGGGGCCATGAGAGTTTTGATAGATCGTTACAGTTAAATTACCACTTTCGATAGGTATATTGAATTGGTTTGTACTAATTTTTTTTTCTTGCTGCCGGACGATTCTGTTGGCCCGTATGTCCCCGGAATCCCAATAGGCTGCTGAGCCTGTCATCAGGTTTTCCAGGGACCGGACCAACAGAACTTGACATACATCCATGCCCTGGGTGGTGAAAAACCCACCCAGGCGGGACTCGAACCCGCGACCCTCGGTTTAGCAGGCGAGGACTTTTCCCCACCGCCACCGGGGCCGGAATTGACTTATGAATATCATCTCCACTGCTCCCGTATATTTTGGTTTACTGCAAAAATAATTTTATAATATGTATATTTATTATTAATCATCTTAATACCACGGAAATAGTAGCTTTAGTAATTCTAATTAAAATTAGTATCTTTATCCGTGTATTGAATGAATTTATGCTCATACAACCACCTCATAATTTATGACTAAGGCATGCTATATATTTTTGGATAATTTTAGGTCCGTAGGGGAGAGTGCGGGCTTCGACCTTGAACGGGAAATGCAAGCTCGGAGTTCGCCTATGTTTCCCTATTAGTCCTTCTTCCCGTGCCCAATACTTAGAGCCCCCTCCACCCCCCTGCCACACACCCTCGTGGTGGCTCGCAGGGTATTACGTAGATGCAGATGTAGAGGGTGGCGAGAAAATTACTTCGTAGATTTACACATAATGACTGCATTGGGGTTAATTCCGACAAATTGGTGCCACTCGTGAGAGAAGAACGGCAGGCGTTCGAGGTGAACGAGGATCGGGAGAGAGAGAACAAACTGCCACTCTTTTTAAACCAACCAATAAATGTTGTCGTGCTCACGTTCGTTTCCCCGTATGAATGAATGCATTCACGTTATCGCCGCAGCGATGCGCAAGGGAGAGAAGGTCATGGCAAGCGTTCAGGGTGCGATAAAACGCAAGGAAGGTGATGTGTAGCACCACGCCGCCGGCCCACCTTATCTGTCTCCGGGCGACTAACTTTTTAAAAAACTCCGTAAAACTCCCGGAAAAGGAGGACGAGGGGGAGGGGACCAGGATACCGGTGGGGGAAGTGGGGATCTTCGGAGATGTTTATATCGCGGCGTCGTTGAGCATTTGCCAAGTCGACTGTCAATTCTCCATTGCGTCGATGTATATACATAATGTAACTTCGCTGCTTCGCCGCTGCTGCTGCACAGCTCACCGCACCGCGTTGTTTGGAGAGGGGCAGCAT
This sequence comes from Ceriagrion tenellum, assembly GCA_963169105.1. Taxonomy (NCBI): domain Eukaryota; kingdom Metazoa; phylum Arthropoda; class Insecta; order Odonata; family Coenagrionidae; genus Ceriagrion; species Ceriagrion tenellum. Next base: position 69,811,833 of record OY720635.1, read on the forward strand.
CGCAGGGTCACAGATTCTCGCGCAGACTTGACCTTAAAATATTTTTCCGACCCCCTCTGCTTAAAGATGGGAACAGTAGACAGGAGTGGGGGACGGAGGAGGAATCTCATTTCTTTCTTCGATAATCTCTCGCGTGGCATTCGGGTAAACAAGGTGCCACGTCTCCGAGGTCGCTGTAAAGTGTCTCTCAATTTCCTCGTCGCGGAGGGAACAGCCAACAAAGTTACCCTTTTGGGTGGTTTTTCACTTATCTTTCAAAAGGCCTTTTCACACAAGGTCGCCTCTTGCACCTTTCCCGGTTTTTCGACACCATGGAACACATTCAGGTATATATTTTATTATCCATATTGTCTTCAATATTTTCCTTGATTCCTCCTCTCTCTCCCAACATTTGGAGGCAAAGATCGCGGGGTCAATCATGTGTTGTTGACGACACACGATTCAGCAACTTATGGATTGGGCTTGGTAAGCTGGCCTAAGTACTGGATTTTCATATTTAAGTACTTTGTGCACACCCCACTTTTGTATTTACAATTATTGCCAAAATCGTCGAAGGAAGTAAAAAAGTGTGGAATGCTCGAAGCGAAGTGTCTCGGCCAAATACCTACCGCTCCCATGCCATACTTGGTTGAGGGAAACGATTCCCGCAACAAACACTGATGAAAAGATAGAAAAACCTCCAGACACTCTCATAAAATATTAAGCACAAATTACAATAATATCAGTGCAAACAGCACATTTCAATAGAACTAGTTCCTTTCGCACTGAAATATAATCCAGAGCAGACATTTTAGGGAAAAGGTAAATCTAAAGCGAGAATTACGATGAAAACAACAATCTTCACGGTGAGAAAACAATAAAACCAATCGGTAATGATATATGATTAACAGCACGAACACTGTCTACCACACGGCTTAAAATCATGAAAAGAATGCACAACTTTTACCTTGATACACAATTTCACCACCACACTTCCCATATTTAAATGAACTACTAATCACGTATTTCAGATAGTTAACGGTTCCAGAAACCCTGGTGTCGAGTGAGCGGTTTCGTCTTTGTTATGCTACCCGTCAATCGCATCACACTCGAAATTTATATATTTCCTCCTTGAGGCCAGCCAAAGGCATTATGAATTCGGCAAATCTTTTCCCCGCTAAAAAAAATTCCCACAGTGAATTTTTCAGGACCACTCACCACTCATACACATTGCGGTAATTTTTATGGTCGGCAGATGACTCCAATCCGTTCAAGGCACAAGGCTATCGCGAAACGCAAAACTATTAAAAAAATTAAAATCGTCATAAAAAACTTTTCTAAGGAGAAGTGATCTCGACTCCGATCTCGACTCCAGAGACTGTCGATGGAGCGTAAACCCATTTCGCTTTTGCCCGCGCGGGGTTAACGACTGAATCGGTTGCCTGCAAGACGGGTTAAGGTTTAATCCCAGGCGTATATGCGCGAGACATTCGGAAGGGAAGGAAGAAAAAAAGGTGCAAGAAGCCCCTGGAATAAAGCTGTAGCCATAAAAAGGTACCTACATGCAGTTCCCAATCTGCTCGCCACTACTTCCATAAGAAAAACCGCCACCGCTATTACACTATAAAAGCACATTGAGAGGAATCTCCCGATCACCACGGCAACACTTCAAACACGGCAGGTAAACGTATTTTTGTTGAGGCATCGTAAAGCGGCATGGGAGCATGACGAGCACAACAACGAAAGCATATGAGGAAGTGAGAGCCTGCGGTTGAAACGACGCAGGAGGAGCTGCTTTTTACCGACAATCCGCGCCCATTTAAACCGGTGAAATAAGAATAGCCATAAAGACAAATGGCAAAACGGGGAGGAAAATCAATATCTTTAAGCGAATCGCGAACCATACAAATCAGCATGTACTGTACGATGCAATATCTTCAAACCAAATTTGAGGACCGCATGGCAACACAATGCACGTTGGCATGTCAATTTTGGTCAAAGAAGGAAAGAAAAAATTTATGGCCTTCCATAAGAAAAAACCTACGACATGGCGGATTTGCGCACGTTGCGAAGAGCTACATCGAAGGAAGAAAATAGCTGTCGTTGAATGGCATTGATTTGAAACCTGCACTCAAAAAAGAGGTTGGGTGAAGCATCCAATTTTAGTTGGATAAGGGAAAGTTGGATTGAATATCAACTGCTATGGACACGATAGTCAAGATGATAGGACATACCAACCAATTTAATTGGATAGTCGTTACTTGGTCGGCGTACCACCGTGTTGGTTCATACACCTCACTCGAGAAGCCTCTTTACCAATAGTTGGATCGGACAACCAATGCGATTGTCAGCCGGACTAAGCTTCCACTTCAGAGCGCTATGGTGATGAATTCTCAAACTCGTTTGTTGTTAGCAACCATTCGCAATACTTCGCCATTCTAACTTACGCGGAAGTTTATTCGGTGGAATATCCCGAGTTCATCCGAGCTATGGTGCGTATGTGTGTGTGGAATATTGTATCGGCCTTCATCGAATACTGAAGAGGTTTTTCGAATATTGAATCTTTGTTGGACGGCTACATGGATGACCAGACAAGAGAATTACTCAGCATTTTGGGCGTGAACTGTCTCATTGATAAATTTAAAGGTAAGTATGGCAATCAAGAACAGATATTTTGCTGTAACATTCATGTTTCTGTCTTTCTGGTTTAGCTTTTTGTTGGGTCTATTGGATAGTTTCATCGTCTGTTTTCTTGAAGCGATTATCGGTCAGTTTTGAATTATTGAATAAGAACTCGTTGATATCTAACTAAGATTATCGTTAGCATTGGATCCCACCCACACAGCAGAGGATATTGTAGGGATTTCCTATTTTGATTCTCAATATGCCTATTTGGTTCCAGGGACGTTGGGATCATTATAGAATATTTGTAGAATGTTCTCAAATGATTGAAAATGCCTTGAGATAAGTGGAAGGGTACCAGATACCATATTGGGATGTGTGTTGCTGTAAAGTTTGATGAGGAATGCAGCCTTCCAGTATTTGGTGTGATAGACAGAATATATTCAAATGAAAGTGGTGATGTGTTCATTTTATATGATGAAATATATACATTAGGATTGCATGAATGTTATTGGGCATATGAAGTAGTAAAAACGGGGAAGTGTAAATGTGTAAACATTTGTGATTTATTGTCCTTCCAGCCAGTTATTTTTGTAAGGATGGCGGACAACAACTTTTATGTGGCCTTTAGACATGCAATTTGAGAGGCATTGACATCTATCTCAATGTATATGCCCTTTTGTAAAGGTTGGAATTTAATTTGTTTTACAAATAAACAATATATGCGAACATGACGTGGTTATCATCTTCATTTTGCCCTTCCTCTATGCTTTCAGGAAATCTTGGCTTTGCAGCTAGTGTTATATGATATACATAAGTGAAGGCTTAATGTTGAAAAGGTATCGATATCTGACTTTTTAAAATATTATCCCAAAGCCCGATTTTATAAAGTATTGTTAGCGTCAACGGCCAGTTCAAGTTCTTCGAAATCGAAGATTGTGGAAGAATTTATGCCATAAATTTTTCAAATCGACTAGATATTTAACCAGACATAAAATGGCCAATAAGTATTTTGAAAGTTTGTCGTCTATTATTGCTCAATCAGAGCACCTGATATTCAATACTGGTCAAGCAAGAAATGTAGAGAGTGCATAGTCTTGACAGCATAGCGATCACTTGCTACTTCCACTACAGTTGGATGTCGGACCTAACTACGTAGGCAGCGGAACCATGAAAGTTGGTCGGTGCAGCCATTTCTGACGTATCTATTTAAAATGGTTGCCACAGCCAACTAATTGGATGGCGCTCCAGTATCCAACAAAGTTGGTTACGACAACCAATTCTCGGGTTCCTTCAGCCGACCTTTTCTTTCAGTGTGTCATACATTGTTTATACCCAAGTACTCTCAAATAAAGTCGAGCGTTCACGTTTCAATTCCAGTTACCTACTAATAAATGGAAACGTATTGATGGAAAGAAAACGAATGCAAATAAAAATTAATACCAAGGATAAAACAAAATCAAATTGCATAGTGTATGCTACACGCTCAATCTAATAACACGTTCCGTGCTGATCAAAGGTAAATTACGTCTATCATGCGTTTAGTGCTACGTTTGAATAATACATAAAATTGAAAGTAGCGTAAGAAGTTTATGACACGCAATTAGAGATTATCACTTCTTTTAAGTATGTACATTAATAATGTCCGTTGATGTATCAGTTTTCTGTTCTTGGCACGTCCACGAAGAAAACCATTAAACTTTTTTTCACTAGCTTCAGATTGATTAGCAGGTAACTGGAATTGAAACGATGAACGATCGACCTGACTGAGATTACTTACCTTTTACTGAGTCAAAACAATTTCACTCAGTTTTCATTTCGAGAATTCTGGCAGCTGATTGGCAGATTTGCTTTTTAGGCTGTCTCTATTCTAATATCCCGATCCTTCGCTTCAATACGATTCAGCAATTTTCGAACGATGGATTTGAGCATGTGATGACTAGGTACGCATGGTTAACATAACACTGAAGAAATCTGCCGGTTTCAGTTAAGTTGTATTGAAAGTCGGAGAAATTCTCCAGATTGCTACACGTGGAGTGCCTCATCCCGCATATAAAAACTATTTTATTTCTCACCCCCAGTTTCTTTTCCCCGTTTGCCCAGCATCCTTATCCCAATCACGGCCTTCAGCTAACCATCGCCTCACATTGCCTCATCGAGCAACCTATTCTGTCTCCTCCTGACCTCATACAAAAGTTTCCTCTCCTGACCAACCATATCAAACACCTACCCGTTTCTCTTCCTTTCCATTCACGGCACCTCCATCGTCTCCCACACCCACATCTCAAGCACCTTCAGACTATTCTCCAATTTTGAGAACACCGGGACTGCAAAGCACATATGTACGGAATGCAACACAGGAAAAATCATCCGCTTTATGCGGGACTCGAACCAGGGTCCCTTGACTGCAAACAGAGTGCTTTAGCCAGTTAAGCTAACGAGGCGTCCTTTTCCTCTGTGGATGTTTGTGGGCTCTTAGGGGCGAGATATTTCAGATTGCCGTATTTACAATGAAAAAAGCTGTCGCAAGTCGTGTCGTGACATGTCATACGTGTATGTGGAATTTCGCAGACTATTCTCGCCCTCCTTGTCGGAGTCCACCTTTCTGCCCATAAAAAGCTTAACTTCAATCTTGAAACAGGCAAAGGAACTACGACGAAGGGCTAAGTAGACATCGGGACGATCCTGAGAGGCTGAAGACAGAAAAGAGGCAGAGGAAGGAGGCGGCAGAAAGTGGAGCAGCAAAGGAACTATAGTACGAACTTACTGGGAAGAAAGGAAACTTCGCAACGCCGTATTTCCACCGACGGAGTCAGCCACACGCACGGCGAAGATTTCCTCTCTTCGCGGGGCAGAACCCCAAAGATTTTGCGCGGAGCGCACTGGTCGTCGCATCCCACTCACCTCTCCGCCCAACATCCTCAAGATCTCCCCTCAACTGATGGGCTTCCGAGGGAGGGCGTTCCACAATGAATCGACAAACCCTCTCGAAAGTCAAGACGGCGCGGGGTGGCGGTGCACTACACCATGTTTACTCGTCACGTCCGTGGCAGGCGTTTGAGCAGGGATAGAGTGGAGGGGAAGAACCCCACCCTTCGCGAGGAGAGATGAAAAATGATTAATCGACGCGTGGATTCTTTCACCCAGTATCATCCCACTTCGCCGTACCTCCGAACCGCGCGGGTTACATCTACATCTACATCTACGTAATACCCTGCGAGCCACCACGAGGGTGTGTGGCAGGGGGTGAAGATCACCAAACATGCACTATTGCCAAGTAAGTAGGATATATAATGTAGACATGCTAGAAAATAGGGTCATAGTTTATTAGTTACTACAGTAGATTATTAGTTATTGCAAGTCATTGCAGTAGTTATTACAATAGAATATTAGTTCCTACGGTATAGTACAGGTTAAAATATGCATAATAAGGAAGGGATTATTGGTAGTTATTACATGCATCATGCACTACAGACTATTCTAACTATGTTTCACCTACCTATCCCTTTTGCTACTTGCCTATTGTTCTCTCTTATGGTACGCGGGAAAAATGACATTTTAAATCTATCGGTACGACAATCTATCTCTCTAATCTTGTTCATATAGTCAAACCTAGCATAATACGCAGGGGTTCTTAATATATATCTAACGTCATCTGTGAACAAATCGGTTTCGAATTTACTTAAAAGGTTTAACCTAAATTTTAACCTGCGTTCTGATAGTAATTCCCATCCTAGTTCTTCTATTAAACTCGTAACACTAATACAATTATCATAACGACATTTAACAAACCTAGCAGATCTCCTTTGCACGCGCTCTAATTCTTTTATCATACCTTCCTCGTAGGGATCCCATATACTAGCGGCATATTCTAAATGAGGCCTGACAAGTGTAAAATAGCTTCTTTCTCGGACTCTCTCATCGCATTTGCCTAGAACCCTTTTTACGAATCCTAATCTACGGTTTGCTACACTAGTTATTTCCCTGATGTGTTTCCCCCATGACATGTCTTCACTGATGGTGACGCCTAAGTATTTAATTGATTCTACGTTACATATTTTGTTTTCTTTGATGCTATAATTATTCCGGGGAAGGCCATTCTTTTCCAAAAATTCATAATCGCGCATTTCTTCAAATTTAATTCTAGTTGCCATCTATCACACCAATCATCAATCGCATCTAAATCCTTAGCTAAACACTGTCTGTCCTCTTCATTTCTAATTTCTTTATACACTACTGCATCATCGGCAAAAAGACGGAGCTTGCTATTTTTTACTACACTATTTAAGTCGTTTACGTACAGAAGAAATAAAAAATTTACGAAGCGTTCTACATTTAGTTGACAGTATGGGCGCTCATGGAGATTCGCTTCCGGTGTAAATCTCCATAAGAAATAAGTACATACGATGTTGCAAATAGCAGAAAAATATCAAGATAAATCCACGCCGTATACTGACATCTCCTCGGGAAGTCTATCATAATGCAAGTATTATTTCCAAAATCAAGGAAATTAAATATAGCACTGTCCTGCAGATGTTTACCTACGTGGACGAGAGGTTTCCTAAGGAAGAAAGGGCTAACTTTGGCAACAGCATATTCCATAAGGCCCATGCATATGTGGAACCCTCCATATTATTTGGTTAATAGGCACATGACGACGTGAATCATGGCGTATACCAAAAGCCACATTATTTTCATCCATGCCTCTCATAAAAAATCTGCAAAAATATTAAAGGGAATCACCAAATGATAAGATTAGTCTACAAATTTACTCTTCAGAATATTTTTCCAATGGGAAAGAAAACGAAGGCAAACAAAAATTGAATTTCAGTTATGCTTGAGGTGCATTTTTCCGGCGTATTGCTGGAGGGAAGGTTTTCATGTTTCCATATTCAAATAAGGAGGTCTGACACCTATGTTTTCAGGATCGACTCCGTCAGTATTTCCGTCTTCTCTGTCAAATCAAGACGATGGAAGCTGACTTAGCATGATGAAACGTCAGTGTTTGACTTCTAAACAGGGTAGGAAATTCGCAATCATCATTCACATTGTCAGTTCATTAGAAACAGGGTTTACTGTAATTTAATTCATAATAGGTTCATCTCTGAAACGCTCAGAACGAAATCATTTTAAGATATAACTAACAACAAATACATCAACAAGGAATGGCTGTCATCGAGCGATTTTGCAACTTCGCAAATTAAGGAGAGAATTAAAATAGAAAAAGAGGAAAATGTCAGGCAACCTCTATGTGGAAGTGATATTTCAGTGATATACAACTAGTTTTATCCTCAGTATGAACATCCTTCCTCGTCCGCTTGCACACGCGATTTGAACTTTAATGCGTAAATGTAAAATTAAAATAAAATAGTAAAATTATGTTCGCGCTAATAAACGGAAAAAATGTTCACCGAGTCTCACAAATTACAAATAAATGACGAGTTTTTATTAAGCCTGCTTACTTCGCGGACGAGAGGATACGAGTGCACTGGAAAAGCGTGAGAGGCAAGTTTCGAGAACTTTGTAGAAGCTTCGACGGAAAGAAAGAAACACTACGATGTAATGTATGACGCGACGGCGAGGAGAGAAGGCGGGAGGAGAAAATTGGGAGGCGCAGAACAAACTTAGGGGATGCAGCAGATAATTTGAAGCTAAGGAATGGTGTATACTGAGACGGGAGGGCGAGAACATTAAGGTAGCAGGAAATAGGGAGAAAAAGGAGGTATTTTACGTAGAAATTTAGAAAGATAGAAGGTATGATACCCTACCGAAAAAAATTGTGAGGAGGAATGCTGTAGCGGATGAACATGTAGGTCTTATATAATTTTTTTCTAAAGTATTCTACCGATTAAGGTAAGTTTTGTTGAATGTCAGAGAATCTCCTCCCGGTTCTCTACACTTTCAGGGGCCTATCTCTCTCTAGTACATCCTTTTTCCCCTCAGCGTACGATCTACCCTTCATCATCCCGTCCATGAAACCTTCTTTCGAAAAGTCTCTTTCTTCCTATTCCCCGCTTACCCAGTTCGTACATACATATATATCCTATAATATATATCCTAACTGCAGTATGAAAAAATGAGCAACTTACACTGTGATAATCTTTATTACGACCGGTTTCGCTTTTTACAGCATCTTCAGGTCCTGCATACTGCAGTTATGTTCCGTTTTCATACTGCAGCTACGCTCCGTTTCCACTATATCAGGTCTGAAACAACAGAGTATGTCATATACCTTAACTCATGCCAAACGCAATAGCCATTCATATCCCTGATTTTCCCAACCTCAAGAAGATTTCACTTACGTTGCCAACATTAATAAATCAATTTGCACGATGACTTTTTAACGAAGGCCGTGAATAGGCTGATTATTGATTATAAATACAGAAAAAAACACCCCATTCGGCTAAACCAGTTAATATTTTCTCCACAGCGAGGCGGATAGCGTCCAGCCCGCTGCCCCATCCACTGCCCCCGTCCCCAACTAAGCATTCTTTCCTTCCTCCTGCCACACAGTCTTGCCTCCAGCCTTCCCCTTCCCAAGGCGCTCGCTTCCCTGAGATACATCTCCCAACCTTTTATTCCTCCACACACACCTCATACACAGGAGGAGACCGAGCCGTCTTCCCAAACCCCCACAGACCCGCATGAGATTCACAACCCCCACCCCGCCCTGCCTCCCACTCTTTCCTTCCTTTCCCTGTTCCCAAGCTGGTAACTAACCGACGCTACCCCTACAACCTCCTCCTCTTCCCACCGCTCCCTTCCAAGACGCTTGACTCACTCCCCCGAACCGCCTTTTTCCATTCCACCCCTCCACCCTATTACTCCTCTCACCCTTGCCAGGTGTCCACACATCCAATCCCCCCTGCTTCCCTCTTTCCTTTTTCCCTCCACAACGCCTCACCCCCATCCGCCAACCTTCTCAGAAGACCCTCATTCCCCAAGTCCACCCCACCCTCCCCCGCACAGTCCGGGGGCCCCTATTGGCCTTTGTTTTCTAATCCCCTTTCCTCCCCCATTACCCGCAAACAAACCCCTCCTATACTCCTCCGCCGGCCTTCCCACTCCTCCCACCCCGGCCACGCACCGAAACCAAGCCCGCCCGCCCTTCTACCGGCGCTTCTCTTTCTGCCACCTCCTTCCTCTGCCTCTTTTCTGTCTTCAGCCACTCACGACCGTCCCGACGTCTACTTAGCCGTGTTCCGAGTTCGCCGCGGCGTCCCTTCCCGCCGCCTTCCAAGGAAGCTTGTAATTTCCAGCCGCAAAAGCGTTCCCATGGGAAGTCACGAAAAGAAAGTAGCATACATACGTATATACCAGTATGAACTAATTCTTCACCGGCAAATACAGTCCGTGAAGTGTTCAACAAGGGGCGACGAAAAGATTGCGGGAAAATGAGCAGGGGAGGACAATAATCAGTAGGCACCTGAGCTTCCAGGATGGAGATATTTTTGAAAATAGTTTTCTACTGGTTAAGGAAGGTTTGTTGAATATCAGCGAATCTCCTCCCGTTTTCTACTTGTTCAGTGGTCTACCACGCTCTAGCATACCTATTTTTCCTCAACATAAGATCTACCCTTCTTCATCCTGTCCATGAAACCCTTTCTCTTTCTTCCTCTTTCCCGCTTGCCAAAATCCTTCCCTCTATCACATTCTTGAGCAGCCCATCGCCCCTTATAACAGAATTAACTATTATTTCACAAAATATTTCATGGGAAACGAGGGGAGAATCTTTTAAGTACATTTTGACACATGCAAGTGACCTCTACACTTGAGTTCTACATCTACGAAATATCGTGCAAGATGGGGATATAGGCATGTTAATATTTACTGAGAATTATAATAGTCGATGATAAGCGAGGCACCCGTCGAGACGTAGGATGAAATGGAAGAACTGATCCGAGAAGAGTTCACATGCGTAGGCTTTGAGATGCATTCACGATGGGATCACCACCTGATATTCTATCAATTGATTAGTTGAATGATCTACATCTACATACTACTTTGCGAGCTGCCTCATACGTGTGGCACAGGGTGTTAGGATAGTAGTCGAAAAGGTGTTAAGAGTAAGGTTTGGGAGGTGTAATGGTGAAGCATACTATGGGAGTGTTTGAGTGGAGCTCAGTTTTGATTATAGTCACTCATTGTGCTTGAAAAATGACGAATTTTTGTACCAATTTGTTCGGCAATTCAACTCTCTCATTTTATTGCTTCAATCGGGCCTAGATATGAAGTGTAACGTGAAAATGATATATTGTGTCGCTATGAAACACACCTGTTCCGAACTTATCAATCATATTAAGCCTAGCGTGTAGCCTCCGAGTCCTTGGAGACTCCCAACCTAATCCCTCTAAAAGATGTGCAACACAATATTATCGTCCGTAGAAGTTTTTAATGAAACCCGCAGCTTTCCTTTGTATTTCATTATTTATTTTGCTAATTCTTTCGGTCCAGAGTACCATATACTCGCGGCGTATTCAATGGACAAGGCCCCTCATTCGTGTCTCCAAATTTTTATGCAATCGTTTCATACCTTTTAAGTTGTATCTCATGCTTCACATCATTTTAAGGAACAGGAAAGTCATAGAACCAGTTAAGGGAAAATTTTTTACTCCAGATAGGACGTCGAGAAGTGTAACTTAAGAGGATCTGAGGAAAGAAATGTTGAAGATTGGCGGCAGTTTAATGTCCCTTTTTTTAAGGGTTTTTCCGTAAAGTAACAATCCAATACTTCCCAATATGGCTTACGACGTCGGATTTCCTGAATGAATTCAAGAAATCCGACGATGAAAAATATTTTGAGGCACGCCGGATTTTGATCAGTAGACATTTTTCCTTTTTTTAAATCATTTCCATCCACCCCTACTCCATCACTCGAACTGCGCGGGGTATCAACACTCGCGAGTGGTAAAACTGCTTATTTTCAGACGGATTTATTTCAATGTTGGGAATGAATCCCACCACCCTACAGTAGGCAATAGCTTCACCTCCTACATATCACACCTTCTCACCGTGATCTCAGAATCAGAAAGTTACATTTAGAAAAATGATAGTAAGATAAGAACAGTTTCAGGTGGAATTTCGTGGGACACAGTTCAAGATATAATAACACTTAACTTCATAACTCTTTGAGATGTAAATTCAAATTACAACGGAAAGATAGCAAGAGCATGACTTGGAGGAAACCCAGGTGAGATTCTACTCCCCTGGGATGGAACCTTCTTGATAATGGTGTTACCGCTGCAACTTTCTTGGACCCTTAGCTGCGTCTCTGGAAGTAAATCTTGTCTATAATTTAATTTTCCGGGAAATGGCACGGTCCAGCATCCGCACGAGTAGCAGGATTGGGAGAGGGGAGGCGAGAGACCGGGAAAAAACACGGTACGTTATACACTCCCCACCTCTGTAGTGAACCAGTACCAAAATCCAATCCTCGTACACTACACCCCAGCCCCCAGGGCTTCAAACGTCCCCCCTCATCACTCGTCTCCCCCCTATCGCATCTCCGTGGAGACGAAACGAACGTCTCTGAAGGAAACGAGAGCGAGACGCGGGGAAGCTGCCACCGAGAAGAGATGAGAAAGGCATCGGAAAGGTTGGTGCAGGGGTGAGCAAGGGGGGAGTTCCCCCGCTGCGCCAGAGCGGGGCTCATTTGGCACACGCAGTACGCGGTGGGAAGTCAGGTTTCCCTCCCTCCGTAATAGGGTTCAAAGGGGGCGGGGCCGCTTCACTCCTCTCCCGCTCCCTCTTCCCTAGCACACACTCGTTATCTCGCCGCGACCCTGCGGTCGAATGAACCTAGGGGGACGTCAAAACCAGGGCCTGCGGAGTCTTCCAGAAGAAGTAAATTTAGACCCACACCTAGGATTAAGAAATTTGATGCAAGAAGACGAGAGCACGGGTGACAGGGTTATCTACGTAATTGAATAGGATGGGAGACCCCCACTTCAGTCCAAAATATCACACAATACGAAGACAAAGATGAGGGACACTAGTGGTGGGCCTGATAATGACTACGGAGATAAATTTTTCCGCTTGAACAATATTTAATTGTCACTGCAGACATTAGAAGACGGGCATTGTGTCAGGGAAGTCAGGAGGGGAATAGGCTAGCAAAAGAAGCGCTCAGCCATGAGAGGGAGCTGAGGACGGGGACTTTGGGGTAGATTGGATTGAAAATATTGGCAAAGCATTTAGCCTGGAGAGTAGCGTTGTATGCAGCAGAACTGTCGACTCTAAAGCCCGTTTTACATGAGGCACATAATAGGAAAATCTAAAACCCAATGTTTTTCTCAAACTGGCGAGCTGTAATTACTGAACTGAAGCAGGGGGTATTTTTCCATCTCGTATTCATACATTCGCGCAGGCGCCGTTTCACATGGCGCAATTTGTAATGCACGTTCGTATATACATCCATCAGACTGCGCAATCACGTGCCCCGTGTAAAATGAGCTGAAGAAAAGGGAACGAGAAAAGGAAGAGAGGCTGTGAACTTAAAGGACGACGAACTACTAGTAGGAATTGTTTGGCATATTAAGGTGGGGAGACGGCACTGCTGGAGGAGATTATGAGAAGACAGGGGAGGTGGTAGGAGTAGGTAATATGAGGCGAAGGAACGTTGACGGCCGCGGTAAAGGGAAGAATGTTGGGTTAAAATTACGTTTCACTCACATACAACCCCCATGATTCCTCCATAATGCTCTCCATCACGATTTCAATAGTTCCACATTCCAGTCCATTCAATCACCCGATTCTAATTATCATCCTTCAAACACGGGCCTCAATTTTCCATTCTTCGCTTACTTATTTTCACGTTTTCACGGTTCATCCCGCACGTTTTCACGACCCCTGACTCATATCCTAAACGGTTATAATACATTTTCATAATCTCTTATGAAACTTCAGGTTCCAGAGCCAAATCAACCCACTGAAAAATCTGACACTCCACCAAAAAAACTTATACTCGATCTTAGTTATTCCCGATGCCCTAATTATTTACGGACTGAAGAATACAAGGATATATTTCCGAATCATGGCGTTTATTTTTAGAATTGTATACGTTAACTCGACATCATAAGTGAGATTAAATGCAGAAGAATGAGATGGGCCTGACACATATTAAGAAAAGAGGACGGGTGTGTGATGAAGGTGGTTTTGAGAGGAAATGCAGAAGGAAGACGACCCCTTGGAAGACCGCGACAGAGATGGTGGAACCAAGTAAAGACAGATTTGAAGAAGGTTGGAGCTGCAGAGGAGGATGCAATGGACCAAAAGAGATGGAGGGGATATGTTGGTGCGGCTACATTTCTCCCAGAAAATTAGTGAACACAGGAAAGGCGAAGATTGTTCAACCATGGTCACATTCCTCAACCTGTATAAAAACATAATTTAGACAAATAATCACGCCGGAACCATTGTAACTGGAACGCCACTTGTAAAATGGAAGTTGAGCCCAATAATTCTTACTAGGTTTGAGCGAACATCAGACGAATGAAGGCAATGCGCTAACAATGTTTGATTTTGGTACGAGATGGGATTGTAAGACATTTTTGGGTCAATTATACACATGCAGAGCTTCATCGTGTGAAAGGATATTGAGTAGTGATGGAGATAAATGAAATTTTACAAGTTGAAGCTTGAAAATGAACCAATACAGATAATGTTCACATTCGCTAATTCAAAGCTCGGTGCGTTCGAATACAACTTTTAGCGACCTCGCATTAGGACGATAGCTTTCGTAACGGTTGGCTGATTGGCCAATCACAAGGTCGAAGCCCTATTCGAAAATGTTGAAAATGAATAAATAAATATACTCCCTCACTCTCATCTCACTCACCGGAAGCTTCTACATGCGACACAGTGCGGTACCGAGTGGCGGGAGAGGGAAAAAGGCTTTTATTTGGCCATGCATAAAACACAACACACTCCTATGCTGCCCTGCATTTATCAGACGACCAAGACCAAGTTTCACCAAAGCGAGCACGAAAAAATAAACAAGATTGATTGCCCTAAAAAATTGATTTTTTTGCGTGGACTAAAAAGTTCGACACATTCGCAAACTATTTACAACCGCTGCAGCGACGAATCTCGTTGCAACGCTATGATCCAATGTTTTTTGTCATGCGGAGTACGTTTGATCATTTCGACCTCGCATTTTTCCCCCGGGGGCCATGATGATTAGTAATTCGTCCACGCCAGTGAAAAGCGCTCAACTGGAGATAATATCTGACACATGGTATCCAAAGTGATCCGGTGCCGGAACACACTAGGCATTTGGCATGATTCCAACCGAGCACTTTTCATGTGTAATTTGATCACTCATAGAATTACGCAGAGAGATTAAACACGTCAAAATATACTTTAACGGCGACAGTAGGAAGAGAGACGACTATATCTGTTGGAAGAGATATACCTTTGAAGGTAGGTTTGATTTGAAAATGGTTACTCCGACCAGTCTCCTTTTCACAGGCGCAGGTTTTCTTTCGTAACGATTCCATTCATTTACACGATGGGATGTTTGGTGCGTGGGGTGGGAAGAAGTTAAGTATAATGGAGCCTACGAGGATAGGCAGGTTATAAGCTGAATAGAGGAAAGAAATGGTGTAAGGAGATCTGGTAAAATCTATAGGACCTTTTACTCTCTAACATTTCAACCTACCTCAACAGACAGTTTGCCACTGTAATAATAACTTCCAAATGATTTCATAATTCGCGGAATTGTCTCATCAATTATTTCAAATAACTTCAAGAAATGGATATTTTTTTTAATTTAAAGTATTCTACCGATAAAAGAAGGTTATGTTGAATGTCAGAGAATTTCCTTCCAGTTATCTACACTTTCAGGGACCTATCTCGCTCTAGTATAATCTTTGTCGTCTCAGCATACGAACTACCCTTCTTCATCCGGTCCATGAAATCTTTTCTCTTTCTTCCTTATCCCCGCTTGCCATGCATCCTTCCCTCTATCACATCCTTCCCTCTATCACATCCTTGAGTAACCCAATCGCCCCTTATTACATCCTCGAGCCACCTCCTCTGCCGATCTCGAATTTCCTCAAGAAGTTTTCTTTCCTCGCCCACCATCTCAAGCACTTATGAAAAGGATGGAAAAGAAAATAAGTTTCGCGTGGTACTAAAAATGACCAAAAACCATCTTGTTTAACCCCAAGGCGTCGATATTCGCCTTGAAGATAGATGGCTTAGGGGTGTAAATGGCTACCACACCTGACTGGAAATTGGGAGATTCATGAGCGAATCAAGTTCAATGATTTATCACGGCGAATTTCATCCCTTGATGAAAAATAACCTTAGAGGAGGAAAGCAAGAATGCTTGAGCAATGTTTTTAGGTCTTAATGGCGAGCAAGCGGAGTCGTGTGAGGAAGTCAAGAGATAACCAAGATAAGAGGAAGTTCGAGTAAGAACTGCCCAAAACACTAGCAGTAAGCACAATAATAGATGTTGAGGATAGTTTCAAGCCTTACTTGGTGGAATTCCTTGGTATCAGGGATAGAAGAATTAACTCTGCAATTCCACTGGTAAAATATTTATTCACCATGTAGTGCATAAATCTTTTACCATGTGGAATTGCAGAGTTAATTCTTATATCCCTGATAATAGATGTTCTACAAAACGCATAAATAGGCAGGTGAAACCTCTTTCAGACTCTGATTCTCAATCAAGCTGGTATTTCACGAGGAAATGTGTAACGTTTCACGAAGGAAACGGACACACAAAGCAACTGAACGAACCCCACGCCAGTGATTCCAGCACTTTAACCCATTAATTCTTTTTACTGATTTAGAACACCAATTTTTAAACGGTTTGTCTCCCGTCCGTGCAAAAAAAAACCATGCTTTATTTTTTGGCATTCAAACTTGCGGAAGCGACCGAGTTACCAGAGTGAATACCGAAAATGTCAAATTGGTGAGACCACTAACGTCTCTTTTATCCTTTTTTAACGATGAGCTACCGACAAACGCTTCAGGCAGAGGGCGATTTATGAAAAATAAATCCATTTACTCTGAAAAAAAATACACGAACCTCTTTGCCTCGATAGGGAAGGGGTGAGTCGACTTTAAAGTGGTTTTCAATTGGAATTGAAACGGTGAAACTCGACTCGGAATTCGAGTGCAGTATATCTATACGTTTGAACAAATGCAATTTATAACGGGTGTGTAGAGCTGTGAGCAAAGATAAAAAATAAAAACCACCTCACAAATGGTAAAAGAAATTCCCGGAAAAGAATTATCGGAATCATTTCGTGAAAGTAGACATGCGGATAGGAGATGATGATCAAAGCAACTGAGCACATGATTGAAAGTACACCATTAAGAATAACGCCATATTCTGCATGTTCCCTGAATGACTCTTGTATCACGTTTTCATAGTTACATTATGGATTTCTTCAGTAGTTTCTGTAGCATATGTAATTTACTGATAAAGTTGTGATTTCTGGCAAAGTAAATTTCTTCACTGTAGTTAATGTCGGCGATGAGTACCCCCAGCCAAACACCCTTGTGGAGGCTAGCAGGGTAATAAGCAGATGTAGATGTACACGCGTGAACATGAAATTCACATACCCCTCGCGCAGATCACATTTAGAAATCACATGACCACCACAGATAAATCTCGTTACCATTTCACGAGAGTAACCGTGTCAAAGTCTGATTATAATGACGGCATTGATCTCACGATAAAAAACACGCGTGTTAATGAAATACATATATATGGCGCGCGGGCCATACATAAATCGCCAAAGGAGAAGGGTAGCTATTTATGCTTGGTTAACACCTACCGCCCGAGAAATAGTTGAGAGGAAGGATTGTGAGCGAGGCGCCTGAAGGAGGGAGAGACTTCTTTTTTAAATGGAAGGCGGGATTACGGGCGAATGAGAATAAAGTATAATTGGGGCGATGGAAATAGCGCAGCAGCAGATGGGATGGTTAGATTACGGGATGAGATTTCCCAAAACTCCCGTCGTGCCTCTCGAGAACAGACGACCTATTCATCAATCCACACTCGGATAGGGGAGTGTGGAGTGGGGAAGCACGGGAGAGTGTGGCCCCTCCCCCCCACAGACTAGGAGGATTTCCCACTTCCCTTTCCCAAAGCTATAAGTCAAGCCGTGGAGGAGACATCCCTCCAGTATTCCCTCACTCTACACACCTCTTTCTCTCCGCTGTTCGGGCCGGGCAGTATG
Source organism: Ceriagrion tenellum (assembly GCA_963169105.1). Lineage (NCBI taxonomy): Eukaryota > Metazoa > Arthropoda > Insecta > Odonata > Coenagrionidae > Ceriagrion > Ceriagrion tenellum. The sequence continues at coordinate 69,829,634 of OY720635.1, forward strand.
GTCGACGGAGGAAGCTTCACTGGGACGCTTGGGCATCTCACCCACATGGCGCCATGCAATCAACTACGTAAGTGTGGGGCAGGAGGGTGAATTCTCACGAAAACATGTACTACCCTACACCTCATCACATGAAGACAGGATGCTAGTGGCGGAGGTTCGGAGAAGGCATGAGGAGTGAATGGAGGGAGCTATGAGTGGCAAAAGCATGCTGTGGAGGACGCTGTGGAAGCGCGGAAGAGGATAGGAATTCTGGATGAAATAAGAAGGGGTACACGATATGAGGAATTAACGAGAGACCAAATGGCAAGCTATCTATTGGGATGCATCTTAGCAATGGGGATTATTAGATAAGAACTGTCTAAAAACCTAACGGTCAGCTGGCTCGATACCCACTTGAAACACCTATAGAAATCACAAAGGCGAAGAAAATAAGACGGATTCACCGTCTCGAACGGATGGGTGTTAAAATTCATTTTTCCTGTGCCCCACTCACGGCCAAAAAAAGAGCAGATCGATACGCTTTAAGAATTAATTCGGCCGAAACACACCTGATTAATTATCGCTTCCATTTCTCAATTCCTATTCCTCACACCCTTCCTTTTTATGGGCGGTTTCCTGTCATGATGGAGATACGCGGGTCGATGATGGAGATATGTGGCAAATGTTTTAGAAACCGCAAGTGCTAACGAGTTACGCTGAGTCACGAATGTATATCGATATAAGATGTGTGCTCGTGAGTGAGACGTACCAACTGGTTTGCTCACCAATTAACATCTTTGGACTCTCAAGTAATTAATTACGACACCTCTCGAGTAACAGAAACATTTTGTAGTTAACGTGGCAGCCGTTACGATTAGAAGGCAATCGTTTGCGGAAAAAAGACATTTTAAACCTGTCCATTTAAAGTTCTTTCTACCTAATTTTATGCTCGCGATCTAATGAATTGTAGTATGCTGGGGTTTCCAAAAAACAACAGCGTCCTTAAAAATAAATAAACTCAGCACTTACTGCCGAATATCTAGTCTAAAGTGTACGCGGTCTGTCATTTCCCATTCTCGTAATTGCTGTAGACTGGTAACAATAATAATAAAATTATTGTAACGGCCAATAGCATACTTTGGCGATCATCACAGCACATCGGATTTCCTCCCTCCGCATCGCAAAGCTAGATTGTCAAGTAGTTCGGAACCTTCCGTTCTATGCTTCCCTCGCGCGCTCACTTCTTTCTCTTCCCTCTCCTCCGGCGGGACGGGCAGTACGTTCGAGGACGGATGCTCCACCAGGCACTCTGGGCACTTACCACGAGTCTGCGCGTCACTGTTCCATCCCTCATTGTCCGACAGACGGCGAACAAAGGGAATCCCGGAAGAGGCCGGAATGACCGAAATCTCGGGCGAGTCGGGAGTCCAAGCACGGGGTTGAAACCCGCTACCGGAAAATGAACCGACTTAAACAGCAATTCCACGCGCTCTTACAAGCCGGAGATGTTCAAATTCGTCGGGCCAAGTCGGCAATTCGTCATTCGCAGTCACTAAAGACGAATTTAACCACTAAATTTTAGTTCTGTTTTTTCGCCCCATTGGAATTTGCAGAGTATCAGCTATTAATCACTATAGCGGTATCATTTCCCACTACTTTCGATGTATAGAATTATAATTACATAAGTTGAGGGGTATATTTAATTTTATTCATCACAGCATCACATCATTTTATTTATCACAGCGTAGATTAAATTATAGGCTTAACCTCCTAACTAAATTTCAGGAAAAACATTTCTCTGACGACGTAAAAAACATACTATTAACCCCCTCGTACTAAGGCAGATTGGATCGCGCCAATAAAATTGGAGAGCTGGATTGTAGAACCGATGGGTATAAAGTGTCATTTTTTCCGCGTACCATTCGGGACCATAACAGCTGTGATTGTCGTCATGAATAGTTCGAATTGTGACAATAGGCAGACAGTAAATCTTTTTCTTTATATTCTCTACGTTCTTATTTATGCATGATGTAAATATTGATGTTCTTATTTATGCATATTTTGAATATGTAGTAGTAGTCCTTGTACCCCTTGCACGTTGGAGCGATTGACGATAGAATGTTTCTTAGCTAGTAGATTGTTAATTGGCGCGTTGCATGTGTGGTACGCTGGTTTCAATGTAGTTTCGGTGTTCTACCGTATCATTCATGCATGCCTGGTGTGGAAGCACCCCCTGCCTCACACCCTTTGGGTGGCTTGCAGGGTATGACGTAGATGTAGATTCATTTCTACTACGCCTTCTTACATCTGGTGCATCAACTATAGACGAATACAAACACACATGTGTTTGCGTTCGTCTATCATGGTGGATTTTTCACCTCTTCCGAGTTGAATGGTGAAAAATCCACCTAAGGGGGGCTCGACCCTCGGATCGGCAGGCGGGGACTCAATCCCATCGTTATTGGGGTCGACTATGTTCATAATTTCGTCATCATCAAGAATGTTTACAAAAAAAAACGATCACTGGAAAGCGTATTATGGATCAATATCGTCACTTCCTTCCTGGATTAAAATCACCCAAATTCTAGATGCCGGTTATGAATCCGTGAAAAAATTTAGAAAAAATCCCTCTGCATTCCAACTTGAATCATCCAACCACAGCTTTCAAGGAAGTTGGATGATCAAAATTTCCACGATATCTAATTAACCTTTAGCGCTGATATAGATCACGACTGACTCCAAGCACATTGGAGTTGGCACAAGGCTGAGAAGGCTGAAATTTTAGCAGTTTTGAAGGACCGAGTCACTTCCCAGATGTGATGACTTGGCCAATTAAATGAAACCAATAGCGCTTCAGGTAACCAATTCAATCCACGCACCTGATCAATTATCAGTTTTTCATTAAGTGAGTTCTCATTACTTGATACTAAAAACAATGTTTCACCTCTATAAGGGCTGAAATGTGACGCTATCATTTCCCTATGAGAAAAAGTGCTTTCAGTCAACTACACCCCAATTTCAAGAGCAATGATGTAGACGCAACTTTACACTTTTAAAGGAAAAAACTATTCCATTCCACAAATCGAGCTTAATAGAAGAACTAGGATGGGAATTACTACCAGAACGCAGGTTAAAATTTAGGTTAAACCTTTTAAGTAAATTCGAAACAGAGTTGTTCACAGATGACGTTATATATATATTGAGAACCCCTGCGTATTATGCTAGGTTTGATCATCTTAACAAGATTAGAGAGATAGATTGTCGTACCGATAGATTTAAAATGTAATTTTCCCCTCGTACTATAAGAGAGAACAATAGGCAGCGTAGCAAAGGGATAGGTAGGTGAAATATAGTTAAGAGTAGTCTGTAGCGCATGATGCATGTAATAACAACCAAAAATCCCTTTCTTATTATGTAGATACTAACCATGTGACCCTATTATCTAGCATGCCTTCATTAAATATCCTAGTTGCATGTCAATAGTGCATGTTTGGTGATCTTCACCCCCTGCCGCACACCCTCGTGGTGGCTCGCAGGGTATCACGTAGATGTAGATTTAGATGAAATCTTTTCAAAATAGTGTAATCACATGAAAAACATCACTGACATAATTTTCCCGAATCAAACTGCCATAACTTCAAGAATCAGAACAAATCGTAAAGTTGAGTCAAATTATGCCACCGTGCACATAAATCATTCATACATTCTAATCTAGATAAGCCGTTAATGGAGAATAGCTTTGTCACACGGTTTGAAACAATTACCGATGGCGAGAGGAAACACGCTAGAGCCTAGATCCAAAAAGGACTGATGCCAAAGATTTAGCATTCCCATTGTTTTACAACAAGCGACTTCCTGTCATTTTGTGTCGACCATTTTCTCGGGCTGTTCTCGTTCCTCATGCACTCGTTAATATCTCACAAGGCAGACAGTCTTTTCCTATGCATAGCCCCCGTGTGAATAACTTTTCGACAGTTCCCCGGAGAACAATGGACTTGATGGAAGCAATGAAGAACACTTCAAGGGCACTCTTGTCGCATGGCACGGCTGAGGTCGTGACTCATCGTCCGTGTTCCCTTAGGCAGAGAATCATGCCCTCTGTCTTTCCTAAAGAGAGCCCACTCAATCTTTCCCTCTGGCTCTGGTTTGAGCTTCTAAAATCTCCCGACGAAATGTCATATGGACAAAAACAATCGAACAGAACGGCCTCTCTTTATCGGTACAAGAATGCATATGTTAGAGATATGGCCATAACAAATATATATGTTCACATCTGAGACAAAGCGATCGGTTGGATCTTTGTGTGAGTGCTGTGCGTGATGTCTCTAACAAAGGCAATGGAATGAATACCAAAGGAAAAAGCGACTGATCCGGCACTCGAATTGTCGCTTGAGTGAAGGCGTTTTGAGAGCTTTAAATGACAGCGATAGGCTGGGAATGAAATCATGAGGGTGCAGCAAATTCGACTGAAGGACGTGTTGAGGGGTAACGACATGTTGAAGTGGATGATGGAAGGGCGAGTGTTGGAAAAACGTGGGAGAGAGAGAAACGGAATAAAAATCTTAAATGCTATGAAAAAAGCTAGGGATACGAAGAGTTAAAAAGAGATTTGATACTGAGAAGTGGAGACCTCATTCAACGAAACCTTGAACAAAACACCCCGCGGCAAGAGGTTTTAAAGGAAGTCCAGGGAAAACTACGTATTTAGAACAAGATAGACGTTTAGGAAAACCAACAGTTAATGTAGGTTGAAAGTTATAAAAAATCCTCTGAAGTTTTACAAGCAGCCAATCACATTTCTTCATATGCATCTACATCTACGAAATATCGTGCAAGCCACCACTAGGGTGTGTGGCACGGGGTGATTCCACACCAAGCATGCAGCACTCATCCCAGTTCGCGCATGTTCAGAACAAGTCAGAACTGCGCACGTTCCCCCGAATGCCAGGCGCAGGCCAAAAGCGGTCATCATATGATTTCATTCTTTATCTCAGATTTTTTGAAAAAGTATTGTACCGTTAAAGGTGGGTTTACTTGAATGTCAGAGAATCTCTTCCCAGTTTTTTACACTTTCCGGGGCCTAGCTCCCTCTAGTATTTCTTTTTTCACCTCAACATACGATCTACACTTCTCTATCCTGTCCATGAAACCTAATCTCCTTCCTTTTCCCCGCTTACCTAACATCCTCCCCTCTATCACATTCTAGAGCAATCCCTCTCCCCTTATTACATCCTCCAGACACTGACTCTGCCGATTACGAATTTTATCTTAACCCTCTTAGTGCGGCGGGCCGATAGATCGGCTCATGCGCCATAATTGTTTAACTTCAGTACACTATAAAAATAGAATTATTTTTTAGATGATTAAAAAGCTTTTAATGATTATACCTAATTCATTTTATACACAAAAACAAATACTGTATATGAACTTTACAAACAATAACCTCTTACTATTCATTTTCCTAAAATGGTACATTGCATTAAATTACCCTCCGCGTTTCTCGCTAGTACCGCTGGCAGAAGTCAGCACTAAGAGGGTTAAATTATATACACTATGTTAGCACACGTTCTCTACATCCCTTACATAAATCACATTCACTCTCCTCCCCTCTCTCGCTCACCCAACATCCTCCCATCCCATCACGGCCTTCATCTAACCTCCGTCCCCATCACCTCTTCCAAATACCTACTCTGCCTCCTCGTTATCCCCTTCAGAAGTTTCACCTCCAACACAACCATATCAGACACTTCCTCATTCGTCTCTCTTTACATCCTAGGCACTTATCCCATTCTCCTCAACACGCACACCTCAAAGAACAGCTCTCTATTCTCGACCTTTTTAGGCGACAAATAAAAAAATATTCGCGCCGATTTTTTCACATAAAAAAGCAAGCATGAACACTGAAGAGGTAATTTTTTTCACCGCTTCCTTCAGAAACAGTCCAGATTCGGAAGTCTAATTAACCCTATAAGCATTCCACTTGCTGCAAGTATTCTCTTAAGTGAGACCAAACAACGGAGCTGCGTTCTTTAAAGTACTCATCGCATTTACTAAGCACCTTTTCAGTCGAAGTGGAGGCACAAGAAGACGAGGGGGCTGCAAGAATGCGGCGAAAAAGAACTGACGCGGGAATTAAAAAACGGAAACCCAGTTCATACACATTTTAAACACGTAAGCGGATTAAATACTTGAGCGTTTTCGCACGCAAGCCCAGCTGAAAAAAAAACACATTCATACACGCACTTACTGGTCACGCGGCAAATCTCCGTAAGGCAGCTCGCCCTATTTCAAGGGTTATCCGACAGAGCGCAGGCCATTGACATAGGGATTTCATCACTTCCTCCCTTCCCACAAACCCAACTCTCCCCCTCGACGTGCTGCGTGCATTTTCCACGAACCCGGCCGAGTACATGCACATACGTACCTAGTTTTTCATTTGTTTTTTTTCGAGCTCCCAGCTTGAGCGAAACAAACTCTCCATTGTCGTTCCCCACCCGAAGTTCACAAGGAAAAACTTCGCGAAAACGAGATAGAGGGTAGACGCCGGGGCATTTTTAAAAGTGAAAGGTAAGGCGGAGGGAAGGAAAAAGACGAGGAATGATTACACCGCACATGTGTAGCTCGAATGGCTACGAAGGCGCAACGCCCGGATAAGTACGAGAAAAGAGAACAGGAGGAATACAAACGGAATTGAGAAGACTTGCAAAAGGGGAAGCGGAGAGCGTGTGCTCGCGGAGAAAAGGCACCTGAATGTGACGCGTAGAATACGAAAGCCAACAGCGCTAAAGCTTTCTCGCACAAGCAAGCGAGGATAGTTGAAATAATAATAATAATAATAATTTTTTCAAGTTTTGAGGGACGTACGCGGAGATACCGAGAATGAGAGAGAGAGACGGCCAAAGCAAGCCCATGCAGCCCCGAGGCCAAAACACGCCGAGCGACGGAATAGGAGAGTGAAAGAGAGAGAGAAGAGGAGCATAAAACTTTGCATTAAGTTTTTTCCCTTAGTCTTTCAGGGAGAAAAAATAAAACGAATAATCAAAACGAAAACAACAGAGCCGGACGGAAAAAAAATGTCGGGGGAAAAGAATAAATGAAATAAAAAAATTATCTTCCAGCATGAAGAAAAGGAATGAGTGGCCACAAAGGCTTTTTCCCGCGATGTACACACAGAACATCTTGAGTCCTTGTCCAACTCCTCCTCCTACACCTCCGTCCCATTGTCTCCGCCACTCTTCCTTTCTCTCCACGGCACCCTTCCTTTGTTTCGTCCCCCACTCTGCTCCCGCCCTCCCACCCCCCACACCCATCCATCCATCCACTACACTCCAAAATCCACTCGCTTCTTCCAAGATTGCGCCCCACATCTCTCTCCACACTCCAAACTCGCGGACGATGGCCCCCTCTCCTACCAAACAGACCACAACAAAACTTAAAGCCATCCACACACCATTGAGGTGGCTTGCACGATGTAGCATGGCGTAGCTTTCTGTATCATTGGTAGCATACCTACAGTGAAGTGCATGCTGATGAAAGTTAATATTTAGACAATAGTGCATGATGGTGATTAATCAACCCCTACAAAACACCCTTGAGATGGCTTGCAGGGCAATGTGTATGCGTGTGTACAGTTACATTAGATTTGGTTCAGACACGTTAGTTCAGACACACTGAAAGTGACATCAGGAGTACCCCAAGGAATAGTCATAGGTCCATTATTATTCCTTTTGTATACCAAATATATCCCCGCCGCTGTTTCGAGCAAAATTCGCCCCTTCGCGGATGACACAGTTGTTTATAGGAAAATAAACAAAGAGTACGACAAAACTGCGTAGAAAAAAGATCTACTATAAGTGAAATACTTGGAAGTATTCTACCGGTTAAAGGTAAGTTTTGTTGAAAGTCTGCGAAACTACTCCCAATTTTCTAAACTTTTAAGGCGCTATCTACCTCTAGTATTCCTTGCGTGAGCATATGATCTACCCTTCTTCATCCTGTATATATATAGCCTATTCTTTTTCTTCCCCGTTTACCCAACATCCTTTCCTCTATCACGGCCTTTGGAAACCCATACTTCTTCCTCAAGCCACCTGCCCGGCCTACCCCGGATTTCATTCAGAGGTGCACCAAAAAAATTTCTCTCTGTATCATGTTCTTCACCAACAACATTTTCACATCCTTACGCATGGTATCCTCTGCGAAGACGCAAAAATTCACTCCACTCAACCTTCTCGAGTCCATGCCTCGTAAATAATCTTAAAAACAATAAAATGAAAGGTAAAAAAGTGATCGACGTCAGTAATATCGCCTTGGTCACCGCCCCTTTCTCATTAATAGTAACTTAAGACTCTGGTAAAGAACTGGGATGAGAGCAGCATGCCTGGTGTTGAATCACCCCGTGCCACACACCCTAGTGGTGGCTTGCACGGTATTTCGTAGAAGTAGAAGACTCGCCATGACTCTGTAATTTCTTCTCAGGATGTGGTGATACGGTCAGCGTAAAGTTATTTGACACCATGAACTCACTGTGGTTGGAGACGTTCTCACGATAGCTGCGATGATAGGGGCAGACCAATGTCACAGTGAACTCACCTGAAAAGATAGGAGGAGGAAAATTTAGAATAAAAGAAAATTATACATTAAAATATGAATAAAAAATAGCATATCACCTGGCATGTTTATTTTTGACCGCAGGAGGTACCTATTATGGACCTTGTTTTTTAATATATAGTCATAAAGGGAATCACTCTGGAATAATCAACTTAAGAGTAACTCTGACAGGAACGTAATCACCCTTGAAATAATTTAGGTAAAGTCTGAAATAACCCAAATTAAAACTCTTAAGAACAACCATTTTCAGCAATACCAGGTTCCCCGAATCGGTATTTATCAGGAGTTTTTTCTATCGCTGCCTCCCAACTATGGACTGCTTATATTCTAATATGTAACGAAACATGGCTCCCATTACTAAGTTAAAAAATAAATTGTACCGGATTCGGCTAAAGTCATTATTGTGATCTACCGCTTTAAGTTTGGTTTACATCTACATCTACGTAATACCCTGCGAGCCACCACGAGGGTGTGTGGCAGGGGGTGAAGATCACCAAACATGCACTATTGACATGCGACTAGGATATTTAATGGAGACATGCTAGATAATACGGTCACATGCAGCTAGATGGTTAGTATCTACATTATAAGAAAGGGATTATTGGTTGTTATTACATGCATCATTCACTGGTTTAGATGGAGGTCAGAAAAATACTCAAGATTTATAAATTTCTAGGACGCTGTCCACCTAAGTTTCTTTCTTCGTCTCAACGTCCGTTCTGCCATTCTATATACCGTCCATAAAACCTATTTTCATTCTCCCCCTCCCCAGTGGCCAACTACTGAACACATGCACGTACTACAAGGCCAGTGACGACACCGGGTTTCCCTTCCGTATTCTCCACTGCATTCCGCTCCGAGCAACGCTAATTGCTCACATTTTCTAAATGGGCTCAAATGACTTCTAGCTCTCTCCCAACCTCTCCCCAAACGACTACTGGGACAAGTGCTGCCGGTTAACGACCACTGCCGTTGCGACACCCGAAAACAGAGCGCCATTCATTAACGGAGGGTGTGCACGCGCGGAGGACTCGCATGTTTGCCCATCCTGACCTTTGATGCTGAAGAGGGCGCTGGAGAAAATGTTAAGAGGGTGAGGCGTCACTTACCAGACGGCGGAGGAACACGCGACGCCCCCCTGAATACATACGGGCGAAATCACGCTGCACGTAACGTTACCAGCTATTTTGATAAATACACAGACGGCTGAGTATAAGTATACATTCATTTATTCGGTGAGTTACTGGTAAAGGAAGGTTTAAAAAGAAGTCATCAATAATCATCTAGATATATGGAGGAAAAACTGTATGATATAATTTACCAACAAAATTTCTTTCTTCAACTCCGCTTACGTCCTCCATCCCTTCGATGAAGCGTACTGTCATTCTTCCCATCCCAGCATGCCCGACACTACCCTTTATCACGGCCTAAAGCATTAGAAATAGGTATGATAAAAGAATTAGAGCGCGTGCAAAGGAGATCTGCTAGGTTTGTTAAATGTCGTTATGATAATTGTATTAGTGTTACGAGTTTAATAGAAGAACTAGGATGGGAATTATTATCAGAACGCAGGTTAAAATTTAGGTTAAACCTTTTAAGTAAATTCGAAACCGATTTGTTCACAGATGACGTTAGATATATATTAAGAACCCCTGCGTATTATGCTAGGTTTGACCATATTAACAAAATTAGAGAGATAAATTGTCGTACCGATAGATTTAAAATGTCATTTTTCCCACGTACCATAAGAGAGAACAATAGGCAACGTAGCAAAAGGGATAGGTAGGTGAAACATAGTTAGAATAGTCTGTAGTGCATGATGCATGTAATAACTACCAATAATCCCTTCCTTATTATGTAGATTTTAACCTGTACTATACCGTAGTAACTAATATTCTATTGTAATAACTACTGCAATTACTTGCAATAACTAATAATCTACTGTAGTAACTAATAAACTATGACCCTATTTTCTAGCATGTCTACATTATATATCCTACTTACATGGCAATAGTGCATGTTTGGTGATCTTCACCCCCTGCCACACACCCTCGTGGTGGCTCGCAGGGTATTACGTAGATGTAGATGAAAGCAACCCTTCGCCCCTCAATATCTCTTCCAGTCACCTAGTTTGCATATAAGTTTTCCTTAACCGACGAGTTCCCCAGCCAAACACCCTTAAAGTGGCTCGCAGGGTAAACATGTAGATGTATTATTAATTTTATTCATTTAGGTATTCAGTCCGCTGATTAGTAGGGTTTTCGACAGTTCTTTATCCTACTAGCACATACAAAATATAAATAATAGATACAGGTGGTGGAATCGCTCCATATTGATAGAAGCAAAACACTTACAAACGCAGATTTCTACTAATACAATATTTTTCTAGTTTTACCACATCACCTTTAAGGCTTGCTACATCTACATCTACGTGATACCCTGCGAGCCACCACGAGGGTGTGTGGCAGGGGGTGAAGATCACCAAACATGCACTATTGACACGCAACTAGGATATTTAATGGAGACATGCTAGATAATATGGTCACATGCAGCTAGATGGTTAGTATCTACATAATATAAAATGGATTATTGGTTGTTATTACATGCATCATGCACTACAGACTACTCTAACTATATTTCACCTACCTATCCCATTGCTACGCTGCCTATTGTTCTCTCTTATAACACGAGGGAAAAATGACATTTTAAATCTATCGGTACGACAATCTATCTCTCTAATTTTGTTAATATGGTCAAACCTAGCATTATGCGCAGGGGTTCTCAATATATATCTAACGTCATCTGTGAACAACTCTGTTTCGAATTAACTTAAAAGGTTTAATCTAAATTTTAACCTGCGTTCTGATAGTAATTCCCATCCTAGTTCTTCTATTTAGCTACATAACCATCTTAAAGATGTAGTAAAACTCGGTTTTTCCATATTGTAACACAACGCGGGCTTCCATATTCTTTTCCCACCGCGTGGGAGAAATAACAATTAAACACCCACCATGTTTAACTTTTCGCGGTGAAACTATAGGGAAACGGAGGGCAGAGCCTAAGCCGACAATGAAGAATTGGGGAAGGGGACGAATAGAAAAGCACTAGCGGGGATTGACAGGAGAGTTATTGAAGGGAACGGACGTGTGGTGGGGTTCTGTGCCATATTCCGGAGGAAGCGGACATTCAGCCGCGATACTGGGGCCAGAGAGAGAGAGACCCTGATACAGGACTACCATTCGTGCAGATGCTGTGATCACATTACGCCAGGACTACGGGTTCCGGAGGCTGTAAAGCTAGAGTGACACCAGCCACGTATCAACCTGTATTGTCAACAAGAGCGTAAATGTGGACTTTAATTCTGTATTTTAAAAAAGCCATACAACCCAGTTGGGTACAACCCGGATTAGAGGTTGATGCTAGTTTTGTTTTATTTACATTGGAGTAATGAATGTTTAAAGAAGATATATGGCTTAATTCAAAGAAGTTGATTATCATAAAATGTTTAAAGATAAGTAAATCATTTGAAGTAACTGTATGAGGTGCAGAATATTACAATTGTCTGGGTCATGACCTTAAGTTAAAGGTAAAGATATTATATACTTTGTTTTTCTGTGTCTTGATTCAATGATATGATTTTGTCTGATCAATTAAATTGCTAGTTATCACGTATCGCATGTTGTTTTGTGTTTCTCATGTTATCTACCGCAGAGAAGGCTGGGGCAATTGAAAAAGGTAGGAGACCGTGGTTAATTTATCTCACATTTAATTTACATTTTGATACTCACCACGTGGGCATTTTGAGTTAACGATAATAGAGATTGTTTCCATTTCTGACCCACAACGTGGGGCTGTCGGGTTGCATTGTTAATATTTTACAATATCATCTGCAAGATTTACTACATCATCATCATCTTTAAACGAAGTCGCAAAATTGAAACCAGCCAAATTGAAACCATTCCATCGAGACAGGAAGTCATTGAAATAAATTTGAATTTTAATGTATATAAAGAATAAAAAGTGAAAGGGTGGTAGTATAATACACGGAAAAAGACTCATACGACAGTTTTAAATATACATTTCTCTGGGAATTAATGCAGTTACATTCTCCGTGCATTTACCTAAAATGCATTAGCACTCCTAATTTCTATAATACGGGTATTAAAAGCAAGGGGCACGTTGCCGAGACTTCGTCTCTCAACTTTCTTAGATAAAATGAAACTTTTTCTGATTCAGAAAGATCAAGCGAAATCAAGAGAAAACATCTACTCAACCATTTAAAAAGGTTCATATCGCAGAGTGGGAACTGTTTCCCAGCCATCCGTCACTGTCTCCACAAACGAATGCACGTACAAGCATTATTATGACCTGGTATAATTTTTCATGCACAAAATGAAAAAAAAACCTCATCAAACGATTTATGAATTCATGCGTAATAAATGTGATTAAGATACCAATTCCAAAAATGTTAATGACGACGGCCAGCTCGATATGGAGCTATAAATTAATAATAAGAATTTTGGACGTGCATGAGACCGTAATTAAGTTAATGTATGTCAATATATGAATTGAATTACATAATTACTAAAGACGTGAATTCAATAGTCGGCATTCAGGTTCGGTTCTATACTTAGTTTCACTCGTTAGACTTGTGTAAGGTACAGGGTGAATGGCTCTATTTATATCAGAGAGGACGCTGAAGGGAATTTGGACCACAGTGAGCCACAGAAATGAGTTTCACGGGTGAGGATGACAGAGAGTGGAGTCTTTTCCGAAGCTACTGACATCATCATCCATCGAAGATGGTAAAAATACAACAAAAGATCTTCTAGAACAGAGCCAGCGACATATGACTGACAGGAAATAGTCAGCTACTTTACAGAAGATATATTTTAAGTGAGGAAAGAAATAAATCATTTATTTTCAGCAGGATTCCTACAAGACGTTTATTTGGGAAACCGAAAAAGAATAAAAACATAGGCGGAAAACAAAACCTCATCATTGGGTATGAGAGGCTTCTGGACAGCCCTTATCCAAGCATCCCAAATTTTCGGGACATATTTTGTTTTCCACACGAAGTCACTGGCTCGCCATTACGCCATCGTACTCTCTGCCTCTAAATACATCATCCACTAGAGAGAATACTTATCTATTAAGAGTAATGAACCCATGAACTGCAACCCTATGTTTGAGTTTCACGATTATACAATCTTATCATTCGCAATAAGCGAATTTTAAACGGCATTAAGTGTAGCATTATCGTTTTAATCATTCGTGCATCACCGTTACCAAATTCACAGTCAGCTTTTGTCAAAATCTGAGAGGGTCACCAACCTTGTGTCTCTCTTCATGTCATATATTACCCAAGTCGTCGATGAAAACACCGCGATGGGCCAAGATGAGATAGAACATAGGAAAGCCAATGCTGGTCGCTTTCGACAAAGGAGCATGTATTCTGAAAAATGAGACTGCAACAATTTCGGAGAGAAATGAAATGCTATGTATGCTAAAAGCTGAATTGGTATCGAAAAAATTAAGTGAGGCACGCATGAAACACAAAACCCTCTTCTCGCCAGTCGAATGCACACACGACAGGCGCTGCGAAAAGCCCGGAAGAGAATCCACTCCCTGGAGTGTCACCAAACGGAAGTAAAAAAATGATGGACAAGAGATTTATTTTTCGGTCCGGAAAGTTCGTGTCTTCTCCCTTCCCTGTCGATATTACGATCCACGCTTTTAATAATCCCTTACGCGACTCAGAGGCGCAGGCAACAGCTCGAATTCTTCATATCGTTATTATCCGGCTTTTACAAGTCTTCCCGAGCCTGGAGAAATACATCCAAGCCGCACTTCTTTTATCCTACGAACGTTCCTGAAAAGCCCTTTTTTTTAGTATTTTCATTTTTCACCGAATAGTTTACATTTTTTTAACAATCACTTCCCGAGAAAGGGAGAGGGGCTCGCTTCGAGGAGTATTCCTCCGGAAGAGAAGGTTTCGAAAAGGTACTTGAAACGGGGAACGCTCGAACGAAGAGTTGAACCGCACTCACGGGTGAGAAGTACTACATAGGGAGGGAGAGAAAACAAAAACGACGGGCTTCGCAGCTCTTGGAACAAATGCATACATATACCAGCGTCGAAGCCATGGGAGGGTTTCCACGGGGTTCGGACATCCCCCCTCAAATTTTTAAATAAAGGAAAGACAAAATTTCACTTTTCTTGAACTAAGAACGTTCAATTCCTCGTTTCTTGAGCTTGAACAACTTTTTAAAAAAAGTTAAACATCATAAACAGAGTATTTTACTACTTAAGAAGTTGGCACAACCAAAATTAAAAAAAAAACAAATCGGCCGTAACATTAAAACAACAAGTGTACCCTTAATTGCCAGAACATACAAATTATCCCCTGCTTTTTAAACATATTTCAACCCTGCTTCAAAACCCAATCAAAATCCTGGCAACTCCACCGTAGATACAATATTTTTCATTAGATACCTCAGCAGCTGAAACTGAGAATTAATGAGGTGGTATCTAAATAGAGAAGTAAAGAAATGGCTGGTGAAAATTCTAATATGGAGCGTGGCGCTGAATGGAATGGAGACTTGGTTATTGCGAAGGAAGGATGTATGTAGACTAGAGGCGTTTGATATGTGGGTGCCGGATAGCGGGGGTGAGCTGGGTGGCAACATTAACGATCGAGGAGGCATTGGAAATGGTTGGGAAGGGAAGAAAGACAGTGGCGGAGGCTGGGAGGAGGCAGAAGAGATGGATGGAGGACGTATTGAAAGGAGAGGGAAAGATAAAGAGGGTAATAGAGGTGAGAAATAAGGGAAGCGTGGAAGAAGAAGGAAGAGGACAGATATTCTGAACGAAATTAGAAGAGGAAGACAATATAAGTAATTTCATATGGATCCAATGCCAGATCAAGCATAGGAGGGACATTAGAACGATATGCAACAAATTAGGACGTTAACATACGTACAGTCCGAAAACGTACCAATCATCTGTTAGAATGAATGAATGATACCGCGGCTCGTGCGCCGTTCTCTTAGTAAACGCACCTTTCACGACACTTAAAAAAAAACACACCCCGCAATCCTTTCCTTTCCCCGAAGCCACCACACTCCAACCATACCGATACCCATCTCATCCCCTTCACCATTTCCACTTCTAAAAAAATAAGATAAAATAAAATAAAAAAAAAATATCCCTCTCTCCAGATTCCCCCGCCCTCCCCACCTCCTAACGTCATTCCCACAGAGCCCACTTTACGCCAAGTCGATCCGTCACGAGACGGTGTTGCCAGACTTCCAAGCTCTTCAGAAAAAAGGGAGAAGGTGGGAGAGCGTGTAGGTGAGACGGGTAGGGAGGAGTAGTGTATATGAGGCGATGCAAAGGGTTGAAGGAAGTTGAGGAATGAAGGTGGAGAAAGGGAACGTCGGATGGTGTGTGAGAGAGAAGGATGACAGACGGAGGGGGAAGAGAGCAGGAAAGAGTATACGAAGAAAAAGAGGGAGAAAATTAGGGAAGAGTGGAATGAGAAGGTATAGAAGGAGAAAAGCAGGGCAAGAACGAAGTCAGATGAACATCTATACCTTACCTTGGAAGCCAGCTCAACTCTTATGGTAAACTGAGCCAGATAGTTCCCCAGTCATATTGGAGACCATGTTCGAATTACACGTATTAATTTCGGCAGCTGCAGGAGGCAATTATCAGTATATTGCATTATTAATATTATTATATCACATTAAAACATACTTTTATGTGACTGAAATTCAACGTAATTAAATAAAAATGCAATATAAATTTTTAAGCAGACACATTCTTCTCACGTGGTATGTTTCAAACTCCATCAGGACGGAATTTTTTTTAATATCCTGAAAAAATTATTGCGGTGACAATATAATTTATTTAAAAAAAATAATTGAGAATAAACAAAAACTATATTCGGTTAATTTTTTGACGAGATCTTTGTGTTAAAAATTTATCATTTTCTAAAAAAGGTCTCTTTAGAGCGCATATAATTTCCCATGTAAAAAGGCAGGTATTTTTGGTCAAAAATCTCGGAAAGTAGAGCGTTAAGGAGCTGATATTTTGGTATACTTGGAAGAGTGAAATATTTTTCTTAAACATGAAACCAAATTAATTTATTTCGACGTGAAATGATATTTCGCACAAACTACCTTAAATATCACGAGTGTATATCGACGCACTTCTCTGGAATCACCTCAGTTGATTTACCTACGCTCAGTTTGCCGAAGGTAGTTTCTGAGGCATTGGTAGCACACTTATGGCGCAGTTCATGTTAGTGAAAGTTACTGGAACATTATCGTGCATTTTGATGATAACTTACTCCCTGCCAAACACTCTTGAGGTAGCTTTCAGGGTAATAAGTAGAAGCATGTATCTTGTCCATCTTCGTGGTACACGCTCGATTTCGGTACATCCACTTCGCGTCGCACGTACTTCACATTGTCTCATTAATTACTTGAGCGCCTAAGACACATCAAATTATAATGCGAGGGGTTGCAATGTGAACGTACAAGGATGTCAAACGATGGAGTATTATCCTAAACAATTCCGTGCGAGAGGATGAAGTATCAGGCACCCACACATTTATCTTCATACTAGCACAATACACTTTCAATTACTCCAACCTAAGGGTCCATATAAGAGAGGGAGAGTGTGTGACAAAGTACGCGCAGAGAAAAAGAGAGGATGACAGAGGGTTGGGAAAGAGAGGAGTGACGAGGGAAGGGAAGGAGGAAGGTACATAAAATGACAGAACGAGGCGAGATGATGCATCGAAGGCCTCTCTGTCTCATCCTCCTCCTTCGTGACGGCACGGTCGCCGAGTGATGTGTGCCTTCATCAGCCACCGGGGAAAGCATCAAGTATGATTTAAAAAATACACACAGGCGACCGAAAAGACGACGAATGCGAAGGTGAACAAACAAACAACAAGCTCAGCCGAGAGACACTGGTACGCAAACATGCAAGAGCCTTCGTGGCCTACCCCAGACAGAGGCAAGGACGAGTGGCACAGACGACGAACCTCGGCACGGAAGGACCAGCACACGGGAACAACACAAGGCCGCGTACAAACTTCAATACAACCACTTCCTCACGCGCCTCCGACGCACTACACCTGACACAACAAGGCACAATATCTTATTTTACCCTCAAAAGGGGTGATTTAGAACAGATTTACCAATTTCCACTTGATAAATACACTATAATCAGGTCAACTGATGATGATGCAGTTTATGGGAACCATGGTGGCATTAATTTTCTTTTTCCATTTAAGACTTCTACCGGCTGATTGGAGGGGTTTTTGGACGGTACATCTACATCTACGTCATACCCGAAGGGTGTGTGGCAAGAAGTGATTCCACACCAGTAATGTATGAATTATACGGCGGAACCCCGAAACTACATTGGAACCAGAGTACCACACATGCAACGCGCCAATTAATATCTATTTACCAAGAAACAGTCCATCGCCAATCTTTCTAACAAGCAAGGGATACAAGGACTACTACTTCAGATTCAAAATATCATGCATAAATAAGAACATCAATATTTACATTATAAAAAAATAATAATAGCATGAGAATATAAAGAGAAATATTACAGTCTAGCTAATATCACTATTCGCACTATTCATGACGACGATCACAGCTGTTATGGTACCGAATGGAACGCAGAAAAAAAGACATTTTATACCTATCGGTTCTACAATATATCTCTCTTATTTTATTGGCGCGATCTAATCTGCTGCAGTGACGACGAACCACGGCACATGAGGACCAGCACACGGGAACAACACAAGGCCGCGCGCCAACTGCAACACAACCACTTCCTCACGCGCCTCCCACACACTACACCTGACACAACACAGCACAATATCTTATTTTACCAATAAAAGAGGTGATTTAGAACAGATTTACCAACTTACACTTGACAAATACACCATAATCAGGTAAACTGATGATGATGTAGTCCACGGAAACCATGGTGGCATTAATTTCTGTTTTCCATTTGAGAATTCTACGGGCTGAAGGCTTTTGGGCGGTACATATCCTAACAGGAAATACTAGAGGTAGACATGCCCCTAAAAGTGTAGAAAGCCGGGAGGCGATTCTATGACCCAACAAAATCTACATTTTACCGGTAGAATAGTTAAAAAGAGGTAGACTCTGAAAGTGTAGAAAACCGGATGGAGATTCTATCACTTTCAACAAAACTACCTTTTACAGGTATACCACCCAAAAAATATCCTAATGTGCTAATTTCTTGCATATTGTTCCTTTCCCTCGTATATGTGATCCGCCATTCAAGAGGAAAATTAATGCTTCTTTTCTTCATTATGTTGAACTTCCACCACATCACGCTTGATTCTTCTCATTTATGAACACACTTCACGGTTAAGAAAAAAGTAGAGTAGAGATAAGATAGAGCAAAGGGTGCAAGGGTGGGTTAATGGGGGACAGGATCCTGAAAGCTGTTTTTGAAAGCGAAAGTACAGGAAATACGCTGAGTGAGGGGGAGAATAAACATTTTGGGGACGACAGGGGGTATGACGCATGTTAAACTGAGAGGAGATATCGAGTGATGATTTGCATTACTGGCAGAGGTAAGACGAGACGACCAACGATCCACTTAAACCAGCGCTAACCGGGAGATTACCAGCTTAAACAGGTTAAACTTTCCAGCGCCTAAGTTGCCATCTATATCCTTTGCTTTTATGTATGCCCTAGACTTAACCCCGCGACTCCGCGCCACGGCTAGGTTCGCGCTTAAGCGAAGAATAATCTTCTCGCCGAGAGATCACGCGCATAAATCTCTCGCAGGTATTGCGACACGGAATGCCCTCACGACGCACGACAACAATGAAACCCTCCCCCTACTCCACCCCTCCTGCCACACACCACTCACTGCAGGCTTAACAGGGCATCGCGTAGACGTAGACGATGTAATTATGAAAAGATTACCCGTTTTAATTAAGGCATCATGGGTAGCCACGTGCGATTCACGGCTTTTAAAGTGGCTGAAATGGGGTCGGGTGGCTTGAGAGCGACGGAGATAGAGGGAAGCCATGGCTGCTTCACTCCACTGCAGCGGTCATAACTTGGGAGCTCTCTCTCCTGCTATTTCCTCCCCCCCCCCTCCCCCCGGAGTAGTACAGCGTTGAAAAAGTTATGTCGACATCGGTCACAATCCCATTGGAGACCACGCTGCAAAAGGAATGAAAATCATTTCGCCCCCGTTCTGGTTTGCACGACTTTTACGGCTGGAAAACGATCTGCCTTTTACAACGATTTCTCCAGGTACTTGCAGGGGTTGAGAACTTTTCCATTTTGCCAATTAAAGTATACGCTGATGCTTCACCAACTTCACCGAAATTGTCCTGATATGCTCAATCATCAAAGATGATTTCCTTAAATATATTCTACCGGTTAAGGTAGGTTCTGCTGAATGTAGGAGAATCTCCTTCCAGTTTTTTTTACACTTTCGGGGGTCTATCTCGCTGTAGTATAGCCTTTTGCGCCTCAGCATACGATACACCCTTCTTCATCCTGTCCATGAAATCTATTCGTATAAAGGATTCGTAAAAAGGATTCTAGGCAAATGCGATGAGAGAGTACGAGAAAGAAGCTATTTTACACTTTTCAGGCCTCATTTACAATATGCCGCTAGTATATGGGATCCGTACGAGCAAGGTTTGATAAAAGAATTAGAGCGTGTGCAAAGGAGATCCGCTAGATTTGTTAAAGGACGTTACGATAATTGTATAAGTGTAACGAATTTAATAGAAGACCTAGGATGGTAATTACTATCAGAACGCAGGTTAACATTAGGTTAAACCTTTTAAGTAAATTCGAAACCGATTGGTTCTCAGATGACGTTAGATATATATTAAGAACCCCTGCGTATTATGCTAGGTTTGAACAGATTAACAAGATTAGAGAGAGAGATTGTCGTACCAATAGATTTAAAATGTCATTTTTCCCGCGTACCATAAGAGAGAACAACAGGCAGCGTAGCAAAGGGATAGGTAGGTGAAATATAGTTAGAGTAGTCTGTAGTGCATGATGCATGTAATAAGAATCAATAATCCCTTTCTTATTATGTAGATACTAATCATCTAGCTGCATGTGACCCTATTATCAAGCATGTCTCCCTTAAATATCCTAGTTGCATGTCAATAGTGCATGTTTGGTGATCTTCACCCCCTGCCACACAACCTCGCGGTTGCTCGCAGGGTATTACGTAGATGTAGATGTATTCTCTTTCTTCCACTTCCCCGCTCGCAATGAAACTATAATAAAAGGGTAGATAATTCGAGGGCTGATAAGATGAATAACACTTAAAATAGGTCAAAATAAAGATCAAATAATACTACAGCGTTACTCATTCGAGTACCACCATCTTCAGTAATCAAACAGGCACTGTAACATATTAAAGAAATGCCGAAGAACACGTCCCACTCATTAAAGAGCTTCGAGGCCCAACGGAGAAAATGCACTCTTCACAAGGGTTGTGACAATGCCATCCACGTAATTAAGTCTGGCGATTAAAAGAAGTAGTCCACTCATCGAGGCAGGAGTACCCCCAAACATTCAACATGAATAGATGCAAAAGTGCATCCATATTATCTCCTTTCTGTAACAGAAAGAATCACGTTCACCATACTGGGGGACAAAAAATTTACGAATAGAAATTTGATGAATATTTTCAGTACTCGGTCGCACACTCATACAATACTATGCGATAAATAGCGCGTCAGTAAAAGCACGTATTTGACAAGAGTTACGACGACTTTGTTCAAATTAAATCACGTAGGTAATAAACCCTAAGGGTTACGATACAAGCCGGTGCCCTAACAGTATACGCGCGCTCGCACTCGAAAACACGCCGCAAACGCACAGCGCGTTAAGGGGGAGAGCCGGGTGGTTACGCATGCAAACACACACAAAGAGGTCAGGAAAAAAATAAATAAAGGAGGGAAATAGAGTGAGAGGGAGAGAGACAAGAGGACGCGAAAGAGGGAAAAATAAAAGAATACGGCGCGCGCGCGTTTAATATTCAAGCTACTCCGCGGGTGGGGGGGGGGAGAAAACCAACCACCCTGAATGTAGGAATACATAACATAACACGTGCCTCCACGTGACGAAATAAAAAAAGAGCGGCGATATAAAAAATAAAGAATTTTCCACAGGAATCCGTTAAAGCATCTGACAGGAAGACTCCCGTAGATGTCGTCACCCATGCGCAGCGCGAGACAGCGAAAGAGGGGTGGATTTTTTTTTTTAATGCGTACCCCGAGAGCGGTGGTGAATCCAAACGCGCGAAACGCGCACGAAACATTTTCGGCGCTGCACAAAAGGATAAATTTGATTTATCAATTGAATACAAGGGAGGTCCTAGGATGATGAAAAAGTGAAAGCGAGATGCTATTTTGCTTTGGTTACTTTGCATCTCGAATAAGCCGTGAGTATTTCAGATCCGAGGGCCATCAGAAAGGAGGACGAGAATAGGCTGCAGGCATTTGAGATTTGGGCGTGGAGAAGGATGAAGAAGGTGAGGTGGATGGAGAGGAAGACTAACAAGGAAGTATTTTAGACGGCGGGCCAGAAAAGGAAACTACTTAACGAAATTCTAGACCAGCAGAGTAGGTGGCTGGAGGATGTAATAAGGGGCAAGGGGTTGCTCAATAGTGTGATAGAGGGAAGGATGTTAGGCAAAGGGGGAATAGAAAGAAAGAGAATAGGATTCATGGACGGGATGAAGAAGGGCAGATCGTACGCTGAGGCAAATAAGTATATACTATAGCGAGATAGGCCCCTGAAAGTGTAGAAAACCGTGAGGAGATTCTCTAACATTCAACGAAACCTACCTTAATCGGTAGAATACGTAAAAAAAATTGAGACACTGCGCTGAAATATTTCATTTACGAAACAAAAAACAAAGGAAAGCCGAACGCTTCATCGAGAACTGTTGCGGACGAAGGGAGGGCGTAACGCAGCTGACGAAGTGAATAAAATTAAAGAATAATCCGAATGGTCAATAGAAGGATAGAAAATCAGACTACTATGCATCCATTCCGATCATCGAGGAGGCCACCGACAGTGAGAATTAAAATCTAGTTAACATGTGCGCGTTGTCCGAGGCTCAAAGTTCCTCACTAATACTTTGAGCTGAAATGAAACTTGGACTTCGAACTTCGGAAAACATGCACGTGTTTACGAGATTTTTAATTCTCCTAGTCGATAGGTCACCTGGATAACCGAAATGGATGCGTAGGAGACTGATTTCCCACTTAATTAATTGGCCACTGATTTATTTTTCATTTAAAAGTCAATGTAGTAACAATTCCATTGAACCAGTGAGTATTCCATTGAACATAAACCCTCATATAAATGTCACAATCAAATAGTAAACATTCCAATTACCAAACGAATTAAATGCTTTTTTAACTCTCAACCTATTAAGTTGACACCGATATGATTTATCGCAAAAACACAAGGAAAAACAGTAATTAAAGGTCATATTTACTCGGAAATTAATTAAACGATTCAATTACACTACACACGAACATTTACACAACTAACCGTTAGTCAGTTTGTACTCGGGTCATCGCAAACAGTACGCAAGTAGGTACATATAGGTGCACGTACGCAGCACTTATGGGTACACAAATTATTCCAGGTAGCCACCACAAAGTCAATTATCGTAGCGAAAGCAGTACTTTAGTACAACTTCATTCATTGTGGAATTGAAAAGGGAAGGGGGGAAAAAACGTTTATCGCGCACAAATAGCTCGGAACCTCGCCGACGAAGCATTCCAATTTCGACGAGCATCGATTGCTCGTTTAAAATCAACAAAGTGAATACGGCTTCTTGCTCAAGGGCTCTCTTCCCTGCGGCATAATTACATTCGCTATTTTCCAGCCACCACAGAGCACCAATGGGGATCGAACTTTCAGTTTACTTTGGCGCAAAATTAACCACCGCGCCGCAACTTCCGTAAAGACCTATTAACTCCTTTTGAAGACTCGTCACGAGAACAAAAAGCAACCGAACAAACAATCAATCAATCAATCATAGTCGATCAATCAAACACCAGATGCCGGGGTCACGGAGCGATGGCTAGGAAAACAGCTCCCCCTAACCCCCCACAAAGTCAAAACAAACCGACAAGTATTCAAGTCTTACATCTGAGAACACGTGTTTAATATCCACGCTCGGGGCCAATTCGCCATCGAATCGCAAACGCTGATCCATAATGCTGGCGGGATAACGCTTGGATGCCTGAGCTGGTGGCTAATTCTCTCAGCCCACTGCAGGTTGATTGGGTCTCAATCAACCGCAAGGTCGCATTTACTCCAAGTTTCATCTGTATTAGACAACGAGCACCAAGCAAAAATTACAGGGGAAAATGGAAAATCGCTGGGAGCAGATAAAAACATGAACACTATCCTGGGTAAATTTATGATCGAAGAGCCAATTTACATCAAATCGAGATTTTTCAGTGCATTTTCCCGTTTGAGCGAACCCTTTAAACTGTGGCTCTTATGCCACTTTAACCCATTTCCACCCAGAAAAATTTTTGTTTGCGATTTTGATTAATTTTTGGTATTTCACTCGTATGGACAGGTAAAGTCCTCATGCAAAATATTTTGGTGATTGTAACCCAGAACGACGCAGTGTTGACAAGTTTGCGATGAAGTTCGCGGTTCCTCCTTCAGAGCATCATACACTCGGCGCGTCAGAGTGTAGTCATATGACTACGGTGGGTGGAAATGGGTTAAAGCATCATTACAGGGACTTTGATTTTAAGGAAAAAGTCCATCTACATTATGAAATTTGAGTTTGAACATTCGTTCGTAAAATCGTCTATCATTCCTCCAGAACAGGGACTATGCCAGAAACTAACGTCTCCCTTCACAATCTATTTTTTCACAAATTTATCTCCACATATTTTCGAAGAAACTAAATAATACTACAATTATTTTCGAATGGGAATCCCGTCGATATGAATCTTACAATAACCAGGCTTCAAACAAAAAAAAACTAGGGCAACTAATGGTTCAATAGGAAGATGCCCTGGCAAGTGTTAGCAGGCTATTTACTCGGGCGTCAGTATTAGTAGTTTCAATAGCATTGGTTAAATATGGCGTATTGAATTTTGGAGGGAAATTCAACCCCGCCACACACCGCCCAAAAGTAAGAGGACGCAAGACCGGAGCGGAGGTCCGGAGTACCGCGAGAGGAACATGTACGTCGAGCGTAAAAAATGGGAATCGGATGCTGAAGACTCGGGAACGCGCGGGACGAAGAAGAATTTACAAGGAGAAGCTTAATTTTTACGCATACATATCGCGGGTGATGCTCAGGATAATTTCAGGGGTAATGTGAACGGGCTGGAACTAAAACCGGAAAGCGAAATGAATAATGCAGTTCACACAGTCGTCGTCTCAAGTGAAGGATGTTCTCAGCTTCTCTTTAACAGGAGATAAGTAATACTCAAGGAGCAGAGAACTCTTCTGCGCTTTCAACGCCTTCCCTAGATTTGTCAAATAAGTCCCCGAAAAACTTGTCACGAACGCACTTCTTCAGCTAGCTCCCTACGCACGCATCCAATTATACCAAACTATAGATCTTCGGAACAAAATATGGCATGGTGCAGGCGCTATGTATATACGTTGAAGAATCCAAGAGGAGGTGCGGGTTCTAATATCTCGCCAGGGTCCTACAGGGGGGATAAATCTTGAGTCCACGATCACTTCACGCAATCTCTAACGCATGAGGTCGATTTCTCATGCTAATCATATCTTTATCGCACTCGGGGAGCCGATTGGCCGTGTGGCAGTGAGTCGGGAAACAAACATTTTTTTTTAAGTTTTAGTGAATGAAGAAAGTGTACCATGTCCATTTTCATAAACAACACTAAGTACTCTCCCACAATTTTGCGGAAAGTATGCTAAGCACTACGTGTAGTTATTCTAAAAGGATATTCTTCACTGATGGATACTTTTCTCTTCTGTACACCAATGAAGTGTACAGAAGAGTAAATGAGGAAAGGACAATGAGGAATATCATACAGAAAAGAAGAAAAAGATCGATTGGACACACTCTGAGACACAATGGGTTTATGAAGAACATACTTAAAGGTAAAATAGAGGGAAAAGTGCCCAGAGGAAGACCCAAGCATAAGTTCATGGGCCAAATAAAGAGGAAAGTACATAGGAAGAGATACCAGGAGAAAAGGGAACTAGCATTAGTTAGGGATGTGAGGAGGGATGCAGTCAACCAATCTTAGGATTGGACAACCAATGATGAGGATCCTTCACTTCCACGAAATCAACAAAGATACAATCAAATTTATTCTTCGAATATACCATCATACAGCATCGGTCCATATTTATACGAATTTCTCCTCGGTAACGAAGAGGATTTAGCCTTAAAATGTAGGTGCATATTGGCGAGAGAGGAGACGTTTCAGAACTTTACATAATTTTAAGTCCCAGACGGCATATGTGAGGGTGGCGGACGGAGAATCATAGTGATTTGCTATAGGTTATGGGGCAGGACAAGGTTGCCCGTTATCTCTCTTGCATTTTAACAACTATGCCGAAAAAATTTAAAGAGAAGCATGGGGAGGACCTGAAGTGGGGATAAACATGGTAGGATTCTGATAACTCAATTTAACACGAGCAACTGCCCACACTTGCGGATATTTCTTTATAGTATCGTTCAGTTTACGTACAGCCCGGGAGAAAAGAAGCATTTAATTCCATCAGATCTGTCAACTACCTCGCTCATGTCGTCTGAGCACTCGAATCTACCCATACTGAGATTATAATTTTACACAAGGAGACATTTCAGTTACGCGACCCGTCGCACCATTTGATTTTGACCTTGATAACAGCAGAGGAACCACTAATAGACCGAAAAGGTATCCCTTTCAGTCATGATTCGTGACTAAAAATATTTTTTTTCTTGCCGTCCCAAGCGGAATGGTAGCGCCGGAGGAGCGACAGCTTTACCGTCCCGGTGAGAGGAACTCACCACAACCGGTTTGGTGACAAATAGGTGCATGGCGGGGGATTTTTAATCGGAGTTTGATGTGTGGTTTGTGTGAAATTTGAAAGTAAACATTATTTTTGATATATTGAATAAACAAAACTAACCTAAGGGGGGATTTACAAGAGGGGGCATAGATACAATTTTAAGCACAAAGCATTTATGTATATATTTTTTATTAGTATTATTTTTTTCCAATTATTTTATTTTTTGTTCATTTTTGTATGGAGTATAATATTTTTGTTTTTTTAATCTCCATTTATATTTTTTTTGTTTTATATATTTCTCCTTCTTTGCTATTATTCTTTTTATGTTATTATTCTTTTATAATAAAATGTATTGTATTTATTCATTTATTTTTCATTTATTTATTTTTTTTTATTTTTTTTTCAGTAAATGATTTTTTTATTTTTGTATTTCAGATTGGCACACTTAACCTACAAGAAACGTAAGGCAAAGGAAAGACTCATAGGAGAGTGATATGTTGAGGCAGTGTACATGGATGAAATGTAGGTTTTTTTTCCTCGTGACTCTTCCATACCACTCTCTTTCATGCAGTTTTAATCTACAAATCTGCACAGCTAAGACGTCTCTTTATCAAAAGATCCAAGAAGCACACTTTTTTCTTCCGCCACGCACGCTAATCCACCACTCTCACCAACACCCGGACGTTCAACTTCCCATCATCCCTTAATTATCTCCTCCATTCACCCGTACTGCCACCTAATTTCATTCTGGCAACCTCCTCTACTGCCAACTTTTCCAGCACTTTTCCATTTGTTTTTTCCCGTCCTTAGTATACCCCCTACTCTAATCCAAATACACAACTCAATCGTCTTCTGTCTATTTTCACCCTCTACCCTTCATTTCCGAGTCACGAGAGCGTAAAACTCAAGCTGCAAATCAGCTCATAATTTTTTTACGTCCTGCAATCGGGAAAGACGTCAAAAATACACCAAACAGACAAATTACTAGGCCCACAGTCTATTTAATAGCACCTTTAATTACACTACAGCTGTTTCTTGAATCCTGACGTCACTACGGGCATTTTTTTAACCAACAACATCACTTTAACACGACAATACATACCAAGTTGCATATTGAAAGCCGGATAGGAATTCAGGACAGGTGTCAGGTTAAAAGACGCGATATTTTAAGTAAAATTACGTCGATCTATTTTCCAAATACGTCGAATGTTTTTTCCAACGCCATCAAGCTATAAGGTGTATTTCACTCATTAAAAAAATAAATTTTATCTCAAAATTGCTAAACATGGAGTAACTTTAGTAGCAACTTTGTAGTCAAATCAATAGGAAGCTTTGTAAGTTTTAAGTGTCTCGTAAGCTTTTTCTTAAAAATTAATATAAATTTTAAAATAGCGTTCGCCTCAGAAGGATATTTTATACCATTCTTCCTTCTCGTTCGTGCGCATAAAATTTCCGCTCTGAATACCTCCAATCATTCTGTTTATCTGCCGATCCTCATAGTCCCGTACCTTCCCCTCCCCTTAAATAATGATCTACAACCACCTGATGCATTTAATTATTTATCCCAGCCACATGCCTTGCCTTCTATTTATCTTCTCGCACACTTTCCATCCCTTAACTATCACGTCAAGATTCAATTAACAAACTTCAAAAGTCGCGACGCATATAGTATATTTATTAATCGTCACGTGATATAAAACCTACGAAATTTAATCGTGCAAGGCAAAAAAAGGTCCCAACAGATTTTACCCTCATGCAACCTAGATACGATGGTACTCCGTGCGTGTTTATGAGGATTTTCCACCATTCGTGCTGGCTGGCCTTGACTCGAGTAGAAGAAATTCTAACACGTGCCCTCCACATGGGTAGTAATTAGATAGAATGCTCTTGTACCAAAGGGCATATATTTGGTCACTTCGGGGGGGAAGGCCGAGAGGATTAAGGTCGCAGCCAAACGGACGACGTCGCTGGGTCGAGTGAGCCGAACTGGCAATCGATCTCCCTGATTACCAGTCGAATTTCGGCCGTTCCTCACAGATAAACCTTCCGAATAAATATTTCGACCAAAGGCTCCGACACAAAGGTGAAAGCTCTGGCAAGCGCATACGTGCCACCGAGCTGGCAAATAAAATATACATGAATATATAAATGGGCCGTTAATCGGATCTCAAAAACCGTTTCCAATTTTCAATCGCCATCGTCGGTTCACAGAAACTTTTGATTTCCCCCGCCCAGACAACCCCAGCACGGGGATTCCTACCGAATAAAAATAAAACTCAGAAAAAACCGCAGAAATACCTCTGTATTCCCGACCCTCATGGCTTAGTTGACCAGGTCCTCAATCTCAGCTCCCTTCGGACTCTAAGCTGAGGCATACGCTTTCTTGTGATAACTTCGTCCTGCTTGGACCATAATCCGATCAAACGGCCAAAAGCTATAAAAGACCTTTGATCTCGACTCAATTAATCTGATCGGATCCTTGCGGGTGAATGCAATTCGGTGCCGTATTTGCGTTTGCTTTTTACGCACGTGCAAGGAATAGGGGTGGGTATGGACAATGATTCAAGTTTCTTTCACGGAAGTGAGATACGCGGAGCGGCCAATTCGCGTTCGGTGAACTGAGGATCAGAGGATAATGACTGCTCACGAAAACTTCATGGAGTTAAATTCATTCATGCGCAACGCATCTTCAGATACACTTCATCCAATTAAGTTAATGCCAATGGCATGATTAAAATTGATACAATTGAAGATATAACGAAATATTTTCGAAGATTACTTCAATCAGGTTTTACCTTTAGATTGAAATTGCTCACGGTCCTATTTCATCATCCAGATGTGGCAAGATCAGGTGTGGTAATCAGTCGGTATAGTACTTAATAATGTCAGACTTGAGGTAAATATGCCCAATTTGGGTAAATAAATGATTTCTATATTACATTGATTCATTTTTCACGAAGGATTTGAGGAGAAATTTTATCAATTCATGCATGCGATACGTATTTATTCATAATTCAATATTATTAATGGTTTTCAGTATTGTATCTTTCATGGTCAAATAGTTTAGTGCCTTCTTCGGCCTATTGCACTCCTGATACCACCCTACTCATCATTTCTATCGACCCTGGGCTCATTCACTTGCTTACTTCTTTTCAAGCATCATTCTCTTCAACATCCACTCATCAATATTAAGTCCTCCTATCTACGTGCTTCTCTCCTCATTATCACCTCTCATCTGATTTTTTACGCTAAGCAACACCACGGCTCCAGAGATGAGCATGCTCTCGGAGACATACTGATTCTCTTCCCGACCTGTCAGGGCTAGGGAAAAAAGGTAATTCATCCAAAAACAAAAAAATAGCGATAAAACGCCAGCACAGTTAGGTCGAAGACGTAAACTTCACGGAGATTAAGACACTTCCTCGCTGCGGCACTGCAAAGCGGGAGTATGGGCCATAAATTATTTTAGGGACAGGCTTTACGACATCAAGACAGTGCGGAGGGTAGGAAACGAACAGGAGCTCCTTTCATCAACCATTCTGGTAACTTGCGTCACGAAGCTTAACGAAGATGGGTCGATTCCATGTCGTTATCTGATCGAAAGGAAACTGTGCATACGTTAACTCTTGAGTGGATCAATTTCACATCTGGGAAGGACACCGGTTGGAGAAATTAATCGTATCTCACTAAAAAGGTTATGTCTATTAGAAAAAAGCTTCAGTCCAAGTGACTGACGATGGCAATCGGTAAGATTTACATGCAAGCCAGTTAAGCGGTTAGCTGTGTAGATCAAAAGGAAACCAACTATTTGAGAGGATTTTACTTTGAAAAGTCGAGTTACAAATAAGTTACAAATCTCGCTAATTGAGTTCTCCAAACTTAAACTTAAAAGAAATTTCACCATTCACAGATTGCAGTAGATGAGCGAATTCTGTCATCACTCATTTTTAAATACCAAACGGGCCGATAATCAGATTACAAGATTTTTTTTTAATTAGCAGCATTTTGATTCTCAGTAAGCTATACCTATAATCTTTTTTTCATTCAAATGACAAAACTTACAAGTTAATCCCTATTACCATAACAATGAATTCAACAAAAGATACTTTCATACAACGGTTTCGATCGAACGGCTTCGATAGGAAACATCATTTTATGAAATTAACAGCTAAATGCGGAGCTATATACAGTGGACACCACGAGCGATTGGAGAATTCAAACGAAACAACAGGTTCTTTAAATATCTCTATGAAGAGCATTACAGATGTACTACAGAGAATTCAACATCATTAGTCAATTGGTATTCCACCAATTAATTGATTAGTCGTCCATAAGATATCACCTTCTCATCTTTCCTATTTCGGGGGCACGATTGAACTCGCATTGAACATAAATTAATATTTCGCTCATTTGAGCTCTAAAGATGTGCTATGTGCTCCCCTGGCATCGTAAACCTCCAATGAAGAAGAAAACATTCAAATAATTCCGAAGGTTTATGGGGATTACCCTTAACAGCTTATTCATGCATGAAGGTATAAATAGCCCGCATAGCCTATATGTAACTTGATAAATGGTAATAACAACACCACACAGCTGCGCGGATCAGCTTCCGATGAATCATGAGGAAGGAAAGCCACGCCTCCCATTCTGTTTCCATGACAAATTGTCCACCGAGATATACCGAGGACAACGGAAGCACATCTTAACACATTTTATTAATTCTTCAATAGTAAGATGATGTTTACGAGAGCATCTCCACAAATTACGACTCTTCGGCATCATTCCGAGGCAAAAATAAATGGACATCACTGAATGAGGAGGTGGAATAGAGAAGACTGGGAATGAGGAGCGAAATTCATATGATGAAAAGTGAGATTAGTTCCGAGATAGAAAGAAAGCTAAAAACGAAAATCAAAAAAGGCAGGAAAATTGGCTGGGGGACTTAAATAGGATAGGCCATATACTGAAGGAAGAATGGTTGAAGGGAGAATGTCGGAAATAATAATGATTTAATTCACTTCAGGAATTACAGTGTAATACAAAATCGGTAACCCCTAAGGATGGACCTGTATTGGGGCTAATATAGGATAGTTTCTGCAAAACGATAACAAAAAACAAAACATGATTTACATTTTTCAGTCAACTGTTTAACAATACAACGAAGAACTATAAACTGATACACTAAATGACTCGCAGATATACATGGAAAGCCTATTGAGAGGGAGGACGGAGAGGCACTGATACACAGGGTCTTTTGCGCGTATGTGGGTAGGACAGAAAGATAAGGGAGAAATTACTTGAGTGATGGATAAAGAGTGGAGTGAAACTCGGCGTAGGCATTCGGCTACACTTTATGGAAACCCCCTAGAATTTTGTGGCCCGTCCAACGAACGAAAAACTTCACTTGAAGTTCCCTCAACATAGCGCCCAATTACAGATCAGGATTATACTGAAAAAATCTCCGTCAGAGCCCGGATTCGAACCCAGAAAAATGGAATGGGAAGCCAATACTATTGCAACCACATCAGAGAAACGATGTGAAGAAAATACAGGTGAACACTCTAGTCAGGAGAGAA
This sequence comes from Ceriagrion tenellum, assembly GCA_963169105.1. Classification (NCBI taxonomy): domain Eukaryota; kingdom Metazoa; phylum Arthropoda; class Insecta; order Odonata; family Coenagrionidae; genus Ceriagrion; species Ceriagrion tenellum. The sequence goes on from OY720635.1 coordinate 69,861,876, forward strand.
GCACAGTACGGGTCAGGAACGATCTGACTGCGGAGAGAAAATGCACGTGGACCGGAGGTATTTGAGATGTTGGTTTGGAAAACACTGGAGCTCTTTAGCTGGGTGACGAAGGAGAAGAACGCAGAGGTGTTGAATACGGTTGGAGAGGAGAGTAAGCTGGTGGCGAAGGTTCAGAGAAGGCAGAAGGGATGAGTGAAAGACGTTGCAAAAGGAGAGGACATGTTGAAGAGGGAAACAAAGTGGAGGGTAGAGGAGAATAGTGAAAGAGGAAAGAAGAAGATAGAATTGTAGGACGAAACAAGGAGTGGGCAGACGGTCCGAAAAGAATGACCTGGAGGCGAGGATTTTAGAAAAAGAAAATGAGTACATGGCCCAGAAATTGGTGAGAGGAGAGTCCAAAAAATCTAACAGTCACCTGACCGAGTACCCAATTACGATGAGAGCCGGGATTCGAACTCAGAAAATTGGCATGGAACGCCAATACGATTGCAACCACGTCGGTCTGAAGTACCAACATCTGAGATAGGAAGGCCTGAGGAGCTATGTCAAGAAAATACAAGTATAAACTCTAGTAAGAAGAGATCGACGGAATAAGGAGGGGCAGATGGTACGAGAAATAAATAATAGTTTTAGGGAGGTGACGTAGGAGACTATTTACCGCAGTCAGAGTAATTGAAGCCAGAAATTTACAAAGACTATTTGGAAGATAAGCAATCTACATAGGTATTACCATGCAAGCCACCTCAATGGTGTTGGACAAGGGGTGGGTCATCACGAACGATGACGATGATCAAAGCATGGTGTGATAAATGGACTATCACACGCACGTCAACGAAACAATGAAAATGGAAAACTGATTCACTCTGAGAAAGCGCCACGGGAACAAGACGAGATTTACACAGGAGCGAAAACGGGGTATCATTCGTATTCGAGCGGCGAGGACCTCAACCCTCACTCATCCTCCAGTCCAGCTGGGGAGAGGAGGGAAAACTCTCCCTCGCACGGGACGAGGGAAAATATATTTTTTCCCTCCTTCACCCGCCCTCCCACACGGAAACCCTTGAGCTATTCAGGTAGTCAAGTCCTCCTTTTATAACTCAGCGCGTCCCTCTCTCCCCCGAGTTCATCGCAGGCCCATATTCCTCTCCTTCCATCACCCCCAACGCGTTCCAACCTCCCTCTTCTTTCTCCCCCGGCAGGCAGACATACATCGGCGGACCCTTCCAACAAACGGCCGTTTTCTCCCGAGACGCCCCCCCGGCCTCCCCCAATTGGTGAGGGCTCAACGTGTGCACCTCCCGAACTCCAACACCTGTCTCCGGGACGCCCACGCGGGAGGATAGACTCTAACCGCCCTCCCTTGCCTTTCCAGTTTCCCTCCTTCGCACCCGTCCAGGCGACCAAAACCATCCAGTATGAATTCCAAGAAAAGCACTTCAACATCATATCTTTTTTTTCTACCAGCTGATTTGGTAGGTTTCTGGAGAGTACTTATCCCGATCCGTTCTCACTCATATCAGCGACTGAGAAAAACCAACTTATTTCGAACTTTTCTATCACGTAATGTTTAAAATAAAAGGAAATGGTTAGACAGGCATAGGAAGAACTTGAGGTTGGCATCAAAGTAGGAGGGCAACTGATAAAGTCAGATTCGCGGACGATCAGGCGTTGGTCAGTGGATCTTCGAAGGGACTGCGAGCTTTGGTAGATGCTTTAGAAATACAGAGCGGGATATTCGGAATGAAGATAAATCATAAGAAAACAAAAGTAATGAGATTCTCTAGGACAAAGAAAGCGAGGCTTGAGATTAAAGTTGGAGGACGCAAACTCGAGCAAATAGATCAATGTAATTACTTGGATAGCACGCTAGAAGAAAACGGACATAGTAGCAAAGACATACTTAAGAGAATAGCGCTAGCTAAGTAGGCGTTTAGTAATAGAAAGGAGTTGATGACAGGGGCCTTATGTTAGGATGTGAAGAAGAGGCAGGTGAATGGCTTGATATGGAGCGTGGCTTTTTATGGGGCAGAAACGTGGACCCTTAGAAAGGACGAAAATACGTTGCAAGTACTGGGAAAGCGGAGAAGAGGAAGAATGAGAATAGGTTTCAAGGACAGGATAAAGAAGGGTAGTTTGATTGCTAAGGCGAAAAAGGATATACTGGAGCGAGATAGGACCCTGAAAGTGTAAAAAAAACCAGGAGGAGACTCTCTAAAATTAAAAAAAACCTAATTTAACCAGTAGAATACTTTTTAAAAATGTTTAAAATATACTGCTACCGCTGATGAAATGCCATGGCTGTAAGGAATTCATACTAAGAAATAAATTATGCCGCTCACATATTATATTACGGTTTTCTCCCGGTGAAGGCAGGTTAAAATGGAGGTAAGTATCCTCAGGAGTTATACATGCAAAGAACTCCGTGTACCTGAAATATTTTTTCTTGATCACAATATACATTCAACTCCTCCTTCATTCAGTATTCTACCAGATAATTGATAGGTTTTTCAACAATAGTTATTCAAATGTCCTAATTTCCGGCATATAGTTCGACTTTCCCTCAATACGTGATCCGCTATTAGATCCCTCTTGAAATCCTCATATCGTCTTCTTATTTCGTCCAGAACCCTTAAACTCTTCCATCCTCTACCACCCTTCACGACATCCCCCCTTCGCAATGACCTAGTCTCCGACCCATTTAGCGCCACGCTCTTCATCAGGGAGAAACAAATATTTCCTTTCTGCCCCTCCCCCACAAATCCAACATTCTACCCTTCCACACGGTCTTAAGCAACCCTTCGTCCTTCATTACCTCCCGCAACCACCAACTTTGACACCCTTTAATATCAACCAGAAGTTTCCTATCCTCACCAGCCATACCAAGAAACACTGAGAGAGAAGAAGAAAGTCGAGCTTGCTTGCTCGGCAAGAACTTCCTCTTTCGCCATCCTTTCTCTCGGGCGCACCTTCTCCATACTTATTTCACACCCACAACTCGAATGCCTGTAGCTTAATCCGTCTTCTTTTCTTTCCGAAAAAAATATATATAATGCACATTTACACCAGCCATCGTAGCCACGTCACTTGTATTAAACAAGCGGAATTTTGACTTCCGCACCGTTCTTATTCGCTAAAATTTCAACATATTAGATAGACTACTGCCTTAATTTGATCACTAATCGATCCACTTTTTAGGCTAATCATTTCTTAACGACATAGCTAAATTTCAAACTCGCCGATTCTCTCCTCTTCACGAATTTTTCCCCATCTAACGCGATTCTTCGTTAATGTCCATGACACAGAAGTCATTCTAATCCAAAATACCTACTCTCCAGCTCATAAAAATTATTTCTTCTGCTCTCGGTCATGAAATCCGAATTACATATTTATTCTAGTCTATCTGCTGTATCCATACTTAAATTTTGTACTTTTTTGAGTAGTATGGAGAAGGTGCGCTCGAGAGACAGGACGGCAAAAGAGGAAGTTCTTGCCAAGCAAGCAAGCTCAATTTTTAAGCATGGATACTATTAACTTCCGCGAAGTAAAGCCTGAATCTGAAGTGTCTTCCTGCTGTACTATACTATATAAACGTATCATTCTCATGCTCTATATTCCGAAGCATCAGCCCGCGACGCACACATCACTTGCTTTGTCATTATTCGGATAAAGTTGGGGGAAGGGAGTGGTTGATCAAGAAGCAACTGTTTCGGAGACCTTTTCTGGCAAGACGCCAATGCATTCAAACTCTTAAGCAGGAGAGAACAGGGGTAGGAATTAGCGCACAACCGATTTAAAACGTTTTGTGTGTAACACACCTCGTCACCAAGGGCGATTCAATGTTTTTTTCCATATTCCACACACCAGAAAAAAAATGGAACGTCATTAATAATAATTCGTAATATCGTGTCGTGCTCTGAATTAAATCACCATGCCGCCCTGGAAACTCATAAATAATTACGTCATTCCGTAATCCGATACTGCGGCACGGTATGCAGTACCCACATTTATGAGAAAGAAAAAAAATACGATTTACAAATATGTTTTCTAACGGTAAAAATAGGTTTTGTTGAGTTCAGAGAATCTACTCCCGTATGGGATCCCTATATGGGATCCGTACGAGGAAGGTTTGATAAAAGAATTAGAGCGTGTGCAAAGGAGATCTGCTAGGTTTGTTAAAGGCCGTTATGATAATTGTATTAGTGTTACGAGGTTAATAGAAGAACTAGGATGGGAATTACTATCAGAAGGCAGGTTAACATTTAGGTTAAACCTTTTAAGTAAATTCGAAACCGATTTGTTCACAGATGACGTTAGATATACATTGAGAACCCCTGCGTATTATGCTAGGTTTGATCAGATTAACAAGATTAGAGAGATAGATTGTCGTACCGATAGATTTAAAATGTCATTTTTCCCTCGTACTATAAGAGAGAACAATAGGCAGCGTAGCAAAGGGATAGGTAGGTGAAATATAGTTAGAGTAGTCTGTAGTGCATGATGCATGTAATGACAACCAATAATCCATTTCATATTATGTACATACTAACCATCTAGCTGCATGTGACCATATTATCTAGCATGTCTCCATTAAATATCCTAGTTGCATGTCAATAGTGCATGCTTGGTGATCTTCACCCCCTGCCACACACCCTCGTGGTGGCTCGCAGGGTATCACGTAGATGTAGATGTAGATGTACTCCCAGTTGGCTACACTTTCAGGGGCCTATCTCGCTCTCGTATATCCTTTTTCGCCTCAGCATACGCTCTACTCTTCTTCATCCTGTCCATGAAACCTATTCTCTTTCTTCCGCTTCCCCGCTTGCCCAGCATCCTTACTTCCCAATACTTAGCGTACTAAACTAAACCAATGCTTACCATACTAAAAAACTTCAAGGAGACAATGACCAACTGACAAAATCTACAACAAAATCAGAACGTCCTTATCCGACCCTAACCCCTTTGTAACGCGATTGCGTGAATTTCCGAAATTGGCCGACCCTTCAAAACTTGGCTGCGGGACTAATAACAGCAGTGAAAAGTTTCCCGCCTTGCGGGTGCGACTCGGATCGAGGCGGGAGACCAACCAACCGCGGGGTCTTCGGGAGGGAATCCTCGTACGGCTTGCTTGCTTACTTAAAGCTACCCTCTTCGCAACTCGGCAAAAGGAGCAGCTTCTCACGGTCCCGTGCTCCGAGGAGTGGGACGTTGGGACGGAAACCTTCTCTCCATCGAGCCGCCGGAGTTAAATTAGATTGCTGAAGCACATCACCGCCATAGGGTGGCTTGCAGCCCAAAGATTTGCCAGCAGGGAGCTCTCAAGCTATCCGACTCTCTTGACAGTTCCTTTAGTATCTCCTCGCATTCTGGTCTCCCGTGACTCAGCCCTGGCAATTCCTCTTTGCCGTTCGCTTGGTCGCTTCCGTCCAATGACTACCACCCCTTGAGTTCTCTGAAGATCACTAAGGCTTTCTTGAAACAAAGAGAACCAAAGTATTCTTCGTTCCACGCTTTCCATAAGCTTCTACTTTTATCTACGGTTCAAAGACCTCCAACATTATATATTCCAAAAAAACAATCGATAGCTTAATGATATTTTTCGAGAGCACTCAAAAAAGTTCATCGCATCTTGTTGTATATCCACGGCCGCCACCGATCACGGAGCATAAGTCCACCTTACTATATATTTGAAATTTCTTTACATTTCGGTCAGAACTATATTTTCATAGAATATGAACTCAGAACTAGAGGCAAGCTCAATTTAAGATTGATTACACCGCCGTTTTTGTATTTTACACCGATTAATTCCGCCGATTTCAAACTAGATTGAATTATCTTGAGTCGCACTGATACTACCTTTACTACAAAATTAATGTTTCCAAGAATAATTTTCATCACCTTCAAAGTTAGTGAAAGCATATACGTGCGAAAATGACGAACGAGCAGGTATTGAATACGGTTGGTGAGGAGAGGAAACCTTCGGCGGAGGGTCGGAAGAGGAATAAGAGATGGAAGGGTGACATTTTCAAGAGAGAGGGAATGCTGAAGATGATAATAGAGGGGAGAACATTTGGAAAGCGCGGAAGAGGAAGTAAGACGACAGAAATTATGAAGGAAATAGGAAGTGGAAAAAGTTGAGAGGATTTTTAGAGGGATCTAATGCCGAGTCACGCATAGAAAGGAAAAGCAGAACGACGGTACCAGAAATTAGGGCGTTAGAATAAGTACTATCCAAAAACCTACCAATCAGCAGGAAAATACCGATATGAATGATGTGCGCGAAATTTGCATTTTTAAAAAGCGTTCACCTGCACTCGCATACCACGCCATAGCCCCCAAATTCACACAGAGTGCTTAAAACGAATTCAGCAACCCAGACGTCCTCCTCCACGGGGAATTTCGCAGCAGCTTTTAAGGAACTCGATGCTCTCACTAAGTAAGGTGCATAGAATGTCGCGAAGTCCCCGCATGAGTGCGCTTAGCGCCACAGCCCCAGAGGATAAAGCCACTTTAAACACATAGGTGTTCCTCTTTACTCAAAGCACTAAGCCTTATTCAGGGGCCCTGGGTTCCAGTGCACATACGGGAATGACATTTTCATTAAGGGTTTCGGTCATTCGTTCGTCTCCTCTGGGAGCGACTTCCGTTGAAGTTAGTGTACTTTGAACTTTGTATAAGCCCTTATATTCAATGCCAACATTTCCAAACGTCAAAAGAAAAGGATACTTATACCTTTGATGGAATTAATCGCAAAGGTTTGATTCGTTAGGTAGATGGTATAACCACCTCCGACAGGAATGGGCCTTGTGCCGCAACAATTCTCGGGAGACTGCATCATCTCATTTCTGTTACCTATTTCATAGGTGAGCACAAATGCAAGCAAAATAAAAGGAGCATTCCGGATCTACGACCGATAAAACACTTTTTTTCCTTAAGGAGTAACTCCCGTTGAAGTTAATGAACTTTGAACTTTGTATAAGCCCCTATAATCAATGTCCACATTTCCATACGTTAAAAAAAGAAGCCTTGTACCGTTTAATGGTATCAGGCTCAACTATGTGGAAGTTGATATTCACATATGAAAAAACGACTTCGTTTTCTTCCACTGATTTAATTTTTTGGTACAACATGTTTCGACACATAGAGGTCATTTTCAAGTACAAAAAATTTTAAAATTCAAGCAAATATATACCTGGAAGGGTCTTGGGGGAGGTTCCACCCCTCTCCAACCTCCCCCAAGACCCTTCCAGGTATATATTTGCTTGAATTTTAAAATTTTTTGTACTTGAAAATGACCTCTATGTGTCGAAACATGTTGTACCAAAAAAATAAATCAGTGGAAGAAAACGAAGTCGTTTTTTTCATTTGTGAAGCCTTGTACCTTTGATCGAATTGGTCGCAAAGTTTGATTCGTTCGAAAGATGGGATAACCACCTCCTACTGGAATGGATCTTGTGCCGCAACAATTCTCGGGAGACTGCATTATCTCATTTCTGTTCCCTATTTCACCCGCGTGCACAAATGCAAACAAACAAAAGGAGCATCCCGGATCTACGACCGATAAAACGCTTTTTTTGGCGCACGAATGTGGAAAGCTTTCTGCTGCACTCGACTGTAACTCTTCCTGAGTCCCCGACGCCTAACTGAACACGGCCCAAAAGTTTTCACCGGGGCTGAATAATGCAGCGGATGGGAGGGCCGGGATCGCGGAGCGCATTCTCCCTCTACCCCCGAAAAAAAACACGCGACACTAGTTCACAAAAAAATTGTAAAAAAAAGGAACAAAAAAACAAAGGGCACGCCATTACCTTCCCAAGAAGCGACCTAATTGCAAATTCGCATTGCGCGAACCACTCTCGCCGCTTCTACATTGGGACTGCGCGCATTTAAAAGCGAATAAACAGCCTCTTTCTTTCTCTCCCCCTTGTATTTCGCCCGTCGCCCGTCTTTTTTTTTCACCCCCACCTACCTACATAACTCGACATGCAAAAAGCGCCGCTAAAATGGCCTCTCCAAACCTCTCACCCAGCGCCCAAACACCCTTTTCTGACTTTTCTCACCTTATTCGTTTAGCGCCGGGTTTTTCAAAAATAAAAACTTTTGCGCGGGAGAAATTTTCACACTTTCGCGCTCCATGTTTCGCCGACCCTTTGAGCACTTCCGAGTGAGCGGCGGGCGGGAATGGATATATAGTCGAATTTAATGCACTTTTTTGCCTCATCACCGCTCCTCCAAACTTAAGCATCCCCTCGTGGGATTTTCTCTACACGGCGAAGAAAGGAGGCATCTCCAAAATAGAGCAACGTCGCATAACAGAAAAACGCCGAAGGCGTAATCGTAGGCGGAGTAATTACGGGAAGCGGCCATTCAAAAGTTAAACGAATTTCAAAATTCACGCGACAAAAACAGTAAGCAGTGAATGTCATGTTGAGCAGTTAACGATATATTAATATACGCGTAAGGGCAAAAGACTTCAGGCCAAATGGTAGATATACTGGTCAATCGATAAAGCCATGATTTAAGCCATGGTCTCCCAAATTCTCACCTGGCCCGTCAAGTATTTTAAACTCCATTGGGTCCAAAGTTTTCCGTCCCATTAGAAGAGAGGAACGTCGTGCTGATCATGCTCTTTTGTTTGTCAACTGCTTTTTTCATGTACTTAAGTCGGGACTACTGAATTTTCTCAATCAGAACCAAAATTCGAGCCCAGGCCTTCAGGATTGGAGCCAGAACTTTATCCGTTGCACCATTTCCAGCTGTGACCGCCTCATTATCGGGAGTCAAGAAGAAACATGGAGGACTGAAACTGCAATATTTAATATGTAGTAAAATAAATTTATAGCGACCTAGATTTCATCATTAATGGACATACATATGTAACGAGTGTGCTTCGCTGGAATGGGCATTTCAAAACAACAACAAGAAAACAATGGGAGAAAATCGAATAGCTAATCAGGTAGCAGAGTGAATGATGTGAGAGGATGAGGCAGACCGCGAAAATCAGGAGTTGGAGAGGTAGAAGAGACTCTAAAGAGGAAAAATATTAGAAGAAAATAGAAGAGGTTGCAATAAGCAATGTGTGAGTTTAAGAGAAGCGAAAAAGGTTTTAAAGCGCTAGGGGATTATGGAGAAAATTGCAAAGAGGGAGTCGTTTTCTACGGCATCTTTTAAGTGTTCTCCCGCCGTTGAAAGCTATGAGAGAGTCTTCTCCCGGTTTTCTACACTTTCAGGGTCCTATCTACCTCCATTATTTCTATTTTTGCCTCAGCATACGATCTACCCTTCTTCATCCCGTCCATATAACCTACTGTCCTTCTTCACCTTCCCCGCTTGCCCAACATCCTCCCTCTATCACGCTCTTGAGCAACCCATCGCCCCTTTTTACTTCCTCCACCCAACCAAGGTCTGTAGAGTACTCTACAGACTTTGCCACCCAACTACTCTTGCCTACCCGATGACTGACGGCAATAATTAAATTCTTGGACTGGCATGATGAAGGTATGGCATTAAAAATTATTGGCCTGATGGTTATGCATGTATGTAGGATTCATCATGATGTAGTACATTGAAATTCTGTCTTCACTCGGTTCAAATTCCACCACTTCACGCCTGACACTCCTCTTTTTGTCAGCACGGATTGGTGAAATGACGCACTCATGCTGCTACACTACAACACAATTACTTCCTAACGCGAGTACTGCGACGCCATGAGAGGGGAAAAAATACATTCTCAGCCGTCAAGGAATAACCAACATCAGTGCAAATGAAACACGAAAAAAATAAGCGGAACGCGGCAGCAGATGTCCGAGTGTGTGGTATGAAGGCGTCGGGGCGTCATAGCCGACGGTGGACGTCGACGACGCGTCCCCGTCAGAACATGTCATCCGTTGAAGGAGGAGTGGGACAGGCAGCCGGGCGGGGTCCGTCACTTCCACCCGGGGTCTCTCAAACACATCCCAGGCCCCTTCTCTCTCCCTCGTGGTATTTATTGCACTTTTCACACGGCGACCTCTCGTAAAGACAACCACGGAACGAGGGCGTCGAAGTGAGGCGTGCTGGAAGGGACAGGGTTGGTTGAGGGGGAACGGGAGGGCTGTGACCCAAAATGAGCCCTGTGCCGACACGAAAGCCGATAATACGATCACAGCGAACCGATACAAATGCCATCGTTTGCTGTTCTGTATAGCAACTTTAAGATATATTTTCCGAGCTAGATGGGCAATCCCACATTAAAACAGGTATTAAACCATTGCACTCTTAATTTATTTATTGTCACAATCCCGAAAACAACACATTAAAGGCCTTACACATCGGGTGATTAACATTAACAACGGGCGAAACACCAACACCCATGTTGTGAGTGTTGAAAAATCACCCAGGCGGGACTCGAACCCGCAACACTCAAATTGGCATGTGAGAACTTTACCCCGTCGCCACCTGGGCCGACATTACAATACACTCTCTCTCTCTCTCTCTCTCTCTCTCTCACTCTTGTTCTGGTTATAAATTTCAACACATTTTCAAATAAAATGAGATCTAAAATACTTCGTGCACTCCAAAATATTTGGAGTGCAATGACTAGTAATTACGCGAACGACGGGTTATAGTGCAAAGGTTTACCAAAAAGAATTTCAATTGAAAGAAGGACGTTACCATAAAATTCTTGGCAGTAAGCCTGGGTATAGTGACGCATGCGTAGAGATCGTCGGAACCGGTTGAAATACTCCCATAAGGTGTAGAATTATTACTATTAAAATGTTCCACCAGATAAAGGATACGTGAGATGCTCATTGTCTCATGGTTATGCTTAACATGAAGTGACAATACGTAGACGCTACTAAATTATGACCGTGTACGCAAAAAGGGAAACTTTTGCAACCATGGCCATCCCAACTTCACCATGCCAAAACAATTATCTCCGCGTAATGGGAATCCAGTGTGGGACTGTCAAAAATCATAACAATCAAGCCTCAGAATACCCAATTTTTTCGAAAATTCTACCGGTAAAATGTTGGCTTTACTGAAAGTCTGAGAAAATTCTCCAGATTTTCTACAATAGTATGGACCCATCTAGCTTTGATATTTCTTATTTCATCTCAGCATACGATCAAACCCTTCTACATTCCGTCCATAAGAGCTATTCTTTAGCCGAAAAGAAACTCCTTTGATTTTACCAACGCCCTATGGGTTTCCACATCGGTACACTAACATCACGGAAAACGCGGTATAATAAACCGAAGCCTCGACCAATTATACTGATAACTGGGAAATGTTCGAGTTATCGGCCCCGGTGGCGCAGGGGTAAAGTCCTCGCCAGCTAACCCTAGGGTCGCGGGTTCGAGTCCCGCCTGGGTAGAATATAATCTGCCCAGGACATGGGAGTATGTGTCTCGTCCGTTGTTACCGTTATTCACCCGACTTAAATTAGCCCATTATGCTGTATTCGGGGTAGTGAAGATAAATAAATACATAAATAAATAAATAAAATTCGCGTCTCCAGAGTACTCGAAAACCACTACATCGTTACTGCCAACTGCCCATATTTATTCAGAGAAAAAGGAATCCAGGCAGGACTCGAATGATCACAAGCTTTATGATGTTTAGTCGAAATAATATTCTTTTGACCTTACAATTCCTCAATTCCACCAAGTGAATTCTTTAAACACCTTAACCTAATATTTCGTTTGGACAAGACCTTTTCTAGTCACTGGGTAAGCACAGAAACCATCATAAACAAAGTATTAGTATGTCACCGTCGACGGCGGCACTCGAAGGAACCACAGCCCACACTTCTGCTACACTACCACCTTCTAGGGCGAGAACTTAACCCCATCGCCATGGAGGCCGACAATGTCAAACGGTTGAATGCTTTGACAAATACATAATTCACCATAACACAATCATTTCCGTGGGCTTACCGTCGCGACCGTAAACATTGAAAGATAATTAATTGGTTACCTTAGCATTACTGACTAAACCCAATGTGTCACGGGAAAAATCAATGGCATTCACGATGGTTTACCTTGGATTCAGCAAAGCAGGCAACAGCACTACGTGGCGGGGGTGGGGTTCGGAGGGGGAGAGGAGGAGGGTGTGACCCAAAAAGAGACCAAATCCGACACCAATTCCGATAATGCGATTCCAGGGAACGATACGAAAACCACCGTTTGCTGATCTGGAGCACCAATACATTTCCGGAGTGCGATAGGCAATCTGCCTTTGAGTCACGTGATATCATCACGCGAAGCCGGCACATAAAATTAATTTGCAACCGGACAGCAATAAAAAAAATGCCACACAGCGTAAGTCCCCACCGGGAACAAACCAATGAGGATCTTTAACGACAAATACGTCTCGTGCTTTCCCCTTCCTAGTTTTTTGGTTGCACAGTGTTCAAGGTATTATTTTCCGTTGCATAAAGCAATAATTTACAAATCATTCATTCAACGCGACCATTGATATTAAAGAAATACTCATTTAATATTTAAACATAAAAGCCGCACGTTGGGGAGGCCTTGTCCACCACCTAAAAATAACTGTTGAATTGTGGTTAGTTTTTAAGTATTTAAATAAAAAGTAGGTATATGAATTCGCATCATTTTTCCTCTTCAGCCAAAGGTTTTCAAAAAATACTGCAAAATATTACTTCCTTTAATCACCTAGAGGAACTTGTTAAAAACTTGGGGCAAATTTTGTTTCAGGATGCAATCGGTTTAATTACAGTGAAGGACCAAAGACAAGCTAGAAAAGCAATTCATATCATAACTGATAGTATGATAATAATCAGCATTCCATACTTCTATTATGTTTTGCACAACCATTTTTCATAACGAAAATAAAAGGTTTTATCGCCAATACGCTCTTATGTTAGACTACGACATAAAACAGTAGATATACTTAAAAAGCAAGAGAGAAGTAGAGAGAACACGTGAAATGCTGCACTGCAGACGATCCAAACAGTTTGTGAACAATAACTCGTCGTATACCGAGTCGAAACGCCTTCAAGACACTAAAAACATTTAAAGGTTTCTCGTAACGAGTAATAAACATTCCGACGGAGACGGTGGGACACCTCGACGGATGACACAGCAAAACGATACGCCGTTACAGCAGTGCTAAGGGTAGTAAGTATCGAGACGCATATCACGCGCACAATAAAGAAACTAAGCGAAGGTAAATGGTCATACCCGCTACCGGGATCGACCAGAGCCGACTCGAAACAAATGACTTCTTCTCTGCAAATGTGTAAACTACGAAAATAACCACGTTAATATGAAAGCACAAGAGCTTGGAAAGCACAACAAAATGCTTCCCTCAGGAAGTATGGTCGTTTCCATAGTGAACCCATCGACACATTGGGTCGTCTCATCGCGACTACGCGAGTGAACAAAATGCGTAAGTTTCATCTCTTTACTAATACCAAATTAAAAATTCTGCTTCACACTTAATTTATTTCACACAGGAAAAAATACAGATCAGGTACAGATCAGTCGATAAACATATCTTTTAAAAATATTTTTCTAGCCCATTGAGCCGACGCCAGCGTCGTTTCTGATAAACCAGCTTTTTTTTTGACATCACCTACTGCAGTCTTACGCAAAAAACAAACACCAAGAACAGTTGGTGTCTTTAACTCATGTAAAATAATACCCCAAGCCGAATAAGATGGAGAACGGGCCCCTGTGGTAAAAAAAAATATGCAATCGTCGTTCAGCCGCAAGAAACAAGGCTTTTTTCAATCAAAGTGCCTTAAAACAAAAGAATGTGACTTGAATTATATAATCTGCAATTTACGGAACGTATGGACTTGATTTGCAGCTTACTTTACAGCAATCCAATTCATTGGTGATCAAAATATATTTTAACTCAAACTAGGTTACCTCGACTTCAAGCATGGCCGGTATTATTATCGAAGAGGAATATGATAATTGAAACTCTTATACATATATGTATTTCGCCTAGCTGCAGCACGTAGAATCACCTTCAGCCTATAATTCTATCATCTTTGAACAGAGCAGTTGTCATTTTCCACGAAAGCCTCCTTAGCTTGGTCAATTCTTCGCTTGATTCCCGTTGTCCTTCTTTCGTCCCACGTGATTGTCTATGCTTCCGAGATAGGTGAAGGAATCCACCTGCTCTAATTTCTCTCATATCAATATGACGTCCGCATTCAGCTTTTCTCTTTCACGTGCCAATATTTTTAGTCCTCGCCTTATTGATTTTCATGCAGTATTTTTTGACAACTTGGTCCATGAAACATTTAGAAGTGCATCCCTAAAACACTTTCAATAATCATGATCCTCTTCGAATATAGCATTGGAATCCAACAAAGCATCGGACACATCCATCGATTACATCAGAATTTAACAGGGTTCTCAAACTACGTTCTCGCGTTCGAGGTGAACTTGCCTTTATTCGAAAACCGTGCGGCGGAGCCGACGGTTCCATCTGAAAAAATTTCTCCCTCTCCTCTCGAACCTTGAGGGAAGTTCCCATTGTGTTCCCATCGAGTGAATGCCCGAATAAATTACACGCGAAAAAACCTTGACACTGAACACGATGACACGAGAGGAGCGTCGCCTTCCTCTGAGGACGACACCCCTCATGAACTTTCACATTAAAAGGGGCGGATTTCGAAAAACTCACCTTCTTCCTTCCCGTCCACCTCCCACGATCTCAAGTCACACCACGTCCCCCTCCCCTTTGCACACCTCTCCCCCGCCAAGACATCCCTCATACTTTTTTCAAACTCCATTTGATTTGTCTTTCCATAAAGCTTACATAAAGCTCCGGATGAATTTTAATGACCCCCCCCCCCCACCTCTCCTCCTTGGCTTTAGTTCGAAACTTTTTCGAAACTCGGCCGATAAAGATGGAGATAGAGAAAAGGAGAGAGAAAAAAATAATATTGAAGGAAATAAAAAGACTACCACCACTACCCGAGGGCTCTTTCCCACGGGAGCATCATAAATATCTCAACGGGAGATTACTTTGATCCCCGCCCTCATGCATACATATATCTCTCCGCGAGAGGCGCCCGACCGGCCCAGCCACACACACATACACAAGATCCAGCGAGTCGAAAAATTCAATAACCCACGGGATTTTCGTTAATTCCGAATCAATAACGACGTATCTTCCGTGGGCTGGCGCGTCCTGCGGAACGAGGCGATGAAAATATATATACCCGAGCAGTTTTCCTTCTCCCCGAACGATTTCACCCGCTAGGCGAAAACAGTAAAGCCCGCTCGTTTTAACCTTAGGGGGGCCCGGTTCTGTAATGTGCGGGGAAATGTTTTCACGGCATAAAATTATCCACAAATACACGCCCCCGTCCGTCGTTTAAGGTAGCACGAGCGAGGTAGTTCCCTAATCATAATAGAGCCTAAATTCGATATAGACGTTTTAATTTCACCAACTTTGAGACCCGAATTAAATATTGCATTATTAATGGTACTGGTACAATAAAATAGTTTTACATGATAGAAATTGTAAGTAATCAAATGAAAATATCTAAATAACCCTCTAAGTTGACTCACCTCTCTCACGCGGTACGTTTGAAACTCCACCAAAACGGAAGGTTTATTGTGATCCCGAAGAATTTACTATGGTGACAATAAGATTAATTTTCAAAAATAGTTGAAAAAACTCACAAACTACACACTGTTGATTTTTTGACGAGATCTAAATGCGGGGAATGCCTCATTTTTAATATGAGGTGTCTCTGGAGTGCATATACGTACCATTTCCCATGTAAAAGGGCTGGTATTTTTTTGGCAAATATCTCGGAAATAAATGTGGTATGGGGTCGATTTTTTTGTGTCAATGGAAGGGTGATAAATTTTTCTTTAAAATAAGACCAAATTCATTGATTTCTAGGAAAAAATGATATTTCGCTCAAACTACCTTAAGTTAACCTACAGGGAAAAAATGATATTTCGCTCAAACTACCTTAAGTTAACCTACAGGGAAAAAAATGATATTTCGCTCAAACTACCTAAGTTAACCTACCTAGCCTAGCCTAACCTAGGGAGTTAAGTCCTACAGGGGTGAGTGATTTGTTTCATAAAACCCAAACCTCCTTTAACCGTCCCATTGAGGTGATTTGAGCGCAATACCATTTCACCTAGAAATCGATGATTTTGGTCTCATTTTAAAGAAAAATATCTCATACTCTTCCAAACAGACCAAATTATCAGTCCCTTACCGAAAGAAGATGACACTTCCGTCCTTCTCCGGTGGAGCTACCTTGAGACAAACTCTGAATATTTGAGTTCAAGTGAAGATTTGCACCACAAAAAAACGAAACAATGGATTTCACCTTAAGATAGTTTGAGTGGGATAGTTATCTAGTCATAATGGAGACCATATTCGACGTAGGTATACGTTTTAGTTTTAGCAGCTGTAGGAAGCATGAATAAAATAGTTCATTATTTATAGTGTAAACATATTCTCGTATATGACTGAAATTCTGGGTAGAAAATAAATATATCCACGTAAGTCTTTGATTTGACTCATTTTTTTCACGCGGTACAATCAAAACTCCACCTCAACGTAAGGTTGTACGCGATTCTGAAAAAAATACTGCGTTGACAATGTGAATTATTTTCAATAATAGTCGAGAAAACATACAAACTACACAATGATGATTTTTTACGAGATCTAAGCGATAGAAATAACTCATTTTTTAAAAAAGGCCTCCCTGGAATGTGTAACCAACCATGTCCAATGTGAAAGAGCTGGAATTCTGGAATTATTTGTCAACAATCTTGTAAAGTAGGGGGCTGATATTTTGGTATCTTTGGAAGAGTAAGATGTTTCATTAACATGAGATCAAAGTCATTGATTTCTGGGTGAAATGATATTTCACTCAAACTATCTTAATTCATACTTGTCATTATATACCAATATCACTTCCGATCACCATGCGAGGAAATATTGTTAAGGATCATGGATTTCTAATTTTGCTTGGCAAATTATACCCACGAGATGCAGAAAATGAAGAAGAAAAATATGTACTTATGACGAGAAACCATCCCACAATCAAATTTTTCTTTCGAAATGGCCCAGAGATTCGTCACTAACACCATAAGACGGACTTGCGGGAATCCTATTCGACCTGTCTTAATTTAGGTAGGGAAGATAATACCACCAATAAACATCATCGTTTCGCTAGCATATTAACTCCCATTCAGCATTGAAAAATCTCCTTTTACGTTCGTAAATAATGTCACAATCGCTGGTGGAACACCGTGGCCCTTCACGATTACACAGTTCAAGAAGGCATTTCTCCTTGTCACTGACCAAGTTAACGACTTTTGGCTCAAATGAAATACAGAAATCACTGTTTACGACTTCCTTTAACTAGCATTGAGAGCGTTCAGGTCCACAGACACATGCTAAACCCAACCGTAAGTCAGGTTTATCAAGTTACGCTCCTGCGTTCTTACATCCAATGGGACACAACATTGAGGGACGAACCCGAGGACGAGGAGGAGACCCACTCTCTCCGCGGGAAGGAATTTCATTATTTCGGAAGGAAAAGCACGTATTTCTTTTTTTCGGACTGGGAAAGGTGGGAGGGCGGGGGGAGGGGGGAGTGAACGAAAGCTGGGTTGTAAACGATGGAGAAGGGGGGGAAGGGAGGTCTATCCCGAGTCTGCCCCCGCGGACCCGGAGGGAGCCCCGAAAATGCCTCCGGGGGACTGCGCCCCCTCCGCCCCCCAGCAATCCTGGGGCAGAAAGACATCCCACTCCCCTGGTCCATCGCGGCCCTCACAAATACTTGGAGGAGGCGAAAGGAAGAAGAAGTGGATTTTTTCCCCGGGAAAAAGGAGGAATTGGGCGAGGGGATGGCGGGGGTGGAAGAAGATGAACTCGGAGCGAACGAGAAATGGGAGATGTACAAGTGGCGCAGGGAATAGTGGAATAGTGGGGGAAATAAATATGAGAGGGGAGAAGAAAATGAAGCATGGGATGGGAGGAGGATGGACCCTTGCGGGGGGGGGGGGAGAGGGTGGCGTAACTCGATGGAATTCATAGCGAGCGAGGCGACCGTGATGAAGAAATAAATTAAACAGGAGTGCGATGGGGAACGGAGAAGGCAGCCGTGGCGACGGCAGAACGAGGGCGAAGATTCGGAGAAGAATGAGATCGCTTAAGCGACTGACAAGACGGACGGAATGTCGAGACGTGTAAAAGCTAGGAAACGGGAGAGGAGGGAAGAGAGTGGAGACCCCCCCCCCCCACACCACACACAGTCTCATCTTTAAGCACGCGGCAGACGGGAAAAGGGAAGTGGACCCAAAACGTGCCCTTGGGGTACACACTCCCCCATCCCAGCACTGGAGCATATATACGCCTCAGCACGCTCCGCTCTCCCTCCCTCGTAACACGCGTTTTGGAGTGTCGGGCGATTAAACAAGGTGAATTTGAGCGTAACTTCCCACCCACCCTAAACCCCCCCCCCCTCCTCCCCAGTGCAGTTGACGCATTCCAGAGTAGCTAGTTCGGGGAAGAATCACGCCCGCGCTGAATACGGGGAATGGCCGTAAGGGGAGACGACGGGACCACAAAATGTATCGAAATCACGCCGTCGCATGGAAGATTTTTTTCCCACCCCTAAAAAGAACGACGAAAATCCCAGTAAACAGAATTGACCGCGACACAGTCTCCCGAAGTCCTCGCCCCATAAACACCCCAAATGGACATTTCCTGCGTCGACCCCAGAGAGGAATCTTCTTGCCCGCTCTCTCACACGCCCCCGAGCGAGGAACATTAGGCAGGACTCAGCCCGGAGTTTAAGAGTCAACCATCGTTTTGGAAGCTCCAGAACGACCGGGAAAATTAGAAGAGCTCTAGGCGCCGAGAAGAAAATTGAATTTCGGACGGATTTATGACGTAAAGCAGTGACGGGCACGAAAACAAACTGCTGAGCCGTGAGTTTGCGTCAAGTGGCCATTAGGATATTTTCTAATAACGACAATACGGACTGGAGGAATATACAATTACGTAGTGCCATGAAAATCAACCACTGAGAAACCAAAAAAAAAATATCTACTCGAATAAAACACTCGTGCACTCACAATAATACGTGAAATATCGTCTCATATCCTCTTTATTCACAATCGAATTAGAGTGGGGAAAAAAGCACCATTTTTTCCCCAGGAATATCCTCCCTTCTCCCCTGCATAATAATACCATTACGGCGGAGTTATATCATGTACACATGACGTTTATCTTGAGAGTTATGACCTATCCTAATTACGCTATAAAATCACTCGGGAGGTGTCCTGGGCGACCGGAAGGACCTCTCTCTTTCAACCTCCACGGAACGCAGTCCATCTACTTAATTTATGTCCGAAAAACGCCGGGGTTAAGAGTTCCAATGCTCATCTTTCTTCTCTCACTAAAACCAACGTAAAAGCGGGAATCGTGACATCTCCTCATCACCAGTACTTCAATCCTGGGCTTCATTTATTGTATCAATGCATCCTTATATTCTCAACTTGTTTAAATCTACAATTGTAATAATTCTACATAAATCACCTCTTCATAGATGTAATAAAGAGAGGAAGAATTCTGGACTAAATAGTAAGATCGCGACTTTCTTAGAGGCCAAAAAACTCTAGTATCAAGCACATAATATGAAGGCCTGATCTCTATGAAAGGTACCAAGGGGTCCACAGTTTGGTGTCCCATCCAACGGACGAGGTAATTCATCCAGTAGTACTCCCCAGAATATGAAAAAGGGATAGTGATTCCGGGGAGAATTATCTGCCTCGGCCGGGACTCAAACCCAAGCCTTCGTGATCGTAAGCCAGTTCTCAAGCCACCACAACAACCCGATCCCCTAAATGGGTAAATGATGGGCATTTTGAGGTTATCAAGCGGAGTAGGAAGTATTCTGGGAAAGGTCGAGAGAAAAAATTAGCAATACCGTCGCAAATTTCATAAGATTTTAGCGATGATCCATAAAAAACCTACCCTAATAGGCAGTCAATCAAATCGTATTCATTTCTGGTCGGCTGTTTCTACGGTCCAAGATTCTGACACATTCATTGCTTTACCCATCCACTTATTTGATTCGATTTCCAACTCCACTCGTATATTTATACCCCAGCCAATCTCCCTCGAGAGCTCTCATGAACCCTCATGAGCATGAAAGGGCGAGAGAGACAAAAGGACACGAACTCGCGAACACGCGTGTGTAAGCCGACTAAAAAAAAATATGAAACGATCGAAATAAAAAAAACGACACCTCCTCACCCTGAAAGAATAAATCCCTGTAAAATGGCCGGATTTACTGAAATGAAAAAGGTCCCAACAATACATGGCACCAACGACTGTGTGGCTCCCAGGGATAACAATGGACGAGACGGGGAATTCGAGAGCTTTCCTGGTACACCAAACCCCTCCCCTCTCTTCTTCTACCACCCCTTATAGTCGGGGAGCAATCCTCTCACCGAGCGAGCGCTATAAATTTCACCCAGCGCTATTAAAACAGAATACCAAGATTAACCTCAACACATGGAGCAGGCGGGTTGCGTTTCGTCTCGTCCTCCGTGACATCCGGCCATTGACTCGGCACGGGGCTCAGTGCCGAGGATTACGAGACGTCGCACACATAGATTTCCGACTCTTACCGCTACCGCACCCTTCCCACCTGCTTGCACGCGCGCGGCAGTTCCGACGGGGCATCGAACGTGCCCGATTCCCTAGGGGAAGGACGAGCGGCGGGGGAAGGCAAGCGGTGGATCCCGCGGGATGTTTAATACAGACATTACGTCCCTTCTCCACAACGTGCCCATCATTTACCCAGCCGACGAAGATATAAGAATTTAGTTTAATCATTAGCTGCGAGAAAGTTTTCTGGAGATCAATGTCTATATTGTTATACCAGCGGGTGATTGAAAGGGAGAACATTGAGTGGGTACAGGAGAGGAAGAAATGGAGGATATTTTGATGATATCTTAGCGAGCTATTCAACGAGCTATTAACTCAGACAAGAAAATAAGATTGAGAAAGGTCCAATATTTGGGAAAATGTATTTTACATTTAAAAAATAACTTTAAAAAGGCAGTTTTTTTAACAGTGGCCTTGTGAGTAACCAAGGTGGCAACGAATCCAACAATAAAAGTAAACAAATTGCAGACGTAACAATAAACATGATAATTTGTACCTAAAGATGGCGTGACAGCCGAAACCGGTCGTTAGTTTTAAATAAATTGCGGAAGTCGCAAATTTCATCTTGTTTATTATGGCGTCCTTCCACCTAGCAAAAGCTTCCAGTTTCCATATCAGTTGTAACAAGTTACATAGAGCAACACGAGTCATATAACCCTTGCCATACAATAAACGTAACATGGAGAGAAGTATCATGTAATTAAAACCCTGATCATAGGTCCTGAAATCCAAAAACCCCACCTATTTGTATGAAAATTTTATATGTAATGTAGATACAGGAAAAAGATCAACTCGTGTCACTGAGTTATTCTTAGTCCCTAAATTCCATACCTTATTATTTGAGCACTCTTTCCTAATTTCCACCTGCAAGTTATGGAATTGTTTACCCGTAAATGTTAGAACCTATATCACAATTTCGATGTTCAAGAGAAACATGACTGATTACCTATGTAAAATTGCTTAGTTTTTTGTAATCTTTTATGTTATGGCATGTATCTATTTTTTTCTATGTTCCAGGTGGCTTATAGTCCCTGAACAATAAAGACTATTTTCAGTTTCAATCATAGAAATAGATTGGACACACCCTGAGGCACAAAGGCTTTGTGAAGAATAATTGAAAGAAAACTAGGGGGAAAAGTTCCCAGAGGAAAGCCAAGAAATAAGTCTATGGTCAAAATAAAAAGCTAAGTATTTCGGGAGAGCTACCCGGAACAAAGGGAGCTTTAGGTTGGGAAGGTCGCCGCAGGGCTGCAGTCAAACAATCTTAAAACTGAACGACCAATGAATGAGTGACCTATGGATCGACCACTTATTTGGCTGAATACCAATGATGATTATGATATTTAGTTTAGCTTATTGACGTTATCAGTATCTGAGGACCGCAATGGTGGACGCCAATTGACTTCCAAGTCACCTTTACTACTAGGGAATGCCACTTAAATCTTCAGGTTGATTTCTTATGGATTTGCTACACACAAGACGACGATTTATTGCCGGTAGACCTAAGAAGTTCGCTCATTAGAACTAACAGTTTCATCACTTCGCTATCCGTGCTGCCGTTAAAATTGGTATGGTATGATTACTTTAGCACCCACCAAGTTCCCTCGGTCGTGAAAGGAGGAGACAGACCTAGAGCTCCCCTCTTCCAAAATTTCAATCCTTACTTCTCACACTCGCGCCGAGGCCATTCGTCAACGGGAATACCTTCCGGCTTCCCCCTCGCGTACCCCAAAGCCTCCCGCCCTTAATCCAGATATTCGATTCGACGCGGCTTTATTGCCCGGAGGACGGGCGATATACCGCTGGGACGGTCCGCGATGGAGAAGACGTGCTGAGGAGGACGGAGAGGTCAGCGTGCCGAGCGTGAAAAAATCACTCGACGATGAACGGCCATCTGAGAAGATTCCCTCGAAATTAATAAGAAAGGAATAAAATGTGAAGCGGAAGACGCCTCCTCGAAAAAATGCGTCCCGAATCCCAGCTCGAAAGACAGCGGGAGGAAATAAGTTACGTTTATTTAGGACGAAAATTTAAATGAAACAATCTTGTATAGAGTCATAAATTCCTATTCGTACAAAGATTATGGCGTGATGCATAATACTTACCAATACATAAATATAACGGAATAAAACAACGTGTTTGATAATTTATCATACGGCATGGTAACCTTTCGTATGCGTGAGAGCCATTAGATTCTTTGGATAGCTCTTCGGGAAGTTAACCCGTAAAAAATAATTCCTTAAGAGAGTTCATTTTCTTCAGTATTTCATGCATTAATTTCTGTATTCCATTCACATTATTTAATATGTTTCAGCTTTTCAAGTACCTTCTGCCGAATGCATATACCATTTAACGAAGAGATTAAAGCACCAGGCAGTATTGAATAGGGTATACCTAGTAAAAAGTATAGGGGAGAAAACCTTAACCAAAACTTGAAGGAAGTCTTAATACAAAAATATTCCTCAAGTTTTGAGATAAATAATTCCATATCGGTGACAATAGTTGTTATTTCCTTGCGATGCTTTATGTAATGCTTTCGAAAATATAGCGATGGAATTGATGAATTCTACTCTACGCAGGAGAATGAAAGAAATTGTGGCGCCAAATTATTGACGAATAAATTGGCGTGTTCTTTCCATTTCGGTGCATGCTTCTAACTTTACACCACGCAAGTATATAATAAATCGAACGACTACTTTATAACACTAAAGTATTTATTTTTCTGGTGATGAGAAAACTCTTTCGACCCTCACCATTTCCAACTTCCTTTTCCATTCCTCCACCGACCGCCACGAGGTTATCTTAAGGGTGGGGAAGGGAAGGAATTTCTTTCATCACTCCGCCGACACGACACGCTCCGACGGAGACGACAAATGGCACTGCCCGAAAGTCTCCGCCGGTCAAAAATCAAACCGGATTAAGAATGCTGCCAGATTATCAGAGCCAAGGAACGTCCGGCGACGGAAACCACTCAGCTCCGAGTTTCTTTAATCTCACCGCTCCCCTCTTTACATTCGGAAAGGACCATTTAATTTTCATTTCAAGAGCAGGAGGGTGGGCGAGTAGGACATGACGTTTGTCCATTAGACACATACCGATGCTTAAACCCCCATCGCTCCCAAGTGACCCAATACATAAGGAGAAACTTCCTACGTACAAACGCAAAGGCGCATTTGAGTACAAATGCATACACCCCAAAGTGACTTTCCTGGAAGAAACCATAGAATCATGCGAGAAAACGCCAAATATTTAGAGAAAAAGAATCACTTAGAAGAATTTAGAGAAAATATTTATCAATACAACTAATCCTCCCAGGTTCTACACAGGAATCTATCAGAGAAAGCGAAGGAACCACGCAATCTAAACTGAGAACATGGATGCGAAGTGGCTACTCTTTGGAAGATACTTTTTCCGTAACAAGATAGAGTAACGACACCTCGATTGAAGGTCAACATTTGAAGGTGCGGATATCACCTTGTGCCTGACAGAATAAAGGCAGGCAATTTATAAGAGGGCACATAAAGAATTGATATGACTATTTAAGGAAACTGCGGGAAGATATCCTTAATCAACACAGAGGAAATACCCGAAAACATGGCTATTTTAGCTTCAGTGCTGCCCATTGGGGTTCAGCACGGGGTGTCAGGGCTTCAGTCATGGTAAAGAGAGTGATTAGAGTAAAAATGGGGGTCGGCTGTTGTAACCGTTACGGCCAAACGCCGGCCAGGCACTCCAAAATGCCGTGGATTCGAGTCAAATCGTTCGTCTCGAGTATCGACGTTGTATTTGTCTCCGCGTTTGAGTCTACGAGCAGACGTCACTTCACCTTAGATTTAGCTATTTCTATTACACAAATCCCTTAAATAGCATTGGTTGAGAGAAGGAACGAAAATAGAGCTAAACTCTAGAGAATCGAAACACCGTTCTGTTTTTGTGGACGTCGTGAATTGCAAGTAACGTAACGTCCGACCAATTTTTATACACATCTGCTCGAAATTTTCTCCGTCTCCGTTTTGTATGAAACAACTCGGGTAGAATATCACACCACTTCGAAACAATCAGGATTCTATGAAAAGCAAAATGAAAATGAATGTCGATACTCCTGATTAATTGATCAATTAAGTGTCAAGAAATTTTAATATATTTATATAAAATGAATGCAAGCATACTTTAAACAAGATTAGGCACAATATCTTTTCAAGAACTCCCCTTCTTCTGACACAGGAGAGTCAAAATGGAGTACATTTGGCGAGAGAAACACTTGACAATTCACTCCCTCATCGGAGCAAAAAGGAGAA
Source organism: Ceriagrion tenellum (assembly GCA_963169105.1). Taxonomy (NCBI): domain Eukaryota; kingdom Metazoa; phylum Arthropoda; class Insecta; order Odonata; family Coenagrionidae; genus Ceriagrion; species Ceriagrion tenellum. Next base: position 69,886,856 of record OY720635.1, read on the forward strand.
CGCAACGGGGGCGACAATGTATGACGGAGGGAGAGGGGCGGGACAGCGGATAAAATATGCAGGAAAGGGGTAGAGAGGCGGAACGGGGAGGGGGAGAGGACATAATGGAGTGAAAGATCCGTAAGAGAATGAGTGAAGGCAGGAGGGGGGTGGGAGGATGGAGGGTTGGGAGGAGTAGGAATGGGAGTTGGCAGGGGGTGTGACTCTTGAGGGGTGGGTGGGAAGACTGGGGGCAAGAGAGCAAGCACGGAAGGAAACTTGATTCCCTCTAACGGACGAGTTATGATTCCCATCACTTATAACGCCCAGCAGAAAAGGGTAATCTGAAGCGGGATGAGGGGGGAGGGGATGCGGGGAGGAGATGCGGGAGTGGGCGGAGGCTAGGAAGGGAGGGAGATGGTGTAGGGAGGGGGTGCGGTGCGTGAGACAACCAAGAGGGAGGTGGAGTCCGGAAAGAAAAGGGAGGGAAGAGAGAATCAGGGTTGAGGGATGATGAGGGAAAGGAGGGAAAAGACACGACTGTATACTCGGCAGATTGTAGGAGAAGACAGGGGTGGCCATGGGTTAAAGGAAAGGAAAAAGGAAAGGCTATGGCAGTCCACGATGGGGTCAGGGGAGCACACGAGGCAGACTGAAAAGGAACTCTCCCTCGCTAGCTGTAATTCTTCACTGAAGCTTTCGCGTCTCATGGTGATTCAATGAGTATTAATCGGACAATCGACACTGGAGACAATTTTCCTTTTCACGCGTGATGAGATTCCACTCAGATTTTTATCGACCTTTATGCGCTTTTAACCCATGCCATTTAAGAAGTGCCCAATCGTACCACTTTCATTTCTGCCGATGTGCTCGTAAATCGTCTGCTCGCACAATTCCTTGGACAACGTTACCAGCGATCGGAACGAAACTTGTAGCAAAAACCTGAGAGATTTCACACAGCAATTACAAGAATTAATAGGTAGCCACTCATTGTCCTATTAAGATGATTTTAGCGTGACTACTTGAGAGAAAGCAAATATAAATTTGCGTTAGTGTTTAAAACAAAATACAGCTTTCACCAATGATTTGCTTAAAAAAGTAAGGATTCAAAAATATATCTCATCTTTCAAAAACATTCCTTCCGTCCAAAATTGCCAAGCTCCTCCATATCCCCACTTCCAGTAATTTCCCTATTCCCTTCATTGGGTGGCATAAAGACAAAACCCACTGTCACACGCCACAGTAGATACTCGCAGGGTAGTATGTAAGTGTAGCCAGCATTTTCCCTTATATCACCTTCTTCAGCACGCTATTCCCTTCCCAAAATATCCTTCAATATTTTTCTGCCTCCTTCGGGGTTGTTGGAATGCATAACCTCCTCCTCTTTCGTACCCCATCGAACATTTCACTTGTTTTTCTGTCCATTCAGCTTCCCTGGATTGATTGATTAGGGTAATTCATCGCTTAAGGCGGGTTCAAGTGGAAGAGACCCAATATTGTTTTGCTTTTCTCAGGTAAATTTCCTATATCCTCACTCAATTACTTTCATCGTTTCTTCATCCCATCTTCAAAACTTATTCTCTTTCTTCCCCTTCTACGCCCTGCCCCACAACCTACCCTCTATCACCGCATTCCATATTCATAATTATCCATTGCAACCACCCCCTCTACCTTCTCCTAATCTCCTTCAGGTTATCCCTCTCCACACTCCCCTCACCAAGAAATGATGTCTTCTTTCCCGTCCATCAAACATTCTCCGGCCTCTTCCAAGGGAAAGAAAAATGTTATGGATGTCCAAGATGGGTCAGGAACGAAGGAAGAAGAAGCAAAGACAAGACAGACTGAAAAGTAACTCTCCCAGGGCTGGAGAAAAAAAAATATAACCGTGGATTAAAAGAACGGGGAGAGTGAGAGGGATTGAGAGTGAGAAATGGAGAGGAGGAGCGTGGGGAGGCGTGGGAGGACAGGCGGACGAGTTGGCGCGGGGAGATCTGAGGGCCCCTCCCCCTTCCCTCTCCTCCATCCCACCCCCTCACCCTACATCTCGACCCTTTATAGAGTTAAGGAGGAAGTGCGTGGATGTGAGGGAGAGGGGATTGGTGGGGAATATTGGGAGAGAAAAACGGTAGGGGAGAACGCGGTCGGCGTGCGGCAAGTCAAAGCGAGCGCACAATGCGCGCGTACTATACAATTTATTCGTTTACGGAGCCCAAGATTTGATAGGGGAGGAAATGGAACTGTTGGCGGTGATTCGTATGAGGCGGAAAAAAATTGATGGAGGACGTACGGGGATGTAACAGAATGCTGGCGGGGAAGAGGATGGGTTAACACAGGACGAGTGGCTGAAAAGAGGGAAAATAATTGAAGATCACTGATGACACAGGAGTAGGCAAAAGATATAAGCAGACAAAGAGAAACTTAAGGGCTGGACAAAGCCATAGTTAAGCGAAGGGAAGTTCAAAGATGTCCCTGAGTTGAGGAAAGTATGGCTTCTGAATTCCAAATGGCCGGGTAGGACGAACGCGGAGATGAGGACTGGATTACGTGGGGTATATAGGGCCCCACATGTGTAAATACACGGGAGACTCTCTCTGATTTTCAATAACACCTACCATTAATCGGTAGATTACTAAAACGAAATAATGACTGAATCTCAGATTAATCCACCAAAAACTACCTTCGAAAAGTGACGCTAGCTAAAATCTCTAATCCACATTTCTTATAGAAAATTAATAAAAATGTAACTAAAAGTATCACACAAGAATAATATGCTCTTCCTTAATAGAGTTGTTAATGACTAAACATTAAACACAAATGTTCGGCCCCAAAAAATTAATCGACAAACGTGAAATTTCTCTATCCATAAGTTATACAAAAACTTAAAGGAACAAGTAAAACTTATCACTTCACTGCTTATCTTGCTCATTACCTTCAAAATTACCTTCAGAGGATTAGTCCACTAGCATAGATATAGGGGCATCCCCCCAAAGCCTATCATCTACAATAAGGCCATTAGACAATCAACTCGGAAAAGAATTTTTAACATGAGTACGGGCTCTGAAAGAGAGTGGCGCCAAGGGTATGTATGACCGTACATATGTGTACACGAATTATATGTATCCCCCAACACCCGCCGTCAAAGGAATTGTGAGCCCATGTGGGCCCCCTCTCATTTTTCTCCTCGGGAGTGCACGCTGATGAGTGACAAGGGTGGATGGAGATGAGAGGCCGGGCGAGTCCACGACAAGGGAGCCTCGGAGACGAGGCGTCGGCGACGAACCCTAAGCACGCCCGTCGTACCCTGAGCAGGGGAGTAATAGGATACCCCTTCCCCACCCGCACGCTAAATTGCGCCAGCTTGTACGCCGAGTAACCCTGGTTTAATAGCGGTGTGGTATAGCCCCGCCTCTTCTAGCCATAGAGCAGTCTCCCCGGGGAAGAAAAATCATGACAGCCACGTCTCCGGATTCCCTCAAGGGAAGCAGAAAAGCGCGTTGAGGAGGGAAAAATTAAGACGCTAAGGGCACTCGAATGAGGGGAGAAGGAAAATATTAGACAGACGATCCGAAGGAGAAGAAAACTGTTTTCCGGTCGCGTGAAAGAATTTACGAAACATCGGGGATTAGGGCTGTCATTGACCGATTGTTCATGGCCGCCGAATGACACTTTCAAGGGGTGACTTTCGAAACGCAAATGGTTTGGGAGAACGACTGTCATCGATAACATAAAGAGCCGACAACATGTCACCCTCTAAGGGAAAAGATGGAAATATCGCAATTCAACAGCTGTTGAGACATTTTTTTAAAGGATCTACCCTCACTAGATGTTCATCAAAGTTATTGAATGCGCTTTAAAGATACAATGCAAAAACAAGCGCATGAACATCGGCTTTGTAAGACATCTGTCAATGGCAGAAAGGTGTATACCTAAGGATTAATTATGGCTATTACTATCAAGTACAACTCGGGAGAGATTTAAGTATTAAGAGAGCAGAGATACATAGAGAGTCTCTAATGCATTGTAAGGATGCTATAGCCGTAATAGAAAGAAAGATTCAGGAGAAGCAGGGAGAGAGTTAAGATGGAAGAAATTGAAGAGACTATGGAAAAAATGAAGAGCAGTAAGAGAGGTATTTTGCGCCTAAAAAGAAATTTTGCAACGACCGCGACAGAGGAATTAGTGAGAGTTTTTACATTCGACAATTCAATATACTTTAACCGGCAGATCAGCCATATACTAATAACGCGAATCACAGTAAAAATAGATATATACACCCGATTGAGCCAAACTTTAAACTCAAAAACAATTTAAAAAAATACCTATGCTAAATAAAATTAAAATATTTTCAAAGACAAGACTGGTTTTCGTGACAAATCCGTCAACCAATTACCATTCTTTTATCAACCACTATGCTTCAATTTCTAGTTTTATTGACCCAAGTAGTCAAGCTAATAAATCATGATTATCACTAACACCTAACCCTGCATGCTTTTGTTAACTGAATGAATAAGCATCTCTTCGAATCAGTAAAACTAATAATCAGGAGTAGTACCTTAACCCATGCACTGTCTATTCGTCAATGAAGCACTCTCCTAGTTTCTGATGTAGTCGCCCAATAACCTCCAGACTATTTCTGGTTCTCGAACGCCCAAGAGAGCGTGGGAGGTTTGAACTCGACACACATTGCATTCCTGGTTTGGAATCACTCCGAGACATAAACACTGGTGGCGGCTTGCTCGTCACTTCGTAGATGCAGATGATTCAACTTCGAATATCAATGTACCGGCACGATGCATGGAAAATGGATAGTTTTGTCGGGAAAGTTTAAAGATAACCCACCAATGGAATAATCGGTGTTTAAAACAAAACCACTGACAGGAATAAAATCCCAATTGCGGCAATGAAGTCAAAACACGAGAAAACGAAGGGAGACAATGTAAAGGGCTCTCCCAGTATGCGACAACTCACACGCTCTTGCATCGAGAGGCAGATCATCCACCACGGCTACAACGCGGCCGCCCGCCGCGCTCCGGTTACAAGGGCGAGGAGCGCGCAAGTAAGGTTTCCCCGCACCATATCCGGCCGAAATTGAAACCGCACCCACTCCCCGGGACACATTTCTCGGGAAACTTCGAAACCACGCGAGGGGAGTCTTCTGATGGGCTGTGGAAGGTGGAGACGGAAGGTGCGACAGTGCAGGGGAAGACAGCTGGAAGTGACCATGAAACGAACAAAAAGGAGGAAAACGAACAAAAAGGAGGAAAATGGACAACACTGTGGATTCGGGCGAAAATAAAGACCCCCCACATTGCCCTTGGCCATCGGAGCAGTAGGATGAATCGCCGTGGGTATTCCGCCAGCTGATAACTAAGTTTTTGGACGGTCGCTAACTTGTGTTCCCTTTTCCGGAGTCGTCTTTCACTTTCCTACAACTAACTCCGCATGCCCACCATTAAAGTCTACATAGTTACTCACGTCTGCTCACTCTTTATGATGTTCCCAAACATACCCTCTGCTGCACTCTATTTCTCATTCCCGTCCAAAACCATCACTTGAGATATCACAATGGGACACATAATAACAGTGATTTTTTTCATTGAAAGTAAATGTAGCTGTCAAATGAAGGTGTTTAAGAAAGTGACATCAAATCTTCACACTTAATCACCCGTAAATCCCTATTTTCTTCTACCATTTCTTGAAGGGAGGGTTCATTTGGGGATTCTACCAGCTTATAAGGTAGGTTTTTGGAGTACGTTTTTTATAATGTACGGATTTCTGGCATACCATTCCGTTTTCACTTCTATACGCTATCCGCTATTAGATCCCTCTTAAAACTCTCCCATTGTTTCTCTTATCTCATTTCGTCCAGAACTCCAATCCTCTTCCTTCCCTTCTCACGCTTTCCCAGTGTTCCTCAATCTCTGAGGATGCCGTCAATGTTTCTCCTTTCCACTCATACCTTGACATATCACATTTTCAGGCCCCAAGTCTTTTTCACTCCCCATTGATCGCCATTTCCTATTACTTGCGCGTAGTTTTTTTTATTTCAAGTATACATTCAATATCAGCAAACACGAACGGAAGAATGTAGCGCTAGCTGAGGAGGCGTTGAGTAATAGAAAAGAGCTGATGACGGGGAGCTTGGGAAAGGATGTGAAGAAGAGGCTGGTGGAGAGCTTGATATGGAGCGTAGCGTTGTATGGTGCAGAAACGTGGACCCTCAGAAAGGAGGATGAGAATAGGCTGTAGGCATTTGAGATGTGAGTGTGGAGAAGGATGGATAAGATGAGGTGGACGGAGAGGAAGACTAATGAGGAAGTGCTTGATATGGTGAGCGAGGAAAGGAAGCTTCTGAATGAAATTCGGGATAGGCAGGGTAGATGGCTGGAGGATGTAATAAAGAGCGATGGGTGCGCTGAAGAATGTGATAGAGGGAAGGATGTTGGGCAAGCGGGAAGAGGAAGAAAGAGAATAGGCCTCATGGACAAGAGGAAGAGGGATAGATCGCATGCTGAGACGAAAAAAGCTATACTAGAGCGAGAGAGGCCCCTGAATGTGTAGAAAACTATTAAGAGAATTGCTCGCTATTTTCTATTACTTGCGCCTATTTCCTTTAATTAAAGTACAATCAATATCATGCGCAAATAATCCACGTTTTCGCAGGAATACGGATTATGGCGAATTGTTTTCTTCTAATGTCACCCCACTGTACGTCGTAGGGACAGAAAATACTCAAGGGATACAAAAGAGCGAAGAGAACACGGAAGAAGCGAAACAACAAACTTGCTGGATATTGAGAGAGAGGGAGAGAAAGAAAGAGATGGCTTCGGTTGAAGGAGTTTGTGCCAAAAGACGGAGATGAAGACGAAGGAGGAGTTAAGGGAGTCGGTGGCAAGACGGATAGACGTCTTTATTGGATCGGGGGTGCGAGATTGAGTCGATTAAGTCTCCATTCTCCTCTCCCACCTACAGCCGCGCGTCAAAATACATTAGGTCGATTTTCATCACGCGCCGGCACGTGGGTGAGGTGGAGGAAAAACTACACTCACGGGAAGGAAGGGAAATAAACGAAATAAATGGAAAGGGAGGAAAGGAAGGAGGATCCGGAAAGATCTTCGCAGCAGTTTCGAGACGGAAAGACGAAGGAGAGAGGGAAGGGCAGGATGCAATGGGATTCGTTTCGAAGGAGAACAGGAGAGAAAAGCCCGGTCTTCTTCCAACGATCTTCTTCCTAATTCTGCCTCCAAGCTGCACTTAATTTTTGGCAAGTTGCAAGGAAGTTGTAAGCTGCTTAATTTCCGACGATATAGCTGGACCATCCCGCAGTCACTACAAGTCTATCTAGGATGCAATGTAGGATACAAAGAAGAAGAAAACTCCATACTGCAATTACCTACTTCCGAGATTTCGATTGATTCTGTTAGTTGGTGCTCATAGGGAAGAAGTTTATCTATAATGAATCTTACCAATGAGTACCAACCGAGTCCGAATGTAGATAGAGAATACAAGACATCAAAGGTATTGTACATTATCCTCAATCTCCTATTCCTTCCCTATGAAAGGTATTGCACAATATTCTAAATCTTCCATTCCTTCCCTATCATGACATCAACATATTAGCCTCTTACTACAAGGTCCATCACGTTTTCACAATCCAAAAATCCGATTGACTGTCACCCTATTCCCTCAAAGAGTATGTTTCTCAGACAGACCCGCGCGAAAAATCAACGTTTGGTTCGTTTCTGTTCGTCCACACTCTACAGCTACCATCCGAAGTACTATCATGTTGATAAATCATTCAAACTAGACCCACAATTTTGCATTTAAATGAAAATAGCACATTATAATAATAAAAATAATGATAAATATTAAACCTTTTGAATGTTGAAAAAGACTCTAATGAGCCAATATTACTCTTTACGAACTAAAAATGATATTATTGCTTTTTAAAAGTATTTTTAGCAATTTCTTCGCCTTTCATTAAAAATATTCACGTTCCTCATGAGGGTCTCAAATAGTTCTGCCGAATCATCGCTCCAATCAAGCTTATTATTTTTTAGGTACGTAAATTTTCGACTGTTGGCCTATCTAATCGGCACTTCCACAGATACAACTGCCGATTATTCTTCTCAAAGAAAAAATTGGGTTTTTCAGGCCCTTTCTTAATTCTTTGTGTGCTAATTCCTACTTACCTGCTCTATATGTGGACCCCAGAAGTCAAGGGGTCTAAGTGACATTAAAAAAATAGTTAGGTACAGGAATGGGATTTGAAAATATAAATCTTTTAGGTGGTAAAGGGATCCAAGTGATTTTCTTGACAGGTGATGCTATCTAGGGTAATGCCTCTTAACTACTTAGTGGGTTGTACCAAACATTTTCAACTTTGACTTAAGTTTTCTCAAAACAACGTATTTGTTACTTAGACCCCTTGACTTCTGCATCTACATCTACGTCATACCCTGCAAGCCACCCAAAGGGTGTGTGGCAGGGGTGCTTCCACACCAGGCATGCATGAATGATACGGTGGAACACCGAAATTACATTGAAACCCGCAAGCACATGCAGCAGGATGGTTAGTATCTACATAATAAGAAAGGGACTATTGGTTGTTATTACATGCACCATGCACTACAGATGCAGATGAGCCGATTGAGTGATCTTTTAAATTCTATATTGATGCATGATCCATTATAGCCGTAATTTAAGAAACATGTTTGTCTGGAGGAGTATATTTATATCCAAGAAGATTTAAATAATCCTAGCATAATACGCAGGGGTTCTCAATATATATCTAGCATCATCTGTGGACAAATCGGTTTCGAATTTACTTAAAAGGTTTAACCTAAATGTTAACCTGCGTTCTGATAGTAATTCCCATCCGAGTTCCCATCTGGGGTCCTCATATACAACCCACATAAGCTGCTACTTTTGTTTCCCCCCTTGTAAGTTCTCGCATGATACTTACTCTGAACTACGTCCCCCTAATGAGTATCTGGCCGTCTTTCTCGGAAACTAGCATGGGACATGGCGCTCGGCGGACAAGGCCCAAAACACACGGTGGCCAGTGAAGCAAATCTCGCAGTCACCAGGAGGTAATACACGGGGCGCAAGGTGATGAAGGGAGTGGTTGTTTCAGGCTCTACCGCGGAAGCTTATAGACACCCCGGCAGACATCGCCCTTACCCATCGTACTTTCTAGGAACGGCTTGAGTTAGACCATGGTGTGAAGTACTCTGACATATACACGTCAGTTTCGAGTTTAAGGTAGCTTGAACGACATATCGACGCATCATTTCGCCAAAAAGGTCGATAAATTTGTTCTCATTTTAAAGAGAAATATCTCACCCATTCCAAAGTTACCAAAATATCTCCCACAAACCACAATACTTTCCAAAAAAATGACCAGCCCTCTTACAGGGGAAATGGTGCATTTAAGTACTCCAGAGATATTATTTAAAAAATTATAAATTTTTAACCCCAGATCTCGTCAAAAACAACAAAAAGTAGTGTGTAATATTGTCTCCACCATTTTTTTAAATAAGTCATAAGAGTGACCGCAGCATTTTTTCATAATCGTAAAAAACCTTCCGTTATGAATGAGTTTGACACGTTCACTTGAGTATTCCACCCGCTGATTGGTAGGTTTTTGGTTACTGCTTATCCTAAAGTCCTAATATATGGCATTAAGGTACAGTTTTCACTCCAATGGATAACCCACATTTAGATAGATACCTCTTGTGTTCCTCATATCGTCTACCTCTTGTTGTTTTTCGAGTTTAATACGTACCGTAAAAAAAATTGCTAAATTAAAGACTTAAACAAGTGCATATTTTTATTTGACCACTGAGAATTTCAGTCACATTAAAGTACGTCATTATATCACTGATATTACAGTATTAAATATCCTACTTGCATGGCAATAGTGCATGTTTGATGATCTTCACCCCCTGCCACACACCCTCGTGGTGGCTGGCAGGGTATTACGTAGATGTAGATGTATTTACTTCATGCTTCCTACAGCCACTTAAATGAAAATGTAAAATTTGAAATGGGTTTTCATTACGACTAAGGGATTATCAAGCTCAAACTACAAATAACCTAGTTGCATGTCAATAGTGCATGTTTCATGATCTTCACCCCCTGCCACACACCCTCGAGGTGGCTCGCAGGGTATCACGTAGATGTAGATGTACAGTAACTAGCTACCACTCAAACGGAGATTTCTAATTCGATTCTACTTTACGCGTGGCATGGCTGAAAACGGGCTGAACCTCAGCCACCAGAACAAATATTTCTAAAAAAGCGAAATAAATCGGATTTGAAATAGCCGTAAAAACCTTCAACATTTGCTGCTCGCGTCCATTTTTTTATTTTAGCATTTTCGTACGGGGGAACGACCAGCGAGGGGACATTCGAGGAAAAGGGAGGAGAATAATTACCGGAACAATGCAACTCGCACACGACTGCCCGCCACTCTCCCCCCGAGACGAGAGCAAAACCGGAGGTCATGCACACCACACCACAGCGACTCACCTGGGGAAAAAAATAGAGAGAAAAAAATACATTAGCTCGTGCGGTGGGGCCGTCAACAGCAGTAAGGAGGCCAATTTAAAGCTACCGTGTCTTTGCATCAACATTAAAGCTCGCAGAGAAAGAAGGCGAAACCAGATTAAGCGCTACACTGGACAGTGCTCGACCGGATTGTCCAACTGAGGGCGATGACACCAACAAAGAGGCCTTACGACCGTGTGGGGCGCTCTGTTACGGCAGGCGATACGATCTATTTTTACACCCGAGGAGGATGTAGGTGGCACTTGGGTGCGCTATGATAGGCGATGTCGACTAAGCGCAGTAAGCAAGGGAAACCAATAAGTTTTCGTAAGCAGCGGTCGTAGGGAAGGTGAGGCATAGAAAGTGATAAAAACAACGCGGTTTTTGCACAAAAATATTAGAAAAATAAGAAATGGAATGGAAAATGCGTTTATTTTCCTTACTGAAGAAGATGATGAATGAGACTAAAGTAGGACTCATTGATGACTTTGGTCGTAACCGCTCCAATCTAAAAGATAATTAAGTGCCATGAGAAGCAGAGAGTGAGGAAGAAGCAATTCAGGCAGGTAAAAATAACTAAGGTGGAAGAAAATTAAAACTCCATTAGCATGTCTTGGCAGTAACATTGACGTAGACGTAAGGGGACGTTCTTCCTTTAGGTAGGTACTCGGAAACTAAGAACGTCGTGTGTTGTCCCACTAAACCTAGTGAGCAATTATAAATTTTAAAAATACACATCTACCTTCTGATAAGTCATTTCACTTTCAGGAGGTAAAATTTGCAACTAAGAGCGAAGGAGGAGCCCATGTTTCTCTAAAGCCCGTTTTACATGGGGCACGAACTTGCACAATTTTAAACTGAATTTTTTCCTCAATCTGGAGTGCAATAACAATCGACGATAGAGCAGGGGCCATTTTGCAATCTCGCGTTCATGCATTCGCGCATGCATTATTGCAATTCACCGCTTCACACGATGCAATTTGAAATGCACGTTCGTACGTGCATCAGCTTGTGCAATTGCATGCCCCGTGTAAAACTGGTTTTAGAGGATGAGATGAGGAAGGAAGCTGCGGGTACGCAGTTCGTAGCAGGTATCAGGAGCGTAGTGGAGTAACAATGGAATGCTTCAGAAGAAATGGTGACTCGGGATTTGGGGTCCTTCGTTATGGTATCCTCCAAAATCGGACGTCAAATTACGTACAGCAAAATCTAATGCAATTCCGGTAAAGGAAAATCATGGAATCCTACGACATCGACTAAATTATCGAACTTCCACGTAACGCCCAGCGTGGATGGTTGTGAAAGGGACTGTTAAATGTGCGGGGGAGGGTGAGAGGAAACTGGAAAATCGTGACTCAGACGTAAGTTGACGTCATTCACTATGGCATCCTGCAATATCGGACATCAAATTACGCACAGCAAAATTCAATGCGATTCCGGTAACGAAAAATACATGGAATCCTCCGACTTCGACTAAATTATTGAACTTCCACGTAGCGCCCAGGGCGGATGGTTGTGAAAGGGAACGTGTTGTGTGCGGGGGAGCGGATGAGGAAACTGGGAGAGGAAATTGTAGGGGCGGAGCGTGATGAAGGGAGTCAGGGAGTAACGAGGGGCCGGGCGCAAAGACGACACTTTAAGTGGCGAGGAAAAATAAGAAGAGCAAGGGGACGTGGAGGACGTGAGAAAGAGAGGAAAGGGCGGAGAGGAGTTGAAAGACGGGGGGAGGACGATGGGTGGCTAGGGCGTCCAGATCATGGCGGAGGGGAGGGGCGGGGGATGAGGGGAGGGGGGATGGAAGGACTGAAGTGCCGAGAAAACTCTTCCCCCCACCGTCTCTCATGAAAATATATTAATAAGTAAGGTACGGGTCGTGCATGATTAATGCACACGAGACCGAGAGAGAGAGAAAGAGAAAGTGAGGGCGAATCAAGAGCTCGTCAGAACTCTCGCGTAACGAAGGGGTGGCGATCTCGAAAGAAAAAAAAACAACACATGAACGAATAAATTTGTCCATCAAAAAGTAATTTCTCATTATTTTTATTTTCGAGAGGGTAAATCTTCCCCCTCGACCATGTCCGCTTGATTTTCCTTTTCACTCCTCTGGGGGAACGCGCGAAAAAATAGAAAAATGATTTAATAAACAAGTGAAAACGTGAGATCAAACGGGGTAACTCGACGCGAATTTCCGTGAAGTCATGAAGATGATCCTCGGAGGAACATTCTACGGATCTCGATCGAAGAGTTCTGCCAAATAAATGCTAGCTTCGAGGTCAGTCAGGCCTAGAATTGTCTCATCCGCGGAAATTTTCCGCAAACTTCACCATTGAAAACATCCATCAAATGTTCAATCTCTTTTATACTACTCACAAGACATACGAGCAAGTTCTTGGAATGGTGGGCGATGAAACTTATGAATGAAATTCGAGATTGAAAGAGTAGGTGGCTGGAGGAAGTCATAACGGTCGATGGGTTGCTCAAGAATTGTGATGGAGGGAAGAATACTGGGCAAGCGAGGCCAGGGAAGAAAGAGAACAGATTTTATGTCCGAGATAATGAAGGATAGATCTTTGCTGAGAGGAAAAAGGAAATACTAAAGGTAGATATGACCCTGAAAGTGTAGAAAGTCGGGAGGAGCTGCTCTGATTTTCAACAAAACCGATGTAATACTCCAAAACTCTACTGGTAGAATACTTTAAAAATACTACTCTCATCATTTGTCTCCCTCAACACTGCCCGTGATTTCTATAATTCTCCTCTCGCTCCCAGATTTCCCAAAATCTCACACCTCTATGATCCTCTAATCGAGTCTTCTCTGTAAGTACACGCAGCTTTTTTTCTCCGACCGCCTCATTTCTTCGACCAGACTCTAACCCCACCTCAATAAATAACTGACGAAATATTGAAATACACATTACCCACCCACATCTACCTGCAGATCGTACAAAATTAAACGTTCACAGTCAAGGCAAACGACTGTAGTCCACTATGGCCGCCAATGAAATGTTATGGTAATGTTTTTCGATGCTTAGCGTAAGAAATTGGTTAATTTGAAGTCACTGCACTGCTCTGCCAATTAGTATAAATAGCACTCCTCGCATGCTTCCAACATAATTCTTGTATATGGGAAAGCATTTATTAGAATAATGCATTATAACTCTTGGATTATATGAAATGTTTGCCTAGTAATAGTAATACACAACACTTTGCCTAGTAATACAGTACACTTCGGCGAAAATTTACCCGTCCAACACATGCATGTACTAGTAACATACATTATTTCACCTCCTTCTTTCAATAAAATTGTACATTTTCAGTGTTGTGAACATGGGTGATAGTTCAAACCCTTCAACACTTTCTTAGGGTGGCTTCCAGAGCACTACGTGGATGTAGATCAGAGATCCCTTATTCGTCTCCCATTCCACCCGTCAAATCCTTCCCGAGATCCTCCACACACATTTCAAACAGCATGCAATGGATCTAGCGTATTCAATAAACCCTCTCATGTAGGATAAAATAAAATCCAACAAAAGTCTTCCCTTCCATGGCGTCTACGGCTGCCGTACTCCTTCACATCCGAGACTCTTTCCACACGAGCGGCTCACAAGACGCTTTAAGAGGATATGTCATCCCGAGCTGAGCACGGCGACCGGCTGCGCAGCCGTGTTCGCTGCTTTTATGGGGAACGCGAGAGAGCCAAGTGTCTACGCCGGGGTGAAACTGATCTCTACGATGGAACTCCGCAATGGGATCTCTCTCCAAGAATGCATTCCCCGCGCACACGAGAGAATTCCACATATTACGCGCTCGCACGGTATGTATACGTCCCGCATTAACTCGCGTACCGGGGCGCGTACCAAGTCGGAACCTCGACAGGGATTTTTACTGGATAAAAAAAAGCTCACCCACGCGGGAGTAATTCGAGGTAACGACGTTACTGAAGAGGGTGATTTTAGTTAAGAGAAGAATGGAAGGAGATAGAAGATACGGAGAGGTACAGAGGGATTAACATAAGGACACATTTTGCAAATACATTATACCAAAAGAAGTCTACTGCTAGCCAGAAACACAAGCTTGGCAGCAAGGAAGCACTTCATCAAGACAGATTTGGAGCATGCTCTTCAATGAGATTGAAGCTTGGACTACAAAAACTTAAGAGCAAAGCAGATTAAATGAAATGAAAGTTTATTGTTAACGAAGAATGAAAAATATCAAATGAATAAAGAAAGATTTAACGATGAGGAAGTCCTACGAAAAATATATAAGAGACAATTTCTTAGATCAGAGAATGAGAATATGAGGAGACATACACACTGAACACCTTTTGCGTCACATCACTCCGTAGAAATGAATAACGAAAATTGAGGTAACTAAGAAGAATTAGAGAGGCAGAGCAAAGAATAGAATTCATCAGGAAATTATGACGAACGTCAGAGAGAATACCATTGCAGGAATGACAAAGCTAATAGGAGAGTTAAAGCAGGTACCTACTGTGTACCAATCACCAGATTGCAGTTGATAATGAAATGGATTTTCAAAGGAAGAGTATTAAGTGCTCCCCGCGAGTCTGAGGTCGGAGAAATCAAAGGCGAGTGAGGAACCACTTTTTTTAAGGTATTTTACCGGGATGTAGTGGGTTTTGTTGAAGTTGAAGTCCATAAAATATCCTCCCGGTTTTCAGCACTTTCAGGGTCTTATCTACCTCTAGTATTACCATGTTTACTGCAGCATATGATCCACCCTTCTTCAGCCCAACCGAGAAACCTATTCGCCTTCTTCCCCTTCCACGATTGACAAATATCCTTCCCTCTATCACACTCTTCAGCAACCAATCGCCCTTTATTACATCCTTCAACAACCAATCGCCCTTTATTACATCCGTCAGCCACCTAATCTGCCTGTATTATAGGTATTTCATTCAGCTATTCCATTTACTCACCCAACATACTAAGCACTTTCTCGTTCGTCTTCCTTTCCGTCCACCGCACCTTCTCCACAACAACATCTTAAATGCCTACAGCCTTATCTCATCCTCCTTTCTGAGGGTCACCGTTTCAGCCCCATGCAACGCTACGCTTCACATTAAGCTCTTATTTGGAAGGAAATTCGGATGGTTATCTATGCCATCCAATGAAATGGCTCTCTAAGAACTATCCACATGAAAACCAAGAGAAGATACACTGAAGAATCATAGTCTATGTCGGGACTCGATCCTGGCCCCTCGGGAAATGTAGGCCTGTCAGCCTCTTCCTCTATAACCAGAATACTAAACTGATCACCCTCGGAGGAAAACCTGCGATGATGATGATGCTCCACCACCGATGCCAGAATTCCTGCTCAGGGTCCCCGTTTTTAACGGCTGGTGGTGGGGGTGGAAACAGCCTCACAGTCAAGGGTGGAAGGGCGAATGCTGGAGCGGAAAAGGGGTAGAGGCAATCATTGTTATCTTCGCTTTATGCGTCTCTGGTTACGCCCCCTCGCCTTATTTTTTCCTCCTCTGGCGCTCTGAAATTTTCAGCGGGGGTGGTAGGTTGATGGGGGGGGGGGGGGTGAGAGTTAATTATGCTCCTCACATCTCCTCCGCCCCTTAGCTCTCTCCCTCTTCAACCCCCGTCCCCGGAATCTCCCCGGGGGTGGGTGCGGGCGGGGGGAAGGGCGTTAAAGAGGGTGGAAGAATGGACGGACACGACGGGGGCGGAGGGGGGGGGAACTGGCGCGGACTTGAGAGAGAGAAAGAGACACGACAACCGTCGCGTTGATTCCAGGCAGAGGGGAGGGGGAGGTCCACAGGGTTAAGGGGAGAAATGAGGACGACGCCCACGTAATTGACAAGTCTTACGCTCCGCAGTTGTCCTCTCCCTCATCCTCTCCGTCCCACTCCTTCCCCCCCCCCTTTAACACGCCGATCCCAGACACCGCTGGCGTGAGCCCGGTTTAATTTTAAGCTACCCTTTCAAAACGAAAATTTTCAAGGTTGGATGACAGCATGTACAAGCGCTGTAGATCGCAAAATAAATGCGTTTGTGTCGCGCGCACACTTAGGACGCCGCGGTTTGTTCAAGTTTTTTTCCTTAGAAGACCTTAGCTTCCGCGATAGAAGACTTAGCGTCCTCTTATGCCCGCATTCCATGGTATCGCAGTGGACACGTTCTGAGGCTAGTAAGCTGACGAATATGTACCAATAAACGCAGATACTATACGAATACCCAATCACGGACACACATAAGCTGACCGTCATTTCGTATCGTAACAGAAACTGCCTCCGAAAAACAATATACCCCGTAAACAGAAATTTCAGGCGATCTTCCCATTTCGTCCGGGCTCATAATTCATCAATAAATATCATGCAGCGACAATGAGTATTCACGCATGAAAACAATGTCAATCTATTGTTATCTGACTTAGTTTCAAGAAAAAAATAAAAATTTCACTCCCAATGCAAAATTTTGATCGTTCCACTGCAGGGATCATTGCTGACAAGATTAGACCAAGTTCAACGAGAGCATATGAATGTTCGAATGATAATCTTTGATGAAATTCCGGGGTCAGTATATATTGTGCATACCCAAGCTCATCTCCCAGGCAAAATTGAAGTTTGAAAGCGCTGGAAAAGTCAATAATAACTCACGGAAGGTATTCACACTTTGGGGCCTATCTCGAGGTAGCAAGCGATAGCCAATCATTCCTTCCTTTTCGTGTCCTATAAAATGTTGGACAGGATTTTCTTTATCGAGAATGTCAGTCAAAAATACTAATTTTTAGTATAAGACAGCCATGAGGTCACTATAAAAAATGACAAATATTAGAAAAAATCTTGAACTAATTATCACAACAATGTCTCCTTCTTTCATCTTTTTATGCAATGAATTCATCATGTTTCATCTTTTGAGTGCTCAACATAATTACCTTCTCGTAGAACTTTACTACTGCGAGCATCAACGCCAGACGCCGGCGACACTTATTACAAGGGGCCGCTCATACCCTACCGTTCCCCCTGCCCCCCTCCACCTCCCCATCGTCAAATTTCCCCCGCAGTTCACGCCGGGGCTCCTCACCGAGATGGCCAAATATTATGAATGAAATAATTAAGGCGAGCAAGGAAATTAGTGAATGGAGGGAGGCCATGTCCACAAACGACACCTAATAAAGCCGCAGGCCTCAAAAATGAAAAAAAAACAACAGAACGGTGAAAGGCGGGTAGTGACACGAGAGACGTGGTCTGGGGTCTGAGGCAGTACGAAGCTTTAATTTCAACACCGCATTGCGATATAAATTTTGAATAGCATTAATATCGCATGGCATCGTATCGCATCAAATATCGCATTCATAAATCGCATCGAAATCCATGCCTTTTATGTCAAGTATTAGTTCTTCGATATATAACGACTTTTCAATCGGCATAGAGCAGACCACCACGCTACGGGTCGTGTTAGGATTGAATTTTGTTAGCTGAGAAAAATATTATGAGATTGTTAGTTAGAAAGAAAAGAACCAGGGAAGTCATGGGTGAATGTGGTAAATTAGAATCCAAAGCGAAAGAGTATTACGAATCTTTAGGATTGGACAACATAAATGAGTAAATGCATGAAGTTTAGAGAAGCAAAACGGGTTCGTAAGAATAGAGCATCATGGAGGAAATATTTAAAAGGGGACCTTAAGAAGAGAATAGGTGAGTACTCTGCAGGCATTTGAAACGTGGATATGGAGAAAGGTGGAAAAGGGTGCGATGGACAGAAAGGAAGTCGAACGAGGAAGTGTTCAGTATGGTTGGGGTGGAGGATACAACTAAAGCTGTGTCCCAATTCGCCATTTAGGCAGCTAAATCGGCAGATTTAGGGAGGACGCCATCTTGAAGTGTGTCCCAATTCGTTAGGCATCATGGGGGAGCGGATTTAGGTGCCTTTCTCGGGGGTGAAATTTAGGGTAGATGGAGTTTACCCTAAATCCGCCTCCATATTGAATTTCCCATCATGCAAAGCGCAGCATGCGTCGTACAAGGAACTCGCACCGCTCGTACCCAAGGAAGTAGTTGAAAAGTGGCAAACATGGCAAGTGTTTTGTCTGTTGTGAAAGAATTCTCTAGAATTTCGCAAACCAACACCCGACTACAAAAGAAAAATTTTACTTAGTACACTTAAATAAAACTAATTTAAATCCCAGAACACGTACACAAACTTAAATACCCTGAAAACTAAAAACTAACGAATCTCCAAACAACGAAATGGATGAAAATAATGTTATTTCACTTTCCAAATCTCACGACGCATACGAAGGTAGCCACAGGCGTCAAAAATGTCTTTATTTCAGGTTTAATTTGTTTCATTAAGTCCTTTATTAATTACTCATGTGTTTTTCATTCGTGTCCAGCTCGGTAGACGGCAACACTAGCGAAGGATGTCCCAAATCAGGCTCCCTTAGCGAAAGGTATCTAAATATTTAGCTAGCTAACCGCATCCTCCCTAATGCCTAACGAATTGGGACACGGCTTAAGAGGCGATGGGCTGCTCATAACTGCGATAGAGGGTAGGAAGTTGGGCTAGCGAGGAAGGGGGAGAAGGAGAAAAGGTTTTGTGGACGGGATGAAGAAAGGTAGATCGTATGCTGAGGCGAAAAAGGATACACTGGAGTAGAATGGGCGCCTGAATGTGTAGAAAATCGGGAAGAGATTCTCTAACTATCACAAAACCTGCCATTTATCGGTAAAATATTTCTTTTTTAATTTGAGAAGAAAACAGTTTTGTAAGGCTAACAACAATAAATTTATTCATTTGATTTTCCCACCGCGAACGAGAATAGTATGTATGTATGCATATTTCGGAAACTATATCATAACAGTATGACAATGCGTTCGTCGGTCAGTACACCTGAATTGAATCCGTGACCAGCAGAGTACATGGCTGGAGTAATTAGAGACGATGGGTTTGCTGAAGAATGTGATAGAAGGAAGGATGTTCGGCAATCGGGGAAGAGGAAGAAAGAAAATATGTTTCGTGGACAGGATGAAGAAGGGTAGATCGTATGCTGAGACGAAAAAGGATATACTAAATGAAGATAGGCCCCTGAAAGAGTAGAAAATGGAAGGAGATTCTCTGACATTCAACAAAACCTACCTTAAGAGGACGCATCATACCCTTCGGTAAGGAAAAGTTCTGTCGAAAATCCACAAGATGGCGTCACTCGCACCCGATCGAGGCGTTTTAGCGTCAGGAGTCTCCTACTCCAGGATAACTCTCGCACAAGGCAACAGTCGTCGGTAAGTTGTAGGCAAGTCTCCGGTGCGTAAGTACAGACAGCGCTTATATAAGATCAGTGAAAGAAGACTGAACTAATTGCATCACCGTCCGAGCACATCATGGCAGAAAACCATTCAGGTAGCTTGTCGAAATATACCAATTAGAGATTCTATCTTACAACCGTGACGGCTGTTACTTAGCATTCTGACAGAGGAGGGATTGATACATCTCCATTAGTTTTAGATATGTCAATAATAATAATAGTTTTATAAAAATATACCCTACATCTTGCCGTTTTCCCGATGGTTTAATTATGCTCAGGGATAAAATTTTCATGTTTCAGATACGAGCCTCCCTTGGCAAAGGTCTATTATTTATCCTATAAAAATTTCAAGTTGATGACGTAAGACTTAAACAAAAAATCTGGGGTCGGAAATCATCACAAATCCGACCTGTCGAGCGGGTGTGATGCGTCGCCTTAACCGGTAGAATACTTTTAAAAAAAACATTCATGTATCGGTGTTAGCTTACGATGGAATCGCCCTCAGCCGCAAAATCTTTTGAGGTGGCTTTCAGGGTACCGCGTAGACGTCAAGTCGAGCGCTGGAGTTATACAAGACCAAGCGGGGAAGGGGAAGTGAGGGCGCGGAGGCAAGGGGTAATGGGGAGGTGGGGAACGAGTAGGAGGGGGTCGCAAATGCGTGGGTGGGAAGGGAGGAATGCGGGGAAGTGAGGGAAGGGCGACCGCGCGGGCGGCGACGGACCCCGAGACTAATAAGCTGACGATGAACTCCCGAGGAACGATATGTTAAGAATTTAAGGCCGGCGAATGGTTGGAGGGAGGGGGGCGAGTTAGGGGATGTCATGAAGGAGAAGGGAGAAAGGCTAGCGTGAGATGCGGGGGTAGTGGAGAGGGACGAAATGGAAAGCAGGGGGAGGGGGGGGGGCGTGAGTGGGAAAGCAGTGAAGGAAGCTTCCTGCACTGTCTACTTCCGGGCGATGCCAAAAACATTGTACGATCCCCCGTCATACTAAGGTCGATGAGACCATACCCATGAAACTGGGTACTTGAGCTGCTGAACGGACAGACTTAAAAGGCCACTTAATCCGCGTTTATTATGATTATTAACGGAGATGGCCAACCGATTAAGATAGGCTTTGATGGAGGCTATACTACCTCTACCAATCTGCTGGTATTATACCCGATGAAGACCGATCTTTTATGACCGCAGACAACTTACTTCCCAACACGCTGTATTCGTTCAGCAAACCATACGTCCAACCTCAACACCACCCATTAAGAATATTCCCTTTCTTTCCCTTCTCCGCCTACCCAATATGTTTTCCGCAACTTACAGGCCTTCATCATCCCTTAGCACTTTATTGCCTGAAACTAACAATTTTAATTCGAAAAAAATACCACCACATAATTTAGATGACCGGATAAATGGATCATTTGTCAAGTATTCAGCTATATTGCTATCCTAAATCTTTGTTGACAAATTCCTGTAGATGTTTCCAATATCGGGACCAGCCACGGCATTAACTTTATTAAGTCACGAATAATTCATTCGTATATTTTCTAGGCCTGCAATTCTGCACGAGTAGTCGAAAACTCACCCTTTCCCACTAACTATTTACGTTAGGCTGGCGTTATATGAAGGTGTAGTGGAGCGTCCCTTGTTTTCCGGGAAGACGGGGCTGTGGGAAGAGCAGTACACTTGATGGCCGAGCCATGAGAAGAAAAGACAGAGAAAGGCAAGGTGACCAGAGCAGCCTGGATGCATGCGAAATTGACCCCGCGGACGGGTTCGGAGGAGGAGGAGTGTGAGGGAATGAGGAGGACATGGGAAACAGACCATGGGATCGGAATAGCGTATAGAATGAAGCACTAGCTTCCCACACAGAGGAACCGGGTTCAAGTTCTGGAGCGTAAGGAAATTAATCGCATTCCTATTCCTACTAGATTGAGGAGACTCTCCAGTACAATGCTCGGTATTGATGGTAGAGAGCTGACTTTGGCTCAACTAAGAACATGGCCCCACACAAAGCTTTCAAAGTTGGCCATATATAAGTATAATAGTAGAGTCATATATAAGTTTCGGATTAGTCTCCTGTCTCGCCAGTCAATTCCCATTTTCTCGAGTATTTCTGTTAGTTTATTCCAATTTACTCTGTCGAAAGCCATATCAAAATCCATAAAGCATGCGAAAACGTCCTCATTATACTCTACGTTTCTTTCTATAAGTGTTCTCAACACCGCTATCGCATTCCGAGTAGATCTTACCTTCCGGAACCCAAACTGGTCATCGCCTAAAAAGAACTTGGCCTTGCTTGCCATAAGTAAGGAAATTTGACATAATAAAGGTGGACGTAAAATCATTTAAGAGAAGAATATACATCACATCATACGAAGAAGATGGGACGCTAAAACACGACCTCCTTCGATAAGTGCAGGCTAATTCTGTGCGCATAAGCATTCGGTTAACTTTAAATACCCCGTAGTTAAAGACCATAGGAGCTGTTATCGGCAGCATGGGAGCATAAATATTTAAAAAAATACATCTGTACCTTCCAGTACTATTCTAATACCTTTCCTCCCTCTACCAAGTGGGTCTCCCACTTCAGGCTGAGCAGACTAGAATCAACATTCAAATACTCCGCTTCGAGCGTCTCGGGGACGTGTGGCAGGAGGTGTTTTGTGAACAGGCAAGAAATGAAAATGGGATCGGAAAAGGGAATGGATAAAATTTGAGATATAAGTTGACCATAGTTAAAGACCATAGGAGCTGCTATCGGCATCATGGGAGCATCATGGGAGCATACATCCGCTTCTTTCACTAACTAACGGTGAAAGGGATGGAGTAATATTTGTATCCCGGTTTGGTAATGTACCTATCTTTCTTTGTCACGTCGATCAATTCTAAAGATAGACTACTGGGTTAACATAACAGAGTTCATAACAACCAGTGCTTGAGATGGTGGGCGAGGAAAGGAAACTTCTTAAGAAAGCTCGAGATCGGCAGATTAGACGGCCGGAGGATGTAATAAGGGGCGATGGGCTGCCCAAGAATGTGATAGAGGGAAGGATGTTGGGCAAGCGGAGAAGAGGAAGAAAGAGAATAGGTTTCATGGACGGGATGAAGAAGGGTAGATCGTATGCTGAGGCGAAAATGATATACTAGAGCGAGATTGGCCCTTAAAAGTGTACAGAACCCGGAAGAGATTCTCTGACATTCAAAAAAACCTACCTCAACTGGTAGACTACTAAAAAAAATACAACCTCGTGAGGTAGTGACACTAGCGTGGTATGACTTTTTCAAGTGATCTTTGCTGGTGTGTAGAATCAATGTGGTACCATTTCACGATAACGCAACAGCGTCTCCTCACGGGTGCACCCTACGAGATCCGCGTCCTAGAGGTGATGCAGGCCGGTCGGTGAAAATGCATATACCGTCTCACAGAGTAGCGGAAGGAGACAAGTACCCTGCCTCTCCCAACAAAGAGGTCTCTTTCTTTCCCTTCAGACCACAATATGTCCCACACCCCCTCCCACTGTATCCGAGCGATTGTTGTCTCTTTCGCGAGACTGATGCGATTAAATGGCTTCCGGGAAGCAATTTGGCGAAGTAAACACAGCGCGGCATAAACAGCTCAGGGAGGGGATAGAATAATATGGAATAGATAGCACGGGGAGGTACGCACAAAGGGAAGAGGTGGGTCGTACACGGGTTTATTGGATTCAAGCGATACTTGACCTGAAAAAGGAACTGAGTACGGATGACTTCGCCGAGGCCTGACAAACCACATTAGGTAAATCATCAGGTATTTCACTAAATAAGCCAATGGGCATCCATGCTTGTAATTTACATGACAACGGAACGTACTTTCTGACATTCCTCCGCTGAGCTATTATTATTATTACGGTAATTTCCTCTAAGGTAGGCTCCACTGGAAGCCGGCAAAAATCCCCCACGTTTTACATATAAAGAGCCTTATCAGTCTCTGTTATTTTCTCTTCTTCATATTAGCGAACGTCCTATACTTCTTCTTTCCGTCCATGAAGCCTTTTCTATTTTGACCCCTTTGACGCTCACCCAACAACTTCCACTTAATCGCAGCCTTAGGCAAACCTTCACTCCTTAATACCTCTTCCAATCATGTAACTCTGCCTCCTCCTATTCTTCTTCTTCTTCTTCTCCTCAACCATAAGTTAAGTAGACATTCAAATGTTTCTTTCCAGAGCAAGTCTCTTTATATTTATATTCTCCCAATATCCCCCCAACTCCCATCCACTTCAACATGTATTTACCCCGAAAAATGTCCCCCATCCACTTAAGATGTCGCCAAAGTTCTCCCATCAGCATTTCTCCCTCCCATGCTAAACACAACCCTTAATTTACCTTCCTTTCCACCTGGCTAACTCATTTCCATCCTTCTCCCAACCCACTCGAAGCTCATCTTTCTTCCTTTGCTAACAAGCATCTGAAACACACAACTCTAAACTCCATGAAAGGGTTTAGTAAATATTTACTTTGTGTGTTTATCCAGGTTTCCATCAATTTCTTCAATTCTAAATTTGTAATTGAAACCCTTCGCCTTGACCCTTGGGCATTTCTCCAGTTCTCGTACACTGTGAGAATTCAACATTAGATACAGCGGTCGATCAATTCTTACTCGTAAGACAGACCGGTATTACAAATAAAACTTAATACAACCACGAATTCGAATGTTCGGAGCAAGCTATTTCACTGTTCTCACTTCGAAGACAGATAGAGATAGTCACAATTTCGAAATTTAGTGGGTATCACTTCGGACACCTTCGTCAACCATAAAATCTCGTTTTAACGACGGAAAAGCGACGCGTGTAATTATATCTGACCTCGCTTTGTAGTCGGTAGAACAAATTATTAGTTTTTCTTCTTGAACTTATAGCTAAGAAAAATGTTTTTGCAGAAATTATTAGAAAAAATTCATCAAGTCGATACCAAGGTTTTACAACGCGTATCTATTAAACAAATCTGAACACACCACTAACAACAAGAAGGATGGGATCCAAAAGAGAGGTGCTTATTTCCACGTCATGCGGGCCAAATTTAGCCATCGTATACGCTTTTAAAATAAATTCATTTGAAACGAAACTTTAAACATCACGCAGCGAAGAAATATCGCCGAAGGAAGAGTCGCGGCCCAATAACCATGTAATCAAATCGAATACACTTAAGGAACGGACGCAGTGGAAGAATAGAACGGTAGACGCTTGGATACTAGGTCGAAAAATTCCCAGGAATTTTGCTTAGGAAACACTAGAACCAGGTTTTGCTTTTCCGGATATGCTAATTAAGAGAAAATGGGTCACTTGCGAAGAGGACCGCTTGATTACGCTATCAAGACGGACTCTGTGAATATCGTGGGATCACTAGCAGCGAATCGTGATATTTCATACATGCTGTGGTAATGTACGCAAAACAACAGCAACACAGCGTCTTGACACTAAAACGTCATAAATTAAGGAAAATTAATGTAAATAATTACAAATAACATTTTACACATCACCTAAAACTACGTAACAATGGAGTAGCAATCTTATGAATTTCATGGCCGGAACACGCGCGCCAGCACAAAAAATATCTGGCTACAAAAGGATGTTAATGGTACTTCATAAAATGTACTGATTTCAATAAAAATGTCAAACTTAGCTCAAATATAGATGTCCTCCATTATCATACCACGAGGCCATCTCTCAATCCTCCTTCCACCAAATATCCTTGATATTCCGCAGGACAAACGTATGCCAGCCAGCTTACTCTCTCATCCTTAACTCATTCCTAACGCGAACTGTAAAGTTTTGGAATAACTTAGTTCAGTTGAACACAGACTTGCCGTTGGACCAATAGTAATTAGGAAAGCGAAAGGATGCCCTCGATAAGGGGACTTCAAGGTAGGGATTATCAAAAGACCTATCAAATCCGTTCATTGATGATCCGGGTGTCAGATAATTGGATGTCATTTTCACCTAACAGCTATTACTACAAGTTTCTGGACAACGTCTAAATGGGTATTCGCAAAGAAAACTGACATAAATTTTCAACATTCCGCCCCAGCCACTGAATCCTTGAAAAAAATCGGAATTCACCCTCAGATTCAACGGTTCCATCGAACAGTGTCAACACAAAAATTTGATAACGTCCCGTCTACGAACTTATTAGGGACAATACCACACTACCCATGGATTTTACCGTCGGCGAGAAAAAACGTACGAGAAGTAAAGAAGGTTTTTTCGATTGGCTGGAGCACACAATTTTTTCAAACGTTCGAGCAATCCACAGGTCTCATCGGTTCGTTACAAAAAAAACTGTTTCGCGCGATAGAACAGTCACGTCGCATCGACGACGAGTCTCGGGACCCGGGGAAGCGAGAGCACAGTGAAAAGAGCTGGAATAAAAAGAGAAATAAGAAAAACCAAACGGTCCACGGGTTGAGGTGGAACCTTTACCTTGTGCTCCTACCGATTTGCGCTGCCCTCCCGAGTGATCCACCGTCACTCTGCAGCGAAGAAAATAAAGAAATACGATGAAAATCCAGCGAGGAATCGGAGCGAATCGATTCGAAGGGTTTTTTAGGACTTGGGGGCGGGAAATGGAAATGCGTCGAAGATTCTAAAAAAAAACTCACTGCCCGAAACTTCCGCCCCGGCGGAGAGGCTTCCTGCCTCCCGCCACAAACTTCCACGACAGAATGGGAGAGAAATCACTATTTTTTTCCACCTCCTCAAGAGCACGAAGTGAGGCGTTAAAGGGTTGGGCCAAGGCAGTGACCCATCGACACCATCCTAGGCTCTGATTTCATCGTCATCCAACTGATTTGTGGGTTTCAAATGAAAATCATCCCCATTTTCCGTTCCACAACCGATGAACGTGCTTTGTATAGTAATTGAGGAAACTTCTGCACGAGATTAGGAGGAGGCAAAGTAAATAGTTGGGACTGCTAATGTGGGGGGACACGGAAGACCATGATAAGGAAAAGGATGCTGGGTAAGAAGGGACAGAGGAGAAAGAGAACAGTCCGAGATAAGAGCAAAGTTGAAATATACTGATCTGGCAAAAAAGAAAAAAGTAAACAATTTTCAATGATAGGCTAATTAAAACAAAAACTGGTTTCTTCGGTCGTGTAATTCCAAACGAATCACCCATCTTGTGATTTCGCCTTCGAGGCCTTCCCCAAACGGCATTGGACGTGTTTTTGGCTGTATTTTTGTCAACTCCGTGCCGCAGTAATCCTGGACGCTTAGGTAGGATGCGGAGAAGAGACTGGGAAAGAGTTTGATATGGGGCGTAGCGTAGTATGGGGTTGAAACGCGGACTCCGTGAAAGGAGGACGAGAATTGGCTGCACGCATTGGAGAAGTGGGAGAGGAGAGGAAGGAAAAGGTGAGGTGGGCAGAGAGGAGGAAGTGCTTGAGATGGTGGGTGAGGAAAGGAAAATTGTGAATGAAATCTGGAATAGGCAGGGCAGGTGGCTCGAGGAAACAATAAGGGGCGATAGACTGCTGAAGTGTGTGATAGAGGAAAGGAAGTTGGACAAGCGTGGAAGGGAAAGAAGGAGATTAAGTTTTGTGAACAGAATAAACAAGCATAGATTGTTTGCTGAAGCGATAAATGAAATACTTGCGATTGACAGGGCCCTGAAATCGTAGAAAACTCGGAGGAGATTCTCTGACTTTCAACAAAACCTGCCTTTAACCGGGAGAATATCTATAAAATAATTCTAATATTTATTATAATCTGGGCTCCGATTCCAACCCAGGCGGGTGAATTTCCCTTGACTCTCACAATCGAGTGGGTACGATAAAAAAGTGAAGGTATCCCGTGACCATGGGCACACGTTTCGCTCAATATCCTCCATTTTTTTCCTTTGACACAGTTATTACTGTCGTGATGGACCGAAAAAGGGGCAGCGAAGGGAAGTCGTGACACACGCCACCGTATTTTATCGGTACTAAACTCGAGGAGGGTTGGGCAGCCGTATCAAAAAAATCGGTCGTCACTAATACGCAAGTGATAAGGAAATGATTTGTTTTTCTTTTCTGCTATCGAAACGAAAAAATAAAGAAAACGTTCGATCCATCTTCAGGAGTGATTTACGAAATTGCTGGCGAGCATGTCGGGAGAGAGGTTAATGGCTATTTTCGTGAGCTGCTCGCGAATCAAGTGGGAGTAGAACACAGTGTTAACTAGCAAGACTTCATCGCCTACCAAAAAAAAAACACGGACTAATAGAGAAACAAATGATTCCCCAGCAATCGACCTGAGGGCAATTTGGATAAGCGACGACGAGACAAGCTCGTGAAAATGAACATAGAAACAACGGATTGCGAAATCACAAGGAGGATGTTTCGTCCAACACTCAGTTTACGACTCCTCAAATAATCTTCATAATCCCATTAGGAATAAATGTCACAGATGTAGATAAGTGGGGAAGGTACAGTGAATAGAGTTCTGTAAATGCCATAGGCGTCAAAACTATTGCTCATGTGACGGGGTCGTCATAACTATGACGTCAGGCGAGAAGGAGCGATTCTGTAACTGAATAAGCGTCATAACTCCGTGAAAGCCATTAGCATAAGACGCTAGAAAACCTCGGCCGTAGTCGTCACAGGGTCGCAGATAGGAGTTTTTACGTCCATTACAAATGATAGTACATCAGTTATCGGACTTTTTTCATAGAGAACTATAATAAATACCTTCATGACAACTCGGGCAAAAGTGAAATTCAATAACTGTAGCTAGAATACGACCCAAATTTTAGGTGCACGCGTTACATTTCGCATGACATACATTCAAACGCATACTTGGTGACGCTGGCTTAGAGAAACGCTCGATTGTCGTAGCAGTCATAAGTTTCCCGTCGTAGCTATCACCCTTATGACGCCTATTACATTTACAGAATTGACCCGCTGGCGTCCTAAATACATCATTCTATCCTATGATAAGTGCCCTGCGGTCATTTCTGCTTCCATTACTCCCCAGTTTTTCTTAAGACTCGCTCCTCATTTTTTTTCTTTCTCGATTCATTTATCCCAAAATGTGGGACGCAGAGCTTCAGCTAGCATTTTCTTCTATACTCCCCCAAATATTTACCTGTATCAAAGCCGTGTCTATTCCAAATTAGAAATGTAACCCTCTTCAGTACGCACCCTAGACCCCTTTCCATCCTCGGTCTATTTTTTTCCACAAGATCCACTTCCCCAGTTCAAGGGAATGCCTCGCCTCGCCAGACCTTTTCTTCGGACTGCATCCTAGCTAGTAGAGGCTCGGGTATACAAGTGTATGTACAATTGACGGTAAACTAGTTCTAAGCCTGATCCATTTTACGCATAATTATATGCGTCGTCATTCCTCCTTTCCATCTACAATTCCCACTTCCTGAAATTATTACCCACGCACCGGATTCTTCCTGGAAATCGTCCGAACACCCTCTGCCTAGTTCCCATACGGCGGTTTGCGGGATAGGGTGCGGTGCGTATATGTACAGATTCCGCTGATACAATTTCATCACCGACCGTACTGCGTCCAAGCACAATACTTGCATGCCCTTCGATAGTGGAATCATTTGCGGGTCAAAGGATTCTTTCAAGATATCCGTAGGGCACAAGTCTACCGCCGTATCACTTATAAATCCTTGGACTACAACTGTGGAATTAACATCCGGGAGCAAGGACTTCAACGACCTAAACCCAATTGGTGGGCCAGGTGCAATTCAGCACGAATACACTTGGAAGCGCTTGGTGGAATCATTCGCCCGAAGGTTTACTTAGACGCATTCACAAGTGCTGGAGTAGAGTGTTAGAATACAATATGAATCAAAGACCTCCGAGAGTCTCGGTCCCAGCACTTAGCGACGACGCTACTTGCAACACAATGCATCGCAGAAGAGACGCAAACCTCCTAAGACCAGCGCAAAGCACTCTAACCTCACGTTTTACTAGACAAAATAAAACTCGTCCAATAGAGAGGTGAAATATACGTTGGTACTGATGGTAAACGAGATACGCTCACGGTGCATACCATTAACTTAAATTGTCATTTTCGTTTCGTCCAGGAACTAACAATAGGACGCTAACGGTTCGAACTTTTAAAAGAAATAATGCAATAATATCGACGACCACAGAAAAATTTCAACTGTTTTATGCACAAATAATAGGTAGCTATCTATAACAAATTTACATAATATCACGCTAACCAGGGACGGGGATTATCATAATGTTATCAACAACATTCCCCACTATTTCGACTGTATAGGAGGCTAATATATTCAGGCACTTTAATACCCTTAATGGAAAATCTAATGCACTTCTCGGTACCGGAACTAATTAATACAAACTCACTCACTCATCGGGTCATCCCGTGACATTTTACTATATGCCAATCGGCATTCCAATGTTTGATGATTAGCTATGCACAAACAAATGCACAAGAATAGGTCTCGACAATTTTATCCAGCCAACTCAGGAAAAAATAACCCATCTCTTCTTTTATATTGGCCTCGGCGATTAATTCAGCATTCAAATGAACTTAACCGGCATTTTTAATGCAGGAAGCGTAAATGGACACCGCGATGTCACGGCGAAATAAATTTCGTAGGACGAAGCAGAATTCGATAAAAAAAAGCGGTTTTTCGGGCATGCGTGAATTCACGCCATAGGCTGTGTTCTCTCGTGAAAACCCTAATTACGGCAAAAGCGCACGAAGGCGGATGACATTAGAAATAATAAGAACGAGGGCAGTATATATAACGAAAACCTTTAAAGAAGGCAAAAACAAACTACATCTGATTGAAAAATCAAATCGCGTGAATTATACAGAGGGAACAAAATTGGTGTAGTATTAAATATTTTGGAAGGAGAATGGCGATAGAAAATGAGGCAGACACAAATAGGAGAGAATTAATAACAGTGACCGTATTTATGAGAGGTAAAGGGATGCTAGAGTCTGCGATTGAAGGATGTTGGGAAAGCTGGGGAGAGGAAGTAAGAGAATAGATGATATGGAGGGGATGATTAAGGGTGAACACGCTGAGAAGAAGAAAGAAATACAGGAGACAGAGAGGGACCTGCACGTGTATTTCCTGTGGATTATCTCTAACTTCCATTAGTATCTACCTTTAGCCGGTGTATTATTTTAATAAATAATTTACCACATTTTATGTGCATCCACCTTGCACTTTCAACTTTCTTAATTTCACATTATAATTATTTCATACAGTAAATTTTATAATATTAATGGTTGAAGGCGAACCTAGTCACAGACATTACGAAAAAGTATCTTAGTATAATCGACACTTTAAATGTTTATTGACGACCCAAGTCAAACACCTTGATAATGATTGTTGTGCAGTCGAAACTTGGATCGGCACTAAACATTTAAAGCGAGGAATATATAAAGTTATTTTTTCGCGTCGTCAATAAAATTTATCCTTTTCATTTCTAACATAAACTATCATGAACATAATTATCGATGGGAACTTTTTTAATGTCTTAGCAATGCCAAAGTAGTGTAGAAGGTTGGAATATGTCATGAAGGGCGAAGAGAAAGGGCGACACTACTGAAAAGGCCAAGGAATACTCACTCAATTAAAACATAATCTCGAAACCATGGACAGCACATAACGGAAATGAATCCTGGCAACTACGGGACTCGGCCGAGTAGGTAGATTATCAGATCTAGGAATTAGGACGTTAGGATAACTACTGTCCAAAAACCAACCAATCAGCCAGAAGAATACTCAAATGAAATGTCCACCACTGCCAGGATGCAAACCCAGGCTCTCAGGACGGGAGTCAACCACTCCAATTACAGCAATGAACCGGATTACTCTCTATCCTTCCGCATCTCCTCATCAAACTGCTCAACCCTTTTTAAAGACATGGGAGACCTTAACTGTCGGTCGCCTCCTTAAATGATCAACCAGAACGAGAGGTCGTCATACAAGAGCACTCTTCGCATGATTGGTTAAGGATGCAACCGTTGATGAGATGAACAGGAGGACGACGCGAAGGGATACGAAGAACGAGAGACAGAAAGACAAAGAGAGGCAGACAAAAAAAGCACACGGGAGAGGATGGATGAAAAGAAAGAAAAGCAGAAAAAAATACCAACATATCAACGCTAATAAAGGGTAATTTGCGATTCCAATTTCGTCAATTAGGCACGATGGGAATGGCATCTGCAAAACATCAGACAGAAGGGTTAACGAATGCGAACACTGGTAAATGGAGAGGAATCGGATTAAGGGGACACCCGAGCGACCGTTGGTGAGGGGGGTTGGGGAGGGAGGAGGAGGACACGGGGACGGGAGGGTGGGGCGGATAAGGGGGGGGGGGAAGAGGGGAATCCAGTGTTGCCACACATTAAAATGGATAGCGAGCGAGAGAGCACGTACTATTTCCATCATTTTTGTCGCGGCCGCTAGTTTATATTTTCCCCACCGAGGTAAAACTTTTCCCAACACCATGTTGCCACCCATTCCTCTACTCCCTCCCTTTCTCCCTCCCTTACATCACATTTCCCCTCCGACCGCGCCATAATTGACAAATTCATTCGGAGTTAATCCTTTCGAGTCACGGAAAAAAGGAATGAAGTCCCGCCACTGATGCAACCGGTGAGATACTCACGACGACACTGACGTCGTCTCTATCACCGGACCGGAGATATTAGAGGTAGTGGATAATAAGAAGTGCTTGTGAAGAGTTTAAAAAGGAGAGTGGCGTTAAATATAGTAGAAACATGGACTCAAATGAAGGAAGACGAGAATATGGCGCAGGGGTTCGTGATAGAGAAGATAGGTCGGAAGATAGAGAAGGTGCCCAAGACAGACATGAATACAAATGAGGAAGTATGTTTGATGAGGGAAGGAAACTTACGGATGAGATTAGTTGGAGGGAAAGTAGGTGGCTATAAGAGGTAATGACCACAGGTGAGGGGTTGCTCAAGGCCGAGGCAAAGGGGAGGAAGAAGGGTAGGACGTAGACTGAGATGAAGAACGAATTTTATAGATGGGAAAGGACCCCCTGTACATGTGAAAACCTGGAGGACTTTCACTATCGACCATTTAAAATCTACCCTAACGGGTAGATATCCTTAATTATTATCACTCCAAAATACACGTACTTTGTACGTTTCAATGAGATAGTCGCATAAATTCTTATTGGTGTTCCACGGCCAAAAACGGCAACCTTGGTGAACAGCGAGTTACGAAAAACGTACATACCACGATCAAAGAAGGTCGGTCAACCCCTGGATCGAGTCCTACCATTTTTGGACGAGGTGGAAACAATTGTATAACCTCTGTCGTATGTAATGCGTATAACCGTCCACCATCGCTCCTTGTACGAGGCCAGGGAATCGTTTCATCATGGAGATTTTTAGAGTCAAAACTCACAAAAGAAGGCAATGTGGAAGGATTTTATGCGAATTAGGTCCACTGGGGCTGAAAAGGGGCGAACAGAAGTAATAATTTCCCAGGTGTTCTGTCGTTAAAGTAGTCATAAAAGGAAGTTGGTTAAAAATGATCTGGATCTTTACAAGGGCGGGGCCAATTCTACCGATTGAGTTTCATTCTTCATCCCAGCGTACATCCTGTTCTGTCACGTCCATACAGCACTGATGGCCGTGTTAACTATGAAGAGGCCACCGACTACGGAGGTCATTTGTGCCATAATAGACAGGGAATACAAACGTGAGCATAAGCGCACACTTGCTTTCCGGCAGTGATAGCACCACATTTTCAGGGAAACCGTAAACGATGGTGATATGTGGAAGGCATTTCAAACGCTCTGGTCCATCCGTCGGATGAGACTCATAACTGCGGACCTCTATGTGTAACCATCGGGTTTTCTCAACCTTCCAAAATTACAGCATTACCATCCTATTTGACTATCTGCATTAAATGGCATACATTGCATAAGCTGCCGATCACTTCTCGTTAGTGGATCCTTGATTTCACAAAACTTAAAACACCACCATGGACGTATCATTACATGCAATACAAGTTTCAGCCCAGATCTTAGTCATTTCAAAAAGGTGAAACGTGAACGTCCACTCTATGATAGTCCTAATCATCAAACTTAATCGGATGACAGGAGGAGTGCCCCGTACAGTTAATCCAGCAGGCTATAAATGTTATGGGAGCAGCAAAATTTCCTGGCACACAACAGCCAAGAGTTAGGGGTCAATGAATGAGAAGCAAGCATTGATGAGCGAGCAGAGGCGGCGAAAGACTTTCGGAGGAACCTCTGCAGAGACACTTCCACCCTATGCCCCACCTCTCTGGTATGCTTTCATCCCTTTTACGATACCCTCTTCTTAAGGTACTGCTACCGAGTTCCGCAGCCCGTAGAACTCTGAAGGATGGTATGGTTCATTCCACAGCATAATTCCAGATCTCCATAAATTTTACCAAGAATTTCCACACAGATTTCCAAGAGTTCGTGAGATCCCCTTTGAGCTATCAGATTTTCCAGCCACCCTGAACAGCAACAGTTTTCCCCAGTCACCTTGGACGTGGACATGGGTTGAAACAAGAGACGGACAGGGAGAGAACAGGAAGAGTAAGGGAAGAAACGAGGAGAGACCCTTTCCCGGCTACCGGAAAAAAACAAAAGGTTAATCCATTCCGCGCTTATAAAAACCAAATGCTATGGAAGTGGGGTGTGGGGTGGGAGATAAGAAGAAGAGGGTTTGAGAGGAGGAGGTGGGATGGTGTAGTAGTCGGAGGGCGGGGTTAGGATGTAGCGATGGTGCTTCAAAGACCCCCCTCCGTTCATAAGCCTGCGGGAGCTTGTTAGCTTGCATGCGCTCGAATAAAAAGCTAAGGAGCTGTAAACGTTTATATTGAGGTACACGAACACGGAGAGGAAGGAGATACATATATATGTATATATAGACGGAGAGATGAAGACGACAGGCTGTTGGGAAAGTACTCGTTTCATCTGCCGTTTCGTCGAGGCCGTAACGAAAATTAACTCGCAGATGCGGCTTCTGTCATACGGGAGGAGGTAGAGGGCGGGGAGGGATGTGGGGGAGCCACTCCTGGCGAAAAGGGTGTGATTAAAACTAAATAAAAGGCGCGAGCGAAAGGCGGTGGGGAGGGAGGTTTAACGTCGCTGAATAACTAAAACCGTCGCGTTAAATAACTTATTATATCGCGTAACGCACGCAGACGTTTATCACCTGACGCGATAAGTCGAGTGGGTAATTTTAATCTAACAACTGTCAGTGCGCGTTGATTCCGATGCGGAGAAGGGGAGAAAATCAATAAACGAGGACCGAAGGTATGTATGTGAGGAAGAGGGAGCATTTCTACAACTAAAATTCGTTTCATTCCCACAACAAACGTAGAAAATGTTCCGTGTGATCAGAGTCAACATCCAAAGTAAACAAAGATATTGCTTCGCTGTAAAGTAGAACCGAAATATTGTCCCGTAGACTACGTTATGGGATTTTTTTTGCGAAATCGCATTTCGACAGCTCATTAACGTATCTAATAGTCTAATCATGCTCGCAAAAAAAATCCCATTCCAATATATGTTCTACCGAACCGCGTGGAACAAATGGGAGAAGCGTGCAGAAAAAAATAACTACCAAGTCTCGCCTGTTGACAGTGGCTCACGTGATACCGCTTAGACGTCCTTAGCCTGGGGATATACGCAAATGAGAACCAAAACAAGGCTTCAAACAGACATTGCGCTGCATCACAAGTGCATTGTAATCAAAATTGCATCTAAATTAAATCAAAAAACGATTGCGACAGAGGAGAAAGAATGAAAACATCCCGTCACAGAGAGAAAATGGGAACTAGCATCTAGAATAAAATTGTGTTACCCGATTGAATCGCGAATGAACTTCACAGCACCTGTCCTAGTAAATTAAAGTGACACAATTTAAAGTTACCCAATAGCACTGGCTACGTCCATCGCTCCCAACGGACAGCCTCCAGTCAAATAAATTAGGCTCTCGGGCTTTCGTTTTGAAATAATTGTGAGCGAATAACTACAAAAAAATAGGAACACACATCAATTCGATATCCACTCCAAATATCTCGAGCGAAAAAAAATTAAAACAATTCAATTTGGCGCACACACAATGCTTCACTTCCGCGCTAATGCATAGATGAAAACCAGGTCTCTTTAGTTTTTTAGCACTTTATACATTACGGGTGCGCCCATGAAGAAATCCCATGCAACATGCATTTGTCGTAAAAATAAAAAAACGAGCGAAAAGGGCAGACATAGAAGAAACTTTTTCGTGAAACAGTCGGTCATAAATTTCGCGCCAGCCAGCCTCCTCAGTAGAATGTAACGAGAATGTGTGTCAGCGTCTGACCACTTCATTGCCTGGACTTTTTCCGCGCCGGTGAAAAAAAAGAAGATAAATCACAAAGTTCACTTCAGAACGATCCTTAAATAAATAAAAAGTTTTAATTTGCATCTCGTCATCCCCTTCACTGCCGCTCGCTGGGGCATCCCAAGAACAGCAGACGCTCTTGATGCGAACGCGGGCATCACTGCACCAGCACCACCTGGCAATCAAATTTCTCTCGCTTTAAAACTTGTGAAGAGAGAGGAAGAGAAATGGAGAGGCATCCAGCCCAGTATGCTTACGATTCGACACGTTCACTCTTGCGAACGCTCACCCACACGTATGTATCTCCTCCGTTCATGAACGCTGTACGCGGCCACATATTCAGACTGCTGCCCATCACAGCCCAGCCACACCAGCCCAGCACAGGTAAAAACGCATCCAAAGTACGAGAGCAACTCTCAAAACAACCGGGAAAGGAGAGGGGTGGAAAAGGAATTTAAGAGAGGAAATGAAGAGCTGAGTGCAGATGAAAACATATCTACATCTGCTTACTACGCTGCAAGCTACCACAAGGGTGTTTGGCAGGGGGTGACTTATCACCAATATGAACTACAGTGAAGAAATTTACTTTCACCAACAAGTACCACACTATCGGTATACTATGAATGCTACAGAAACTAATAAAATGATCCATAATGAATCTATGAAAACGACACAAGAGTCATGCAGGGAACATTTAAAACTGTCTCTGTTGTTTCCAAAACAAATACTGCTTCTTAAATTACTTTTCTGTTTAAAAACTGTATGTTCACCACGAAAATGTTTGAAATATTGAATGAAATGGACTAATTCATCATTTTTCCGCAAATTTAATACGTAACTGTTCCATTTAACCAATCTGCCAGAAATTTTTAACAGCTAAAGCACTCCTCTAGGCCATTGTGTCGTTATTATACCACCTATTCTCTACAGTATTATATTATTCACGTGATGAGAGTTAACCTCAGCTCACACAGACCCTTCAAACCCACGTCAGCGGCTACTAAAATGATCCATAATGAATCTATGACAACGTGACACAAGAGCCACGCAGAGAACTTGCAAAACATGTGTTTGCACCACTCGGCAGATTTAGAACATGCATTACGCTGCATGAGAATTAATCAGATACACTACCTGTCAACTAACCTAATTCAATGTGTTAACGCAGCCATACGTGTGTCTAGGTACCACATATGGTGGCATATGGCAATTAACACAGGGAGTGAATAGTTTCAGTGATATTGAAATAAGGGTAATGACTGCGAGATGAACGAAATGCAGGGGACAAACCAAGAGATGCTGAAGTGGAGACTTTGAGAAAAAGTTTCGATACAGCCACTGCACGATCCCTCTTCGTGGCATGGGTCAGAAACTTGGATATTACGAAGCTAGATGAGTAAAAATTAATGGACTTAGATAAGTGGATGTGGAGAGGGATTGAAAGAATAAGATGGATGGAGACAACAACGAAGAGGGATCGATGAGGTACATCTACATCTACGTCATACCCTGCGAGCCACCACGAGGGTGTGTGGCAGGGGGTGAAGATCACCAAACATGCACTATTGCCATGCAAGTAGGATATTTAAGGGAGACATGCTAGAGAACAGTGTCACATGCAGCTAGATGGTTAGTATCTACATTTTAAGAAAGGGATTATTGGTTGTTATTACATGCATCATGCACTACAGACTACTCTTACTATATTTCACCTACCTATCCCTTTGCTACGCTGCCTATTGTTCTCTCTTATAGTACAAGGGAAAAATGACATTTTAAATCTATCGGTACGACAATCTATCTCTCTAATCTTGTTAATATGGTCAAACCTAGCATAATACACAGGGGTTCTCAATATATATCTAACGTCATCTGTGAACAAATCTGTTTCGAATTTACTTAAAAGGTTTAACCTAAATTTTAACCTGCGTTCTGATAGTAATTCCCATCCTAGTTCATCTATTAAGCTCGTAACACTTATACAATTATCATAACGGCCTTTAACAAACCTAGCAGATCTCCTTTGCACGCGCTCTAATTCTTTTATCATACCTTCCTCGTACGGATCCCACATACACACGAGGTAGAAGAGACAGAAGATTCTGGGAACCCCAATCAAGAAGTCGAGGAGAATCCTAAAGGGGAATAAAATTGCGCAGGGGGACGAATTGAGAGGTTGCAAACGGTAACAGACGGCGATTGTGGGAAGGATATCACGATAGCGCGTAAGGAGAGGAGACAGACACTTGACCGTTTGAAAAGAGGCAGAATATATGAAGAGTTTAAACGGGTTTTATATTGAAAAATTAGTACATGAAGCCATCTACTTTTTAGAATAACCATGATAATGAAAAGAGATGGGGCGAGAAAATTTAATTATATATTTGACAGTCTGTAGAGAGGCGGTATAAACGATGAGTTAAATGGGTTTTATATCGAAATATGTATAAATAACCATACACTTGCTAGAATATCATTGACAATAAAAAAAGATGGGGGAAGGAAAATTAAATTTAGCATAGACTCATCGCGAACAACCAGTGACGCTTCACCAATAGCATCGGTTATGAAACGACTTATAAAATACAAATCAACAAATTATGGCACTAACACTGTGCATGTTCTGACGAAAATCGACCTCCAGTCTCAAACTCTATACGTGACTAACAGGTTACCGCAAAGTAGATGAAGTATAAACTTTGACGAAAACGGAACTATGACGGTTTGACGTCAGGTAACGACAGTTTAACGTGACGGAAGTTCATTAAATGTTAAATTGGACGAATAATTCCATTCAAGGAGACTCTGATAAAAGAGTCGATCGCACAGAAGATTCGTCCCACAAAATACGTCGGCGCGGAAGGATGTCATTCCACTTTTTATTTTCACGTTTTTTTTACCAAATATCCTCCTTGCCGGTGACGTGAAAAAATATCGGCCCCATCTTTTTTTTCTTTCTTCTCCGCGAACCACGAAATGCGAGGTTAATTACCAGCGGGAGATGAAAAAAAGACGTCTCATTTCACCCTACAGTACCGATGAATTACCGGAAAAGAAAGAGAAGTCGGCAAATAAATACATTTTTTTTAAATTTTGAAAACTGAAAAAAGCCGGATTATCATTATGCCTGCCCTGTCAGACGCTCGTGAAGAGCATTTATGCCCGAAAATACTTTTGATACCGTTACCGAGAAAAAGTGATAAAATGCTATCGGAAAGCAAAATCGACCTTTTTCCCGGTATAAAGGGCGTGGGTTAATTGCAGACCGGGAGTGGGAGGGTGCAGGGAGGGACAAGGTTTTCAGAGGGAGTATTGTGAGCGCCCTACAGCACGGACGACGAGAGAGCAGATAGAATATATAAAGGGAACCCTGCCCCACACTCTCAAACTATTTATTTTTAAAATACCAAATATCGTTTTCAATCGCGTACCCGAAAAGAGATAAAAATAATATCCAATTTAAATAACATTCATAATTCAACAAATTATTGCCCACGCACTAACTAATAAAAGG
This sequence comes from Ceriagrion tenellum, assembly GCA_963169105.1. Lineage (NCBI taxonomy): Eukaryota > Metazoa > Arthropoda > Insecta > Odonata > Coenagrionidae > Ceriagrion > Ceriagrion tenellum. The sequence goes on from OY720635.1 coordinate 69,926,535, forward strand.
AGATCGAATGAAAATTCTAAAAAACGAAAACGAGAAACCTTTTATGCGGGTCAAGCAGGAGAATCCGCATTTATTCCTGACGGTCAAACGAAAAATACGAAAGGGGGGTAAACCTTTTTCAAATTTCTCGCAAATTGTTATTTGCTTAAATTATATATGTATGCTTACATGCACACACGTACGCATGGGCGACCATGTGACGCTTTGATGGTGACAAATCTATATCCCGCGGCTCGCAACATATTATAAGGCGTAGCGTAGGTTTACCAGCATTAATCCGGATGCTAACATTAGGAAAAAAAAACAAAATTAAAACCGGAAAATCAACAGGATATTTTCGGCAAATTTATAAAAAAAACAGGTGAGTTACGAAATGGCAATTTTCTCGTTACAAATAATATCGATTTTGCCATACGGCCGATGGCTGCCTTCGAAAGGCAGACTAGTATATTTTTTTGTGTTTCGAGGAAACAAACAAATTTAGCTCACTAATTCTCTTGTCATCGGAAATGAATGGACATGAAATTAGCCTCTTCCGCGGAGACTTGAGGGCCGCGGTAAAAGGGCTTTTCGAAACAAACTACGTGACCGCAACTAGGAAATTTTAGGTTGATTAGGAGGATTAATTGGGAAAATGGAGATAGCTCCGAGGGTTTAACAAAAAAATTTGAAAATACAAATAAATACTCGTACGAGGGCCAAAAATACATCCAAGAGAGCAATCCGACAAGTTAAAAAAAAAATGCTGAAGGGCATGGCGGGCTCACTATTTTAACCCGGGAAAACATTCAATACTCGATCCTGCACCCGCAAAAAAATGATTATGATATCACGAACGAAGAATGAAGAGGAGGATAAGGATCCTATACCGCCGGCTTCGGCATTTGTTCGCCTATCGGAAAGGATACGAGGATTATTAATTTTTTATGCAGAACCCGCGGCCGGATTTCGCGTTAAAAAAAAAAACTCCGCAGGAATCTGACATGTAAATTCAAATTTCTCCATTTCTCCTTCATTAAAACGAGGAAACTTTCAATTTCCCCCCGCTCTGAAATACCGGATGGATATTTGAGAGGTCTCTATTCTTTCCCCACCTCCGTTTCAATTTCGATTCAATAGAATGTAACCGAGGGATTTAAAAACGATCGAGTAGGTGGATTCTCGCTGATTATTGCCCTCCTTTGCAACTTAAAGGCGGGGATTTATGATCTCATTCCTTGATGCAGTTGAAAAAATAAAGAAGTTCTATCTTAATCGTAATACCCAAATCCACTTCAACAGGCTTAATCCTGAAGAGTAGAAGGAGTTCTCTGCGGCAGTCGTGAACTTATCATCTCAGACTGGATGCCACTGGTCTTATGAGTGCTCAGAAGTGCTCTTCGCCAGTCCGTAAGAAGATCTAAAACAGGCGCAAGAAGCAAAGCGACGGCAGGACAGATGGAATTCAGTCTGCTGAGTTGGCGGGAATCTCTCTCTTTGTTTGACATAAGAAATCGATCGAAGGCTATTAATGAAAGAAAAAACTGACCTTACTTTGAGGTCACGATTGCTTTCTGGCGCTAAATTAAGCAGTCGAGATGAATTCTTTAGCGTCCAAAGCCAGTCATTACTTAAAAGAGCTATACGCTGACAGTACGCGCTTTTGACAACAACCGAGATTGACATTCATCGAAATATACATTCCTCCATGAGCCAACGCAATGACTAACTATTTCTAATATTTCAGCCTGCTAGGTGCATGTTTTTCCTAAATAAATGTGAAACTTTATAAATCATTGCAGTTATCTCCGTTATATCAACAGTAAGGCGAAATACCTAAAATATGGTGCGGTCGCGGGGGAACAGTACAGGAGAGTTCCGAAGAACAGAATGCAGTATCGCAAATTATTGTATAATACTACACGGATTAATTAAATGGTGTGCAGTTTCATTTGAGTACTGGAGGGCGAGGAAAGGAAACCTCGGAAAGAAATCCCGGATATGCAGGTTAGGTGATTGGAGGAATTTATAAGGGGCGATGGTTTACTCAAGACTGTGATAGAAGGAAGGATAGATCGTATACAGAGGCGAAAAATATTTACTAGAGGTAGAAAGCCTGAAATTGTTGAAAATTGGGAGGAGGTTCGCTGACTTTCAAAAACCATACCTTTCACCGCTAGAATACTTAAAAAGAACTCACTTGTGCATTAAAGAGCGATAATCATACAAACTTTTGCTAGTATAAGCATTTGACGAATAAGAAAAATTTTCAGTAGAAACATAATATTCTCGGACAGGGATCCAAACTAAGGCAGGACTAACGCAATGACTAATTGAATTGCCGCTGGATTTCCAGTTTCACAGAAAGACCATGCATTTAAAGTTTTCCGTATATCATGAGCGAGTATTCCACCTCGACAATTATGCAAAAAGCAAGATTTAACGAACATTTACCCAATGGGCAGAAACTCGTAAGCCGCTTAATAGAAGCCTCCTTAACCGGAACGTGACACGGCAGCTATTCGGGATTCTCACTTCCACGTGGGAGAAATATCGTCGGGGCCAGAGTGAGGTGAATCGAGAGAGAGCCTTTTGTCGCTCAGGAATCGAGATAGATATCGTTTCGGCCGCGCAGCAATTGTGGTCGTCGCGCACAGAACGAAGAAACAATTCCAATTTAGGCGAGAGGAATAGGGACAGGTCGGCGGTGGGGGGAGCGGGGGAGTGAGGAGGGGATGGGGAAGGGTGCCTGGAGGAGAAACTCGGACATTCTTCTTCGACGGCTTCGCCACTTCAGAAATGAGCTCTCTCTCCCCTCCTCTCCCCCCGACTCACTCTTTCCCTTAACACCCCCTGTTTTCGTTCAATTTAAAGAGGAAACCCCGAAGAGGGTGCAAGTAGCCCCGAACTCCCTATTAGCACTGAGGGAGAAGAATGCACTAGAGGAGGCTGGGTATTAAAGCAGTGTTACTGCCTCACACACTGAGTAAAGGCAGGTTAAAAAAAACATGCGGCCAAATTTAAACCAGTTTAGAAAGGGTGAGTTTCCAGAGCCTCACTAGAAACCACAATGAAATAATGATCACACAAAGACCACTAATAATCACAATGTTTTAAAAAGTATTCTACCGGTTAAGGTAGATTTTGTTAAATGTCAAACGGACTCCTGGTTTTCTACACTTTCACGGACCTATCTCGCTCTAGCGTTCCCTTTGTTGCCTCCACATACGATCTACCCTTCTCCATCCCGTCCATGAAACCTCTTCTTCTTTCTCTTCTCCGCTTACCCTACATCCTTCCCTCTATCACACACTTTATTAACCCATCGCTCATTACTGTATCCTCCAGCCACCTAATTTGCCGATCTCGAATTTCATTCAAATGTTTCCTTTCCTCGCTCAACACCTCAAGCACTTCCTCGGTAGTCTTCCTTTCCGGCCACCGAACCTTTACCATCCTTCTCCACACCCACATATCATATTCCTGCAGCTTATTCTCATCCCGCTTTCTGAGGGTCCAAGTTCCTGCTCCACACAACGCTAAGCTCTATATCAAACTCATAATCACAATGTAATACATTTAAAACCGTGGACTGTCCTCACGCTGAAATCTCGACCGACCAAAGTTTTGCGACCATGTAAGACATTTAGTTGTGAAAACAGTAAAAGGTTTTTAATTAATATCGATAAGAATTTCGCACGTTTTTACAGACAGATGCAAGAAGGATATCACATGCTCACGGAAGAAGTGAGCACTAAGCCAGAGTTAAATTACTGTACAAATTATTTATTGCATGACATTAATTTGAAGAAGAGGATTAGAAAATTGAGGAATACATTCATTCGAGAAGAACTTTGTGATCAGCGAATAACAAATAGGTTGGTGGAGTACAAAAATCAGTGGAAATAGCATGGAATACGGATGTCTAAGGAGAAATATTAAGAGAAGGCTTTGGAGAATAAACTACTGGGTAGAAGAAATATTTGAAGACCAAGCATGAGACGGTAAAGTGAGACTGGAATAGGCTTAAATTCTAAATCAGGGGAGAAGAGGAATTAATTAAAAGCTGTTTTCTGGTGCTTCTTTATCAATTCTCGTCCGCCATTAATCAATGGAGAAGGGTGTATCGGGTCTCCCCGCGGGGTCTTAAAACCTCCCACCAGGTCTGCAAGCCTTCGCTTATACCCTAGTGGGAAGTAGTGGGAAAAGGAAAAGGGAAGGGAAGGGACAGTTAGCAAGCCACAGCCCCTGCGAGGCCGACATCATGAGGCGGATTGACGTCAAAAGGACGTCAATGGGCCACCGCCTCCCCGCAGTTCTCGTATCTGTTGGGTTACCCCAACAACGTGAGACGAGTCCCCGTCAGTCTCGCTTTTGCGAAAACTTACCGCACATTTTATGAGAACCGGAAGAGCCCGTTGCCCAAAAATTTGGGATTAGGTATCCCCTGACACCCTTTTCCGGGTAGACGCCGTGCGGTCTGCCGGAGTACATCATCAAATCAGTACCACCGGACCCATTGAGGGTCAATTCGGACCAATTCTGGTCGAAGCGTGGGTATATCCGTCATCTCAATACTCCTCGTCTACCCATTACTCAAAGGAGACAGAATTATGTCGAATTATAAAAATGAGGTATGCTATAATAATCAGGGGAGGAAATATATAAGGAGAGGAAATCAAAATAATGCGTGGCCAATCAACGAGCATCTACGAAATCTGGTGCAGGAGGAGAATGCTGAATACCAAACGGACGGACAAAATAAATTTCAATTAAGTGAACAGAAGAGTAGAAGAGGAAAGGACCATATAGAACACCATAGAGAAAAGAAGAGCCAGATGGATTGGACACACCCTGAGATACATTGGTTTAGTGAAGAACATAACTGAAGGCCAAATAGAGGGAAAACTCCAAAGAGGAATAAGTTCATGGACCAAATAAAGAGGAAGGTACATAGGAAAAGATACCAGGAGGTAAGGGAACTAGCATTAGACAGGGAAGATTGGAGGGCTGCTGTCAACCAATCTTAGGATTGAACAACCAATGATGATGAATCAACGAGCTAATTCTAAAAACCAAAGATGACACACCCTCACCATTTGCCAATTTTTCCTCAATTCTTCAAATGTCAGCAGATGGGGGCCATTCCGCATTAATTTACTTCAAGAACGATCCGCGACCGTTACGTTAATTCCACGTGGAGCGGTTAGGATAATTTAGCGCTAATTTAAACCGGTCCTAATCGCGCACGAGCTAATTCGTCCGGGAATGTCGGTGTCAGGACGTATGGGAGGAGTCCCGAGGTGGGGGAGGGAGTAATGGGGGAATAAACGGCAAGCAAACCACATGGAGCCGTTCGCACGCCCCTCGAGTCCCCCGACTGCTCTGCATCAACAAAGCAATAACGTAATTCGAGCGGGAGTTTATGCCGTCTTTCGACAGAGAAGTTCGAGAGGCTATTTAGGGTCCAGGGATCCCCTCATTACGTCTGTGCAAGTGTGGATGCCTGTTCGCGTGGTATGCCATCTCCCTAAAGCGCTTAAACACTTCGCTTGGTGGGGGGGACCGAGTGGAAGGGATACGGCACACGTGTAGGGTGCAGAGAAGGATGGTGAAAGTTCATTGGGCAGGGAGGAAAATAAACGACGTAGGAGTACTCATCACGTAAGGGGAGTGAAGGAGGCTGCTGCGGGAGATTAACAGTACAAGCAAGTGGACGAAACAATGCAATTAGAGAGACGAGGGGACATTAAAAGCGTAGCGTAAAAGCGTGTCGGAGTGTAGTATAGAGCGTGTATGTACGAGAGAGAGCATTAGGTTTGAACGATTTGGTTGATTGGTTATTTCGGGAAGTGGCCGACAACTGAGAACTTTATTGCCACCATAGAAAAGTGAAATGGATAGTTTTTGGCAAGGAAGAAGGGTGGAAAGAAACCTAGGGCTTCCATTTGCCTACTCTAGAACGAAAGATAACAAGACATCGACAGGTTTATAACGACCCTAATGTTAGGAAGGAACGCCAAACTATACCAAAGCAACTTCCACAGCAGAAACCGGACCTGCTTTACGACGCTTCAAGTACCAACGTACTGCCAGCACAAGTCTACAATACCATTATTAAATAAGTCAACTTAATCACGATACTTTTATATTCAGTCATCACTGAAAGAAAATCCCCACTCGAGTTACATAGACATCGCTTAGGGAAATAATATAACATTATCACCTCTTGATCGGTTTAAAACTAAAATGTAGAGATTTTTGCCAAATCGAGAAGCAAGCTTTCCGTTTATGGATATTTGATCCTGGCTTAATCCGACTAAAAATTAATATAATCCATCATCGCTTTGACGATAGATCTTAAACCGTATATTAAATCTTAAAAACAAAACCTACCTTTGCCCTTAGAATACTAAAGTAATAAAATAATATTTACAGCATCCATACATTTTATAGACAAGGACCAAATAACTGACATATTGAATTAATTTCTTAAAAATTGTACCCAGCAACCCATACTCATGCCTCCTCACCTTAAAAATCCTTAATTCCTGCACAAAATTCCTCCTCTTCGACTTCTTTTAAGTATTACGCATATTTACGATTTCAAGGTGCTTAACTGTAAAATAACTGCTATTCGGTGTCATCGAACATTATGCTTATGTCACCACTACGTTTTAGCAATATGATTCCTTTTATTCACGCTGCATCGGAATGAAAGATCCCAAATAAATACATATTATGCAGGTGTTTTATTTGAGTAAGCTCAGTCCAAGTTGAATTGGCTGCGCCGAAGCTACCGACCCGGAGATCAGAGCTCACCACAACCGGTTTGTTTTTACAAAAAATAGCGCATAATGCGGACTTTATGTAAGTGTGTGAATCGTTGTTTGAGTAATACTTGAACATAAACAATTATTGTCAGAAAACATCAAATTCTAAATGGAAGACTGTACAAAATGGGAATTTAAAAAACTTATTAACACATCAATTTTTTAAAGTTATTTTTCCTAGTTTTCTGTGCTTTTATTAACTTTGTTTGGCCAATTTAAAATTTTTTCCCATTTTTAAAATCTTTCTTAAACTGGGTTTTTAAATATCATGTTATTTTTAGTATTTTTTAACATATATATCATCATTTTTATAATTTGGAACATTTGCTTTCACTTTGAGAATATTTACAATCACTTGACCAACAAAGAAACAATAGGCATAGGTAAGACTCATAGAAGAGTAATGTGTATAGGCAATGTATATGTGGTAGGATTAATAGGGTAATTCTTAGTCGGAGAAGACATTATTTATAATATTCCCCCATAGCGTCAGCCCCCAACATTTTTACAAAATGTCATTCTTCAGCTGGAAAGTCGTCCTATCTGCATTCATTCCATCCTTTATGTCCATTATATAATGGATACTCTACATATATAGCCCTATAACTCAAATGAAATTAAAATGATACACCTACCCATCTTTGAAATTCTGAACCAACCAAGGCAGAGGAACTCAATGCGGTCAACTTTTGGGAAAAATATGGAGGGAATTGAAAATCTATCGGTTATTAAAATTGGCTGTACTTTCGAGGCGAAGAGCAAGGAATGATTTATTCGTTGCCACCCTGCCCATAACCTTTTCCAATCTTCACTCCCACGCCTCAAACATGGAGCGTCTTCCTATAAGTCACTAAAGGCAAGGGAGGATTTTCCCGCGCTAGAGAACACCCCGGCGCGAGCCCGACAGGAAATGAAATTCAATTAGGAAGAGATTGAGACCATCTGGTTCTCTCGCGCAATTAAACCATCGTCATGAAAGAAAAAAACAAGCCCGCGCAATAAAAAGCTATGATATCCGGCCCGATTAACCGTACAGATATTTTCATATTTTTCTTGGAGCAGGGATCTCGGTAGTAGCGAGCCGGGACTAGGACGAGGGTAAATAATCAGGCGACGCTCCCCTCACCCCAATAAATCACGAAGCTGTCTAGCGGACTTAAAACGGACTGTGTAGCGGACGGACGTAAAAACTTGGAGTTTACGCAAAATATACCCCTTAATTTCTCTTTAAATTCGCTCTCCTTCAGTACATGGGCAGGTTATTAAAGTAGAGTCTCTTCGCTATTACGCTATCACAGCGTAGATTAAATTATAGGCTTAACCTTCTAAATAAATTTCAGGAAAATCATTTTACTGACGACGTAAAAAACATACTATAACCCCTTCGTACTACGGCAGATTAGATCGCGCCAAAAAAATTAGAGAGATAGATTGTAGAACCGATAGGTATAAAATGTCATTTTTTCCGCGCACCATTCGGGACCATAACAGCTGTGATCGTCGTCATGAATAGTTCGAGTATTGACAATAGGCAGGCAGTAAATCTTTCTCATTATATTCCCTACTCTCTTATTTATGCATGATGTAAATATTGATGTTCTTATTTATGCATGATATTTTGAATCTGTAGTGGTAGTCTTTGTATCCCTTGCATGTTGGAACGATTGACGATAGAATGTTTCTTGGGTATTAGATTTTTAATTGGCGCTTTGCATGTGTGGTACGCGGGTTTTAATGTAATGTCGGTGTTCTACCATATCATTCATGCATGCCTGGTGCGAAAGCACCCCATGCCACACACCCTTTAGGTGGCTTGCAGGGTATGACGTAGATGTAGATGTAAATAGTTTTTCGGACTTGGCGTGGCCGGAAACAATCGTGTCGCTGCGTGTGAGAAGATAATCACACATCCGGGAATGACTTTCACATCAAATAAAAGCATAAGCGAAGTACTGGTTAAAATTCATAATATAAACCGACGCCTACTGGTGAAAACTCTTATATAGGGCGTGACGCTGTATTGGCGATAGCTGTATCGGAAACGTGGTCATTGCGAAGGACGGCTATACGTAGACTTGAGACAATTAATACGTGGGTGTAGAGATTGTGGAGAAGGTGAGATCGGTGGCGAGAAGGACGAACGAGGAGGTTTGCGATAGGGTTGGAGAGGAGAGGAAACAAGTGGGGGAGTTTTGGAGGAGGCAGAAGAGGTGAATATGGAGAACATATTGAAAACACTGGGGAAACGAGGAGGGGGAAGGAAAATAGGAATTTTGGAGGAAGATGAAGGAACTCAGGTTTTCCCGGCGTATGTGATAGATGAAGGTTTCTCGAGTTTTCCACCGGGTGAGCAGGTCCATGGGGCCCAACGTTTCGGAGAACGACTTGTCCTGCATCATCTGATGACGGAGGACAATTCGTTCTCCGAAACGTTGGGCCCCATGGACCTGCTCACCCGGTGGAAAACCCGAGAAACCTTTATCTAATTTTGGAGGAAATCAAATGCGGAATACGATCTTTATAAAAATAAGTATGCTAAAGGTTAAGGTAAGTTTTGTTGAATGTCAGAGAATCTCCTCCCAGTTTCCTACACTTTCAAGGGCCTTTCTCCCTCTAGTATATTCATTTTCGCCTCAAAATACGTTCTACTCTTCTTCATCCTGTCCATGAACCATATCCTCTTTCTTCCTCTTCCCCGCTTGCCCAACATCCTCCTCTCTATCAAATGTTTTAGCAACCCAGCGCCCCTTACGATCTCTATAATGGCTATGGAAATATCTCGCTCAGACTACCCTAAACACCTACGGGAAGACAAGACTAGATTCGATGGGTTCCTTAAGGCCACTTGACACGGTGCATTTTATTGTACAAACGAATGTATCATAGATTATACAAGAAAATAAATGAAATTGGAGCAGGTTCTATTTCCCGCTCAGTCATTCAGAAAACAATACAATTTGCCGCTATACACGGTACAATGTTCCTCATGAAAGAGTTCATTCATTCGTTAATACAATAATATGTACCGTGTAAAGCGGCCTTTAAAAAGTCGAAACTCCTCCTACAATAAGCTTAAATAACCCGTGTAAAGTAGTATTCTCCGTAGGGGAAAGTATAGGCATGGCTCTCAGCTGTCAGGCTCACCAATCATTTGGTGAAATACTAATGATGATGAGAGAAGGACGAGGCAAGGCCACAGCCACCAGACACACCGGCAACGCGTTTACCATGAGGACAGTCAAAACGCGTTGCCGGGCTAACTCACGACCCTACTCTAAGGAGCAGCTACTGCCGCCCAATGCGCCGGACACAGCCCCAAACGGTGTACAAATATTCGAGGCCTACTCGCCCAATTAAGGCCGTTTACACCTTCCCCCGGACAAACATTTACTTGCATTCGCACCGTTGCTCTCCTGCGCGTAGGACGGGAGCCAGGTACTTCGGCCTAGGACTAATGGGTGCACCACTAGCCGTAATCAACAAACTGTAGGTACGTTCTAATTGCTCGCAATTAACAGCTTGAATTTCAATTGGTCGAAAACGAAGGCTAATGACGGCCAAGTACGCCCGATACGGGAATCGGTTTCATACTCCTTGTTTCGTTCACTGATTCTCCCGAGCGAACAAATATTTCACGACCTTGAACAAATAGTTCGCAGGCACGTCCAAATTAACACATTCAATCAGCGATCCGCCATTAGGGTGCTTAGTTGGAGTACGTTAATTTGAGTGCGTGAGATTACATTAAGAGAGGTGTTTATAATAAAGCGAGTATTGGCTGTCGAAAAAAGTGACAGATGTCCAAGGATTCAAGAAAACTGCGGGGTAATTTACGCGGACGGATAGCATACCCCTAATTATGTGATGAGCAGTAAGAAATGACGGGTACTGACCACCGTTCAATCTATTCGGGATAGACACTTAACTTGTGCATATCGAGGACCACCAGTAAAAGCTCAGGGATTGAGTACATAAGTATGACCTTTAAATAGAAGTTAAACTGCAATTAAATCGAATTCAGTTTTACACTCACAATTATAATACCTGTAATTTACAAGCTATGTTCGAAGTAGATACTTTATCATAAAACCGGTGATTGGGGACCAAAAATCTGCTATATTAACGGAGATTAAATATTTTAAAAGCCAACATTTCCAGTAAAATAGCTTAATATTTGCATCAATGAGCGACAAAACAGGCAAATAAAAAAAATATTTGATGTATCCGGCCAGGTTACGGTTATGCCATTCACCAAGTGCCATGCCAAGTCACCAGCAAGCGGGAAATTCCATTGAGGGAAAATCAACTTTAAGAGACTACATCCTAATAACAAATTAATGAATGGGAAATCTGAATCTCTTCTGCATAACCAGAACTACGATAATATTTGTCACTTTTACACTTTTACCTCTTCAGTTGAGAAACAACGGGTATTTCTGCTAGGGTAAAGGTAAAGTTTGGCGGAGACTTAAACGCGGACTGTAGTGTGATATGGAGCAAAAACTAGCAGTCTGAGAAAAAAGGAGAGGAAAATACGCAAAGACATTTGAGATTTGGCTGTAGGGAAGAATGGCGGCAGTGCGGTGGACGGAGAGTATGACAACCTTGGAATTGTTTGGTAAAGTGGACGAGGAGAAGGAACTTCTGGATGAGATTAGAATGAAGCCAAATAGGTGGAGAAAAAGAGGTAGTAACAGACGAAGGCATGTTGAAGGCCGCGACAGAGGGATGTTGGCTAAGCGAGGAAGAGGAAGCAAGAGATAACAAAACTGGCTTTGAGGACGGGATGGAGACAGGAAGGTCGTATGCTGAGATGAAGAAAGAAATTGTTGAAAGGGGTTATATAATTAGTACACTCTTCCATAAACCATAGATCATTCTTCATATTAAATTAGAGTGCCAAGCTAATTTCAATAATTTTTTCTGGTAAATTTTCGTAATTGTCCTAGGTGTAGTTGCAATTCGTTCCTCACATATTTTAATCGAATTCCCCATAAGATCTCTGAAGTTTGTTGGCATGAAAACATTAAAAAAATTTTGTGGCCTTCTTCGGGTTATATATGCGAGGAAAATATGTCCAATGATTTTATAACACGTATCATTTTCATGATCAATTAAAAAAGATAAATTCTGACAGTAAAAATGGAGGTCAGAAAATAAACTTCTTCACAATGGAATGAAATGAGTAACGAGCTAAATAAAATTGAACTCGATAATACGCAGTCATAATGTCGAGGCGCGTTCAAAAGCTCACGACAACAGTTGCAACGAAAAAACTCGCTCTGCCCAATAGAAATCGGCTGCTGTGCATAATCCACGGTTTTTCCGGAAAATGTACAAATTCTGCGAGTTGTCCCTGAGTATTCCAGGCCAAAAAGTTGAAGTTTTCCAGGCCGCAGGACACCCTTTAATTTTTAAAAAATATAGTATTCTACCAGTAAAAGTAGGTTTTTTGGAAAGTCAGAGAATCTCCTCCCGGTTTTCCACACTTTTAGCGTCCTATCTCCCTCTAGTATATCCTTTTTCGGCTAAGCATAGGATCTACCCTTTTCCATTCCGTCCATGAAACCTATTCCCTTTCTTCCCCTTCCCAGCTTGCCCAACATCCTTCCCTCACTCCTCGAGTATTACACTCTTGAGCAACATATCGCCCTTTACTACATCCTTCAGCCATCCGTCTTGCCCATCCCAGATTTCATTCAGAAGCTTTAAATTCATTTAACGGTAGTTTATTATAACACTGATAATTACAACTGACAGGATGAAAATGAGTTCCTAAAACCTTGCCGTGTTTGGATGTCAAACATCCTTCCGGAAAGTACGCATTTCATTCCTCGACGACTACTGAAATATTTCTGGAGCCAAACAACTTCTGACCTACACAAATGCCTCCTCCAACCCCTCTGCAATTCCTCATGCAACCCCAAATGCCAATTCCCGCCCCCCTTCAACCCTCCCCCCCTCACACAGTTCCTCACTACCTCGACGTCCTGCTTCCTCGGCCTCTCCACAGGGACTGGGAAAACAATCGAAAGCGCAGAACGAGAGAGAAGACGGAACTCTGGGGCCGCCCCACGGGGTCACGAGCGCAAAAATCCAGGGTAGAAAGAGAAAGACCTTTGTCCGCCGGACTGAAAGCATGAGGAACGAATAAATACAACCGACGAAAAAAGAATTCCCTTACCGCTTTAATTTCACCAAAGTAATAACGTGTTTTGAAAACGAACGGAATTTATCTAAAAGAATAAAAAAGGTGGAAAAAAACGCAGGGCAGAACGTACATACCTACATACATACAAACTGGGGGAATTCTGTTATTTTTTTTCCAGGAGGCCGCCCAAAAACTTTGTCCACGGAAAGGGAAAAACGTAAACACTGCACACACAAAAAGACTTAATTAGGACTAAAAACCAAGCGACCCAGACCTTCCCCTTTTCGTCCTGAGAGGGGTGTATTTTAAACGGGAAAAGGGGAGGGACGGGGGGGAAGGGGGCGCGGGTATGAAGCGAGAGGAAGTGGAGTAGGATATAAGGAGGCGAAGCGTGGGCGTGGGAGGAAATGAGTGGAAGACACAACGAAGATGGCCGGGCGAGATGGGAAAGGAAGGGATATATACATGGGTCCCGGGACGCAAGACAAGAGGAATAAGGGTGGCAGCGTTTTAAGGGGAGTGGAAACTTCAAAAATGGAAAAATTCAAATGGAAATTCTCCAGAACGAGAAAAGATTTTGCTTAGGAGGTATAGAGATTATGGAGAAGAGGTAATTCAGCTACACTTTCCCAACATTAACCTTCTATATGCTTTGCAAACTCATTACCATTCCGCATACATACATTATTTAATTATTAAATGATCAATCTGGTGTGGTAGGTGTAAAGAGAAGCAGTAAAAATCCCCTGGAATTTTGCAAATAGCATGGCCCAACGGCCAACGACCAATAACAGGTACATGCACCAGTATAAGAAAATTAACCAGGAAAAAATCATAGGATTTGACTCTAATACCGACCTTCATTTTCCAATTGCCGGACAGCTAAGCAAATCAGTTACAGTACGGAGCCATTCTAAATCAAGGCGAATTTCCGAGAAAGATTAAGTGAACTACGTGTTCCCATATCCATTCAACAATTAACAACAGGAGGATTTTACTCCATCATCTAAATATATACTGACAATTTGCCTTGATACATACATAATAAATACACAATGAATCATCAGTCGCAAGAGGGTAAACCCAAAGTGATTACTTACGCCACCTTATAAACCACACCACCTTATAAACCACACCACCTTATAAACCACATTCACAGCGAAAAATACAAAAAACGATGAGACAATAACGCTTAAAGATACAAATCACCTTTTCATATGATTTACCTACTTTAGAGACATTTCTTAAGGCATGAACGACGTCTATATTAAGCGTCATGCCCTCAGCAAGCTTTTAAAACGCTCTACCTTATATACTCAGCTTAAACATTCCTTAGTTCAGTTTTTTGATTCAGTTTATAACGGACTGGATTTCTGCCACAGCACTTTGAGCCCAGCCGAGCCATTATCCACCGAAGGAATGGGCGGCTTGCATCAACACGGGAACTCACCTGCGAAAGGAAAAACATGAACTTAAATTTCAAGAGATAATGTAGAAGAAATTGTGGGGGGCGTAACTGGGTGGAATTAACTAATTAGAGGTCAACCTTCGGTTGGTTAAAGACTCCCACCTTTGATAATGATGATACATTTAAAAAAAAAAACTAGACATTTTGCATGTATGTTCACACTCGCATCAAATAATCAAGAAGGATGCACTTAAATTTGTACAGCTAATGTAACGAATTCATTCGCTTAGCATCCTCTCTCTTTAATGCTGGGTAGACTATGAAGACAGCAGGGGTTCTCGACTACGGGGGAATTCCCCCTCGGGTGAATTCCGGAGTAACAGGGGGGACCAATCTCTATTCCTAAAATAATCCTTCTCTAGTTGTCCCACGAGATGGGAGAGCAGGTGGACGGAGTAAAAAAATGAGGGGCGAGGGGATGCTGAAAGCAGTGATCGACGGGGGATGACTGGGAAGCGGGGGAGGGAAAGGAAGAAAATAGGATTCAGATGAGATTAGGAGAGCTAAGACGTAAGCAGCGATGATTAATTAAATCCTCAGTAATTAGGGGAATGTGGCCGATAACCGAGGTAACTTCTGCAATGGATAGATAGACGATTAGATCGGTAATGATAATATTTAGTCGAGAATCCAGGAAGGGAGGAGAGAAACCTGGCGTCAGAAAAAGTCAAATCTTATGGCCGTTTATACACGAGGCAGTTTACTGCACAAGCTGATGTATGGATAAACAAGCAGTTAAAAATTGGGCCGCGTAAATTGCAGGCTTGCTAGAATGACCGCGCCAATGCATGGACGAAAGGTAGTTAAATAGCCCATTCTTCAATCCCGCCCCATGTTAGAAGACTGCGTAAATTCTCGAAGCGTCCAGTATAATGAAGATAAAACACAGGCATTTCGGAAAACTAGTATATTTAACAGAATATAGCGAAAGCGCCTAATCACACGTTCCCTGTGTCAATGCGGGCCAACGTCTGCTGTGGCGATATCGCAAGTATATACACATGAACAGGTGTCAAATTGTCCTTTACAATTAGACGTCCAAGGCGGACGAACACTTCAGTATACGATCAGATAGGTATCCTTTCGCTCGTTATTATACATAAAACTCCATTGAACTATAAGAGATTCTACCAACACACGCGTTCTCGCAATTTCTGTACGTAAAACGGTCCAATTAAGAGACTCATGTAAAATGGGATTCGCGAACGAAGCCATGGGATCTAGAATTAAAAGTCCCATCTGAAGGACGAAGTGGATTTAAATCGAGTAAGCTGACAAGAGCATAGCGGCCATGAAAGATTACTGCATGTAAAACCTTTTTTCCATGAAATACGTACCGCCTCCCAAACCTACGACCTCATTCGTCGGTTGCCTCCCCAAATAATCAAGGAAGAAAATGAGAGGAAGAAACAACGGAAGATGACATAGCGAGAGGGATAAGGGAGAGGGAACACGGATCCTAAGACGCCAGAGAAAGGAAGACGAGTGTAGAGAGAGGGAGAAGGTGGAGTTTTAAGACGCCAGGACTTGGAGGAGAAGGAAAATATGATTTAAGAGGGAAGTAAGGCATAAAAAAAATCGCGGAGGACTTTGAGTGGGGCGGATGGTGGGCGTTGAGGAGATAGAAGCATGAGGAGGAGGAGAAGTAGAAGCCTTCGGTAGGGGGAGAGAGGGAGCAAAACGAAGGGGGACTATCCGCCACCTTATATCCACCAAGGATGAGGGAAGGGAAGGGATATAAGGGATTATTGAAATGGAGGTGTAGATATTCATTTCTCCGTGTTATGGACGGGAGGTGGGAGACGAAGGGCTAAGGGCGGAATTAGGACGAGGAGGAGTAAAGAGGTGGGGGGGGAAAGGTGAGGGTGGAGAGGTGGGGGGGAAGGGAGCCATAATCAATTCCGGCGTTTTCCGAGGGCGGGAGAACTTCTACCGGCACACAAGATGAGATTCCCGCCCGGGTGAAAAATTGCGAGCGTATAGATTAAGTGCGAGTGAGCTGTATGGCACGGGGGAGGGGCGGAGCAAGAGAGAGAAAAGACTTTGGGACGTGGAGGGATGGGCGTAAGACGGGAGGTGGAGGAAGGAGAGACGGAAAGAAGACGGCGCTTTTATGAGGACGGGAGTGTGAGTCGCAATAGGGAGGGGCCAAGGTGTGCCAGAGGGGAGTGAAAGGGGGTTGGAGGCGAAACCAGGGCCGGCAGAGGAGAGAACGCGTGAGAAAGAGAGAGGGTATATAAGGGCATGTTGAGAGGTTTTGGCGGGATTACATTACCTCAGGAACGATATTTCCCAGGCGAAATGCACGAAGAAAAAGTGTGCGAGAATGGGCAGGGGGGTGGCGAGCAACGATGGGCAAATAAAACGTCATTTTTCCATGTGACATTTAATTTCCTTAAAAAGAGCATTTTTTTCCCTTTTAAATTTCTCATTTGATGTACCTTACGCAGGAATGGAAGAGGAAGTGGAGATGATAAAGTCTGTTAAATATACGCACAATCAAGCATTGGTTGGCCAGTGAGCCAATAGACTTCAGTCGACGAAAAGTGCACTAATGTACAGTGAAAGTGGTCACGAATTAAGATGAGCCACTAATCGGCAAAGACGATGATATTCTCCAGAATTAGGAAGTCTAAGAGACATACTTAGGTAAATGGGTCATTAACTAAAAACAGTGAAAAAGTAAATGGATCAATATCAGTGAAAGTACAAAGAGATACAGTTTGGAAACAATAACAAAAATGAGACAACTGCAACTCTGCATAATGTTTTGATTATAAATATAATTCCCTCAACAGTAGGAAGAAATTCATTGTTGAAAAAACATTCCTTTCCTGATGTTTCTTTGAAAATTGGTTACAACATTCAATTTTGAAAAAGAGGATGAAGGTATTGGGTAAGCGTCGAATCTATAGCGTAGGAAACTTCGCGAAATGTTGTTGATTACATCATGTAAGAGTTCGTACGGGGCAAGAGAATAGTTATGTCAAGACGAATTAAACGTGAATTAACAACGGAACGTAGATCATCTACTGAGACGAATAAGGTTACACTAGAGCGAGATAGGCCCCTGAATGCGTAGAAAACCGGGAGGAGATTCCCTGACATTCAGCATAACCTACCTTATCCGGTAGAACACCTACTTTAAAAAAATCAACAGAACATATTGAGGTGGGGCCAGTTTTTTAACCTAACAACAAATTAGACAATGAGCAAAACACCAAGCGATTTGAATTAATTCCTCGGGCGACATCTTTAAACCCTTTCCTTTTTAATTTTGATAATATTACCGATATTCCCACTTTGTGTGTGGCTACTCGATGGGGTTGTGGGGGTACTCGATGTTGTTACTGTATGCACGGCTTTTACGCTAATAGTCGCGAGAGATGAGAATCGCGAGTAAGGGAATCTGGAACGGAGACAAAAGAGGGAAACACAGAAAAGCAAAGTCGTGGGCTGGACGGAAGACATCGCTGAAAAAAATAAAAGGCGGAACGAGAAGGAAGGGTCACAACCCGGGCGTTGAAGAACGCACATCCATTTGCACCGCCACACACACACACGCCTAAGTCCTAAAGCCCAGAGCCCACGGATTGGGGCGTGAGCACAAGTCCGCACGCCGAGTGTCCGTGTGCAACGGTACTTCGTCGTGCGTAACCTCAGCTCACGGGGGAGCACAAAGGGAAGGAGAGGGGCCGCTCAAGGACCGTCATCCCTCTCTCTCTCTCTCTCCACACGTCCGACCCTTAACTCCCTCGCCTTCAGTCCTTCGGGCGGGATGCGGGGAAGAGCCTTGTGTGCCCGCCGTGGCAGCGATGCACACGAGATTGTATGTGCGGTTGGCGACCATGGGGGGGGTGACTGTGTGGGTCGCCTTTCTCCCTTCTCTTTTACTCATCTCCCCCACACACCTCACGTCCACACGGGGCCGCTACTCCGCGCCAGTCTCCCGTGTCCGTACTCACTTTTTTCACCCGACCTCCACTCTCCTCACTCCTTCGCGCCTGACTTAAAGGGGATGCTTACAAACACCCTCATCACCTAACCCCTTCCTCTACTATTCGTCTTTGGCAGTTAATTCATCACATGCACCTACTTGGATCTCTTTTCAGCAAACTTATAAATTAATATCATTAACATTATTTAGGCGCTATGCCAGTTATTCTATAATGATTTTGGGTTGCTAAATAATGTGATAGAGGGAACAACATCTACATCTACGTGATACCCTGCGAGCCACCACGAGGATGTGTGACAGGGAGTTAAGATCACCAAACATGCACTATTGACATGCAAGTAGGATATTTAAGGGAGATATGCTAGATAATAGGGTCACATGGAGCTAGATGGTTAGTATCTACATAATAAGGAAGGGATTGTTGGTTGTTATTACATGCATCATGCACTACAGACTACTCTGACTATATTTCACCTCCCTATCCCTTGGGAAGGATGTTGAAAAAGCGGTGAAAAGGAAGGAGGAGGACAGGTTTCATGGACAGGATGAAGAGGGGTAGATCGTATGCGTAGGCGAAAAAGAATATAGGTACTAAAGCGAGATTGGCCCATGAATGTGTAGAAAACCGGGAGGAGATTCTCTGTCATTCAACAAAACCTACCATAACCGGTAGAATACTTAAAAAAATTAGATAATCTACATGCAGGGCAGAAACATGGACCCGCAGAAAGTAGGACGAGAATAGGCTGCAGACTTAGAGATGCGGGTATGGAGAAGGATGGAGGACGTGGAAGTGGAAATGGAGATGGAAAAGGAGCGGTGGATGGAAAGGAGGACAAACGAGGAAGTGCTTGAGATGGAGGGTGAGGGAAGGAAATTGAAATTAAAGGAAAAGAAATGAATGAAGTCCGGGATGGGCAGAGTAGGTGGCTGGAGGATGTAATAGGGGCGAGGGATTGCTCAATAGTGTGATATAGGGAAGGATGTTGGGCAAGCGGGAAAGGGGAAGGAGGAGTATGGTTTTATGGACGGGATGAAGAAGGGTAGATCGTATGCTGAGGCGAAAAAAGAAATACTTGAGGTAGATAGGACCCCGAAAGTGTAGATAATCGGGAGGAGATTCTCTGACATTCCAAAAAACGACTTTTTTCCGATATAATACTTGAAAATAAGTAATCAACCGGTAAAGAAGGCTTGAATTGGAAGTAAGAAAAAAACCTCCAGATTTTTTACAAGTACAGATCTCTATCTATCCCCAACATATCTTCTTCTTCATCAGCGGGCACATTACCTCTTTCCATCATCTCACTCTTAAAACCTATTCTCTTTCTTCCCCTTCCCTGCTCACCAAAATTCCTCCCTTCTCTCACGGCTATAATATTCACTTGGCCCCTAATCACCTGCTCCAACTACCTGCTTTGCCTCCATCATTTGTCGTTCAATCCTAAGATTGATTGACTGTAGCCCTCCATGCCTCTATGTTGGAAGGCAAAAGATAACGGGGTTAAATAGCGACTATGAAGAGGTTTAATTTTGGAAAATAGAATGTCTCCCCAAGAAATACTTGAGGAACCCCCAGAGATTGGGATAATACATTACCGTGACTGACTATGAACCTACCATGTATATAGTAAATACCTACTGCAACTGAATGAGTAAAGGTAATCGCTAAAAATATTCACAATTAATTTATTCGTCGTCAACCGGTCCTTGTCATGAGAAGACTGCGGATGCGTAGCGTATGCGATAAACCCGCTCGATATCGAAGCAACAAAGTAAGAATAATACAACGTTATTACACTAACTCAGTATTCATTTTATTTGTACTAAGAACCCGAGTGTGTTAAGTTCCTATATCTAGTGAGGCCTGATAGTCTGATCATTTATTTTCAGATGACTTCGGTTAGCATCAAACCGATGGACTGCTGAATCGTGTCATTTTTTTTAACATTTAGCCAAATTCACGCTTCAAGTGACAATTTCATGCAATAAGCTTTTTAACTTCTATTCTCTCAACCTTTTCATTTCGTCCTCTCCGCTCTCGCCCTTTCACTTCTGCACACACCCACGCTCGGCCTCCTTTCTCCCTCCCCCGCCGCACCCTCTTCCCTTCCTTACCCCCCCCCCCACCCTCTGTACCTATTATTTTTTATCTGGCCACACGATTTAAGGGTTCACTGCGGAGATTGCGGATTCCATTTAGCGCCGGGGAGGAATAAAATATAAGTGACCTGAACGACTGAATTTAAAAATAAATGAAAAGAAAGTGTTTTCCTCGGCCTTTTGTACATGAGCTGCGTTAGTCTGCATGTGAGGTTGAGGTAGCAGTGTTTGTTCGAAGCACGTATATGAATCTCTCGCCGGGTGAGGATGTCCACACAAATGTCTACAAAAATTTGAAGTCGTGATTGGAGGGTAATGAATGTTAGTATTATAGTCCTGGGTTGATAGCGGACTGACCCAATACTTATGGAAGCACTTATGCCATTTACATCTACATCTACGTAATACCCGGAGAGCCACCACGAGGGTGTGTGGCAGGGGGTGAAGATCACCAAACATGCACTATTGACATGCAACTAGGATATTTAATGGAGACTTGCAAGATAATAGGGTCACATGCAGCTAGATGGTTAGTATCCACATAATAAGAAAGGGATTATTGGCTGCTATTACATGCATCATGCACTACAGACTACTCTAAATATATTTCACCTACCTATCCCTCTGCTGCGCTGCCTATCGTTCTCTCTTATGGTACGCGGGAAAAATGACATTTTAAATCAATCGGTACGGCAATCTATCTCTCTAATCTTGTTAATATGATCAAACCTAGCATAATACGCAGGGGTTCTCAATATATATCTAACGTCATCTGTGAACAACTCTGTTTCGAATTTACTTAAAAGTTTTAACCTAAATTTTAACCTGCGTTCTGATAGTAATTCCCATCCTAGTTCTTCTATTAAACTCGTAACACTTATACAATTATCATAACGGCCTTTAACAAATCTAGCGGATATCCTTTGCACACGCTCTAATTCTTTTATCAAACCTTCCTCGTACGGCATTTATTTGCACATGAGGATAAGATGCATTGAGATTTCCATGAGACTAAATTGACATTTAAGGTATATGGTAATGCATTTTTTTTCTTTTTTAATAGCATTCTACCGGTTAAGGTAGGTTTTGTTGAATGTCAGAGGATTTCCTCCCTCTTCTCTACACTTTCAGGGACCAACCTCGCTCTAGTATATCCTTTTTCGCCTCAGCATATGGTCTATCCTTATTCCACCTTTCCATGAAACCTACTCACTTTCTTCCTCTTCCCCGCTTGCCCAACATCCTTCCCTCTATCACATTCTAGAACAAATCGTAATGCTACACGAAATTAGATAATAATTTACAGCAGGGAATGTAGGATCCTTATAAACTACTGATAAGTTGAAAACCTTCAACCCAAAAATGTTGTGCAGCCTCGGTATTGATCATGAATATTTATAAATAAATCGAAAATGTGTTTACTGAAAAATAAATATTGCCTTCAAGACGATACACTCAGTATTTTTGTAACTTTAATACAAGGGGTCAGCAACGTAACAGTAAAAAAATTAAAGGCAGCAGAACATTGCGAGAGCGCGAGGGAAAGGAAGTCATAAAAAAAGGTGAAGCCCGATCTTGCACCCATTTCGTTTCATTTCAACCCTTCATTTTTTCCCCCTAAAAGATTAAAAATAAAACAATCGTTTCTCCTAAGTTAAAAAAATAATACTTTTCCACCAGTTTCGTACACAATACGTAAATTTTTTTCCTGCTTAAATGCTCCCGTGAAAGTGACTGCTCACTCCCTCTTCTCGAGTTTAATTTCACATTTTCAGCTCCTCCTATGCACCCTCCTCATTTAACCCCCCCCCCCCCCTCACAGAAATGGATAATTAAAATACTTTTTTTGGTCGCGCAGAAAGGTCGGAAGGGCTCGCCATCCAACACCAAACCCCCTCCCTAACTTCATTTTTAAATGAACTAGACTTTTTTTTCATTTAATTCGGGGAAAATATCTGGTGGCACGATGTCAGCGAAAACAAAGATAAGGGCGGGGTTGAATAATGACCCGTTTGCGATGGCAAATTTCGAGCGAGGTGGGTTGAGACGTTAAAGAAATAGGAGTAATTACTTCCAGTCGTGCGTGGGGGAGAGAATGGAATGGTGCGCTTACGAAGCGGGTGGGTCCGGGTTCGATCCCACACGCGACACAGGTCATCAGGAATGATGATAGATCATAAGAGAACAAAAGGCATGACATAATTTTTTCATGGTGAATTTCAACCCTTGGTGTATATGCACCCATAAGAGTGACTTCGTACCATATCAAACGTAAATGCATTGATAGGAAATTCATCAATTTCTTCGTTATATGAACAACAATGTTAGGTTTATCCACCTCGACAGTGGCTTTGTAAGCACGACCTTCGTCTCGTGCGTTACAATGTAGACTCGAGGCGTGAAAATCTAGTTCGCATAAATTCGCCTTGAAGGGAGATGGCATTGGGGTGTAACTGGCTAGCACAACTGACCGGCACTTGGGAGATCCGAGTTCGAATTCCGGTCAAGTCATATGATATTTTCATGGGAAATTTCAACCCTAGGTGTAAACATCATGAAATTCTCCAAGACAAAGTAGGTGAGGCTGATCATTATGGTACAAACTGGAGCAAGTAGAGTAATATAATCACTTGGGTAGTGGCTAGAAGAAAAAGGGCATCGTGGCAATTTTATTAGCATAAGAATTGCGCATTCGAAAGAAATGTTCAACGATAGGAAGGAGTTGAAGACGAACGTCTTGGGTAAGGACATAAAGACTTGCCTGGTGAACAGTTTTAACCCTTTGAGCGCGGCATGACGTCATATCACGTCATGATTGTCTTTACGCTGGCGCTGATGACGTGATATCACGTCAAGGGTACCGTGAGTGTTCTAGCTTTTATTAAGGAACTTTCGCCAAGCCCCCAAGCGAAAACTGGAACACTCACCCATGACGAGTAATCACGTCATCACCACCAGCGTAAAGACAATCATGACGTGATATCACGTCATGCCGCACTCAAAGTGTTAATGCGGAGAGTAGCGTTTTGTGGAGCTGGACATGGACTTAAAGGAAGAAATACAAGAATAGCCTTGAATACGCGGGAGCGGAGGAGGATGGAAAGGAAGACAGACGAGGATGTGCGGGATATGATTGGCGAGGAAAGCAAAATTGCACACACCGGCATTTAGTAAAAATATCCCTGCGTGCACGAATCTCATACCATTGTAGATACCGTGAGAATGCACTCTTCAGTAATTAACTGTATGGCAAGTAGTGGGGTTCATTAACATATTCGGAGCAAGACTCGGAATAGGGAAATGAGAAAAATCCATATTCTTTTTCAAGACCTCGCTGCAATGCTATTAATTCCTGCACGTAAAATGCCTAAAACGAGCGAATGAATGTATGACGACTGCAAGCTGATAAAATAAAGATTTGAGAGTAAGTGCATAAAAGAAAAAAGAAAACATTTGTTGACACAGAGACTGCACAATTTACAGTCGTAGAGGAAATCGTAATAAGTAAATAATTTTCAATAAATGTTGACATTAAAAAACTTAAAAAATTTGACTACCTGCAACGACATTTCTCTCACCAATTCAGTTTCCATCCACACAGAGCTTAAATCGGAAGTAATCATTAATCGCCGTAAGAGCAATCAACGAGCTCCATCAGTTCCAGTAATTTTTAATTACACGGTCAGAGAATCGAGTACAGCTGGAAATTAAACATTTGCTCAAGTCCTACGACGCAGATTCATTAACTCGTGCGCCAAGATTTAACTATGCACACTTCAAATCCAATGATCCTAAAAAAAACACCAGATATATCCGAGACAAGAAAAGACTGATTATGGCGTGGATCGTGGAAGAAAATTCAACATTTCATGGAGGTTTCTTTTTTATTTATAATATATAACCTTTAGCGAACCTTTCCTCAACCTGACCCTCCAGCCCCCGAGCGCAAAGAAGGAAAAACCCTTTTCCCCCTCTCCCAACCTATTTCCCTCTCCCCCCTCTCCTCACCATCCAGCGAATATGACAACAATTTTGTCTGGTATCACCTAGAAGGAAAACGGACATAGTAGCAAAGACATACGGAAGAGAATATGGCTAGCTAAGGAGGCGTTTTGTAATAGAAGGGCGTTGATGCCGGGGCAAAGGGTAAGGGTGTGAAGGAGAGGCTGGTGAAGAGCTTGATATAGACCATAGCGTTGTATGGTGCAGAAACGTGGACCCTGAGAAGGGAGGACGAGAATACGCTGCAGGCATTTGAGGTGTGGGTGTGGAGAAGGATGGAGAAGGTTAGGTGGACGGAAAGGAAGGCTAACGAGGAAGTGCTTGGGATGGAGGGCGAGGAAAGGAAACTTGTGAATGAAACCTGGGATAGGCAGGGTAGGTGGCTGAAGGATGTTATAAAGGGTAATGGGTTGCTGAAGAGTGTGATAGAGGGAAGGATGTTGGGCAAGCGAGGTAGGGGAAGAAAGAGAATGGGTTTCATGGACGAGATGAAGATGGGTATATCGTAGGCAGAGGTGAATAAGTACATCCAAGAGGGAGATAGGCCCATGAATGTGTAGAAGACCGGGAGGAGATTCTCTGACATTCAACAAAACCAACCCTTACCGGTTGAATACATTTAAAAAATCGCCAAATTTGGACAAAGACGTCCAAAATCTAGCATTGTAAGTGCTCCTCTCTTTTTCTGTGTATCTGTCTGCTCCAACCCTATCAGCCTCGTGTGCACATCGACGAATGGCTGCCTCAAACCTCTCATTGTATAAGTACGCACATAAACGGCTGTAAATAGTATAGATTCAGTCTCCACAGGTGAGATTTTTATACAACATTTTCAAAGGACTGTACTCAAACAGGACCTAAAGGTGAACAACATATTTGGCTTTGGGTCTGCACAAGTAAAAAACAACGGAAAATCACTCCCTTCTCACTTAATCTATTTCTTCCGATTTCGATTTCGGACACATTCGCGCTCGGGAGTTTTTCTACGATTCCGCTTAAGCACTCTCTCTCTCTATTTCTTTGCTGACTGATTACAAGACGAATATTTTAGTTAACGAACGAGACAAGCGTGGTAGAAAAATAGGCTGGTAGACTCACTGAAGGAAAACTACACAATACAGAAGGTATTACAAGACTTACAACTCAGCATCTTGGGCAAAGGGAGAAGAGTGATAGGAATATTGAAAGAAATAATGGCAGGAAAAAGACACGAAATGTTAACACAATTTTTTATGGGAAAATGGATAATTTTATTCGGGTAATTTTCGGCAAACTTCTCAGCCACGAAGGAAATTATGGGTCTAATTGTCAATGAGTATTTGACTGATTCGGATTTAACTTTGTTGAACCAGATTACTTTAATATACACGATGCCTTAGAAATTAATATTTCCTTGGTTAGATTAAGATAGATTTATTAGATAAGATTATACTTCATTCACGTCCGCTATCAGCCTTTTGTTGTCATTGTTAAAGTTAAATTCCAGTCGTCAATTGTCGTTTTAAAAGAGTTTAACCTTGCACATGGCAATTAGATGCTCAAAAGTTAATCAAAGTTAAAGCATCTGTAGATAAGTACTAATCTAGCCATTTTGTTACCATTTACACTGTACACACCATGACAAAATGGGTGAAATTCAGGAAAATGTAATTTTTCCCTCTTCCGCCAAGTTGAGGATAGAAAAAAAATCACCGTCAAAAACTGGGAGGCCACGGCATGCGGGTAGACACAAGCGAGATTAACTGAAGCGTCGCCAGACACTCGGGGATGGAGGCTCGGGACGCAGAATGAGGGTGTTTTGTGACATGGGGGTGGGGAGAACAAGATGGTGTTCTCATTTCACGCTGATTTCATCGCTGGGCCAGAATTTTCTGCCCACAGTTGCGTGAGGATTAAGGGATGAGCAATATTATAACCGCGAACTTGTTCGCACTACATACAGAACGTTTTCATTCCGTCAAGATTGGCTGATAGAGGAGATTACGTTAGTTGGTGAAATCTTCTCGGGTTTTCCACCGGGTCAGGTCGTTGTGGGCCGACGTTTCGATAGCTATCGAAACGTCGGCCCACAACGACCTGACCCGGTGGAAAACCCGAGAAGATTTCACCAGCATAATACGCCGGGAAAGAACTAAATCGAGATTACGAAAGGTTTCCTCAGGAGAGGCGATGGAATTAAATTTAGATCGGTATTTTGAGAAATGAAGGGTAAGAAGAGTTAAAAAAAGGATTAAAAACTATACAAACATGTTGTCAGTTACTTAAGATACAATGGGTGATGCTGAATTTCTCATCATGAAGATAGGACTAAAGTACAACAAGCGACATAGGTCCATAAATAACAGCATAATTATTCTTTATTACCCTCGGCGACATTTAACTATTTGTAAACATGGAAATTTGGGACTATAAATGCATAGAAACATATAAATGGATAGGCACTTAGAGCAACCCCCTCAACATGATAACACCTTAAGTAGCTCTATATGGAGGTCATCGTAAATAACATAAACGTGCAGAAAAATATCCGGAGAGGGCCAAATTAGACTCAAAGATTTAATTGGAATGGACCACTTACGAAGACAAGTTAAAGAAATAAATAATTGATGGGATAAACGAACGACTTATTGAAGTGGTACTTAAAATTAGGCCTAATAGAAATACACAGCAATAAACAGCGAAAGCTGACTCCGTTCCTCAACCAATCCTGCCAAATTTAAGTGGCGATGAAGTAGGGGATGAAATTCATGAACCAAAAAATGAAATACCATTTCCCAAAAATAAACCTCTCCGGGGAAAACAGCTGGTTCCAGACAACGTTGCATCACAGGAAGAACAACGAGGAACAAAAAAAGGAGCATGACAAACCGGAAAGAGAATAACTGGGCCTCCATTGATGAAAGACATTGAAAAAAAATGTTGAAAAGTAATTGGGCTCCTTAGTTACTACATCACGAGCCAGCAATTACGAAAACTGCCGTTAGATTACGCCATATCCCCTCTCCCACACTCACCCCCTTATCATTGAGATTCAGGGGTGCGGACAGCAGTCGGGCACGCAAAGACGAGTTCACTTGGGAGAAACAAAAGCTTAAAAAGGTGGTGGCAGCGGGAGCGTGGAATTATAATGAATGTGCATTCGCATTCTCCATCCGGGCGCTGCAACGCAAAACTGTAAGTGTGCGGTATTGAAGGAGCCAGTGATAATGAACTACACGCGGAAAACAGATGCGCGAAAGGCTTTCGTTGCTCGACTGTTCAAAATGAAACGTGGGGAACAATAAACGGAGAGAGGTGGAGGAGAAGATGGCGTATGATAATGCAGTTACCATGGCATTGAGCAGCCTATAATATGAGAGCAAGGCCGAGGTATCCACCGCGAGCACCAAGTGCACTGCTGAGCTTGGTGCGTACGTCAATCCTAAGAGTGCACAGCAAAATACTGAGGAGTACAACGGTATTCGCAATTAAGGTATTTTAATTGACTCGTTAAGGGGTGAGAATCTTTTCTAAAAGTATTCTACCGGTAAAAGGTAGGTTTTGTTGAAATTGAGACGATCCCCTCCCGGTCTCCCTCTGGTATTTCCCTTCTCGTCTCAGCACATAATCTCCCCTAATTCACTCCGTCCGTATAACCTATTCTCCTTCTTCCCCTTTCCCACTTGCCCAACATCCTTCCCTCTATCGCATTCTCGACCAACCCATCGCCCCTTATTACTTTCTCCAGGCACCTATTCTGCCTAACCCGGATTTCATTCAGAATTTTCATATGCTCGACCACTACTTGATCCTTCGTCTTCCTCTCCGTCCACCTCACCTTCTCCATCCTTCTCCACACCCACTTCTGAAATGCCTGCAGCCTGTTCTCGTCCACCTCTCTGAAGGTCTAGGGGTGAGATGGCTTTCTCGAAAATACAAATGGAAATTAGTCACAATTCACAAGGAAGGAGCTGTGGTGGATAGAGGATGGAAGGGCAATTCGAGAGGTCTGTGGGACGGGTAAAACTTGTTCGCTTTCACGGCAACCCAGGTAAATATTTGTGCAATTAACAAAAATATTTCTTTCCGAGTACAATTTTCCGTCGACTAGCGTGGCGATGAAAACCTCGACGGTCTGCAAAATACTTCATTTTGGCGTTGTATCCACTCTCATTGGGCAAATTATAAAATGACATGCAAGCGTTTTCTATGAAGATCCACCAATAAATACCATATCGCGATTTACAAAAATATGTCCACCGGAATATAATACTGATGAAATTCGCGAAGCAATAGTGAGCACTGAATGCTGAAGTCATTCGCCCACATTTTCAGTCAGAGGCCGAGTTAAATGGGATGGGTTGTGTAGATGGGAGAGGGTTGTGTAGGCAGAGGAGGAGGGGATCTAGCTCAGGCTTAACAGATGAGATTGGAGAGAAGTAACAAGTATGGTGATCTGATGACAGACATCGAGGAAGAAAATTAGGCGTCTGCGTTTGTATAAGATTTGTACAAGAAATTTTGGAAATAAAAGTAACTCATCCAGGTAGAAACTACCTATTATGAAACGAACGAGAATCCTAGAAAAAAATTAAGGCGGATAAGGCAAACATGACGGAAAAACAAAGATGGTTATTCTTCAGAATATTAAGCGAGCTATGAAGATCTCATATCGCTGCTTTTAACCTTCCGAATAATATTAAAGGCGTTTCTCGGTATATTTCATGCGTAAATATTCCTATGAGAGGGAAAAGAGGCGATTTTTCACTATGAAAAACAACAATAACCGGTAGAATACCCAAAATTATTATTAGCTACTGAAACTACGTTGTTTGCGCTCGGGAACAATAATCCTCATACGTATCACATAGTAGCCATTAATACGCAAGTTACATCGACCGCCATCATGTCATTTAGGTTAATTTCTCCATCATTATTGAACTGAATTGAACCAATGCATGAGTAAAACTCTTATGGCACGGGATTTAAACCTCCCGTTGGCGGCATTACCTCCGAACAACGCTCAAAAACAATTACAATCACAAATGACAATAATACGCTACCACTTCGGTGAAACAAAAAAAACGCGGCCATTTCCCTGCTATGAGTTACTGTGCAGCGAGAGCGGAGATAAGAATGTAAATTGCTGCGCGCGCGTTTTTATCGCGGAAGATAATTGCGACTCTGGTGGCGTGGAGGAGAAACAACTGCATTTCTCCCTGCCGCTAAACGTTTATCTAATTGCTGGAATAATATCCAACGATATCATCGCTTGTTCATTAATTTCCTTTTATTGCAGGGGCAGCGGTGGGAGGGAGGGGGGAACGATCAGAGCGGACTATCAATAATTTTAAACAGAATGACCCACGGAGTCCATTTTACACAGGTGCATCGTACGGCAGCGGGACACAAATTGGATCCATTGAACGTTACGAGGTCTAAATCCGAGCCGAGAAATTGATCCCAAGCGCTTTATGCATCGTCCCCAGCCCAAGGTAAGCTTCCTCAGGTTACGCTGAGAAGATACGGTGTCGAACATTGAGGATCAAGAATAGACCCTCGCTCGTCTTAGACCAATTACATCTCCTTTTCAGCTTCTCTAGCGGGGTGATGAGGTCAAATGAGAGCTGTTGACTCAAGAGACTTTTTTTAACGATGGGGGATCCATATTTGACAAAAATCCTCAATGCAAGTGGGATAAAAATCAACTTACTCATAATTTGTCGGACGATGAGGCGTTATTGACATTTGTTCATTAATGCATTTTGCGCTCGTTAAATGCTTGTTTTGATCACGTTAAAATCTACACGACTCCGGAGAATGAAATATTAAATTTGCTTTCACTGAATTAACATGAAAATTAAGCAATGGAAGGTAATTCAAATAAAATATTATACAGTAATGATGATTAATTACTCGCGATACTGGGAAAATATGGGATCGCAAAATTTAAATAAAATTCAGAATTAAACAAGGCTTAATAGGAGGCTGGAAAGATGAAACAAATGAGCAGAATTACAGGAATACCAACTCATAGTGTAAAATCCAATAGATTTTAGGCAATGGATCAGAAAGGGATAGTAAATTATAAGAAGTAAAAATAAAAGCGAGCTCCAATACTGTTCTCGGTATAAACCCAAGTATTCTTTATGTTTTAACGATAGAACCTATTTTACAAAATAATGGAGAGGTAAATCATAGGAAGGATGATAAATTTTAGATCATGGAGACGAAATTTAATGAAAAGGTGCACCTCGTAGCGCAGGCGAAATAATGCCAATAACGGACGCAACGACGGGTGATTATTTATGGAGACGTGAAAAGCGAACGCTCTCTAGAGAGCCAGGGGGTATTCGGGTCAACCGACTTAAAAAAAAAATAGTAGGTACAAAAATCGTAAAAAAAAGAAGAAAGGTCGACGACAGTTTCATTCCGACCCGTAAAACGAGTCGAAGGGGGAAACGGTTGAAAAGGGAGTTAACACGGGCGGTTAACAGAAGGTCACGAGGGCGAAAACGAAAAATCCATTTCAATTCCAAAGATTCTCCCTCTTTTCCCCCTTCCGCACCCTTGAACAAAAAAAAAACCTGTACACCGTGTACCCTTTACCCTACTCCCAGGCAAAATTCCGACGGGGTGAAAGGAGGGGAGGAAGAAAAAAGCAGGGGACAGGTAAGAGGAAGAGACGGAATTCACCGAGGGGGGAGGGAGGGGAACGGGGGTAGGGAAGAGGGCAAAATCTGCCTCAAAAGGCTCCAATGAATACCGATTCAAGTGCATCTGATGAAAATACAAGTGACAGCTGCCCTATCGATGAGATAAAAAAAGAAAAAAAGTCAGCAAGGCTCCGGCACGGGACTGTGGGAGACGATGGGTTGAGTGGAAGAAGTTAAAAAAAAAGCGAAAACGGGATGAGGGGATAAAAAAACCGAAAGGACTGGAGAGAGAGAGAGAAAGTAAGTTAAAGTGGAAAAGTTAAAGGTGCAGGGGAGGGGGTAAGAGGGGAGGGGGTGGGAGAGGGAAAGAGGGAGGGGAGGGGTGAAAGTGATAAAGAACTTTCTGTGAGAGCTTTTCTGCGAAACATTTTTGGAAAAAGGAGGGGAAAAAAAGGTTTTGGGGCCCACACACTACGTGAGGGGGTGGGTTTTTGAGGGTGTAGGGGGTAGATAGGCGGGAGGGGTTTTTCGGTTCGACCTGGATGCGAGGTGGGGGATGATTCTCTGGCCCCCCTTTTCCACCCCCGAGCGCTCACGAGTGGGTAGTTGGGAGGAGTGCGTACGGGGACGGCAGAAACTGGGAGGACAGAACGGGAGGAGGAGGCGACGGCAAGGGTGGGTGGGTGGGGGGAGAAAGAAAGGGGAAAACGCGTCGTCTACGAGACACGTGACGCAAATTTAGACCATTTTTTTCACCCTCGAAACGATGACCGAAATATTACAGTGGCACGTATCCAATATATTCCCATTTTCGGGAGAAGTTCACATGCTTAGAATTTATGGCCACATTAAGATCGGCGGCAAGGAAAGGAAGAAGTTCGTAATTTTCCGCAAGGCGATTTATTTATTTTGCACGACGCTTTTCGACATGTACCCGAGGGTGATGAGCAAAACATCGAAACGCGTGGTGAAAAAAGAAATCAAATTTCGGGAAATTACGAATGCCGTCCTTATCGCGTTGAAAATGAAGTCAACGAGCCAGGGCCATCCTCCTTATCATAAGAAAAGTGATTTAAGATCACAACTCTTCGCCAATACCGTCACCAATGCCATTCATTAACGTTACCGCTATTCTAACGAAAAGACACTCTAAAACGCGTGCACGATTCCCACGCAGCTTTCCCCTGATGAACGCTTTTCCACTCCATAATTCACTTTTCACCTAAAAAAGATTTCTTCTTTAACCCCACCTGCAAATGTTCATCAGATTTATCCTTCTCCCTTTATTCGAATTTATACGCATTCGTATGAATACCCTCAGACTATGAAAATTCAAAACATTGACATATTGGTAAACTCAATATAGACAGAAATTCATTCTAGGGACAACAGGTAGATGTAAAGCCCTATGTTTGGAGTTAAATATGTTATAAAATGATCATCTTAAGCCTCAAAATAATATGATACATGACAAACGAATAATTGACTGCCTCTAATGTGACACTTACGAAAGAGAATTAACGACAAAAAGATATAATTTTTCTTTACGACATAAGCAAGTACACAGCAGTACAATTTTAAGCCACAAAAATAAAGTACTACAGTAGAAACGCGTAAGTAACTGTCTCTCAAGTGACATTGAAGAAAGTGATTTATCGACAAAAAGGGATAACAATTTTCCATTACTACCTAAACGAGTACACAGCAGCACGTAATGGCAACAATTTCTAAATTAGCATAAAAAATATACTTGACATTGCTTTTAACAACTAAGAGTAAAGTGTACCAATTCAGAACTGTTCGCTAGAGATCATTTTCCTATATGCCCAAGTTTCAAGATGATTTTATTGCATCTTCCCGGTTTATTTGGACCAGTTAGAAACAAAAGTCCCCGGGAACCCCATTTGAAATCCCAGATTTTCCACTTCCAGAATCACCGTGCGTGATTTCGGGAAAAGGGTTGTGGGAACAAAATGGGGGGTAGAGAAGGAGTGAGGGGGCGGGCGCAGTAATTTCTGAGGGTAGTGACGCCGTTTCCAGGGGCGGCTGTTTTTCTGATGGGCATCGAGGGGGACATTAAAAGGAGCGATGGCTGGGCGGAGGTGGGGGATTCACGAGAATAATGACGATTTGGGGGGAGAACGGAGGAGAAAAAGAAGATAGGCGTTGGTGTGGGACCGTGGATGGAACAGGAAAGCGAGCTCTCATCCTTATCACGCATTGAAATAGGGTAAAAAATTAT
Source organism: Ceriagrion tenellum (assembly GCA_963169105.1). Lineage (NCBI taxonomy): Eukaryota > Metazoa > Arthropoda > Insecta > Odonata > Coenagrionidae > Ceriagrion > Ceriagrion tenellum. The sequence goes on from OY720635.1 coordinate 69,959,906, forward strand.
GTAAAAAAATTGTTCGACCTCAAGCTTTTTCCGGCGGACCTGATGATTGAAAAGCTCGCGGGTTTTCAACCACGCAAGGTTCTACATAGCTTCAAACGTCTCCACTAGCCCATCGTCATCAGGGACTCTGAAATCCAAGGAATGTATCGTGGGCCAGGATCTCTGATGACGATGGGAGAGTCATCTGTCGAAACGTTGGAAATAATGGAAACCCCTACCCGAGGGAACACCCCTGAGCCTTTCAGTCAATGAACAATATTGCTCGATTTACATCAACAACATCCCAGACACTTAAGAGCGTGAATCAACTTGAAAGGGGTAAGCTACTACGAACCAACTGTAAAAAAAAGTACATCTAAAAAATCAATCAACTGAAATGAATCGGAGAAGTGAAAAATCCGAGGAAAAGAATCGTCACAGGTTAGTTATACAAACGGTTGCTCCAAGGAAAATCTCACGAATTTTTTCCCCTGATCTGGGCCGTATTTTTCAACTCTTCCTTTGAAACGGACTTCATAATTGAAAAAAATAGTGATAAGTTTTAAGAAGAGAACATATGAGAAAATCTTCACCAAACTTTTCAGATATCAAATAGCTTTTTAACTCTTCGTTTACTAAGCCTTCCTTCACACCGCTTAAGATCCTCACATTACCTCCTTCCACTTCTGCGACCAAGAAATATTCTCCCCACTATATCCATTTTCAGGACGCCACCACCGCTCGATGGGCCATCCGGCCACTTCTGCTGCCACCTTTGAATTTCATCATAACAGAATTATTTCCTCTCACACAGCTTAAAACGCATGCTCATTTCTTTCCCTCTCCTCTCAGCTTACTCTTTTAATCCTTCACGCTAAAGGAAAGGAGTAAAAATCCTTAAAACAATATCACCAAAAATGTTCGACGCACATAGATTAAATCCCAAACTGCGGAGTCAAAAGCTTACAGGGAGATAGCGGCGAAGAGGCGACCGAGAAATAATAAGAATTTTTCTTTAAAGCATTCAATTTAGTAATTGAAATGGCTTTTCCTCACGACGAGCAGAGATTAGGAAGGGAATGGCAAAGGATTTAACTTTACGAGCTAGCTCGACAAAATGTTGGCTTGGTCCAGCTCCGTCTCGACGAAAGTTTTCTTCGCCAGCGGGAAGAGAATCCCCATAACAACGACTCGCTCGCTACGCACAGCCCATTTGCGGCCGTCCGTGAGTAAAAGAGTTGGCACCGGGTTCCTACAGCGCACTGCCCGGGGGAAGCGGTTTAACTGCCCGGGAAGACATAAATTTAAAAAAACGCTAAAGAATGATGAGAATCTTTAAAGAGAAATCCTTAGTGTGACACAAGAGGAAGAGGGAAAAACAAATCCTAGCACCTACACACCCTAGTCCAAATCCACGGATTTCGAATTTTAGTTATTCTAAAGATATTCCATGTAAGGAGAAATTTATAGAGGAGGGACTCTGTGGTATTTTTAATTGGGTTTCATCACGTAAATTACCTTCCGTGTGGCTCTGACCTATATGGCCCTACCAGGCCCTACTGGAGGCAATTATTATTTCTCCCAACAGCCCAGCTCTAAAGGGTCATTCGATCGTGCCAGTCCTTGCGCTGAGCCAAGGTTGTAACCCATGGCTTTATAGACGGAACTTAGCGGAGCAGCACGCATGCTGAAATGAAGAAAAAAATCGGACACGGAGAATATGGGCATGAAACCTGCAGAAATATCACATTTGAATCATACTTAACTGGAAAAAAACATCCTAAAAATAGTATAGTCATTTATGACTTTCCCTAAACAGCTTAAATAAGATGGACTCTTGTGGCTCAGCTGATAAGTCAAGAATTGTAGACTTTATTAGATTTGAATTAGTGCCGTGAGAACAATTATTATGCGACTACATATTATAATATGCACCGTAAAAAATAAAAATAAAACAAGAAGTGTTCAATATTATAACCAAAGAATGCAAAATAAATCACCGATTGAAGACTGATGTTACATTAGTTTTTGTCCGTCATGATTACAGAATAGGTAAATGAGATGTGCAATATTTCCGTTCCAAGTTAATAAGGACGTACTCACCTAAATGTTAAATAAAATCTGGCATTGTTCAGAAAAGATGAGCAAAACCACATTCGTGAAGCCAAAACAAAGCAACTAGGCTAGGAAGAGTAACGCCCAGATAGGTTTGACATTGGTTAATTAAGAACTCGAGAAAATGAGCGGCCTCGTTTAATCGCTAACCGAGCAGGCCATCGCAGCGAGTGGACAACGACAACAGAGGCAAAAAAAACATCGCAGAGCCCTACTTATCTCAATCGAAAAAATGTGCTGTAATCGCCGATTTGCGAGAGTAAAAAAAGAGAATACTAAAGCCGTCTCAGCAGTCGTTCACTCTCCTGCTTTTCCAGCGGGATGTTCTCCTTTTTCCCGCGTCTCCAATTCGCGATATTACCTTCCTTCAAAAAATTTCCCGACTCATTGAGGTGAAAAGTCTCGCCGAACGTCGAAAATCCACACCCTAACCCTAAGCTACGCATAGGGCTGTCATCCGTTTTTCCCCTCGCAAATACACCATGAAGAAAAAGAGAGGCACACGGCCTGTTCACTTCCAGGACAGGGTGGCGACAGCAAATGAATGCGCTAGAAACGACGAAAAAACACCAAAACTTTGAGAGAGCAAAGCGAGAACGTGGAATATACACCGCGAAAAATACACAGTCGAATTAGCACGACTAAACCGGAGGAGGGTGGTTTGCTGATATGGGAATTACCGCAAGCCATAAGTTACAAAAAATATATAAGATGTATCACAGAAACTACAGGGTTGGCGTTTCAGAGAAACCTCCGACTTGGATGGATTTCGGGCGAAAAACGCGGGTAAAACAGGCGTGGTCAAACATCAGAGCAGCTATCAAGTTACCAACGAAACCAGAGTTCTCCTATGGATCAACTTGCGGAGGAAATATGAAAAATATTTGAATAAGATATTCTCTCTAGAAGAACCAAAATAAGCCAGTATTAATTTTTTAGTTTTCCATAGGGCGAGTAAGGGTGATTATTACACATCCTCCGGAATCTGTGAAATAATAAAAACGACCAGATTTAAAAAAAACAATTCAAATATTTAAATGGTAAGAGATAAGTAAGAATGGGAAAAATAATTCTGACACTAGGTGAAGGCAATAGCTGAAAGCGGACCTAGCATGATAGGCTCGCAAGAGAATCGTTTAGGCAAAAGAGAGATTCAGCAATTGTGGAGAGCTGAGCTGTACACGATTAAGATTGTAAAGAAAATATTAGTAAACAGCATGATATGTAGCGAAGAACTACAACACTTTAGCTAAGCTTGTGTCACAGGAGAACAGAGGACGACTATATACAGTAAGTAGTTGGATAAGTGGGAGAGTGTGAGAGAATTAGGAGAATGAAGAGAAAACGAGAGAACTAATGGGGACAAAACGAAAATACTAGGCTAGAAAGGAAAGATTGATGAAGAAATTCAAAAGAGGAGGAGGAAAATATCTAGATGGTATATACAATCAATGAAGGGGACGAGGATTATGAATAGCGTTTGGGATGTGAGAACATGTGAGGAAAGAGCAGGGAGAAGAATACAATTTTTTCAACGCAATGAAGCAGAAAACATGCTGATCAAAAGGCAGGGGTCGTGTGAAAAACCAGTGAGGCACCAGCACGGGTAATGGGAAAGTAGAAGCGATCCATTTAGAACCTATAGTGTGCGGTAGAACATCAAATAATATTTTTACGTCGGTGACATATGACAATCATTAACACCGACCCACACGATGTGTCCCACGTATTTCCCCTTTAACGAAAACTCTTCCAAGCGAGCGAGTAAGTGTCCAAGTGTTTCGCGGCGGAATGATTCCGAATAGATCCGTCCGAATTGTAATTTTCCTCCCACATAAATATGCAACTCGACATCTGATTGCGATGATGCATCATCTCCGCGCCCATTCGGGGCTAATTATTTATTTGGCAGAAAATGGAAATTCATCACATTTTCAATGAACGCGTCGAGTGCACGGCATCGATTTCTGAAATTATATTTCTCCCTAAGCTTTCATGCCATTTGGCTCGGATGATTCGATTCAAACTTGGGTTGATGGGAGCGCAAATTGAAAAATTTTCGTGGAGTTAAATGCGATAGCAGTTTTGGGTAGAGTGCCAAACTAATTTGTGAAATTAAAACATTTGGGACGATGCGCGCACATACGTCCCACATCACGGTATTAAAAGCTTCTGACTTTTCAATTTTATTCGAACGTAAATTTTTATCATAATTTGAATTAACTTATTTTTTATTGATTCATTATGCTTTAAAAGTCATATCCCGGCATTTTCCCCATAAACACAAATTTCCATAGAATTCCAATGATGTAAAACACGTTCTTTAGTGACTTAGTGGTATTCCATTACGTGTAGTATTTTAAAGGTAACTTTTACAACGCAATAAATTGATAAAAAACACGACCCGGCTTTATCGTCTACTTCAGGAGAACCTGAATAGAATCACAAGACGATAATGCAGTTAGCATGCCTTATGTCGCATCAAGAGATAAACGAAAATTCATGTTTTAGAAATACTTGACGGTTAGCAAGTAATTAAGTACTTTGCAAATGACAATCAAGATGGGACTTAAGACGTATAACTCAAAATCTGAGGGGAAAATGCGGATATATCCACCATTTGAAACGAACAATGACTTCATATTATAGTTTATAGCCATTAATACAAATTGATACACAGCTTTTCTCGTCGAAAGTGCCGCTTAGAATTCTTTAATCGCACCCGATTGCTAGTAAACTCGTGGAACTACAAAAAATATCCCATTGCCAACAATGGATTGTATATCATTAGTAATTAAGAGAATTTGAGGACACACCAAAGGAATATCTCAACATTCCACGTTCAACGAGAATGATTTTTCAACACTTCTAACTTTTCCAGGCGTTCTTAACCCACGGACTGACGTGACCACCTTCCTTTGAGAGCAGTAGAACGTTCCACCATCACAGTAGCCTTTCACTACTCTCGACGATCGCACGCTACCTTCTCCAGGTAGGCAGGGGAAATGGATGAAAAAAAAATCACCCGCCAGAGGCACCAAAAATTGTGAGGACGGCAGATGGACGGATGAAGATGAGAACTGAAACCCGTGAGCTGCGAGAACCGCTGGTGATTACTTTCAGGGGGTGGGAGGTGAGCGGTATGTCGGAGGGTAGCTACGAAAAGGTGATGAAGGGGAAAACTAGTCGGAAAAACTCACGTCTAGGTCCGAGCGGAAAAATTGAGCAGGAGTGTGGAAGCCGTCATTGGGGAGGGAGGGGGGATTTGAAGTGGGAGAGGGGGGGATGGAACGTTGAAATGGATGAGCGTTATCCATTCGTTTCGAGGGAATGGGCGAGAGGGGGGAAAAATATATGTAGTCCGTTTGCTACCATCCACCCTCTCAATCCCAGAGCGAGAGAATCTATCCCACCCTCTCCACAAGAGCCTCACCCCACTTCCAACTCTCGAACTCCGTTCCGTAAGGCTACACAAATTAGGCGACGGGGCGTGAGGATTAAGCGGGGTGGTGACAAGGGGTGGAGAGAGAGGGAAGGGGGGGGGTAGGAGGATGAGGGTCATGGGATACATCCCCTCAGATGGGAGTGGCAGGGAAGCTGTGACAGAAGAGGGGTTGGGACGCGACAAACGGGAACATTTGGTAAATGTGGGGAGAAGTGTTAGCAGGAGGTGCGACAAGAAGCCCAAACGAAGACAAGAGGGTGACATGAATGGATGGGAGGCTATAGGACGGGAGGAGTAGGACCACGAGTCAAGAGATGCGAGCGACTGAGCGATACAAAAGTTTCAAAATCGCATTGCGATGAGGGATTCGTGGGGAAAAACAAACAACGAACCGCAGATATCGTATTGCACAAGTACCGTTGAATAGACGCGACGGAGATGAGACAAAATTAAATATCTTGTTAGACTGATATCAGGCAGAGTAGACGGCTGCTGGGTGTAATAAGGGGCAATGGGTTCCTAAAGAATGAGATAGAGGGAAGGATATTCGGCAAGCGGGGAAGAAAGAGAATAGGTTTCATGAAGAGGATAAAGAAGAGTAGATCGCATGCTGAGAAGGTAAAAGAAAAACCAGAGCGAGATAGGCCATGAATATGTGGAAAACCGGGAAGAGATTCTCAGATAGACATTCAACAAAACCTACCTTAACCAGAAGAATACTATTTTTCTTAATGAGACCGAACAAAGTTTAATATGAATAGCTCATAATAAAAAAGGTGTAAAGCTCCACTGTTTTAACGCTGTCTACCGGTTTCGACGTCTGTAGCGTCATTTTCAAAACAAACAGAAATACAGGTTTATCTTGAAAAGGACGCTACAGACGTCGAAACCGGTAGACAGCATTAAAACATACTGGAAATGCGCACCGTTTTTATTATGAGTTATTCCTTCTCGCAGTTCCACATCGTAGTGCCTCAATAATTTATTTGTACGTTGAATGTTTCGATGAACATTTCATGGAGGTAGAGCCAAAAATTCCAGAAGAGATTCAACGTCCATGACTCCTTCCCACGCACCGAGAGCTGTGAAGTAAGAGGAGCAGAGACGCATGGCATTCGCAATCAATGGAACTCGATGCATCAAACAACTTTCCATTTTAAAATGCGTTTTCGAGACCGAGAAATGCAATGTATTGCATTGCAAAAAATCGCATATTTCAGACAACTGCTTCAGCATTACGTAAATATTGTCAAGGTTTCAAATAGAGGTCATCCGATAATGGAAAGATGTTCTGAAAGGATGCATTACATGCAATTTTTATGAGCAAAAATGGATTTACGATCCAGTGATTCACTATTAAGTAATACACAATTACATTATTTTCTCCGTCAAAAGTATATGTTAACTAAATATTTGCACAGCGAGTTGAAAGCCTTTTTTTGGGCACCATACTAGCTGAATGGACGGTACTTATCCCAACGACCGAATTCCGGCATATGTTTCCGTTCCTATGGAAGGCCCAGAGCATTAAAAAACTGAAAACAGTTAACTACTACACCAGTATCGGACATAAAACTAACGCAATTAGGAAAAAGTAGATAAAAAACAGAAGTTCTCCATAGATGTACTTATATGCTACACATCATTCCATTATAAAAGATCTGACGGCCGTCTGGCTTAAGGGGGTCCTCAGAGTAAATATGCAATTACATAAAACCATAACCCTACATTCTACTTGGTAGATTTATTATTTGTGGAAACTAAATTCATTTTTTCCAGATTTTTAGAGACGACTTATAGGTTATCTGATGTCCATGACTAACTTCAATTCAGACATTTATCCGCATTTCAACAAGTTTTGCATGAACTGAAAATTTCTAGGTTTTGCATTGTGTATGATTCTGAGGAATAAACCTTCATTGCCATTACTATTAATATCGAGTGCCGATACATCGCAATATCGCACTGTCCTACTCACGGGACGTAAGAGCAAAAGGGGAGTTTAGTTCCAGTCGACGTCCACAGACGTGGAAAAAGAATGGGGACGAATGGTGTTGGAGTGACTTTTTTTTGGTAGTGGGAGAAGAGAAAGATGGTAAATGACGAGGGGAGCACGAACGCTTACAGATATGTATTTTTTTCTGGAGGGGAATAAAATAAGAATGGAGCGAAAAATAAAGCGAGCGGCGCGGAAAAATGTCCCAGGCTGACGACAGAATGGAAGGAGGAGAGAGGCCCGGTCGCTATTCTCAGATTTACCGACTGGGGGTGGGCGTTCACGATTTGATTGAAAATTTCGACGGATCTCCCGGAGGAGGGAGGAAAAGGAGAACCATGAATGCGTGAGTGAATGAGGGAAGTACAAGAGAGAGAGAACGAGAAACAGGACGGGGGCGGGAGGAGAAAAATAGCCTAACTGGAGAATGAAACGGGAAATAAAACCTCGGTCAGGATGATGAACGAAAAAAAGGGGAAAAAATCTGGATAGAAAGGGGAACAAGAGCTCACAATTTGCGGCAAATATTACTCCGGCGCGTCCTCTCACTCACCCAAGTCCCTGAAGGGGTGCTATCAAAAGACAAACGCAGCTCCAAATTGAAGTGGAAAAGAAAGTTCCCCTCCTCCACAGAAATAAAACGAGAAAACCCGTACGGTTGACACAATTAGCCTTTTTCTTTTTGTGCACCAGGAGTTTGTTTTACTTGCACAAACTGATTTTATTATCATCCGAGCCAGGTGTAAATGATGCAATCTAAGATGCATAATGCCCTTTATCAAAGCCAGAACAATCGGGAAACCATGCAGGGATCGAGTTGGTGTGGCGGCTGGAATACTGACTTGCCATTCCAAGGACCTGCGTTCGAATCCTTCTGGTGGGAGTGATTTTTCAGTTAAAACACAATCCCTACCAGGTTGTCTTGAAGAGGGCACATTAAATTTATCCAATTGGTGTCTCTCGTTAAAAGCAGGCTTATTCCACCACCGGGTTTCTCGTTATTCTCCGCCTCTCCCTCAACCCTGTCAGCAACAGTGGCGATAAATTACATAGCTCGCCTGCTGATCCGAAGGTTGCGGATTCGAGTCCCATCTGAGTGGAATATTTCTCAATTCACAATAAGGGTGTTTGTGTAACCTGGGTAAGGGGAAGAATCGGCAGGATCGCCTCATAATGTGGAGCTTTCAACTGTGCTCTCTAAGGGAAGAGAAGTAAAACGTTGGAATATTGAGTTGATGATCCATTTTTGACTTTCCCTAAGCCCACTGTAATATTCGGCTAAATTACCCCTCTCTTGCCCTTTATTTGTCTCCTCTCTGGAGAATTTTATCGCTCGAACGCCATCACGACTGTGCCGGTAGCTCTACGTTTCACCGCCCGTTCCAACTGCACCCGCCAATTAGTCTTACAACGATAATATAAATTGCTGATCATAACAAGGAACAATCATTGACGTTCTACCAATAAATGGTAGAACCATGGACGGTTCTGCCATTAAATTTCAAGTCCGCTGAAAGTTTTCTCGGACGTTTTCTAGCGAAAACTTTTCATTTTTTCTTAACCTACATCTCTTTTGAACTCGCTTCTTTTGCCTACTTCCAACCGTCTCAAATCCTCATTCCTCTCCTCCATTTCCAACGAAGAACCAACATTCTACCCTATAATATCTACCTATACAACCTTCTGTCGCAAACAAGTCAGAAGAAAAACTCAATCACGTACAATGGTCATAAAAATTTTCTTTACCTGGTATTTCAAAAATGGAATTAGCTTGAAAATTGAGTCTTGTTTTGCAACAATGAATCACTCAATAGCACATATTACCGGACAACATCAATTATCGATTCGTCAAAAACTATCAGGTATCCCTTCCAGACAATTACCAATAGCGGTCGTTACCGGAAACGGCAGGCTCGATTATACCGAGGTCGTTCATTCCCTTATTGAACAAGGAAAACAATTAATGGGAGGTAAAAACCACTCTGAACTCGGATATGAAAAGCAGAATTACCAGCCAGATCCCTTAACACCAAAAAGGGCGGCAGAGATTTGTTTTAAAAGACCCAGGAGCCGCACGTGGACACCGATTTGGTTTGAAACGACCCACGGGGAAACGACCAAATTTCAAAAAGCAAGATTTTTATTCTCGCCGGCCATCAAAGGGGGAAACGACCCCCTGTGATAAATAAGACTAAATTAAGCTTCACGGCATTTCCTGTCGGAAAAAAACACACACAAATGAACGCTCATGTGGTGTTTGGGGAAAGATGAAGGAAGCAGCGGGCGGGAAAGAGGGAGGGAAGGCCAATGCCGAAAATTTCCCCCAAAAATGTTTTTAAAAAATGCTCGAAAAAAAGGAAGCATGAGGCCAAACGCGCAGAGAAATGAAGTCTCGCACTAAAACAAAATTGAAATATATGAAAAAAATTACGTGAAACGGAAAGGCGGAACCAATGGAGCGCATATTATGAGCAATACCACAATGAAGGGCAGATCAAACGAACACGGACAAACTTTTATTCGAGGGGTGGGGTTTTCGGGAGAGCCAAAAACGCGGGAGATGGTTACGAGGAAAAAAAACGCCACGAAACTTTTAATAAAGCGGTCGTTATTAAGTTAATTAAGAGAAGGGGGAGTGGGGCATGGGAATGAGAGGAAGGATGTGGAGCAAGAGGAAATAAGAGAGGGGTTTTTAGGGGAGGAAGCTAACAAGGGAGACGACACGAAGAGAACGAGAGATATGGTAAAAGAGAAGTGGGAGAAAGAGAAAGATAGAGGGGAAATGCGCGTGTAAGTGGAACGGAAGGAGAAACGGAGAACTACTGACACAGTGGTGCTGGCGTTCGAGCGATGAAATTATCCAGAGAGGAGACAAATAAAGGGTTAATTTCACCAAACATTACTATAGGCTCGGGGAGAGTCGAAATTGGATCATGAACTTGATATCCCGGTTGATGCATTTTCACCTCTCTTCCCTGGCTGAGCACAATTAGAAAGTTCCACAGATATAATGAAGCGACATTTATTAAATACAAGAACGTGTAAAAATTTTAAGAGTTGATGAAAAACTATTTATGTAATATCAAGACGAAATTCGTTTCCAGACGTTTTAAAAGTGTTCTACCGGTTAAGGTAGTTTTTAATGAATGTCAGAGAACCTCCACCCATTTTCTACTTTCTCAGGGGCCTATGTCGCTCTAGTATATCCTTTTTCGCCTCACCATACGATCTATCCTTCTTCATCCGGTCCATGATACCTATCCTCTTTCTTCCTCTTCCCCGCTTGCCCAATATCCTCCTCTCTATCACATTCATGAGCAAGCCATTGCCAGCATCCTCCAACCACCTACACTGCCGACCTCGAATTTCATTAAGAAGTTTCCTCGCCCACAATCTCAAGCACTTCCTCGTTAGTCCTCTCCGTTTACCTCACTTTCTCCATTTTTCTCCAAACCCACGTCTTAAATGCCTATTCCAGATTTACTCGACGTAAATACAACAAATTCACGAGTATCGGCGTCACCAAAGGCACAAAGTTCATTACCACTTGAAGTCGTACCCAAATTTAGGCGCTATACTTCAGCGAAGTAATACTCCAAATCGCCAAATTCGTCTCTACTAGCAAAAGCCTGATTTCTATCCCATCCTTTTCCTCGCATAGAAAGCAACGATGAGGCAATTGAAGAATTGAAGCCAGCAGTTTGTAATTGCTCCCTCATATGTACTACATGACATCCTGATTCATCTCATGGTAAATATTTCCTAAGATTACTCAAAAACATTTCAGCGAATTCTCAGAAAAAGAGGAATTGAGAAAGAAGGCACAACAAAAACATCCATGAAGAAAGCAACTGTAGACATAACTTACGCTCCATCACAAACATCAATACAGGAAACCTCAGTCACCGTGCTTTAACAAGATGTTCAGCATGAGTAATTTAAAAACTGGATAATTATTTACCGATGAAAGAAGAAGAAAAACCAAGAGACATGTATATTCAAGGTGACTGACTCTTGAGGGAGGGGAAAAAATTTTAATTTCAATTCCAGGAGAATGCGACGGAGTAGGAAGAAGGGTGCGATTGTGAGAGGAAGACTTACACGAACAAGAAAAGGGAACTGGCGAAGCAAAGGAGAGGAAAACGTCTGAAAAACGAGAAAAAATTAAAATGAGACCATCGATTGATGAATCTAATCTTAAAAAGGAGCAGAAAATAACTTGATGGTTCGGAAACTCGACCAGAAAGAAAAACTCGCCCGAGGCTTTCAGGAGGAACACGAATTTCGTCGTGATCAAAAAGCATCGCCTACCGGGATTGATTCTTGACTCCGATAAAAGAGGCGGCATCCCTCACGACCGCTGCTCGAGCGAATCGAAATAAGTGAAACGCAACGCGCAACTTAGTATATTTGAGGGCCGTGGATCGAATCGATTCCCGCCACGGACGCGAATCCGGCTCTCGGAATCGCTCCGTGTCGAGAAGAAGGTTCTAACAGGCGCCTTATTCGGTTGCAATAGTGATTCAGGAGGCAAGCGCGCTTTTCATGACTTCCCACTATTTCCATTATATCTACTTCCAACTCTGAATAGGTTAGGCTTTTCACGTGACTAGGTCCTATTTTGAGAAGAATGAGTTTAGATTTTGTGACAGCAGATACAGCCTTGCATACCTGTTTCTATATAGGAGGGGATCTACTAAAATAAGCGATATTTTCAGATGTTCAAGTATTGGTCTATCAGTCAAGGAATTAAAGTCAATGATCAATGCGTTATAAGGACACGGGACGAAGCGGCTAAATCCCTTCCGAACGCGTCAGCCAGTACCACTGCCTTTATGCCAGCCAATACCAGTGGGTACCACCGCGTTAATGGCTTTCACTCAGACAAGACGGGACGGCAAAATCAGGTGGCTCTGAGTGAAATTTATGCATCATTATTATGAACATCTACACACTAACCAAAAACCCGTAAGACTTGCCTTGCGTGAGATTATGGGAAGAAGATAAACCATAAAAAGACGAAAGTGATGAAACTCCGTACAAGGTGGGGCAGAATATAAGGGTAGGAGGGCACAAAATACACGAAGTGGAGCAGTTTACGTATCTGGGTGGTATTTTGGAGGAGAATAAGTTTGGTTGTAGGGACACAAGATGTACGATTCCCTTGGGCAACGAAGCATTTTAGAGAGGTCATGGATGAGGGGGATTAGAGAAGAGACGTCAAGAAAAGACAGGTTAAGTCTAACATAAGAGCGTGGCACTATATGGGTCGGTTCAGTGAAAAGTATATTTTGGTACCAAAGGATCAGAAAAAAGATTTACAATGCAGAAGCATGGTGAAATTATTCTAAAGTTATAGTTTTATTTATTTATTTCGCATAATTACCACTGTAACAATTTGGGCCATCAAAAGTTTACTTTTAACAACACTGGCCTAGGTTGATCGAGCACTAACCTGAGGTAGGGGTACAAAAAATTATTCTAGAAGAAACCATTACATTGGAAAGAAAGAATTGACTAAATGATGACTCCTCTCTTTCCTCAGAATGATCATCCTACTGAGGGATAAAACTGATAACTACACCATTATTCTTATCAGTTTAACAGGTGCAATATTTGCAGTAAAAAGCCGGACGATGAAAAGAACAAACACATTCGGGAAATATCACATCAAAGTCAACATGTGACTTTTACTCCATTACACTTCCCCAAGGAATTGCTCAGCCGGAGTAACAGTTTTCAACGATTTTCCTATGGTTTAATGCACATTCTAGGGAATATAAATCTCCCTCTTTGGCATATTTTCAACCAAAGAGGCACCCTATTCACTAAACTTGCTGTTCAGGATGCCTAATCGGTTATGCTTCGAGATTTTCGAGTCTCGAAAAGGCGAAATTTTGACATCACAGCCCTGAAAACTAAAGAAGGCCCCTTAACAATAGAAATTAGCTGGGATCCCATTTTGGAATACTTACAGCTAAATAGAAAGCCTCCTTACTAAACTTGCTGTTCAGGATGCCAATTCGGTACTGCTTCGGGATTTCCGAGCCTCGAAAGTGACAAAACTTTAACATCATAGCTCCGAAAACTTAAAAAACCCATTACAATGTAGAGATAAATCGGGAAGTGTGAGTGCCACAGCCACGGATTTCCCGAGGTTCGATTGGATCGAGTCCCTCCAGAATAGGGCCTCAGAGTGACTGCATTTTATGTCACGATACGGCGGACGCGGAAATTGAAACCTCAAGCACCTGGCGTTATAGTGAAACCCGGAGTTTGTTGCAAGGAGCGCGGTGTGATGGGGTGGGAGAGTCACAATTCGATGGAAGTTTCGACATGCAAGCCATTGGCCCTTGAAGACGTGAACGGGAGGGGGATGGAAGGATGGAGTGAGGGAGAGAGAGAGGGAGGAGGAGGAAGTAAAGGGTCCAAGAAACCACTCTAAGTCCCCAATTTAACTCCACAAGCCGATCAGGATTTCGCCGGCCAGATGCCGTAAAGGGAATTTTCCTGTCACTTCCTCCCTGGGGAAGGTCGAAAAGGGGGGGCGGGAAGCTGATGGAAGTAGCGCAGAGCGAGGATTTCGTTCGGAGGGAGAGGAGGGAGTGGGAGAAGTTGGCTTAGGGGGAAGGGGGACTGCCTTTTCCGTCTGAGAAGCCACGCGGCTAGGCGACGGGGATCCCATTAAAAAATTACGGCTCTCGGACACGGGGCGAAGCGGCAACAGCGGCCGGATCCCCTTCGAACGCGTCAGCCAGTGTACCCACCATCTTAATGGCTTTCACTCAGACAAGACGGGACGGCAAAAGCAGGTGGTTTTGAGTGACATCTGTACATCACGACAAATACTGAACATCTACACACTAACCAAAGACATTAAAAAAATAAGGGCTTCTTACACATCGCAATAATATTGCTTCATTTTGCCATGAAAATTACTCAATTGCCAAAATAAAATAATAATTTATAAGGCCGGAGATCAAACCATGATTCATCGGCTTTCTGGGTCAATGCGCTGGCAGGTACCCCACCCATAAATTTTTTTCAAAAGGTACCTTTTGAAGATATTAAGGGAATGTCTACCAAAAAATTACACAATCAAATTTTCACTACAAAGTGATTTAAAACATATTGAGTACGATTTTTCTACTAGCGTTTAACATTACTCAGATAAAAATTTTTTCCACCTTACTACATCTATCTCTCAATGCAATCACTAGCAGATGGCAGAAAATAGAGCCACTTTTTTAAGCTACGTGTTGGTCTTATTTCCCGACAAGGCAATTAAAAATTATCCACTGTATGAAAATTATTATCAATGTAAGTTGCCATCCAAACAAACGACTCATGCTCAGTCGTCATAAATTATTAATACATCGAGCCCAAGTCTCGGTTAAAAGACGTAGTTAGGTCTTCATTTCGGAATTACACTTCTTACATCTCAGGTATTCTCAATTGTTCGTTCTCACATCAAGTCTACATTCCTTTCTGGTAATAATAAAAATTAATTGGGGGGCAATTTAAAAATTAATTCGTCTCTGTCTCAATTTTTCCGCGGCTAAAAATCTTAAACCGATAATACGACAAAACAAGGGGGTACAAATGGTGATATCTAGATTGGCGCACAACACGAATCTTGAGGCAGAGTACTAAGACCTACAATGAGCCTTAACCCAGCGGGAACGTCTACTCAATCTCTTTCTTTCCACCCTTGTCCCTCGCAATGCATACCACAAAGATGCTATTACCCCAATTTCATTTGACTGAAAAACTGCCATCACATTCATGCGTAGGAAAAAAACACTTTAATTTCCACTTCGCAGCCGCACATGCACTCTTCCACTATCGCTGGACGAAAGGACAAATAGGGCACCGATACCGGGGAAAAGAATTTCTCCCTCCTGAAAAAAATTAGCGTAATGTATTTCTAGTTCAACGTAATACAATATTCCTAGTAATACATTTCTTATTCAGGAATAACAAATCGAAGATCGAGACCGTAGAATATCAATCAATTACAATTCTTCCAATTTGAATAAATTAGGCGGAAGGAGTGTTAAAAAAGGTTGGGAGTAAAAAACTTACCGAAACCAAGGTAGGTACTTCAATCAATTACCATTAATTCAATTTGGAAAACTAAGATTGTAGGAGAATTGAAATAGTGCTGGGAGTAAAATAAGACAATTTGCTCAGGAGTGAAATTGCTCCCTGGAAAAATTGAGCAAGATGCGACTTATACATACTCTCAGTACAGTCCAAGAGTTCACCTCACACGTAGATCCTGCACATTTATCTTAGGGTGTAAGTAGTTTGAGCGAGAAATTTTCCTTATCATAATGGAGACAATATATGAATTTCACGCTTGAGTTTCAGAAGCTGTGGGGAGCATATTGTACAATTAAATGTATTGTACAATTAATGGTGCAGTAAAATTTTACTTTAATATGAATGATATTCACGCTAATTAAATAAAAATATCCACAAAATCTTAAATATGATTTATTCTTTCGCAACTCGTTCACAACGGAAGGCTTTATGGCGATTCTGAAAAAATTGTGGAAGTAACAATACGATTTATCTTTAAAAAAACTATGAGAAAACATACAAACCACAAAAAGTTAATTTTTACACGAGATCTAGACGTTTGAAACTTGATTTTTCAAATTATGTCTCTCTGGAGTGCATACACATACCATTTAACATGTGAAATGGCTGGTATTCTTTGGCGAATATCTCGGAAAGTAGTGCAGTCAGTGGCAGATACTTTGGCATTGTTGGAAGAGGAAGAAAGTTTTCTTTAAAAATGAGACAAAATCACTTATTTCTATGTGAAATGATAAAATCTCGCTCCAAATACCTTAAGGTCTCAGGTGAGACGTTGCGACATACATACTCTTATCATTGGCATGACCTTAAACCCACGTCAAATACAACCCAATTTCTCTCAAGATCAAAACGAATCTTAAGAGGCCCCATACTGGATTCTCACCCGCAGAATCGAACAAACTGCGAACAGTCGTAGTACGAGAAACACGAGTGTTTAATCTAATCGGCCATGGGGCGCCAGCCACCGCCTCCAGCAGGCAGTGGAGTCACATCATAGATTAGATATCCGATTGGGGAGAGTGGGAAAAACATATTTGCACGGTCACAAAAAAATGTATCGCCGGGATCGATACGAGTTGCGCAACGCTCAACGTCGTTGAGTCAGGGCTTCCCATTCCCCATCCCCTCGTACAAAAACCCACCCCACCCCGATCCCAGATGAGGATTTCGCAAGATACGAAGACACTCCCCCGAAAAGGGCTTTTTTGTGAGTCGTCTCACGACCGAATTCCGAGCAGTAACTTGCACGGAGGGAATCCCCACAGAACGACGAGGATCCGTCAGCGGAAGAAGGTACTCGATCAAAATAAAAAGAGCGACGCACCTATTCCTGCCGAGGAAATGCTATCTCCCACAGCCGAACGAAAACGTATGTCTATCAGCGCTCGCACTTGCAGGACTTCTTCGACCTGATGATTCGCTCAGCGCGACATTTCCGTGAAAATGAAATTGTCCTGACTTCTGGGTGGACCCTTTTCACACTGAAAATTAAGATCCTCCAAATTCAACTCCAGTATCCAGCTCCAAAGGGTGACGTTCTTCATTTAAGCCTTGTTAACTTCACAAGAAAATGCGTCGTCATTCAAAGAAATCAATACAATCGTTACTCTTTAAATAGATTAATTCTTTGAAACATAGGTAATCGGTAGATACATCAAATTGGTATAAAATAATCCAAATAAATTTACCTAAGAACAATTAAAATTAGTAAATGTTCCAACAAACTTCATTTCACCCACGCTCTTCGAAATTTTTTTCGGCTAGTGCATGATTTCCTTGATTTCTCCGTCAGTAGATCCATCTTGAATTCCACACATCGTCCTCCCCTTCTTATTTCGTCCAGAATCCCCTCCTCTTCCACGCTTCCCCGATATAATCTTATCTATTACTCTCTTAAACATTCCCTCCCCATTCAAAACGAACTCCATCCATCTCTTCTGCCTCCTCCGAACCTCCACTACTAGCTTCCGATCCTCAACAACCATACCCAATACCACCTCGTTCGTTCTTCTCGCCACCCAGCTGATCCTCTCCATTCTTCTCCACGCCCACATCTCAAACACTTTTAACACTCATTACAAAGTTTACGTACACCCTTTTCGCAGTGACCAAGTATCCGACCCCTAGAGCACCACGCTCCAAATTAGGAGTCCTAAAACTGAAAAAATAATGACAAGAAAGACAAATGCAACATTCACCCCAGGTGCATTTCGAGCTATCCGCCTAGGCTGTCAGGCCACATAGCTAACATAGCTACCCTCTATTGCTTGCTCAGATTAGAGGTCTCAAGTTAACCAAAAAGGCTTCCTCAGAAATTATACGAGAGATTTGCTTTGGCTCGTACTCGCAGCAGATTTTAATTATGCGGAGACGGGAGAAGAGAACAGTTTATTCATATGATTGGCCCTGAATCAATTTAAATATTTCGAGGGATTATTTCCGCGCGCGCATCATATGATTGATGCCCCTCAGACGAGGCGACGTGGAGATCAGGGTCCGTGACGGTAAAACTGGACGTCGAGCGGAAAACCTGAGCCAGGGTCCGACCAGCCGGCGGACACGCCGAGCCTGGGAATAGAATGGCAAAATTTACATGGCATAAATATGTAAATTAGGAAAAGCTAAGGGTGAAGGGGGTCAGGCAGAGTATGGAGAGGGAGGAGCGATTCACAGAAGAGAACAGAGGAGAGAGAGGACCGACCCCGTATTATGAGGTCGTTACTCATAGTTACGCAGGTGAGGAAATTAGGGTTTTCGAGAGGGTTTGCGCATGGGGTCAATACGGGGTCCGTGCGTAATAACCCTGGTAAAGGGTCGGATATTTACACCCTTCAAAATTTGGGCGTAGGATCGCCAGATATCCCGCGTATCCCTGCCCAAGAAAAAAATCCTGCTTTTTTTCTTACACGCGTTCCTCCTATCCTATGTTAACCATTGAAGGGCACAAATTTGCGACAAAGACCTCATCAATTCTGTTTTCCTTTCTTCCACTTCGTACGACGGGGGGTGACATATGGAGTCATGCAGCGATACGTCACGGGACACCAGCCAAGTCTCAATCCCTGCGTTGCTATCTCCCTAATTGGTCAGAAATGGAAGTCAAGTTAGGGCCGGAATTATCGATGGGCGAATAGCAAAAAAAGGTTTGAAAACTATTTTCACCCACGAAAGTAGCGAAAAAAATATTTCCTGAAAAAATTACATAAAATACTACCAGCAAAATGCTGGGAAAAATGACAAATCATTCAAAACAAAACGTTTGGCAGTTTCGCAATGGTCTTATACCTTTTATAACGAATGAATTTCGCCACTCTAGACCAGATCCACTTTAACAAAATCATATAATCATTTTACGAGAGTCCGCGAGTAGGTACTTGAGATAATTCCATTTTAGGTATTACAGCTTATGCTACCAAAATTATTCAAAAAAACATTCTTATGAGAACAACCCTGTTTCGTATAATAAATGAATACGATCCATATAGTACACACATTGAATTTCCGTCCGTTATTCAGCCCAAATTACATTCTAAACACAAATTCAAGAAGTCCTTCTATTGCTCTTAGTATGCAGTCCCACCAAGTAATACCGAAAGAAGTATTTTTATCCTGCAATATATGACATTAAAAAATACATGCTTTTTTACCCATGGCTATCCGGGCATCAAGGGGAACTTTTCAGATCTCATTTTTCGGACGCCGGCACGGGCCCAACATTTTCCGCCCAACCGTAAGTTTTTATCAACCTAAAACTTCGAACCAGGAACGACGAATCACCTTCAGATATAAAAAAATACACACAATGACGTAACCAAAAGTCTTCAGAGGGATCGTCACTGAAAACATTGTTCCCAGCCATTGTGGGGATCAAAATCATTTTATCCCACGCTGTACTCCCACTTCTCACCATCATTTTCCTTTTCAGATCTCGATATCGTTGTCTTAAATCCACAATTCTCTCCTTCCCTCTTCACCACCGCCCACACCTACTTCTCTCAATCAAATTTCTTTGCATGCAAATACGTCCTCAGCCAACGTCTCCTCCAACAACTCCTATCACTTAACGCGCATGAATGCCCTCATAATACCCTTAACATTAAAGTGAAAAGGAAAGTCCAACTGTAAAAGTAAGTGGTCACCGCAGAACAAATTTTTCTCTTTTAACGTTATGTCTTTCTTCTATTAACTACCACAGAGCCAACAATACGGCCCTGTTTTATTTAAAGAAATTACATGTACGGTGGTGCTCTGGTATTCGTTCTGCATGAGCCATTCACTTTCGACTTAATCAGGCGTAGGAGTATTTTTTAAAAAGTATTCTACCAGTTACAGGTACATTTTATTGAGAGTCGGAGAATTTCCTCCCGGTTTTCTACACTTTCAGGGGCATACCTCGATTTAGTATTACCTTTTTCGCCTCGGCATACGATCTACCCTCCTTCATCCTGTCCATGACACCTATTCTCTTTCTTCCCCTTCCCCGCTTGCCCAACATCCTTCCCTCTATCACAGTCTTCAGCAACAAATCTCCCTTTATAACACCCTTCACCCATCTACCAAGCCTAGCCCGGATTTCATTAAGAAGTTTCCGTTCCTCGCCCACCATCTCATGCACTTCCTCGTCCGTTTTTCTTTCCGTCCACCGCACATTCTCCATCTTTCTCCCCACCCACATTTCAAATGCCCGCTGCCTATTCTCGTCCTCCTTTCTGAGGGTCCACGTTCCTGCACCAGACAGCGCTACGATCCATATCAAGCAATTTCCACCAGCCTCTTCTTCACTTCTCACTAGTTCATGTAAATAAGTTCACAGTTTTCCGGACCTTTTCGCAAATAATTTTAGATGAACTCTTCATTTCCCAGGAGAAAATTATCACATTTTCAATCCAAACAAAACACCAATTTTTAATCCAACAAGCAGTTCACACAAAAAGGATATAAATCGGAAGTGAACCGACGACACCAAAAAATATAGCACCGCATCCCCATTCCCTGGTCCACCTGAAACCAGACCCAGACGAGCCAAGTGTTGGTGGAGCCATTTTTCGTTTTCCTCCCAAACCTCTCCCACCTCTCTTCCTATACACATCCTTCTTCACACCCCCTCCCCACCGGGGGAGGCAATCCCTTACAACTCTCCCAAAAACCCTTTTATGTTCCTCACACGGACAGAGGGAGAACTTTTGATACATTTTATGCATTCTACACGGATCCCATTTTTAGCCGGAACGAATTTTTCGGTCCCAAGTCAAAAATCAGAAAACTCATTTCATAAAAGCCGTAGAGGAGGAGGAGGAGGAGAGAAACAGAGGTGGGGTGCGGAAGAGGAGTTGGCGAAGGAGGTGGTCGAGTCTTTGCGAGAGGAGTGAGGAGGAGGAGGAGGACACTGGGGAACGATTCAAGGATGTGGACTCCAGCAGAGCGTTCTCGCTAACCACACACACACTGACTCCTCTCTATCTCTCACCTTCCCCCATTATTGATTGAACTGGTCACAGAAAGTTGAGTCCGTAGAATCCTGATGTTTTTTGTCGCGGACTTTTGGATTCGATGAAAATGATATAAAAAAATCCTCCCCAACTTCGACAGTGTTATCGGGAGGAAGTGGGATGAAAGAAAGAATTGTTCTGAAGAATGAAACGATATAAGATAAGGCGGTACCTTCGAGAACCTATACCATTCTCCAGAAAAATTCTTTTCATAAAATTGATGCTTAGCACAAAATTCTTTAGTAAACATATATATTATTTATTATATATACGTAAAGTGCATTCTCAGCCTTTTTCCAGCTAATACTATGTATGGTTATGGTAGAATTTATACGTAAAACGACATCCAGGTTTCCACATGGACACCACGAAAGCAATTTGATAGCTCTGTAATCTTGTGTTTGGCAGGAAAAAAATTCCCTCTACAACAAATCATAAAATTCTAACATGGAACCTTATCCACAGATCCTACCCACAGTAAAAGGATGGCCAAAACTTCATATGGACTTTCTTGCATTTCATATTCACGAGAATGAGCTCAAGATGGCAGGGGTGGAAAGAAAAATAGCGGCGGAGATTAACAAGCGGGAAGAAAAGTAAATGAAGAAGCACTTACGGAAATGGACATGTAGACGAGAGAGCGATATAAGGAAAATGTTAGATAGTTGCGGCAGATAAAAGAGGAGAATGGAAATTTTAAACGAGATTCGTGAAGACAGAAAGTACATATAAACTAGGAGAGACCAAATTCAGGGGGGACAGATAATTTTCTCTGGGGAAAGACAAGAGGGAATCTACAATGGAGTAAAATATTCTAGCGTCCATACTAATAAGCATCATTGGATGATCCATCGTTTAGGGTAGGTTTGAATAGAAGTAAGTGATAATCTTCCAGATTTTTCCAAGTGAAGTTCCCTGTCCAACAATAACATTTCCATCTTCATCTCGGCGTTCGTGCTGCCCTACTCCATTGCACCCATAAAACCTATTTTCTTTCTTAAAATTCCCTTATAATCAAACATCCTCCCCTCTGTTATATTCCTAAGCAATCCTTCACCCCTTACTACATCCTCCAGCCACCTACTCTGCCGGTCTCGAATTCCATTAAGAAGTTTCCTTTCCTCGCCCACCATCTCAAGCACTTCCTCGTTAGTCTTCCTCTCCATCCACCTCACTTTCTCCATCCTCCACACCCACATCTCAAATGCCTGCAGCTTATTCTCGTCCTACTTTCTGAGGGTCCACGTTTCTGCCCCATACAACGCTACGCTCCATATCAAGCTCCTCTACATCTCAAGCTCCTCACCAGCTTCTTCTTCACATCCTTACCCAAGGTCCCCGTCATCAGATTCCATCTATTACTAAACGGTGAAACAATAATGAATTAGAAATTGGCAGTCTGAAGCAACCCTGTGTCCCTCATTACTTCTTTCAAAGACCCATTGCGCCTCTTCCTAATGTCATCTAGAAGTTTCCTTTCCTCACCCACCCACCTACACTAATAATCGGGTATAAAAGTCAACAGCGAAGAACATATTGTATTTATTTGCGTTGCTGTAATTACAGTTACATCATGTAATACAATACATCTAAGAGGGAGTCATAGTTTGAAAGTAAAAGAAATAAAAGAGTAATTTGGTCAAATTATTCTCTGGACGAAATGTGACTCCTTCATGTTCCCATAAAGTCCGAAATCCACTGCGCTCATATCCGATTTCATACCGCCACTTTCTCGGCGGATAATGCAAGCGATGCCCTCGTTGCTCTGCTCGGCTCGAAGAGGATTTTGCGCCGAATGAATACTCTCTTTTTGGTCAAACGACTCCACTGTTTGTGTTTACCCTCCGCGAATGGAGCAAACAAACTTTGAGACCGATCGGCGGACCGCTGCCGAAGACGGAATCCCTTATGTCTAATGCACCAAACTCAACTATGCGCAAAGGCAGAGAGAGGGCTTTCTCGTTCGAGGCCATGTACCGGAATTTTCGCCAAAGTACTTATTTCATTTCCCGTAGAGATTTCTGGCGTGGGAAGTATCATAAAGCCTGAAATACAGAAGGGGCGGAGGTAGCCAGTTCAGTAGTTGGTGACCTGCTTTCCTCTTAAGGTTGCGGATTCAAATTCCGATGCTGGGATGGATGTTGTGTTCCCCTAACGATTAACGCCTAGGGTCCGACTGCGCGACATGACCACTGCAACTGGAGATTCAAAATTCTAATTCTATACCTACTACTTGGAGTACTGAAACTAACTTCTCTGAATTTTTTTCCAGCAACAGAAAGTAACATTTATCCTGAATAAGAATTCGGCTCAAGTATCAATCTCAAGTACGGTGTGGTGCACGCGCATTCAAGACATTGATATAATCAACTAAACCCTTGATTTAACCGGCTGTGGGACGTCTATAAAAGAAAACTTAAAAAATGGCTCCATTTTATTAAAGATACGTTTCATGAATTCACCACGACTTCATAAACCCGAAAGAATATCTCACTTTTTCTTAATCTAGGCACGAAAATATATTTTCTAAATCATATTACCCCTTATTATACAGTGTTTTTACGTTTAATTAGGAGGAAAAATAAGCTCGCTCTTACCACACTGTCTTTACTTGGCGCGGGTTTATCAAAGTTGCTTCATTTATACCGTATGTTTAATAAGCATTAAATTGCTAAGGGTTTACAGCGGAATTCGCCCTATTTACAAAATATGAAGGTGCAAATTCGCCTCAAGCGTGGGGTCATGTTTTTTGGCCATTCACTCCAGAAATAGATCGGAAGGCAGAATTTGACGTCATCGCGCTTCTCAACCCTTAAGTCTCCCGATTGTGCGTTACAAAAATTGGGCACCTAAGATATCCAAACCCTTTCACAAACTGGGGAACCAACCGCCGAAAAAGATGGACACTACCACTCCAGAAAGTTCTATATATTTTTGAAGAAGTTCCGCTGAGAATGAGCCAAAATAAATACTAAATTTCACCTTTTCGTCTGCATTGCGAAAAAACACTTCCTTACTGATACCGTAGACATTAGACCAAAAAAGAAGTTTAAGTTCAAAATATGTATCTTAGTCGACGAATACGTTTCCTTTTCATCAATAAACACTTTTTCAGCCATAAGAGTTGATTGCATCTCCATTTCCATTAACTGAAAATATTTTTACTATAATTAACACAGTATTCTTCCAAAAGAATTTTAAAAATCATAACATGGGAAAGTGTCTAGTGCATAACCGTCGTTCCATTTCATAGGAGATTTATAATCTCATAAGCAGTTTACGCAGAAATGGCAGCAGTCATACACGCAATAATTCTATTAGTAGCCCATTAGCATATTTTACTCAATTCCGAATTTGACACCACACAATTTAAAGTCATCTACGAAAGGAACTGGCGTGAAAAGGAGTAATTTCTTAGTCAAAAATGAAACGTTTCCCTGTAACTCGCTAGACTATGAATAATACGACATTTGACCAATCTTACGGTGGAACTTACATTCAGTCTATAAGGAGAAAGAAAGGTGTACTAAAAGCGTTGACACCAAAAATCTTCGAATAATAGTGACTTCTTACGCAGCGCTAAACACTAATTATTTTTTCCACGAAGATTACTTAAATACAATACATCCAAAGATGCCGAAAGGAAATAATATTTTAGAAGGCTGGTATTCAAAAAATGAGTCTTCGGCTTTCTGCGTCAATGCGCTAGCAGGTACCCCACCCATAAATTTTATTCCAAAGGTACCTTTTGAAGATATTAAGAGACTGTCTATCGAAAGGTCACTATCAAATTTCCACAACACAGAGTTAAGAAACATATTGAGTTCGATTTTCCTGCTAGCGTAATAATTGCTCAGATCAAAATGTTTTCCACATTAAAAATATTATCTCTCAAAATTATTACTAAAGAATGGCAGAAAATGGAGCGACATTTTTTAAGTTAAGTGTCTGTCTTATTATCCGACAAGGCAATTTAAAATTATCCACTGTATGTACATTTATATCAATGCAGGTGGCCATCAAAAGAAACGATTCATGCTCATTGTCAATCTTCATGTATTAGTTATATTTCGCGCTGAAGTCTCAGTTAAAAGGTTGTGAATAATACGACCTTTGACCAATCTGACGGTAGAACCTTCCATGAGACTAGAGGGAAAAAGAAATGTGTATTAAAAGCGTTAATACCAAGTTATGAGAACTTTCAGAGTATTGGACGGTGGCGACGTACGAGGAGACCAAATCCCTCAACGCCGCGGTCTCTCGCCCTTTAACCTTAATCTACACCTCACCGACTCGGCCAGACCCAAGGCAAAGCAGCAGAACAGAGAGAGAGAGAGGATCATCTCCATGCATCTTCTTTATTCCCTTTCCCCCTCGACTCGATCTTTGCCTCTTTTCTTTAACACAAGGTCTCCTCTTCCTCCCTCACAACATCTAGCCAGGGACTGAAAACTTTCTTCCTCGAGAAACCGACCGACGATTCTAATGATTTTCTCTAATGGACCGATACCTTTTTGCTACCAAGAGCCCGGTTGGGGGGAAAGGGATTTCGTGAGCGTTCCGGGCGCAAAAAGCATTCAGCGAGCGGCTTCAACTGGATGTGCGGGAACGCATGGGGGGAATGAATGGGTGATAAGGTGGGACTGAAAAACAGAGAGAGAGAGAGAGAGGGACATATAAGGAGCGGTAAGCGTGATGGCGGGAAGAGAGACGGGCAGGGCTGAACGGCATTACGATACATCAGCGTCAAATCGTTTTTTTCCCATATCGACATGGCGAAAACGGAAAATTAGCTGGAAGTGCTAGATCGACTGGCAGTTGTCTTGATATGAGCATAACGAGTTGTGCATATATTCGAGTGAAGGTCAAAAAGACGATGATTGATGTATTTAAACCGACAAAAGGCGTATGATTATTAGTTCGATCGTATTCCCATTCCACAAAAATATACGCCAATATAGTCAACAAACGGAATACTGTCATTATGTTTCGACTTTCGTGCATTAGATTTTCACTTGGACCGTATACACATGCAAAATTAAAAGAACGGATTTATCGAATGATGATATGTAATTATAGCATATATCGCATCGTGCAAAGCACCGTTAACATCCAATTTCAATCCTATTCGTCAGAAATATCGATACGCATAACAAACGGTAGAGTGATACTGAAACGACTTAGAGACAAGATCACAAACAATGCTCATGACATGCAATTATAAGATGACCAGAGTAATCCCCAGTAGAGCACGACGTATTTTGATTTAATGTCTAGAAAGATACATATCATATACTTACAGACGTATTATATA
The DNA here is from genome assembly GCA_963169105.1 of Ceriagrion tenellum. NCBI lineage: Eukaryota > Metazoa > Arthropoda > Insecta > Odonata > Coenagrionidae > Ceriagrion > Ceriagrion tenellum. Next base: position 69,986,350 of record OY720635.1, read on the forward strand.
ATGTGCATAAGTAGTAAGTTTCGTAATATGAGATCCTTTGAAGGTAAAGATTAAGCATGGAAAAATGTAAATTTCCCTAGAGAATAAACCGTGTTTATGACATTCGCATCTCCTGATGTTATAAATTTTCCTTCAATCGAATTTCCTATGACTCGCGCGTTCGTCAAAAACCTGATAATACGAATTGCCTATTGTTAGTTAAGTGAAGTTCATTCGTAAGTCCAAATCTATAACGTATACAATCTGGAGTCTTCCGGAATCCTTTAAAGAACATTCTAAACTCACAAAATTCTCCCGTCTGACTGCTTGTTTGCAATTTTAAAAAGTACTTCCTCCAAAATTGCGTGAGTTTGACAGGAAAGGTTCCTTGCGTTTTGCGTTCGTGTGCCTGGTATTTCTAATTTTATGATGCAAAAGAAATATACTGCATGGGAATAAAATGAACTCGATGCCTGTGTTTCCTTATGAGAAGGGAATTTGTGGACTGACGGATCGACAAACAGACGGAGAAACCTAGTTTTTTTAATAAATAAAAGTCTTAGTTGGTTTGGAGGAGTCTAAAGAAAATACAATGGACGAAAAGGAAGACGAGCGAGGAAGTGCTCATCATGTCGGTTGAAGATACGAGACTGCTGCAGGAAACTATGATGACGCAGAGATGAGAGTTGAAGAAAGTGATGAGTAGCGAGGATGTGCGAATACATTCGTGAAAGGGAGGATGCTGGGTAAGTGTGGAAGACAGAGAATTGCATTCAATGTTGGGTTAAAGAGGGTTGGGATGTATGTCCAACGCAATAGCGTACAACTGTCGCTAAAATAATGCCATATACATCATTTCACGGGTAATTGTATTGCAATTTCTGTATTATTTCTTTGTATTATGAAAGAGTAAAAAATGTAGACGCACCAGTGTAAAATTAAGTACGATCTCTATAAGTAAACGGTTACTATAAGTATTCCCACCATTATGAAAATGCTCCATTATCATAACAAGTATTTACCAGTAATAATAGTAGTTCACATTAAAATAAAATACGATTTTTACCACAAATGTTTCGAGGCTAGTCATGAATGTCAAAGTGCTGCTTAAGGCAGTGATAGAGGGAAGGAAGTTGGGCAAGTTTGGAAGACGAAGGAGGTGGATAAATTTCAAAGATGAGAAGAAGGACTTAGGCTGAGATAAAGAAAGAAATTAATTTTTGGTAGAAATATTACGCAAATATCAGGAGAATGTTTCGTGATTTCTCCTTAACCGGTAAATTAATTCATTTTTATATTTAAAAAATTAAAAATTAATAACACTACAAAGAGACCGAGAAACTTCGCTATTTATAATAATAAAATAGACTTAGTTGTTGAGTATAGAGACAATACAATGGACGAAAAGTTTGACGAATGAGAAAGTTCCTAGCATGTCGGTTGAAGATAGAACAGACGTCTCCACCCACTTCCCACCAGCGAAAATTCCCTTCCCACCAGCGAATCAAAACACCGCGAGACCTTTTCGTTCACTAGCTCTAATTAAGAGTTCGAGTCTGGCAAATGTTATCAAGCTGCTTGTGACCTAACATGAGCTTAACGGATAAACTCCACACCTCCAGGGGTCACATTATGGAAGAATTTTATGCTCGAATCCATATTGAAAATAAGTTTTAATGTTCGTACTTTTACAATAAATAACTAAGGAAACGTGTAATACTTATTTTCAATATTTCAATTATTTATATTAAGTTTCAGAGCGACATAGAGAATATTATCATGACTCCTCACTACATCTCTACGTCTGATAAAAGCGATAAGAGAGATACATTGCCGAACAGATAGGACTAAAAACTTGTTCTATTCGCGCACAATAAGAGACCACAATATAAACTGACCTCCACTAAATACACTCCTATAATGATCGTCGCCACTTCACCTACCATAATCTTATCCCTTACATCTTTACACGGCTGGTGTCCTAACCCCCGCTCACCGTGCCACACGTCCATGCGGCGGCTCGCAGGGTAGTATATGTAGATAAAAAAATGGATTCGAATGGAGCTTCGCGGGACTGCTTTAACCTAAATGAATGAATGAATCGTTAAGCTGTTATAGTGCTATAGAGTTTCTGTGCGCTGGAGAATTTCTCCAAGCCTAGCTGCCCATGGTAGATGAGCAGCGATTGGCTGCCGGCGTCCAATCCCGTAAATCTATTCTTAGCTCAGTGCGCGCCGCGTACGAATAAGTGGCGACCCAAAAGAATCGGCGAAAACGAACGCTGTGCCTCGCCGACGCGAAGGCCTTTAGAATAGAAATACTCTGGACGAGAAACTACCACAGATTTCGAGTCAAAACTTGCAATGATTGCAATAGTCATCGCAGTGAGGTTAGAAAGTAATCCTCATCGGCGGAGGTCACCGTGGGTACACGAAAAAAAAATAAAACTTAAATCCTCTTTACCAACATTTTGAAAAATACAAATACGAAAATTGCGACTAATTATCATAAAAACCAAAATTTTTATCGCTGGGAAAGAAACTAGAATACATCCGTTTGTTTTCGCCGATTCTTTTGGGTCGCCACTTACAGTATTCGTACGCGGCGCGCACTCAGCTAAGAACCGCTTTACGGGATTGGACGCCGGCAGCCAATCGCTGCTCATCTACCGTGGGCAGCTAGGCTTGGAGGAACTCTCCAGTGCACAGAAACTCTGAGAGCACTATAGTGACCAGCGTCTGCATTCTAATGCAAGTATTGCACCGTGTTAAAGAGGTGAAGCAGTGGAATATGGACTGAGTAGGGGGGGGGGGGACTTTAAAGAAAGTGCGGTTTTAATACTTCTGCTCCTCCCGCAGCTGCTGCACCCTGAACCGCCCTTGGGCTGGCCACTCCCCTCCCATTCGATCCGCGCCGGAAGACCTTCTCCGACTCCCTCCACGCCCACACCTCCGCGACGGCGCCTCCTTAAAATTTCCCCCTCCGCAGAACCCTTCCCCGCTTCCCAGGGTCCATACACACACTCACTCACCCCCTCGACCCGCCCTACCACCACCCCTTGTCCGCGTCGCCCTCCTGCCTCGCCTGAAGGGTCTTCAATTAAGGCTTCACTTCATGGCGGACGAAGAAAACAGCTCCCCCTTTACTTACACGGATATGACCCCTTCTCGCCTCCTCTCTACCCAAGCGCCGTCAAGACCACGGGGGTGGCGGGGTGGAGAGGGGGAGGAGGAGGCCTTATGCGATGTGCTCATCTCTCCTCTGAAACCCTTAACTCTCTCCCTGACCAAACTACGCCACCAGCAAATGGATATGATGCCCGATTCAAAACATCGTGATACGATGCTCGGATCGAGCATCGAAAACAAAAGTGAGCATCATGACGCAAAAAAATTCGAGTCGCATCGATTTGGATTTTTTGAAACTACATGATTATTACACGTACGGATTGAATTCTTAAATGCTGATGCATTTCAAGCATTTTGAAAGGCTTGATTAAATACTGTAATGATGGTTTTCTTTAAAAATTAAATTAAATTATACGGCGATTGCATGTATGTTTAATAACGCATGTACAGCATTGAATATAATCCTTGTCTAAGTCACGTAACTGCTTACTTCTACAAGGCCCACCGCCCCAGCTTTTTTTTAAATCCAGCCCTTCAAAAAGCTTTAAATACGTCAACATTTTAGAATTCAATGCGTACGTGTAATAATCATGTATTTTCAAACCGCCCACTTGTTATTGATTAAGAGTTTGGGTTTGGCAAAATATATCAGACTGCTTGTGATTTAATGGAAGCGTTAAAAATGGAAGAATTTACCAACTTAAGTTTTCACACCGAGAAAACATTTAACAATACATTATAAATCCGAGTCTTGGAGCGGCGCTCAAGTGAAAACAATGAGACATACGGTACTACCGCAAGAAACTACATCTCCGACATCCGGAGGATTGATTTCTCATTAAATCCGGAGGATTGATTTCTCATTAAAATTTATCAACTTCATATTTATCAGGCCAATCCCGAGTCTAATTAATAATATATCATTCAACGGCGTTTCGTAGCCATTATTATAAATAGGAGCACTCACGTGACAGTGCTGTATATTCGTGATAAAACATAAATGTAATCGCGCAATAAAGTAATTGATTTTTTAAAGAAATCCATCACCATAGTTTTTAATCCAGCCTTTCAATTTGCATGAAACACGTCAAAATATAAGAATTAAATGCGTACGTGTAATATTCATGTAGTTTCAAAAATTCCAATTCACATAGCAATAATGCCAAGATGTCTCGAGTCACACGGTGGCACACCGCCCGTACATCAAATGCTGATGCATCACAATTTCAAACCACTCTCAACTCATGCACTCCGCGAGAGAATCTCTTCCCCACACCGCCAACCAAAACCTCGCCCCCATTTGCAGAAAACCGCCACACGCCTATTTTTTTTCTTCCGCCACGACCGCCCTTCCCATTGGCCACCGCCAAGCCCCCCTCTCAACCTCCCTAACCCGTCCCGGCCCCGCACCTTTTGGTTGGCATCAATCTTCACGCAATCTCTTCCTCGGGCACGTCCTCCCGGGAGAGCCTCCGCCATACTACCCCCATACTCTCTTCTCCCCCCCGACGACTCGCTCATTCTCCACGGCCACGACAGACCTCGCGCACGTAAGCCATTAGCGCCAGATAAAAGAAAGTCTCCTGGGAGGGAGAGATGAGGAAGGGTGGAAGGATGAGGTTAAAGAGGAGGGAGGGGAGGTCATGAGGGCAGGTGGGAGAGCGAGTGGGGGTGAAAAAAGTTTCCGAACGAAAAAACCCCGTTAGGGAGAGAGAGAGGGGAAACAGAAAGGAAAAATGTAACTTATTTAAAACTGAGAGCGGTAAGAATTCATTACTGACCTTTCTCGACGGCGTATCATTCTGCCTTTCTTATTAGGAGAAGAAAAAACAAGACCCTTCCTTCCGAAACAGATTATTTTTATCGTCATCATTCGGTATTCCAAGTTTTTTTTTCCAGGCTCCAACTTAACTTTCAATTTTCGAGGTCATCTTTAAACTTGCCAACAGTCATCAAACATCAGTTTTTCCTAAGCCCCGCATTCTGTGTGTCTCTTATGTCAGGGGGAGAAAACTCGCCACGTAACAAACGTTTTCATTAGCCAGGATTCGCATCCGGATCCACGAATCTAGAACTATTAACAATTCGTCTAACCCCAAGACAAATTTCGGGCCTGGAGGTTTTGAAAACTACAATTCTTCACCTCCAGCCTACACTGTAGCACAGTTGGCGTTGTCGTGTTTACAAGCCGCAGTCGTGAGATATTGATCACAAAATTATCGCCTTGGAAACGTAGAACTTTTAAAATTATGCAATTCTGGGGGATGATAATGGCAAAAGTGACAAAAAGAGGAATATTAGGCGTAGTGTGGTGAGATTTCAAAATAATGAAGAACAGAAATGGCAATTTTCCACAAAATAAATAAATTCAATTTGACGATTTTTCGACATTCAGCAAAATTACATCAAAACCATAGTTGTATTAAATGTATTTATCTAGTGGGAAATGACTATTTCTTTCCTTTTATACAAAAACTATGTTGGTTGCATGAGCAGGCGGGTGGAAAGATGCACGATGTTGCATGCATTGCACATCAGTCATTTTTCTCCTTTTCTTGCCCAGAATTCTCTCCACTATCGCCCACTTCAACATGCCTTCACCTCTCAACAGATTCCCCATCCAACTTTACTATCTTCTTCGAATCTCCATCACCAACCCAATCATATCCAGTAGTTCGTTGTTCGTCTACCTACCTACCCAGCTCAACCCTCACAATCAATCAATGAACACACATAAATTGGGTCAATCTGACGAAATCTATTTCATTTAATTCCCACGTCCAAGAGCAGTTTTTACTCCAAGTCATTTATTAGCTCTTGCCAAGAAAATTTTTGAGTCCGCAGTCCATTTTTAATCATGGAGGTAGCTAATCTTGAACCACCTCATACAGAACTAACTTTATCTTAAATAACTTGAGTTTACCTGAGATTTTTCCTTCCTCAAAATTTTCCCCAACCTACTAAGGCAGATTCTGATTGGTCAACTTAGGGAATACCTAACTCTTTTTCGCGATTACCCCGCATGAGGACATAAAAATCCAAACGAAAGTATCTTTTGCGTAAAATTCGTCTTGTGCGATGAACTTGGGCTCACATGCTCAAGTTCAGCAGTCATAAGTCAAGTTTCGAAAATGATATTCGAATGCTTATAATGATCACCGACCTTTATTCTGGATGCATGATGAGAGTATTAGAATTACCGTCACCAGTAACAGAAAAATGCGGTCAACACGGCTGGGGGTGCTTCGTTGCCAAAGTAGCTTACCTGCAAAAAGAAGAAAACACATTAATTAATTTGAAAAATGGCTCACCATCGTTAATTATAACTAACAAATTTACTCATTTCCTTAGGTTACATGGTGTGTGGTAGCTCGATGTAAATTTCTCAAAAGAGGTTTCTTAACCGTATGGGAATATTCACATTCAAAGAATTTTTCATTAAATTACCTCGAATATATCCTCCCAAGCTACTCAATTTCAATCACGAAATATGCACTGAACGGAGGAATATATATCTTGTGTTAAGCATCGGGATGTCGCCGTATTTCGAACGTGTTAACGAAATCCTCAATCAACATGTCTCCAATGTTTCGGTAGAAATTAAGCATCTAATGCAAGCGGGGAAGAGGAAGAAAGGAAATGTTCAAGAATGTGATAGAGGGATGGAGGTTGGGGAAGGGGAAGAAGGACAATAGGTTTTATGGACAGGATGAAGAAGGGTAGATCTTATTCTGAGGTGAAAAACAATACAATAGAGCGAGATAGGCCCCTGAAAGTGTAGAAAACCGGGAGGAGATTCTCCGACATGCAACAAGGTCTACCTTTACTAATAGAATTATTGAAAAAAATATGTTGGACTCATCGATTTCCACCGAGACGCGCCTGAGATTTTCTATATTGTGTAACCTCATGTCAATTGATACTAAATCTATGGCATTCGATTGTTTTCAAGCCAATATTGTATTATTACGATTTGAAGTTAAGTTCCGAAAATGCTCCACGGAAAAAAAACGACCCAAAGAAAAAATGGCGCAATATGGAGCATTTTCGAGGTGACTGGTTCTTCCTCCGACAATTCGGACCAGGTCCAGAGTCATCAAGTCCGCATGAGCAGGTTTCCACCGATAAGCGTTTTCTCCTCGATCCGTCGCCGTTTTCGATTTACTGCAGAATAAAACTCGAGAGAAGTCATCCGGAAATATTCGTTTCACCAAACTTATTTGAAATATTATTTTCGTCCGTCGCTATTTAACCGGAGCGAATTGGATGCGAAACAGCCTACTTTTTTGCGCATTGGAAAATTTTAATTACGATAACACGCAGCGTCGAATGGAGTTATTAATATCCAAGGGCATGAATATGGCCTTTTGGCACCATAATTTGAGCGGGGAAAATAAATTAGAGGGTGAAACAACATTAGGGCTGCAATGTAAGTATATTATGCGATTGTCGGCCCCGGTGGCGTCGGGGTAAAGTCCTAGCCTGCTAACTCGAGGGTCGCGGGTTCGAGTCCCGCCAGGGTAGAATATTATCTGCACAGGACATGGATGTCAGTGTTTCGTCCGTTGTTACTGTTGTTCCCCCGACGTAAAATGGCCTAATGTGCTGTATTCGGGACAGTGAAAATAAATAAAATAAAATAAAAATTCGTGCTATTCGCCGTTACTTGGGTACTCTACTCGCTGATTGGTACGTTTTTGGACAGCCTCAGATTTATAAGTTTCACAGGCAGAGCTGTAATTCATACACAGTCAAGTGTTTAAGTGTTGCCGATCAACACCCCTTTGCTAACGTATAGCTGAATCAACTGACGGGCAGGTGACCTCCAGAAAACCTTAAGTATCACAAACTCGGCATCCTAAGTAACGAGTCCGATGCAATGATCAATGGTCTACGAAATGAAAACTTACCGTGAAATAAAGTTATCACAGTAGCGGCACCATTTAGAAATAATTACATACGTTCCCGCTGTGACTAGTATAAAAATACATTTAAAATCCCGCGCACTCTCCCATGGTATGGGATTCTTGTGCGGAATATTTTAGAACCTTCATATCTCTCTTTGGATAAAAAAGACACTTAGGAAAGTGTCATACGAAGCATTTATATATACAAATACTGCATCATTATTTTCATCTATTCGAAAACACTTTCACAAAAAGCATAAAGATGATAAAATGTTTCCTCTACACATTTTTTTTATTTTAAAAAGGAAATACTCGATGTAAATAGAACCCTGAAGGCTTAGCAAACAGGGAGGAGATTCCCCATTTTTGTTCTGAGGAACAGCTATTAGGACGAAATATTTGCTCCATCGTGACTCATAACGAAACTCTAATATGGATTTCAACACTACATGGGTCGAATGAAATGTGAGCGTTGAGAAGAACGCTTGTGTGTGAGATGGGTAACTAGGAAGGTGGACGATGCAATCGCGCGTGTTTGGAGAGGAAAGAAAGTGAATGGCGAAGATTAGGACAAATCAAAGGAGTGGTAGGTACGTACTCGTGGGATGACAGGTGGAGGCATACAACATTGGGTGAAGATAGATCGCTTGGTGAACAAGGAAATAAGGACGGAAGATGATAGGCATTTTTGACGACGGAAGGAGAAGCAGAAAGTATGATTAGATACGTGAAACTTAAAGGAAAGTTAGTAACTTGTAGGCAGATGAAATTCATGATTATGAGCTCAAAGGCTTCCGCGGAGTCGTTCATATGATATTGAAGACTTTTCGGGTTCTCTTCCGCGTGTTTCCATGGTCGTAGACGTAGTCTTTTTCGAAATTCATGATTTTTTTCAAAGTATTCTACCGGTAAAAATATGTTTTGTGGAATCTCAGAGAATCTTCTCCCGGATCTCTACATTTTCAGGTCCCTATCTCGCTCTAGTATTTCCTTTTTCGCTTCAGAATACATAATACCTTTCTTCATCCTCTTCCCCGCTTGCCCAACATCCTTCCCTCTATCACATTCTAGAGCAACCCCTCGCCCCGTATTACATCCTCCAGCCACCTACTCTGCCGATTTCGAATTTCACCCAAAAGTTTTCTTTCCTCACCCACCACCTCAAGCACTTCTTCGTTATTCTTCCTCTCCGTCCACCTCACCTTCTCCATCCTTCTCCACACCCTCATCTCAAATGCCTGCAGCCTATTCTCGTCCTCCTTTCTGAGAGTCCGTATTACTACTCCATACATATCAAGCTCTTTACCAGCCTCTTCTTCACATTCTAATCCAATGTCCTTCTTTCTATTACTGAACGCCTCCTTAGCTAATGCTATTCTCTTCCGCATATCTTTGTTACTATGACATACTACCTAAGTAATTAAAATGCTCTACTTGCTCTAGTTCGTGTCTTCCAACTTTTATGACAAGTCTCGCTTTCTTTGTCCTAGATAATCTCATTACTTTTTTTCTTAAGAAAGCTAACAGAAATTTGAAGGAAGGATAGTAACTAGCAGGGAGATAAAATTCAGGATGAGGAATTCCAAAAAACAAACAATTATCAACTGATAGAATAAACAATGAATGAACTTGTTATGCAGAGACAAATTGCAAGTAAAATTCACAAACAAGTTGTATTCTTAAGGATCCAACACCTCCCTCACAACCCCTTCGCCTCTAGACTACGCCTTTTCAATCACCCTGTACACACATATTGGATAAAGAAACACTTTACATCGGGGGAAAAGAAAAATCTCCCGGGGTAAGATCTAGATGCAGGGGACGAATCACGATAGGCCATTTCGCCTAGCGACAATGGGGAACCTTTTCGAAAAATTCAAATTACTCTCTACTCTCGAAGTTCTTCCGACCGAGAGCAATGGAAACATCCCCGTCCCCAGAATTTTTTCTTACTTCCTTTCCTGGTAATGTATGCGTGGCGAATTACAAAGAATTCCACTGACTCACCATGATATTTAATCGGAGGTGTTTACCCGAGGACGCCATTTCTCCGGTGAAATTTATTTGGTAAATACGAATTAAATACACCATACACTGAAAAGTTACGGTCAATATTTGCGGAGGGAAGTACGAATCACACCGGGGATCGGAATATATAGACGAGGAGGGCTTGGCAATTCGCATGACGACAGCACACATCTCAAATACGGACGCATGAAACATATCACATACTATGTCCTCGGGCTAAATCACAATTTGCCCAAATGGACATGCAAATATGCCATTAACTCTAACCAAATTATTTTTGATTTTAAGGTTCGCATCCACCACAAATTTTAGGTACGATCTAATTCATCATCATTGGTTGTCCAATCCTAAGATTGGTTGAAAAAAACACTCCACGCTTCCCTATCTAATGCTAGTTTCTTTACCTCCTGGTATCTCTTCCTAGGTACTTTTCTCTTTATTCGGTCATTATTCCTGGGTCTTCCTCTGGGGACTTTTCCCTCTATTTATCTTCAATTATGTTCCTCACAAACCCATTGTCTCAAGGTGGGTCCAATCCACCTCGTTCTTCTTTTCTTTATGGTGTTCCATATGGTCCTTTCCTCTTCTACTCTTCTGTACACTTCACCATTTCTTATTTTGTCCGTCCATTTTATCTTCAGCATCCTCCTCCAGCAGCAGATTTCGAAGGCTTCGATCATTTTCTGGTCAGCATTTCCAATGGTCCATGCTTCCGATCTATAGGGTGCTACGCTCCGCACGAAGGTTTTCACGTACTGTTTCCTGGTTTGTAGTCCAATCTTCTATGAGCAGAGCAGTTGTCATTTTACATGAACGCCCCTTCCTTGGGTTATTCTCCTCTTGATGTCCGTTGTACTTCTTCCATCCAACGTGATGGTTCTTTCGAGATAGGTGAAGGAATCCACTTGCTCTAATTTCTCTCCACTTAGGGTGATCCCAGCATTCATCTTCTCTCTTCCGCATAGTAGGTACGATTTAATTGTATGGAGTGAATTCAAGGATCATCTCGGATTGATATGGTGTGGTAACTGAAGTACTGGCTTCCAATTTCGAGGGCATAAAGAGGGATCACATATTCTCTTTTACCTGTAACTTTCACATAGCTAGCGTCCCAAAAAAGTTCCCTGCCAAACGTCCTAACTACGGCTCGCATAATAGTAAATATACAGTAGAAAGCGCCACGCTCTATATGAAGAGTTTTCACCAGTCGATAGAAGAGTACCAGGCATGAAATAACGAAATTAGAGGAAAAGAATTCGGCGAAAAGTAGGTGTTTTTAGGAATGGCAATTCGTTCTGTTTCTAGTGCATTACCATGAGCAGTGAGTGGGAAGAAGAACTTCTTTCACCAACATAATTGACAAGGTATGATTCTAATTCAGCCACTTTAGTCTGCTATCCAGTATTCATTGGACTATAAGGTATGTATTGCACACAGGCTAGATCCTCCACTACGTTATTCGAATCATCACTATTTTCTGTTCTTCCAGACATGGTAGCTTCTGATCGATCTTTCCTATTCTTCTGTACCACTTCTAATGGTGGCATTACATTATTACACGTTTCTATTCAGCGCAGCATGCCTATCTCTCCTTCACACAAAATGCCAATCCTCGTCCCCACTAGGTTAAAACAAATAGAGCAACTCCTATAGTGAGGAACGGAAGGCAGAACTTTTCCTATTTATAATGGATTCAGAATATCTGCACGATGAACACAAAGATAGAGTAACCACGTACTTACTACGCATCAAGGGCACCCATGTATCGAGAGCTTGGCAGGAATGAAAGAGCTCAGGGCATTGAATTTGCGACGGTAGAGCAGCTCTCACGGTCAAACTCGTGGTGTACAATAAGTCTTTCCCTTTGAAGCACAGCATTGAATCATAAAATCTAAGGTTTACGTTTCATTTCCGGGAAAACTATGGGAGTCCAGCACTAGCCACCACGATGTATAACTCTGGCGGACAGTTTCGCTCCATCATTGATCCGTTGTAAATTTGATGAACACATTAAATTGAAGAGAAATAGACTTTTAAGGCCTGCAGCGGGACACTCCACGGTCGAAAGGCAAAGCAGACGTAACAAAATACATGGATATACAAGAAGAATTGAAATGGAATGCAAGGGCCATCAGAGAGGAGTGGAAAAGCTGGGGAGATTCATCAAATAAATCCTCGGGAGTCGAGATAAAAATCTGTTTCAACACTCCGCTACAGTCAGATACACTACCCACGCCACTCGCCGGGGCGTGCCGTAGGCGAAATATAATAATTGTTATTCTGCCTCGCCACGATTCGTGAAAAAAAATCATAGCGCGAAATGCATCTTGGAAATCATCACTCGGCAAGATGGCCTGGAAAGCCACTAATAAGAACCTCCGGGCCCGCCTTCCCCTGCCGGCAAACCTATTGAAATTCGGTCGGGCTTCCTGAATCCACTTCCTCTTTAATTTGGGCGCCACGAAGAGAGAACCCTGGGGGATCTCCCGGTCCCTGGGAGACGGAGGGAGGGAATGCGCCCCCGTGCACCGCGGAAATAACAACCTTCGTGCAGAGCAGCGATAAGGTAATTTGCGAGAATTCGACCCTGCACCGGATTCCGGGATACCACACTCCTCGCGAACGGGAAGGGGAGAATCACAATTTTTTGTCGGATACGCAAGCGGAAACGGACCCGACTGCCCGAATTATAACAGCACGAAATTAAAATCCACCACCGCCGAACGAACTGCGAGCTCTCTCGCGGTTTTTCTTTTATCACTTTCGTGGAGAATGTAAACGAATTCGCGCCTTCAAAAATGAAACAAAAACTAAAAAAAAGTGACACCTACCCAGGAAAGCTGAAAATCCGGGGTTTCTCTCCCATCTACTTCCTTTTTAATCCGGCCAATCTCGTAGCACGGCGCGAGATATGCTTTTTTATCTTTTATCAATGCTTTCTACACACGGAACGGGGAAGTCCCGCTTCGGTCATCATCTTTTCGCGACGGTGTTAGGGGTGGCTGATTAAATTACTTTCCGAGTACCTACCTTGCTGTGGAGGGGAAATCAATCGTTCCATGAGTTTCCGCGATCCTAAGAAGAAGCCTCTCCGTTTGAAGGAGACCGCATATTAAGTAAACTACGGAGTATGCGAAGAAAAGCATTTCTTAAGAGAGAGGAATCGTTGAGAGGCACTCTATGAGCAGAAGCATAAATTAAAGGTTACTTAAGGAGAAAAGGCGAAACCTGGTTGGAGAGGAGAGGAAGCTGATGGCGGAGGTTCGGAGGAGGCAGAAGAGACGGAAGACGTTTTGAAAAGAGAGGTGTTGAAGAGGGTAATAGATAGGAGAATACTGGGGAATCGTAGAAGAGGAATGAAGAGGATAGGAATTCTGGACGAAATAAGAGGAGGATGACGATATGAGGATATTAAGAGGTATCCACTGGTGGATCACGTACAGTTGGAAAAGCAGAATGATAAGCCAGACATTACGATGTAGGAATGGGTACAGTCTATTAACCTATCAATCAGCTGGGAAATGATGGAATAATTAAAATTGAAAGGTTAACAGAAAAGGCGGATGCATCGAAGTATTTTATCTCAAGCTCACTCCAGAGCACATTAATCACAACCAGCTGTGAAGAGAGCTGTCTTGCACGCATGGTTTGAAACAAATGATAGAGGGGAGAACACTGGAGAAGCGAGGAAGTCGAAGAAAAAGGGTACTGGACGAAATTAGAAGAGGGAGACGATACGTGGATTTTAGGAGGGATCTAATGGTGGATTGTCTACAAGAGGAAAAACAGAACGTAATGCCAGGAATTAGGACATTAGGATAAGTACTATCCAAAAACCTACCAATCAGATTGTAGAATACTCAAATTAATGAAAGGTGAAAACTCATAGTTGCGAGCAGTAGAGTTACGACGAGAAAGATATGGAATTCAGATGAAGATAAAAATATTTTCCACAAGTACAAAAGAGAGAGTAAACGTAAATATGCACCTACACTTTAGCAAAACATAACTACACGAGAAAGGTGGAACAGCGTACTTTCCCTGGTCGGAACAAACAATTAAAAAAAAAATTTTTTTCTCACACTCCCGAAAACAGCACAATAAAGACCTTTAACATCGGGTGATTAACAATTAACAATAGACAAACAGCAACACCCATGTCCTAAGTGGTGAAAAACCACCCAGGCGGGACTCGAACCCGCGACCCTCGGACTGGCAAGCAAGGCCTTAACCCCGCCGCCACCGTAAATTAATTATTAATTTAATAAAATAAAATAAACAATTAAGAAAATTACATGAAATCTTAATGAGCATGATGTCTGAGCAAATGTGAAGAGCAAATTTTAAAACGAAGGAATACATATTATTAAAAACAGATAACTCAGGGTGTCCCCATAACGGGCGTCCAAAATTACTTCACGGATCTGCGGCCAAACACCTCTGTAGTCATCAGCGTGGCTCACCTGAGTTAAGATCAGAAGCCACTGATGTAAGCGCTTCCCACCCAGAAGGGCACTTAATCCAATTCCTCAAAATCAATGCCCTGATTAGAATCAGTTACCTTCACCATGAGATGAAATGAGCTTTCTCGCCACTTGCTATTATCCCAAATTCTATTCAATACATGTACATTGTTTCGATTATGTCTCCATCGTAGCTCACATCAATCCGTACGATAAGCTGAGAAGGTATTAAAACAGAGGCTTGACTGCACTTGAATATACGCTTCAAACTAGTAATCTATGGAACGAGGCGAAGCATGGGTCGGGAACTTGCGAAGGGAGGTTGTACGTAGACAGGAGGTGTTGGTTGGATGTGGGTGTGGAGAATGATGGGGAGTGTGAGCTGGGTTGCGAGGAAAAACGAGTTGGTGGCGGAGGTTGGAGGCGGTTTGTAACGAATAAGATGATTTTATTAGTGTTTTCTCGACTTATCGTTGTAATGCGTACGTAATCATCATATATTCTTGACTATACCACTTTTTAGATAGTTCTCATGGTGCCTGCGTTTTGTAGGAACATGAATTGGGTGTCGATATTTTATATATCGTATCCCGCAAACATCTATATGGTCATGTCCTCAAAAGTGGCATTTCATGGAGCAGTGGGACCTTCTTCAGGACCAGACAACCCCTGTTCATGTAGTTTAAGAACCAGTGGCCAGAGATTGACAAAAATAGATTTGAGAACTGGCTTACGGATTCTCAAATGTCCTTATATTTGAAACGCAATACAGAGACAATATCTCAGTTTATAATAAGTGAAATAGAAATAAGTAATTGGTCTCAATATAAAGGAACTGTTTTTCAAATATTACAATTTCAATATAAAATTATCCTAGGAGAAACAGCCAAGAGATGATTACCTGGGGTTTATGGAGCTCTGCATGATATTCATTGGACACTTCCCCCCTTAAGGCATACACTTTCTGGATCCAGGTGCTGAAAATGAGGCCCGTTGGATGGCTTTTTACAGCTTGAAAATGTTTATGTTTAGAAGACAGTTCCGCGTTTCTAAGCATCAAGTGGAGGGCATCCGCAGGTTTTTCGTTTTCACAGTACTTCATTACGTTCAAGCTTAGTTTTCGTACCATTACCAGTTTAAGCTGTTATGCAGGAATTCAATTTTCTTAGGAACATGTGTGAATATAAGTCCCAAGATCCAGTGATTTCGGCAGCAGCCGTGAAGGATATCTGTAATCATTTATAGTACTTTGGTGATGAATTAGTCGCACTGGCACTCTTTGACTCGTCTCGATCAGTAGAAATAAAAATGTTAGCTGCCCTTTACGACAGTGAAAATGCTAGCGATGATGACATTACGCGTCCTCATTTGAAGCCTTCCGATTGTCCTAATAACATCCATCGGATTTTGTCTCCCCTCATTCATTAAAGATACGGGAAATATTTGGAGTGAAGGCAGGGTTTTTAGAAGTCGATTCTTCTTTATGGGACGGTCACGAAGAGTTCAAGCAAGCATATTCGGTGTTGAACTCTCTTACCGTTGTCAACGAACGTGGCTGAAAGAGCCGTCGCCCTAGCCTCAAATTTAATGAACAAAATAACAAAAGATGAGAAACAGAAGCAATATTGTTATCGGGTCATTACAGAAAAACACCCTGATACAAACTAATGTACGATGAAAAAATTAAAGCTTCAAGACCTTACATTTTCGATACTTTGAAATTTTGGTCCACCCTAGTCTAGGTGCCTCAGGTCCTCCTCGGGGGACCTCCACCGTAACTCACTCTATCTATCTATTGTAAAAATGATCATCCCGATTTCCCAGTGGTTTATTTATGCTCCCAGATAAAAGTGTCATATTTAGGATACGGGTACCCCTTGATAAAGGTCTTCTATTTATATTCTGAAAATTTCAAGTTGATGACACAAGTTTTTGGCAAAACAATCTGGGGTCGGAAATAATGAACAATTCGAACGGTCGAGCGGGTGAGATGCGTCGCCATAAGAATGGCGGGTCATTCATAGGAGAGAGAACGGAAGAATATGCCAGAAATTAGGACATAAGGATAAGTACTGTCCGAAAAACTAACAAACAGCTGGTGGAATACTCGAATTAAATGAAACCCTTTAAAATCTGCTGTAGCAGTGGAACGGCAGAGCTCTGTGAGTTACAGATGGGCACCCTCTATTCTAGAACAAATCCCCCCTTCACCCGAGACTCACTCGTTCGTGAAGCTTGGCGAAAAACTTCCGGAATGGTAGCGATTATAATTCACGAAAAGGAATAGCATGGGGCGAAAACAACAGCTTAAACGGGGAGAAGGGGAGGGTGAGGACTGTTCCCGTGGGAAGTCTGGATGGATAAAAAGCCACAAAAGGTTCGAATTTATCGGGTTCACAAAACCACCCCACCCCCAGAGAATGGCCATTAGAAGCGGGAAGAGGTGCTTTAAGATCCTCACAGACACTAGTCAGAATTTATGCCATGGGTCTTTCATTCCATTATTAAGTCACGCCGCCGGGGCGTGGGAAGGAGAGGATAGCGTGACGGCTAAAGGCGCGGGCCTAGACGGAACAGACTTGATGTCGGGCTCAGCGAGACGTGCAGCTCGGACCCGTCTTTACTTTACGCTCGCCTCGTTCTGAAAAATGCGCTCTCTCCTCTTCCTCCGGGATTCTCACGTGTTGCGCTTCGGCACTCGCATTCAATGGGGTAGGAAATTGACGTATTTTCGCGCCATAATTCAATCCGCCTGGCCGGAAGAAATGTACGAGGAAAAAAAAGGAGACGAATTTTACTGGGCGACATGGTCAAGGTAATGGCTCCATTAATCTACGAAGAGAATACGTGCTTCTGACAGTGCAAGCAATTTGACCGTGTAAGTAATTCAGATCATTCGGATCTGTCGTGATAGCGGCTTCGGAATTCGACCGCCAGTGCTTACGTTAAGAAATGAATCAATTGAAAATGGAGAACATTAGTCCACTATCGAAGGGAGCTTACATTAATAGTACAGGAGACGCAATAACTTACTTCATTCAGTCACTCACGTGGAATCCTGCAAACCGGCTGCTAACAACACCACGCGATACGCTTAAAAATACCCACCACAATGTATATACTAGGTTCAAAATCTCGAGAGGCTTTTGGACACGAACTGCCAAACTCGATTCCGAGAATGAATTGATCAGATCTTTCCTAATACCACAGGAGGCTTAAGGGAGGGTGTTCACACTCCAGCGGGAATTCCATTTGTAGTCGAGCTACATGCTTCGTGATCTCTAACCTTACTATTAAATTACTGTGCACTGAACACCGTTCTTGATCGGATATACAAGTAAATATGAATCGTATTTTCGATAAACTCGGGAGAGAATAGTGGAGATGAGAGCTATGCACAGTAATATTAGCTCTCCGAAAATTGTGACACCAACAAGTTTATTCAGGTATCAAGGAGCAGGAGAGGTAAATGATATCAATTAACTTAGGTGACATGCATAACGGACAGGGAAGTTTCGACGTTGTAGTCAAGAATAACACTTGATCAGCTCAAAATAGCTTCAATATACTGCGGGATGTAATCACAGCTCAATTCTGGTAGAATAATAGCAGGAATACGATGTATTCATTACCTTCTCGTACAATACCAAACACGGCTGTGAAATCGTAAATGGAAATCTACGAACAACAAAAAATGGACATCAACGTTTGTATAGGACTAATGGGGAGATGGGCGAACGGAAAAATGAAAGAAAAGGAGTGAAACTAACATTACGGAAGTTTGCAAATGGAAGATTAAAAAAAAACAGTGACCTTTGCCATTATTGTCACGAGCATAATTTCAACAACATTTCAGGCCAACTGACCACCAGGGACGACACCGGAGTAGCACCATCACAGGAACCAGCTCCGGCATTTACCTCATTACAAGGCAAACACGGAATGGGGGGGGAGGAAACAAAACGCCACACATTCAGATGTCCGACATGATGACACAAAGAAACTCCACGAAAAGACCTTTGCCTCGGCTTGCAAAGGATGAAACACCAATTTGCGTTATTCGCTAATAGGCGTGGATTTTTATAGAGGATCTCGCTCCCCTTTGGAGTAAAGGGCTTACTCACACACACACACACACAAAACCGGGAGCAAAACGACACCATCCGTCAGCATGAGAACACGAAACCTTGGCTCACTGTATCCTTCTTTTTTATTCTCCTCCGAGTAATTACGAAAATGGATGAGGATTACTTGGGGCACGAGCGAGGGAGACAGAGGGGGTCGAGGGTGATTATCAGTCGCGGGGGAGCACGGAGGATAATCTGCCCGGGAAGGACGAGACCATTTAGAGGAAGAGGCAAGATCAAAAAAGCCCCGGGAAGCACGCCTAGGTAATTATCGGGGTTCGCGTCTTTTTAGAGGGGAAATTGAATTTGGAAGAGCGCAGGTAGGTAGGTAGGTGGTACGTGGCTCCAGCTCCTCCCTTTATTTTATATGTAGCATACAAAAAAATGAAAGAGGAGCGAAATAGAGAAAGAGAGAAAGAGAGAAAAATACACGGATGGTTTCAAAAAGGAGAGTGGGCAGACTAATTCCCACCCAATCCGTCGGGGATACGTACAGCGGGGGGGGGGGTGTGACACACTTCCGGAAGCACCGTTTGGAAGGGGGGGGGAAACTGGTTAAAGAGGGGGTGACGGGTGGGGTGAAGAATCCCCCGCGTCACTGCCGCCCACTGCAAAACGTCCCCTTCCGAAGCCGAGGGACGCGACGGGCTACCAAGAGCGGACGCGCCCTTTAATCCGAGACAAGGGGAATCCACCCACCCATTCGGGCACTCGCTTTGTTTTTAATCCATTAGATTCATGATTTGTGCATTGGAGCAGTTTGTAGAAGTGCGCTCATCCGTTTGAGATCCTCGCAGAGAGCAGGCTGGGAAGAAACGTGGGAGAAGGAGAAACATGGGTAGAAATAAAGAGACGTATTGAGAGGAGAGCGGGTGGGAAAGAGTCAGACGCAGTAACAGAGAAATCTAATTACATCCCTTTTCGCATTATTAGCTTCTTACCGATGCACAAAACTTTCGTATTTCTTCCCGTAATCACGCCTATCTTTAATCTCCAAGTACAACTGGTATTCACAACGTTTAACGTACACCTCATTAGTTTTTGATCACCAACTGGTCAGTTGTAGATTATAACTTAGCCATCGTTAACTAACGAGCAATCGTACGGCAGAAAACCACTTTAATAAATAGATAACGGTAAGTTAAAATATGAAGAAAAACCAAAATCGATGCAAACTGGGCGTGCACATTACCAATTCCTACCACTGTATAGGACTGTTAGGGTAATAAGTCAGTAACGTGAACGAGGCATTAAGAATTGAGAGAAGGGGACAGGAAGTTTGAGTGATTAAGATCAAAATCAAGACCAAAAAAATGACGATATAATGTGAAACAACAAGGAAAAAAGACAGATACTTAAGTGGAAAGGCAGATAAATATGGGTGTTGTGCGATAGGGATACACAGAGGGAGGAGACAATTTAGACAAGGAGAGAAAAGATAGCTCTTCTGACCAGTAGCTCTGGTCGGAAGAAGTTAATTTATTACCAAATAGTCGAGTACATGAATCCATCTTCATCAATGTGGATTCTACCGGCTGATGGATAAACTTCTAGACAAGCCCGACCTCAACTTACCCCATTCATCTTTAACTTTCCTCCAGTGAAATCAACTTGCTCGGAACTAAAGTGCTGTTAATTGCCTAAATTTAACAACACTAGACCTAATCGAGACGAAAATAAAGAACACATTTATCAGAGGAACATAAATACATTTACAATGAAATTAATACTCATTGGGGTATGATCTTTGATGGGAATTTGAGACAAGCGTCGAATTATAAAACAGGCAATAAAAGATAACGCGAGGCATTCGCCCTGGATCGCAATCATTCACGAAATTCCCA
The DNA here is from genome assembly GCA_963169105.1 of Ceriagrion tenellum. NCBI lineage: Eukaryota > Metazoa > Arthropoda > Insecta > Odonata > Coenagrionidae > Ceriagrion > Ceriagrion tenellum. The sequence continues at coordinate 70,006,826 of OY720635.1, forward strand.
AAAAGCGTCACATGTAAATTAACAGAAGAACGACCTAATACAGTAACATTGACATCACAAAAGGAACACTGGAAGAGAAAGGAAGAAGCGGTGACTCCTACACGAAATAAGACGAGGCATTTGAGGAATTCAAAAGAGATATGAGAGCTAGCAAGATTCCCCAAGAAGAGGGAAAGTAAGATAATATACCAGAATTCAGGATGTTGGGATAAAGATTGTCCAAAAACTTCCCAATCAGCCCGTAGGATACCCAAATGAAAATGAATGAATTTCAAATGGAATATGCGGAATGCGGTATTCATTGGTCGTTCAATCCTAGGATTGGTGGACTGCAGCCCTCCACCCTTCCCTATCTAATTCCACTTCCCTTACCTCCTGGTATCTTTTCCTGTACTTTCCTCTTTATTTAGTCCATTCACTTATTCATGAGTCTTCCTCTGGGGGCTTTCCTCTCTATTTTGCCGTCAATTATGTTCTTCACAAACCCATAGTGTCCCAGGGTATGTCCAATCCACCTGGTTCTTCTTATCTGCATGGTGTTCCATATGGTGCTTTACTCTTCTACTCTTCTGTACACTTCATCATTTCTTATTTTGTCTGTCCATTTTACCTTCAGGATCCTCCTCCAGCACCAGGTTTCGAAGGCTTCTATTATTTTCTGGTCAGCTTCACCAATGGTCCATGCTTCCGATCCATAGAGCGCTACACTCCACACGAATCTTTTCATATACTGTTTCCTGGTTTGTAGTCCCATCTTCTTTGAGCACAGCAGTTGGAATGGAACACGCGGAATGCGGCAGGAAGGGAGAATCATATGACGGAGAGGATCACTAGAGGGAAAGATGGAGAGAAAGGAGGAATAGGGAGCGAAATAAGAGGAGAGAGACCAAGGTGAAGCCACGGAGGATGAGCAAGAGGAAAGCCGTAATAGATACAGAAAGACACCCACGGTAAAGAGTGAAAGAGGAAACAAAGAGGACACAGAGGAGAGAAAGAGAGACCGGTCTCTCCCAACCAACACGCGAATGAAGCCATTCAAACTTAGTTCCGGTTTACATCCTCGCCTCCCCCGGCGGCAGGGGGCAGTTCCGCAAACATAATGACGTAATCGCCCGGGGGATGGAGGGGCAGGAAGGGGGCGGAGGACTAAATAGTGCTTTCTCCCTATGGAGCGGAGGCGGGAGCGTTAAGTCCGTCGGACAGCGGACGGAGGTGTGAGGGCGGACAGGGCTGTAACACGAAAAACCAATGTAAATGCCGCGGACCGCATCCGGACTCGCTTGTCCGTGCGCGCGATGCAGTCGTGGTCAGAGGGGAAAGAGATGAGGATATGTGGACGTTTGAGAACTGACGAGGAAGCGTTGGAGGTGGAGGAGGGGGAGAGGAAACTGGCTGAGAAGATATGTGGGAGGCAACATAAATGGGGAGAGAAAGTGGTGCGATGAGAGGGGAATGGTGGGGCGAATGAGCGTAGATGAGGAAAGAAGAGAAAGGGAAATTAAGATGGTTGGAGCGGTAATCGTGGATTATCGAGTGAATAATTCGATGATTGATGGTTTAGGGAGAAACTATGACATTTGCTAACATAATACTACTGGTAACTTTGCGATTCCACGTATTATACGTGAAATATAGTTAAAGTAGTCTGTAGTGCATGATGCATGTAATAACAACTAATAATCCCTTCCTTATTATGTAGACACTAACCATCTATCTCCATGTGACCCTATTTTCTGGCATGTCTCCCTTAAATATCCTGCCATTAGTCCCCTCATCATACACACTTCGTTTGGACGGAGAAATCTTGATTCGATCACTTTCAATCGAAACATGGCTTTTCTTCAAATTTTATTAATTTTGTGGATCAAATGTTTCTGCCTCAGGTCAGGTCAGGCTTGTGGCCTGCCCGAGAATTTGGTGAAAAACACTGATAGATTCAATAAGGGGTCGCAGGCACGATGAGCTGACAAGGGAAAACGGCCGGTGGGGAAGAAAAGTTAGACCCAACTTAAATTATTGACCAAATATTCAGGTAGGGCCGCACAGTGGCCTGGCGAACTCTTTTTTTTTCAGGTCAAAAGTTGATAAGCTCTTTTACTGTCCTAACAGTTCACGAATTTCACTTTAAATGAGTTGCTTTAGTTATACGTACATGCTTATAGAGTAATTGTGATACTAATTAATTGTAAGATTTTTACATCATAGCTTAATAGACACAATTTTCTTTCCATCCTGCTATACCGTAGTACGGTGGCAAAGGGTGTTTTTTTTGTTTAGCCATTTTTACAGATCGCAATAGATTTTCCTTCAGTGGCTAATTGAAAGTCTACCCTAATCGACCTAATGGCAATGTAACCAAATGAAAGATAAAAATTCAATGAGTATGAGGTAAAATTGCTATTGAAACTACAAATACACAACGCAATAAATGATGCGCTAACTCTTTAAGAGAAGGAACAAAAACTAGAAAAAAACTTCAAAATTGAACCGTAACTAATTTCCCTCAGATTCAGGTGTGTGCATTGGACAATAAATGTGGTGCAGAGGAAAAAAGTCCCGTACATTGTGAAATGATCTTTTATCATCGTTTAAGTTAGATTTTTGAGAGAAGGCTGGGACACAATCAACGTGTACGTGTGACGCGAGACGTTAACGGGACAACGGGAGACGGAGAACGCAAGTCAGCGGTCACAATCGACGTTAACGCGGCCCGGAGTAACAATTGACTAACGCAGGCGCAGCTGAGAGATCAGGTGTAAACAAGTGTGGAAGTAAATAAGTTGTCTTCGCCAAGAGTAATCTTCAACAGTTGGATGTGTCATGTATCTGCCTATAGATGGCTCCCATTCCCGGATTCTCAGGACTATCCTCCTTGGTCCTGGCGTATTATATACGATACACAGAATTTTGAATTTTTTCCCGCTCAGCAACGCAAAATATTGGCAACGCCACTAGTTAAGAGCTTGCTGATAAGTGGCAGCATCATTAAGAACCTTGATTCACAGAGATATTAACTCTGCAAACATGGCTTACAACGTAAAACGTACGTATGAAGAATTTTCCAAAAATAATGCTGGATATATCTCGGGACTGAGGAGGCTATTCTGATTGGTTTTCCGCGTACGGGACACGGGAAGAGATGAAAGTTGCCCATCTCTCGCGTACACGTACTCCCCGTACACGTTGATTGTGTCCGTTTGCTATACTTTCCCGTCAGCCATCTTTTCGCGCATTCCCGTTAACGGCTCACGTTACACGTACACGTTGATTGTGTCCCAGCCTCAAGTTGAACCAAGTCGGAAAATCGAATTTTGACCGGAGAACCGGGGTTTCTAGACCACTGTGGGCCCGCCCAAGGACCCGACAACCAACTGGCAGAGCACGAAAAAATAAATAAAATATGTACATGATGTGGGAAGGAAATTCAGAGGTCTCAAGCAGGTTGGCTGGCTCGTAGCTCTTAATTTTTTTTTAACACGGACGAGGTCTGAGGGAAGAGTCGTGGTGATTGACCAAAAAGGCTGAGGTAATCATCACATGCCCGCGATGAAAAGGCTGGCAAGGAAATGGTAAATACAGGAAATCGCGGTCGCGGCGGGTGCGGTGGGAGTGGGGTTGCAGAGACCAAGCAGGCGATGAAACATAACCACCCTCGCGACTCGCGGAAGCGCGTGTCCGGCTAGAGTGTATTTTTGGAATCGTGTTCCATCCTACGGAGTGATTCGGCCGTGTCTCATTTCATTTTAATGTCCTCCCGCAAATAAAATAAAAGGTTCCAATTTTAGAAGTACCACAGGAAAGAAGGGAGGCTACGAAGAAGAAAAATGACAGCGCGTCTATAGATAAGCAGCAAAACCAACTACAGTAGAGCGTCAAAAATCCGGACGTCAAAAATCCCGACCGTCGGTAATCCGGATTCACATCCGGCGAAAAATAAGTTGATACAATGTACTATCGTTTCCAAAAGTCTGAGTGCATCCACTTTGCCCCATTCTACGGTTTGTACGGTGGGAAAAATCTTGAAATTTGGCACTACTTGCCAAGGTTGGCGCACTATTAAGTCCATCAAGGCAAAATGAAGCAAAATAAATAAATCCAAAAGTCTACAATTAACGAGCCAAGGGTAGAATCGTTTGCCAACATCAGAGGAAACTTACAGCTAGGACACATGTAAAAATGTTCGAAGCAGTTAAGCAATCCGATTGTCCCACTCGCGTTGAAAGTTGCATCCCATATGTTGTCGAACTAAGTGAATGAAGAGGTCACGTGATCGTTTTCTGTACCTTTCGAAATATACACATCATCCACCAACAGCTAACTTAGAAATCGCCATGCGCCAGAACTAAAAAAAAAACAGTTTCAAATTTTCACAATACAAAATTCTCTGAACTGTAAAAAGGCGGGGTTATAACAGATTCCTCAAGGCACGCCAAATCGAACTGGCGTCATGACATCAGCACTGCAATCTCCAGAGTGGACCATTTTCGGCCGAAAAACGTTTCCTTCTCTGCGACATTCAAAGCGACGCTGTTAAGTTCCCAGCGTTTTCTTCTCTGCGGCGCTATACACATACAAGTAAACGCACACACCAAAAGGAATTTCCTCTATAAAAATCTCCGCCTCCGTATCCAATCAAGAAAAATCTTCTGACCCCGTAAAAAGTTACCATTGTTTTACCTCAGGCACATGCCTTATCCCTCAACCTATGCCAGTATTTCAATTTCTCAAGAGATTTTCGGATGGAAACCACCACCCAAGAATAATAAGAGCAAAATAGAGGAACAAACAAAAATGCATCGCCTCAGGCTTGCAGGTGTGTTCCAACTCCGTAGTCATGCGAAAATATTATTCTCCCTTTCCCTCAAGCACCAAGTTCGGACACTGACTCGCATAAACCTCGCAGATGGCCAGATACCGGAGCCGAATAGCACTGAACAACCACATTCCTTACCGCTAGGCAACAAGGCTAGCCACATTTGCGCGCACGGCGAGAAGGAAAGGAAGACGAGATGGTGAGGGAAGAGAAGTGAAGCAAGCTGTAGGAAGGGGGATGAGGGAGAGAAGGGAACATGGGATTCTCTCCCTCTCGTTTCAGGGGCCCAGGGCGAAAGCACAACATTTTAGCCTCACTGAGAACCATCCCTAACCCTTCTCCACTCCTTAACATCTAACCGGCACCCGCTCCTTCACCCAACCAAAATTATACCGCTCACTCCTAGTCCTCGCCAGAAATTGCCCTCCCTTGACCAACCGCATACACCTTGGAGCGTACATTCACGCAAGGATTGATTTACAAGGTTTGTCATTCGAATCCATATTGAAAATAATCCTTGTACTTTTCGACAGTTATTTATTAACATTCAGTTAAACGTACTACGCGTTTCGCAGTTTGCTGCATCTTCATGTACAATTGTTTGGGTGAGGTCAGATACTGTATATAAATAACAGTGGAATGGTACAAGGCTAATTTTCAACATGGTTTCGAATATAATATACTTGCACGAAGTGACGCCTGAAGGTACAAAGAGGTTTTTTATGTTACATTAACAATTTATTAACCATTTATAGAGCAAAAAACGATTTACGGTTCCTTTGGATGGAAAAATACGTACATCTACATCATACCCTGCAAGCCACCCAAAGGGTGAGTGGCAGGGGGTGCTTTCGCACCAGGCATGCATGAATGATAGGGTAAAACACCGACATTACACTAAAACCCGCGCACCACACATGCAAAGCGCCAATTAAAAATCTAATACCCAAGAAACATTCTATCTTCAATCGTTCCTACATGCAAGGGATACAAAGACTACTACTACAGATTCAAAATATCATGCATAAATAAGAACATCAATATTTACATCATGCCTAAATAAGAGAGCAGAATATATAATGAGAAAGATTTACTGCCTGCCTATGTCAATACTCGAACTATTCATGACGACGATCACAGCTGTTATGGTCCCGAATGGTACGCGGAAAAAATGACATTTTATACCTATCGGTTCTACAATCTAGCTCTCTAATTTTATTGGCGCGATCTAATCTGCCGTAGTACGAAGGGGTTAATAGTATGTTTTTTACGTCGTCAGTAAAATGATTTTCCTTAAATTTATTTAGAAGGTTAAGCCTATAATTTAATCTACGCTGTGATAGCGATTCCCATCCTAATTCTTCTAACAGTCCAGACATACTAGCCAACTTATCGTAGCATCGTTTCACAAACCTAGCTCCTCTTCGCTGGACGCGATCTAACTCTGATATCAACCCCGTTTCGTATGGATCCCATACACTAACAGCATATTCCAGATGAGGTCTAACGATTGAAAAATAACAACGTTCTTTCACTTTCTCATCAAACTACAAATCACTTCTCAACATGAAAGCACAGTTCATTCCACTATTTCCTTCATTCGTATCTTTACTTCCCCACCTATTCTCATCTCATCCAACATTATCGTCTTTTAACTTAGGCTATTGACGCTTCGTGACCGTTCTTCCCACAACCAAACCCGTCAGCATTCTGTAATCTCAAATCACAAACCCAATCACTCACTCTTATACTCGGCTTCTCAACTGCTTCATACTATCAATTTTACCCCTTAACCATGCCCAGAACTTTTTCACTCGTTTTCCTTCTTGTGAGGCATTTTAATTTAAATTAATCAGTCTGCTCTCTCCGCCTCAAAGCAGATTAGGCAGAATAAACCTTTGAATAGTAAACATTTTCACAAAAGAGGAAAAAACTCGATATTCCAGAACTCGTTCCGATATCTCCAAAGGAATTCTAAGGTATGTTCACTCTTAAGCTAAGAGGAAACTTTGATGCTACAAATTATTTCATTTCTTGCTGAAAATATAAAAATATCATAGAAAACAACTCAAATATATTTTTTCTAAACAAAGTTGCTAAGCTTTCGCCGAAAATTAACCAGCAAACCGCGTATCACTCCATTCCAGACATTTTACGAGAGCAAAGTTTGATGGGAGGTCATATGGACCCTCATACACCTCCGGTATATGCGGTCTTGACAGGATGGAATGCCGATGACCACGGTGATGGTAGCTGAGGCACGCGCCAAAATACTTACCACCAAAAGGGAGACGACGAGCCCGGTGTTCGCCCATTTCACCCACGAACACATCGCTCCCGTAAATAGGCTCCCGAAGCTATGAATCCCGGTAACTTCACTCTCCCGAGAGCCGGGATCTGCGGCTTAGAAAACGCTACGCGCGCCTGGATATCCGACCCGCTTCATAATGGGATCACAATCGCGGGCTTTAATTCCTCAAACGGCCAGAATCAAAGATTCCAAATCGACTCACGCTGCTCCCTCTACAGTATATGTATCGACCCCCGGTCGGCAATAGACCTCGCTTTGATTCCGACCGCACTCTATGTAGGACAGCGGGGCGTTCATTTGCATGGACCTCGCGCTGCTCGACACGGTGGCTGTAACCTAGTGACGCTGCCGAATCTGTGTGACGCGCCGGCGCGTAGCCATCCCTGGATTTACCTGGAATACATAATCTATGCATGACACAAGCTACGGAAATGCTACTGGATTGAAGATTCTGTGATTTAAAAAAACTTTTATTCATAATCAAACGTATCGGATAATATATTTTCATCGGCATTTATTTCTTCATTTGGTTATTTAGCTCGTCGTTATAATAGAACACATTTAAACTCCAGAACTTATTTAACAATAATTTGGGTTAACTTAAACCTTTTAGTAAATTCGAAACCGATTTGTTCACAGAAGACGTTAGATATATATTGAGAAACCCTGCGTATTATGCTAGGTTTGATCACATTAACAAGATTAGAGAGATAGATTGTCGTACCGATAGATTTAAAACGTCATTTTCCCCGCGTATTATAAGAGAGAATAATAGGCAGCGTAGCAAAGGGATAGGTAGGTGAAATATAGTTAGAGTAGTCTGTAGTGCATGATGCATGAAATAACAACCAATAATCCCTTCCTTATTATGTAGATACTAACCATCTAGCTCCATGTGACCCTATTATATAGCGATCTCCCTTAAATATCCTACTTGCATGTCAATAGTGCACGTTTGGTTATCTTCACCCCCTGCCACACTCCCTCGTGGTGGCTCGCAGGGTATTACGTAGATGTAGATGTAGCTGCTGAACTACAGCAAATTTATTTACGGAACGGCCACCCCAAAAGAAGAAAGCCTTTCTTTAGGGGTGCCTAATTTCTCCCCATTTTTGATTTGTTAAAATATGTGTATATTTCTTTGAAGGCTTCCGCGACTCTTATAATTATTAATGTTGCTCTTTTCAGGTATTTCCGTCGCGTGTTTGGTTTTTTCGACAACAGTTTCTCCCCTCTTCCTGGGGGCGTCTTCAGGTCCGTTGGACTAATTTTGTCAAATGTCCAACGGACCTGAAGACGCCCCCAGGAAGAGGGGAGAAACTGTTGTCGAAAAAACCAAACACGCGACGGAAATACCTGAAAAGAGCAACATTAATATGTGTATATTTATTTGGGTGAAATACATTATAGTGTATTCTTTTTAAAGAAAATCTATCTAAATTACCTCATAGCTGAGTCATCTCAAAAACTTTCGCGGTATAACTATATTATAAAACGTAGATTAAATTATAGGCTTAACCTCCTAATTAAATTTCAGGAAAATCATTTCTCTGATGACGTAAAAAAACATACTATTAACCCCCTCGTACCACGGCAGATTAGATCGCGCCAATAAAATTAGAGAGATACATTGTAGAACCGATAGGTATAAAATATCATTTTTTCCGCGTACCATTCGGGACCATAACAGCTGTGATCGTCGTCATGAATAGTTCGAATTGTGACAATAGGCAGACAGTAAATCTTTCTCTTTATATTCTCTGCGTTCTTATTTATGCAAGATGTAAATATTGATGTTCTTATTTATGCATGATATTTTGAATATGTGGTAGTAGTCTTTGTATCCCTTGAATGTTGGAACGATTGACGATAGAATGTTTCTTGGGTATTAGATTTTTAATTGGCGCTTTGCATGTGTGGTACGCGGGTTTCAATGTAATTTCGGTGTTCTACCGTATCATTCATGCATGCCTGGCGTGGAAGCACCACTTGCCACACACCCTTTGGGTGGCTTGCAGGGTATGACGTAGATGTAGATACTTTTGTACATCATGTCGTCAATGATATAAAATTACCACTCAAACTGAAAAGAAGAAGAGTTTGAAGCATGAAAAACATATGGAACCGAAAAAAAACTAATTTTGAAAGTAACCACAGTTAACATCATTTTTTAAAAAAATTGGGTCCTTTTTCGTCGCTTAAAATTAACCAACAAAATGGAATACTCTAAATTCTAGACATTTCACGATAAATCTATAGCAAATCAATCAATGATATTAATGTTGTAAAAAGTATGAATCTTTCAAACATGTGCATGGATCTCCCGAGAACCGTTTCCTTAGGGTCCACGCGGGTGTTCGGGCACAATCAATAGCACTAAGTGCAAACATCCTAAATTATAAATTACGAATCAATGAATAATAGTACCTTGTGGAATGATCCCACTTTCAATTTGGTTCCACTCAATGCTTGACCGCCGAAAAGAGATGGATTTAACATATTCAACAGGTATACCGTGAGTAAATACAATTTTAAAATTAATGCCTTTCGCTATAATCAGACCATTGCTAATTATAATCTGATGCTTTTTCATATTTCAAATCCAGAAATAATAATATAATTTTCGAGTTAACCATTAAATAGAAATCAGTGGTAGATGGATCACTTATGCGCAATGCATTCAGCACGACGGAGCCAAGCACGAATTATTGGTTAACGCGTAAATCAGGGAGCTTGATTGTTTACAGCCGCGCAAGCTTCTTGATCCGGGTTAATACGAGCTAAATGGATGTGACGCAATGCTTTAAAAGCTGATGACATGAAATTAATTAATTAATAGCCACAAGGAACAACAAGCCAGGTGATTTCCTCCAACTTTAGGTGGGAATTGGAGCCTTTGAAGCAGGGTAAAAGAATAGTTTGCATCTTATCCCGAAACACAGTTATGAGGAGAAATGTCGACTATACAATCGACCACGCCGATTTTGTCCATCCAGGTAAGCTAAGTGCCACCTATGTTACGGTTTGCCATTGCAAAACCTTGGTTTACCAAGGTCATAAGGCAGGAACCACCAGCTAAGCTCAGTTTAGAAAAAAATAAAAAGGTACTCAACAACTCAATATTTTGGTCAAAATAGCGTCCAGTATATCATCGAGGATTTCGTTTGAACGTACAACGGATAGGCGGGATGTACTACGATCGAATGACGGTAAAAGTACACTAAAATTAGCCTCTCCTTCGAAAAATAATTATGGTGAAGATCGCAGTCGAGTGCTATTCGACACGCCTTTGCATCAACGGCTAAGCCAACTGGGAAATTAACTCCAGCGACAATGCAGATTAAGACTACTACTAACTCCTATATCGTTGAAGAAATGACGCTTAACAAAAAAACATCACCCACATTTGTTACAAATTACACATTCGAAGATCAAGGACGAGAAGTTAAAAAAATAAACAATAATTGTACATTATTTCGATGGTCTAGGTCAAATTAATAACGTTGGTTTTCCTTAGCCGACGTTTTGAAATATACTTTATTCCACCTTCAGGGCTCAAAAACAGATCTTTACAAAATTAATTCCATAGGCTACATATTTTGTGGTCTCACTCAATAAACATGCCACCATATTACATATATGTATTGCGCTCTTCATACACGAATGTTTGAATTTCAATAACAATGACAAAAATGCGTGCATGAAGAGATTTGTATTTGTATTTTTGAGTTGAGTATGCCCACAAAAAAATTTGGAATTAAATTTGTAAATGTCCGTTTTCGAGCCCTGAAGATGGAATATTGTGTACTTCAAAACGTCGGCGATGGAAAACTAATGTCAAAAATTTGACCAAAACCCTCGAAATAAGCTGATATTTATTATAAATAACGGAGGTTAATATTTTTCTAAAGTATTCTACCGATCAAGATAGGTTTTGTTGAATTTCAGAGAATCTCCTCACGGTTTTCTACACTTTCAGGGGACTATCTCGCTCTAGTATACCCATTTTCGTCTTAGCGTGAGGTCAATTTTCGGAGCAGTCAAAAAAAGAAACTAATCCAAGCCAAGATAATCCCATCCGATTTCACTCTCTCTCTCTATCTCTCTCTCTTACTTTCACCAACATGAATATCAATCAGATACAAAGATTAGCGGATAAACTGGGAAATAGCGTTGGGAGGAAAAAGCCATCCATGTAGGAAGCATTTCACTATAAGGGCCTTAGAAGTGCCAATTCTACATCCAGTAAGTGCTCTACCGTTTGAACTGTTGGTTTTTGGACAGGGTCTACCATAATTTGCTCCAATAAAGGGTCACTGCACTCCTTCACCCTCTTCAACATTCCGACTCCTCTCAAAACACTTCACATCCCTCTACTCCGTTTATTTTGAATCTCCGCCACCAGTCTCCTCTCCTTCCCAGTAATCTTTCAATCCTCCCGCGTTTGCCTTCCACGCAGCTAACTCTCCATTCTTTTTCTCACGCAAATCTCAAAAGTTACAACGAAAAGCACATCCTCTTTCCGAAAAGTCCGAAGTTCCTGAACCACCCCTCACCAAAACTCCAGTTCCACCGAATATTGTCTTGCACCTTACCTCAGCGTATCTTCTGCTCAACAATGAAGATTCACTTTTATATATGGTCTCATGCGATTTCATTCCGCAACGCAATTAGGATCTTGACTGTGCTTAAAAGGATTTAAGGCGGAAAAAAAGACCGAACCACGTAAGACGTTAACATACGCGAAACACACCAAATTAAGTTTTCATTCACGACACGCCTCGTGACACGGTATAGATTGCACTCTTCACTCTGGGTGGATGGAATTGTTAGCGGCAGTTTAAACTTGAGTCAACGGATGCAGATAGCCCGTCGCTAGCGCTGCTGGTGAACAGAATTGTTAGCGCCGGCCCATAAAGTGGGCAGGACTGACGCAAAAACAAGATGGAAGGCAGGAGGGGGTGGGACGGACGTTAAAATTTTGTCCGCGGCAACCACGGAATGACGATGTTGCTCGCTCATATTCTTTTTCCCGGCAAAAACGACGACATTAAGGTAACCGCATGGCGCCCCTGGCCTCAGAGGAGAAACCAGCGAGAGACGGGAAAGGAATCTTCCGTTCCCTTCAACTCCGCCGTCTTTCGCATAAAACCTTACGCACACACCGGCGCAAACGAGAGGAGAAACGCCTATATTCCCTCCCTCCATGGCGACTTCCCACGGTGTAATTAACCGACGCAACTGCCACGACATTAAACCCCCGGCTACCCACACTCACCGTCCCTCTCCCTCCAAGCCACTAGGGAGTGAGTCATGACGACCCTTCGGACCGCAGTAAGCGTGGAGGGAAGGCATTCTCGAAACTTATACGCATCCAAATCCCGCTGTCCACGCATGCATCCATTAAGCGGAAGATTCTAGCCGAAAACCTGGTCGCGTTCCCCGAGAGAGCCCGTGGATGTGTCAGCCGACGGGGAATGCAGAAATCATTTCATCATTACAAGCATTTCTGCCAAAAAAAATTGCATGTCCATGAGCCTACAATAACCACGACCACGGTAAATTTTTTCATTAATGAATGAAAAAACACCGAGCTCTGATTCCACACTTAATTTTAAGGAACACGACCTAGGATTCGGCATATCATGGCATCATCAGGCACAAACAGTTACGCAACCTAGGTCGTGTTGCATCAAATAAAAGCTGGAATCAAAACCAGGAGTTTTTTTTCATTTATTATGAAGTAGTTCCACCGAGTAATACTAGAGACAGTGTCTTATTTTCCTAAGAATATCATTCGTAAAATTCCTCTCTAGCAATAAATCCCTTGGAATTCTTCGCCTCATCTGTCTATCTTTGAACCATTCAAGATATAAATTCTTCCCCTTGCCCTCCCACGCCAATCACATATTCCCCCAATCGCCCAACTCATCTTACTGCAACTTCTCAACATATACTCGAGTCAATTTTAGTAGCCTCGGAATCTATATCATCAGCTTTCGTTCCTGTCCTGCTATCTTTGACACTTCTTCATTAATTTTCATAATTCTCAAAACCCGCTACACTAAAGGCTCTACTCGATACCCATCTTCCTTCCACAGCGGCTTAGTAATAATAATAATGGTTTATTACTACGACAGAGGATGCTCACAACATGATATCTTTGGTTAAATCGGGGAGTAATTTCAGGTAGCCATGAAAATAAACCTGAATTATGGCTACCATCGTCCACAAAATGGTTCACGCGCACACATATTAAGGAAATATAGCATTTATAAATTACAGTAAATGTATTAAATAATATTACAGTTACAGTTTCTGAATCATACAAGGCTACGCTCCACATTAGTGTTTACAATAATATAAATATAACCTCAATACCTCAGTCAAAATTTGGTCTCATCAGTCCCCCGTGAATTTTCGTGAATGCTTCCTTTACTGACATCGGCATTCCCCCACTGTCCTTGCAACAAAAACAAACACCTAATCCATAATACTCTTTAGCTATGTGAGCTGTATGACCTGATCTAATTTCTAACCTTTTCGGTTTTAATTTTTATTCGAAAGCGATATACACTATGGATATTCGCACAAGTCACGCGCACAGGAACAAAGATGTACCCAAAGAGATGGAATTCGCCAATTAAAAAAACATTTGACTTGACCTGGATTCTAAGCTTTAGGGGGGTGGACCGGAAATTGCGGGTCATTGAGTACTTATTTTAATAACTTTCAATGATCTTAAAAACATTTTTGATATCACTCCAATTAAGAACAGCCGTTTCAACTGCTAAATTACCCAGTTGTCTCAGGCGTGACTTCATGTAACTTACTATACATTGTAAATGAACTAACTTTGTTATTCCACATAATTTTCAAATATGCCATTCCATATAAATTGTTAATTTTTTTCCACAATTGTAAGTTATGTTAGTACGTTATTCCACAGTACGTTATTCCACAAAAAAGTTATGTGAAATAACAAAATTACTTCATTTACAATGCTAAATTACCATATTTTAGTCACAAATTTCATCTGCTAAATTATGCCATTTTTAATTATATAAACGGTGCAAGAGTCATATTTTTTACATCTTGGTATTAATTTAAACACAATTATGACTTGTATTTACGGCGCAGAATTCAATACTTAAGCAAAAATCGAATTTAATACGCACTTTTAATTCGGAATGATACCTTGATTTTGCTAGCAACCATAATAACAATCGGTATTTTATTATTTCGCGCCTAGGAGAAAATCTTTTCAGATAACTTCGAATTACTTCGAAATACATGTAAACCCATAAAACTACGCATTAAAATAGCATTAAATTGCCAAGAAACCAAATCGATAACACGTATTTTTTTCACTTTTATCTATAGATCTGACAAACAAGAACATGTATCCGAAGTTTCACGCAAATCTACCCACAAACCAAATCGGCTCCAACCACCTGACTCTCCAACGTAACGGTCAAGTGAGTCGGACAGTATAATTAAAATACACACCTCACCCACAGGTGGTGAACTTGGTTCGAATATCGGTCAAGTCAAATGATTTTAACATATCACCGCGGCGTATTTATTATATTATAAATTAAACATATTACCTCAGGACTGATGTGGTGGAAATCATAACTAGCGAGAGAGGAACACATACCAATTTTCTTCAGGTATTCAATGAAATGCATCGGAAAATTTACCGCGATCAGTTACTGTGGGCTCGTGTACCAGCAATTTTTTTGGCTGAAATATTGGAGATATTGAAAGCAACATTTTTTCGACCGGCGACCGACTTGGAATGATGTAAGACATCGAAATCGGTCGCATTATGCACACATTTATATCTGTTGAGCACTCCAAATAGTACTTCTTCCGTAACAACGATATGTATGTATACGGCGGTATGAAAAATCATACCGCCTTCGTCCTTTTTCGTCGTACACAACCCGATAGGGGGTGGGCCATAACACTGGCCACCTTTCGGACCATGGGAAAGGAGGAACACACACGGGACAAGATTCCAAATCCCTCTGTCCACGCATGAATCCATTAAGCGGAAGGTTTCGACCGAAAGCGCGCCCCTGCATTGAGTCCCCGCGAACCTGTGGGCTGGTATGTGAGTCGACGGGGAATGCGGAATCATTTGCAGCACGCAAAATTCGTCGATTGGAGAAGGCGGACGGAGTCACGTACACCGCCGGGATATCATCCTGCCTCGTCCCTTCGGAGAGCCTGACATGAAAATGAAGCAATTACCATGCCGAGGCTCAATTGTTTCGCGCGGCGTGGAGGCTTGGAGAGGGGCAGGGGGACAGGCGGGGAGGAGGGGGAGGAAGGGGACTAATTTCCTTGAGGCAAATCGTTTCCGAGGATGCTAATCCAGCGATCCAATTCACGGTGACGAATCCTTCATTTTACCCCATCCGAGAGATTCCCCAGGACGGACTGCCGGCTTGTCAGAGCTTAAGAACTTTCCGTGAACGCTTGCACGCGGCATGTTGACGGTATGCGTTACCGAGTTTGTACTACACCGTGCATATTTACTGGAACTTAATCTCCGGGGCTTTCGACAGATTTCTCAACACGGCAAAAGCGGATCCCCTTGGGCCCGAAAAATCAATTACAATTCACATCTATGTCGAAAGACCACCTTGCAATCCACAACGAGGACTCGAGGAACTAGCAATGAACAGATAGTGCCGGAATACTTCGAAGTATACTCTAGATGGAGCATTTTAACTGAGGAGCAAAGCTGCAGTAGGCATCGAAGATGAGGCATCTGATAATAGTAGTCAATCCATTGGAGAGGTTTCTTGAGAAATGTAACGAACTAGACAAACATTTTAATAAACAAAAAAATCCTATTCTAGCTTTCCTACTCGATAACAGAGTAGCGTACGAAAGAAATTTCAAACACGAACATCCGAAAGCTATCCCATCTCAATTATATCCTATTGAATTAATATAATTCTACAGAGAGATGAAATTCAAACATTTCTATAGCATTCTTATAATACACCAGGGTTGAAATTCGCCATGAATAAATCATTTGACTTGACCGGAATTCCGGTCAAGACAAATGATTTTTTCTAGGCGAATTTCAACCGTCGCGTATTCCTATGCACCCGAGCGAGTGACATCGTAACACATCATTTGTTTATGCAATGATTGGAAATCCTTATAATAGGCTAAGCAATTAACCATAAGTTATTATACACAGGGATGGCACATTGATATCATTAAACAATGATGGAAGAGTAATGGACAAGAGGAGCGGAACTTTATACTGATTTGACAACAGCAAGGATGAAGATATTTACAGAACTGACTCATTCGTAATAGAAGGTTTCCACCATAAGGCTGTTCTTATTTATGCATGAGATTCTGAATCTGTAGTAGTAGTCCTTGTACCCCTTGCATTTTGGAACGATTGACGATAAAATGTTTCTTGGTTAGTAGATTTTAATGGACGCGTTGCATGTGTGGTACGCTGGTTTCAACGTAGCTTCGGTGTTCTGCCGTAAAATTAGTGCATACCTCGTATGGAAGCACCCCCTGCCACACACCCTTTGGGTGGCTTGCAGGGTATGACGTAGATGTAAGGCCAAACTAAGCACAGTGAAAGGATGCGACGCGATAGAATTTGAAGACTGAAATTAATAGATGTCAATCATCTTCAAAAATATTTTTTTTTGCACTTCTCTCGCAGTTTTGATATCCATATTTATCGTTAAATTCGGCCCCCTATTTCTCCGGTTAATCATATCATAACACAAACGAATTGTATAGGAATCGATTCACGTTACTCCTGATTACACAACCATAAAATCCAGAAAATAATAGTCTAATTGATGTCGTTAGCATTTATATCGTATCCAGCAAGCCAAATAAGCGGTGCGTGGCAATGGGAAATTACTTCGCCCATTATTCAAATGCATACATGCATCTAAAACACGCTTGGTACACTATTGTAATAAAAGCCAAACGCTCTAGAACGATCAGTTCTTACATCCGATTTACTTTTTTCCCTCCCCCGATTAATGAAGCACCCAATATGACAAACGTCTCATTAATTCACACATTCTGATGCTCGAGACAACTTCGTCAACATTCACCATGAAGCACATTCAAAAGATCTAAAAAGCCTTTACTTTCTACAACAGATTCGACGTTTCCTTGATCCGATTCCCAGTTTCTCTAACGTTTAAGAGTTCTATGGTGTGGCATCCGGTGTCCGGGAACCCACTTCTAACTCGCGGGCCTGTCAATTGGCGAAGCAGCCGACTCTCTCTCTCTCTCGTGAGGCATGAAACTAGAAAACTAGGGCACATTCATCGCCGCGCAAGACAGCCGAACCGCAAAACTTAAGCGATTTTGAAACCTTTCCACCGCCGACGACAGAAATTCCACCTCCAGTGGAGCACCGTGGAATGGCACGCCTAAGTTGGTAAGCGTGGCGCCACCCCGCGCCGCCGTCACCCCATCCAACACCCACTCACCCCACCCAACCTCTTCTGCATGCGACTCAAGCCTGCGGTCGAGGAGAGTCTTGGCAAACTACCCGGGAAAATGAGACATCCTCATTGGCTGCAGGCGCCCTCTCTCTCCCCCACCTGCCCACAAGAATCCCTCGCAACTAGCTGAGCTGGCTAGCAACCAAATAGGGGTCGTCCGCTGTGCGGATGGGCCTTTGAAATCTACAGGAAAGGGCCCCGTAAGAGGGCTGGAGTGGTGTACTTAGGGCTCGGATTAACGCAGTCTGGTAAGTACTGCCTTCTAACGGCCCAGGATCGGGTCCCGGCGGAGGAGGTAATTTATCACTCATTGGTGAGGGCATGCTGAAGAGGTTAATAGAAACTTAGGTTAGAGGGAGACTGCAATGCAAGCAGGGAAGGGGTTTGGAATTTTAGACAACACAAGGGAAAAAGGAGAAATGCTCTAGGACGTACGCAAATGATATTTTTGAAGTATTCTACCGATTTAGGTAGGTTTTGCTGAATGTCCAGAGAATCTCCTCCCGGTTTTCTACACTTGCAGGGGCCTATCTCGCTCTAGTATATCCTTTTTCGCCTCAGCATACGATTTACCCTTCTTCATCTCGTCCATGAAACAGACTCTTTCTTTCCTTTCCCCGCTTGCCCAACATCTTTCCCTCTATAACACTCTTCAGAAACCCATCACCCTTTATTACCTCCTTCAGCCATCTACCCTGCCTATCCCGGATTTCATTCAGAATTTTCCTATCCTCGCCCACCATCTCAAGCACTTCCTCGTTAGTCTTCCTCTCCGTCCACCGCACCTTCTCCACACCCTCATCTCAAATAGATAACATCATAAAATATGACTAGCAAATTTTCGTTGTGAGCGATGCCCCAGTACAACAAAGAAGTGTGTGCAATCTGGTGGGGAATCACCCCGGGTCACTCAGCCTGTTGGTGGTTCGCACGGTATTCCGTAGATGAAAATAAAAACATAAGTTACATCATCGAAACAGTTAGTAATATTACAGTACATAACAGTCATATTGATGATGAATTACATCAAGGACACAAAAGTTAAGAGGAACTTGAGAGAGATGGAAAACAATATAGTCGTGGCTATGAAAGTTTAAACATGACCCTAAAAATGAAGAAGCCGAGGTAAGGACTGTCCAAAATACGATCATTTATCAATTAGAATTTGCGTCGATGAGAATGAGAACATGCATTTTAACAACACACCACAATGTACACTCTATCTATGTGATTGCAAAATACAATGATATTGATAGTTTCTCCAAAATTGTAATCGTACTGTTCATGGCGAGCTGGCTAGAATTTCAGCTCCGAACTCGATTTTTAATATTTTTTTCCTATTACAAAAATACAAGTTTTATTAACTCTTGCAGGATATAGTGCTTTGCATGTAGGCCTTTCCCTTCTTCGTCGGCTCGCTGCGTAGTAATTCATCTACATCTACGTCACACCCTGCAAGCCACCCAAAGGGTGTGTGACAGGGGATGCTTCCACACCAGGCATGCATCAATAATACGGCAGAACACCGAACCTCATTGGAACCAGGGTACCACACATGCAACGCACCCATTAAAATCCACCAACCAAGAAACATTCCATCGTAAATCGTTCCAACATGCAAGGGATACAAGGACTACTACTACAGATTCAAAATTTCATGCATAAATAAGACCATCAATATTTACATCATGCATAATTAAGAACGTAAAATATATAAAGAAAGAGATCTACAATCTAGCTAATGTCACTATTTACACTATTCATGACGACGATCACAGCTGTTATGGTCCCGAATGGTACGCGTAAAAAATGAAATTTTATACCTATCGGTTCTACAATCTATCTCTCTAATTTTATTGGCGCGATCTAATCTGCCGTAGTACGAGGTATTTAGATGTATGTGTAAAACACCTCTGCCACACCCTCGAGGTGGCTTTCGAGATACTATGTAGACACACACAAAAATTACTATGAGAAAATGAATCACCGGGAATCGAACCACAGTCCTTTTGACTTGCCGGACCCATGCGCAGAAGTCTTATCAGACTACCTAGCGGGATGGAAATCATCAGAAGAGAGCATAGGTGAAAGGAGGACCTTAAGAGTGTAATGACAAGTTGAAGATTGCGAAAGAGTTAGAATGTTGAATAATCATGAGAGAGGGTAGAAGTGAATAAAAATTTCGGTTGAGATGACGGTGGGGAGGGAGGCAAAGTGTTTAACAATTTTTAAAGAGACTAACACTTTCGAAAATAGATACTAGAGAAAACGCCCCACGATGGGGGTAGTCATAGCAGAGCTGTTTATGTAGCAATCTTTTATTTAGTATAGTACCCATGGATAAAAATCCACTTACTATTAGGAAGCAATGAGAAATGCAAATCAAATGGCTTCCTAGGCAACTATCTTTAGCGGTATACTTGCAGCCGCCAGACTTATCTCCGATATTAAACCTCACTTAAGGCGGAATAGGTGGTTGAATCGGGTAATATGAGGCGAGGGGATGCTGAAGGCCGCAGAACAGATGAGGGTGCTGGATAAGCAGGGAGAGGGAGAGGGTGAAAAGAGAAAAGGCTTCATGGACCTGATGAAGAAGGGAATGATGTATCCTGAGATGGCATAAGAAATCGAGTAAGAAAATCGGGCCCGGCGCTCGTAAAAACTAACTTTTTTAACCTTCCCGAGCAAACTAACCAGAAGATTACCTCAATATCAATAATCCTAGTACCTTTACTCTCAGTCTGCAGCACCGATACGCAGCGGAGCAGACTTAAATTACATTTAGTGATCCGATCAATGCACACCTTCCATCCCCATCCATCTAGCCTAGTGGACCATTCGTGACTTCTCGCTGAGTGTCCGTTACGTATCAATGCACTCATGATGCCGTGGCTCCGTCCCTTAAACCACGTCGTCCGCCGCAGAACTTTCTCCATTGATTCACGAACGCGGAAGCTTTGGAAGGGTTGCAAACGCCTCGAGAGGGGAAAATCGAAAACTTATCCACCATTCAGACAAAAATGAACTAAATTCATTCTCCAGCAAATGGGCACATTTAAACGCGAGAAGTACATGACTGTCAAATCCTCATTAACAAGTAATAATTATATTATTTCAATAAATATTTGTCGGAAAACGAGAGGGGAATCTTTAAGTACATTTTGGCTAAATGCAAAAGTCCTGGACACTTGAGTTCTAAATCTTTACCCACGAAACACCGTGCTACCACAAGGGAGTGCGGTACGGGGTGATTCCACACCAGGTGTGCAGCACTCATCCAAATTCAAATGACAACCTCGCACATTCCCCAGCTGACACATCTACATCTACGTAATACCCTGCGAGCCACCACGAGGGTGTGTGGCAGGGGGTGAAGATCACCAAACATGCTCTATTGATATGCGACTAGGATATTTAATGGAGACATGCTAGATAATAGGGTCACATGGAGCTAGATGGTTAGTATCTACATAATAAGGAAGGGATTATTGATTGTATTTACATGCATCATGCACTACAGACTACTCTAACTATATTTCACCTACCTATCCCTTTGCTACGCTGCCTATTGCTCTCTCTTATGGTACGCGGGAAAAATGACATTTTAAATCTATCGGTACGACAATTTTTCCCTCTAATCTTGTTAATATAGTCAAATCTAGCATAATACGCAGGGGTTCTTAATATATATCTGACGTCATCTGTGAACAAATCGGTTTCGAATTTACTTAAAAGGTTTAACCTAAATTTTAACCTGCGTTCTGATAGTAATTCCTATCCTAGTTCTTCTATTAAACTCGTAACACTTATACAATTATCATAACGGCCTTTAACAAATCTAGCGGATCTCCTTTGCACACGCTCTAATTCTTTTATCATACCTTCCTCGTACGGATCCCATATACTAGCGCAATATTCTAAATGAGGCCTGACCAGTGTAAAATAGCTCCTTTCTCGTACTCTCTCATCGCATTTGCCTATAACCCTCTTTAAGAATCCTAATCTACGGTTTGCTACACAAGATATTTCCCTGATGTGTTTCCCCATTGACATGTCTTCAGTGACGGTGACGCCTAAGTATTTAATAGATTCTACGTTAGATATTTTATTATCTTTGATGCATTAATTATTCCGGGGAAAGCCATTCTTTTTCCAAAAGTTCATTATCGCGCATTTCTTCAAATTTAATTCTAGCTGCCAACTATCACACAAATCATCAATCGCATCTAAATCCTTAGCTAAAGACTGTCTGTCCTCTTCATTTCTAATTTCCTCATACAATACTGCATCATCGGCAAAAAGACAGATCTTGCTATTTTATACTACTGCATTCCAGTCATTTACGTAGATAAGAAATAAAATTGGCCCTATCACGCTTCCCTGGGGAACACCCGATGTAACTTTTACTTCGCCTGAGCTGACACCATCTAATACCACCCTATGAACGCGTTCATGTAAGAAGTCTCCTATCCAGCCTACTATATTATTGTCTATCCCGTATTATGCTAACTTCGCGAGTAATTTACAGTGGTGAACCTTGTCAATCGCTTTTATGAAGTCAAGAAACGCTGCGTCTACCTGTACGTTACCTTCTCCGGAAACTAAAATATCATGAACAAAATGACCTAATTGCGTTTCGCAAGACCCTTTCTGAACCCATGCTGGTTTGTTATCAATAAATCCTGGCTGTCGAGATGTCCCATTATTGATGTAACTATTATATGCTCTATAATTTTACATGATAGTGACGTTAATGATATTGGTCTATAATTACATGGCCGTTCCCTATCGCAGGTTTTAAAAATTGGGGTCACGTTTGCTATCTTCCAGTCTTTGGGAACCGCGTGTTCTTCGAGGGATTTGTTAAATATTACTTTAAGATACGGAGCCATTTCGATAGCTAATTCTTTATACACACGAGCTGGAATTTCATCAGGACCTGAGGACTTGTTCGGGCTAATGTTATTTAGTAAGGATACGATTCCGCTACACGATATATCGATCGGGGGCATTAGTTTCTGAAATCGGTCTGGTTTGGTTTCGTGCAAACTACGCTAAGATTAATTAAAAACGCTCTGAAAAAAATAATTCAACAAATTAGCCTTATCTAAACTGGAATTTGCTATTTCGCCTCTATCGTTTTTCAAGGAATTAACCGTTGACTTTTTAGTTCCCTATACTTCCCTAACATATGACCAAAATGCTTTCGGATTTCCCTCTAGTTGTTCTCCGAGTTCTTTTCTCTTCAAATCACTAAACTCTTTTTTAAGGGCTGTTTTTGCGGCTGCTTTACAAATTTTATAATGTTCGACAGTATTTTTAGATCGCTATTAGGTACATTTTTCTTCATTTTGCTTAGTTTCGCGTAGCTAACTCGTTGGCGTTATAAACATTTTCTAACCTCCGCGTTGTACCACCTTGGGTCCCTATTCTCACTCTTGTACTTATGAGGTATAAGTATATCTGTTGACAAGTGACCGAGTGATAGACGTAAACCAAAAATCAGTCAGGGACACATTGCGTGGTAAGACCAGAAACTAGGACAGTGCTACGAATACGAGCATGCTAAAATACAATACAGTGGTAAGATAACTACTGGTGAGTATAATTAATGCTATTAGTAAATAATACTGTTTAATATTGAATCAGAAAAAGAAAAACTAAGTCATTCCGGACATTCCATACGGGGTGAAGAAGTTGGGTTGGGCTACAATAGGTTGTTCAGTGGCAGTGTATAACGAAATCATAAGATAAACTCAACCATACGAAGAATGGTCTTCCATTTGCACCAAAAAAAAGATTTTACGCGCGAATACAAACGCTATCTCCCACTAAAACCATAAATTCACTGCTTTCAATACACAGATCTATTTGCTGTAAGATTATTTCAAAACGGCGAGCATACTCTTTGGAATTTGAATTCTCTCCAAGACGTCTGATGCAGATTTGCAACTAAATCGCATAACTGAATCAATATTTTTAAGTTAGGAGAGGGAAGGAATTACCCACAAATTGAAAACGTTCCGTAACAAGTTAATTATCATTCGATCAAAACAAAGCTAATGGCAAATGGAACTCCGCAGCAGTAATTCATTCCCTATTTAATAGCTAAAAGATTACAAAATCCTCCCTAGGAATAGAAAAGTCGGCCAGTCTTATAGTGGTCAATAGGCAACAAAAAAGGAACGACTAACCCCTTCACCGTTTTAGCGAATCCTGATAAATACAACATCAGCAGAGCGGTCAACAATGAGGAAGCCCATAACAGTGATTACAATTCAAACATTTTCCAACCATTCAGGTCGACGATAAGAGTCTAGTCCCCGCCGTTAATTCTTCACCACCCATTTCCTCGTCAACAGCAAGGCGAGAGAGCGGAATGCTTTGGAGGCCCTTTCACCGAAAATGGAAGCGTGACACACACATAATGATTGTAGACCTATTGAAGTTAACGGCGCTTCCCCTTCCATCCATTTGCACGTCTGGTTTCCTCCTTGAGTTAGTAGAGATGGACAAGGTCCGATAGGGTGACGCTCCACACAAATGTCGTCTGGGCTACCCACCGGTTATCCCAGAGTCTGGGAATGTGAAAAAACAAGCCTTTTTTTACAGCTTTATATAATAGTATATGGGAAAAGGCGAGAAGGAGAATAGGTTTCATGAACGGAATGCTGAGGCGAAGAAGTAAATACAAGCGGTAGATAGGACCCTGAAAATTTAGAAAACCGGGAGATTCTCTCACATTCAACAAAACGTACCTTTCACGGTGGAATACTTATACAAAAAATACATGAACACTCAAACACAGCTCACATGTCAAATAGAAGAACCTAACGCAACACAATCGACGAATGTGGGATAATAAGTGGGTCAAACAGTGTGAAAAAACGTAGGCACACAAGAAATAGATACACATTTATGATACACACAAGTCATTTGTAAATTAAGTCAATTTTATACAATTTTTACCTTAAAATCAAATAACATTCAAGTCCCCGTTCAGATGTTTGACATCAAGGCAAATGAATTTTCAGGAGGAACACTACAAGAAAAGAGTCGCTTATTGTAGCATTAACGGTATGGTAGGACCTGACCAGTTGAATAGCCAGAGAAGAATCTTTCTTTTACCCGAGAAATTCTTTTATTAGGAACAAAATATTTTAAAGAGATAATTGATTGACCTTCTTCATCTCATTCGAGATACCAGAGACAATCCTCTACGATCCACGCGATTGCAATGATTGTTTTCAATTTTTCTTTCAACACTCGATGGAGTGCGGAAATACTTCAAGTAACACCATTCCGAGCGGGGGGAAATAACATACTGGAGAATCCTGATTAAGTGCAAAAGAGAAAGTAATTGGCATATTAATTTTGGACGACACGCGGGAAGGTAGAAGGAGCAATAATTAAAGACACGCATATCGGTAGGAATATGTAATGGTGCTCACGAAATTTACAAAAAAGTGACAGGGCAAAAGCAAACATATCAGCTGGCAGAAGAAGAAGTAAACGGCGTTTAGTACAACTTTAAGATAATTCTCGAGCATTTTCATATTAACATAGCAGTGAGAAAAAGCCACGGCACGAAATTGCCAAATTTACGCGCCAATGGAGCAGGAATTTGCGATACTCAATCCGTGCAGCGTTTAGGAAAAATAGTAAAATGGTAACCCAGAATAGAGATGAAATACCCAAGGTACCGCGATTACGCAACGCGTCCTCAGAGAGGAATAACGACGACCACTACGCCTAGCCACCATGTTTCGACGTCATCTCCTTAGGCCGAAAGTGACAAGAATATGAATTACACCGGACGTGATGGCGGGGATTTCAATCCCATGCTAGACCCCTCTAGTATAAGGAGCGGGGGAATAAAACCATGAATGCTTTACTTAATGCGCGTCCGGCTGTTCGCTGCATCCCGACCACCTTACCCTTCGCTGCTCCCGCAGAAGAGATACCTAAGTGGCGTGGAAAAAGAAGAGGGGGATGATGGACACTGAGTTAAGGGGAGGGAGGGATTAGGAGAAAGGAAGGCTTGAGGGGGAGACGGGGCGAGTAGGAAAGAGGACACACGAGAGGGGTAACGGGGAGGAGGACGAAGGAGAGAGATCTCCTATGCCCATCACGTGTGCATGGCATTCCGCATACGTCACTTTCTTCTTCCTTCCCCCACATCTCCACGCCTACGTGTCCAACAATCGCCCCACAGCAGCCACCTCGAGGAACCACTCCCATACACACCGCTTCCCCCATGTCCAGCCCATTCCACGGAACTATTCCCTGCACCCCCCGGTCGACACCACAATTCCCACACCCTTGACCCTCACAACCTCTCCTCCTCTCAATCTTCTCCCGACAACATCACCCATCACTATCTCCCACTTTCCTCTCGTAATCCTGCCCATTAAGCGTCACATATTTCCCCGTCTGCAATTTACGAAGTGAAAGAAATTGATGACAGGGAGGCTGAGAAAAGATGAAGAGAAAACGTCTGCTAATGCTCCGATACGAAAATTTACGTTGCATTAAACTTGTTTCCGAGCCATATAACTTACATGGGATCGGAAACTTGGTCACAGCGGAATGAAGAATTGCGCAGACGGAAGCTTTTGAGCAGCAGTTAAGGCGAAGAAAGGACAAGATGGGTAGGATAGTGAGGTGCACAAACGATGATAATCAAGATACGGAGATGGAGAAACGGAAGCTACAGATGGTTATACGGAGAAAATAGTGGATACGGTACTGAGTGGGGTGGGTATGTTGAAGGGAATGAATGAGGAGAGAGTAATTTCGAGCGCAAAATATGAAGGAAAACAATAGTAGCAGTTTTGGACGGCAAAAATGGGAGGTAGATTTATGACAGCGATAAACCGACTTGGTGTGGGGAAAATTATTTCAGGAAAGTCCAGAGAAGACCCTCTGGTACTGAGCATACATAGGTAGACCATGTCCGAAAACCAACCAATCAATAGGTAGAACACCGTATGAATCCACCCCTAGCTCGCCTGAGTGCCCTTACCCCACCTCGCCCAACCTTGGGACCTCTAGAATCATCCCCATTGCCATTACAATGCCCTCTTCCCTAACTCTTGTCTCGTTCTTCCTCCCAACCCTCTTACAAAATCTTCAGAAACCCATGTCCCCCTATAACCGGCCGTCAACCTTCCGCAGGACACGCTGGAAACGCTTCTTCTATGGGGAGGGACGTCGAGACAGCGGGGGGGATTGGGTAGGGAGGTCAAACAGAAACACCACCGCCACTTTCCACGATGAGTGAGCACGCAGCCAACCGCAACCCTCTAATGTATTCTTATCGCTGCACCACCCCAATGCATCGAGCAGGGGCGTAGGCAGTCGGAAGGACACGTATTTTACGGAAGGGGAGGCACACAGACGGCTACCTACCTAGAAGGGGATTGTAACATGGCGATATCGGCATCGGTCAACGACGGTCAATGTAGATTCAGTAGTATCAAGCGAGACATGATGGAACTCCTTCAGGATTGATCACTAAGGAAATTACCAGAAAATATCCTGAACACTAATAATATAATGCAATTCTCAAAGAATCTAAAAACTTGGTTATTACAGTACAAAAGTGTGGAAAACCATTTCTAGATTCCTGGCGTTTAATTGTAACACCATTTACGAATCTGAATATTAAAGGGTATAAGGCAAGTTGATTTTCTCATGTTATACACACATCTGATCTTGCTTGTAATTGTAATTAAGGCCAACTGATCCTCTGTTATTTCTGTTTGTTATTTGTTTACTGTATTTCTGATACTTTTAATGCGATTGTTATTCATGTAATGAAAATATACAAATTTGCAGTTCACTTTTGTTAATGTATTTGACGATTTGACGATTTTATTACGAGTAACATTCAATTAATGAAATACTATTGACAGTTAGACGTCCTGAAACATGATGATGCCCAAAAATCAGGCAAGCCACGTTAGACATAGTTATTTTTGTATTTATTTAGACTTTACTAACATGTGTAAAATAATTTTAAATTCAAAAATTTTAACGCACTTGCAAAGTACCACATAGGTTTATTTGGTGCGACTGGTTTCGCTTCAAGGTACAATAATCCGGCTTATCACCAGCTTAATGGTTATACCTTGTATCGTAACTGGTCACACCAAAATAATCTTGGTGGAATTTTGCAACTGGATTTTATCCCCATCTGTGTATAAGCATTTCCTTATTGATCGACTGAAAGTAGGTTTGGATGGGTCGTTTGCACGCTGTTTTTCCCTTAAAATATAATTCCTCACATCGAGAAAATACTTACCAAAAATGCTTCCCGCCTAACTCCTCATGCCTTACCGATTGTTATTTACCCGTCAAACCCCACTCGTATATTCTTCTTTCTATCATTAGAAAAAACCAAAGAGTCTTTATAATCGCACCGCATCTCATTTTATGCTAAATTCAATAACTATCCTTACATTTTTTTACGGCAACTTCCGTTCCTGACGCCTATGGCAATCCTCCGTATGTTACGAGATAAGCATACGCCAGCCGATTTGAAAGAGAATAAGAATAAATGATGTCTCATAGAAAAAATTAGATACACCAATGCCTATCAAACTAACGAGTTGTTAATAACATAATTTATTTGGAAATGAGCACAGATTCAAACGATATGAACAACCGTATTGAAGATCCACAACACCCTATCAGGGGGTGAGGTATCACCAACATGCACCATAAAGTAAGTTTAATCAACACACACTAAACTATGAATATATCGTGAAGTTCACTTTCAAAATCATAAACAAGATCACCCAAGGTTAATTGCCGGTAAATTATCGAATGTTCGACACTAAACACGCAAAGATCCACCGTGTTAACACTACCACCAAAATACAAGGGTTTCTGTTCTCAAGCTATCGGAGCCTGAAAAGAATATAAAGAAAAAAGGAATGAATAATAAGGAAGCATTTTGAATTTCATCAGAAATTCAACACAGGTTGACTCCTCATTCAATCCCTTCTGCAATACTTTGAAAGGAAAGCAACGCTCCAATGATCGCTTTTATTTGACACTTTTTTAAGAAACTCGAAATAATGAGGGGCAGAATCTAAGGGTAAAAAAAAACGTTTGTGATGTCCCCTCTACCTGTTCGGCTGGTATCGTGAAAAGGTATACTCTCTATCCCAACCTCTCCGCGACGTCTTCCAACAACCTCCTCAAGAGTTCAACCCTCTCCTGACTCACCCACCCACACACGAAACGCGCCCAAGCTCCTTCGCCGCCCAATTCCCAACCTCCCCGCGAGAAATAATATTCTTCGGCGGAGGGGGTCGGTCGGTCGGACACCGGGGACGCCTTCGGAATTCGGAATAATGGGCCGCATTTACGGGAGGCGTCGGGGGTTGGGGAGCGAGTGGAAGGGGCTGCGGGAATAGGTTCGGGGAAGGGGGTGGGAGCAGTGGAATCGAAAGGCACGGAGAAGCAGAGAAATCTCCCGAATAGGAACATAGCGCACCCCCCCCACACTCCCCCAACCTCGTCAACTTCGTACAAAAATCGACGTTTTGTTGGAAGGTAAAAATAGACACGCCCCCTTCTCCCCCTTGGACCGAAACCTTCATCTCCCCCTTCCCGCCTACAACCAATTTTCCATCCTTTACCCATCCTCTCCTCCCTCAGACCGCCGCCAAAATAACCGCGCACACAAAACACGTCTTTACAGCTCCGGAATTCCTCCGCGATCGATCTGTGAAATGCACCATTCGTATACAATCCTATCTCCTTCCGTGGGACTGTCTACTACAGCTTCAGGTTTACTCTGAATGGTACTCTAATGCAGCCCGCGAAAAAAAAAATGCTAGGTGGCCATAAGATCACACATTGAGTGAGGATGAAGTGATAAGATGCACTGTGAGCGTGAACAAACGGTTGGTGGTATCATATGGATTTTAAGACAGTTTGATGTAGACTATAGTTTGCCTAAAGTTCAACATATTTTACGAGAGCCAAAATATTACGGTAGAAACGATCACAGCCATAAAATTAAGGAAATAGACTGCAGAACCAATAGATTTAAAATGTCAATTTTTCCACGTAGAATAAGGGATCATAATAGTTGCGATGGATCAGTTCTACGATAATCTGACCCTCACTAGGTTAAATACGCTTTTGCAATCGTGCTAAATATCTTAACATAATTGTTACTCACTAACCTCGCATGTAATTTCCGGCATCATATACTCCTGCATGATTTATTACCTTGTAGAACTATTTATCTGTCGCAGTAATTATAAACAGTAGTCGTATCTTACGTAGTGTACTCCATGGTAGCATGTTCGTGCATGCAGCACTCTCCAAGTTTTTCGTCTGACTGCGCACAGTTGTCCTGACAGCTTTTGCCGGCGCCTGGCATTCCGGGGAAACGTGCGCGGTGCGGATTTCAGCTGGGATGAGGGCTTACTGCCTGGTGTGGAATCACCCCGTGCCGCACACACTTATGATGGCTTGCACGGTATTTCGTAGATGTAGAATATTCCGATTTCTATTTCATAATTGTTCCACACTAGAGAGACAGGAACCGCGCGTTTTGAAATTTAAAAAAATTAAATGGATAAAAGAGACGTGAGAAACACGAGGGACGAAAAGAACTTACTTTGCGGGATTTAGTGCAAGCCAACTTCCTCGAAAATAACTCCCGACTCAGCCAAGAAATGTAACATGGAGTGGTGGCTAACTCAACACATACGTGCAATAAAACTCCACCACCATGATGACATAACCAATCGTAACGATCGTAACTTTTCCATTCGAGATGGATTACAGGCCCTGTCACCAAAACCTTGACTTAAAAAATACCTTCCCTACCACTAGTTTCCAAAAAGAATCATCTATTAAGTAATTATCTCGCCCAAAAGATGACAGCCACAATTAATGAGTCGCCGTAATGTAACTACCATTCCTTTTTTAAGAAAATTGACAAACAAATAGCACGCGATTTATTTTTGTGTGTCACCCATCCCATCCTATTATCTGAAGCGAATTTGCTCGAGAATGCAGGCACACATGCATATCGAAGTTAAAGTCATTTTATTCAACCTCGTGATTCTCTCCCGGGAAGAACAAATGAAAAACATAGCTCATGTGGATGGAATGCACAAAATGGGCGTCGTGGGAAGCGGGGGCCGAAAAAATGAATAACGAATACCTTTGCGATGCAGCAAATTTTCGAGATGTAGAAAGCCCAACCATTCCCTCCCTCTCTCTCGCATCCCGGGCAAGGCTACGTCAAGAAGATAGGAATTCCGAGAGCAATTCGAAGCATCCAGGCAGACAATGATGAAACAAAACACTCCACGGCGCGTGCCTAGACTTAGTCCATCTGAATTTAAAAAAAAAACTATCTGCCGCGCCACGCAAAATATCCAGCAAGGCTTGGGCTATTATTTTAAAGAACGCATGAACAAAGAGATGACCAAGTTGATTCCGCAGCCAATGTCAGCTTAACAGGCTCAAATGAGAGATTTCATATTCAACCGTCTGAGAGGGAAAAGGATGCAGACAGATTAATTTACCATTAAGTCGAATGGCTTCACACATCTCCCTAAGATCTAACCTAATTTTCTTCCAAGGTAAGTAAGTCAGGGACAGCGTCTTAATAAAACGAATACGTTAATTTTACTGCAAAGCATCAAATTCTAATTTTATTTCTTCGCAACATATCTCATATATCTACATCAACATGCTACCAAGCAAGCCGCCGCAAGGGCGTGTGGCACCAGGTGTTAGGACACCAGCCGTGAAAGATGTAAGGGATAAGGTTTCGGTAGGAGAAATGGTGACGTGTATTATGGGAGTGCATTTAGTGGAGCTCAGTTTTTATTGTGGTCGATTATTGAGCGCGGAAAGAACGAGTTTTTGTACCTATCGGTTCGGCGATGTATCTCTCTTATTTTATCGCTTCTATGAGGCCTAGAGATATAGTGAGGCGTGTTGAGTATATTCTTTATGTCGCTCTGAAACACACCAGTTCTGAATTTCTCAAGTAGCCTAAGCCTAGCGTGCAGCCTCCAAGTCTCTAGGGGCTCCTACCTTAATCCGTCTAAAAGTTGTGAAACACTATGTTCGCCCGTAGTAGTTTTTAACGAAGCGTACAGCTTGTATTTGAATTTTATTGATTTCTTTGGATAAATCTTTATGACAAGGGTCCCAAATGCTCGCGGTGTATTTGAGGTGTGGCCAAACCTCGAAACAAAGACGAAAATTACTGACAACCAATGCTATAGTAAAAAATTCGCCAAAAAAAGTTCGAACAGATAAAGAGGGGCGAACGTTTGTTTCAGGGAAGGGGAGGAAGGAGAACGGGTGATTTATGAAAGATGAAGAAGGGTATGACGTACGCCAATTGCGAGATGAAGATATGAATATAATGGCAAAATTGGGCCGGGCACATGTAAAAACCTAGATGACTTTCACTACTTACTAACTTAACTGGAATATTAACCTGATTTTTACTTCGATAAATAAAATTATCGTGTGCTAAAACTATACCAGTAGAGGCGAACCCAGCCGAAAGTTTCTGTTTAATTATCCCCCAAGAATTACAGTTCGAGTTGTGGACGATGTGACTTCAGATGAATGAAAACTATAGAGAGATAAAATCTTTTTGACAAGAGAAATCAAAAGAATTGCACACTTACAAACCGACAGAATTAATCATTCCAGGAATGCATTCAACTCAGCAAGGTTTCACATTTAAAATAAAATTCTGCAAAAGAGTATAACGAGCACACTCGAAGCGTAGATAACGATCGAAAGAGTAGGAAATACATAAATATCCCGAAACCTCTAAACAGATTTTTTCATCACACTTTTAAAACACACCTATCATCCACGGATCGTTCTCGCAGGACCACATTCCGATGCAACGGTGCAAAAAAAATTACGAAACAACACATTTGCGCATAAAATATTTCTTTATCGTGAAATATCACATCGGAGGACGTCAGCGTCAATTTCGTTAGCCGTTACGGTTGATGAAGAATGAAGATGAGGACGGAGGGGGACGTTTGTGCATCATCAGCAAATTTTATCGCCGATTATTCCACAAAAGCGGATTGCGCGTGTGCTCTTTTTATAAAAAAATGATAGAATGACGACCATACAGCCGTCACGCGCGACTTTTCATGTCGACAGCTATGGGAGACTCACGTACCTAAAAAAAATGAAAGGAAATGCATCGAAACATAAGGCGACCTGGATTCCGACAAGGCTCATGAAAAAAATATCTGAAGCCATTAGAAAAATAAATCCACTCTGAGGTAATCAGAACATGTTTCAGTGTGTGTGTGTGTGTATGCGAGGTGAGTGAGCACGTATAACGCGCCATGCCTCGCGTGTGATGCACTGGACTCATCATCATCATCAGAAACCTCGAGTCACGATTCATCGCCACATGGAAAATCAAAAATATTTCGAAGAGCAAGAGTCATTCCATCTTTGCGCTCTTCAATAGAATTCAGGTCAACACGCGTTCATAAGCCAGACATCGGCCCTTGGATCGCCTACGTAGCCGTCGGGATAAATAAAGTGAGATTGACGGGTGCTGACGAGGAGGAGAGGGCGGATGCATTGTCGCTCTTTGCGGTGCACGGAAAATGCCACGTGGAGAGACAAACGCATGCCGCGGACAAAAGATGATGCAAGTCGCGCATACTTGGGAAAAAGTACATTGATTTTCCTATTTTTTCTGCATTTCAAGATGATGTTAAGCGGTGGAGATCCCTGGAGCATAATACATACAGTGAACGCCGTTTAACAAAGTGCCGCGAAACGGAAGCCCGGGTCAACCGAAACAACCACCCAACACTACACAGTCAACTAGACAGAGAGCCGCCCCAAGCAGAAGAGTAGAGCGGGCTAGATTTGGCCAGCAATAGGTACAACGAAGGCTTTTTTATGATTGCCCTCTGACTTGTCAAGCAATCAAATGATTCAACGCCCGCTGATGTGCTTCAAATGAAGGGATGAAAAGATGAGGCGGCCCTCAACCGTTGCAAAGGAAAGTGCAGAAGAAAATTTTTCAATTCGAGGAATATATCATTTGAGATGAAGTTGCTGATTTGTAAGATATGATATAAGCACTGTTAAAACATGACAGCTGTACATATTTTCCTGAAATTAACCTTTGAATGACCTAACGAACCTGAAGGGTGAGGAAGAGCTTGGAACGGTGGGTTAGGAAAGGAAACCTCTGAATGATATCCGGGAGAGGCAGGGTAGGTGGCTGGATGAATTAATAAGGGGTGATGGATTGCTCAAGGGTGTGATAGTGGGAAGGATATTGGACAAGCGGTGAAGGGGAAGAGGCGGATAGGTTTCACGGACGGGATGAAGAAGGGTAGATCGTATGCCGAGGCGTAAAAGGAATAACTAGAAGTAGATAGGACCTTGATAGTGTAGAAAACCGGCAGATGGTTC
This sequence comes from Ceriagrion tenellum, assembly GCA_963169105.1. Classification (NCBI taxonomy): domain Eukaryota; kingdom Metazoa; phylum Arthropoda; class Insecta; order Odonata; family Coenagrionidae; genus Ceriagrion; species Ceriagrion tenellum. The sequence goes on from OY720635.1 coordinate 70,040,934, forward strand.
TCTGAATTTAAACAAAACCTACCTTTACCGGCAGAATACAAACCAAAAGCAATAAAAATAAAAAACCCATTGAAGATCAATCATCGGTCCCCTTAAAAAAAAGGGATATTACGAAATGGTTCAGTCCCTTTTATTTCGCTTACCCGACATTCTACTGAACATCTCTATATCTATCGTACATGTTACCCTGCGAGACACCTCAAGGATGTGGGGCAGGGGGAGAGTTATTATCCACGCGTACTCGAATTTGAGAAAAGTTGACATGGAGACCGTCGCAACAGTCCACCCTAGCAACTGGTATAAAACCAAACGATGATGAATTACTGATTTTCAATTAATCAATCTAAGTTATGTGGCTGAGCCCTTGGCCTCTGATCGCTACAGCTGAAGTAAGATGGCTTCGAAGGACCGCGCTCGTGACCTCCCAAGGATTCTCGCAGCAGGAAGACGACGAAACTCAAGGCCCCACTAACCCCCAGAGTTCCGTAACGACACTGGTTCGTTCGGCTGAGGAATGCCAATTTTTTTCTTCCTCCAACGCCCGCAGAATGCGTACCTTCTCGGCGTGTCCCATCAATAATATAGCAGAAAGGCGCGACCGCGTTCCCTGGGTGTTTTTTCCGGAACCCCTCAAGAGGGTACGGCAGTAGGGGACAAGGGACAGAGGAGGAGAAGAGAGCGTCACACACACAAAAACTCACGCAACCACCGCCGATAAATTCGCGGAGGAACGGGTTTGGGGTCACGGCCGGCCCTGGCCGCGGCAGGTGTGTTCGGTTGCGGCCAGGGGTAGGCGGTTGACGGGGGAGGAAAGGAGAAATACAAGGAGAGGAGAAAAGGTGAGCGTGGGGTTGTGGAGAGAGAAATAGTCAACCCCGCGCTGCCACCTGTTTTTAAAAATTCACAGTTCACACACGGGCTCAGACTTTAATACCACAAAGACAAAGAGGGTAGGCGAGAGGGGAGGGGGGTTTGGGAGGGTGGAAGTGGTTTTTCAGGGGGGAGGAGGGGAGGAGGGGCGGAGGGTGAGAAAAAAGTGGCGGGGTTTTGGGGGTGGGTTTGAATGTCGCCCAGGACCGTCACGCATCATACGCCACCTGTTGGGAAGGGGGAGGAACTAAACCACCCACCCTCCCCCCTTACACGACATAACAGTGTGGGTAACCCACGCTCCGGAGGAAAAGAACCTCTAAAAAAAAGAAAACAAGAGGAACAAGATGAAAACCAAGTGGAGGCCCAAAAAAAGTCGAGAAACAGCGAGCGAAATGAAAAGGGCCCTCTTTGCACTCGGGAGAGTGAACCGCAGTGAGTTGGCCCCTTGTGATTAAGGAATGGGACCAAAGGATGGGCAGTGTAACACACGCGGCCCCGCGCATTATCATTACAACGTATCCTCCCATCCTGCTGCCGCGCTCAAACCCTTAATGCCCACCTCTCCAAAAAGCTTCCACTTTAAAAAAGGAAATCGAGGGGGCGCGCACAGTCACGGACACAATGGAACGAGGAGGGCCAGCCGGTTGACAGTCAACACGTGTCCCGGAACCAGTTGTGCCGGCGTTTTGGATTGTGGACGGGGGGACGGGATGATGGCGGAATAGCTGGGATTATATAATAATGACACACGAATGAATGGATGAAAGACCGACAAACACACACCTTGGTTCATTCTCGACCCGCAAAACCCCATATAAACGGTCCCACTCGTGAATGGCGAAGAACGATTAGGCAACTCGGAGAAGTGATCGATAAAGAGAGAGAGATACCAACATGGGAGTGTGGTAAAAGATCAAAAGATCCGCACATAACATCTGGCATTCTTATAGGATTACGAATTTAAAAATAGTCCACCAGTTGGAGTATATATTGATGGATCGTATCCGTATAGCTTATTGTTGTATTTCTCACCTAGGGTACTTTGTACATCATTAATCCCTCACTCTATGACTACTACACTCTATGACTAGTGGTGTCGCCCTCTGGCAATTTCTATTTTGTGTATTAAGTTACCATGTTATTTTTTAATTTTCAGAATTGTTCATGTATCAGGAAGAACGTATTTAAAATATATACTTCTTTAAACCCTACTGTAGCGTATCATTTGAAGATACCCAAATGAAAATACACCGAAGATTTACGCAATAAACAGAATTTACTGTACTTATATCTCATAGTTCTTCATGTATACCATTTCTCTCGTTAAGTCAGCACTTTCCCACTCCATTCCATTTTTAAAAAATATTCTACCGGTAAAGGTAGGTTTTGTTTAATGCCATAGACGAGAACGAATATGAATGGAGGCAGAAGTACCTCCTGCACGGACCTATTCCGTTCCTCCGCGCTCGCTTCGTCCGTCCCTGTGAGCAGCCAGCCCGAAACCCTTTCATCCCACAGAAACAACCGCCCGAGGAAACAATCCGCGAAGGATGAAAGAGACAGAGGAAGCAGTTTCGGGGGAAACGAGAGACAAAGTGTCAAAGGTCTACGAGGTTCCTCCTTCGCATCCTCCCAGACGCAAATCGTTACAGTACAAACGCCACATTAAATAATTAAGTCATCATTTCAAGTAAGCTCTACACTCATATATTTTGGTCGCCACTTTCATCGACTTCAAAAATGTCTAGCAACATAATATTGAGATAAGATTAGAGCAAAACAGAGAATTCGACAACTGATTAGATTTATTTAGATAATGAGCACGTCAGAGAATTAGACAACTAATCAATCACGTATAAAATGTTTTTTTTTGCTTAAACAAAGAGGGATCACAATAGCTGCCACAGATACTTGATAAATATGCAAGTCGATAATTTTCCTATCCACATGGACGAAGAGTCTCACCAATGAAGGAGTCCAACAAAGAGTTATGGAGAAGACTGCGAATCAGGAAAGACATAATCTTGAACACAATTTGCGTCGAACGCGGAGGCATGCAACATTGAAGGAGGAATGAATGGCAAGGTTTTAACAGGAAAAGCAGGAATGGAATGCATCATCCAAATTATGAAGGAATTCAAAGTGAATAGTTAAGTATAAAGAAGTGGTTTTCTGAGAAGAGAGTGTACGGCAGAGCTGCAGCAAACCAATTTTAATGTAGATCGCTAATGATTATAATGACCCTCGTGAGCAAATTTTCTGCATGAAGCATTCATTTTTTTCATTTTAATGCAAACCAGGGCTTACAACGCTCTTCCCATGACTGCAACGCTTCTGCAATCCTTTTCCTCACCAAATGCCTGCATCAGCATAATTAATTAACACTCGCAGTCCCAAAATCTTTAATGAAATATTTACATCCAAGAACTAACCCGGGAGCCATCACACAGCGAGTGTAGCAGGGGCTGTCATGAGATCATACATTAAAAGCGGAGGGCAAAGGAAAAAAAAAGAAATTTGGTTCGTAAAGCGATGATTACAGAGGAGTGTATTAGTGCAATAATATCTGACAGAATGAGATATCTCGATCTTCCCAATTTGGAGCCGCGAACAGTGTATGGAAGAAAGAATTATTAAATGTGTATGTTTCTTAGTGAATAACTATAATTTCGTCGCTTTTGCCACTTCCAGAGATTCAGAAATACGTAGTGTACAGCTTGTTATTGATGAAAATATAGTCCCTTGAGGTAGCTAGTAAGGTACTATGTAGAAATCGTTTCACACGACAAGCCCATTGGAGGATGCACTCCATGCTACATGAAAGGGACAGAAGGAACAGTCTGAGGAGGGCTAGGGAGTGAGTGTATCGGGGGATCCATTGGTTCTCCAATGCCCCGCCCCCCTGCGATTAGTTTATTAAGGCTAACATGCTAAGTACCTAATGACTCCCTTTAATAAAAAGTAAGATACCTTCGATTAAAGTAAGTAGTCTCATTGCATTCTGAGGATATCCTAAGCAGATCCGTAAACGGAGTCCAGCATGGGATAAGGATTAGAGCGCGTGCAAAGGAGATCTGCTAGGTTTGTTAAAGGCCGTTATGATAATTGTATAAGTGTTACGAGCTTAATAGAAGAACTAGGATGGGTATTACTATCAGAACGCAGGTTAAAATTTAGGTTAAACCTTTTAAGTAAATTCGAAACAGAGTTGTTCACGGATGACGTTAGATATATATTGAGAACCCCTGCGTATTATGCTAGGTTTGATCATATTAACAAGATTAGAGAGATAGATTGTCGTACCGATAGATTTAAAATGTCATTTTTCCCTCGTACTATAAGAGGGAACAATAGGCAGTGTAGCAAAGGGATAGGTAGGTGAAATATAGTTAGAGTAGTCTGTAGTGCATGACGCATGTAATAACAACCAATAATCCCTTCCTTATTATGTAGATACTAACCATCTAGCTCCATGTGACCCGATTATCTAGCATATCTCCCTTAAATACCCTACTTGCATGGCAATAGTGCATGTTTGGTGATCTTCACCCCCTGCCACACACCCTCGTGGTGGCTCGCAGGGTATCACGTAGATGTAGATTGACGAATAGACAATCAACAATATTAGAAAATGGGATGTCACAGAGTTAACGGCGGATGCAAAGAATTTAAATCTCCCCAGCAAGGTGTCTCTCTCTACAACACAGTCATGAACACAGATTGGAAATGAACGCCAAAAAGTCTACATCTATGGTAATTTTCAGGTCCACCACTAAATCAACAATTGGGCGGATTTCATTCAGTTGAGTTTTCTACCAGATGACTGGTAATTTTATGAACACTACTTATCCCAGCGTCTAAATTTCTGGCATATCGTTTCCCTTTCCCTCCAGAGCATGTACCGCCATTAGATCCATTTAAAAATCCACATTTCGTCTCTCTCTCTCCTTATGTCGTCCAGAGGGCCTATCCCCTTCCACGCTTCCCCAGTGCACTCCATGGAATGATGAAAGGGACAGAAGGAACAGTTTGAGAGGGACTAGGGAGTTAGTGTATCGGGGGGTCCATTGGTTCTCCATGCAAATAGGTCAACGACATCGGAGGCGACGGGCGGCAAGCGATTTCTGTCCGCTCACAAGCATCGAAAGGGCTCTCGCGGAAGAGTGGGAAGCGGGCGACAAGAGGATGGGATGAACAAATAAAACCCTGAAACGCGGTACTTATACGCCCGCCGCCCGAGTGCGACGGGAGCTTTATACATACGTCCGCTTGCTCTGGTCGGGATGTCCACCTGTTTTTCCGCCCTCCACTCCGGGGCTTTACGTACTATGGCCGTGATCACAAACAGATGTGCACTCACCTGGAAAAAATGGAATATACAAAGAAATAAGCAATGCGTTCAAGGATAAAGCCGAAATACACGAAAGAGTAGCAGGTGTCACTTGGGATAGATCACTGATTACCTTACCCAAAGGACAAGCTACAACATGCCCTCTCGACACAATTTTTACGTGAATACACAAGGTTTTCGAAGAATATTTTCTGGCTGAACATTGAGAGAATGGTTCATGTTAAAATCAAAATTATTTCATTTTTCTTATTGCATAGTTTTACACCAAACATTATTTCAAGAGACCAGTCTCACTTCTAAGATTAGTTCCTTGTGGCAGTAAAACAAAAATCATCACTCAAAATCATGGTCTGTAAAGAGGCGTTCAGGGGGGAAAAGTACGAATCTCTTAATTTTAACAACCCTGGTTTCCATCTTTTGCATGAACTTTCAGTCACGAAATCATAAAATTAATTCCTTGCGGGTAAAATAAAAAAGTCAACACAATTTCATTTTCGCGACAACCATATGTTTACAAGGTACAATAAAGTGTATAGAGAGTAATACTGTGAAAATTGTTCACATCCATATTGTATAACATTGCATTATAACAGTGGCCACTACATAATGACAAAATATGCCAAAACGAAAATGATTCGCGAATAAGAAAGAGCGACAATATCCAAAAGTTACTTAATTTAGCATAAATTGCCTTGATGCGTTAGGAAATTACCTATGTCACTTTTATAACTGAGTCCTCACTTTATTCCACCAGCACGCCGAGGAAAAAAATTATTTTTAGTCCAACACTCCAGACTATTCTCCCAATTATTAAACTACAAATGATTATTCCCATCCGACAAGACTCATTATTCTGCAACGACAATAGCCCTCGGGGTACGCTTTACGACCCAAGTTTCACACATGAATAATGCTTCAAGGGATTCGCTCACGCGGGAGGGGGGAGAAGGCTTAAGGAAGGGGAGGAGTATGAAAAAAAAGCAGTGCGGAACACATATCAAGGCAACGTGGGATGAAAATTAAAAAGTTTTTCCATGCTTCGCCGAGCTATGCAACGGATGAAAAGAAAGCAATCACCAGACACTACATCACAATAATAAGCACGCATCATCCAGGAGCAAGAAACACGATGTAACTAATGCAACTACTACTGAGGGAGTGAAACGAACAAGAAAAACAAGAGAAGAATGACTAGAAACGCAAAAGTTCCGCCTAAATCATGCCTTACGCTCGCACACCCGGAGGGCAAAGAGTTGAATCTTTTACGACAACTAGGGTAGATTGCAGCAAAGCGCGCGTTAATGAATGCTTCGCGATGTTAAATAAAAAAGATACAGCATGCTCCTACTTCCTCCAACCGTGTTTGCATCACTCATAATTAGAGGCGGTCGCGTCTTCCAGCCTTCGAAATTCGTCCGGGGGATTAATATTTCCCCCACGCACTCGACAAAACGGGAATAGCTTGGGCCTTTGTGTTTCGTGTGTGTGTGTGTTTTTTTAAACCCTCCCTCCTTCCCTTTCCGCCCGGGCAACACGTGTCGATGCGGAGACAATCCGAGTTCACGGCCCCGATGCTCTCCCCCTCTCTCTCTCATAAACATCTTCTCACGAAAAAACAATAACGCGAACGACGCATAAAATATCTCCGTCGCAAATCAAAAAAAATAACAATACATACATCACACAAAAAAACGAGGCGACAGTAGCGCTCGCGAAGAAAGCCCCCAGGAGAGGATTCTTCATAATTAAAAATGATCATTCGCCCTAAATATGTGTCTTTCCACGCTCATATTTCACTTAAACTTAATATCGAAAAGAGACGCAAACGAATAAAATATACACCACGGAAATAAATAATGCGGGGATTTACGTGAAGGGGAGGGGAAGTTAAGGCTACCCATTCTCTTGAGGTGATTTCATCGCAACGACGCGGGTCAAAACTAATGGCATTATCATTTGTGTGATATTAAATATGTTGCACTCATTTACGAAAACGCCGCAGTTACTGCAAATCAAAATTAATATGCATAAGGCGCGGATAAGTTAACGGTTATAATTCTCACGCCAAAAAGCCCACTGCAGCTTTAATTTTTTATTGTGTTCATTAAAATGTGATTCTATGGCCAAGTTCCACAGCTACTTATCGCACTGCAGGCCCCTTAGTTTACCGAAACATGCACCAAACTACTCCCACTCAAGTTTCAGGAACCAAGAGGGCCAATAATGGTAGAATACAAAAATACAAATCCCTTCTGGAACCAAATAAATCAAGCAAGTCGAGCTTTTAGTACGAAGTAGGAAGTAAAAACAACCATCATTCAGAAAGTCAACAAATGACCTAGATTCTTGTCGAAAAGAGCGTTCCTAAATCATAAGCCAGCAATTATGGTCTCCATGTCTATTGAACTAATGCATTTGTAAACACTTAACAGATTCAGGCTTAACTTCGTGGAAGTTTATAAGAGCCATACTTAAAGTACGCCACTTTTTCTTTGCCAGAGATCTTATTCAGCTGGTGCAACGTGTTTCACCGACTTATGGCACCATCAGGTACGAATTATAGGAAATACCTGTGCATAAAACTATACATATCAAAGGCAGAAAGATAGGGGAGGGAGAGGACGGTGGACCGGGGTAAGGGAGAAGGTGGTTAACCACCACCATTTTCATCCCCATCTTGTTGCCTTTGGTAAATATAACTGTGCAGGTATGTTCTGCAATTTGTATCTAATGCCGTCGTTATTCGGTGAAACGTGTTGTACCAGCTAAATAACATTTGTGGAAAAGAATAAGTTGCGTTCCTCAAGTATGGACAAAATATTTTGGCTAGAATAATTTCAAATATTTACTAACAACTCCAGAGATAATATGATTTTGACTTCAGCAAAGGTTTCACAGTTAGTCTGAAGTGGAGATATATTTTTCAAGGGTCTCAGCGGTGGCAAAGTTGTGCTAATTCAGCTGCAAGCGAAACATCGCGAAATTCTAGATGTAACCGCAGAAGTAATCGGACACAAAGCTCTCCATTAAAAAGACAACTTCGTCGTTTTAATAACAATGAACTTCCCAAAATAGTTTGTCCTAGATATTTTGTTTAACATATGAATCCATAATAGTCCGAAGTGGAGGACTCTTTTTCAAGGGTCTCAGCGGTGGCGAAGTTGCGCTAATTCAGCTGCAAGCGAGACGTCTATAAATTCAATATGTGACCACAGGACACCAAGCTCTTCATTGCTAAGATCACCTCTTCGCTTTAATACCAATGAACTTCCCAAAATAGTTTGTCCTAGTTTATTGTTTCAAATATGAAGCCATCATTAGCTCAGGGAGAAAAATATAATCCACTACTGTCTCTGTGATCCACACATCCTTGGCATCATGCCCATTCAGCTTCGTGAACAAATAATGATGAAGCGTAAGATTTTGTTGAATTTGCCAGAAAGAAGATACATCTACAAGTAATCCGAAAGAGAAAAAAAACTTAGACTGGGTTTAATCTCTTACTGATGATAACCGTCAGATGATTTATGCACATGTCTCTGTGAAGATACACGAGAATCCACGTCTTCTCGTGTATATCATCACCTCTAATCTGTCGACATGAGAGCAAATAGATGGAACGCGAAACCTTATCAGATATCATATTGAGTACAATGTTAAAACTTCATATCTTTTTGTAATATCAGGCCTGATAATCATTTACGGACCCAAACTCGTTTAGGAAGAGAGGGAAGAAGGAAGAATGAAGGGAAGTGGAGTTTCGGGAAAAAGGGGTTTGAAACAGGAGAAACGGAGAACACTCCTTCCATTCTGAAATCCCATTCATCCTAACGCCCTAGCGCCACCTAATAAACAAAGCACGCGAGAAAGGCGCGGGGAATATAAAAAAAAGGAAGAGCGAGGATGAAAAAAAAATAGAATGAAAAAACATGAGAAAGAGAATAAGCCATTCCGTGCGACTCATAACTCGGCGAGAATTTCCCCTGTAATGCAATCTCGCAGTGTGGCGTCAACCCATGGCCTCCGCCCTCCCCACTACCTCTCCCCCCTTCCCGCCCGCCCCGCCATCCCTTCCTCCCTTTCACTCCCCCTCCCATACCACCCCTCTCTACAGCCTCAAACTCCCTCCCGCCCCCCCACACCACCCACTGATCTCATCCTCCCAGTGGCCTCCACACAAAAAATTCCAATCCGAGCATCGAATCGCGATATGAAATAAATATCGCGAGTAATAACGTGTACACCTCGATATTTCTTTTTTTTCATCCCTCCCGTCGTAATACCTGAACGAATCTCCGGATCTGAATGCGCAAAAACAATGATTTTCGACCTTTTATTTTTACTTTAACAAAGGTATACAGGGATCGGATCCTCGAAACCATCCCCATTCCACGGTTTTTCTATCTGTAAAACAATCTATCGGATTTTTAACCCTGTGTCTTTCAATAACTTCTTACAATACACAATCAGATACGTCGTTTTTTCCAACAATGAATAATTTGTTGTTCGTTCATTTCTTCTATCATCATACAAACTAGTGTATTAATTTGCTAGAGTATTCACACCACAGTTTTCCAAAGTCTTGACAGATCCAAATAAAAGTATTCTACCGGTAAACATTGGTTTTGTTGAAAGTCAGAGAATCTCCTCCCGGTTTTCTATACTAGACGAGAAAATACCCAATGCCCAACTCGCAGCATATTACGTGAAGCCAATGAAGTATTATTACGACAGCATAGTTTGAAGCAAAGGCCCAGTGTTCAAAACTGATCTGAACAAATTTCCATGAATGCATTCAATACTGGGGGTAAAACATCGTTCGCAAGAAATATACCTACTCGTTTGATAGCTACACTATGGTCGGAGAATTGATTCGCGGCCGTGAATTTTAATTTTATGGCACAACCAAATTCCTTCAATAGCTAAGCCAAGAACACCGTGGTTAGCCAGAAACGATATTTTAAATGAGGTCATATTGAAAAACGATGAACAATTCCACTAGCCTGATATAGTAAATATCATTAAAATTGCTGCTGGCACTGAAATAGTATTTGTATTACATCTTAGGCATAAATGCATATTCAACAGTGCATATACAACAAGGCATAAATAAAAATGCCATCGACAGACCATATTCACGTAAGATTCTTCATTGCCAGACCTGATCCAAGAAGTGTCACATTTATTTCAACATCCCACTGTTTACCACGTGACACTAATTAATGTCCACCTTCGAGTGAAGCCAAAAACTAAGTGAATGAAGAACGCTGATGATTAAATTAAACAGCAGGAGTTGTACTGTCCACTGATATTTAGTGTCTAAAGATTCACTACACGTGTTTCAACGCATGTTAGGACGTCATCATCAGATATATAAATTAAATGTAAGTGGACAATGGGTACTGTAACAAAGAGTGTATATTTATACATTAAATAAAAGTGGACAGTACAACTACTGCTGTATAATATAATTACTGAAAAGCTGTTCCGCCACCTAACGCCAGATTCGGTTGAATTTATCAAAAACGCCGATGACGATTTTTGTAGCAATGATTTCAGACATTGACATCATTTCATTAAAGCATTGTGATATAAAATTCTACTCGCTCAATACTCGCAGAGACTACGCTGCGACAAAATCGGATCCTATTTGAGCCATTCTGCATCACGACACACCAGCAATATCCCGCACACATCGCAACAATGCCCCATCCACATGCCGGCGATATCCCATCAACATCCCATCCACATCAACTCAAGTTTTACATCCCATTTCCATGGCAATGAGACACCGAATGAGCATCACGCGTCACAATCGATATACAAGGCAGCATCCCTTCCTTTCACGAGTCCCCCGTCCTTTTTTTTTCCTTTTCAACAGTCACCTTCCATCATCTCCGCCTCTTCCCATTCTTTAATGTTTCCTTTTTTCTGTAAGCGCTCGCACGATCTTTTTTCTCTGCTTCCACGAATGCCCGTTCTCACCCGCTCCTCCACAGTTTCCCCAAGTTCTTACGCCTTCTTTGATTAATGCTAATATGCTAAGTACCTAGTAACCTCCATTGATAATAAGTCAGATACCTTCGATAAAAGTATGTAGTTTGTATTATTCGGATATCTTAGGAAGAACCGTAAACGAAGTCCAGCGTGGAATAAGGATTAACGGATAGATAAAGTATTCTACTGGTTAAGGTAGGTTTTGTTGAATGGCAGGGAATCTCCTCCCGGTTTTCCACACTTCCAGGGGCCTACCTCCCTCTAGTATACCCTTTTTCGCCTCAGTATACGATCTAATCTTCTTCATCCTCTCCGTGAAACCTATTCTCTTTCTTCCTCTTCCCCGCTTGCCCAATATCCTTCTTTGTATCACATTCTCGAGCAACCCATCTCCCCTTATTACATCCTCCAGCCACCTACTCTTCCGATCTCGCATTTCATTCAGACGCTTCCTTTCCTCACCCACCATCTCAAGCACTTCATTGTTAGTCTTCCTCTCCGTCCACCTCACCTTGTCCACATTCAAATTCAAATGCCTGCACCTAAAAAAATAAGTATGACACCTTCGATTATAGCACGTACTCCGATTGCATTCTGAGGATATCTGAAAAGATCCGTAAATGGAGCAGCATAGGGTAAGGATTGACGGATAGATAATCAACAATATTAGATAATTGGATGGCACAGAGTTGATGGCGGATGCAAAGAATTTAAGTCCTCCTAGCAAGGTACCTCTCTCTCTAGCCATGAATACAGGCTGGAAGAGAACACCGAAAAGACTTAAGTACATGGTAATTTCCCAGTCCACAACTAAATCAACAACTGAGTGCATTTCACCAATTTGAGCGAAAACTGATCATTACAGCGAAAGGGGAATACGATAGGCAGATCAGATATCACAAGGAGAACGGTATTCGCTAGCAACATTCATGTTGTTCCAATGCATTATGAATTTTAAGTGATTTTATTAATTTCCTTTCTTCCGATAGGAAAAGCTAGTTCTTTGTTTTCGGATTTCCATTTAAGTATTCTACCAGCTGATTAGTAGGTTATCGGACAGTACTTTTCCTAGCGTACTAATTTCTGGTACATCGTTCCTAATTTCCCTCCTGCGCATGTACCGCCATTAGATTCCTTTTAAAATCCACATTTCGTCCCTCTCTTCTTATTTCGTCCAGAAGTCCTACCCTCTCCGACGCGTCCATAGTGTTCTCCCCTCTATTACCATCTTCAGTATTCTCTCTCTTTTCAAAACTAAGGGTGGATCACCACCCGGAATTGTCATTTTGTTTTTTCCGATCCGACACTGATTTTCCGGAGATTGACCCTAGACTTCGTTGACGTTACAGCTGGGAGAATGCTCCACACCGATTCGATGCGAGAACATTAAAAATGAGCCGGGCTGGCGGTACTTAAAATAAGGACTACGCAAAGCTCATTCAATCAAACAGGTCTGCAATTTCCACTGACTTTCGTATGATTCGCAAACATGGTACCGTAGCTAATTCAACACGCAATAGCACCCGATGATGTCCAACACCATCAAACACCAGGGGATGCCATCTAAGAACGTAATAATGGCGATCAAACCCCCCATGCCCTTTCTCTCGCGTTCAGATCACTGCAAATAACGCTAATGATCATATTTATCATAAAATTCACCATAATTGTACGTAGTGCCTTACGGATTTTATGTTATAGAATTATGGACCATATAATTGTACCTATTACCATAGTCACTAACATCTCAGCCTTCCTCCGAAGTTGTTTTTCCTTTTTAGTATTCGCGACAACAAATCTTCCCTTCAAATCCTTTATCTCCTTATCCTCTTCCGCTTTCCTCCTGCCTTCTCAAAAACCTTCCGACGCTTCCCCATTCCACAGGCGGACGCCAAAAATTACGCCGTTATACGCTTGCATAAAATTGCTATGGCTCTCTTTTTTATTCCCGCTTCCCTACTTTCGCTTTCCCGTCTCCATTCTTGGAATAAAAACCTTTCCTATCCTCGTTACCCGGAATGGTTATTTCATGTGTTATTTTTTTTCCTCTTCCCCTCGCAAAGCACTAAAAAAGTTCTCGTCACCGTCGCCTCATTTATTTATTTATTATTTATTTATGTATTTCGCCCACCTCGTCGCCCTCCTCACCCTCCGCCGGATCCTCGCATGTTTTTAATCATGCCCTTCCCTCCGCCTCTTTTGCGATGAGTGTTTTTCTTCTCCTTCGCTAACGGGGGCACGCTCTTTTATTTTGGAAATAATGGACCGCCATTTTTGGCATTCCGCATTTTTTTGCCATCTCCCACTCACTCTCTCTCCCTCCCTCGCTCACTCACTTATTCTCTCATCCACACGCTCGCGAAAATACTTACGAGGCGCGTTCGAGTCGTCTTTTGTTTTTCCTCCCTCTTCTGAACACATAATGACAACCTTACGCCTATATGACTTCATCATTACCTCTCGCGCAACGGTGATCCCCCACACACATCTAAGGGCAAATGAGGGCCCCGAGCAAGTTTTCCCGGACCGGTTATCCTTGTAACGTCTCCAGTGAAAAGTGACAGACGGCCATCCGGACGGTGTTTCGGCCTTTGTCAACTTTCCAGGAGCTCCTACCAAACGAATACCACAGGATTTAGTCGCGACAGCCCACCGATTATTTTGGATAGGATGGATATATGAGTATGTTCATGGAGGCGCCACTTATTGGGTAAGAAATTGGTTTGTTATCGAAGGAAGAGTTTAAAATACAAGGAAAATGATGATATGGACCTTGGGTAAGGATATAATAAAAAGAGGCCGGAGAAAAGCTTGATATGATGTGTAACTTGGAGTGTGGCAGAAACGTGAACTCCGAGAAAGGAGAACGAGAATAGGCTGCTGACGTTCGAGATGTGGGAGAACTAAATAATAGTATATACTACAAGATACTAAATCATGCCGGAAATATCATGCGGGGTGAGTTTTTCATAATAATGTTAAGCCATTAAACACAAATACAAAGTCTTGTTTACCTCCTGAGGGTCAGAGCATCACTGATCTAACGCAATTATTATGGTCCCTTATTGTACATGAAAAAATGAACTTCTATATCCGTCGATTATGCAATCCATTTCCTTTAACTAAGGCCTGTGATCATTTCTACCGTAAAACGTTGATGAACGGGATGAAATTGTACAGGACAGACACCGCGACGGAGTCGATATACCAGATAGGAGCTTCGACAATTCGACAATTCGACAGGTAAATGTCGGGCTTTTTCTCCGACTTCCACTAAACTTCCCTCCATCCGGTAGATAACTTAAGTGAATGCAGGAAATGAACGCATGCCCCTGGAACGCGATGACGAATTAGCGATTATCTAAATTATAGTACCCAAAATAATGTTTGGGAGGAACTCCAATAAATTATGCGCTGTAAAATATCATAAAGAAAGCACGCTTATTTCTTCGATAAGCACTAGTGGTGGCAGACCGAGCGAAGTGAGGGAAATCAGAGGGTTTGGCCGTCATTGGTTACCAAATATCATAGTCTTCTCGAAATAATTATATTGGCTATTTTTCGATCATATTTCGAAACGTCCCTCTAACCTTAATTTATTATCACGTAAATTCGTACTCACTTGAACCTTGGCCTTTGCGCCAATTTCGCTCGTCACTTCTGCTCCCGGACACGCCAATCTTCCAACAATCACCTATCCCAATTCCAACCACAGAGACCAGCGCACATCACTCTCAAATACGAATAAATATATAATTAATTAATAAGTAGTCCAGCTATTGAAATTTTTACGTCAATGAAATTAATAACTGTGTCTTATGCTTCCTAGAGTTTTGAGTTAAAATAACATCTAACGCCCAATAAAACTTCAATAAAATCTCGCTCAAACTACCTTTAGCTATACTCTCAGTGAGTTCAGGCGTGACTTCGTGAAAATGCGATAATTATGAAAAAGAACACTTGGCTGATGAAGTCTTCTCGGGTTTTCCACCGGGTCAGGTCGTTATGGGCCGACGTTTCAATGTCTACCACCGCCAGGTCAGTATAATACGCTGGGAAAGAACTAAATCATATACAAGAACACTTGGCTTTTTTCCAATGGTTTATTTTAAATAGCAAAATAAGTTTTGATGATTTGGCGTCATCTTCAGGGGTCTGAAGACGCCGAATGACCCCTGGGGAAACATGTTTGAGTTCAAATAAATGTACAGAAATATAACATGTGTTCTTTTTCATAATTTAACTTCACCAAGGTTTCTGGGGCATGTAATAAGGGGCGATGTTGCTCAAGAGTGTGACAGAGGGGAGGATGTTGGGCAAGAGAGAGAGGGTAAGAAAGAGCATAGTTTGAAGGACGGGGTGAATATGGGTGGAACGTATGCTTTGGCGAAATAGGAAACACTAAGTTAGACACACTAGGTAGATAGGACCCCAAAAGTGTATAAAATGGGGAGGAGATTCTCTGATATCCAACAAAACTCAGTCAGCTCAGGCGAAGTAAAAGTTACATCGGGTGTTCCCCAGGGAAGCGTGATAGGCCCAATTTTATTTCTTCTGTACGTAAACGACTTGAATAGTGTAGTAAAAAATAGCAAGCTCCGTCTTTTTGCCGATGATGCAGTAGTGTATAAAGAAATTAGAAATGAAGAGGACAGACAGTGTTTAGCTAAGGATTTAGATGCGATTGATGATTGGTGTGATAGATGGCAGCTAGAATTAAATTTGAAGAAATGCGCGATTATGAATTTTTGGAAAAAGAATGGCCTTCCCCGGAATAATTATAGCATCAAAGAAAACAAAATATGTAACGTAGAATCAATTAAATACTTAGGCGTCACCATCAGTGAAGACATGTCATGGGGGAAACACATCAGGGAAATAACTAGTGTAGCAAACCGTAGATTAGGATTCGTAAAAAGGGTTCTAGGCAAATGCGATGAGAGAGTCCGAGAAAGAAGCTATTTTACACTTGTCAGGCCTCATTTAGAATATGCCGCTAGTATATGGGATCCGTACGAGGAAGGTATGATAAAAGAGTTAGAGCGCGTGCAAAGGAGATCTGCTAGGTTTGTTAAATGCCGTTATGATAATTGTATTAGTGTTACGAGTTTAATAGAAGAACTAGGATGGGAATTATTATCAGAACGCAGGTTAAAATTTAGGTTAAACCTTTTAAGTAAATTCGAAACCGATTTGTTCACAGATGACGTTAGATATATATTAAGAACCCCTGTGTATTATGCTAGGTTTGACCATATTAACAAAATTAGAGAGATAGATTGTCGTACCGATAGATTTAAAATGTCATTTTTCCCGCGTACCATAAGAGAGAACAATAGGCAACGTAGCAAAAGGGAT
Organism: Ceriagrion tenellum; assembly: GCA_963169105.1. NCBI lineage: Eukaryota > Metazoa > Arthropoda > Insecta > Odonata > Coenagrionidae > Ceriagrion > Ceriagrion tenellum. The sequence continues at coordinate 70,057,513 of OY720635.1, forward strand.
AGGTAGGTGAAACATAGTTAGAATAGTCTGTAGTGCATGATGCATGTAATAACTACCAATAATCCCTTCCTTATTATGTAGATTTTAACCTGTACTATACCGTAGTAACTAATATTCTATTGTAATAACTACTGCAATTACTTTCAATAACTAATAATCTACTGTAGTAACTAATAAACTATGACCCTATTTTCTAGCATGTCTACATTATATATCCTACTTACATGGCAATAGTGCATGTTTGGTGATCTTCACCCCCTGCCACACACCCTCGTGGTGGCTCGCAGGGTATTACGTAGATGTAGATGTAGAAAACCTACCACTGACCAGCTTAATACCTTAGAAAATGCTAATTATGAGCAATTTTCACACTCAAACTCAGTAAAAAAAAACGAAACGATTCCATCTTGGTAAATCGCTAGGTTTAATAACAATGAAACACACGGTTTTCGCGGCAGAAAAGGAAAGCAGGGGGATGACGTCCCATGTGAAGCCAATTTTACAATCTCGCCCAACCCTGGTGATAAAATGCAGACGAAAACGAGGATGAATAGCTTCGATTCTTCCGCCACGGTGACGCTCTTTTTGCTGCCGGATTTTCTCCCCTTCCGCGAAAAACATTAATTGTAACCCACCAGGCACACACATCACCGCGGTAACGCAAATAAAAACTATTTGAACGAGCACCGGATCCCGCGACGTCAGCACAAGACCCCGCCGCCATGATATTATTTGCCCTCTGTCAACTTCCTGGTAGCTTTCAATTATGGCCCACTCTCTCCACCCAACCTGCCCACTCCTGCCTTAATCTCATCTCTCTCACGGGTGATTCGCTGCCTTTTTTCCTTTAGTCCTAATCTGCCCTTCTTCGCCGTCATGGTAATACTAAAGAATACCACATCCTACAACACGAAGCGAAAATAACCTTCTTGCTCGGTAGAATTTGCGTAGTCCTGACGTTAACTAACCATTTTCTGGATCATTTCCAAACTTTCCTGCACATAACATACTTTCATCAAGTCGTACCAATTCTCATCGTCTTCCTTCCACGGCGTTTTCCCTTTGTCACCGTCTTCAAAGTACTCTCACCTCCTAACGCGTCCTTCATGCAGCTTTTCTGTATTCACCAGATCATCAAAACGGATGTTCTCTCCTTATCCACATCACATATTGTTTTTAACTATTCTACGGGTTAAGGTAGGTTTCATTGAATATCAGAGAATCTCCTCTCATTTTCTACTTTTTCAGGGGCCTACCTCGCTCCAAAATATCCTTTTTCGCCTCAGGTACGATCTTTTCTTCTTCATCCCGTCCATGAAACATCTTCTACTTCTTCCTCTTCTCCACTTGCCCAACATCTTTCCCTCTACCAATTTCTTGAGAAATCCCTCACCCCTTATTACATCTTCCAGCCACCTACCCTGCCTATCCCGGATTTCATTCCAAAGTTTCCCATCCTCGCCCACCATCCCAAGCACTTCCTCCTCAAGTCCTCTCCGTCCACCTCACCTTTTACATCCTTCTCCACACCCACATCTCAAATGCCTGAAGCCTATTCTCATCCTCCTTTATGAGGGCCCACGTTTCTGCACCATACAACGCTACGCTCCATATCAAGCTCTTCACCAGCCTCCCATATTCTGGATCATTTTCAATCTTTCCTGCACCTACTAACGCTTCCTTCATGCGCCTTTTCCGCATTCACTAGACCACCGAAACAGATTTCTTCTCCTTAACCACGGCACATAGCAGTCATGACAATGGAAAAGAAAACACTGCAATTACAAATTTCTACATTGCAATAACTATCGTCCCGATACATAATTCTGTAGGGATAGCGGTGTTGAAACGCCGCGCTACCTTTCTAAGTTATTGTTTATTTTGTGTGCTTTGTTTAATCTTATTTCTTGTTTTTGTGTTTTGATGATTAATTTGTTTATTCTGCATGGTCATTGTTGGTTGGGAGGGAGTTGTCTAATTTTGGGGAGATTGGTTGTTGTAGTGGAGAGAGGAGCAGAAAGAGGTGCATGAAAAGTTCGGAAATAAAGCGCTACCAAAGAAAACTTAAAAAAGGCGTTACAGTGTTATCTTTACCTCCATCAGGGAGGAATTAAGCTTAGAAAAACTGTCAACTAACAATCAGTCGTTCGTCTTCCTGATCACCCCTCCTCTTCAAACAAACATTTATAATACCTACAGTCTACACGTGCAAGCTTTTTCTACACATACAAAATACCCCATACAGCAACACGCTCCATTTATGAGTTTTACCCATCTTTCCTTTGAGTCCACTCCCAGGGCTGTCCTCGCCAATTTCCATCTCTTCGGAGATGTGTCCTGGCCCAGAGCAACTCTACATCATAAGTCGCTACCACTGATCCAATGTCTCTAAAATACTCGCCATTCATGCAAACTGTCCTACTCGCTCTAATACATATGTTTCCAAAGCTACTATCAACCTGACTTTCTCAGCGATAGAAAATTTCACTACCTTTCTTATTTATATTTCTCTTATGAACATCGTGCTAAAACTCTATCGTCAAGTGACTGGAGTCTCTTGGCCACACAGTCACAGGATTATTCTGATAGCTTATTGGAGGGTTTCTGGACGGAAATCCTCTAATTAACATATCCTAACAACCTAAATTATGGCATATTCTTCCACTTTCCCTTTAAGAGGCAATCTGCCTTTAGATCCCTCGTAAAATCCTCATATCGTCTCCCTCTCTTAATTTCGTCTAGAATTCCGATTCTCTTCCTTTGTCTTCCACGCTTCCCCAGTTTTGTCCCCTTCATTACACTCTTGAGAATTCCATCTCCTTTCAAATTTTCCTCCTTCTGCCTTCCACGAACCCCCGCCACCAGTTTCCTCAAATGAGAAAAATTTCACATCGGCACCGTTTTAAGTGGTTATTCATTTTATTAATCAACCGCACGATCATTTCTTCCCTCCCCGGAAGACTGCGGCCTTTCGACCTCGTCTCGTCGCGAATAAACAGACCGCTTCCTTTCGGATGTGATTTCATCCCGGGACTTAAGGTGCCAACCTTCCTGAACCCCACTGCGGTTTGAGGGAGGGTGAGGAAGCGGGTGGAGAAGAGAGAGGTCCTCCTCCGCCCTCTCACATTCGCCGCCGAATGAAATGTCAAGCAGCTGTATCCTCATTTTTCTCTCTTTCATTCAGACGGCAAAGGTTTCCCTGATGAATTTATAGAACAAACGAATCCGTACATCGAAGATGAGCGGTGTTGACAAGGACGCGGTGATTCGATCATCGCATCTCGTTTCGTATACGGCTTCTGACATGAAAAGAGAAAACTATCACCCAAACTGCCTTAAATAACAGCAATCATTTACGATACACAATACCGTAGTCTCATAGAACAGGAAGACAGGGGGACTACTGACTGGGTGACCGAAGGGAAGTATAATTAGTATTTCCACTTACTGGCGTGCTTCAGTAATTTAACCAGGATGGGGATATTTTTTAATGTATTCTACCGGTAAAGGTAGATTTTTTTGGGAGACAGAGAATCTCCTCCCGATCTTATACACATTCAGGAGCTTATCTCCCTCTAATATACCATTTCTCGCCTATGCATACGATCTACCCTTCTTCATCCTCTCCATGAAACCTATTCTCTTTCTTCCATATTGACGCCGGCAAAATCCACTGAATTTAGGAAATGTAAACATCGACCAACCCGTCTTCCTCAAATCTTGCCTCTGGTTGGACAAACCTCTATAGTCGCGTCTACATAGAGCCCGGGAGGTATGTGGAAAGGGGCGAATTAACGCCAACGCATTCTCTACTCTATATGCGAAAAATAGTTTTATGAATTTGCGCAAATCGATTTTTTTATTATTCTACCTGTAAAAGGCTGGTTTTGTTGAGAGTCAGAGAATATCTTCTTGTTTTTCTACACACTCAGCGTCCTATCTGCCCTTCTTCATCCCGTCCATAAAACCGACTCCCTTCCTTCCCCTATCCCGCCTCCCCAACATCCCTAACCCTATATCACACTCTCTAGCAACCCATCACCCTTTATTACATCCTTCACCCATCTACCCTGCCTATCCCGGATTTCATTCAGAAGTTTCCTACACTCGCCCACCATGTCAAACACTTTCTCGTTAGTCATCCTTTCCGTCCACCTAACCTTCTCCATCCTTCTCCACACCCACACCTCAAATGCCTGCAGCCTATTCTCGTCCCCCTTTCTGAGGGTCACGTTTCTACTTCAACAGCTACAGTTATTTCACTGAAAAGGATGTGTATTGAAACCGGTAGATTCGGAGGACTGAGGGCAAAGCAAATTATTCCCGGAAATTAAAAAAAAACTGGTTCAATTATTCCCAATACAATAACTTGAAGAAGAGAGATATTTCCACCATGTAAGAGCTATCTTACTCCATAAACATTTCCTCGATAAGAGCAATCAGCACATAGGCTCTTCAACTTTCGCCAAGAGTACTTAGATTAAGTCGTCTTATGTGGGAAGAGGGGATTCTTTATCCGTCACACAAGTCGTGATCGACTCCGTGCAACCCAGTCCATTAACTGGTGGCGAGTAATGCTCAGTGCTACTCCCTTTTATGGAAGCAAGTGCTTTACTCGCTGACTGTAACTCGTTAGCCGTTTCAATTAATTTCTTTCGCATCCCCTTTCCTAGCTCAATGAAAAGGAGGTCAGTATAATAAAAATATGTATCCAGTCTTACAGAGGACAATGGACTTTGTCCGGGATTTCCGAAGGTTGGGATACTAACCCCGGGCAAAACAACTGTAGGCTCAAGACCCACGCAACGCAATATCATCTTACGAAATAAATTTAAGCCTCGAATAAGAACACATAGCTCACGAAGTAACTTCCCAGACATTATCGGAAATGAACATGCCTTTTAGAATAGATTATACTATCTACATCTTTACATTAACATCGATCAATTCGCAAAAACTGGTAATGATAAAATAAAACACACGCTGTTCGACATTGAAAAAAGAATAGTGCACACCAGTGAACTAATAACGACATTCCGAAATCGATACGCGCGATTGCTTAACAACTCGTAAGAAGTAAAACGATGACGTTTCACCGTCGAATGGGAAATGACACAAAAATACACAATCGATAAACTCAATTAAATACACTCTGCGGAAAATGTTTCCATAAAATGGTCACAATGAGAGTACTTCAAGCCTACACGTCTGGCATATCACCACGACGCAAACGATACCGACTTACGCATTTCTTCATCTGAGGAATGATCAACATTCGACATCCCATTCGATATATTTCCGTTAATTCTGGTTAAGTAAACACGACGGGTTAATAACGCAGGAGGGCATGGAGGCCCTTAACATAACAGGGACGGCTCTATTTCGGCTTCTGCCCACCTTGCCCTCCTTATCCTTAGCATTAATCTGTTCGCCCTCAACCCTATCGCCGGGCTGGGACCACTCAGCAAACACTCCAGGGCGATCCTATAACACCATAAGGTTCTCCAATCCCAACTTCCTCCGACCACTCCGGTTCAACCACATCCAAAAGTCACAACAGGACGAGGACCGGGGTCAGACGAGGGGTCTGGGTTCGAATTCCAGTCCAGGCGAATGATTTTTCCAATGCGAATTTCTCACTATAAAGATTTTGCTGGTAAAACCTTCCACTATTAAAAACTGGCTAAATCCATTGCAAGAAGAAGTCGAACCATTACTGCCAATGCACTAAAAGGTTAATGCCACTGAAAGAGAAGAAACTTTTCCAATTAAATCCATTAATTCAGATCTAAGTAATAACTCCTTTGCATACATCACTTCCCTTGAGTTACACTAAGCTCTTTAAAAGTTTGATACTTACCTTGATTGCAACCTTTGAACAAAACATCCAAATCGCTCTCTTCAACGTGAAGTGCGTAAGTATGTGATACTAATTTGCCGTTATGAATTCGCCAGAGTGGTTTCATGGCATGACTTAAGCGAAATACTTAACTTGCTTGTACGACGAGGCGTATTTTCAGGGAGGATGTATGCCTAATTAGGTGAAGTGGATAACCAAGTAGTGAATTAGAAATCGGCCGGATTACCACTATTTCCCCGTTCTCTTCTCTTATCTCGTTTCAGATGGAGCACAGCTTTTGTCCGTAATGCACAAGAATCGAACATAACTGAAATTTCCCGCGGATATCGTTTGATTTAAGAGAACTCCAATTACATGGCATGTATGTATATGCTGTCCGAATCATATTGTTGTAACATTCTACTGTAACCCACCCCCTCACAACTTCAGTGCCAATGAATGCTGTGAAAGTGAGTCTGCTACGGCTTTGAAAGCCAGGTACGTTAATTTAAAGAACAACAAGTCATTTTTGACAGCCTTTCATTTTGGAGTGTAAAAAGAGGGAAATACGCAGCGGATACGCGGCATCCTATACGTACTTGGAGTGATATTACCGAGCGACATTCATCTACGTCATCTACGTGATACCCTGCGAGCCACCACGAGGGTGTGCGGCAGGGGGTGAAGATCACCAAACATGCACTATTGACATGCAAGTAGGATATTTTAGGGAGATATGCTAGATAGACATGAAGGGAGGCAGAAATTTTGTCCCTCAGAGAGCCCTAATGAAAGTACGATAAATAATTTTGTCAAGAAATAGAAGGACAAACTTAATTCTTTTACGATTAACGGACGGTTCCACAAGCTTCATCAATATTTTTCGTTCATTTTTTAACGAGCAATGTGACACAGAGAGGGTGAGAGAAAATTCTCTTGGTTAATTTCTTTTGCTACCCTCCCAGCTCCGCTGATTTTTAATCATTCCCTATCTCCTTACCCGCTAAACCCCACCTCCTCCACGATCACTGAGCCGTGTCTCCTTCAGTGCGGCACTTAGGAAGGTCCGCGCCATTTTTCCGAGTGCCGCGTAAGAGGTGCTGGAGGAGAAAGGATTTTCGTGGCTCATCGCCGGAAGAAATCTTGTTGGTGACCTTAGGGCGGGATCCGCTCTCAAACGGCCGCCAGACCCAGTGTGGACAAGGGCGTTTTAGTCTAAATTGTGCGTGGCCACTTGGCACATCCCAGTCTATACACAGTGTGCCTCTCTGTACGTATGTATCTTCCTGTATTATATGTTTATGTCCTCTGCGGGAATTATTTGAATCAAAGTGCGTTATGTGAAAATTGACTTGTTTATACACGGGTTATTCCTTTTAATCACAACATGGCAAAATCCAACCCCGACCCAAATCACCAACCAAACCACCACATTCAACTAAAAAAAAAGTTTCAGTTCAAAAAAATGGAAAAACGACGAAAGCGATGAAGTTTAGCAATAAACTCTGCCGAAAAGCAATGCAATGCAAAAATGCAAAAAAATGCGGAAAAAAAATGTAAGAGAAATTCTGAAAGAGGAAAAGAAAATAAGAGAGAGAGTACGACAGGCCTTTATACACCCGCGTGAAATACGACTTTTAATGACGCCCTGGAGAATAGCTCGGACGGGATGAAGGGTCTGGGAAAGATGCGTCGGGAAAGGACTGGATGGTCGAAATCGCAAGCGCTTCTTTATTAATATCAATAGGAAACGCACGAATAACAAATTCGCAACCGGACATAAATTATTCGCACCAGTGGTGGAACAACGTAATAAAAAAATTTAATATAGGAACACATTTTTTCTCGACCTTCTACTCGACAAAATGATTTATTTTGAAAATGCTGCGCCGCGTGTGCTTCTGCACACGCCGAGCGGAAAATACGCGGGGGGAGGGGTGGGGGTGTGGAATACCTAGCACTGCATCAGATTATGAAGAATTAAAATTCCGCCGCGTATTATTTAATGTTCCGGCGAGTTTCAAGCCCAATTTCAAACAATCCACCCATACGCCCACCCTTCCTATCCCCCCCCCTCTGTGAGAGAACTGGCGCTACGATACGCCCGCTGAATCGTTCACGCGAATTCAACCGGTGAGAGGTTATCGCGCTTTATTTATAACGCCTATAAATAAGAGGGTTCTTTTCGAGTGAATAACTTAGCAAGCCGAAAAACACCTTGAGAGACAGAGAGAGAGAGAGAGAGAGAGAGAGAGAGGAGGAACGTGTACAGTAAGAACGGGGCAATGCACGCGACGAACATACAAAGGCTTATCGGGGAAACGAGGCTTGGAGAATCATTTCACTATTCTTAATCCTAATCTTTCAGCTAACCAAGGCGGGCAAAAAATAAATGAAGGGCGAGGAGTGATGGATTACGCAAAGGCTTACTCTTCTTGCAGAAAAAAAATAAATTAACATTTGGAAAGGCGAGAACTGAGGCTCGATGAGTGTCACACGAGTTTGTTAAGTTAAGCGCAATCACTCGAGGCGCAAAACCTTATTAATTTCCTCTCTATGTCTCTTTTCTTTCCTTATAATCCATACTTCATCCTTCACCGCCGTGTCATCTAATTAACCATTTACGGAAATTATAGGAGAAAAGTATTACTTTCAATACGCGTAACTCACGTATAGGACTGAAACGTGGACCCTGAGAAAGGAAGACGAGAATAGGCGGCAGGCATTTGAGATGTGGGTGCGGTGGAGGATGGAGAAGGTTGGGTGGACGGAGAGGAAGACTAACGAGGAACTGCTTAAGATGGTGGGCGAGGATAGGAGACTCCTTAATGAAATTCTAGGTCAGCAGAGTAGGTGGCTGGTGGATGTAATAAGGGGCGAGGAGTTACTGAAGAATGTGATAGAGGGAAGGATGTTGGGCAAGCGGGTAAGAGGAAGAAGTAGGATAGGTTTTATGGACAGGATGAAAGAGGGTGGATCGTATGATGAGGCCAAAAAAGATAGATTACAGCGAGATAGGCCCTTGAAAGGGTAGAAAATGGGAGGAGATTCTCTGATATTCAATGAAACCTACCTTAACCAGTGGAATGCTTTTAAAAATATCCTAATCTTTCAGGGAATCAAGGCGGGCAAAAACTAAAGGGCGACGAGTGATGAATTACGCAAAGGCTAACTCTCTTGCAGAAAAAAATAAACCAAGATTTAGGAACATAAAGGTGAGAATAGACGGTCGATGGGTGTCACACGAGTTTGCTAAGTTAAGCGCAATCACTCGGCACGCAAAACGTTTTAAGTTCTTCCCCCCGTCTCTTGTCTCTCCTAATAATCAACACTTCACCCCTTCGCCGTCGCGTCGTCTAATTAACCTTTAACGGAAATAAGAGCATAAAGGCATTACTTTCAATGCGCGTAACTCACTTACGTAGCAGGTAATTACAGCAACCCCATCTCTGTACTCTCTAGTATACGAAGGAAGAGCCGAGAAGTGGGCGCCATATCCATCCCTGCTTATAATTCGCCGGCGTGGAGGGAATGAATTACGGCACGCAGCCCTCTCGCGTCTGCACCCGCGAAATGTTTACGAGAAATGCTGCTCTTTAATTCATTTTTTGGGAGAGGGGCAGCAGAAAAAAAGTCTTGTGATTCCATTACGTTAATCTCCTCTACGGAGATGCATCCGGAACGAACTTTTCACGTGAAAAAAATACACAAATATATATATGGGGCGCGTGTCCCTTAAAGTCGACGCCACCGACGGAAATTGACCCAATTAATCTTTTCGCAGGCCCAGGCTAATCTTAAAATAATAAATAAAGAGATAAACAGAAACAAAATATGGTAAGCTTCGGAACGATGCATCAAACTCAAGTACGAATATCACTTCAGCCATGTTTGCTGCAAACAGCAAACGGAGGGTAAAACTGAATATGTAATCGGAACAGCGCCTAGCGAACACGTCATCAATGGTATTTTTATAAATGTACGTTAGGTCCGTAAACAACCCAGCGTATATTTTGCCTTATTTCCCTTTATAAATTATCCATTTATCCGACTTTAACACGATTCTAAAATATTCGCATCATTTCCATTAATTAACGCCGACTGTTATTCATTTTTTTCCTCCTACATTCTCCCCTCTCTCACTCTCTTCAACATATTGTCACCCCAAATACATGCCCAGCCACTCTTTCTGCCTACATCCGGTACATAATTTCAGCTTCCTTTCCTTCCCTATATCGCATCCAGCACTACCATTTGTTTGACTCTCCATCCAACCTTCTGTACACACGTATAACAATCAAGAGCCGTCTGTCAGCGCCCCGCCTCCTTCCGCAGCAACCAAGTCTCCGAACCACACTACGCCTGGCTCATTAGTGAGAGTTAACCCTCTCAGTGCGACGGGCCGGTATACCGGCTTTTGCATTTCTCGCAAAAAGTGCGGCTCGCACGCATTTATTGTTCAACTTAAAAACACTGAAATAATTAGGTTTATTTTTCACATGGTGTAGAAGAATGATATCATTACTGATTAATTCAATTGATAAAATATAAAAAAACTGCTCATGAATATCGAAAAAAAATAACTTCATATCTTTTTACCTAAATTGATAAGTTACATTGTATTCCCCATAGCATTTCTCGCTAGTATCGCTGGCAGAAGACACCACTAAGAGTGTTAAATAACCTTATGAATTAGTAATGAAATGCTGAATCACCTAGTTTTCCACAAAAGATTTATTACGTTCTTAGAACCTGGGTTTCATCGCTGCTAGACATCACCAGGTACAGACATAGCAAAACACATTGCTCGAATATTTAAAAATTAGAAGGGGAATTCTAAAGTAATTCCACCAAGTTACGGCCAATAACATTAATTCTAATGAATTCTTAGCTCATTTATCCCATCAACAACTGCTTCATTTCCCTGAATGCTTCCCGTCACATTGATCAAACACATACAAATCCATCACGTCATTCCTTTCCTTGTTATGCCCACTAAAAGGACAAATGTACAAATAAGCTCATTAAACTGACTCCCTAGTGATTATTTCCTCTTAAGTACCTTGCCCTGGCAAGACTCTTGCCTGCATTTTCATAATTTCTCTCATAAAACCCTAACCTTGCACATCTGTCTTACCTCCATTAAATTCATGCGCTTTCTCATATACGCTGTTGTACAATTGTACCTGATACCATTGTACGCTCTTGTATTTTACACCATATTCACCCATGGCTCTCAGTCTACCTCACTCTCTCACATCACTCACTCGACCATCGTACATCAGTTTCGTCATTCGAATTATATCGACAAAGTGAGGCGTCTCCTTGCGTAAGTTCGCTTCGTTTACATTTATTAAGAAAACGCTTAGTACATCCCCCCCCCCACTTCTATACTCACCCGATCGAATTCAACGTCTTGGCGTCATTCTCAATGTACATATACCTCTATGTACGATGGTAACTAGGTCTATGAGCCTTGAAAAGATGCCAAGACGTTGAGACCGGCCGGGCGAATAAAAAATGTGGAATTGTGTTTTCTCTATAATGGTTAACTTACCGCGGACAACAACCTTGACGTGGTGGAAGGGTAGAAGGAAGGCGCGCGTCCCAATGACCCCTAGAGTTGGACTGGTGGGAGCATTTTATATTGCTCCAGTAGGGCCACCCATGCCAGATAGGTTAGGAGCCAGACGAAGGCCCGTGATAGTGTATGGTGAAACACACTGTTGGGAAGTGGGGGTGGGAATCCTCTCTCGACTATTATACTACCCTTAAATATGTATGTCGCTCAAAGAGAAGTGAATCCTGGCGACTACGGGACGCCGCCGGTGTCGGACCCGGCATCGGGGGAGGTAAGGCCCCCAAAGAAGAGGAAGGTGAAGAGCTTGATATGGAGCGTAGCTTTGTATGGGGCAGAAACGTGGACCCTGAGAAAGGAGGACGAGAATAGGCTGCAGGTATTTGAGATGAGGGTGTGGAGAAGGTGCTGTGAACGGAGAGGAAGACTAACGAGGAAGTGCTTGAAATGGTGGGCGAGAAAAGGAAACTTTTGAATGAATTGTGGGATAGGCAGGGTAGATGGTTGAAGGATATAAGAATGGGTGATGGGTTGGAGAAGAGTGTGATAGAGGGAAGGACGTTGGGAAAGCGGGGTAGGGGAAGAAACAGAATGGGTTTCATAGACGGGATGAAGAAGGGTAGATTGTATGTAGAGGCGAAAAAGGGTATACTAGAGGGAGATAGACCCCTGAATGTGTAGAAGGCCGGGAGGAGATTCTCTGACATTAAACAAAACCTACCTTTACCGGTAAAATACATTTTTTTTTAAATAATGGTCAACTTCGTATTTCGACCCTCATCCGTTCTTTCAACACGCCCAACACTAAGAACCACGTTCCTCTCATTCATGTCCATTCCTAGAAAATCCAATTCACATTCTCAACCCTACCCATCCTACTTATACCGTAAACGCATTCACAAAAATAAAACAATAGCAACAAATTTAATCACACGTTCGAATGTAAACCTTGTGGAAGTCACCTTGGTCAAATATGCCTAGGAATTCCCACTCCGTACAAAAAGTTTACACCGATTGCGACTAGCGAACACACATTCCTATCGCGGAGAGAAACAAACAGATGAAAGAACGTTTTCTAACGCTTGATAATTTCGGTCGACTCGGATATACCTACTTAATTCGGGAGCAAGATGAGAAAGTCCATTTCAAAATGAAAAACAACTATAACTTTCCACACAGAATTTTCAATCTTTGCCGACCATGGTTTCAGCACCTAGTGCCATTATCAAGGTACAATTTTTTTCAAAACACTCCACTATATATACTGAATGGGAGGGGGAAGGGGGTCAGAGAGAGAGAGAGGGTGGGGTTAGGTAGGGGGTGGGAATTGAGACGAAGAAAAGCCGTTGATGGTGAAGGTCAGGCAGCATTATCATGGAGTTGTCGGACACAAGGGAGAATAAGGTTTAAAAGAGGTGACCTGTCATTAAAAACCACACCATTGCACAACTTGGCCGGGCTATGAGCAATTTCATATTTCTCAAAGAAATCCAACTTAGCCCCTTTGTCAAAATGGTGTAAAACAGACACGTCAAAATTACTAAAATGATGAAAATCACACACATATTTAGCAAAACAGGATTTATTGTCACCATTAATAAAACTTAACCTATGCTCCTTCGCTCTATCCTTAAATTTTCTGCCTGTTTGACCAATGAAATTCATGCCACAATCATCACATTTTAATTTGTAAACATCACTCCTGCCTACAGGGTCATACCGGTCTTTAAAATTGAGTAAAATTCTTCCGACTGTCACAGGGCTATAAAAGTGATACATAAAACCTATCAACTGGTACAATTTTCTGCAATTTGTAAGTCAAGTTACCAATAAAAGGAAGTTAAACCCAGCGATTTGGGAGGGAGCTATGGACAGGTAGGGATGTAAGTGTTTGGCCTTTCTTTGGCGACAACGGTGTAATAAATAGTTTATAAGGTTTTCATCGCACCCATTCCGACTAGTCAATGACTTTATTACATTCAATTCCTGACTAAATTTTTCGGTGGATAAAGGTACACAAACTAGTCTATGGACCATGGATCTAACAGCAGCGAGTTTGTGGGTGTGGTGGTGTGAAGAGTCAAAAGGTATTAAAACATCCGTTAAAGTTGATTTTCTAAAAATATAAAAATCATGTCGTCCACTAGAAATCGAAATATTTAAATCTAAAAAAATTATGGAATCACCCCCATATTCTAAAGAAACATTTATATTATCATGTAATGAATTTAAAAAGGTTTTAAATAGATCCAATTGGCGTAATGACCCAGTCCATAAGCATAAAATACCATCAACGTACCGAAACCAATAAAATACGTTCATCAAAAAAGGGTGTTTGGAATTGAAAACTTTACGCTCTAAGTTATTCATAAATATTGCGGCTAAAATAGGTGAAAGAGGGGAGCCTATTGCAAGACCGGACTTCTGTTGGTAGTAGTCACCATTAAAAAGAAAATAATTTTGTGCAAGGCACACAGTAAGCAAGTTTTTAATATCTTGCTGAATGACATCGTCACAATTCGGATTTTTAAGTAGCTCGAGCGCTAAAGAAGAAGCTTCTGCCGCTGGAACCGAAGGGAATAAATTTGTATTAAAATAAAAATTCTGTTTGGAAAGTTACAATTGTTTTTCATTTTGAAATGGGTATCTATCGCTTCCACAAAGTTGAGCCTGATACGCTTTTATATAAGATGAGAAAGGACTGCTGCAGCCATTTTCGGGAGCAGATGAGGGTGCGGTAGGATATGTACGAGAGAAATCTACCCACCGAGTATGCACAGTTAAGAGACGAGTGAAATCCGCCCGGACACGTCGTCGTCCCGAAAACCTCTTCTTTCCCCTCACGCACGCATGGATCCGAGCTAATTTAACAGCGCCGGGAGGGACATTAGTCAACCCTCCTTCCCTTACCGACCGAGCTCCAATTTTTACGAGTCCCTTCTTTGGAGCCACGACCACGGGAGCACTTTAATTTTTGCTCCGGACGGCATTAAAAAAAAACCTAATCCACGCGAGAGTCGGGACGAATCTCGTCACCCAAAAAAGTTTCCCAAAAACCAACGTTCTTTATTTTTTTTCCTTTCAAGGGTCCCCTCCCACCACGGCTGCAAAGATGCATTGAATAAGGCCTGTGATATTTGCGCCACACCGCATTACCATTTCAACCCGCCAGAGCCAACTTGAGACATATCAAAGGAAATAAGTTCAAATATCACGATGAAAAATCAAAATTACTAAATATTTTTTTCGCTAGGTTTTATTTTGAGCCACTAGTTACATCGCATAGAAGAAATCTTCAAGTTGATCCAAGTCATTTTGAATTTCCAAAATGGATTATCACAAAGTTAAGCCGGAAACCATCGGAATATAACGATGCACACGAAGTTCACTGGTTCCCCTAAGGAGAGGATTCAAAATAACTCATATGATATTAATAAAAATGCACCTGACGAATATTTGGTTAGGGAACCTTTCTCGATGTTTCAACAAGCAATACGACGGACGTAGGTACAACATTATCCACTTTCCAACATACAAACTAGTTTGGAAAGCGGTTCTTTTCGGAAAATTACTGAGGAGGCAGTCAGTAAAATAAGGAATGATGGTGATGAACCTAAACTGATTTTTTATGATTGGAATCAAAACCGGGACACGAAAAGAAAATAAGAAGGCAAGATATTCTCTTGTTTAATACTAATAATTTTTTTCTCAGTCACCAGGGGGGCATGGCGAAAAAACAAAATACTGTACTTAAAGAACAATTGATATACCCATATTGACCAAGGCGTGAGGACAAATATGAAGAGGAAGTATTGAGGATGTGTTACACTCAGCCTGCTCTTACCATGAATTCAAATCAACAATCGAGGTATTTTGAACGAACAAACATTTCACCCTGGAATCAATGAATTTGGTATCATTCAAAAGAAAAATACCTCACCTTTCCAAAGATACCAAAGTATCTGCTCCTTACCACAGTACTTTTCGACATATTTGTCCACAACTAACAGCATCTACATCGCATCAAAAAATTAACGGGGTCAATTGCATGTCAACTCAACTATTTACAAAAATAAATTATTTACGCGGCATTTTTTTAGAATAACAAAATACAACCTTCCTTACAAAAATACTCTTATTCAGTTTCTCAGAATTTCAGTAATGTAAAAGTATTTTATCGAACCATTACTTTTACAATATTTAATTCTAGTTTCCTACAGCTGCTAAAATTAAAAAGCAAACTTCGTAAATGGTCTACATAATGGCGAGGGAAAAATCTCGCTCAAACTACCTTTATCTTAAGCTCAGATGATGCAGAAATAAAGCAGCATTATAGAATAAAGTTCGCAAGATGTGATTAAATTTATCAATCTACGACCAATCATCTAGAAGAAAGTTTGAAAATATGATCATTAAACTGCAGACATGACAATAACAGCGTCTGGGCGACTAAGTAATGAGTAGTCTTAGGGGTTCACGTGATCACAGACACATCAGAACACACTGTCCGATCGCATCGTCTAAATGCGAATTCTATTCTGTCTTTCACGACCACAGTGTGGACGCGCGGATGTTTTTGCAATATTCAATTTCAAGCACAGGACCCATGATCCAACCGGGGCGCACCACAAAACGAGGAAAATACTCCACGATGGGGACCGAGCGATTCAGTTGGGCAAACTCTTTTCGGCCGAAATAACGGAGCGACAAACAAGGCCGGCCGGTGTAGCGTGACGTGCATTTCTGTATTCTCTCCATTGATTCCACGGCCGGAATTTATTGGATCGCGCTTCAGTGCAAAAAAAAGTAAGTACCAACCCATGTCACGTGATAATATTTCCTTCTTATTTGCTCTGGTTAAGTCGAATACGAAAATAATGTATCACGAAAAAACAATGGATAAAACACATCCGTTTTCTCTTTTCCTAACAGTAATGATAATAAATAACACGTAAAGCTTACTATTATTTTTTAGTTTTAGGTTTTTATAGGGCCAAAATAGGCTGCAGGCATTTGAGATGTGGGTGTGGAGACGACTGGAGAAGGTAGGGCGGACGGAGAGGAAGACTAACGAGAATGTGCTTGAGATGGTGGGCGTGGAAAGCAAATCTCTTAATGAAATTCGAGATCGGCAAAGTAGGTGGCTGGAGGATGTAATAAGGGGCGCGGGGTTGCTGAAGAATAGTGATATAGGGAAATAGAAGAAGGTGATAGAGGGAAGGATGTTGGGCCGGCGGGGAAGAGGAAGAAATAGAATAGGTTTCATGGACAGGATGAAGAAGGGTAGATCGTATGTTAAGGCGAAAAAGGATATTCCTGAGCGAGATAGGCCCCTGAAACATTTAAAAAATTGGAGAAGATTCTGTAACATCCAGGCATAACTAATAATAAAACCTACTTCAGCCGGTAGAACATTTAAAAATATGTTTCTACCACTACAAGAGCTTTGTAGGGACAAAAAGAGACAAAAGGAAATAAATGATTACGACCCCTATGTTTGCTACTCATAATTTTTTCTCCAACACCAGGGGCGGGGTGAGATAACATAATAATATATATATGTAATGATAATGTATCAAGATAAACACATTGGCCGGGGCGTAAATACAACTGTGACGAGTAAGTATCGAAAAAAAGGCCCGGCCAAATGCACAGTTCGACTTGTCAAAAAATGCCGAAATGGGAGAAAAAAACTTGAGTGGTGTCATCAGGGATGGCGCAGCCGAGAGAGAGGATCTCTGCGACAGTTGAGTCGAAAAAAAATCCGTCGGAATGACACAAACATGTGGATGACAGCATGTCAAATAAGGTGCTAACGATTTCATTCGCGTCCTCGTAATACGCTTCAGAATTGCGGAAAGTCTATTTTTCAGCGAGGAGGTATACGGAGATTTTTATATTTTCCCGAATCCGCGAGTTTATTTTTCCATTCGTCGTAGAGAGAGTATTTTTTTGACGTTACTCAAACATCTGTTGACGATCATGGGACAATTATTGTTATTTCGGTCATCGAAGAAATTAAACAATCCATGGTGGGTTTTTCTACACGCTGAACATCCATCGTCACCTATCGATAACATGAAATTCATCAACTGCCTCAACCCATTGGGCGGGAGAGAGAGCGGCAGTGCCGATAAAAAACGCTTTTTGAGAGAAGCGTAGCTCACCCAAACCAACCCTGACAAATAAAAAAGCAATATCTTCGCTAAGTAAATAAACTATGTGCATCAACAGATTAATCTCAGGTAAGAACCACCAGTTTCTTCACATAGATGATATTACCAAGTGATCACCGAATGATGTCGCAACAAAATCGCCGAAAATCTATTTACCGGTCATACTCTAAATAGACATTGAAAACATGCATATTTTATCTATTTGGAGATAAATGGATTTCCACGAAAGTAGGGTCTTAAACAATAAAACTCAACAAACAATATATTAACACACTTTTACAGCGAAATAAGTAATGAAACAAAGAATAGCAAGACCTGACACGTGGGGATTTCAATTTACAAGAAATAGTTGAGAGTAGACACGGCTTGGTAAAAGATACAGAAAGAGTGTAAAATGGAAATATACAAGCGTGTAAATAAGGGGGAATGTAGGGGATAGACTTGTTTTAGGAACGAGGACAAATAGGAAGTACCATGAAAAAATGATGAAATGAAAAATAAAATAAAGAATGACTACAACGTACTACGAAGGTAAGATGCGTAGAAACATTCTTTCAAAAGCTACCGATTACAAAGTACTCTAACTAAAAATTCAAGCGCTAAACAATGTGAAATAAATAAAGAGGTACATTAAAAATGGGAAGCTTGGTGATAATATCATTAGTGTACCCATGAGATTTTTGCACCACGGAGACGAATAACAAGTGCGACTCAAGAATGAATTAAGATAAGCTTAAGTGACCGAAAAACGAGAAAAAACTCCACTGAAATACATAAACACGAAGATAATATACCCTTTGATAACTGCAAGGCAAACCAAGTTTAGTTCATGGGACATTTGCTGGAGACTTGCTGATAGTCTGGTTATACGGCAAAGCACTGCACTCGAGAATCTGCATTCCGGAAACACGAAATAAATTCAACGCGGGGACAAATTCAGAGCTTACGAGCCCGCGGTCGACGCCGGAAACGACTCCCACCCAAATACCATGAGCAAGCAAAGCACGAAATTCTCACGAGGTAGGCAAGAACATCGAATTACAGTGAGTGCAGCAAAGACTGGCAGTATAAATTTGGGGACGTTATTATAATTTTTTAACAGAGCAATTTTGTTTAAATAACTATGTCCGAAACCACTCTCATACTTAAGGCTAAAATTTAGAATAAATGCAACGAGGTAAATTGAATGATACCTCATATAATACTCACTGAATTTGGCCTCAATATGATGATAATTGTATTATTTTTTTAATTTACACCAAAAACACACCCATAGCATCCCTTTTCTGAACATTTGACAATAGATAAAACTATTTTTTCTAGGCGATATGGTTCGGATGTGCGCTTGAGAGATACTTATATTTAATTACGGAGGAATTTCTCACGCAAAAAACACGTGTTAAATTAAAATGCAAACGTAAAAATCAAAATTTACTCGTTAAGTTAGTACGCTCTCTCCATTATCTTTACAAATTAATTTATTTCTCACCTCAAAACGCTCAGTAAATTTACGAAAAAACTTCATTTTCAGAGTACAGAGTAGAGTAGAACAACTAGAATGGGAATTACTATCAGAACGCAGGTTAAAATTTAGGTTGAACCTTTTAAGTAAATTCGAAACAGAGTTGTTCACAGATGACGTTAGATATATATTAAGAACCCCTGCGTATTATGCTAGGTTTGACCATATTCACAAGATTAGAGAGATAGATTGTCGTACCGATAGATTTAAAATGTCATTTTTCCCGCGTACCATAAGAGAGAACAATAGGCAACGTAGCAAAAGGGATAGGTAGGTGAAATATAGTTAGAATAGTCTGTAGTGCATGATGCATGTAATAACTACCAATAACCCCTTCCGTATTATGTAGATTTAACCTGTACTATACTGTAGTAACTAATATTTTATTGTAATAACTACTGCAATTGTAATAATTACTTGTAATAACTAATAATCTACTGTAGTAACTAATAAACTGTGACCCTATTTTCTAGCATGTCTACCTTATATACCTACTTGCATGGCAATAGTGCATGTTTGGTGATCTTCACCCCCTGCCACACACCCTCGTGGTGGCTCGCAGGGTATTACGTAGATGTAGATGTACCACAGCAATCATACCTTACAAATTGTGGAGTTCTATGCATCTGCTGATACACGGAAAGAAACATTATCATTATCCAAGCAAACGCCGATTTCCTGAAACAGTATTTTTTGACGTGAGAACAAAAAGATCCGTCACTCTAGCAAACGATTCATTAGGATGCTCACGGCCCCGTGGTGAGTAAAAAGCAACCGACGCTTGGTGATATATCGTAAGAAGTCTTTGATGATTAGTTTATAATGGCACGGGATGGAAAGATAAGCGCGGAAAGTTTCTTCGCTAACATACTTGACAGAATGGACTCGATCTGCCACAGCGTAATCGACAAGAATGAGTTACTGGACGGAATAATAAATGAAACACGGATTGGTTAAGAAATGAAACACCAAGACTTGCGGACATTAGTTTAAGGGGACTTCTTCTCAACTGCAGCTGGTCAGGTGCACATAAAAGCAAACGCCCACAATCTCCGGGGAGACAAAGCTAAGTTTCAAGCGTTATCTTAGGTCGCCAAAGCCAAGATCCACACTGCTCCATTTCATAAAATGTAGTTGGAACTAAAATTCGCTGTTAAATTAATTTGAGTATTCTTCTATCGGGCGATTGGCAGGTCTTTAAATTACTTTTTAAGGCATGGGAATACCAAAATTTCGCTGGCGCCTGGAACAAATGGTACTGGTGGAGAGGTATGTTTAAGAGCATTGAATGATTCAGCGGAACTATCATCTCCTACAAGAGTACCTCGCATTACAGGGGGAACAGAATCCAACGACGGGCGTTCGGAATACGCACTTGAGTTTATAACTCATTCGAAGTGGGGGGGGATGGAGGGCGGCTCTTGGTGAAATGGAACCACAAGAGATCACCCGACCAAGGCCCAGACGCTAACAGTGATTTAAAACGGCGACGTACTACAACTCCGCTCGAGATAAAAGGGAGTTGGGAATACAGGAGGAATGGGGAAGGGAGAGGGGGACCTCTTCCGCGCAACCCAATCGACTCTACTGGAGAGCTCTTTGCTTCCGCGGAACTTCCCCCTTCTTTTTTTTCATTCGTTCATTTTAATACGCTAGCAGCGCTGATAAGACGAAATGGACGACCCAGAAATACCTCTTCGCATTAAGACGGCCGGCGACGGGGAGAGCGGGGCCCTTGAGAAATGGAAAGAATGAGATGGGCGCAAAAGTGAGGGAGCACAGGAGAAAGGGGGGGAGGAGAGAAAAAAAGCAGAGCATCTGAGTCTAGGAATCCGATAACGATATTTCACTCACTTGACGCAAAAGATTTACATCTACATATTACCCAGTGAGTCGCTCAAAGTGAGGGGAGGTCGAGCACGAGCCAAAAAAAGGACAGCATATGTAAAAAGAAATGTACGGGGGAATAGAGAGAAAGTGAATGGTACGAAGTGGGAAATCGCGCCTCGTGCAATATTGCAATAGTCTGTACACGTCTGTCTGAAGAATTCGGGTCGTTTCGTCAATGAAAAGCTCACCTTGGCAGACAATTACTTAGTAGCACCTCTCCAGTTCCTACAGAGGTTTCTGAAATAGGAGATCGAGGATGGTTTCACCCATCTGAAAGGACTTCATGATAAAGTGCTGAACATCCCTGCCATCAAGTCTTGGGTGGAAAGAAGACCAGAGAATGACCCAAGAGAATGAAAATGTATTAGTGTTTAAGGAGGAGGCAGATTAGGGAGGACATCTCTCTTTCGACTCTGAAATTTAGAACTATCAGCGATGAACTATTCAGCTTTGAAACATATGATATCTGATCTCAAAGAAATAAAACTTCGCCATTCGTGGGAGTTTTAAGATAGCCAACAAATATGATATATTAAAGTTAAAATTCAAATGCGTTGTTTTTCTTATTGTTAGCACCTAAAGTTAAATAAATTGAAATTAATCTGTCAAAAAAAACCGTTGTAAGTATCAATTAGACAATGTGTACCTCTAATTTTGTCGCTTACAGCAGTTCCAAGAAACCTTGCGGTACGAGAAATCTTAGTAGTTGAAGATAATTCACGAAGCTATTCTTATTTGGAATGCCAATAGCCTGGGAAGGGTAACAAAATGGGTTATATCGGACGAGATGAAGACGAATAGGGCGTACGAGGAGATAAAGAACGGAATTACGAGGTAGTTAGGGGCATAACTGCGTCAATAACTGGAGAATTTTCACCGATTTTCAGAAAAACCTTCCTTCGACCGGTACATTACTTCGATGAGATGGTATCCCCCATTATATTTCCTTCTTCACCTCAGTGTACTAACGTCCTACCCTTCTCCATCCTGTCCACGAAACAACTTTTCCTTGACTCTTGAATCGATACATTCCCTTGAATGCTGAAGCAAAACGGTATCGTCCGACTTGTATCAGGACGACCCTACAGCAAAACACTGCTCATAAAGAGGGGCGGATCCCTTGAAACGAACCACTTGAGGGAAGAAAGGAGGAGGAGGAAGGAAGGGGTGGTTGGGTGGGCGAAGACAAGCAGGATGGAGCCATTGTGTAGTGAGACCCACTTGCCGTTTCGGTCAATTGCTGCGCCGGGGACGATGCCAAACTCCCGACCAACAATGGGAGCCGTGAGACACAATGACGAGAAGAAGGGGGAGGGGGAACCCTTAAACGCGCAGAGAGCACGCTTTTAATACAAGGGACACACGACGTTTCAGATCCTTACGAGGCGAATCGCGGGATGTAAGGAGATGGATCTTGCGAGAAGGATATTAGGCGAGTGTCATCATTAGGGGGGCACATCTTCATCGCAAGCGCTCTCCGTGGGAACGACATTTCCGTTCGGGACTCGCACTGTAACGTATGACCGCCTCGAAGAGTCATTTTTGTACTCACAGAATCATTCTAGCACTTTTATTTTTTCTTGATAGCTGAATTCCCTTCAAGTATGATCATTGGGAGTCGCACTGTAACGTATGACCGCCGCGAAAAGTCATTTTTACACTCACAGAATTATTCTAGTCACATTTAGTTTTAATTAATAGCTGAAATCCCTAAATATGTGACCATTTTCAAAGCTATAAAATTACAAAAAATATCAAAACACATCGGGAAACATAATTATAAAAGTGGAATATACCCTTATCATCACTCAGTAAGAATAGCGGATGAATGATTAAGTTCTATGAACCGGAGGGACAAAAGAGTCTATCCCCAGCAGGTGTGACTGGTTATAAGACATGTTCGGTCACGCATCACGTACCCTTGTATGGATTAAAGGGTTAATAACGGGAAATTTACCAATCCGTCGCTACATCCACTACGGACCACTGGAAGAAATTTACCAACCGATCAAACTCTCACTTTCACAGCATTGGATTTACGAGAAAAGGCAATTAACGAATGTTATTCATCCGTCGCTGAGAGCATTCCATGCATCTAAATGTTTAACTGTTAAAGACGAGTTAGAGCTATTATTACAGAAGATCGCTTAGTTACAAAAATTTTCGTTTTGGAAAACTGATAAATTTGCCTTATAAAACCTCGAATGTATCACACTACAGTTTCTACTCACTCGGGAATCCCACACTCCCAATGAGTACGCTCACAATCTAACTGCCAAGTGAGTCATTCTTCTGAAATGAGTTTCCGCATGCTAAACAATCGTACCCTACAACGAAGTGCGGTAAAATCATGCATAATGAAAAAAAACTAGTGAAGTTTGTTCATAAATATTGTCACACGTTAACTGAAACATAATTACGGAGATAATGTGTACATCATGCAGCCATACAACCACTGAGCACATGGTATGATACGATTGGAGGAGGAAATGATACCGGCATTGGCATGGGAAAATCGAATTACTAGATCACATTAATTAGCGGAACTTGATTAATGCGGGGTGGAAATCCCTGAGCAAACGCATATAGGTGATTAATAGGTTGCATTAACGCCGATGCTTCATTTCAGAAAGTGTTTTTTTTTTTCATTTGAATACATCGAGAGAACAATAACCAACAACGTTAATTCATTGGTGCATGGATTCCATTTACACCGAGTACTCGGTAAACTGCATTGGCAATGATTCTATAACTCCCTCCATTCATTCACTCTCGTTACAATCGTCATTTCTAGTTTCTTTCAATTAAATTGGATAGTCAATTTTACCCATCAAGATTTAAAAAAATATAAAGATCATGAATGATGAAGAATAAAATCTATGAGGAGTTTTTAGGGATTTAATTTTGGGGAGTTAGTTGCATGTGCTGGAAAAGTGTGATGGAACTCCCAGACTGGGGAAGAAATTAAGGAAAAGGCTGAGCATGGACCTCAACATTCAATAGTTAAAATGTCAAAAGTATTTAGCTAAATACAAGAAATCAGACAATATATATGTTCAATATGCCCCAGGAAGTGAATCTACCATTGTGATTTTCGCTATTGCCATATAGCGTAGAAGAGATTAAAACCATCAGATTCCTCCAAAGCCCTCAAGGGAACAGAAGTCGAAAATGAATGGAAAAAATTATAAATACTAATTAGATAGAGATCACTTAGTACATGAGAAATGGACTAATTCGAAGACCTAATTACAAATAACACACGCAAAGAGTGATTACGCAAGAAAAAGGAAAAGAAAATCACAATGAATATACGCATCTGCGCAATGTAACGAAAACGATTCTTTTCTGCGGTTCTCTTCCGTAAGTAAACACATACCTACGCATAAGCGAAAGTTAAATGAGTTGATATATATAAAGAAAAAAACAGTCGCTTCTCCCCGAGGCAATTCAAGTAAATGAACTCACTTTTCCCCCGTAACGGATGTCGGATGTGAATGAGTCCCAAATCGAAATAACTTTTTTCGGCTCGAGGATATTCTGAGAGAGAAGAGAGGAAAAAATATACATTTATACATATACATATATAGGACCTCTAAATGAAGTTTTTCAAGTAGACCCTCGGCAACTACTAAGAACGCTCTTCTAAAAATATATAAAAAAAGACTTTCCAAAAGTCTCCACTTTCTACGTCTGCCTCGGACGACTCAGAGATTGCCTGCGAGGGCCCCTGTTATCGGCTAGATTCGCGGGCGATTGGTTAGTGGACCTTCGCAGGGACTGCAAGCTTTAGTAAATGCTTTAGAAAGGCAGTGCGGGGTATTGGGAATGAAGATAAACCATAAGACAACAAAAGTATTGAGATTTTCTAGGACAACGAAAGCGAGGCTGGTCATAAAAGTTGGAGGACACAGACTCGAGCAAGTAGAGAAATTTACTACTTTGGTAGTAGACTAGAAGAAAACGGACATAGTAGCAAAGACATACTGAAGAGAATAGCGCTAGCTAAGAGGCGTTTAGGAATAGAAGGTATCTGATGACGCGATGGGTTGCTCAAGAATGTGATACAGGGAGGGATGTTGGGTAAGCGGGGAAGAGGGAGAAAGAGAACAGATTTCATGGACGGGATGAAGAAGTGTAGATTGTATGGAGAAGGGTAGAGCGTATGCTGAGGCGAAAAAGGATATACTACAGCGAGATAGGCCCCTGAATGTGTAGAAAACAGGGAGGAGATTCTCTGACCTTCAACAAAACCTACCTTATCCGAAAGAATACTTTTAAAAATCTGGATGGTGGTTATTTATATTTTCATAGACCCGAGAAAACTGCCTGATCGGCCAGAGTAAGAAAGCAGACTATCGCGTTGATGAAGGGCTTTTACACTGGGCGATTTATAGCAAATAGCGATGTTCACAATCAGAGATATCCTGGGAGTTTAAAAATCCACCCGGGAGGAAATCAAACCTAAGAGCCTAGTTTTGGAAGGCGACGACTCCACCTCACCGTATCGGTCACAAGCACAGTGTACGTAGTGACGAATAGACTTCCGCTTAAAATAAGGGCATCCTTCGTGTACGGAGGCTGCATTAAAGATGACCGCTTGCTTACGGCACGACTTTAGTGTGCGTCGTCGCATGGAGCGGAAATGGATAGAGAGAGCAATTGCTACAACATCTCGCGTTTACTCGGTTAGTATGAATCTTAAAATTGTACACTCCCGTGACTTTTTGCAAAAATCGAAATCTAATTTCCTAAAAATAATCAATGAAAAGCAATCCACTTCCCTTTATCACTCTAGATGGTGCAACGGTAGATAAATGAACCACTATTCACTGTCCCAAAGTACTTCAAAAGAATTCAATCTCAACCAACCAGGAGTGGATTATATAAATAAAATTTTCCCACCATCGCAAGCACTTCATCGTTCGTCTTCCTTTCCGTTCACCGCACCTTCTCCACAATATGCACAAGATTAACTCAAAGGTTTTTTTATTTTATTTTATTTGCCTCGCTGCTATTGATAACCGCGCTTCCATTCTAAAAGGAGGGGCATCTAATTTTGGTGCGAAGTTCTAACGGTGAATGCGTGAGTGTATTTCAAGAGGTCCCGGAGCGACATTAAGCAGATGACCACTCCTGAAAGGCTGCTTCCATGGGTTGAGTAGGGGTGATTGATACGCAACGGCGCATGGAAATATCGTCCGACATGAGTTGAAGTGATTAAATTTACTCACGATCCACGAGGGTCATCAAAAAGCAAGTTAACAATGGAAAAGAGCAATTAATGCTCGATTCGGAACAATGAATCGCATGTTCTAAGACATTGAGTCACTCGAGGTTACCAATAGACACTTATGACGTACTTATTGGCGATATTGAAATATAATGATGATCTTGATAGGATAATGCTGAGTAAGCCCGGACGAGGACGGAACTCGCTAACGATATCTTGTCCGCTAGATTACCAAGTAGATCATAAAAAGAGAGGCAGACGGCATAACCAACTAAAGCTCACTAGCTTGAATGAAAGTTCAAAGACGACCACGTACATAAGAAATAAATGAAGGAATCATCCAAAAACCCACCAATCAGTAGGTAGAATACAAAATGATCTACATCTACATACTAACCTGCGAACTGCCACATAGGTGAGCGGCAGGGGATGTTCTGACACCAGCCGCATAAAGGAGAAGGTTATAGAGGGGTAGACAGGTGAAATGTATTTTGGGAGAATTGAACGTTTGAGTGGAGCTCAGTTTTTATTATAGTCACTTATTCTACGAGGGAAGAAAGAATTTTTGTACCTACATTTGTCGCCAATGTATCTCTCTTATGCTAAAGCTTCTATCGGACCTATAAATGCAATGCGGCATCAAAGCGATATCCCCTGAGTCATCCATTGTTCTGAATTTCTCAGGCAACCAAAGCTTATTGAGAAGCCTCCGAGTCTCTAGCGGCGCCCAACCTAATACATTTAATAACTGTGAAGCACTACATGCTCGCTCGTAACAGATTTGAAAGATGCGCGCACGGCTTTCCGTTGCGTACCTACCGTTCATTTCTTTGATTAAATATTTCTGTGAAGATCTCAAATGCTGGCAGCGATTTCGAGGTGTGGCCTAATCAAAGCGAAGTCGCAGCTCACTTTCACTTTTTCATCCGCACTTACATAAACTCGTGGAACCAACTCATTGTAGCAAATTGTGCAAAGTGAGTTAGTGGGAATTCACCTCCCGACACGTTTTAGTAGGTTTTTGCCAATGAAGCAACATTCGCAGTAATTTCCAAAATGTCAGGAGGAAATTGTGCACTGTACGTTGGTGAATACGCTAAGGAGGAGTGCACTGGAAAAAACAACTGCTGAGCTCAAAAATGATAGGAGTACAAACCAGGAAACATATGAAAACATTCGTGTGGAGCGTGGCACTCAATGGATCAGAAGCATGGACCATTGGAAAAGCTAACCAGAAATAATAAAAGACTTCGAATCCTGGTGCTGGAGGAGGATGGTGAAGATAAAATGAACGGATAAAATAAGAAATGATGAAGTGTACAGAAGAATAAAAGAGGAAAGAACCATATGGAACACCGTACATAAAAGAAGAACCAGGTGGATTGGACACACCCTGAGACACAATGGGTTTGTGAAGAACATAATTGAAGGCAAAATAGAGGGAAAAGTCCCCAGATGAAGACCCAGGAGTAAGTTCATGGACCGAATAAAGAGGAAAGTACATAGGAAGAGATACCAAGAGGTAAGGGAACTATCACTAGATAGAGAAGGGTCAGCTCTCAGCTGCAGGAAACCAATCTTAGGATTAAAAAACTAATGATGACGTTGGTGGAAAGTAACCCCATTGAAATACACACACACCCCACTAAGGTGACAGGCGGAGATCTATGCAGATGTAGATATGAAATGAATCATTTTTCACGTCCGATTTCGCCACACAATGGCGGTAACGAGAAACTTCGGCTCCCCCCCCCCCCCCCCCCCCAGAAGAGTGCTTGGAAAATCTAGAGGAAGCACAATGGCAACACAATCGGTCGGATCACGGCGGAGGCAGTGCCAAAAAATACTCATAGGCGCACGCTCCGTGCTTGTACAATGAGCGGTGAGACATAGGCGAGGCATTGTGAATCATTGATGAGTGCAACAAGAGGCGGATTCGGCCACGGGCGATCGACCATCCCCGGATACGTCGGCGGCGGAAGTGGATAGATTGATGCCGGCAACATTCACTCATCCGATCAGATAACAAGGGAAATTCTCCGAACTCGACACAGGAGGGATTCGACGGCATTGGGCGAGGGGATAGGGAGGGGGGAAGGTGGGAAAAGGTGGGTGGGGCAAAGAGACACAGAAACAGTGAAAGTGAGCGGACGCTTGATGCCCAAAATGGACCGTGTGCCATATGAAAACGTACGGGCAACACGTCCGGAAGGGACCGTGACGTCAGGGTTCCCGTAGCACATTCGAGAGAAGATTATAGTCATGACTCACGTTCAACACTCGCGGGAAGAGTGTAGAGCTGGATTTGATTAATTTCGGAAATATTTTTTCACACTCTACCAGTGAAGGGAAATAGAGACATAAACTAAACTTCAACTGCATAAATTATTTATCGCGCTTGTTCTGAATTTCTCAGGCAAGCCTAGAGTGAAGCCTCCGAGTCTCCAGCGGCGGACAACCTAGTACCTTTAATAACTGACTGTGAAACACTATTCTCGCAACAGTTTAACGAAACGCACGGCTTACTTTTGCGTTCCGTTTATTTCGTTGATTGAATATTTCTGTGCAGAATCCCAAATGCTTGCGGCGTTCTCGAGGATACATCTTTTTCAGGAACAAAGTAAAACCCCGCCAGTGGAGACAAAGCCGGTAAACAATCAAACCAATTGATTGCAGGGTTACGTTGTGGAACGACGAGGAGGAATAACTAATAATAAAAAGGCTGTTTGTCTTGAAAATGACGTTATAGACATATCTTCAATGGTTTGCGAGTTAACGTAGTGGAATATTGATTTCATATTGAGATGAAATAAGAAAACTTTGTAAACATCCACACAATCTTTTGGTATGAGCCCGACCGGTTTCAACACTTTCGTGTCCTTCTCAAGGGACAATACCCAATAGTAGTATATTCCCTTGAGAATGACACAAAAGTGTTGAAACCGGTCAGGCTTATACCATTTAAGTTTGTGTGGATTTTTTAAAGTGTTCTTATTTCATCTGAATATGACGTTACAGACGTCGAAACCGGTAGACAGTATTAATACATAGGGGAATTGTACAGCGTCTTTATTATGACTTATTCCAGGTAAACAATGACACATTTATAAATTGAAGACAAGCAAAGGAATACATTATCTGATTCAGTGAAAGAAAAATGTAATGGAGGGCAGGATAAACCAATCTTCGGATTGAAGACAGTCGTCGATGATTCCAAGTGTTTCGTACGCAGATCACAAGGAGGACAATCGATGGACGGAAAGGAAGGTAAAACAAATTATTTTGCTGTAGATGAAGCAAAGATACGGATGAGGGTGATTAAAATGAGAACGATCACCTAAATGACATTATTATAACCTGTTTCCTGGAGGTAAGTGGAACCATGTGCAAGAGATTATAAAAAGAAAACAATAAGAATTTCTACCCGATTATTTTATTGCGCCCATCTGATTATTCTGCGGGTTTTTCTTAGGCATCCTACAGCAAGACGCTCAGGTATTGAAAATGGAACATCGTAATTCTGGTTTATGCATGTCTGCAAATTCTATTATACGATAATCCATGATTTACTACAGACGCTTCAATGAGCTTTGGGCCTCTCTCCTTGAATCACCATGAGTCAGACTTTAGCACAATACGACTCCTCCGCCATAAAACGGCCTCTTGTTACATAAGCCATCCAGACCATCTTGCCCAGCGGGTTGGGAGTATTGGCTTAATTCACGACCAATTCACTCGACCTAAATATAGCCAGACTATCCCATTCAAAGGGGTCTTCCGGACGATTGAGCGTAGGCCGTCGATGAAGTCCAGATATACGCCGCGACAAGTTCTCCCGATTACAAGTTGAATGTTCGTCTACGGGTCCGATACGTAAACTGAATGAAGTGGGAGAAAGTGGAAGATGATTGCACATTAATAAACGGAAAGAAAAGGTTAGAATTAAACCCGATCTTTGATACTTTGTGGTACTCCGTCACAAATATTTATAAACTTGATGATTTTAATACCTTACTAAATCCAACATACTACGTAAAATCAGATCATGGAAATACAATAAGGGAAATGCATTGTATAGCAGAAAGGTTTAAAATGTCGTTTTTCAAGCGATGGATAAGAGACCATAATGACTGCGTTAAGACATGAAATTAGGTTAGCTAACAGGTAGTGTAGCTGATTAATTCATGTACACCCTAATGCACGTTTCTAAATCTGCCGAGTAGTGGTAACACCGTTTTTTGTATGTTCCCTGCGTGACTATTGTTTCACGTTTTCATAGTCACATTATAGATTATTGTAGTAGTTTCTGTAGAATTTTTACTATACCGATAGTGCGGTGCTTGTTGGTGAAAGTAAATTTCTTCACTGTAGTTCATGTCGGTGATAAGTCCCCCTGCCAAACACCCTTGTGGTGGCTGAGATGTAGATGAAACTTATATAAGCCACAGAATTATCACCTGATGACGGTGCTCAGACATCGAAATCCGGGTCGCAATGGAGTGTGTTATTAATTCTTTGGTTTGTAAAAGTTTCATCAAGTTTTTAAATGTGAAAGAAAGGGTTATCGTAAAACATTACAGGCAGAATATTCTCATGATTTTTACCAATTTAAAACTGATAATTATTAAATGAAGTAAGGTTGGAGAGGTCTTCTTTATGATAATAGGTGGAGGCAAAGTAGGTGGTAGGAAGAATTTATGAGGGGTGAAGCGGTTCTTAAGACCATTTTAGTGGGAAGGATGTTGTGCAAGTGGGAGAGGAGAAGAATAAAAATAGACCTTATTGGCATGATGAAGAAGGGTAGAACGCATGACGGGTCGAAGACAGATGGCTATACCTAGATTGTGTCCTGCACATGAAAAAAATCTAGACGATTTTGACTGATTGTCATTTCTATCTACCCGAACCGGTAGCCAACACTTATTAATTCGTGAATGTTATACGTCGATCAATTTAAAGAGATGAAAGTAAAGAAAAAAAATCGAAACCTAAATACTAACTAGTCCACAGGAATCATACAACCATTATTACCCTTCGAGGATACTCGTAAGATCCAAGTAACTCACCGGTCAGAAAATCCCTAGTACCCGAGTTTAAATCACACCCTCGGCATTAATTATGAGTTTACATAAGGATTAGTTCATTAATTAGACGAACTCGAATACTACTAAAGCTATTAGAAATTGTGTCATAGAAGAATCTACCTTTTTTATTTCCTCACCCAATCAAATGAATACCGGTACGATTCATAAAAAATTGATATGTCAGGACCACATACGTAACAATCACAACTGAGGAAGTGGTTCCTACAGCAAGGGACAGACCCAACACCCAATACAGCAGGAGAAAGCGTCCATCGCGACCCAATAAGGTGGCAGACAACTGCAGTGGTGACTAATAACGCTTTACGAGGCAATTTGGACGGGAATACCGGAAACTTCCAGTGCGACGATGACGACACGAGAAAATTGGACTTCCCTCTTCGACAGAACTGCGACCAGGATTGCGCATCAATCTGACCGAGATAGCGTCACTGCACCCATAAAATAATACCGCTCCTTCACGAACCTCAGTGCGTAAGTCACAGATCCTGAGCATGACCTACATAATATATTGGAGGGCATGATTCAACAAGGTCCCGCACTCATTCAAGTCTAAAGGGTTGTTACCCCTAAATGAGCAGAGAAGAGACCACCCCTCCCCTTTCGCCACCCCGGCTCCGATTACGCTTCGTGAAGGAGTCGCACTGGTGGTGAAGAAGCGGTCGGAAACGTCACCCTCGTAATGAGGCCATTTGGAGAAATCAAATGAAACTACACAACAGGACATCCGACATACCACTCAAGCTGTATCAGTATTCTCTTCAATGTGAAGGAGATCCTGAACTTATTCACGCGACGACACATGAAGGTATGATGAAATTAAGAAAGAAAATATCTCGAGAAAAGTAGGACCTTAAGCCTAGAAAGTACAGGGTAGGAGCTGGAGTTGGTGAGGAAGACGTGCGGAAGCACAAACTTAAAGAAGTTTCAATAGGAAAAATTGTTTCCAGGCAGGATCGATAGAGACACATCGCCCTACAAAATGGCCAATGGCTTCTGCTTTTCCAAATAAGGAATACTCCCCGTTTTCCAGGGGAGAAAGTATGATTTTCGGGAATGATTTGAGGCAAAATGGGTTCGGCTATTGGGTTGCCCTCGCTATATTTCGGAAGGACAAATTCATTATTTCGCAGGGGACATCGTGCTGCATTTCAAGGCAATTAAATGCGGTCAGGAGATATCTACGAAGAAAAGATACCAATTTTTTTAACCATGCCTTATTTACAAAGCTCAGTACATGCATTTACGTCCTGGTTTTCTCACCAATTACTACCACAGCCTCCGGGTTAGTACACAAGGACACATATCTGTCATCATCGGGAAATCGCTGAAAATTGGAGCCATGATGTTTTGAACACTGCAGGAACTTACCTGAAAAGAGAAAAATAAAACATATACTTCAGTTCAAGAATAAGGTGCGATAAAGATATACAAAGGGTATATGAACACAACACATACGACCATTTTCAAGTTCTCAACTGTAAAAATTAATTGGGGATGTAAAATATCTTTAGTGCCAGCGAGGAAAGTACTTCGTTGCGTGCATCCTAGTATTTTAGCACCAGCAAAAATCGCACATATTCTGCATTCACAACGAAAAAACACTCCTCAATATGACATATCAACCTGTCAATGGTGAGGCGTTCGAACTCGACCGAAATTCAGTCGTGAATACTAATTACTTTCAACCAGAATAATGACGTGATTCTACTATTGCAAGCAGGAGATTCCTTGCAACATTTAAATAACTTCACGTCGGTTCTCGAGCGAAAAAGAAAGAGCCTATTGTATGGGGGGCTATCGAATTCACACAGACTTACATTAAGTCTACGCTTACAAGGGCAACACAGATAATGCTTTCCGTGAATCAGCATCCAAGTTTCAAAGCATGACGTGGCTACGATGTGAGCTTACCGGGTGAAAGGGAGAAAAGGAAGGATTATGAGGAGAGCCAGGAAGTGAACGAGGTGAATACTTGAGGTCAATCACGGGGGAGGGGAGAAATTAGGCGATAATGGAGGAGAGACGCCGCGGGAGAACCACGAATCATGAGAGGGAATGATTGAAGTGAATAGCAAGACATGCGACGTAAGGTCGGAGAGAGAAAGCCAGTGAATAAAAATGTGCACTTACATGTACACATCAAGGTGAGGTTCCAAAAATAAATAAAAATATTACAATAGTCAACCAAGGAAATTCCGACGGTACTTCAAACAATTGTATTGGGGGAACATCTTAACGGATGGCATCACTCGCAATCAAAAGACGGGATTGGCATCCATCCATCTCTTTTCTCGAGATTTTCCCGTTGAACATTCTGAGGCCGCATCCCAATATGAGCAGTTCAGAGGGACAACGCCGATTCGCAAGGTTAATCGTTTAAGAAACCCAGATCTATAGAAAAGCAGGGGACAATTTGAGCACTTTTTAAAAGTTAATTTTAATTTTTTAAACTCCCATTCCAATCAAAGCCTCAAGGTTTTCCAAGATGGGGGACCTCACAACACCGAGGTACTGTCACAAGTAAATACTTACACTAGCATATTTAATTTCTAATCCCCTAGTTCAATCATCAAGGCGTGAAAGAATCTGCATGCTGAGTCCCAATAAAGCAGCTTAGATGTAACCATCAGTTTACGACATTATAACGGTAAGCCAACTCAACCGAACGCCTACAAAAATATTAAAATTAATAAATCAAACAATATTAACTCAATTACAAAAAATATGAACAAATATGATGAACATTTAAATGCAACTCTATCGAGTTAGAATGAGATATTTCTAATTTTTCTCTCCAGGATAACTTGCCTTGATTATTTATCGGATAAAAAAGGTGCATCAGATGGCGAGACAAAAAAAACCTTCACAAGAGCTCATCATTTTCACCAATATCAGTGCACATCGCCCATGTCAGGTTTCAAGCTACGCTTTAAACACAGATTGCGAGATGTGCTCTATTAAAAAAAAGTCTCCAAGGCGAAATAAAATACTTGTGAAATCGACGCTATCTTCCCTGGTTTATGGAGCGTCAACACAGTATGTCACATTATCAGCCTCTGGGACGCGCACCGACCGAGAGAAACCGGCAAATTCAACTCGATTAAGCCATAAAAGGATCCCCTCCCTTTCTCGTGAGTAAATACAAAAAAAGGAACGCCAAGGCCCTAAACAAAGACCATTGGAGGAGTGAGCGGCGGAAGAGTAGTGGTGGATCGTCTCTTTTTTTCCTCACTCACCCCTCCCCCCCCATTCACAGAGAGCGCTGCAATTCATCCAGCCCACAGTGAAGGACCTCCTTCATCCCCTTATCTCAATCCCTGGATTCCGAGGCAGGCGTGTGTGAGCCGCGCCTCCGGCCCATATACCCCCTCTCTCCCTCGCCACGGACGCCCACATGCACCGCGTTTGTTCATTGGGTCGCAAAAAAACCCACGGCAGGCTGGCCGACCGCCGCCGCCACCCCCATCCCCGGTGCTCGGATTCCTCCGCGCCCGCCGCCGCCGACTCCCGCTTCCTCTTTGGACGTGGCCCCGAGACCTCATCCTCCCCTCGGGGTCACGCCACGGAGACGTGACTCATGGTCAGCACGGGCCACTTGGCCGGATTTCAATGACGCAATACGCTCTCCGACAAGGCTTCCGAGATGAGCGTGTGTGGGTGGGATAGGAGAGCTGGCTGGATTGAGGGGAAGAGAAACAAATGAAGTACTTAGAGGATGGGACTAACATCGACATCTAACGAAGTACCGCGCAGAACCACCTCTAGAAGGTTTTATTAAAAGCTCACATCTTATTTTCGCCACACAATTCCGAGGAATATTACGTCGATACATGCAAATTGATACAGGAAAAGATGTTGGTCAATATGGGAAGAGGAAGATGGAGAATATGTTTCATGGACAGGATGAAGAAGGGTAGATTATATGTTGAGACGAAAAAAAATATATATACTAAAGCGAGATAGGCCCCTGAAAGTGTAGAAAACTGGGAGGAGATTCTCTGACATTCAACAAAACCTACCTTAACCGGTAGAATACTTGATTAATTTTAAATGCACATTTGATTTTGGAAGACATTGAGAGAGCAAGGTGGTGTGAGACACTTACAATTAGATATATTCAGAGGAGAACAGTAATAAGACGACCCCGTACATAGAAACTAACGAAGGAATTGTCCGAAAGCCAGACAACCAGCTGGTGGAATACTAAATTATGGGCACACATTTCTCCATTTCAATGCATGAATGTTTGAAGCTTCCCTAACATACATGGGCATAATTTCACGCATGTCGGACATGCAGCACACCCTTGCGGCGGCTAACAGGGTACTATGCTGATGTAGATAAAAATTTGACGTCCAGAGAAAGTGTGGGAAGCGTGGGAGAAACAGGAGAATAACACGAATATTGGATATCAATCATGAAAGGGGCATAAATTACGAGAAGATTTTAAGGGAGCTTTCTTCTTAAATGTATTCTACCGGTAAAGATAGGTTTTGTTGAATGTCAGAGAATCACCTCCCGGTTTTCTACACATTTAGGGGCCTATCTCCCTCAAGTTACATCGGATAAATTTACTGTCTAGCGAAGGAAAAAGTCTTGGCTAGTTGTGGAACTCATAACTCCATTCTATTAAGTTTTGGATTATTTATTAGCTATTGATTTGATCCAATGATTCTCCTACACTAAGTGAATCGTTGCTTGGGTATATGGGTTCCATAAATTTATCGACTGCATAAGTAATGCTCCTACAACCTGCATTAAGAGAGGAAAATAAATGTATGCCAGGAGATGAATGGACTCTGATGATAGAAATAAGAATTCAATGCGCAAAATGGACAGGATTCCCTACGTTCTGTGAAATTTTGGGCAGGGATTTTCTACCGACCGACGAAACTTCGTTTTAAAAACTTATTGACTTTCCATCCACTAAAAGCGTTCCATTCTTCTTACCTAACTTGCTCCTACCCCGGCATCCCCACATTCAGTCAGAGGCAGATACAGGGGCGTGTACATATTCGACTCTCCGATTACTTCGAGCACGACGAGACGATTGCATATCCACCGCCAGAAGTCATATCTTCAAGTTGGGAGCGGGACTTACCGCTGAATGGGGGGAGTAGAAGGAAAAAATAACCGCAGACGTCTTTAAGATTGCCACGAGAGCGAGGCGACGGCGAGAGGGGAAAAGAAAACGGGAGCAGAGATGGAGTTCAAGGGCGCCTCGACAGAGACGATATATTTCTCCAATGGCGAGATAAGAAATGTTCGAGTTCATGTCTGCGAAGCGATACGCTCCCGGCATAAAATATCAATTACGACCGGCAGAACACAACAGCGGAGGACGATTCGGCTACACGACACGGGTCCATGTTTTCACGGGAATTTGTAACAGTGCGGAGGAAGACCGTCGCGTTCCGCGATTCCATTTTGCAACTGTAATGACAAATAAGAGACTCCTCTTCAATCATACTCTTCATCAACTTCAATCATAGAAACATACGACCATAGACCAACCGTAATCTCTAAATAGATAATACAGTGAAACCTGTGTTACTAGACCACCAACGGTTCGGCAGAAAAATGGTCGTTACGAGGGGTGGTCGTTCGACTGGGGTTCAGTTTCTCCGGGTATATATTATGCAAATGAGCGGGTGGCTGACTTGCAAAAAATGAAAAAACTCTTGAAGCGACGGTTTTGTAAAAACCTATACATAGCGTTTATTTCCTAATAATTTAGTTACTCCTGGGAAATTTCAATACATATTTAAACATACAGTGAAACCTGAATTAAGCGACCTCCAACGGTTCCGCTGAACAATGGTCGTTAAGAGGGGTGATCGCTTGACAGGAGGTCGTTACGTGGGGTTATACTGGACATATTAAAACGTCGAAAAAATTACATAACTAGGTATATACAGTTGCGAGAAAAAATGGACTTATCGAGAGAAGAGTAGACTCAAGGGAAATAGTAATAAATTTATCAAAAGTTGATAAACATGGAATCAACGATAGAGAGAAAATTTGCGACAAAAAATAAGTTTTACATTTCGCTGCCAACCAAATTATACAGCCATTGGAATAAGGCAGAATACTTGAGAAGGGAATGCATTTTTAGCAGGAAGAGGGATTGTGACGAAAGAAACAAGCATTTCAGATTTTTTCTTTAAGTTACTTGCGAGTACACTTTATCTGTTCAACAGCTTATATTTGACCAAGGTTAGAGCTGGGAAGTCAATTGTGAATGGCCTCTATCTCAAGCCCTTGCGATGGTGCGCAGGTCAGTAGGTTTACGCATACACACGAGATGCGTTGTAAACGTATTCCCCATAAAAAAATTCAGAACTATAATCGTTGATAAGGAAATCGGATATAGCTGATATGATATTCATTATTTTGTGGACATGAGCAAAATGTTAGGGAGGAGTTATAGAGGTCTGACCAAGCTAAAATATAAAGCATTAGCTTTTTCCTTCCTAAAAAGCATCAGGTGAGGCATTTAAACAGCTCACTAATCTTTGGACCCAAATAATTAGGCATAATTTTCGGAGCATTCGGACGATTCCGACAGTTTCAAGAGAAAAAATACCGAAGCTTCTGATACACCAGTTTGAGCTCACACTGCCGAAGTTATACGTCACATACATTTTATTACCTTTTATGAGAACATCCATCCTTTACAATATCCATTTCTCTATTAACAGGCGGCCGATACTTGGATTCGAGGAAAATATTTTAGAAGACTCCTGTGATTAGGGAGGATAAATAACTGCAGACAAGTACAAAACTGCACATGAGTGTGCTCCCATAGAATTAAAGCAGGTAGAAGGCTTTTGCTGAGAAAGTAGATTCGCCACAGGGGTGTTCGAACACAGGCCCTCGGAATGAGAGGCCAGCACACTCTGGCCCAAAACAATCCGCGATGTAGTGCGGAACTGTTTGGGGATGAAAAAATGCGCATGCGCAAACTATGCATAACGACTAACCATACCCAGTAGAAAACTTGATATAGAGGAGCTCAGCCCATTAATCAAAAACATGCACCTTCCTTATTTATTAGCGTTAATAGCGGGGTAATAAACTAAAGTTATAATGTAATACGGGATGTACAGAGGTAGTGTTTCGGGAAAACCCTGAGTGATTCTCTTATCTAACGCACCAAGAGCTAAACGGCACAAGGATTATTGCTGCCCGTTAAGATTCCGCGCACTCCCGAAAACCCTAGGTGATGAATCTTGCGACACCGTGGGCTAATGACGCCATTTGGCTCACACGAAAACAACCACCCATTGTCACGTAGGAGGAGACCGCGCTTAAGGCATGGAGGGAAATCACCCGGAGACCCCAGTATCCAGAGCGTAACCCTTGCACCGGAGAAGACGGGAGAGCTGGGAGGAGTGGTGGGCGAGGACATGTGGCATGAGAGCGGCATGGAAACCAGATTGTCAGCCCGATGACGACCTTACACCAACAAACGACTTTTACGGAACACAAGACACGCAAAGAGGGAGGGTCGGAGCACACCCTCGCGAGCTTTGTTTGCTGAGGAAGTGGAATGAGCAGAGAACTCTGAGATGCAATGCGCGAGAGCAAAGATACCTAGATAATGAAAGGTGGAACAGCCGGCTGTAAGAACATTTTCATCTTGCAGTCGGCCGGAATCAATGAGAGCCATGAAGTACTAGACGTAAAAATAATCAAGTTGCAGGATCTCATCTACCCTTTTCCTAACTTATCTGCCAATATTATATTGCTTTGGTTTTTTTATACTAGTCTTCTACTGCTGGATAACATTTATGAAAGGTAATCCGAAGTATATTACCAAAAACTCAAAATAATTAGCCGGCAAGAGTAAACAAACTCGTCAATCGTCAAATAACTATTTTATCAAGTACATATTGAAGTCTCCAAGAGGTTTATATCGCGTTCGTCATTTTGGCTAGTAATGGAACACATAACTCCAAGGTATTAAGTTTTGGGACAGTTAATTAACTACTGATTTGATCCAACGTTTCTGCAACACTTACTGAATTGTTGTTGGAGCTTATGGGTACCATAAATGTGTTGAAAACATACGTGATGTTCCTACCGCCAGCCATACGTAGAGAAAAATAAATTTATGCCAGGAGATGAATGGACTCCGATGACAGAAATTAGAATTTGAAGAGCTAGAGCTTCGCCGTTATTGTTGCTGTCGTTAACGGAGCGAAAGAAGAAAGAAGTTTCGTATCCATCCATTGTCCAAGGATCAACTCTCTCATTTTGTCGGTTTTATTCGCTCAAAAGATAGTGTGCGAGGTTGATACAAATCCCGTCCGTGACGTCCCGAAAATCACGTGATTCTAGCCAAAGGTATGACCTACAAGCCTCTCGCGGGACTCAACCAAATACTTATATCAGCGGCATCACACTTTCTTTTCGCTCGTAGCGACTAGTAGTAAGGAGTAAATTGGATGGGCGTGGGAAGGAAGAATCCGAACAAAAGGTTTGGACGACATGAAGGGGGTACAATAATTCCACGGAGGAAAAATCATCCCGCTTGACCGGGACTCGAACCTGGGTACTTCGATAGCGAGCAGAGTTAGGCTCACCCAGTTAAGTTAAAGACATGTCAATCTCCATTGTGAATCCACCGGAAATGAATCCCTGGCAGTGTAACTGGCTCAAGTAGTAATAGGCGTAATATAAAAGGAATTGGGTTCGAGTGCTGCCCTTCATATTCTCTTTCCTCGGTTGAATTAAATTTTTGTGGAACACATGCAAACAACTCCATGAAAGTTATACCGGGGCTGGTTCACGGTACCCTCAAAATTTGGAGTGATGTGAGGAAACAGAGGTCAAGAAAAGGGATCTAATCCTGGATGACAGATTGCAATGAAAACGTCATGAAAAAAACTTCCATATTGCCGAGAAATTTTAGCAGGGTTCTCCAAGGACCTTAAATTCGTTCAATGGTATCAGGCTCAACTATGTGGAAGTTGATATTCACAAATGAAAAAACGACTTCGTTTTCTTGCACTGATTTATTTTTTCGGTACGATATGTTTCGACAAATAGAGGTCATTTTCAAGTACAAAAATTTTTGAATTTCAATCAAATATAAATACCTGGAAGGGACTTGGGGGAGGTTGGAGAGGGGTGGAAGAAGTGGTTGTTAGTAGGGGGGAAATGGGTTTTTTTTCATTTGTGACCTTAAATTCATTTAAGGTTGAATACCCACGATGATACTAAGGGCCACGCACACCTTCCTAGCCCTTCCGTGGAACAAAACACATCCGAGGAGAGGGGTTTGGAGAATACGCTAAGTGTTTACGACGCCACCTCTCGGGTATGGGGAGGAATGAGAGGGAGAGAGATTCCCTCACATTTGCGATCCCCTTACGTGACTATGCAGCGCGAAAAGTAGGCTAATGCCCAAGGCTGCGGGTTTCCTCACAGCACCCTTCTCCCCTTCCACGCAACCATCTCTCCTGCACCTCACACTCGACACCACGTTCCCCCGTCCAAGGCCCGTTTTCCTGAGAGGTGTCTCGCTGCAGAACGGAGGCGCGAACGAATTTGGCCCTAGACTAGCATCAAAAATGCAACGGCCATGCCCTAGCACAGACACACACAAACGGAAAACACACCCAGGGAGACTGGTTCAAGAGATCTTTGAAGAGAGAGGGATAGAGAGACTACTGGAGACGAAAGCTTAGTGAATATAAAGAAAAACCCTTTTGCCTACGCGGGGGTGAATCGAATCTTCCGGCCCATCCCCAAGGCGGCGGCGGCGGCGCGCCTCCGTGATCAAAAGACCTGTTACGCAAACACGCCACAGCAAGGCGGGCGGGAGGACGCGCTCGCGACACGAGTGTAACTACCTCCTACTCTTCTTCCAAGGTACCCTATCCTCTCTCCTACCTCCCCTACCATCTCCTTTATTCCGCGGAGGAAACAACTCCGGGGTGACACGAGCGACATAATAAAAAGGATAGCAGGAGGGGAAAGGGGATTCGCGCGGGATGGCACGACAAAAGCCGGGAGTCACGGGTAGGAATTCCGCGACATCACCAAAACGACGTCCCGCCATTCTCGATCGCTGCTAATTCCTAGGAATATTGCCATCAAATATTCAACAAATCCACAGACTGGTTTTCAGACACGGGATGCTTTCCTCAGGATGACTAGATTCAATAGTCATAGTGAATATGATGAGGTTTACAAGCGGTGTATTCGTGGAATTCTGCCTAACACAAAACGCCACATATCATTTACCACATATATAGCTGTTGGCATAGCTATCGTGGTTAAGTGTTAAAATTAGAATGAATATATAAAAAACCAAATGGGTAAGTATCAGTGTTGTGCTCATTAATCCATCAAAATCACTAACAATTATATGTATGTAAATTTTCTTTTTTTTTAGTTTTCTACCGGTTAACGTAGGCTTTGTTGACAGTCAGAATCTCCTGCCGGTACTCTACACTTTCAGGGGCCTATCTCGCTCTAGTATTACCTTTTTCGCCTCAGCATACGATGTACCCTTCTTCATCCTGTCCATGAAACCTATTCCATTTCCTCCTCTTCCCCGCTTGGCCAACATCCTTCCCTCTATCACATTCGTGAGCAATCCCTCGCCCCTATTACATCCTCCAGCCACCTACTCTGCCGATCTCGAATTTCATTAAGAAATTTCCATTCCTCGCCCACCTTCTCAAGTACGTCCTCGTTAGTCTCCCCATCCGTCCACCTCACCTTCTCCATCCTTCTTCACATTTGAGATGTGGGTGTGGAGCTCCTCCACGTTTCTGCCCCATACAACGCTACGCTCCATATCAAGCTCTTCAACAGCTTCTTCTTCACATCCATAAGAAAATGAAATTATCATAAAATCCATATGTAAATAAAGATCGCTCCAACACCCTTAAGATACTAATCACTCCTTGTAAGGTCCTCACTGCTCAGCTTTCCCTTTCGTACATTTCACCGCGTCCAAGAACGACACACAGGAAACCTTCCCGAAAAGAAAATTCCCGCATCGCATCATTTTCAAATATTGCACAAGGATTGAATCACGTGCCCGGCGAATGAGGGGCGGCGGGGTTGGGGGGGGGGGGGGGGGGGAAGGGTGAATGAAACCGCCACAATGCCCGCACCGCATCCGTCGCCACGACCGATCGAGAGAAAAATTCTGTGGCTCGTCGACCATAAAAAATTCATCGGGGTAATCCGACCGCAACCGATGCCGATAAATACTGAAATTTTACTTTCATATACCGCTTAAAAAATTAACAACGCTTCACTGTTTCCGGCTGACACAAAGGAAAGAGTCCCTAATCCGTGCCAAGTTATCGCCGACGGGTGAGGTCAACCACATCCCAAAATGTGCAAGTGGCTGAGTGAAAAATGATGTCACATATTATAAATATATATAAACATCATATCTGAGCCAATTCGGATGGATTTATGCATTTTTTATCCTTCCTGAAATTTTAAAAATAAACAACCGATAAAAATGGTGTCCTTTAAAGCGGAAAATCAACTTTCGCCAGCTTGTCAAAGACCAGACACTCCCTTTGTTGTTCCTGTCCTTAAGGGTTTAGAAACTTAAACCGGGACGACGATCTCAGAGTCGACTAAAATGCCCACTCTTCTCCACCAATTATCGTCATTCGTACAATCCCACTACCAATCTGCATAAAACAAATTTTCCGAGTACAAAAAATAACTCTCGTATCCTCAGGTAATTCTTCCTTTCGATATCCAATTTTCCTGGTATAAGCATTTAGCTTTTGGTCTTCCACTAGGGATCTCATTTTCCATTTTATCTCTTTCACGAAAGAGAAACAGGAAGTTCGACTCAAGGTATTATGGCGGTTGAGAATCATGTGGACTGGGCATACCTTTAGGCCTAATGGACTTGCCATAACCAAAATAGCAGAAAAGAACAAAACGCCTACAACGGAGATCTGCTTAAAGTTGCTGAAATAAAAGGGGATGCTGCAGCAATACTTTCTCTCTCGAAAACAATTCTGCTTAGAAAGCGTAAGTAAAGCAACCTGAGGAGTAGTTCGTTTTTGTGACTTCGTCAACAATTATTTATTATTATTTACGTATTCTGCCGGTAAAGGTAGGTTTTGTTGAATGTCGGAGAATCTCCTCCTATTTTTCTACACATTCAGGGGCCTATCTCGCTCTAGTATATCCTTTTTCAACTCAGCATACGATCTACCCTTCTTCATGCCGTTCATAAACCTATTGTTTCTTCCCCTTCCCCAATTGAACAGCACCCTTACCTCTACCACACTCTTGAACAACACATCGCCCTTTATTACGTCCTTCAGCCATCTGCCCCGCCTATCCCGGATTTCATTCAAAAGTTTCCTTTCCTTTCCCACCATCTCATGCATTTCCTCGTTATTTTGTCAACTAAGTATTTATTTTTCTCCACTACCCCGTTAACAGCACAGATGGCCTTTTACATCGGGTTTATTATAAATGGACGAACACAGACACCCTGTATCCGGAGTGGTGAAAAATCCACCCAGGCGGGTCTCGAACCCGCGACCATCGAATTAGCAGGCGAGGACTGTACCCCGTTGCCACTAGGACCGACGAATATGAAACTTATATGGACAATAATATGAAACTAATATAAAAAATAATATGTAACTAACCACTCCGAACACTCAAAACCGTATATCCTCAAAACATTCCAGCCGTAAAGAACCACGGTAAGCAGTCCGCGTTGCGTTTCCAGGCAATTGATTCGGCGCCACACATGATAAAGCAAAATTCACAAGAGCAAGCTAACTACTAAATCTGACTACAGCAAGCTAACCACAGCA
Organism: Ceriagrion tenellum; assembly: GCA_963169105.1. Classification (NCBI taxonomy): domain Eukaryota; kingdom Metazoa; phylum Arthropoda; class Insecta; order Odonata; family Coenagrionidae; genus Ceriagrion; species Ceriagrion tenellum. Next base: position 70,101,683 of record OY720635.1, read on the forward strand.
AAACTGGCGCGAGGTGGGGAGGGGTTGATTCCATCAACGTGAAGACGAATTACCAAAATCCGAACGAAAAAAAAATCATGAAGAACGGATGTGACGGCCCACACAGGAATTCGACACTCGGGAGACGTGAGTGGAGCAAAAGGAAGGCGAAAGGCGCCCGAAGGGCGGGGACCACCCACCCGACCAAAAAGGGGGGCGTTTTCGGACGAATTACTTCCCCCCTCCCCACCTCCACTTCCCCCCTTTCGCACAGATTAAGGGACGATGAGGACGGGAGGGAGGGAGAGGAGTGTAAGGACGGAGTCAAACACCGAAACGAGCCACCCTGAACGGTGAGGTAGGGGATAAAACCAAAAAGATAGTTAAAAAAAAATAAAATGAGGCATCCATTAAATTAATGAAGAACGAATTCCGAAATTCTAGAGGGGATTACGCAGTTCAGTCGAATACATTTTAGGGCAGTTTTCGGAGGAAAGAGAGAGAGGGAGAGTGAGAGATGACTGAGGAGTTAGGGAGAGAGGAATAGAGGGTTAGGAAGGGACAAATCGCCCACTTCCACCCTTTTTGCCGCCCGCCCGACATTGCACCACCACCGCAGGTGAAAGGGACCAGAAGGACGACGGGAGAGAGAGAGAGAGAGAGAGAGAGAGAGAGAGAGAGAGAGAAGGAATGGACCGGCAAGGGAAGGAAGGTCTAATGGGGAGGACTGGAGGGCGGGCGCGGAGAAGGGGAATACTCTGGATTGGGGATTACGCAAAGGGAATTAGGGAAAGAAGGGAAGAGGACGGGAGAAAAATTAGCGGAGGGAGAGGCGGAGAGAGACAGGAGAATTCTGTAAAAAAATGAGGGCAAAGAAGGAAGAGAAGAATGAGAAAGAGAATATAAGGGATTGAAAAAAAGGAGAGCAGAGATAAAGAGAGGGGCAGGGATAGCAGAAGAATGAGTAGAGAGTAGAGGGAGAAAGAAAAGTGCCTTTATTAGACGAGATGGTGGGCGATACGACTCCCGACTCCTATCCCGCATTAAAATTTTTGCAATGCTGAATCTCGGAAGAAAATTTGCAATGTAGAGAGGCAGTCTGCGGCGAAGAGGTTTCAAGCAAAAAGAAAGGACGGCGATTCGCAGAACCAATATATACCTACGGGCTGACTGAAAACTGTGCGAGTCTAGAATGCAATGCGATGCAAAACGAATCCGCAAAAATGAACAGAAGCATCGACATGCTTATGTATTTGGTTTGCATAAAATTTAATGCAAAAATTCCATAATCGACTTCAATCTATCACAGCACATCGTATTACGCACAATGAGATACCTTATGATACATTGCTTTACATTGCTTCATCTGGATAGCATTCAAAGTCAATCATTAATGAAGTGTCCAACCAATTATTTTTTTACTGACCCATCTTCAGTTACTACACTTCCGGGCCACTTAAAGAATGTCCTAACCATTTTCAAAACAAATTTCCAAACATTGCATGTAACAAATGATATGGTACGAAGTCACTCGCACGGGTGCAAATACACCAGGGTTGAAATTCGCTATGAAAAAATCATTTGACTTGACCGGGATTCGAACCCGGATCTCCCGGATCGAAATTCGCCTTGAAGGAAGATGGCTTGGTGGTGTAACTGGCTAACACACCTGACCGGCAATTGGGAGATTCGGGTTCGATTCCCGGTCAAGTCAAATGATTTTTTCATCGCGAATTTCAACCCTGGTGCATTTTCAAAACGTTAGAATTTGGCTTGTTTACCAAGAGAAGGGAGTGAATACTTCCCAGCGAAACTATCATGATCGCCATTAAGGAAAATTTGATAGAAAGCAAAAGGAGGACCAATGGGGAATGATAGAAAGAGCCCGGCATCTGAGCAGTTAATTAATGACTTCAAAGGACCATAGTTAAAGGTCCCGTCGGACGAAATATTATCCTTTTAATGCTCTCCACCCTTACACTAAGCGGGGATTAGAATTCCACTGAAAATCTCTGACATCGCTGGGATACGAAACCTGGCCCCCAAGATGGATATATACTGCTATTACCACCACAATAACCCGATCTCCTAAAACATTTTATTTTTATTTATTTAAGTATTCAATAGGTGCTCTCTAGTGTGTAACAATTTTTTTTCAAGAATTCTACCGGTTAAGGTAGGTTATGTTGAATGTCAGAGAACCTCCTCATGGTTTTCTACACACTAACCTCTCACGCTCTAGTATATCCTTTTTCGTCTCAGCATACGATCTACAATTCTTCGTCCTGTCCATGAAACCTATTCTCTTTCTTCCTCTTCCCCGCTTACCCAACATCCTTCCCTCTATCACATTCTTGAGCAACCCATCGCCCCTTCAGACATCCTTCAGCCACCTACTCTGCCAATCTCGAATTTCTTTAAGAAGTCCTAAAGCATAGGAAACGTATAATCGCAGAACTGAACAGTTCATGAAAAAATCGCTTTTCGAACTCATTCATTAACACGCAGATATACGTAGCCATCACTTGTTTCCGCCACCATAGTAACCATCAATACCTCAATCAATCAAACATCAATAATCTCTAATATCAAATTTAGAGAAAATCGTAGAGCATGATAGAGTCGCTTTCCACAAACATAAGGCACTTTATATCCACTATCACACAGTACGTTCGATTCATCGCAATATCGCGCAGGCCGAGGCTGGTGATTCCGTGGACTACGAGCCTTCCAACTGGCCTGAATGAAGAAATTATCGAAGGACACCCCTTTCGGCGAGAACGGAGACAGGCCGAGAAAAAATTCTGACGGCAGGACGGGAGAAAAAAATCTCCACTCCCCATAAAAACGGGAATCCTGGGAAATCTGGGATAATTCCATTAGCGGATAGTTAAAAAGGGTCCCACGGTGAAATATGGCGACACTTCCCTTCAATCCATACGGAATACGTTCGACCCAGACAGGAGGGAGGGAGACAGAAATTTCCAGAAATATTTTCATCCCACTAATTGGCCTAAAAAGCCAAATCCCTGCCAAAACGTACGTTATCCCTGGCCAATCAAATCGGCGCGCGAATGCGTAATGCTAAATTGATTCACCCGTCTCCAAAAATTACCTCACGCGAAAGGATTTCGGCAGATGTTCTCTATCGGTCGTGACGACCTGAAATCCTGGCAACTGTGGAAACTGGCTGCATTGTCGCAACCAGGGGGGGGGGGAGGCGTGGCGGGGCAAGGGGCTTCTTCAGCCCTCGCTTGCTTAACAAAGCTGAACCAAACTAGAAAGACTAGACGGGAATATGCTCAAGGTTAGGGAGTTGTTATTTACCTACCAGCCCTCACACACACCTAAAAAACGAGGGGAAATAAGACTTCACGAACCGATTTATCCTAGTTAAAATTCAATCTCGGAGCGATAAATGGAAATCTCGGTTCTTTTACCCGTCGTCGCAGAACTTTTATTTCCGGCAGCGCTATTATTTACTCGCGACGACGGATAATTTAAGCTAGAAATAGCAGGTCTCGTGAAAGAAACGGCGCCGGTCGTATACATTATGGAGCAATGTGCATCGCAAGCAATCCTATTCGTGCAAAAAGAGAGAAAAATATGCCGAAATAGGTCACTATAATACCAGAGATAGAGGGAGAGAGATGGCTTAAAGCTTCGCGGAAGGGCATTAAAAATGATAAAACGAAACCTTTCGGAGAGCTCAAGAGCGAGTAGGAGCAAAAAAAACAACTTAATTTTCAAGACGCGAAACTACAAACTGAGAAAACAAAAGTTAGCATTTCTAAACCCGAAAATCTAGACGGTGAGAGAAGCAATCAAAACGTTTACGAAAGCGGATTCTAAAACAATGATACCGAAGATAGCGCACGATCTATGAAAATACTCACTAGCAAACCGGGCCCTTAACATTGCGATGTTATTTTTATCCGCGGGAACTGCACAAGACGGAATGTGCCTAGATGAGAACTGCAGAGGGAACGATAAGACTAATGCGCCAGCCTGCAGTCAACAAACATACCGATATTTACATTCGTACTCATTTCCCTTCACGCTGTTTTCACTATGAGCGCGACAAGAATTTTCATGAGGACGGAACAAAGGAAATGGTGAAGGTCAGAAAAGACGCGTGATATGGAAAGAATCGCAAAATAAAATGCAAACACTTCAACAAGGATTCAAAGTCCCTCAGTTGGCTTGGGTCTTGCATCTGGAATTCATTCTCGTAAAGGGAGTAGCAAAAAAACTTGCAGAATCAGACCTAAGAGATTGTGAAATCAACTCATACGGAAATGAAGCTCTAGCAGTTGACAAATGGTGTCGACATTTCAATCCACAGGGAACTGTCACCGGCGAGTTTAACCTCGACACTAAAAACTTAAAATCGTTTAAATTGGTCCCAAAAATGCAAACAATGAACATAATTAAATGAGAGGCTTTTCCATTATATACTCGAACTAAACCTAACCATGGAGTACCTTGTGATTTCAGTTTTCAGCTTATCGCTTAACTCTTTCATAACTTAACACTTCGAAACCCTCATTATTCATCTACATCTACGTGATACCCTGCGAGCCACTACGAAGGTGTGTGGCAGGGGGTGAAGATCACCAAACATGCTCTATTGACATGCGACTAGGATATTTAATGAAGGCATGCTAGATAATAGGGTCACATGGTTTGTTTCAACATAATAAGAAAGGGATTATTGGTTGTTATAACATGCATCATGCACTACAGACTACTCTTACTATATTTCACCTACCTATCCCTTTGCTACGCTGCCTATTGTTCTCTCTTATAGTACGTGGGAAAAATGAAATTTTAAATCTTTCGGTACGACAATCTATCTCTCTAATCTTGTTAATATGATCAAACCTAGCATAATACGCAGTGGTTCTCAATATATATCTAACGTCATCTGTGGACAAATCGGTTTCGAATTTACTTAAAAGGTTTAACCTAAATTTTAACCTGCGTTCTGATAGTAATTCCCATCCTAGTTCTTCTATTAAACTCGTAACACTTATACAATTATCATAACGGCCTTTAACAAACCTAGCGGGTCTCCTTTGCACGTGCTCTAATTCTTTAATCATACCTTCCTCGTACGGATCCCATATACTAGCGGCATATTCTAAATGAGGCCTGACAAGTGTAAAATAGCTTCTTTCTCGTACTCTCTCATCGCATTTGCCTAGAACCCTTTTTACGAATCCTAATCTACGGTTTGCTACACTAGTTATTTCCCTGATGCGTTTCCCCCACGACATATCTTCAGTGATGGTGACGCCTAAGTATTTAATTGAAATACTTCATTATTAACTAACTAATTAACTTCATGTATTCAATCTCTCACACTCGGTGATAAGAAATGGCTTCAAGTAACGTCTTACGCGAAGGACTTACACCTTTTAACATCTCCAAAGTAGAGATAAGCTTCCTAGTTCAGGCTACCGGTACACACCCCGCAGAGATTTCGTTCATGAGAACGTACAGCCATCAATGTTCACTATGGCATGGCAGTAAGCTGACTACACGCTAGGTTCACAAGTCAATTTTACGACGCATTTTCAACAGTGATGTCTTATCACGTAGCATGGCATGCGCCATTATCACCTCTCTCACTCTCACCCCAACATTTATCGAACTGGGACCCGAAACCTCCATTTAATGGAGCACCCATTTCGGCCGAACACGGATCAAGTAGAATCGAATCTGCGGGACAAAACGAGAGGGAATAAAACTGAGTAAAGGGAGGGAGAGTGAGAGAGCAAGAGAGAGAGTGAGAAAAGATAGGCGAGGAAGAGAGGCGAACGAGGAGCAAATGCGATCGGGGACTCGGGCGAGACGAGATTACGCCGGAGGAGGAGGAGGCAGGAATCGCCGGGGAAGGGTTTTGGGACGAGGGAATTGAGATAAGAAAGGGGTCGGGGGCGCGGTAGGCGACAGGCGGAGAAGGCGACAGTGAAGTGGTGGGAGTTGCCCTAGCCCCGAGGAGCAGAAGAAAGTGAGAGACACGGGCCGTGTTCCAATCCTATATTATGCACACTTCGTACCCTTATGTGCTCTTTTCGATTGTCATTTTCCGGGTGTGACGTCGTATAGTGCGGTTCCAACCCGTTAGAGCTCATTATGGCTAGAGCGCTAGTGCACATAGAAGGTAAGTGTATGACGATGCGCCCTATTGCGCCCAAAGAATTTCCCATTCGTGAATATTGCGAATTTCCAATGCGATGTCTTGCGATAAATTACAATTCTGAGAGACTAATGGATGTTCTTCTCACATACTAGGGACAGACGAAAGGATAATACAATTCATTGGCCTGCGGAAGAAATACACAGACCAACTTACGAGTCGGGGCGGTTCTGATATAGTTCCGACATTGGACACTGGGAGACATTGGCGCTGGCTACCTTAAGAGCAGAAACAGTGCGTGAAGTGCAGGATAGGGCATAAGGGCGTAAGTGCATAGGGTGCACCTTATGGATTGTAACACGGCCACAGAGGCAGGAGATGTGAATTTGCAAGAGGTACGCACCAACATCATGAGCACCAATAACTACATACTACCCTGCAAGCCACCACATGGGCGTGTGACAGCGGCTGTTAGGACACAAACCGTGTAAATATGTAAGGGATAAGGTTTTGGGAGTAGAAATGGTGACGCGTATTTATTTATTAGTATTCTACCGGTTAAAGTAGTTTTTGTCGAATGTCAGAGAATCTCCTCCCGGTTCTCTACACTTTCTCCGGGCCTATCTCGCTCAAATATATCTTTTTTCGTCTCAGCATATGATCTACCCTTCTCCATAAGGTCCATAAAACCCATTCTCTTTCTTCCTCTTCCCCGGTTTCCGGACATCGTTCCCTCTTTCACATTCTTGAGCAAACCATCGCCCCTTACTACATCCTCCAGCCACCTACTCTACCGATCTCGGATTTCATTAAGAAGTCTCCTTTCCTCGCCCACCATCTGAAGCACTTCCTCGTTAGTCTTCCTCTCCGTCCACCTCACTTTCTCCATCCTTCTCCGCACCCACTTCTCAAATGCCTGAAGCCTATTGTTGATGAATATTATGCGTAAGTATTTAGTGGAGCACAGTTCTTATTGTGAGCGGAAAGAACGAGTTTATGGACCAATCTGTTCGGAAATGTATCTCTCTCATTTTATCGCTCCTGTCAGACCTAGAGATGTAGTGAGGCGCCATGATAATATTGTATGTGACGCTCTGATAGACACCAGTACTTAATTTCTCAAGCAACCTAAGGCTAGCATGCAGCCTTCGAGTACCTAGGGGCTCCCACTTTAATCGCTGTAAAAGTTGTGAAACGATACACCAATGTTCGCTCGTAGCAGTTTTTAACGAAGCATGCCGCTTTTCTTTGTATTTTTTAATTTTTTTGTTTAAATCATAATGGCCAGGGCCCCAACTGCTCGTGGCGTATTAGAGGTGTGGTCTAACCAGAGTGAAGTAGCATCTCTCATTGACTATTCCATCTGAGGACCTTCCAATTATACGCTTAACAAAAACTCGTTTCTTTAATGCTGGGTCACATATGTTTTGTATGAGTGTTATGCACGATATGTCCGAAGTTAAGGTCATTCAGTTAACATAATCCAATGGAACCATATGAACCGCATAAGGCACCACTTATGTGGAATAGAATTTTAATAATGAACGGTACAAATTTTTACCACCCAAAAACGTAATTTTAAAATTGCAATAAAATACTTCAACGCCTCAACGTCACCATGAAGGGCACAATACTGTGCCAGGGGAGTAATCATAGACAGACACGAAGACAATACAACATGAACTACAGATACTTCATAAAAAAGAAGAGAGCATCATAAAGTCTGCCCACATTTTTTGTAACAAATGGATTTGCATCCATACCACTAATTGAGTGACAACCGTGATTCCATGAAGCACCCTTAATTTTTTGTTAATGAACTAGAGAAAATTCAGCAGAATCAAAAATATTCCCTAAAACCGCATAACTACAACTTTTTAACTTTTTCACAATGTTTATTATCAGGTTGTGCTCCCATCTGCTTTCATTCGTTCATTACTTATTCTACCAGCTTGTAGGTAGGTATTTTCAGAGTCCCTAAGCATTTCAGCATTTCTGGGTCATATTTCAAGCACTTTCTGCTCACAATCCAGCAATTATTGAGTTCCTCAAGTCCCAAAACCTCCTCGTGCTGCCCAAAATTCCTATCCCCTTTCTTGGAACTCCCACAGCGTTTCCCGCTCAACCACCCTCTTCAAAATGATCTTACCAAACAACATTTTCCCAATGCATCCTATCAGCTTTCCCTCTTCCGCTACCATTCCTCTCCCACAATATCCAATAACTCCTCGTTCACATTTCTATCCATGAAGCACAACCTTTACGTTCTTCTAACTAAGATTTCAAATACCTCGACCCCAGGTACATGAAAGTCATAAAAAATTTCTACTTCTCCAGTTTGACATCCTACTATTCTGAAGGAAGGTTCCTCAGATGGTCCTTCGCGTTAGGGGTTTCATGCATGCCGATGTTTCGAAGAACGACTCACTCTCCATCATCACAGCTTGCTAATGCCGCTTCTCAATTAGAACGCTTTTTTATTCCAGCGTCTTCGGAGGAAAAATTGAGAAAAGACAATCAGAAGCCATGATGTTGAAAAGGGAGTCGCTATCCAAAACGTGAAACGAGGCTTGAAACCTCTAACGCGGTACTACATCTGAGAAACCTTCCTTCACAAGATTCGCTGGGAAAGCATCAGATCCTGGATTACCTATTTTTGATTTTCAAGGTTTTTTTCACTGTATAACCCTCGTGACAAAAGCTAAACCAATGGAAAGTTGGGAATGATGCATCTAAAATTTACGCAGGCACGAGCGGCAGTTCAAAGCAGCGTTTTCCATCTACGCTGTTAGCGTTAGCAAGACACTTGCTCGTAGAGGGAAGAGAGAGAGAGAGAGAGAGAGAAGTGGATAGGGATATAAAATGCGGAGTGCCTTCGGAGGAGGTGAGGTAAGGTAAGTGGCTGGGAGAGGAAAGATGGCGGAAAGACACCGTTGCGACCTGGAGAACGCCCATAGCCCAGAGCGCGCCAGCCCCGACTCCTCCTACACCCACAACCCTTCTCCTCCACTCTCTCTCTCCTCACAGCTGAATGAAAATGTCCCGCGGGGGTGGGAAATGGGCGGATTCGGAGGAGGGGAGGAGAGTAGGCGATGAGGAGGCGATGAGGAGGCGATGAGGCGGCGAGAGGCGGCAAGGGGATACAGGAAGTGAGAGGCCTGGAGGCTGGATATGGGAAGACGACTTACTCGGGCGTGTAGAGCCGATGAAGTCGGGAGGAGGCTCCGATGAGAGAGGGCGAAGACAAGGGGAGGAAAGATGAAGAAATGGAGACGCACGGGAGGCGAGAGAAGGAAGGTTTGAATTTCTGGGGTGGTGCGAGCACTGGCTTCCCACGCAGAAGACCCTGGTTCAAGCCTAGGCGGAATCGGAGTCTCCTCCGGTCATTTATCTGGGTTCTTCTAAGGCCTTATTTATGGGTTGCTGGACAGTCCATAACCAAACATCACCTCACTTTCTCTCCTAGAATTGCACGATATTAGGTCTCATGCACTCTACATCCTGTTATTTCGTATATAAATAATTTCTATCCTCTTCCTTCCTCTCATATATTTCCCCAGCACCCACCCCTCTGTAATCCTCTAGCCCTAACATGCCATGCCCTCTTTTGTTAGAACGTCCTCCATCAAATCTTTTCGGCCTTCTCGGAACCTCCACCAATAGTTTCCTCAGCTCAGCCACCACATCCAATAGCTCCTCGTTCATTAGAGAAATAATCCGATACCAAGTAACAGCGTACACCGAAAGTCTACGGATGGAAAGGAAGACGAACTAGAAAGTACTTTATACGGCGCGTGAGGAAAAGAAGCTGCTGAAGATCGGGAGGACGCTGAGTAAGTGGTTGGTAAGGAAAGAGGGGATGCTGAAAGCTGTAATCGAGGAGAGGATGTACGGTAAGCGGGGAATATACTTAGAATTATTGGATGGGATGAAAAAAGGAGGAGGTATGCCTAAGCGAAGAAGGAAATTGTGCACGGATATAAGAGCTGGTGGCTCTTAAAGAATATCATAACTGGCGGATCATCGCTAATACGCGGAAAAAATATAATAAGTTTCACCCGTCCGATGACTTTCTCATGTTTTCAAACACCACAACTTAATTTCTAATAGCTTTTCGACCGCGTTATCCCTCCATTGGTGAAATGATAATAGCACTTCAAGTACAGCCTTCCATTCATGCGCCAAAACTGGGGTCTAGAATGCGTCTTTATTTCCGCAAAGGCTAAACCTTGCTTCAGGTTTATCTTCACTCATCTTCTCCACCTCTAACTCTTATCCTAACACCTTTCCATCACGATCTCAAGCGCCGATTCGAACAGAACAGAGTTAAATCACACGACGATGACATGAGACGGCTCATTCAGCGCGTGAGGAGCCGATGAAGTTGGGACAGAGGTTTCGAAAACCGACTAGACGGGAGAAAAAGGAGAAATAGAGCCATAAAGGGAGAGAGAGAGGGAGAGAGAGTGGGTGAGAGAAAGCGGGCGATAAGAGCGGGAGAATGGGCTTTTTATACGGTCGTGCCCGGGATACTCGCCGGGGATAGTGGAGTGCGATATCGTAAGCGGTCACGCCGTCGGGGGGCAGGAGGAGGAGGAGGAGGAAGGTTAAAGGGAGGGATACAGTAATGGCCACTCAGGCGACGGGTCGGAGGGGAGAAGAGGGTGAGGAAGAGCGGGGGGGATACACTGTGTGTTGGTGGTGAGTTGATGATGAGGCAATGGACAGAAAGGGGAGGAGTGCAGTGTCGGGGTTTTGAGGTGGGGGAGGGGGAAGTACGGGAAGAGTGGCTGAGAGAAATAGTGGCGATGCGAAGGGGTGAAGGGCGTTTAAGGGCGGTGGGGTTGGGTCGCCCTCACACACACACTCCCCCGCCCCTCACTCCATTAGCGCGAAAATGAATCGTCATCCGAGAGCGGCCTTTTAGTGGTGGTGGTGCCGTGCCCGCCCGCGCCGCGGTGGAGTGCCAAAGAGATCTCATCTTCGCCGGATATGAATCCGATTTTTGATCGATCCGAATCTCGAGAGGCAAGAGATGGGAGGGCAAAACATTTGAGTGGAGAGAGAGAGTCAAGGGGCGGACCCATGACTCCATCCGATGGTGACGTGATTTTTTTGTGAACAATGGACGCGACCGATTTTTTTGTGAACAAGGGACAACTCTAAATAGAATTACTATGTGAATTTATATAACTTTGGGTTCCGCATTACAAATTAATAACCTAAAATAGGTCAGCCACGAAGAAACATCTTCAGGAAGTAAGCTCATTAAACATCATGGGGAAACTCTATGAGGAGGCTATAAATACGAACAAAGAATCGATCATTTTACATTTGAAAGTTTTAGAAATACGTTGTATTTATTTGAAAAATTAATGCATTTAGCGATATTCTATAAGCAGTAAGTGCGGATGGGGATGGAGAAGGTGCAGTGGATGGAAAGGAAGACAAAGTAGGAAAAGCTTAGTAGGAATAGTGAGGAAAGAAAACTTCTGAATGAGATTAGGGGGAGGCAGAGAAGACCGCTGAAAGAATTAAAGAGGGGAGAAGGGCTGACGAAGAGCCGTAAAAAAGGAAGGGTGATGAGTAAGCCAGGAAATGGAAGGAGGAGAATAGATTTTTATGGAAATAATGAAGAAGGTTTGGATGTACGCGGAGATGAAAAAAGAAATATTAAAGTTGAATGGGGCCTGCGCATGGAAAAATAGAGTGGATTTTCACTTAATTCCGTTTGATCATACCTTACGCGGCACACCATACCTACAAGTCAAAGAGTTCCTGCAGTCATTATTCAGCTTAACTTCAGCATTACAGATTATATTTATTCTAACAGTGTTCTTGCAGGATAATTGATCAATGAATAAATAGACTTTAGTCTACTCACTTAGTTCCAATACTAGCCTTATTGTGATATGCCGGTTCACCACCGAACTTGCCAATTGCGTTTGAGACCTTTTCTTTATCTAATAAATAAAATTCCGCCTCTGGTTCCAAATCAATATCAGTTCCTAGTATTTTTGCCGATTTTGCAGGGACTCAGGTGATTTGCGCAAACACATACAGTTGGGAGGTTTGCCACGCAGATGAACATTCCGAAAAATATATGTGACGATGGGGAGACAGGCTGTAAATCTGGTGCCGGAATTAAGTTTGGGCACCACGGTTTAACATTCGTAGAAGTAAGGACTGCTCGCTGAAGGCCCTCTTCCACATGGAAACCCAGGTGGAATCGCCCATTCCCTGAAAAATCACGGCAGTGCCGGGGTTTTAACTATGGTCCTTCGGAATGTTGATCCATTCCAAATTGTTCTAGTTATTATAACCCGCTCATGCTCCCAGACCCAATAGACGGGGTGGTATTTGGAGGGGAAAACAATGCTTGCCATTGCTCGGTATGATTGGTTAAGGATCTTTCCAACTCCATTTCAATAAAATCCAGCCACCTCCGCCGACGCCCTCTCGCCACGATTTCCGCCGGCGAAACGGCGTGGGAAACGGATACCGAGCCGGCGAAAATATATCCAAAATACAACCGGGTCGCGTTGGCGCGGTCGTAAAATTCTCGCAAAACCCTCCCACCGTATCCCAAGAGCGAAAAGGGGTGCCGGAATGGTAGCTGTGTAGTGTGCGCGCGGCGGCCTGCCTGCCTGCCAGCCAGCCGATCGCCCGTGCATTAACACGCTCAATTATCCAGCTCAAATTAGGCAGTTTGAGTGGTTTTTCTCCTTCGCAGACAAATTCACGCGGATGAATTTAATCGCTCCTTTCTCCCCCCTCTCCCCCCCCCCACAAAACCCTCGGCGATCAAAGCGGGTTGGCCGTTAACATAAATTTCCGAGCGCTGCGTCAGGAGTCTGTGCGGCCCACGGAGAGGGGGAGGAGGGAAGGGAGAGTGGCAGGGGGGAAGGGGGTAGTTAGGGGAGGAGAAACATGGGAAGAGGTTTTTTTTTATTTTTTTTTAAGGATGGCGCAAAGCAATACGTTATTCTGCGTCCAAAAACGTCGGACAAGCCTCCCCCCTCCCACTCCTCCTGGATGAAGGATGGCACGAACCGCTCACAATTGATGCTCTCCGTTAAATTACAATCTAATTAACTCGCGTGTCGGTGATTTTTTTAAGCCCTTCCCCAAATCAAACCCAATTGGAGCGGGACGAAAATAAAATGTAGAAAGACAGCTCATAATATAAAGTTGGCAGTTGAAGTTGGCGATCATCATACTAGGGTATTCTAAACGGTCGATTTCTGGGTTTTGGGATCCGCCATGCCTTAACTTCTCCTTATAGAATTGAGAATAAAGGTCGACGTCAAAAAATAAACGTAAAAACGACATAATTTTAAAACTTTCTACGCATATCATACTCTCCTGCCAGTAAGTCTCTTTCCCTTACGTTCGTTTTTATTTCTCTCTCACCATATCGTCCATTATTCCTGTTCTTTTCTTTCACCTTCCGTGCTTACCTAATATTCCAGCCATATCAACTGCCTTAAACAGGAGAGAATTGACGAAGGGAGTCCGAGTAGAGACCAAAAGAGACGCTAGTGAAAACTTACACATGGAGTGCAGCAGAGTATGGGTCTTTTCCCCAACCATACCAACTCCCGTCTTCTCACCCACTCGGTCTCCGTCGTGCTTCCCTCTCATTTGCCACCACCTGCGCACATCCTATGTTCGATTGAACCAAGTTTCCGATCCATATTTGAGATAATTCTAGTCTTTTCTTCAGCTTCTATCCTTGCCCACCCTTGAAAACGCCCACCTTATAGATAATTATTACATAGCAGTCAAATCTGATGCCACAAATCTTTCTCCTCCAAGACACCTCTCGGATACTAAAGCCGATGAACATTTAGGAGGGCATAAAATAGAATATCCTTACTAGAAAAGTATAGTTTATGCCCTACGACCATCACATTCAGCCTCGCCTTCCATTTAGGTCGATAAACGTCGAACAAGTCCCCTTGACAACCAGGATGAAGGATAGCGCTGAGCGCTCACGACAGTTACATTTAAATCTAATTAAGTCGCGTGTCAGTGAATTTCCACATGCAACCCCTCTTCCGAATCAAAACCAAATGGATGAAACAACGCCGGCTGACGGCTCATGAGTGAACAAGCTTGCATCTAAATAAATAAATGAAATAGAGCGGGCACTGACCCTGAATCGCTCGGATGTTTCCTAGCCTCCGTTCCATTTTAATTTCCTTCAACTCAATGAGCTGGGAAACGCATCCTTCATGGACCGCGGGAAACGAGAAATCCAGCAGTCAAATCAATGTTTCCGCATCGATAAGCTTGAAAGCTCCAAGTCAATAGAAATAAAGCGAGATCATTTATTTTTAGCGTAAGAGTCAATTATGCGTGACTAAATTATCGCTCCCAACATAGAAAAAACGACAACAATGCAGGCAATGTACTTGAGGAAGTTTTTCTGTCCCGTCGATATAACATTCGGTCACCTACTCCTGCGTTCTATTCCGAGTAAAATATTTCGCAATGGCTAAATAATAAAAATTCCCTAAAAATCGTTAGCGGTGCATAAAAATTCAATACCTACAAAACCGCGAGAGCACAGATCTCACACAATTTGAGATGTGATGAGATACTCATACTTGAACACAAAAATGACAGGGTTGTAAATGAACACCGATCAGATTTTATAATCGCTGTGTCAGTAGGTGTAATTTCTACCAGATATTAACGTAGACATTGAATTTACGCAATTAAAAAAAGAAAAAAATACATTTTCTTTTACACAAAACACGCTACCATAGACCATAAAGAAATACCCACCAATCACGCAATAAAACTATACATTGTGAAAAAAATAACTCTTGGCAATCTTCCATGCATAAAAGTTTAATGCCAGAGGCCTCCTAGTTTTAGATATATGTCGAATAGATAAATCTGAGTCAACATTATTAGCATAGATAGCGTATCAAACACTTGGAACTTTAAGCAAAACAGAAACATCCAGTCGCGAGAAGCCGCCAAAATCATTTTCGTTGAAATACACAATCATAAACCAAGCGAGAATTAATGAAATTTCACAGATTATCCAATAAGATATTCGATTGTTCTTCCCGGGAAAAAGAGAGCTGAAGCGTAAAAAGGAATCGATTTTCTCCACGTGGGAATAGATAATATAAATCCAAGGACAATAGATATCAGAAAGCGTCCTCCTGGTGTTGGGAAATTATTAAGATTTGGAACGCGAGGAATTACAGTGCATTCCTTCCTCTCCCATAGCAAAGCATTATATATCTCCCCACTCAATAGCGCGAATTAGCACGCCTCTGAGACAAAGCGCTACTACTCGAGTTTCGAGGCCAACATCTGGCATTTTCTCGAGGAAAACTTACGGTTACGTATCGTTTGGCAAGCCAAAACGGCAGTTCTGGGATTCGTTCTCGCTGGCTAATGAACAGCGTTAGCATCTAATTAACGTGAACACACGATCCCATACGGCGTATATTTCAAGAGACTCAACAGTCTTTGGGGACGATTGCGGTGCAACTTGATCTAAAACCTTACTATTAAGTGGAGGCATTAATAATCGAGGATTTAGGAGTGAAGTCGCGTTGAGGATCATTGAAAGAGACACACTCCATTACTTACGCCACCACTTTGTGCAACAGCTATCATTTACGTGTTTCCGAGGGAATTTAAAAAGTTAACAACGAATCCAACACTCAAAATGTGACAAACCCAAGCACACAAAACAAGGGACGAGGTCACATTTTTTAAAAGTACTCTACCGATAAAAGGTAGGTTTTGTTAAAAGTCAGTGAAACACCTTACGGTTTTCCTCTCTGTCAGGGTCCCATCTCCCTCTGGTATTCCCATTATTGTCTCAGCATACGATCTACCTTCTTCATCCCATCTATTGAAACCCATTCTCTTTCTACCCTTTATGGGTTTGGCCTCAAGATAATTACAAGTGTGCCTACGATTCATTTCTTGAATGAACTTTAACATTACCTTTTGAGCATTAAATTAAGAGTTAACAAGATGACGGCGAAGATTATTTGAGCTGTAAGTTCAGGAAAGGCCAACACTCCCTAAGTGATGAGATTTAATTATCAATGTAATGAATTCCTGAAGTGCCGTATAGGTGTATGAATAATTGAAGATACGAACATAAAAATGAATAACTGAAGTGTCGAAGAGAGCTTCAAGTAAATATTCAGGGTATCGTAAAAATCGAAATATGAATACCTAATTCCCGCTTTCACACCTCGATGATTATTGATGATTCATCCCTGGCAGCGCACGACTGCTTTGTAAATCCTCCTTATACGAAGGCAACAATGTATACCACGAGAGGTAAACTGCAAACCGTATCCAGCAACTGGAAGCGAAAAGCTCTTCGGAAGAGATGAGGGGAAAAAAAGTCCCCATGCAAGCAAACGGCGTGGATGAGCAAGCGGCGGAGGCTCCTTTTCGAGGATTTTCCCCGCTGTACACTGGGAAGGCCGGCTCATTGGCTCGCAGCCAAGCCAACGGTCCCCGGGTGCAACGAACAATTGCCCTCTCGTACGAGGGCGAAAGTGGAAAAAAAATTGCACGAGACGTGAAACAATTAGTTGCTTCGATGTGGAAACCATTTTATATTATCTCTTCGAAGAGCACTCGTTGCACTGGGAGGGTGAATTAAAACTACCGCCGCCGAATTCTATTAAAAAAAACAAAACTGTCAACGAGTCTCCCTAAACGATACGCCAGCAAACTTCTGAGAAAGTTCACGGGTGGATGGGATTACTCCCTGTGTTTACTTGGAGAATAAAAAGACCTTCCGAGCATTAAAGCGGTGACAGTCCAGCCAACTGTTACCGAAATTTAATGATAACGTTTTTACCGTCTGTCACCTCCTCCCCCTCCACCCTTGCTCGACTCCCACGTTCAAAACACGAGAAGACGTAATATCCATAATTTATCGCCACCGACCGATTCCGAGGAACTCAATAAATCCTCAAAGGTGCAAATGAGGCACAGCTGTAGCGAATTAGGTAAAAATAAAGAGGGAAAACGGGAGGGACACAACTCCACTGTGGAATGTGGGATTCGCGAAAGGTTATAAGGTCAAATGGACGATTTCGAAAACGGGATGAAAAGAGGAAAGAAGACAAGCAGAAAGCAATTACACAGACTACACCGGAACTGACAAAGGCGGGAAGATTTATGAAAAACGATCGCAACTCAACACATTGCCGCTAAAATGTTTTAGGCGAAACAAAATTCAATAATTTGATCTTTTTCAATTTTCATTTTCATTCAATAATTCACTAACTCCTATTTTCAATGTAATCATTTCCCAAAAGTATCTCAAGGTTTTGAAAGGCCTGAAAGATAACGCATTCATAGTATATACAATGTCTTTTTCATTTATTCCAGCATTCATCACGCTGTTAAATGTGAATGTACCCTTATAAAATTACAGATGGATGGGGAACCAACAATAAACTCCATAGGTCACAAATACCCCAATGGCGTCCCCCAATATAATTGTTGAGGTTACGCGGGAAATCCCAAAAATAAACTGAAAAACTTATTTAGAAATGAGAATAAAAAGAGTGTACCAGTAAAAGCTTTGGATATCCCCATAAAAACTTCCTATTATTTATATAGAATTTATAATTTGACCAAAAATGTTTTAAGAGACGCGATATTAGGTAATTTATTCGTACCCATTCGTACCCATTTTTCCTGCTGGTTGGGTTCATATTCAATGTTTGTCACAGTGTTCTGATATTAAACAGTATTGCTTATGTCACAGACATAAAAAGGAGGAACGAACAATTAAAATCGTTATTCACTTTCAGATGTATCAATGAAAAATTAAAGAATTTAATATACTTGTCTTCCGTGGGATATTAATGACGACTAAACTCGATAATTTTTTATCTTCCATCCCACTAGAGGGTATGATTCACTAATTTTTATGGAACAATATCATCGAATACGTCATCACCATCGCGTTTGGTACTAGAGAAAAAGAGATGCGGATAGCCATGATCAAATAAATTTTCTCGCAAGAAAAAAACAAACAAAAATGGATGAACCTCTCCCACGGACGAGGAGAGGACCATACTTATTCTCACTCGACGCCTGCAAATTCCTACAAGAGAACCTTTCCGCTATTCAAATGCGCTGGCTACTTGTCAAAAGAAAATATGAGGATTCCAGCCCGCAACTTTTCCAAAGGATGGAATTTCACCGAAATACAAGCGAACTGCAGTAAAATCAATCTTGCACTTCCATCCCCCAGGGGATTATGCGAACTATTCAAGCCTCATAAAATAGCACGCATTAAGTTCCGCATTACGTTTTCCAATTCAATGAATCGATAGGTACAGAATGTGTACTCCACTCGATTTTTTTTACCATGATTCAAGCACAGCATCATCAATAACAGACGCAATTTGCTCCACAGAAATGAAATGTATGGCGACCGTTTTACTAATGAATGATTGAGGATGGAATTTGGAGTGGGAGTGGAAGGATAGAAAGTTAATATGAAAGCATAAAATGACAGAATAAAGCGCATTAGCAAGTAAAACAAGCTTCAAGTGTTTCATTGAAACATCAGGATATTAAAGAATATCCTATATAGTTAGAAATGGTCTTAAAATATGGCTTGACACTTCGTGATATTCACAGTCCCGGTCCGACCGTAAGGAAAGTCAAACATGAACATACGCAATTCACACATAAGTCACATAAGCACAGCGCACATGCAATGTATAAACATACAAGAAAAAATCCGAAAATAATTGCGTCAATGTAGTTAGGCCATGGCAGTATCCATTCACCGTGGAAATTCATACCTTTCTCTTCATTCAAAGAGTGTGTGAACACACTTGCCTAACCAAATGAATGAAGAATGCAGGAGAATAACAATTACCAAAGCATCGAATGAGAACGCTTAAACTGTTTATGGATCAACGGCTAGCATTTGTCCACACTTGAACTGTATTGCTAATTAATTATAAAACAAAGGGCACAATAACGAAAAACGTTTCGAAACAGTGGCCCTGAGTCTTTTCCAGGCCGCTCCATCGGTACACGCTTTGAAATGCAATTACAGCCTCGGTTCATTTGAGTGGAATCACAGATGAGACTCTGCGTCACATCTTTTTCGCGGGTATTCTCATGACGCGGGTCCACGATGCCCCTCATAATTACGACACACTCCTTGCGGGAGACTGACAAATGCAATGACGGCCGCGTGGTACGGAGAAAATTAGCATTGTGCGGTTCACCAGTTTCAACGGATCCCAAGAGACCGTTTAATTAAGCAGGAATAAATTCCCAAGGGGCAATGTGGCAAGCAAATACAGGATCTGCTAGGGTGGCAACGTACGCGGAAATAAACTGATATATACAAGCTTTGAATTCACATTATCAAGGCGACTCGAGTGTTACATTATCTGACGAAGTACATCTCCAAATAGTTACATTGCACTTAAATTTACACTTAAACGGTGGAATAGCGCCTTTAACACGAGCAGTGAAAACTAGGTACCACATAAGAAATACAAGTATCGTTCCATCAACTAAGAGCAGTCAGAATCTGAAGGCTTTAATGTTTTTTTTAACTTTCTGGCATAAAATGTTGAAATGAATTTTGTCACTTAATACTGAGGAGGGGCACGGATTTATCACGAGAATTACATGAAATTTACTCCATGAAAAATATAACTCCTTAAATTGACAAATATTAATATGGCACGGTTTTAAAAATATTTTTAAAAATCTCCCACCAAAGGTTAGATCATCAATACCCGCTAATTGACTAAGCTGGAAACGAACACCGTAGAAAGACATTTTATAAATCATGTGAGTTTGATTGCATAATCTTTTTCAGAAGGAAAACATATCCAACTTAATGTATCATTTCGATATAATCACCTCACATTCTCAAGAGGTTAATTAAAGTCACGCAGAACAAAAGGAATGGAGAACATGCCCATGTCGTAAGGATATTATAGCAATAGAATGTAACTATCTGGTCAGGTCTACGACCAATATCAATATTAGAAAAATGTAAACTGTCGTTTAAAATCTCAAAAATAGGAGTATTATACAACTTCTTAGGAATTGAAGGTTATAACTAAATCCACTTCCTAAGATGGCTAAGTACCCCGAAGCTGAATCTAACAAACTCTTCCAAGGACGACACAAGATGAGTATGAAGTCGGCAAAATGCCATCGGGGCATAAAAACGGAAAAAGTCAAGTCGCCAGAAAGATAAAACCTTTACCGAAGTTCCAAGGAAGAGCAGGACATCAATTACACCATTTAACTCCACCGACCCTTAATCGAGACAATAGAAGCTGGAAGGCTTACGCTATACCCCTTCCGCTGAGACCTAGAAATGTCAATATCTTCATGGCACAGGAAAACCTTTAGAGACTTTCTACTCTCGCATAAAAGAGCGAACTACTTCCTCAACAGATAAACTGTTTCCAGAAAGGGAAGCATGGTTTCAATACCGTGATGTCAACACGAGGAAAACAGTACTGATGAATCAACGCCTGGGCTCAACTTACAGGAAACCGAAGACGAA
The DNA here is from genome assembly GCA_963169105.1 of Ceriagrion tenellum. Taxonomy (NCBI): domain Eukaryota; kingdom Metazoa; phylum Arthropoda; class Insecta; order Odonata; family Coenagrionidae; genus Ceriagrion; species Ceriagrion tenellum. Next base: position 70,122,376 of record OY720635.1, read on the forward strand.
ACACCGCATTATATGAGATAAACGGGAGAGAACAAATCACCACGCCACTAGTTTCTGAGGCAATACCTACAAATAGAACGCAAGACTACGATTATTGCAAAATCCAGGACACTGGTATCTAAGATGACTAAAAATATCAAGATATGAAGTCATCGGGATAAAAACCAATTGGCTGACCACTTGCACGAGAGGAGAGCATAGCAAAGGCATCATATGCCTTCCAACAAAGATAACACGGCAAGTTTGGTTCCAAATTTCCTATAGCTTCAACCAACTGCCTTTTACGTTTGATAAACTAAATATTTGAAAGAATCACCGTCGTAATCCCAGAGACTGAAGTAATGTTATACTCTCGAATGAACCGTTAAAACTGATGCCAGCAGTATTCTTGTTTTCCCCATCCGTGCACGGCCGTTAACGACACGCGAAGACATCCATCGATGCCGACAATACCAGTGCGCGTGCAGAAATGCTCTCCGTTACGACGGCTAAATAACCCTTCGAATGCCCTAACAAAACGATAACACAGAACAGTCACGCTTTCCCATTTCCCCTTCTCCTTCCTCCAGAGGTGGACCCAGTTTAAATCACTCAGCCCGCAGCTGGGTGAACAAACTATAGTGGGCACAGGACGGGAAGTACGGCAGGCTCTGGAACCACCGTTGTACGGATTTTTCACCGATTCTCGTTTCAACGAAAATTAAAAAATAATTAGAAAATACTGTTTTCACCACATTTTACCCTTCATTACCCAACGATATGGTACGAAGTCACCCTCACGGGTGCATACACACCAAAGAAAGAAATTCGTCATGGGAATAATCATTTCACTTGACCTGGATTCGAACCCGGATCTCCCAAGTGTCGGGTCAGGTTGCAACACGTAGGCAGGGTGGGTAAGAACAGGAATATTTCTTATTAAGATTAAGAGGGGTGCTGGTCCCTCACCTCGTTGGCGATTGATTTTTTCTTCACAGCGAATTTCATTCCTTAGTGCGGTAAGTATATCCAAATTCCGCTACTACTAACTCTTCCTCCTTCTAATCTCATTCAGAAATTTCCTATTCTTATCCACGATACCAAGCACTTCCTTTCCCTCCGTCGCACCTTCTTAATCCTCCCTCATGCACACATCTCGAATTTTCAAAGAATCCACGTTTTTGTCCTGTGCGACGATGTACTCGTACTTCATTCGTCTAACTCTTCACCAACCTCTTGTTTTATCACTATTTAAGGCCCACGTCGTTACCATCCCTCTATTACCGATGAAGAATTAAAGAAAAGAAAACCCCAGATCTTTTAGACCAGAATGTTATGCGCAGCATATCGCATTAACAACCTTAAATGACATTTGAATCATATTATGGTAGAATTAACTTAAAAACTTGAATCAATGAGGTTTCTGTTTTCGCCATTATTTTTATGTTTCAACGCCAACGTTCCGCCCATTTTTGGCATCTTAAAGGCTTTAAATTTAGCAAAGTACGTACCCAACCAGAGAAAATGTCGACACGAACATCATATGAGCGATGTGTTGCGTCGACATTTGCTCTGATCACGTTTGAACTGAGCTGAAATCAACACTGGAGATGCCAAAATATTTGGCGAAACGTCGGAATTAACAATAACATAATAAAACAAAATTCGAGGAACATCATGGGATATACTGGTCGACAAAAGTACAAATTAATTACAAAAAACATTATTCGTTTTTCCCCTTCCTTACCTCCCACTTCGATCCCACAACTCCGGCCTCACTTGCTGCCTTAACCCTAGAGAAACTAAAAGGGGTGCAGTTCCCCGTAACAGTGCTCCGATGGCGCTAATTCGCGCGCTGCACTAATTTGCGAAATTTTTACCGGGGCGAGAGATGTTGAGTCATTAGAAGGCATCCTCGGCAGAGGAAGAGTTTGAAAGGGCATGTCACATTGCTATGCTAACCGACTACTCACGCTTGTTTTCCCCGAGAACCCAGATTACTCATCCGGAGCTGTCACGACTCATCTCCGCCACGCTCCGCGCTTCCGTTCCATTCAATGCTTTTTCCATCAATTATTTGCGCGCTGGCTGATGATCCATTTTCGCCTAGATAGGTATGTATCAGCTTGTGCACTTAAATAATGAAACTACGCATTGTCCAGGCATGTCCGAATGCATTTTGAACATTGGACGGTGAAATTACCGGACGGTATCACAGAAGGATATGCTAAAAGGAAATCAGAACGTCAAAACGAGTGACACGATAAAAAAAATACTTCAATAGCCTTTTTTCGAGATGTACTGTCTGCGTCAAAACGTAATAAAAATAATAATCTTCCATCCTGTCTCTCCATCGTCAATTTGACACAAAAGATGATTAAACAATTCAACTCCTAACGCAAACATCACAATGAAACAAACACATAAACACAGCTTTAAAACTTAAGGATTCATTCCGAAAGTCATGGAATGAGAAAATTCATGCATCCAGATTGATTAGCAAAAAGCGCAGGATTTTAATGCCCAAAGGCATATATTTCTGAGCCTTGACGTTCGAAGTGAAGTGTTCAAAATATTAATTTTCCTGGTCACAATCTGTTTTCATTCTCGCTTCACAAAGAACTAGAGGATAAGCAGAATTCAACGACCACTCGGAATGCTAATGAATACATGTACACAGTACATTCATACAGCCGCGGCGGTAACAGAGTAGACAAATACAATAGACTCGCTTCTTCTTGCTAAGTGGCCTCGCTCCAGATACGATTTCTGGAATCATACTTGATTTCAGTTATGCGCGAAATGCTAATTTACACCATTTGGGTGAATTTGCGACTCCGAGACCCAGTGTCGCAGAGTCGTTCTTAGACCAAAACACCTGGCCAAGGAGAGAAAAATAAAGTACCTATAATGGGGATTTTTATTGCTGTATTGGTGAGAGTGAAGGTTAGAGAGTCGGAAGCCACGATAGGTGGGTATGCAATTGCACACCAACACTCTAATTCAATCGACAGCGATTACCCTGCAGCTAAAAAGTGCATCGAGCGTGCGTACATTAGTGCAAAGTTCTTTTTTAAGTGCTACCTGTTAGTTTCGATTGAAGAAAATTTATTTCTGGAAAACGTATTCTTCAGCAGAAAGTCAGCACTATAAGCTGCAATCAAAATTTTAAATTTTTAAATATTTAATTTTTAAATATTTACCAAGTGAAGGCGTCGGTTCGGAAAAAAACGCATCTCTTCACGTCAAGCTGTCCATACGTTCCTCGGTTGATCGCGCAGATGCCGTTCTTCTAAATGGCTATCAACTCCACGTTCCTCTATTTTTTTCTCCAACCAATACTTATATTTATGCGTCGATGTGGACAGTAAGCCTTAATCTGCCTCGTCACTTACGTCGTGTATTCAAGCAGAGTTCCACCTACCTCCACCTTTCATAAGAATTAAGCGAAGCGGACAGCGAAAATAAGAGATTTTCACTGTCCATGTCATTTCCCGGCCCAACCTGTAAACTCTCAGCCTCAGTATTTATATTACCTGAATGAGTTTCAACTGTAGTTAATATTATGAAAAAGGTTTCAAAAGTTGAGGGAAGGGTTAACTAAATTACCATTTGAATTAGATTAGCTGCTTCCGCGAATTCGGAAAAGAGTTTTAAAATTGAAAAAAATTGAGAGATAAAGTGTCAGAAAAGCAACGGGCATCTCTAAATTCTATGAATTTATGAATCCACCTTGCTCCCTTTCGAATCTGTACAGTTTCGCACCCTATTCTTCTCGAACTGTCAGAATAGACGGCCATAATTACAATATAAATCATATTAAAATTCGTCTACACAGTATTCCCGGTCCCAAGATTCTTTTGTTCCATTATTTCTCATTGTGAAGTTTCCCGTTGGATTCCACTCCACTCCGGATTTTCTTCTTTCGCGAGAGAAGTTCGTTCATTTTATTCCGCAAGGATTGGCCGCGGGAAGAAAAGTTCCTCCGATTCGACTTCGACTTGAAGCTCAATACACACACCCTCGACTCTATCGCGCGGTGAGGTATCCACCACTTTTTACGCACGCATTTCATCACCACGTCTCCCAAAACTTTTCTTGATTCACGGTTAATCTTATTTCCATTCATTCCTTATACAACTTCTTCCCCTTCCTCGCTCCCCACATTTTTTCCCCACCGCCTTTCGATCGATATTTCCTTCCTGATCCATGACTACGCCATATCCTCACCGGCGAATTTTCTTCGGAAAGGTTTATCTCCAAGGAAAGCGTTCATAATGGGAGAAAGTACACTATTTCGCGGTATAAATGGCTCAACCTGACCAGAAAGACTTAGAAACCTTCGAAACCTGGTGATGGAGGAGGATGCTGAAGATAAAATGCACGGAAAAAATAAGAAATGATGAAGTGTACATAAGAGTAATAGAGGAAAGGGCCATATGGAACGATAGAGTAAAGAAGAATAAGAGGGATTGGACACAACTGGAGACACAATGGGTTTGTGAAGAATATAATTGAAGGAAAAATATAGGGAAAAGTCCCCAGAGGAAGTCCCAGGAATAAGTCCATGGACCAGAGAAAGAGGAAAATACATAGGAAGAGATACCAGAAGGTAAGGGACCAAGCATTAGATAGGGACGGGTGGAGGCCTACAGACGCCCAATCTTAGGATTCAACGACCACTGATGATGAAGACTCAACCTAATCCACATTATCCTTCACACGCTCCCATAATACTTCGGTGCGGTACATGAAATTCAACCGCAAACGAATATAAAATACCGACTACGAGATATTGAAGTCCTCTTTCCATGTCGATTTCTTCAGGTTGATGCTTCACACTATCTCGGCAACTTACCTATATTATATCCAGCATAATTACATCACCACGAAGCACTATGTCAACATTAAGAGGGAAATAACGTTTGAGCGATGGAAGGGCTCCAAATTCATCTCCTCTCACGAGTAATATTCTACTCCCACACTATTATGTGTACGATGGGAATAAACATGCAGTGACGCTCAATATCTCGTATGTTACTCAGTTTACTAATACTGAAAACAGCTCGGCCAATTAACAGCATAAAAAGGGCTCATGATTAAAATCACATGAAGACCTTGCGCAATATCCAGCGAGCTGGATCTTTTCCGGACGTTTCAAATCCTCAACTGTAGTCCTCAATGCATTTCCTCTCCCAATTTCGTAAACATTTTCTTCCTACCACCAGTTTTCAACAAAAAACGCCATTAGCAGTTGAATCTTTCGTCACGCCGAAACCTTTTCCGAGCGTTTCATATCCTCATCGATATGACTCTGCAATACAATATCCTGGTCATATTCGTAAATATTTATTTCTGCCGCCATTTTCTCGACGAAAAACGTCACGAGCAGTAGCGAATAAACAATCCCTTTGAGAAACTTTTGTCGCGCCGAAATGAAAAGGAACACGAAGAGGAAATACACGAGGTAATCGATGTTTTTTTTTCGTTCTCGTCACCGATTGCTTTGCACGATCGTCAGCCGAATGTTTTGTAAACTACTGCACCCACTGAGGACTCAACATGACTGACATTCGGATCCAATGAATAATATAAAATACTCAAAACAATAGCAACCCCTCTCGACTCCAGATGGCTGTCAAGGGTAATGACACATAAAAAAAGGAAACCTGGCGATCATTTTAACTTCCGCGGGCGACCGCGAAACGTTTTCCTTAGTCGGGTCGGTACAAGCGAGGGAACAACGCACTGACGACAGAAATGGAACCCAGAGAGAGAGAGAGAGAAAGGGAGTGGAAAAGACATAATGAAGAGGAGCATACAATAAAGCCCACCCTTAGTGAGCGAGTCAGCGGCAGGTGGCTGGCCACGATTGGTCGCGGAACGTAGTGAGTGGCAGGGATTATCAGAGCCCGCGGGGTCCAATCGCTGGACTTGATCGGCCCCACACTGAAAGCCACCGACCGAAGCCGGGGGGGGGGGCATAAACCCATAGATGGGCCGTTGAAAGTTTAACGACGCCACAAATTCGCCCCGTGATTACAGTGATCGACAGGAAATCGGCGCACCGACACGTACGCCACGTTTCCCTGACATCACCCACTTTACGGCGACAGACTCGTGACGTCGATGATCCAGTGCAGAAAGGCAGTATTCGACTCTGGAAGCATTCGATGATCGAGGCGACGATTTGAAATCTTCGTGCGTCGTGCCGTCATGTACGCAAGACCTGTCCATCTCAAGCATTGCAGTGACTGCGTATTAGCGGCGAAGGAAAGCGTGTACGTGAACATTATTGGCGTGCAGTAGTTTATTCTAAGAGAGGAGGGGTAGGAAAGGACTTGACAGATGCCGTGCTGGGTAGTTACTAAGGAGGCTGAGGTGGAGCTGGATATGGCGAAACATGAAAGGATGTTAAGGGGCGAAGTTAGGTCTCGAATATTCCCCCGGGTTAGCAGCTTCATGTCTCCCGACGTTACGAAGAACAGATTTATTACAAAAAGAGATGTATCAGACTTGATGTGGTGGAAAGAATTCATCATAAAGAATGAGAGTAAAGGCAATTTTGCACATAGATAAATTTTATTCGACCTGGGTTTCGATGTACTACATCATCATCAGAGCCATTACACCATCAGGCTCAATGATGATGTAGTACTTTGAAACCTAGGTCGAATATAATTTATCTAATTGTAAGTGGAAAATTGCTTTTACTCTCATTCCTTATAACAGATTTGTTTCTTCATCTTCTGGGGTTCTGAATGCCGTCCTCTCGATTTGTCCAGGAATTATACACCAAACTTGGGTGACTGCAGTATGAAAAAATGAGCAACTTCCACTGTGATTATATTTATTACGTCCGGTTTCGCTTTTTACAGCATCTTCAGGTATCACGTCAGGCATCTATATTATTTCTCCCTACCTCTATTCCTACCTCCATCTCTCCCCATTCCTCCCTTACCATTTCTTCTGAATGCCCGTCAAACAGTAATGGTGACAGTGGGAACCTCCGTCGCACTTCCCGTCCGTCCTATTATGGTCCATCCTGATTCTCAATCGGTAACCCTAACCTGCGCCGTCTGTTACAAATAAAGATTCCGGATGAGACGTCCATCCCTCCAATCGACCCCTAATTTCGCCAGCACTTCCATTAACTTCACCCAGTCGACTCCATCAAATTCCTTCTCGAAATTTACAAATCAAGCAAAAACATCTTGCCTATATTTCTACTATCGTCCTCATCACTCCTATAGCGTCCCACATTCCCATCCCTTTCCTCAATCCAAAATAGCCGTCATCCAGGTATTTGTTAGAAGGAAAAATAACAATTGAGCTCAAACTATCTAAGCAAAACAAACGAAATGAATTAATCATTCTACCTAGGAATAGTCCTGTCATGAATTCACTTCCATCGCGACGACGGAAAATCTACATCGCATTCACATATTTCTGGCGAACAATGCGGGCGTACTACGCTGAGGTTCTCGCAAACAAACTTGTTTAGAAATACGACGGCTACAGAAGCAATATCCAATGCACTAGTAGCCTAGACTTAGAAATTGATCTGTTATACCACTACGCCTGAAAGCGAACTGTGAGCGTGTGCGAAGGTAGCAAGAGATAATAGATATTAAAGCCAAACACATATTAATTAAATAGCTTGATTTTAGGTAACCGTAAATCGTAATTAAAACACCGTAAACCCAGCTGCACATAAATAAATGATACTGAAAAACCGCTTAAGATGGCCTAGATCTAGATAGGTATATACATAAATATCCATCACACAATTCCCTCTCGAGGTAGGCAGAGTCAAAATAATTCAGTTATTGCCGTGAGCCCGTATAACTGGCTCCCATTAATACAACATATGCAAGCATCTTAATAATCTATCTCAAGAGAGAAATGATGATGCAACAAGGTATGCCCAAGGCGAAAGCATATCGCCTTGGGCATATGGAGTCTCAATTTTCAAAAATTACGATGATGGCTAGAGAAAAAATATATTCATCTACTTACTAATTTTTACTTATTTATTAGGGGTGACGATAGGTTAGAGATGGAAATCAGAAAACTTAAACTTATCATTTAAAAATATTTATCCTTGTCTCTACACACTACTTCGATCTTCATCTCCCCTCTTCATCCCTCCCACCCTCTACCCCACCCTCCCCTCTTCATCACGTCTATAAATCTTCATCCTTTCCTTCATTTTCTCTGCCTTCCAATCATCCTCCCGTCTATTACGGCCTTCGTCATCCCTTTGCCTCTCAATATCCTCTCCAACCATCCACTCCGCATTCTCAAAATTTTCTTAAATATTTTCACAAAAGTAAATAATTACTCACTTAAAAGATGACATAGTTCTACCAATCAGCAAATCAATGCATGCCGATCTCAATCGCGAAATGGCAAATAAAAAAATACTATCGTTCTAACGTGAACAAAGTTCCCACCATATGATAGAGAAAGAGCTAATGCGAAACAACGTCTCTTCGAATACCTTTATCTCATTAGGTGCGCCGATGTCACTAACAATTTAAGCTACTGACCAAACCCGTATTCGGCGCGACATCAAGGGACGCGGGTTCGAGTTCCGGTCGAGGTGGATGATTTTCTGTCACTGGATTACTTACTCTGACTATTACACACTGACATTGGTTACGATTCTCTCCACCCTATTGATCCTCCATAATAACAATAAATTTCAAACACTTACAAAGGTAAATTTCGCGGTATCGGCACAAAAAATGGAGACAAAGCTTCATTCCGCGCATGTGCAGCATTGAAAGTGAGATTAGTAAAGTAAAAAGTGTGATTAAAGAGTTCCTTTGTGGATCACAGGTAATGCACAAGGAAACAACGCAGACAAGGTTAGGAAGCCTAGTGAGGATCGAGAAACAATCACAGGGCGACCGTTCACTTTCGATGTGGAACCAACCCTCCGATGGCTATCGCAGGGTTCGCACGTGGTAATGCGGGGAAGGGGTGTATAGACCCAAGCCCACCCTCTCAATGGAACCAATTCCGGAGACCTATTACGGGCACCCATTCGGCGCACCACTTAATGAACCCTGCATAGCGTGAGGTCAATACATTTCCACGCCACCTCCAGACGCATCTCCAAACAAACCACTTCCCCCCCACGGGCAACGTGAATTACGGCGGAGAGCGAAGCACGCCAGAACACATCCACACCAAACACACACCCATACACTCGCCCCAATCTACTTCAACGGGCAACCCGAAACCTCCTCACCACAGAATCAGGGCTGGGTTCTGCTGCACGGCGCATCGAAATATTCCATTGGGGCGGCGAGTACCTAGCAGCACGAAGCGAAACGCTGATCATGGTGGCCTGCTACATTGGCTGATTGGTAGGTTTATTTGGCTACTATCCACCCCATGAAACGCAAGTATTTTAAATTTTCTTTTAACCATTCTACCGGTAAAAGGTAGTTAATGTCGAAAATCAGAGACTCCTATCTACTTCTAGTACTTTCTTCGTCTTAGCTTACGATCTACCCTTCTCCATCCCATCAATGAAACCTATTCTATTTCTTTACCTTCCCAGCTTGCCCAATGTCCTTTCTATCACGCTATTGAGCAACCCTTATTACTTCCTCCAGCCACCTACCCAGCCTACCCCGGATTTCATTCCGAGGTTTCTTTCATCGCTCATCAAACTAAGCACGTTCTCTTTCGTCTTCCTTTCCGTCCACCGCTCCTCTCCATCCTTCTCCACACCCACATCTCCAATTCCTGCAGCCAATTCTCGTCGTACTTTCTGAGGGTCCACGTTTCTGCCCCATACAACGCTACGCTCCATACCAAGCTCATCACCAGCCTCTTCTTCAGGTCCTCACCCAAGGTCCCCGTCATTGGCTTCCTTTAAGTATTATTATTGGAATAATCAAGCGGGGAAGGAGAATACAGAGAATAGATTTTATGGATGGTGAAGAAGGGTAGACCTTATGCAGAGGCGAATGAAGAAATCCTAAAGGTCTACAGGACCCTGAAAGAGTAGAAAACCGGGAGGGGTTTTTCTGACTTTTAACAGAACCTTCTCTCTACCGGTAGAATAGTTTAAAAAACTGTCAAAGAAAAAAATCTCTCGAATTGTACATACTTGCGAAAAATATTATTTACGTATATACAACCCAATACGTACCGTTATGTCCCGGGCATGTTCCTATCATTCTCATTAACCGACTATAGACTTCTCAACTTAAGGCACACCATGAGGCTTTGATCACCGGAGGAACTCACCTGAAAAGAGAAAAAAACAAAGCATGTTAGATGATTAGATGACAGATGAGCTAATATATTTAAGTATCGGAGGGTTTGTGTATTGGCCAGTCTTTCGCATGGAACTCTGGACCTGGAGGAACCTGCATGGTTAAGTGGAAGAGGGGAGAGAACCTTGGGAAGAGATCAGGCGCCAGAATAGGTGGTTGGAAAGGGAGCTGAGGATGTCTGGTATAGACCGTGATGGAGGAGTGTCCGTTGGTCCAAGAACACGTAAGTAAAGAGGCAACAAACTAACAAAAATTAATAGTCTTTTGCAAAAATCCGACATGTTCTTGACCAGCTTCATTTCGCCCAGTCGAAAGTTAAGTAATGTCAACCAAGAAGAGTAAAAACCGTATGAAAGAGTTTCAGGCGGTTACTGGTAAAAATTAAAACTCGATGGTAACTTTCCACACTGTTTTTATTAACACCGACCATGGTTTCGACACTTATGTCATTATAAAGGTACAAAATTAACTTTCCGATTCCATATATAATCTCCATCTCTATATGGAATCGGAAAGTCAATTTTGTACCTTGATAATGACAGCACGTGTCGAAACCATGGTCGGTGTTAATGAAAACAGTGTGGAAATTTACTATCGAGTTTTCATTTTTACCAGTAATAAAGAGTAATTAACTTTACATAGAAGTTGATAACTAGGGAGTAACGTTGGGTAAATAAGATGAATATATGGTTCGTCATGATCTAATAATTTAGTTTTGCAATATTTCCTTCTCACTTCCCTCACGTGTACAACACACGAACAATAAAAATTATGCCGGACCTTGAAAAATCGTCGATTTGGCATAGTTTGTAGCACTCTCTTAAAATTGGAATCGCCTCCTTTTCTAGCCCGTAGATATTTGTTTTCAATCAAATCTGAACGGTCATTTTACATTATTTTCCTTATCTATCACTTCCAAACATTAAGTTGATCAAAATTTGCAGTGAACACGGCAGTCATTCCAAGCTTGGCGCTAAATGATCTGGCTAAAGAACATGGTGGATCAGCACAGCAATCAAGGCACGAAAAACATACAGAGCAACTAATTTGACCTCTATGAATACACTCCGTACACCAATACGTTCTACTAAGTGTATCCGAATATTCCATATGCATCGGGTCATACGTGGGAGGACGAAGGCCGTTCGCAGCCGATGCAATTTAAATGCTTTAATTCGAAATGACATCCGCCGTGCAACTGCCGCGCGCACGCCACGGGACGACTCCATAAAAGTGTCCAATTAAGGCGGATCGGATCAAGTGAACGTCTGCACTCGACGCGATGAGGATTAGTGGCGACGTATGAACGTACAATTGTGTATTTTCCTCTCTCTCTCTCTCCATCCCTATCCCTATCTCCCCCCTCCTCCCTCACTCTATCTCTTGCACCGTAAACGGGAGATGCTATGCCGTCTCAAGCGTATGACGTGCGCTTAACGGCGCTTGCAAGAGCGACGGTTGAATCCGGAAGAATGGTTCTCCGAGCTCCCAAGAAAAGGCAACTCACGTGAGAGAGGTTACGGGAATCACAATCGGTGCGGATGGATTCCTGAGAGCAGCATTGTTTCAAAACCAGTTCTTTTTCTTTCCTTTCTTCTAAACGAGTTAGAAGCCTAATTAATGCGACTATAAAGCAAGCTGGAGTTTCGCATTTCAAAAACAGGGCCTTCCGCAATTGCTAAGCTGACAGCTAGAAGGTCGGATGATACTATCCCAGCAATTCAATTTAGCTAGGTTCGACAGCAAACTTGATTCCGCACATTTTTTTGAAGTGTTCTACCGGTTAAAGAAGGTTTCATTGAATGTCAGAAATCTCCTCCCGGTTATCTATACACTCCGGGGCCTATCTCCCACTAGTACCTATATCCTTTTTCGCCTCAGCATACGATCTACCCTTCTTCATCCTGTCCGTGAAACATATTATCTTTCTTTCTCTGCCATGCTTGCCCAACATCCTTTCCTCTATCACAGTCTTCAGCAGCCCATCGCCCTATATAACACCCTTCAGCCATCTACCCTGCCTAGCCCGGATTTCATTCAGAAGTTTCCTTTCCTCGCCCGCCATCTCAAGCACTTTCTCGTTTGCCTTCCTTTCCGTCCACCTCACCTTCTCCATCCTTCTCCAAATCCCGCCCAAAGCCCGCCTTCCCAGCATCCTTACCTCTATTACATTCTTCAGCAACCCTCACCCATTGTTACATCCTCAAGCCACCTACTCTGCCGATCTCGAACTTCATTCAAAAGTTTCCTTTCCTCGCCTACCATCATCACGCCTGGCATTTTCTCCTGTACCTTCTCTCCGTCCATCGCATTTTTGTTAATTTCCCTCCAAACCATCTCCCAATCGCCTAAGGTCTACTATCATCCTCTTCTCCGATATCAGGAAACAAAGATAAAGACTTAATATTTATCTTAGGGTTAAAGTAATGGATTGGACGGTAAGATATGACCATATCAAACGGCACACCTAAAATCTAATTTTGTCACTGATTTTATCATTTTCCTTTTTTTTACCCCCCCATCCAAGCATTATAACTTCAATAGGCCTATTCAGCATCCCCTTGCTTATAATTACCAACGCCGCCAACCTTCTCTGCCTCAAGCCTTCAACGGCTATTTCGTCAATGGTCGACTTCAATAGGGGCTTTCTAGGGAAAGAAAAAAGAATGGGGTACCTGAACAATACGAGAATTCTTTCACTGATGAAATCCACGAGAGTCACCTTGAACGTCACACCCTAGAGTCAAAAGTTCCTCCGCAGAAGAAAGCTCTTTTTTTCTCTCCTACGGACGGACCCGACAAGGCACAATACACGGACACGGGCGGCGATGCATTCGGACCAGCGGATTGCACAGACAGTGGAAATCCGAGGGACAAGGGAGCCTGGCAGTGGAATAGAAGGAAAAGGGACTGCAATTCCTCGGAACAAAGAGAGGGAAAAAAATAAAAATCCCACCGTCACGAGGACACAGCCAACTTTCGTCCACCTCCCTCACACCACCTCCCACAACCCCCAAGAAACCTCCTCCTGGCTTCTCTTTTTCCACTGGAAATGCATCATGCGCGTGATTCGGCCTATCGCATTGATCGAAAAAGGGATGATGAGATGATGTGGGGGAAAAAGGCGAAAGGATGGAAGAGAGGGGATAACCGCCCCGAATAGGCCAAACACTGACCCTTTTCAAGATGGGAAATAGAGCGAAAAAATACATGTATGGGGCCGGTGTGGAAAAAAGTTTTCTGAAGGAGGGGAGGGGGGGAAGGCGAGGGTTCACGAGTCGAGGGCGGGAGAAAGAGACCATCTGGCAACTTTTAGATTAGAGAGGGATGATGGGAGATGACTGCCAGGGCACAGGACGAAATAAAAAAAAAGGTCGACAGAGGATGAGGACCCTGATAAGAGACCTGCACAGATGGAAGTCAGAGAGGAGGAGGAGGAGGAGGGTAGGTTGAAAGTTGAAAGGGTTGGCGATGATCTCGCGACTCTTCGTCAAATTTCTACGAGGTCGGTTCACTTTGAGCACAAGAACAAAACGTAAACGAAGCTCAGGGTGCAATTACCTGAGTCTTTAAGCCAACCGAGGCAAGTAGCTTAGTACTTTCTTAAGTCGGTTGACTTGTGTTCGTTACTGCTACATCCTCCTCCTGCCTCCAGTGATTTTTCCAATATCACGATTTCTTCAAAATTGACAGTTTCAGGGGGGTAATATGGTGGAAAGCTTCCATTTCACAAACATGAAATATCACTTACCCACAACTAAAGAAAAAGTTTATTACTCCTACGCTCACTTAACCATCATTAGATGACTGAACCAAAATCACCAGATAATGTGTATAAGTGATTCGAACGCCATGAGTTAAACGTTTTTTGGAAAACGTTTTTTGGAAAACATTAATATTTTCAATATTGAAATTCTAAATGCTTCGAAAGCGCAAAACCTCCAGAAACATATGAAAGAAAATCGATTCCATCACTTATTTACTCGCTTTTACTTTGCTCAAAGTCGGCAGCGGCGGTACATTGAAATTATTGGAGGAAAATCGGTGAAAAAAGATAAAAAGATGTGCTGAGAGGTGATAGCAGCATTTAGAAATTGGCGATAGATAAGAGAACTCTTAAAAGTTTAATTTTTGTCATATCTATGCCGAAAATAGGATAACTAACTTTTTTCAATACTGAATTTCTAAATGTTTCAAAAACGTAATGCCTCAAGAACCACCTTAAAGACAATCGATTCCATCACATATTAAGATCGCTTTCATTTCCTGCAATTAATTTGCTCAAAGCCGGTAGCGGCGATTGATTGACATTATTGGAGGAAAATCGGTGAAAGAAGATAACAGGTTGTCCTGAGAGGTGATGAAATCATTTATGAGAGGACGACAGATAAGATAATTCTTGCCAAGCTCGAAAGGGCATAAGTATTTTGGTAGACTAAAGGAGAGGCTGAATGCAATCCTAAAGTTATTTTTACGGGGAAAAATAGGAACATAAATGGTGCAGGTTCCAGGCAGGTAGGGCGGACCTAATCCAAAATATTAAATTATTCACTCATCGAAGAAGAACCCGAAACTGAAACGCTAAGATACGGACTGTCCAAAAACTTAACGATTAGCTGCAAGAAATTGGCTCTCCAAATACATACTATTAAGTTGACAAAATTCTAAATTATGACAGTTTTGTGGACATGGGCAGAAGTACAAAATTGAAATTACGTTACGCTCTTGCATATAATGTGACCGGCTTTGATCCCCACCTCAAGAGAACCTCATCGCAGAAGAGACGGCAACGCCGCTCGCTCGCCTACAGAACGTAATCTTCCCTTTCCGTGGCTCATGGGGAAGGGAGAGGGCCATTGTTGTGAGATGGGGTCCGCCACCCGCCTCCGGAAGGCCTTTTGCAAAGGTGGTCGGGGAATCTTCTGCTCTTTGGTCCGCCTGCCATCCCCCGCCCGTTTCGGCTGCTGCCACGTCGGGCGACTAAAAAGTCCCTTTTTTTTTTCCTACAGCCGCCATTAGAGCTTGCCTCCAACCTGCCTCGGTCGCACCCTCGCCAAATCGTGCTGAACACGACCACCGATTTCCTTCCTCGCCCACTTGCCTCTCTCTCCTTCCCTCGACTTCCCCGCCTTTTAGTTTCCTCAAGCGGCGCGAAGGGCGGTCTTTATCTTAAGCGATTCGACGGATCCAAGGGTGGTTAAGAATGGCGTAAATGTATTTATGAGCGCTCCGTTTCATCAAAAAATTTCTACATCCAGAGCCCTAGTTCAGTATTAAATACGGACTTCTTCTCATACATACTCATAACTTCCTCTAATTCCTTGTACGGTAATAGATTGATAAACCGACATTCCAAACAACTGAAGTATCTGAATAAAGGAAGGTTTTCAAGAACTTAGTGAACCTAATTTTGATGTTGCGCTACGGCAATGACGGCTATTTGCGATTTATGCACTGTTTAGCTTCGTGTCAACACTAAGGGTGAGAGCCAAGGATTCGCAATCCATCGCGATTTCGAAAGAGGAGTATCTTACTTTTTGCTTGGAATGCATTCGTTGATGACATTAAAGGTGATGGTTAAAATACTTTTATGTTAAAAACTTTCTATGATGATATTCAAGTTTGTTTTTCACGTTATTTACCACCTCATTGATCACAGCATTTAATACAATGACTTACAACAGCTTTTTCAGTCATACTGTCCACTAAAACGAAAGTGATCTAACAGAGCTCATACGATCTTGTAAACGCAGGTTTATCGATCTCTCACTGCACTCACTTTTTCGCCGATAGTATAAAATTTTCACATAATCACGGCTACAAGTTTCTCATTGTAATACGCTTGTTCCTAATTCAACCACCTACTTCACCTCCCCCCTAATACAATACACAATCCTAAAATATTTCCCCTCTCTCCACAACCATCCCCATAGTAATACTTCCCTTAGCTATTTTCTCTTCCCATCTTCATTTTCCTGGCTCAAATCTCACGTGTCGCTCACCTTTTCTCATTACCTTCCCTCCAATGGATAAGAACGAGTCAAAGAGGCAGCTAACAAATAACTGAATGGTTCCATTGGACTTGCGCAATGGAACCCCAATTTTGAGTCAATTTCAATTTTAATTCAATCTTCGTGTCATTCTTTGCTGCTGTTGTATAGTTATTTGCAAATGAAATGGCTGTAGACTTCACTTTGAGGAAGTTATGCATCATGGACCAAATAAAAATGACTTCGTTAACTCCACTTGAGGTTATTAGCACGACCCGGGTTTATACACTCCGTGTCAACTTTAGGCACCTGAAGTCACTTTTATTTGGTCCATTTAGTTATTTGATTACATCGACCAGCTTAATTACCCATGGTGCCGTTATAGGTTTTGTAAGATAATACATACATTTTTCCTACCGACGATACAAAGATCATGAACCAGAGGGAAAGGGTTAATACGGTACCTTCCCATTCCGAGGGCCCTGGATCGAAAACTGGTATTCAAGGAGACTCTTGAAAGAATTCTAGGTCCCCACATAAATGGAGAGATCTCATAGGGACATCTCATGGGGCTCTACACGTGATCTCCCACTATGGGGAGGTCACGTGTAGAGCAGCGCTCCGCCAGCCAGATGGGTCGTTCAACTGCGCTCCCCTAAACGCTTTTGGCTACCACTACTTGATAAAAATAAAAAAAAAGAAGCCGGGTTTCTCTCCACACCTTCTCTCTCTCTTTTTCCTTACAAATCTCTCGGCATCGGGTGCGGTGGGTTAGCGTCTTCGCCAGCTTGCCCCAGTATCGCACCTTCGAATCCCGCCAGGGTGGTTAAACCACTACTATGAACATAGTTGTGTGTGACTAGTTCAATAGATTTAGGCTTGATGCAGAAGAAACTTGCCACTATAAAACCAGAATCGTGCTCTTTCACCAAATTTATTACGCAATGTACAACGCGATTCAACTCACTGCGTGATCATCAAGGGCAAGTCCTTATCTTCTCGTAGCTAATGATAACTTGGCGAGTAGAAACTGGAATATCATGCATCAATCTATGCGGAAAAGTGCGATTGTTTGGTTTTATAACAGTCGTGCGTATTCCTCTGAATATACAGGGTGTTTCTGGAGGTAAGTTCGAAGTTTCTGGAGTAGTTAGGGGAGGTGATTTAAAAATATTTCGCGCTATCAACATGGGGTTGCAACTCCTTAGTTACCGGGCTATGGCAACGCAAGCATTCTTTCACAAGTATTCTGCAGGCACAATGAAAACACCGAATTTCAAAATATTAGTGTCGATTGAGGAGATTTGAAACTATTCATAGTGGTGCATGAGATACGTATCGCTCTTGTTCTGCTACCATCAATGCTAACGGCATTTTATTTTTAAGATGGCTCTCGAATATTCGTCGAAATTTCATTCCTCAAAAACAAATAATGTACGACACCACTGTTGATTTCAGAGATATCATAAAATAACTTTCATTAAATAAATAAAAAACTTTCATTAAATTTATTCGTCTATTTATTGCAGCAAAAATCACATCTCTATCTATTAAAATAAGGATGATATGGTAACTTAACTGATGTTACTACAACGAGGCAACAAATGTTCTTGTGGGTGAGAGCTTTAATTTGCTTTAAATACCAAGCCGTGTAGGGACTTGAATCAAAACTTGACTTGTGAAAAGTTTCAAATCTCCTCAATCGATACTAGTCATAGAAATTCGATGTCATCATTGCGACTGCTGTATACTTCTGAAAAATTGTTTGCGTTGCCATAGCTCGGTAACTAAGAAGTTGCGACCCCATGTCGATAGGACAGAAAATCATCTCCCCTATCTCCTCTAGAAGTTTCGAACTTTCCTCCTGAAACACCCTATATTATACTGGATATACTGGAGAGAGCATTGGCAAAATCTGTTACTAATAACAAATATGTTAATATGTTATAATGTCTTCATTGCAACAATGACCTTAACCGTCGATCGCCTCCCCACATAACTTGCGCCGTCCTCAAGTCAAATGCCCAATTAACCAGAGCAAGAACGAGTCGACGAAGAGTGAACTTTGAACGAGTTCCGGAATGATTCGGAAGAGGCAGTTCACTCAAATGAGCCGTACTTTTCCACCCAGCGGGGAACTCGAGACCGGGTGGGAAGCGAGAAGAAATAGGCTGGTTAGGGCGTGGAGAGGGAGAGGCCCCATGTAAATCGGTTGGCGGCCTTGAGGAGCGAGAGACGAGGGAGAGGGGCGGAGATGCGAGGGGGAAGACGGCTGGAAGAATGAACTTGGGAAGTGGACGGGAGGAGGAGGAGGAGGAAGGAACAGGCCAGAGGTCATTCGTCTCGGCACTGGATTCACGGTGGAGTAGGTGCCAGGGGAGGAAAGAGGTGAGGGGGGGAGGAATGAGGGAGAAGGAAACTGGTAGGCTTGTGAGGAGAGAGGAGATTGGGTGGGGAATTGGGATGGGTAAAAGCGGAAGGAGGGGAAGTTGAACTGGTGGAAGGGGTATAAACGTGGCACGAGAGGGGAAATAAAGAAATACAAGGAGAACACGGAGTGGAGCAGAGAGTTTTGAATGTAAAACGTAACCCATCGTCCTTAAAAGTTCGCTTTACGCAGTACATTTGGTCGTATTTACAAAAGAATGTATGAACTCTTGAATGAGAAAAATTGTACCGTGTAAAACAGCAAATTGTATGATTGTCTGAATGACTTAACGGGAAATAGAACCTGCTCTAATTCCATTCAGTTTCTTCTACATTCAATGATGCATTAGTTTATACGATAAAATGTACCGTGTAAAGCGGCCTTAAGAGACACCCGCATAGGCTGGCTGAGCCATAAAATCCTCTCTTGAAACACTTGCATTACCAGAATGGGGTTCGTTATGATATGCACATGCATAACATGCACTCCTGTACGAAAAGAAGAGACACTTTATAAGTCACGGGAACTGAGATCATCTCGATAAAAGAAAAATACTGACACCTAAATATTTTACAGTGACATAAATTTGAAATCGGCAAAGTAGGTGGCTGGAGGATGTAATAGAGGGAGTGCTCAAGAATGTGATAGAGGGATGGAGGTTGGGGAAGAGGAAGAAGGACAATAGGTTTTATGGACGGGATGAAGAAGGGCAGATCGTATGCTGAGGCGGAAAAGGATATACTAGAGCGAGATATGCCCCTGATGGTGTGGAAAACCGGGAGAAGATTCTCTGGCATTCAACAAAACCTACCTTAATCGGTAGAATACTTTTTAAAAAAGGCCAAAACGGAGAAACAAAGAGAAGTACAACAGAAGGCGAACCAAAAGCGGGCGAACTCGAATAAAGCGCCACTACCAGTGGCGAGTAACGTGAATGAGAAGTCCTGAGCTGGGAAAGGGGCGTGGAAAATCTCAACGTCCAGGGATGGAAATCTAGAGCCGGGAATCTTAACTCCTCCGAAAGATCTCTGGGTCGAGATATTGTGTTATTATGCCTTTTCTGCGGGGCAAGACGGACAGGGGGAGGAGAAGAGGAGAATTATTACCGCCCTGCCTTTTACCCGGTCCACCCGGTCACGGGATGGGGAGTGTGCCATTACGCCGTCCTTGTATATCGGTAGCTCACGAGTTAAGAAGAAGCAGCCCGCTAAGGAGACGACGAGTCCCGTCGTTAAAAAGCACAATCTTGTGTAAGAGCCGATAAAAACGTCCCGCAAGAATCAACGTGCATAAAATGCGATATTTATGGAATCCGTAAAGCAAAGGATGTGTCCGCGCACTCTTACGCTCCGACCCCCCCTCCCCCAAGGGTCCCCAGGAATCTTTGGAAGTGACCATCCCTTCTTTTTGAGAAGGGGTCACCGAGAAACGGGGGGAAAAAAACAAGAAGGATATCTGAGCGTGTATCTTTCGCTGAAGTTTTTACGACCGCATTTTTACAAATTTTTATCGCGTCTTAACCGAGTTGGGGAAAGACAATTTTTTTCACGCCGCGAAAGAAAATCCCCGCACGGGTTTATAGTAAAAAATAACGCCGAAACCTTCCAAGAACGCTATTTATTTCCTAGGATGCCCACTTCTTCCATGGCGGGTGATAAGTTTGAATGGAGCACCCGACAGTGATTTAGCGCCAACACGTCAAGCCTTGACACGTTGGCACACAATACTCGATTTCATAGAC
The DNA here is from genome assembly GCA_963169105.1 of Ceriagrion tenellum. Classification (NCBI taxonomy): domain Eukaryota; kingdom Metazoa; phylum Arthropoda; class Insecta; order Odonata; family Coenagrionidae; genus Ceriagrion; species Ceriagrion tenellum. The sequence continues at coordinate 70,142,812 of OY720635.1, forward strand.
GTTTTACGTCAGATTAAAAAAATATTTCTCGGCTTTTCAAACTAAAATTATCGGAACGCGGCCAAGTCGTGTAGGGCCCTCTTCAGTACTTCGGTGTAGCGTGAGACGTAAAAATTTTATCTCTCTATGTATTACTTTAACGTACTTCGAGGTTCGTACTGGAGGAGTACACTCCTGCGGCAATTTCAAACGTTTCTTGACACGAACGTATATACCACATTCACAGCTGAAAAAAGTCTACCAGACTGGGATTCGATACTAGATCCACTAAATTTGCGCCGATAAAAAAGTCACATAAATTACGATAATCAAGCGTCCTTCTATTGGATCTGAGTTCCTGGGATCTTGTCTGGAACTCTAGACCAGACAGATGCTTTTGCATCGTGAATATCGCAAACTACGCTCTACATCTACATCTACATCTACGTAATACCCTGCGAGCCACCACGAGGGTGTGTGGCAGGGGGTGAAGATCACCAAACATTCTACCACTCTAACACTCTACCACTTCAACGGGCCACTTAAGCCATGATACTCATGATTTCATTAGTAAAACATTCTACCATCAGAAATTTATTTTTTAAATACCAACGGGTAGTCTGGATTCGCCACGGTAGTAGGTATACATTTTCGGCAAATTTCATTAAAGAAACTATTGGGACAAAGCATACTTTGATTATAATCACAGAACCCCCCCCCCCCCAGCCCTGAAGTTTAAGTTTAAAAAACATTTCATTCCATACCATTCACTACGCTTATGTCACAACTGGGAAACCAAAGTTGATTGACAACGTCGATTTTCAAATTTGAATTTCGCCACTCTCGTGTTATACAACAGAGCCGAGCTCGCCCGGGGGACCTGCCAGAAAAATATATTTCTCCGCGACGACTAATGAATACGCTTCGGAATTTGCAAAACCGGTTATGCCCAAATATTTCCCACCGAGCCGCCACTGCGGTCGAATTTGCACGAATACGTTCTCCCCGCCAAATTCACTCTCCTCTCCTTCACAGGAGAATGTAACGTCATAAGCAACCGAATGCGTTTAACTCGCCATTTAGTAGCGCAATTGATTCCACGACCGATGCACGGAGAAATTGATTTAATAGCCACTCCCATCTCATGATGTCAATTGCGCACGAGAGCACGGTCTGCGTTGTAGAACGACATGAAGCTGATGTCACTTTCGGATAACAGAGGGAATGGAAGTGTCACCACAATCACCGGTGAAACTTAGCGTCGAGGGAATCCAATTAAAATCAAAGCGTAGCGAAGGAAAAATTAGGCAGTCGGGATCCCGCGGGAGTCTTCACAACCAAATCAATCCGATGGAAACTTAATAACAGCAATAGGCGACCATACTCAGAAGATGAGCCCCAGATGTGAACAATGATAGTCGTAATTCGCTTCAACAACTATAAACAAAGGAATGAGTTCACAGATCAATCATTAAAAAGAATATGTTTGGACAGTTCGAGTAAAGAGTATACACACTGGTTCCACGCCTCAGAATGACAAGTTTGGGATTCATAAGCCTTATTCGAAACGGAAAAGGAACCAAAGCCTTAACGTTAACAGCAGCCGAAAAGAATAAACTGGAAGCAAGGCATATGTACTCTCATTATAAAAGGCATTGGTAAATAAATGGACGGAATGGTAACGAATTAATAATCCCTTCGATGAGAGGGAAAGAACAATTGATGTGAAATGCAAAAGAAAGACATACGGGATACTTACCGAGGCACAATCCTTCCGAAAATAATGATGGAAAGAGAAATGGATGGAAACGACTGAAGAGATGATTAAGGAAGTAGTACTAACAACAAGAAAATTATGACAAATGTACAGAGAAGGAGATGACACATAGCTATTCAACAGATTTTCCACCACTGGTGGGGATTAATGAGTGACATGCCAAAACCTTAATTACAACAACACTCCAAACGCAGAGAATATTCTACCAGTTAATTTAGATTTAAATTGACGAGAGAAATATCCTACACATTTTCACAATCGTTGACCTCCATCCCTTTCCAAGATTTCTCCAGTCATCTCAGCAGATATCCTACCACTTTTAATCCGTCCATATGGAAATGTCTCTATGTAACATTTTCCGCTCATATATCATTCCCCTCAACAACTTATGGCCCCCTATTACCTTTTCCAACCACCTACTATGCCACCTCATGTTCTCCAGCAGTTCCCCTTCCTCTCCTGCCATACCAAGCATTTTCTCGCACGTCCTCCTTTCCGTCCACCGAAACTTACCGTTCCCCTCCAGCCAAAATCTCTAACGCCTGCATCCTATTATTATCTCATTTTTATTCGGAATGAAGATGAACCATAATAAAACAAAAGTAATGAGATTCTCTAGGACAAAGAAAGTGAGGTTGGAGGACACAAATTCGATCAAGAAGAGCATTTTAATTATTTAGGTAGTATGCTAGAAGAAAACAGACAGTGCAGCAAAGTCATACGGAATAGAATACGGCATGCCAAGGAGGCGTTTAGTAATAGAAGGGAGCTTCATATGGATCGTAGCGTTGTATCGTGCAGAAATGAGGACCCTCAGAAAGTAGGACGAGGATAGGCTACAGGCATTTGAGATGTGGGTGCGGAGAAAGATGGAAAAGGTACGGTGGACTAAGAAGAAGACTAATGAGGAAGTGCTTGAGATGGTGGGTGAGGAAAGGTAACTCCTGAATAAAGCCAGAGATCGGCAAAGTAGGTGGCTGGAGGATGTAATAAGCGGCGAGTGGTTGCTCAAGTATGCGATAGAGGGAAGGATGTTGGGCAAGTGGGGAAGGAGATGAAAGAGAATAGGTTTCATGGACGGGATGAACAAGGGTAGATCGTAAGCTGAGGCGAAAAAGGATATACTAGAGGGAGATAGGCCCCTGAAAGTGTAGAAAATCGGAAGGAGATTCTCTGACATTCAACAAAACCTATCTTTACCGGTAGATTACTTAAATAACAAAACCCAGCATTGCATTCCATATTAAAGCTCTATGCCAACCATTTTATTTTTACTTCCTCACACAATATTCCGTCAGGATTCGTCCTTGGTCCCCTGTTGTTTGCTATCTACATATTAGATCTCCCAAGAGTAATAAAAAATTTTAAGTACATGTTATATGCGGACGACTTGCAAATTTATTATCACTGTCATCTGCAAGACCTAAATGGAGGGATCGCTCAAATTAACAGGGACGTTGACGCCGTGGCAAACTGGGCCAAAGCGAACTTTCTTACCTTAAACTGTGAGAAAATCAAATCAATCATTATTGGTACAGCGAGGATCATAAATTAAATAAATTTCGGTCAAGTCCCCAATGTCATTCTAGACAACGTTGCTGTACCATATTCCAATGTCGTTCGGAATCGGAATATTAACGAACATGAACCTCACTTGGCACGACCATGTACTTCAAATTTAAAATAGGATCAATAGCACAGTCTATCGACTTAAACTCTTCAAGCATATAATACCTTTTTATACTAAAAAGTTACTTATCACTACACTAGTTTTTCCACATTATGACTATTGGTCATTGGTCTTCAGTGGCTTAACTAATGAACATAAAGAGAGACTCCAGCGATTGCAGAACTCCTGCATTCGATACATTTTTAATATTCGCCGAGCCGAGCATATCACTCCATATAGAGCACAACTAACTTGGCTTAGTATTGACAACAGACGCTAATACATGCTCTGCACATTTCTATACGTGCTATTTTCCCGGAGAGAGCCTCGGTATATCTAAGACTTATTTAGTAGACCTCCACTTTCTCGGAGCATGTCTACCAGGAGTGACCCTGCTAACCTGTAATTCCCCGCGCATCGTACCACTAAATACCACCTATCATTCGTAGTCAGCGCCACCGCAACATGGAACTCTCTACCGAACTATATCAAATGCAGTCAGACTTTCTGCTTTTAAACCCCAAATATCTCATTACCTGCTTGCGAAGTAGTTCCGAACTTGTTACCTTGGACTTCTCACTGTTAATATCGAATAAGTTTGTCTCACATATTTTACTCTCTTAGTGGTACTTAATGTTTGTCTAATATTTCATTGTTTTTAGTTCCAAACTTTTTTACTTTTTACTTTGGATTTCTCACTGTTAAACATCGAATAAGTTTGTCTCACATTTTTGTACTCTCTTTGTGGTTCTTAATGCTTGTTTTATTGTATATTGTTTCCAGAGCCAAAATATCTCAGTACCTGCTTGCGAAGTAGTTCCGAACTTGTTACTTTGGATTTTTGCTTTTAGATTTTCGCAGCGATTAGATGCACCAGTATCAACCATTCTCGGGTATACTGCTGCGTGATGAACTTTAACGGCTCAACGTTGAGCCGTTCATCACGCAGCAGTATACCCGAAAATGGTTGATACTTGTTACTCTGGATTTCTTACTGCTAATATCGAATAAGTTTTTCTCATATTTTTCTACTCTCTCTGTGGTTCTTAATGCTTATTTTTTTGTATATTGTTTTTGATAATTTTTGCAATGCTCTTAGAGGTGATGTGCCCAGAGCAAAATAAAGTATCCTTATTCTAATATTCCCATCATCATTTCCCTCCTACTGGTGAATACTTCCCTTCGATTCGCAATTCTCTTTCCAGTTCACCCTGCGAATCAAATCTTTCCCTGAATATACCCTAGATCGCTGGGGGGGGGAGGGGGTGGGGAGGGTGCAATCACGAAGAAGCCACTTTCAAGATCAGATCGACCTCTTTCAACCCGGAGAATAACCCACCAATCACCTATCTTCCTCTTTCAACGTAGCAAATTCGTAATTCATCGGTTGGCTAGCAAAGGTATAACGATTATTTGGGTCGGACAAGCACGGGAGGAGAGGGAGAGACCCACCAGGCCGGGGCCCCGCTCTTCTGCATGTACAAAAGCCGTTAATCCAGGCGTGAAACCCGCACCGTCGGGACGGGTTCGATCCTCTTGGCCCCTTTCTCATCCCTCTTTCTCTCTCCACCCAGCTCGCATACTCCGAAAAAATACAACTCCCCAACCAACCCTCGACCAACACACTTTGGGGTGAAACATCTGCGCGCATTCAATGAAAAAAAAGGTAACTCCGACCTTGGTCGAGAGGAGAGCTCTCGCAAATTACGAAAAGCCGGGAGGGATGGAGAGGTGGGAAAGGAAGGAAATCCCATCCCTCTCCCGGCTGCCTCCATTTGATAATCCACGCCGAGAAAGGAGACAGGAATCATATTTCGCCTAGTTTCCTGAAACTTGATTAGCAGTTCTTTGAACAGAACTCCCTACTCTCCTGGTTTTAGCCATGCCAAGAAAATGGTGACAGTGGATTGACGAAAAATTATATGGTAGTAGAGTGAATGCTGTGAAAGGAAGAAGTAAACCGCGATAGTCATGGCTGAATGGGGTAGAAGAGACTATGGGAGGAATAGTCTGGGTCTTTTAAGGTAGTTTGAGCGAAATATCATTTTACCTAGAAATCAATGAATTTGACTCATTTTAAAGAAAAATATCGCACCCTTCCAATGACGCCAAAAATTCAACCCCTTACCACATTACTTTCGGAGATATTTACCAAAATATACCAGCACATTTACATGGGAAATGGTACGTGTATGCACTCCAGAGAGACATTATTTACAAAATGAGGAATTTCTAAAACTTAGATGTCGTAAAAAAACCAACAGTGTGTAGTTTGTATGTTTTCTCAACTATTTTTAACCATTAATGATATTGTCACCGCAGGAAATTCTTCGGGATATCAAAAAGCCTTCCGTTTTGAAGGAGTTCCAAACGCACCGCGCGAAAAAAATGAGCCAAGTTAAAGATTTATTTAGATACTTTCATTTAATTACTTACCATTTCTGTCACATATAACTACATTATTGCACCATTAATAATGCAATATTTAATCCATGTGTCCTACAGCTGGTGAAATTAAAACGCATAATTCGAATATGGTCTCTATTGTGACCACGGAACTATCCCGCTCGGACTACCTTAAAAACAGGAGGGCGTGTATGAAGTCCTTGACTCCAAAAATGTCTCAATGCAAACCCGTTAAGAATTTGTGAAACGCTATTTTTGGAGTAAGTGCACATACAACTCAGAAACTCAAAAGCAGCAAGGAGCAGATTGGAGGCATTTGAAATGTGGTGATGGAGAAGAATGCTAAAGACTCTATGGACAGAGTGTGCTACAAACATCGAGGTTCTGGAAAGAGTTGGGGAGGGGCGAACATTGGTAGGTTCAAGTACACTTGAGTGTACGCGGTAAAAAAGTGGTTTGTTAGGACAAGGCATTTTGGAGGCAACTATTAGAAGAAAGCCAGTTTTCTAGGGCTCAAGGCAATAACTAACTCTTTATCTTAGCCTTTCCTTGAGGTGGCTGTAGCGCTAATTGCGAGTCATGGAGTGCATATAATACTAATTTTCTAGCCTAGCACTTCCTCGTTCGTCTTCATTCTCTCCACCGCACTTCCGCCATTCGCCGCCACACCCACGTCACAAACGCCAGCATACTTTTATCATCCTCTTTTCTCAGATTCCACGTTCTCGCACCCGAAAACGATACACTCCGTATTGCTTCACTCCAAAGCTTCTCCGATAATTGACTCATTGCCCAGCCTTTTTTCAAAATGAGCTCATCATACCTGATCTCATTAGTTTTAGGCTCAACTTTGTGGAAGTTCATTACGAATAATGAAATTTTCTTTGTTTTATTCCACCAATTTATTTTTACAGTACTACTATTTTCGACGCAGAGGCGCAATATTCAGTTATATACCTTCAGGCACCTCAGGTACCCGAAGATTACGCCGCGCCGCTGCGTAGAAACTAGCAGTCCAGTAAAAATAAATTGGTGGAATAAAACAAAGTTTTCTTTTTCATTATTTATTTTATTTATTTATTTTATCTTCACTATAACGAATACAACACAATGTGCCAATTTACATCGGGTGGATAACAGTAACAACGGACGAGACACAAACACCCATGTCCTGGGCAGATAATATTCTACCCAGCCGGGACTCGAACCCGCGACCCTCGGGTTAGCAGGCGAAGACTTTACCCCGCCGCCACCGAGGATTATTATCCTCATACCTATTATTCACTGATATTTTTCGTTATGAACTGGAAGTGGATCTAATAACTACTCGAATCATTGTTAGAAGCATGTTGGGATTCAACGGAGACTCGGATACCGGCGGAGAGATAGCAAGGGCGAGTTTCAGTGGACTATTAGACGCGGCGGAACGAGTGCTACGAACATGCCCATGATGAAGACTCATGCTGCAGGTTCAGGAGTAGACATGTGCATGTTTCCCTGGCCAGGTGATGAGAATGACTATGCATGAAATTCACCTTCTTTATAACATAATTTAGTTTGTCGAAACCGAGGTAGTTTTTATTCTCTCCTCATCCCATTATTGAGTCTTTTGCTCTAGTCGGATATCAAGTTATCTCATTTAATCCAGTAGACAGTACCCTTTCACCTTCTCTAACACTATGATTTCCCCAGAGTCCTACACAACTCTCCATTTCCAGAACTCTCAATTTTATCGATATAAAATCCTTATAAAGTTGTTTTTTTTCATTTTCCTTCATTACTTCAAACTTGTTATTCTCCTCCAATGTCTCCCAGACTTACCAAGCTATCTCCCATCCATCTCATTTTTCAACACGTCCTTAAAACTTTTTTTACATAATTATTATTATTATCATTATTACTAACAAAGACCCACCAGTCAAGACAGGTTTACAACGGAGTATTAATAGCTACACTTACGAATGTTTTACAGAAAAACCGCAGTCGTTCACCGAGGTCTCTCTCATTCCCTATTTTCTTTAACGGGTTTGTAAGCATTGAAGAGAGGGATGGAAAAAGAGGAAGGAATGGAGGGAAAAAAAGAGGAAGTACTCCACCTTTTAGACTTCCTAGATTTGATAATCCACGGCGAGAAAAGCCACTCGAGTCGGGAGGAGGGTTACAAAAAAAAAGAAAACGCCGACCATTGGCCGATACGCGGAGCCGGAAAGGGCGGCGGCTGAGATGAGTGGGGTCCGCGGCGGAGTCAAGAGATGTAACAAGAAAAGGAATCGGGAGGAGAGGAGAAGGGGAGAGAGAGAGAGTGATAGGAGTAAACGACGGAGAACACGTGGTGGAAGAAGAGAGAGAGTGAGAAAGGCACAGAGAAAAGGGCCTCTTTATTCCCTTTATAGTGTGTGTTTGTGCGCGCGCGCGCTCCGTTTCCCTCTTTCCACCTCACACACAGTACCATCTTCAAACACACTCCTCACACCCGACTTTTCCTCCGACCTTCCCTCCATGGAACAGGTGAAGATGAAAAAAAAGTACGGGAAGGTGGAAAAAAGAGGAACAAGTCCCTCGGGAAACGTTCACGAAAAAAATAGGAAAGGAATGAGAGGAGGGACGAATGGAGAGTCAAGGGCAAAGGCTGTGCGATATTGCGATGCATCGATAACCACATGCATGGCGATAGTAGATGGTTGTGCAAAGGTGGCATAGTGAGACATTATTTCGCACCACCAAAAAACTTAACCCACCGCGGTTTTGTACCCAACTATTTTGCAACTTACCTCACCACAAAATGTACGAAAAGAACACGAAATCGTGTTCCATTTCCCATTTACGTGCCTCGGCATCTTGCCTTCATCTACGGTAGAAATATTTAAGTACTTGAAGTACTCGGCACGATTAATTTACAACCCAAAAGGCAACTTTGCCGCCTTCGGAGTTCAGAATTGGAGCCCCGAAAAAAAAACAACAGAAAATGGATTCACTTCAGGCAATAGGGCAAACCAGTTAAGACATGCAATAATAAATGGCGCGTTATAGCTAGCAACACTGTTCCTTAAAGTGACTGTGGGGCGTCGCCCATGGCTCACCCGATAATAAAATAATTGCGGATCACTCTATTTACGGCAAAGTAGAGTTTGAACCGAGGGCTAAATGATATGAGACGAATACCCAACAAAATACATCAATTCTGTTCTGTGCACAGATAATGTTCCATACATAACTTCCTTGACGTAATTATGGTCAAAACAATTTCGTTCCGCACCGTTCCCCACTGGTCCCCCTGTGATCAAATGCGATACCATCGATGCAGTCCGTTGCATGATGTAATGAGCAATTGCGATGCAACTCAATGTGATATCATTCGGAAATACGATGCGACGCGTTTCAATTCGATAAAAACGGAGACATATGATACACCCCCTGTCATTCAATGTTTCAATTCATGTTTCTCGATCCAATATTCAAATCAGCATACGACATTGAACGCTGAATATCGTTCAGCCCCAGTCCAGGGTAAAAGGGGTGGCCAAGGTAGGAAAGATGAATCGGATGAAGAAGGGTTGAGACGTGTTGAGGAGGATGGGACAAGGCGGTGGCGGGGGGATGAGAGGGGAGTACAAGAGGCGCAGGGGGGGGAACACACAAAGCTTTCCCCTTCATTCGAAAAGGTCCATAAAATCAGACACGGAGGCGGGTGGGAAGAGAGTTTTTAAGGGCACGGGCAGGCGGGACTGAGAATGGGAGAGGGTTAAAGATAGCGAGGGTTGAAACGGGATTTTGGACATCGAATGGTAACGTAAAGAGTGGAGACATAAAAGCGGGAAATTCGACACTTCGACGCAAACGGACTAATTAAGAGTCGACGTCGTAATGACATGCCTCCGTTTTTAAAATATAATCACGGAGGGCACGTTCGCCACCTTGATAGACGTGTATCTTATCAAGTCTCCGAGTCTATCCATCTTGCATATGAAATTGACTCTAAAGGTCATATTACTTGTGGAGCTCCATTGCATGATCATGTGTGTGCATATATGAACATTGGAAATTGTGCAGTGTAAATTAGTGTATCACTGTATAGACGACAAATGGGAAAATAGTCGCGTTTCTCGTTTCGAGCCTGCATTCTCGCTTCGTGAAAAGAGACGCTACATTAAATGGTGGAACAATGTGCATCGCGATAAACGGCATTTAGACTATCAACTACACCATGATTTCCTTAATATTAAAGGAATATTTTAATGAATTCCAGTTATATTTTGTCAAGATTTTCAGAGAACTTAACCGCGGCGCAATGATATTTGTTGTTTAAGATAAGATTTATTGGCTCTAGGAAAGAATTCCTTTGGAGCAGGCATAAGTAACTACAACTCAGGCAAAAAATAATAACAATCACATAGAAAACATGTCACTATTTACAATAATCTTATCAAATCACAGAACTTGCCCACAACAAATATTACAATTCCATGCTCAATACATTGTAGCAATCACAAAGGTAGCATATTCATGAATTTAATCCAAGATATTTAACAAAATATTAACTATCACTGAGATAATAAGACAGCATGCATTTTTTAAATCTTTCGGTTGACTTAACATTTTCAGCGTTTGCGGAATAGAATTCCATAAAATGCATGAATTTACATAAAAAGAGTTATGATACATAGACGTTCTGTGGCAGGGTACAATTAATTTGTTATTTCTGGTGTTTTTTTGTTTTTTTTTGACCAAATTGTCTTAATATGGCTGATAAATGTAAGAAGGAGTTTCAGTTTTTAATAATTTGTGCATTAACACACCCATTTGCAATTTTCTTCTTTGTTCAATTTTAAGAATTTTAAATTCATAGTAATACGGTGTGATATGCTCATTAAATGCAACATCGCACATATAACGTATTACACAGTTTTGTATTTTTTGCAGTTTGGATATCTGAGATTTTGAAATATTGGACATAACCAACGAACAGTAATCAATATGAGGGATAAGTAAGATTTAGCTAATTTAAGTCTCAGTGGAATAGAATTCCATACAATGCATGAATTTACATAAAAAGAGTTTTGATTCATTTCATATTTTGATATTCATAGTATATATGGTCGAGTAAGGTAAAAACTTCTTTAAGAAGCAATGTTTTTACCTTAGAAGTACATTCGGATACCAAACGCGGAGGAAGGCGAAATGAAAATGTTAATTTACTATCTTTAAACTACCGCATCGAATTTTATAAGAAATACTATGCGGCCTCAATAACAACGCGAGCGTATCGGGTAGGCCTCTGATTTGTAGCACCGATTTACATAAACTCAATGCTGCGTCATTCAGGTGGCAATTTACGTATAGTAAATAGGCAGATAAGATATTGCTTAGCATATTAGTTCTACCCTATCAAACCCAGTAAAATATCACTACTCGATCTAGCATGAGTACCGTCAGGATACACATCCCGGAGACGCCTAATTTTTTCAGCAAAATTTTCGACCTTGAATCAACTTTGCCGCCTTCGGAAACCAGAATTAAAATCCCGAAAAAAAAATAAAAATTAGATTCACTTCAATGAATAAGGCAAGCCACCGCACTCGATGCATTGAGTTACGGCACCGAGAGAGCGTATTACGCCTGACGACTCTCCGCAGACAGACATTGAGATGGAGACAAAGGGGTAAGAGGATAGGCTTGTTTTTTTTTTAAATAAGGACGGGACGGGGTCAGGAATGGAAACGGTATAAGGAACAGGGAGAGGGAGCAGAGGACAAGAGGGGGGTGGGGACGGCTCCACTAACCCAACTATATATACCACCACCACACACTTCCCTACCCCAGTTCTCAACAGTTAGGCGAGATTACATCCCCACCTCCTCATTCTCCATCCCTCTAGAACACACACACACACAAAGACACAAGCGCCCCACATAAGAGAACGCACTCCCGGCTGGATGAATGGGAACCGTTGTCGAGGAGCACCAATTATTCGCTCCTTCTGCTGTATCTTCTCCCCTCTGGCAAAGGCCCGGAGTAGGGGACGAGAAAGTGCCCGGAAAGTGTGGGACAGAGAGAGAGAGAGAGAGAGAGAGAGAGACCCCGGAGCCGAGAACGCCCGCCCCCTCCCCCTTTTCCCCGAACTTGAGAGAGGGCAATAACGCCATGCATCGACATAGCGATATGTCAGATATAACGCATTTTTATATACCTACATCCTGCCCACGCCGCGTGATATACTCCACTGCGGTGCGATATGATTTTTTGGTATGGTGTATACACTTCAAAATTATCTAGCATGTGAAATTTACAATTAAAAACACTGAAAACTTAAAAATATTTATAATATTTTAACATAAGATAGTGGTTCCTGTTCGAGCAAGTATAGTATTTCAAACTTAGGTAGTACGCTAGAAGAAAACGGACATAGTAGCAAAGACATACGGAAGAGAATAGCGCTAGCTAGGGAGGCGTTAAGTAAGCTGATAATGGGGACGTTGGGTAAGGATGTGAAGAAGAGGCTGGTGAAGACCTTCATATGGAGCGTAGCGTAGTATGGGGCAGAAACGTAGACCCTCGGAAAGGAGGACGAGAATAGGCTGCAGGCATTTGAGATATGGGTGTAGAGAAGGATGGAGGAAGTGATGTGGGCGGAGAAGAAGACTAACGAGGAAGTGCTTGAATTGGTGGGCGAGGAAACTTCTTAATGACATTCAAGACGGCAGAGTAGGTGGCTGGAGGATATAATAAGGGGCGATGAGTTGCTCAAGAATGTGATAGAGAGGATATTGGGTAAGCGGGGAATGGGAAGAAAGAAAATAGGTTTCATGGACAGGATGAATAAGGGCAGATCGTACGCTAAGGCGAAGAAGAATATGAGGGAGATAGGCCGCTGAAAGTGTAGAAAACCGGAAGGAGATTTTCTGACATTCAGCAAATCCTACCTTAACCGGCAAAAACATGAGCTAATGGTTCCCGCGATGCATGAGTACCGCGGTCATCCCCGAATAGTAAAATGATAGATGGCGTGTGACCTGTAAAATCTCCCTACAAACATAAGTATAATAACCAGATACCCTCGAGAATGCTAGAAGAATATCGCGTTGATGTACATGCATATATACCACACTAAAACCTGAAAAAATATGGTAGAAATCGACATCATAAGGCACGTCACCATATCATTCCATTTGAAATATAACGCTACGTGCCACATGATGCCTTAGAAGGCAATTTTCAACCGCTCATATATGATATTGACCGATGCGCCATCATTCTATATGCGACGCAACGCGATTTAGGCGAGGTGACTCAATTGCCGAATTAATTTTTAAAAAAACCTGGCGATCTTACGTGTAAAAGGCGACGCAAAATAGATACCACCGTGCAATATTGAAATGCGAACATTGCAAAAATCTCCCTGAGGACCACCCGTGAGTTTTAATGAGAGAAAGGGATTAAGAGTGGACGGCAGAATGGAAGAAGAAGACAGAGAGACAGAGAGAGAAAACGACGAAGCAGAGAGGAGAGGAGAATCGGAATGGGAATGAGGGATCCACCACTGAGTGGGTGTTTCGTGAAATTCTGAGGAAGTAGGCCGAGGGCGGGAAGGTATACACACACACTTCAAGTCCACCATTCACCATCACCGCCAACACGCACACCAACGAGAGTATGGAACTTGCCGCAAGGTTTTCCCCGAAAAACATTTCCCACCACCAAGTCCGCCTTCATCTACCCTCACTCCATTCCCAAGTGCTCAGCGTGCGATGATGATGATTCCGCTTCTGACGACGATGGTGGGCCGAGAGTGTAAAAACCCTCCTCACTCATCCGAGCCTACACGCAGACAACCCTCCTACATGCACACACTACCTTGCTTCTCACAACAACACTTAGGACGTTCCACCGTGGCTGTCTCGAGTACTCGGCAAGAGTCACGGTGCATTCATTTGAGTAGTCCACCAGCTAATTTAGAGATTTTCTGCCAGTCCTTATCCTATCGTCCTAATTTCTGGCATATCATTTCATTTTCTCTCCAATAACGGACTAAGTAACAAAGATATACGGAAGAGAATAGTGCTCGTTAAGGAGGTGTTTAATAGTAAAAGGGAGCTGATGACGGGGACGTAGGGTAAGGATGTAAAGAAGAGGCTGGCGTAGAGCTAGATATGTAGCGTAATGTTCTATGGTGCAGAAACGTGGACCCTAAGAAAGGAGGATGAGAATAGGCTGCAGACATTTTAGATATGGGTGTAGAGAAGGATGGAGAAGGTGAGGTGAACTAACGAGGTCGGAGAGGAGGATTAACGAGGAAGTGCTTGACATGGAGGGCGAGGAAAGGAAACTTTTGAATGAAATTCGAGATCGGCAGAGTAGGTGGCTGGAGGATGTAATAAGGGGTGAGGGGATGCTCAAGAATGTGATAGAGGGAAGGATGCTGGGCAGGCGGGGAAGAGGAAGAAAGAGAATAGGTTTCATGGACAGGATGAAAAAGGGCAAATCTTATGCTGAGGTGAAAAAGGATATACTAAAGAGAGATAGGCACCTGAAAGAGTAGAAAACCGAGTAGAGATTCTCTGACATTTAGCAAATCCTACCTAAGCCGGTAGAATACTTTTAAAAAATCCCATCGCCCTAATTTCTGGCATATCCTTCTATTTTCCATATCAAAGGTGCAGCGCCATCAGATCACCCCATTCACCCCTGTGACGTCGGGATCTCTCAAATGATAACAAATTCCCTTGGAATATTAATTTGGCATTGCCCCACTTTAATACACGTCACTCCACTTCAACGTTCTTTTTTAAAACAATCCTCCCTTCTTTTAATCAACAACAACATTGCAACCTTTTACACAAACAATACACAATATAAAACATCAACATACACATTAACATATAAACATACATTAACATATAAATTAATTCCAGCAAAACCCAAATAACGAACGAAAATTAAATAAATAAAATTTAAATTTAAAAAAAATGGAATCAAACAAAGGCAGGCACGACGTTACAACCCCATCCTCATCTGATCCGTCTCTCCTCAAAGTAATTCTTCATCGCTGGATTGTGTTTGCAATCTCTTTGCTAAAATAGTTAACATTAGATTACCACAGTGTTGTCATATGTCCACCAAGATGAGACCATCTACTCTCTCCTATCTCTCCATCCTTAATCTCCCCACCCATAGACTCACAGCAAACTTAAATTTTTTTAATAATATTCTTAACTCCACCATCAACTGCCTTTAATTGCTCTACTTAATCAATTTCAAAGTTCGATCCCGCCCCACCCGTTCTCACCCATTACTCTATATTCCCATTCCCAGATTTCCGATCAATAAACTTTATCTTTTCTTCCGCCTCTTCTCTCTTTTGAACTCCCTCCATCCTAACATCGATCTTTTTGTATTTTCATCTAAATCCTTTATACGCCTTTCTCTTTCGTATCTCTCAAGTAATTAGTCATTACATTATTTTTCGTGATTAATATTTGTACAAAAATTTCTAGTATCCTATAGTTAAATTTGCTTGCATATATCCTTAAGAAATAAAATAAGGTCTTCCTCTTCTCATTTCGACCATCTTTTTCCTTCTTCTTCCACGCTTCTCCAAAGTCCTCTCCTTTATTACCCTCTTCAACATACCCTTTCTTTTCAAAACGTCCCCCATCCATCACTTCTGCCTCCTTCGAGCCTCCGCCACTAGCCTCCTTCCCCCACAACCGTCTCCGAAACCTCTTCGTTCGTCCCCAAAGTAAAAGTCAGGCAAATTAGTTATCTCTCTCTCGTTCGACCCAACGCGGAGCAAACCGCTAGATTTTTGGATTTCCATAAGGTGGTCTTAAAAACATATTTAAAACGTTTGCAGAGAAGAGGCAGCGTACGCAAAAGGCCGTCTCGTTAGTGTTACTGTACTCTTGCAACAACTGGGATGGGAATCGCTTTCATACCTTAGATTAAACATTAGAATTCATCTTACATGTAGATTCAAAACAAATTTATTTCTAATGAAGATATGTATTCCTTAAGAATCCCGAAATACTGCAGTAGATCAATTCTTGAGAATAAAATTAGGGAAATAGACTTTAGAACAGATCGGTTTCAAACGGTATTTCTGCGAACGATAAGAGACCACAATCGCCGCTGACGAGACTTTGAGAAAGGTTAGTCGACAGGTATTGTAGCGGTTTAGTTGATTTGATTCCCAAACCTCGATTCTCCATCTGCCACGTAGTACTAACATCACATTTTGCGGGCCGCAGCCCCAGTCACCTGATTCCTCCAGCGCCCGTCAGAGACCTATGCCCCCTGGCGCCTTCCCGAGCTCATTCCGCAGATGAAACTCACTCACCTTGACGGATTGTCGAACCTCTATCCCTTGATGTCGCACCGAATGCTTCAGTCAATTATGACACCCAGACAAAATACAAGGCTGGGAAAAATGTCATACAAATTGTGTAATATCATTCCAACTGATAAGATTTGAATGTTCTTTTACACATTAAGTATCGGTAAACTACGTTTAAAATCAAAAGGCAAGTATTTATATTACAAAAAAGTGGGGTGTATCACTGAATGAGTGAAGTTCGTGTGTACATTGTACAAATCGGTAGGAATTTCTTGACAAGGGTAAAAGATATGCCTAATTAATGGTGACGATACTTCTAGTTTTGCTAAACATTTGTGTGACTACCACCACAAGCGTGCTTTTGAACCGATCGCATTACATGGCACTGGCAAGAGGTGGAAGTTAGATCTCCTCGAGCAATTTGAACTTGTCAACACACCAGCGCAATTTAAACTCTGTAATGACCATAAATTTTTAAAAAACCATTCACGACCCCTAAATATTAGCCTACCAGCCCTCCCTCTTCCCTGTCTCACACACACATGCAAGCAAGCAATCTCCAAATGAAGTCAAAAATGTTTAGTGATTCCATGACATTCTTTAACCCCCACCCCAATGAAACCCCTCCCACTGACGCATATAAGGTTGCTCACCCGACAAGAAAAACACCTTGAAAATGGTGTGTATGCGCCGAAACCATGGTCGGTTTTTGTTAATAAACGTGTGGAATTAACTAAGTATTTGACTTCTTAACCATGTTGGAAGCAAGTAATTTCCACCAAGAAACACCTGTGACCTTAAATTATCAAGGCGTCCTTGACCGCAAAATAGATCTACTGAGAAAATCAAGAGATACGGGTTCGTGTCACGATTGTGGAGAATGAATTCTTCTCTGAGGAATTCATACAACCGCACAAAAGCGGTGGATAAAAGAAAAGAGTAAACTTGGGGCAAGTAAATCTTCGGACTGACGACAGTCGATGATGACATGAGGGATGCCAATTTTCCATAAGCAGCCACGATATGAATTTCGACAATCGTGGAAATAAACGGCAATGGAATTAATCAAGTCGTTTGACAGTGGGAACACTTGAAAATTTCACCGCTCATATCCTTTCCCATCCACCAACGGGAGATACCTAACAAGGGTTCGCGGAGGAGGAGAGTGGAGAAATGTACAAGGGTCACGGGACTGAATGAAAAATGAACCTCAAGCGTACTTAGACAAAAAAGGGCTAATATGGGGAGCGTGAGAAAAGCGAGGCGGGGTTTTCAACCGCGGCGGTGAGGCGCAAAACTTTTGGCTCCCAGGAACTCCCCGCTCCCACAGCCTCACTCACTAGTCTCCCCCTCACTTCATTTCATCCCTTCCCTCCCAAACCCCACAAAAGCCTCCTCACTCCCATTTCCCTTCGCCGCCCAACCAAACTCTCCACTTCACTCTCCTCTCGATTTGCACAAAAAGCTCATCAGTTCTCGTCGGCGTCAAAAATTATGCGCACCAATACATATTTTGTTGACTCAAAAATGAAAAAGTGTTTCGACGAATGATACAAGTGAATAAACAACATTATACACAAAAGCGAACGAAGATTTTGCATTATAAGGTGACTACCAAAATATCCAAACAGAAAAAAACTCGATTTTAAGCATGAATAACCTTTAGCTTTGCAATTTTATGCACACTTCCAGAAATATCGTTAAAGGTTAAATAAAATTAAGAACAATTTTACAGTAAACAGAGCATTGAATACCACAGCTCACTGAGAATTAATTAAATATTATGGAAATACAATTTAAAAAATAAAAGTAACATTTAGAAGAACGGACACCATAAACTATGTATCATTTCGCCTGCATTATTCTCATTAAATTAAACACAGAGCACCTGAAAGAACGATTACCAAAACACAATACGATACGAAATTAAACAAAATGTCGGGCTCATAAAATAACCTTAAACATTTTTGACCAAATTAAAATGAAGAGAAAGATTGGAAAGTGAAATTTTCCCAGAAACGACTTCGCCAAAAAAAACGGTATAAACACATATTTTATAGGGTGAAAACTAAACTGAATTTCCAGGCGTCCCTCCCAAAATTCCCACATGAGAGAATTACAGGCGAGGGATTGGGGGGGGGGGACGAGACGAAACCACGCCCACTCAGGCACACTTGCTTTATTTGACGGCCATGCACTCCACTCCAAAGCGTGGTAGTTTTGTTTTTATATTAAGGGTAATGGAGCCTTTCCACTCCGCAGCTCCTTCCCCATCACATTTCTCCGCGGGAAAAAGATGGGGAGGCGCGATGATGATGACGCGGGCACCAAATCCCACCGTTTTTTCGCAGAGCGCGCGCGGCAGTTACACGCTGACAGGAGAGAGAAAGAGGGAGGACGACACAGCACACGGAGGCGCCGCGCCACGTACGTACGTATGCATGCATGAGGTGTGTGAGGGTTTGAGGCTCGGATTGGGGGAGAGAGAGAGAGGGAGAGAGGAGGCTGTTGATGAAAAGGGGCAAATTTTCATTTCCGAGCGTTCCGAGGAGAGAGAGAGAGAGCGAAGGAAAAAAAATAACTCCCACGTACGAACATCTCAACACGTGTCCGTAGGTTCATACATATATACACACACATGTCTGTGCGTTCCAGAGTATACCGTTCGCATTTTTCGCGGTGATAAGCTTGAAGTGATACGACGGTGATGAGAAAGAATCTCATACACCCCTTCTCTACACTCCACCTCCATTCCTCCCAAAGCACGCCATCACCACGACCACCTTCACCCAATGCTCGCTACCGGAGAGTGCATTCAATCTGCCTCGAAATATACGCAGCAGCATTGGTGGCGGGGAAACTTTCCACCGACGAGAACACTCTTGTGTTACCATCGATGCGGTCGCGTGTGAGTTATGGGAAAAAGGAGAAAAGACGGTTCACGCGTGAACCAAGGGTTCCAAGTTAAACGTATAAATCAGTAAAGCTAAAATAAACGCATGACAATGAAACTACGACCATCGTATCTTCTATTTTTATTTATTTTCACAATCCCGAAAACAACACATTATAGACCTTTTACATCGGGTAATTAACATAAACAACGGACGAAACACCAACGCCCACTTCCTAAGTGGTGAAAAATTATTCGGGCGGGACTCGAGCCCGTGACCCTCGGATTGACATACGAAGATTATACCCCATCGCTACCTGGGCCGACAAATTTCATTTGCCTTTGACCCATTTGATTGGTTTGTTTTAGTTAAAACCAACCTCGGTTTACTCTCCACTCCGATCATCTCAAATTTTCCCCGATAAAAATTACATATATTTCTCCTCTACAACGTCTTATATATTGTAACGTCGTTCCTGCCTTTGTTTATTCCATTTTTATTTATTTTAATTTTATTTATTTAATTTTCGTTCGTTATTTTGGTTTTGCTGGAATTAATTTATATGTTAATGTATGTTTGTCTATGTTGATGTTTTCTATTGTTTATTGTTTGTGTAAAAGGTTGCTATGTTGTTGTTGATTTAAAAAAGAAGGGAGGATTGTTAAAAAAGAACGTTGAAGTGGAGATACGTGCATTAAAGTGGGGCAATGCCTCATTAATATTCCAAGGGAATTTTTTATCATTTGAGAGATCCCGATGTCACAATATAAGCTAAGCTGGCTTCATTTCCCGTAACTCACAATAACTTTCATTGAAATATACCAATCCCCATGCATTTTTCTTACCTTGATCTCTTCATACTTTTCTTTACACCCATCAAATCTACATTTAAAAAACTCAATCATAAATCAAAAATTCCAATCGAGATACGAAGACACTATCTAAAAACTTTCGACGCGAAAAAAATTAATTCACAATGCGCTTTATTGGTTTCATAAAACCACAACGTAAAAATCGTACTCCGCAAACAAAATATTAAAGCAAAGAAAAGGATAACATCCTCTTGGATCGCCTCGGCTAAAATTAGAACACATGACCTCAGGCTTCCCGGCACACTGTCTTTACAACCGCATATCCTACGAAATTTGATTCATACAGCAGTTTGAGAGGGATATAAAGAAGAGAGACATGGGGCAATCACATTAAGGTACATCAAAGGTGACCCAGGTAAAGGATATTAAGTGAGCAAAAAGAAATTCCACTGACTAGATAGGGCCAAAAAGGTAGAAGACCATACCCTCTACCAGTGCCCTACTTTTCAATAAGTCTTCAGATCGCGTGGCCCACATTTGAATAGGTCTACAAATAAAAAAACTTTTCACCAATTGCCACGTGCCATTTTTATTACAGTAATTTTCAAAGCAAGGGTATTAAATATTATTTTCTGTGGCTTGAACTCATTTCATAAGTATTCTGGACCACAATCCACTCGAAAATAGAGTGATTCTAGGTTTACCACCCTTAAATCAAAGATGCGGAAACTCATGCAGAAAATGCATTGCACATGGATAATCTATCAATATTGCTCATTAATAATTGCGGAGAATAGTCAGGAAAGCAAGGTTCAAATACTTCGAAAATAGTACAGCACTGCCCCACCGTACCACACTAGGTACCAGCCGGAAAATCCATACACCACGGATTCCGCTGGCAGAATTGGTACCATCACACACACCTTGGCCAACTAAAAATGAAATAACCCCGTTGCTTATGCCGTAGGGATAAATTTGCTCCCGGAAAAAAATGACGACTGCCTCTTCCAACCCAACGGCCCCGCGCAAATTTTTGGCGGGAAAATATTAAAAGCGGGCCAGTTGGGTGCCACATATTACGACCGCGACCGACCAATCACGAGCGGTTACAGAAAGATAGGAAGAGATAGAGGAAGAGGAGGGGTGAGAGAGAGAGAGTGAGAGACGGGAGGTTTCCACCGGAAAATTTTCCTGCGAATATCCTCCCGTCGCGAATCTGACTCAAAAATTTTCGACTCAGCAGCACAGTTGTTAACCCCGTTCGCAGCATCCTCGCGAGGGTCTCCGTCGAGAATTTTTCGGGAGGCACGACGACGAGCAATATCGCCCGACAACGACAGAGTGAGAGAGAGCTTGAATTTTGCATCGCGACACACCTGGCGGAGAGGACAATTGTCGATGTTGCGCAGAGGAGAGGCACGCGGGGGTGCAAAAACGAAAAAATATCCCCACACTCCCCCTCCTGCCCTACTCCCTCCCTTCACGACGAATTCCCCAATCTCTCACTCGTCAACGGCGCAGTTCACACATCCAAAAAAAACGCGCCCGCTCCACCCACTCGCCCACCCCACCGGTCCCAACACGTAGAAACCCTAGGACCTTTCCACTGATGATGTGTGCACCTTTCAAGGATGAGACCACCAAAGCGTTTTTTTTTTGTTTGTGTTTGTTCCATTTCGCGCACATTCGCACGCGGAACGCCACCACCGAAGTCCACGTGCATTCCGCAAGAAATTTTCAGAACGCATTTTTGGAAGATTAATTGGCACGTTTACAATATCACTGGCTCTCCCTCGCCAACAACTGATCAGTCCATTTCACCGATAAAGTACGATACACATAAACCATAACGAGGAATCGGTTTAAAAACATTAAATACGATCCAAAAGTAAACATCTCATTAGTTACAATGTACAACATACACACCATCAATATCCGTGAAATATGGCGTCCATAAAGATCGCAAGTTCAACTTCAGGAGTGCATCACTGGGGAAGCACGCCAAATATTCCCTAAATTAGTAAAAATTGTGAATTTCACGGTGAAAAGTTAACTGGAGCGCAATGAAAAAAACGTTTAGCATCATACCACAACATATACCACGAATACTTCTGAGTCATGTGTATATATTTTTGTACTTTGTACCTCGAGCACAGCACGATGGGCATTTTACAGAGGATTTTATTAAGATCAAAAAGAGATGTGCACAAATATCGATGTCCTGTGTGGGGAAGTGCTCAAACCAAGAGGGATTCGCCCGCGACCCTCGAATTAGTAGGTGAGGAATTTACCCTGTCGCCACCGGAGACGACGACTGTGCGAATAAAGAAAGAAATGGAATTTTATCGGAATATGGAATCGGACGGGTGGCTACACCTGATGATGATGTAGTACATCGAACCCGGTCGTATTAAAGTTTATATAGTGGAAAATCGCCAAATTTCATTAATTATGTCATTCCACCCGATTACGCCTGAAACGTCTCTTTTTAAATTTAGATTTGTCGACAGACTCTCATTAACCAGTGTTTCTAAGAGGTCATGACACGAACCAAGCCTCAACTACCACACGTATTCAGTTCAAACTAAAATTCGTTGACAACAGGTGCAGGAAGGACTATTTACAAGGAAAAACATTTATACCACAAATGTGTACTCTCGAATATCACTCGAAAAGCATGGCGAACATAATACAATTGTCATTTAACGCAGAGAATCACCCAATTTTGTACACCGAGATGCTGCGAACCTGAGTGAGCGGAATGTATGTTAGCAAAGCAAGGAATAGTAAGCCAATTTCGAGCCGAGAATGAACGTGACATATGGTGGCTCGCGGAATAAATTGGGGCGTCACTAGAAGCAATAAGGAAAAACATGAACCCGAAACTGAGGGAGGTGGGCATTTCCTAACGATCGGATTAGCCCATTTGTAACCTTTCGCCGTGTTACTCGCGTATTGCGGGAACAGATGAACAGACGGGAAGCATGTATAATGTCGACGAGAATCCGGCGGAAAATCGCCTACGTTATCAGAGCACCACGGATACAGCCACGGAGAATACATCCGTCGATGACGGGTCAAAACCTCGGCAAGAGCACGTTACTACTCGGGCATCACTAAGTGAGAGCTTTGCAAAACAAGCCAGGGATTCCCCGCCACGGGAAGAATACCCTGACAGGGACGCTATTTTTAGGATTCCTTCTCTCATTTCAGAACTGGCGATGCTCAAATAGCAACGCCCGAAAAAAAACCATCGCAAGGCGAAATAATTTTTGCATCAAAAGAAGGCGATGCACCGTATTTCGCATTGAAAATCATCACAAAGAATATGGTGCAGCACACTTTTAAATGTTAAAATATCACATTTTGCTGTATTAAATTACATAGGCATATTACTATATTAGATCGCAAATATTTGAAACTGCACTCCCTCTCATGCGGAATGAGGACATTTTACATTGCATCGTACATTGGGGGAGAGACGGAAAAATGGACATTATCGACCCCTAATGAATTCATTTTTCTATGATTCACGAGATGTGCACAACTTTAATAAAAACCTGAACATCTTTTTCTGATGATGATAATAGATAGCACGTATGGCTCTGCATAAGGTGTTTTACTAAAATAAAAACATCTCACGAACAAAATAACGCCATCTAATGATGTAATTAGCGCGGCCACACACCCTTGAGAAGCGCACGCAGGTCATTAGGTATATGCAGAAATCATAGAGTTGCGTAAGAAAACAAACAGAAATCCTTATCTATTAACATCGTACTAAGCTGTATATCACTTAAAAGGGGAGTACACGACCGCCAGGGTGTCGATCGAGCTCAAATTTGGTGTGCCGAAAGTTTACGATCATTAAGTCAACATGCCTATGGGAGACGACTGTAAGTACTGTAAATTAAACAGAAAAAACGCTTTAAAAAAATCGTAAAAAAATAAGCATTTACAAGCTCAAGGCATAAAATTACGTCCCGTTCCGCGTACCACCCAGCCCAAACGATCATATTCAGTCGCCTTGCGACATCGTCGGCGTATCGCGTTCCATTCGTCGCATATTCCCTCTGCATCTTTACTGTCTTCACGAAGGGATTTGCCAATAAAGACGTGCCCCAACATGACAAATCGCATTCCCCACGCCCACGTGCGGGCGGGAGGAAAGTGGGGGGGGGGGAGGGGAAACACCTGCAGGCAATCGCAGTTGCTCCGCGGGCCGAGAGGAGACTGTTGGGAGCGCTATCGTAAATCCAGAGGATACGGGGAGAGAAAAAGGTTCGGAGCATGGAAGGAAATTAAAGCGGGTGGATCCTTAAGGCGGGAAAAATAAACCATTCCAAACGAGGCGATGGCTCCAATTTGTGCAGGGAACGGAATATTTTTTGAGGACGGCTCATTACATGCAAATTACAACGCGACGACAAAAAAAATTCCCGCGCCTCAGAAGAAAAAAAGCGAAAGATTAAATAGTAAGTATTCACAAGCCACGCCCTGAAAGCATAACATTTCGGAGATAAAAAATAAATAATAATAATAATGGGTGGTAATGTGATATTTAGGATGCCGCAAAAAAAATCTCGACTGGGCTAGTTAAAGACTTGAGCGGAGAAAGGTAGGGAGGATCAGCGTTTACTTTTAACGACACCGGCAAATGAGCTTGCCGAAAAATTTTGAATTTTGCCCTTTTAAAAATTTAAATTAAAAAAAAGAAGAAAAACAACCTCTCCGGGTAGATTACTCCTGCGCTCTAATGTTGTCCCGGCAACGGACGCGGAGAAGACAAAAATGACTCGCTTCCACTCACGACCTCACCGAGGGTCGTTCCCATGAAGGAAACAATTATACGAGGATCCACAGAATATTCCCGCGTCCACTGGCTTCCCACTACGGCAATGAGATGCATCCTGATAAATTTTATGTCTAGGCACGACACTGAGGGACTTCCGTTGAGACCTACAAGAAAACAAGACCGTGGGTCCCTGGGAGCCTATTTCACAGCAACCCTAACCATTTTATTGAATAAAACATTCTTTGGCCGGGATTTTGATGGAAACAATACTTAGGAGCTCACTTGTCGGAAACGGTGAAGCAGAAACGGGTACACTTGGCACAAAAAAATCACCAAATAATTACTGAGCATGTCTTACAAAGACAATTAATATTTGGCAAGCAATAAACTGATTAAACGAAGGCATGCCCGATTAGATAACAAAAGAAAAAGCTTAATATTATACTGGAATCTCCGAGGAAATATAAAGGAACACACGCAAATGTGGCAGGAGAGGGGATGGGAGATGAGCTTGGAGGAAGTGAGATACAGGAGACCCGAAATGATAAGATAAACTTTCTCAAGTTAAGGATGAAAAGCACCAAGGCATTTTAGACGGAATGCTTAAAGATAAAAGATATGAAGAACTGAAAAAAAAATCTTTAGCAGAAAGAGATAGTTGCAGGAGAAAAAGTGAGGGGCCCCTGACGGCAATAATTAGATCAGCAGACGAAGGGAAGCAACTCGCATCGCAGTTCGTAAGCTATATTTAGCTATCCTACTAAAAGTTTTCCAAATTTCTGTACAGAGAAATTGTGATTTGGTGACCGATTTTCTGGAAAGTGTTAAACCATTATTATATTACATTACTCCGCGTTTCGTAATAGAAGGGAGCAGATGACGGGGACAATGGGTAAGTAGGAGAAGAGGAAGGTGAAGAGCTCGATATGGAGAGTAGCGTTGTACGGACTAGAAACGTTAACACTCAGAAACGAGGACGAGAATAGGTTGGAGGTATGGAGGTATGTGGGTGTGGAGAAGGATGGAGAAGGTGCGATGTACGAAAAGGAAGATTATTGAGGAATTGCTAGAGATGGTGGGTGAGGAAAGGAAATTTCTAAATGAAATTCGAGATCGGCAGGTTACGTGGCTGGAGAATGTTATCAGGGGCGAGGGATTGTGATAGAGAGAAGAATGTTGGGCAAGCGGGGAAGAGGAAGGACGAGAATAGGTTTTATGGATGGGATGAAGAACGGTAGATCGTATACAGAGGCAAAAAAGGAAATACTTCAGGCAGAGAGGACCCTGAGTGAGTAAAAATACGCGTGGAGAGTCACTGACTTAAAAAAAACCCTACATTTTACCAGTAGAATACTTAAAAACAATAGTATTTCAACGTAGTACAATAGCTGGTTGGGATCGACTACGTTCGTGAGACAGCCGCCTAAGACCTAGGCATCAGAATACCACGGAAAATGACGATCAATTCATTGAAGTTGACAAGACGACAGAAGTCACCAGTACGTCTCGAGGAATCACGGGATAGCTACTCAGGAAAGCACCCTCTGAAATAAATTTCGGCATAGAGCACTCACGGAAACGCAAGCACGCCGAGAGAGAGAGGTGCCCCACGCCCGCGCGCCTACGACCGGACGGACTGGGTGTAAGGACCAACCCCCCCGAACACCATTGTTTACGTGACGGAGTTACTTATCAGTTGTCTTGGATAGGTCCACCCTTCCTCCGCCCATGTCATCAACTTTCAAGGACACGTCTGTGCGACCCTTCCAAAAGGTGGGAAGGGAAAGATAGAGGAGGAGGGCGGATAAGAGTCCCTTCCTCTCAAAACAGTCTTCGCCTCCCCCCCTCATTCCGAATACAAGGGGTGCATGAGGTGGGGAGGGTCTGTGTGTGTGTATATATACATATAAAGAGAATGGCTCTCATGACTAAAGGCCCTGTATATTCCCCCCAACAGGACGCACTCCCTCCTCCCCAACTTCCCCTTGGTCCTCCCGTATTCAAAATCTTCCCGGGGGCCATGCATAAATTCGACCCGGTCTTTTCCTTCTCCACTCTCTCCTTCACTAATTTGCGAAGCGTCCCCAACTCCACCCTCCCCTTTACCTCACCCCAACGCCACGCCCCCTTCCCTGCCCAAAACCTACCTCCTTTGAAATGAATGCTCAACGTCAACTGCCTGGGAGTGGAATCGATAAGTAGCCACTTCCAACTGATCAAAACAACAACCCGAACGGGACGAGGGCCCTTGTCACCCGAGTCCACGAACGGCCGACCACCCTTCAGAACAATGGGATGCAGGGAAAGTCCACGCCTAACTCTTTCTCTCGACCCTCAATTGCTGCAACCCCACTGGTCACGTGATCTGCCAAGAAATTAGGAAATCCACCTTCAGGAGAGGAGTTGGCCAAGTCGGTGGAGCACTTTGAGTTTTGGTGAAAGGAGACATCGCCAAAATCATTCTGCCGAATAATTGAACGGTCGACGGACAGTCCAGCCTTCCATTTCTCTGAATTGCAGCGAGCTCTCTCCCTCCCTTCCTCTTTTCTCACAATAAATTATCAATTTTCATAATATTGAAGCACTTTTAAAATCTCTAATTCTTTGAACTCAGCTCATTATCGTTGAGAACAGCCGAAAGGTAGGTTTCTGGAAAGTAAACTTCCCTAACTTAACCATTCATGAGACACTTTCGTGTACATTACTTGATCACAATGAGGACTCTCCTAGGTCACTGAAACCAATCTATCACATCACTGATTCTTCCAAATTCTACATCGGAATTGTACTAAGTAAAATGGAGTTGCTACATGAGTTATTACAATCACAAAATGTGTTATATAACAGGTGATTGATTCTATACACCTTAACCATATTCATACTTCGAGGTAAATTTCCAAGAGGGGCTTACGAACGACATTTGCCACCCTTAACGTTTACATTTGCATAATATACCCAGCAAGTTAAGTCAGGGGTGTGTGGTGCGGTGTGAGTTAGTACTGACATGTTATAAGCTCTACCTCAATAATTTTACAGCTAAAGTCGATTTAAGATTTATAAGTGCATCGTAAGTTCCAAGGCAACAGTAGCAACATGAGGCCGTGAGCCAGTGCCACATCATGCCTTTCGTAATAAGATAAGAGTCTCAGAAGAGTCAGAGAGAATCCAATAGACAACTCCTATGGCCACAGCCTCCCATTCGCATTAAAAAGACACCGAGTAGAGAGACATGGGTAGATCCGGAGGAATAAGATGTTCACATCACGGAGTACCGTCCAAAAATAAAATGCGGGAATTAAAAGTGCAATATAATCCTAGAACAAGAAAAGGGTAAGTATACAAAACCTTATACATTCATCTAGCTCTTCATGAGAGAATATAGTGGGAGAGCAAGGGCATCACTAATCCATAAAAACTATCAGCCAACTCTATAAAGAGAATTTCGTACATAATAATTTCAGTAACTAGTATAAGGCTCAAGGTTTGCAATGATTTTTAATGGATAGTGTATGCTTTCCAGATATAAAACAAAATCAAATATACCTGTGTGTTGCTGTTTGTACTATGCGATTTTGTGGATAATCCTCTACAGCTTGATTGGTTTCTATTATTTCATAAAAGCATTTTCTCTGACTAATAAATAAGAGCTTCCCCATTAATATGATCATTTTTGCTACTACGCTCAAAATGGATCGAAATAGGACAGTTTCCTCGACAAATACACGAAGGATGACGACAAAAACTAGCCCTGTTTTTCCCAACGTTTCACTAAGAGCATGTTTCCATTCTTTCAAACGATGGTAATGCCCGACGTAAATAGAATTGACGTGACAGACGATTTGCATGAAATCCCGCTAAACGTGGAGGAAACCTTTCGCGCAAATCCGATATTCCATGTTAACTGATTTCCACTGCACCTACTAAATAAAAATCTCGCTGACAACCGGGAGCCGATCAGTTTTATGTTATTGGCAAGCGATGCAAATGAGTTTAATAAAAAGTGAATCCTCCCACTCCCACCGAAAGGGGACACGAAGCGGCCAACGCACACTTTCACGCGAAGCCAAAAATGAATAGCCGCGAGAGAGCGGAATGCACATTAAATACAGTGATTTTGGTTAATTGCCCTTCGCAAATTAATAATACTTAATTTGAATAAACTCCCCCCGTCCTCGTTCGTGATCTCTCGGATAATTCATTTACTTCGGATTAAAACATTTATTCTCCCCCCCGATACCGCAGCGAAACCATCCACGTCCTAATTGCCTATTTTCAACTTTATCTCTTTGCCGCGGTAAGGATGAGGCTTATTTATTTGGATTCGATAGCAGATAATGAGATGACGCCGATAACGAGAGGCGTACCCGGATAGAATGAAGCGACGAGCGTTGATTACACAGGCTAAGCCAAATTTGTACTCTAGATCATGCACAGAAATTCGCAGCGAGTTTACGCGATTTCGTTTGCATGGTTCATATCAGGCGCCTTAATTCCTCCCACGTTGCGAAAAAAAAACTACTCAGTAAAATATCACCCAGGTTTTCGCTAAATTATCTGACAGTTTGGAGTGATGGATTTGCATGACAAAAGTAGAAACTATAGGCTAATAAAAAAAATGAAAGATACTTCAGGATACGCACTCAATAGGATCTAAAGCTCTCCCTCATGAATAGATGATTAGTGTTACCAGATAGAGCAACTGGCCGCGCATGTTTTAAACATTTCATGGAGTCCAAACAAATTCCTGGGGAAATTGATGCGCGTCACTCCAATGCACCCATACCTACGCGAGATTCCGCTGCGAACCACGATTCACAACAGCACGGAGATATTCACTCGCCACAACGCAATTCAAGCTACGCTAACAATCCTATGCACTCAAGTGCCAAACGTCATGGTACGGTAGAAGTACCGTACTACGCGGGCATCAAACCTCCCGAGCGTCGACATTTAAATATCAAATCCGCTTCCACGTATAAAAAATATCTCAATAATGTCGGAAATTTTTTACAGTCGAAAGTACACACCTAAGCCTGGACCAACCTAGAGCGAGAAAAATGAAAACAGTTGGTGATTGGAAAAGGTATTCCCCAGCCTTCATGCTCTAAAAACTTAAATTAAACATAGTTAACTTCAAATATCTACGGCGACTACTGATTTCTAAATCTTCCGATACGGAGCTATCAACCCTTTCAACACTGTTCTAGGGAATTTTTTTTTCTAGGGAAATAACTAGTATAGCAAACCGTAGATTAGGATTCGTAAAAAGGGTTCTAGGCAAATGCGATGAGAAAATACGAGAAAGAAGCTATTTTACACTTGTCAGGCCTCATTTAGAATATGCCGCTAGTATATGGGATCCGTACGAGTAAGGTATGATAAAAGAATTGGAGCGCGTGCAAAAGAGATCCGCTAGGTTTGTTTAAGGCCGTAATGATAAATGTATAAGTGTTACGAGTTTAATAGAAGAACTAGGATGAGAATTACTATCAGAACGCAGGTTAAAATTTAGGTTAACCTTTTAAGTAAATTCGAAACCGATTTGTCCACAGATGACGTTAGATATATATTGAGATCCCCTGCGTATTATGCTAGGTTTGATCATATTAACAAGATTAGAGAGATAAATTGTCGTACCGATAGATTTAAAATGTAATTTTTCCCGCGTACTATATGAGAGAACAATAGGCAGCGTAGCAAAGGGATAGGTAGGTGAAATATAGTTAGAGTATGTAGTAATATATGTAGTAATAAGTAGAATATGTAGAAATGTAGTGCATGATGCATGCAATAAAAACCAATAATCCTTTTCTTATTATGTAAATACTAACCATGTGACCCTAATAACTAGCATACCTTCATTACATATCCTAGTTGCATGTCAATAGTGCATGTTTGGTGATCTTCACCCCCTGCCACACACCCTCGTGGTGGCTCGCAGGGTAGTACGTAGATGTAGATGTTGGAATGGCGGTAGATATTTTTCTCCAGAAGGGAGTTGGCCATGCGGAAAGGGGAAATTTTCAAACAACCTCACGTGATTTAGCACTACCGTTACGGAAAATAGAGAAGAACCTTCCACCCTTAAAGAGGACATAACACCACCGAAACCAGATGACATCCAAGCTCGATTATTCTGCATTAATGTTAACTCACGGAAGTCATATATGCTTTACCAAGTAGGATACCTCAAGAGACAAGTCCCACTGTGGGCCCCACTTGATAATTACGTCCTAATATCGTGTCCTTACGGCATTAGATTTAGGAGTGTTCATCATTATACTATACCTAAACCCAATATTGAAGCCTACAAATATTTCCAGGATTTCATTGCCCCTTCAATTTATCAAAAAATTCCAAATGAGAATTAATCAATTAAGAATAAAACTACTTTCCTCAGAAAACTGAAAATTTGGTTGCTACCGAAAATTTTTGAGGAATATCCGCTAAAAACCATGGAGTGATTCTTGTGTGGTAAGTGTACTTATTTTATTATTTTGTGTGAATCTTGTACTTTATTTTAATTTCAACTCAAAACTGCTATAATTGAACTCATTTATGTTATATAAAAGCCAGAATTTATTTTATAATTATTTTTAAGAATGATAGCTGCTGAACTACAGCCAATTTATTTAAGAAATGGCAAACCCAAAAGAATCAAGTATTTCTTCTGGGGTTCCTAACTTCACCCCCATTTTTTGATTTGTTAAATGGTGTATGATTATTTTGGTGAAATAAATTATATTATATTGCCAAGCACAAAGAGCACTTTTCATGGCAAAAAACTAACTCCGACGCATTTATTTCAAACTACCCATTACTAGAGTTACCGGCGCCAAAACAACTGTGATTCCATAATTAATAGGCGTGCAGAACTAATTTGCCCGCGCCTGATTCGAGAAAACATTTTCTTAAAACCGTGAATCAATCCCGTTCAGATATTCGGTTCTCTTCTTTTTAAAATGCTTGGAATGTTACTGAAAGGGTGGTCTCAGTTAGACGACTTTAGGTGGAATATTGCCTTCGTATTATGGGAGAAAATAAATCCTTTAAGGTTTCCAATATTCATCATAACAACAAAACCACCGTGAATGGCCGGAAGGCCCGTCATAACCGCGATTCATCGGAAGCAGCAACCCCATCGTGGCGGATCCAACATAATTTTATCTCCCAAAAACAGTTTCCAGGATGAATGAGTAACAGCTGTAGCCTATCTCCTTCCGAACCCTTTCAGCGCCAAAAACGAGTCCCATTCATCGGCGTGGCATCATTACCCTCATCATCTAAAGGTGCAAATTGCCTCGGCTACCGGAGCTCCACCCAACGAAGTCAATTACTTCAAAACAGACGCAAATACGCCCGCACACGCAGTGCTTACTAATATCTTCGTCACACGCCAACTAGAGGTACTTCGACCGAGATATCATTTCTCCTATGAAATCAATGAATTGGTCTCATTTTAACGAAAAACATTTTACACGTCCAAAGATACCAAAATATCAGAAACTTACCGACCTACTTTCCCGAGATTTTTGACAAAAAATACCGGCTCTTTCACACGGGAAATGGTACGTGTATGCACTCCAGTGAGACCTAATTTTAAAAATGTGGAATTTCTAACACCTAGATCACGTCAAAAAATTAAGAGCGTAGTTTGTACGCTACGTTATCTCGACTGTTTGTAATTAAATTATACTGTCACCGCAGTATTTATTTAGATTCACAAAAAACCCTCTGTTGTGAAGGTATTTCAAACGTACCACGTAAAAAAGACTTTAATTACATACTTAGGTAGACATTTTTATTTAATTACTTAGAATTTCAGTCGTATAAAAGTACATATATTATTGCACCTGTAATAATGCAATGTTTAATTTATGCTCCCCACAGCTGCAGAAATTAAAACACAATTACACAATAATATATATTTAGTATAATTTACACACGGTATCCATAATGACTATTATGACTTTTCCTTCTAAGTGCCTTAAGGGAAAACGACAGCTACAAAAACTCTTTCAATATGACCTCCGTAGATGTAATCTAACGAAGCATTTTGCTTATTCCTCGGCTGACTCCGTACACGAGAACGCAGTCTTTCTATGCCAGAATTTCTGCTGTGAATACTTAAGGACATAAATATCGTGACAACCCACGAATAACCGTCGAAGGATTTTCAAATAATGCCCGGATGTATTGCATATGCAATAGATAGAAACGTACGCGGGAACACTATACATACAGACTCGCGCGTGCTTCGTTCCCCCGGCATCCTGTCACGTGTGGAAGGCGATTCCACAACTGGCAAGCGATCCAAACGTGATGCCGCTAGTATGAATCGGGGATAGTCAATTAAAGCCATCATTAGACCGATAATTTTGCTATCGGTTTATGCTGCAGTAGGCATTGTTATCCACTGATTGGTAGGTTATATCTATATTAACTTCCATTAGGAGCGATACATGAACTTTGGCACAGGTGTTTGTTTTCCATTAAGTCTATCTCAGGCTCTTCATACTTTCCGCTTCCCTTGCATCGCCCCATGCATGTCCATTTTTTTCCTCCCTCTTCCACGCCAACAATTTATTCTCCCGTTTATCATTATCTTCAGCACTGTTACACAGGGCTTCAAATTAGTCCGTCAGCCAGGTACATTATCTGCCTTCTCTCGACTCCAACAACATATTAATTACCTCCTCTTCCATTTACCTTATGCCTTCAACTTGCCATTCTAAATTGTTTGGTGTGGCCCAGTTTCATTACGTCTGGTTGAAGGTAGGCGTTAGATGAGGTAGCCATATCAGTTACTTCAAATCAACTCGGTCTGAATTGTTGCATATACATTACATCAGATGGTCAATTCGTTAACATGAGATTATCTATGGATGAATATTAGTATCGTTTTTCATGCCTGTAAAATATTGAATCAGAAATCATAAAACCGGGCCTAAGTCATATTTTCTACTCTTCTGAACAGTTCATCTAGTATCAAGCGCACTAACCTCAAATTCAAATGCTATATTTATCTCAACAAATACACTTCCTCGCACAAGTTAAGCTATTCAAACCTACCATTAGGAACCATTGTCATCAAACGATATCCCATTCCTGCGACATCAGTAATGTTAATTAGTTTAGAGCGTGATCAAACTAATACATTAAACATACATACTTATACCAGGGCATTAAAAAAAACTAAAAAACAGCACAATTTAAATACCTTCCCTTTCTCCGTCACATCTCCTTGGTGGAAGAGGCGTTGAAAGGTTCCAAAAATATGGCGAGAGAGAGAGAGAGGACGAAAAAAGGCGAAATAAATCGACGTAAGAGTCAACCTTACCTTCCGCCATGATCCTGCGAGAGACGCTCCCCTTTTGGCCTTAGCGGAGGAGGCGCGTTCACAAACGCCGTCAAATTAGTCCGGTCATCCCTTAACCCATCGGCCTCCCGGTCCTCGTAAATCCCTTGAACCGACTATCCGGGGAATCCTTCGATTCGGGATAATAGAGGGGAGGAGGACTGGGAGGAGGAGTTGGAGGAGGAAGCGGCGGCGAGGAAGGAAAGGAACGAGAAACACGAACGGGTAAGGAAAAAATTAAAGGAGAGGAGAGTGGAGAATAGCACGGGCGAACGAGAGAGAGAGAGAGAGAGGGAGAGAGAGAGAGAGAGAGAGAGAGAGAGAGAGGGTGGGGGCGGGGCGGAAGAATAAAGCCTTCGCTAGATTGGTCCGTGACACGCCATGGATTCCAAGACGTAAGAGACGAAACAATATAATATAATAGCGTAAAATATAAGCAATACCCATTGGTGGCCGGTCAAAAATGTCCACTTCGAGATGCATTGCTAAATATTTTTTATCTAATTGATGTCACCTTGATAATAAAGCGCTCAAGAGAAAATCTAGGACCAATTGTAGAAACTGCAATTCGAGAATCGGATTTTTTAATGAGTTGTATGGTCTTTCCAGACAACCTCTGTCCAAATTCATCCGACAACGATGATATCAGTCGGCCGGCCAGAATGGCCACACAAAATAATAATACAGCGTAAAATATAGGCGATGCCCATTGGTGACCGCTCAACTACGTCCAATTTGACGTAGGTTGTTAAATATTTTTGACCAAATTGATGTCACCTTGAGAGGAAATCACTCAAGGAAAATTCTAAAACCAACTGTAGAAAACAGTATCTCGAGAATCAGATTTTATAGATTTGTATGGCCATTTCAGGAAACCTCTCTCAAAAGTCATCCGACTACGACGACAACAGTTGGCCGGGCAAAAAAACTAAAATGAATGGCAAGACGCCACCAAAGAGAAATCAAAACGCATGGTAGAAGACCTGTAGGAAGACCACACAAGCGCTGGGAAGATGAAGTGCAGGCTACCACTCGTGAACTCCAAGGATTACAACTCTGGAGGGAAGCAACAATGGACAGGAAAGCGTGTGACAAAAAGGTTAAGGAGGCCATGTCCCAACTTTTGGCAGTAATGCGATAAGAGATACAGAAACTACGGAATTACGGAATGCACAGTGCAACTACGTATGCTATATAAAAGAGTCATGCAGGGCACATGCAAAAAGTGTCGTAATTGCATAAACATTTTACTCATCAGTAGTTTCCACCCTTCACAGAACGAACCTCCACAAAGGATAATATATTGTAGTTTAATATACCCGAAATATGATAATCAACTTTAGCGACCGACGAAGAAGCATATTATCGTCCGTATAGACCAGTGGTTCCCAAAGAGGGCGCTACCGCCCCATGGAGAGCGGTGCTTTCATCTGAGGGGGCTGCAAGGGTGCGCTGGAGGCTGGGCCCTTACCGAATATACATGTCTGGGGATGAGTAAACTATCTCTCCGATGGATTTGAAATAAACAATAGTTTAATCGGAATTGCTTCAGCTTTATGTATATACACAGCTTGCTTTATTCATATAGTCTATGACTTTGATTATGCTTAGCTTACGGTTGGGGGCGTTGGGTAATGGATTGTGGAAAAAAGGGGGCGGTGGCTCAAAAAAGTTTGGATTACACTGGTATAGACCATGAGAAGTAAGCCTCTTTTCCACGGCAGAGCACCACACTCGATTTTTGGCAAGTTACGAGGCCGGTGGGGTGATGCGCGCGCGAAAGAAAGTACGTTTGAGCGTGGGTTCAGGAAAGGGACGAGGACACGCATTCTCGCAAAGCGTAGGCGTCGTTCGTACGGAGAGAGCAGAACCTCTGTGAACGAGACACGGCGGGAGAGGAGCGAAACGATACCGGGGGAGCCGCCCTTTTTCGCGTGCTTCGCTTTGGTGCCTTTTTTTATAACTACATATATATATGTACGACCTGCACGGCGGAAATTGAATTACGAAAGCACTTTCCGTCCCGTGCTGGAGAGAGAGAGAGATGTAGGTGGAGAAAGAGAGAGGGATACATATATATATGCACACAAGAAGAGGAGACAGATTGCGTGGCCGGAGAAAATTGAATCTTTTCCTTCTTTTTTTCAGAGCACCACCCTTTAACTCCCTTCCCTATTCCTCTCAACCTCTCTCTGTCTTGCTCTTCCAGGCGTTTACGAGATCTACGACGTATACGGTGGAAATGGCGTGCAATGGCCAGGCGCGTGCCTCTTAAGCATTTCGAAGAGCCGCTCGATGGGAATGTGGGTTCCTTCCGTTGATGACTGTGAGGACGTCGAAAGAGTCACGGCGTTTACAAAAGGTGAACTATAACTGGGAAATATCTAGATAACGAGTGCCATCATCGCTGGCTATCCCAACGGCTGAAAAGTATATTTTCGGACAATCCCCACATTGACTTTCCCCTTTTTCGGGGCCATCTCTTCACTTTCCCGTATTCACGTCCCAAGTGTTTCATACTCTCTGCCTCTCCTCAAAGTCGTCCTGAATTCCAATCCTCTCCGGACATATTTCGCCAAGCATTCTCCTATCCATTACCCTAAGCACATGAAAACTCATTCCCCGTGCAGCCGAACAGCATGGTTTCAAATTGCAAGAATGGCTTGATATAATTATTGCGGTGCTGGGTCAATACCTAATGAACCTGACCTTTTCTCGCACTTCATTACGCGGTTAAGTTTAAATGTTTGATGTTCTTTCGGGAGTATCGTTGGCGACTCTCTCGATAGTCTCACACGAGTTATTGCTTTTTTATAAGAAATAAAAAGTTTTGAATAAATTATGAATTCATTTGTTTCAGACAACGTAATACACGTTTTACCTCATGTCAGTAACCGAACTGGTTTTGATGTAATTACTTAAATTTTGTTTTACTGAAGTACGGCAGTGGTGCAAAATGACCGCTGTAGTCGACGCACCCTGAATTAATAATTCTCCTACAACTACCACTGAAGTTCTTACAGATGACCGCAGAAACAGTGTGACCACCAAGTCCCTATAATTGAAACAATTCAAATAATCACATTTTTTAGTACTCTACCGGTACAAGGTAAGTTTACGTAACGTAAACTCCCACTTACACTGATCAGTGGTAGTAAAAATATTTAAAAGAACCGACTCAAATAAGTCCTGGGCGGTGAAAAACTCACCTAACTGGGATTCGAACCCACGCTTATAGGTATGCACGTAAAGAGCTTTAATCCCACATCCACCGGAGTCGGCAAATACTTAACTTATAAATTTAAAAACTTTAGAGACTTTTCCAATTCGGACCGTTTAAGCAAAACAGCAAAACCTCACGGAATTCAGACTAGCATCATTATCAATCACCGTTTTAGATGAATTTAATCAATGTTGCGCCTGATCGCGCATGGAGGGTAGTACTGTGGACTCTTTGGCGCTTATGGTAGAGTGAGCCTAACAAAGCGAAAGGACTATCACATCCAGACACTCACTAAAACGCCTTCCAACACCCAAATATCCATCTCATCCTTCCTCGGT
Organism: Ceriagrion tenellum; assembly: GCA_963169105.1. Taxonomy (NCBI): domain Eukaryota; kingdom Metazoa; phylum Arthropoda; class Insecta; order Odonata; family Coenagrionidae; genus Ceriagrion; species Ceriagrion tenellum. Next base: position 70,180,393 of record OY720635.1, read on the forward strand.
GGAGGAAATGACCTCAGCCGTCGGTCTTCCCATATAAAAACTGTACCAACACCACCGCGTCGACGCCGCATTCTCTCATGCTCATCTAATTTTCCCTTAATGCCCGGCGCCTCAACACCCACACCGGAGGGTTGCAGGTGGCAATTAAGACGCCGGAGCCTCAGGAAAAGGGTTAAGGGTCGTGGGGAGATGCAATTCCGGGTTTAAGCCATAAAAGGTCGCAGCTCCAAATCCTACAAACCCCGCCAAAGAGGGGCAAGAACGCCGTCGAATGTCGTTTTCTCCGGTCGGTAATTGCAAGGCGTGGACTGACCGCGGCACGCGGTGGCACGGAGGAACGGGCATTACCACTAAAACCAAATGTTCACGGCACGAACCTTCCCACACAAACATACCCCCTAATGGTCTTCCGCCGAAATCGATTCCCTTTCCACGACACAACGAGTTGATTAAACTCTTATGGCCAAAAAAGTTGAGATGAAAGTAATGAAATTTAAGGACTGCGGCTCAACGAAGAAATGTCCCTCATATTTTCCGATTAATACGAAAGAGAGAGATAAGTAAACTTGGACGGAATGTTGGGTGATAATTATAAACGGGAGGACATCGAGACTGTAAGCTCTTAGAAAAAACAAGCGGTGAACTCCGCAGCGGTTAACTCCACTTTCTCGGGCGAAATGTTGTAGAACAGCATAATGAACAATGATAGGTACTCAAACAATACCGTACTGTCTACCAAATTTATTTCAAATAATTTTTTTTCAATTTCAAACAATTTCAATTTCATCATCATCAGTCTTACCTGATGATGACTGCTAGACAGTTGAAACACGTGTTGTAAGAGTTTGAAATAAATTTGGTAGACAGTACGATATCGTTTGAGTATCATTGTCCGCAGAGGTAGTTTACGAATGCTATTCCGTTAGATGTAAGCGTTTTCATGTACATAAGAGAAGCCTATAAAGTTGTTTCAGGCGAGATCTGGTGGAATTTCAAAATTAAATTAAAAGAAATTGGCAATTTTCCACAATATAAACTGTAATGCAACCGGTTTCGATGTACTATATCATCATCAAGTAACAAGTATCGTACCATCAATGATATCTAATGATGATGCAGTACATCGAAACCGGTCGCATTAAAGTTTATACTGCGGAAAATTGCCTTTTTCCTTAAATTTAATAAGAAAAGCCTATTTTCACCGAACTGACCACACTCGTTCAGCCATTTAGGAGACCCACGAAGTTTAGGAGACAGTGCAAACCACCACTAGGGTGAGTGAGTGGCACGGGGTGACTCCACACCAGGTTTTTACATGTATGAGGCCCGATAAAATTTAACGCTGTCCCATGCCATAATTTCGCATTGAAATAAGTGGATACCCTCAGTGGGGAACTTGTAGTGCACAACCGATACATTAAACGACATAACCAGCTCCAGAACAAATGCACGCCACGTAGTAATTCACTTTCTTTCTTGCCCTTGATGAGTTCCAGATAATTCTCGGTCATAAGGCTAACAGAGGTACACCATTATTTGCATAACTTTGAATCATACGTGCTTTCCAACATGATTTTCGCATATCTTACTGTAATAATCTTCAATCATTATATGTAAGAAATTAAGAGCAGTCGACGCAAGAAAGAGCGAAAGAATAAAATTTCACTGGGTACATCGTGACCCTTAGGTACTATCTCATATTAAAATAAACAAATATCACAGACGACAATGCTCTTAGAGGGGTCCGAACACGCGACATCCAATTTTAAGAATGCAAGCGCTATAACCCACCAAGCTTAACTCAGATGATGCTTATAAAAAAGAATACTAACGCTGGAGTAGGGACGCAAAACGTAAGGACATTAATGAATTCATTGTCACACGTAAAACACTTAATCCCAAGCCTGATGTTGACGGGGGGGTAAAATCAACGTCAACGACATGTCTTCGCCATCGTCGAATGCCACATCGCTGTGCGCGCCGTCACGATTTTTCATATGCAAATGCGAACATCAAAAATTCACAAAAAAATGAACGGCGATGAGAGGGGTACGATACGAGGGCGACGATTTCAGATACCATAACCCGTCATCCACGTATAACGCGAAGGTAAAAACACTGTAGGTACACTGGGAGGAAACGGCTGTAAAATCCATCTCCTGTCATTTTTCCGCGGGTAAATGTGATCCCTGAGTAAATTCTCGAATAAAAAAGAACGATAAACCGCGGGAGGAGGAATTATACCAAGTCCCACTCCTAAACAAAGAAACTGCGGAGAAAATATCCCCGTTCCGGGGAGTAGAGCGCCTTGCCTACTTGGGATTTAAACGCGGCTCTAAGGAGCCTGAGCGAGGTCTAAGTGCGCCATATAAAACCCCTCGAGTCCACGCGGATATCATGACTGGTATCCGAGAAAATAGTTACCCCTCCTACTGCGGAATGGGAATAAAAATGTCCCGAAGCGATATAAAGGCCGAGGAGAGCGGAGCGCGGTCGAGAAATGAATTACTTATCGCACACCGAAAGGGACAGAACGCCCATGCACCTTTTGATGAGTAGAGATGAAAAAGAAGCGTTCTCCAGAAGGCGACTAAAAATCCCACCCTCCTGCCCATCCCAAAATCTTAAAAGCTTTGAATACTTCTCGGGAGAGACTGCATTTGCGACCACGTCCGAATCCTCAACTCCAGCATCGTTGATAAGTATTTCAAAGCCAGAAAGAATGTGAGGACTATAAAACTAAAAACGACCTCAAAAACTTTTTTCACAAGGAACCTAGCCTTGCTTTTTGAAAAGTAGAATGAGTTTAGTACTATATATTTGCTTTTTTGTTTTACAGCACGTGAAAAAATCCCGCACTACGTTGAAATGAGGAGAAATTGCATCAATATATCAGACTCTGCCGACAAAAGAGGGCACAAAGAAAAGGAAAATGTTTACCATTTCATCCTTTTCCGTTTTGCAGCGAAGGTAAAAATTTGCAACTTAGCTTACAATATCACTCTACAAGGGAGATTCTCCTGGAAGACAAAATTAAGGAGATTCTGCATTAATATTAAAACTTTGACAGCTAAACACGGCACTAAAATGGAGTTTCGCTGAAAACATTAATTCTTCCCCAGAAAGACGCGAAGTGAACATTCTCTCTTTTTTACAACTAGGCCAACTAGTGAAATACTTCAAAGGGTTTCTCGGAGCATAATGCCCACATATAAAGGCTTCCGAAAGAGAGTTACGACTCGAGACAGCCAAGGCAGGAGGATTATTCCCCGCCACAAAATGAATACAGCACGAAATATAATTCTCCTTACCGACCTCGCATATTCTCCGAAGGGCAAAAATGGGGAGCATTTGACTTTTACGCCGGCGTTACGGCACAAGAAGGCGGAGTTCTTCTTTTTACTTTACGGGAGGAAGTAGGCGGAGGTAAAAAAAAAGGACGAATTTTATCCTCACGAGAAACATCGGCATTTGACACATAATGGGTTGAAGCGGCGCTTACCTACCTCTTGTAATATTTCCGTTTCGGATTCTTGCGCGACTTGCCGCGAGAGAACGAGGGGGTTGCTATATATTCCATGGGAGCGACACTCGTGGAAATTTATTGGAAACACGATTACCTTCCGCAAATTCAGCCAAACAGATGCTATTTCAGGAATACCCTCCCCAGGAACTCTCTGACGAATTATTAATACTTGGCGGGCACGGAAGGAACTTCATCAAAGGTTAACTTTCTCGCGGATCAGTGAAGGAGAGAAGGTATCATGATCTCAAAAATGAAAAGGTTTTTGTTCACTTTCCACAGGAATAATTTTATTTTTCGACCTGGTTTCGACATTAGCTATGTCATTTTCAAGCATTGAAAATAACAGCTAATGTCGAAACCAGGTCGTAAAATAAATTTCTGTGGAAAGTGAACAATGTGGAAAGTGAACAAAAACCATTTCATTTTTGAGATCATGCTATCTGTAGTGCACTTCCACAAAATATCGCCGGATACTATAAACTTAAGGAGAGAAGGGATAAAAAGAAAATAAAACTGGGTAATACATTTGAACCAGCATTTTCACCTCGATATGAGAGATAAAATGAGGAGAACGTGAATCCAAAGGATAGGGCGTCACATAAAATTTCATATTTTACAAATGAATCACATCTCCGAATACACATCAAATTAATAGGTAAATATGAGGGAGTATATGAGAATAAAAAAATCGGTAGGAAACTTCACCTTCTATAACTGTCTTGAATTAGGCGAAAGGAAATCCAGAGGATATGAATGGATCCTCACAAGGCAGTCCATGATATTCTTTTCAGAATAAAGCAGAGAGTTGAGTCTTACGACGGATTAAAGCCGCGCATACTTATCGAACGTCAGAAGGACAGCGAATGGATTACCTATTCCGAGCGCGGATTAAAATTCCGCGACAACCCTGAAACATTAATACATTCACCTTTTAAGAGAAGCAGCCAGCGACATGGAAATATTCGCTGTCGAAATATTCGTGATTATTAACTCGACAAGTCTCAACTAAGTAACTGAAATTCACCAAGCGCAAAATTAAAATTACTCACTATTTTGATAAACAACGCATTTTATAAACAGAAGAATGCATGCATCTTCACAAGCTCATTAAGCCACACACAGTTCAGATCGATCAATACCCTCTCAAGAAAAATTAAATCAACGTCAGAAAATCATTTATCACGCAGAAATGGAGAACGCAAGAGCAGCGAAACGAACCAATCCATCACGAATAACAATGGTTATAGAACGGCCGTATATTGGTCCATAAATGTCACGAACGAAGCAAACTTTACGAACAACATAAAACCATAATCAAGGAGATGCAAGGATGAAGTACCCTTTCAAGTACCGCGCCAAGACACATTTTGCGAGCTACTCCGCGAAAATGTAGCCCTCGCTGACTTTTCTACATATACTTATATCACATGCATACCGCCTCCTTCAAAATGCTCGCCACAAAAAAAATACAGCGCGCGCCAAAATTTCCCGTGCCGCGAAATGGATTTGCACTTTGCTCCCGACATCGTTTGGGATGCGTGCACGTCGAGGACGAAGAAAGACGTAAAGAAGGCAGGACGGCAAGCCTTAAACGAGAACGCATCGACTTGGCCGTGTGAGAGGCAGGGAGTGCATAGACCCACTATACGTAAGGCAAGAACAGCGCCACTGTTTACGAGAGGCGTCACATAAGAGAAGACGCGCCGGAAGAAAAAGAGCCGAATGCAGACTACGAAGCACGGCGCTGGCTGGAGGTGGTGGAGTTGGGGGAATACACAAAACTTCTCCCCTCCGAAGAGAGAGGAAACAGACGAAGTCACGGGGCTTGTAAATTCCAGAGTTCTATGGTCGAATCGACTCCGCCAAAAAACCACGGCCGGAGTGGTGTTGACCATAAATTAATCAACAGGTATCAGTTCTTTTGTCCGACGAACTAGAGGTGCCAAAATAGCAAAGCGAGAGACTTTCCATCTTCCGGAGGAATCTGGGGCGAACATATACTTGTTTCTAGGCCGCAAGGAAGCTATGTTGGAAGTTTTGTACGATTGTAATGCTAACGGAAATAATCTAAGTATTTTAATTTAAGTAATGGTAAACGTTAAGTTATAGTAAGCGATTTATAATTCGTTATTTGTTTTAGTTAAAAAAAAGGATCCACGCTGTATACACTTAGGTATTAATTTGTATATCGATCCTGATCTGGGCAATTATAATAAAAGCAGAGTCATTGGTCAAAAATATATGTCCCAGTTTTAACTGTATCACAGGTAATTATGCACGGTGTGGTTTTCATTTAAGATTAGCGAATGAATACCATTACTAAACTTAAATGCGAATAGCTCAGTAAGGTAGCTTATTAGATCTAGTGGAACAAATTCAGAATTACATACACGTCAGTCTAGTAATGCCAGTCAGTTTTTCAGTCAATTTGCCAGTCTAATAATTAATTTGAGTCACTTTCCCCTGGCCTCTGACGAGGCTAAAACAGTTAAAAATGATACATTCGTTCAAAATTCTGAAAACGAAATCACCACAGTCAATGCATCAATAAAATAGGTGCACCAGTATCAACATAACGAGCTGACCAAAGTTTGCACATAATGCTCTAAAATATAAAATGCATCGACGAGACATTCGAGTGCGCGTGACTATCGTTGTTGGAAATCGACGCTTTAACTTTCCATCGAAAATGTTTCTCCGAGACGCAAGGTGAGAGTAAATATGAAAGGAAAACCAAGCAAGGAGTTAGTAATTCCGGGCCTCGTAACTCTTAAGCCCGCTGTTTCGAGTCCTGTCCTGGGAATGGGTGCTGAATTCGTTTTAGTATTAAAGAATTTGATTAGACGGTGCGATTATACCTCATCAGCTGGAGACCTTAGAAAAAAACCACGTCTACCACAATGAAGAACGAAAGTGGCAACTCAAGTTCTGCACCCGAAATTACTTCTGCAGGTCGATTTTTTTAGCCTTGGAACCATATTCGATCACGTCGCCGGAGCGTATATTTCAACCAGAGAACATCTTCATGGACTCAAACTTTCCAAAACTAGACGAATTTTTCAGACCTGGAGGTGCATTATAGATACAGTGCACGGGCATTTTAATAGTTTGAAGAAATTTTAAAGGAGATAACTACCCGCGCCTCATCCTCTTTATGCGCGCTCATTTGGCATATCTGCTAACGTTCTTGTCCAATGAATAAGGGCTCGCTACCCTTAAGATGCCACACCTTTCCTTAACTATTTTTGACTCCCCGTCGTTCATCTTCCCTCACCAAAAAAAAAACAGATTTTTTTACCTTTTAACCCCGCCACCTCTGACCCCAACGGCGGCAAAACCATGCCAAGAACCGCCTGGCACCTTCCCACTTTTCCGCCTCTCAATCAAAATTCTTCGGGGACAACCCACTGTGGCATGCTTTGTCCCTGCTGATGACAACTCGGAGAGAGATCGATAGATCCTTGAGGATGAAAATAAAAGAAGGAAAGGGGGACACGGGAGGGGGGAGGGAAGACCGAAGAGGAAAGAAGGGTTCGGGAAAAGTAAGGAGGGGGATTGGATGGAGACGGATCCTAACCCACTTCCACCCTCTTTAGCAATTCCCATCCGAGCAAAAATAAAACTTAACTCGCATAATTTGCCAAAGGGTTCCCTCCAGAACCGTACCCTTTTTTTTGACTTACGGCCCAAGCACCCGTTCTGCCTGGAGCCCATCCTCAGGGTACCATCCACAACGATGAGAGAGAGAGAAAGAGGATAAGAAGACGGGGAAACGAAGAAGAAAATGAAAAAAGAAAAGATTTAATTTAACCCTCTTCTCTCTCTTTCTGCCTCCCTCTCTCTCTCTCTGTAACACTCCATCTCCAGGGCCCCCGGTGCTACCTGGGAAACAGGTGTTCCCTTCTGCTCCTCAAGGGAGGATGAGGAAGGGAGGATCACGGGGAGGGGAGGGGAAGAAAAACTGAAATGGTCGGCTGGTCGCGTCACAATGCCATTACCTGAATGAAAACAAGTTAGCGCAAAGGGGGTGAGTAGGAGGAGGATGGGGTGAGGGGGGAGGCGGACTGAGGGTTTCATTCACACTCTCCCTCCTCTCGCCTTGAGGGAAAGACGAATCCAGGAGTTCTCAAGAAATCCTTCAAGCGAGACTAACCCTTCGGATGAATTCTACAAAATTCCACTTTGTGCCGGATAAACCCTTTTCACCGAGCCAAGCGTGACATAAACTCTTTTGATGAGATTAATATACCCATTAAACCAACGTTCAGCACTATTGAAGTAACCGCGGAAAGCACCAAATTAATATCAATCTCCATTAATATTATCAGGCCGGTTTACATAGGTTTTGATAGACCGTTTCTACCAAATTAAACCGCGTACACTCCAACCCTATCTCGCTCTTCAGCTCAGTCCACCATCTTCTCTTTCATTAAATCCAATTAACCGTAACTGTCTTCAAGAACCCACTGCCCCTGATTAACTGTTCTATCCACCAACGATCAAGATTCCATGACTTTACACTACATTTCTAGGTCCGACAGAAGCGATAACATAAGAGAGATACATTGCTGAACAATAGATACGAAAATTCATTCTTTCCACGCACCATAAGCGACCATAAGAAAACCGGAGATAATCTTCAAACACTTCACCTCCCAAAACTTAATCCTTTATATCTTAATACGGATGGTGTCATAACACCCCCTCCCACACGCCCATGCGGCGGCTTGCAAGGTATTACGTAGATATAGACTACAAAGCGAATAAAATAAGAAAATGAATACTTGTGAGATTAGCTGAAACCAGCTTAAGCCCAAAGTAAGAAGAATGGAGACACTAAGAAGAGCTCACGGGAAAGACATACCTCACGTCACCAGTCAAAAAATACCCAATATTTGGTGTCATAACGACAACTTTATCGTTTAAACATTACCAAATAAAGTTTTTAATATGCTATAAGGGCGATCTACTGGTTAAGTAAGATCAAACCGGAAGAGCAGAAATCCACATGAATGTTATAGGTGCCAGCCTTCATTGAACACAGGATTTCTTCCTTTATATCAGAATAGGTCCTTCCTCCCCTCATCCCATCGATAATGTCAACTTCCCATGCTTCCCCTCTCCACTCACTCTGCCTCTCCTCTATTTCTGCCTTCAGCATCCATTCGACCTACGTTTATGTCGCGGAAAACATTAAGTCTACTCCCTCCTTAATTTGAGAGAAGAATGAATACCTACTTGCATTAATGAGGCTTGCTCTAAACGATGCCGGATACGACCTCACTTTCGGAACGACGTTTCCTCCAGCAACGCGTCACCTTTCCCAAATTAATGTTTAAATTAAAGAGGGAAGAAAAGATTACGACGCGAATTTTATCCCAACTTCTTAAGGCGCTTCGCGTCGTGGCCGATGCGTAGAACAATGAGCAACGGTGAAATGATTCCCTCGGTAAAAAAAATAATAATTAAGTCACGAGCGATGAGCACACATGCCCGACTTCGCGACCCTAAACTATTTTCTCGATGAGGGGAAAACACAAGCAACGATTGGGCGCTCCACATTCGACAAAACCACTTCAACCGACAGAACAAACCCTCGTGCCACTGCAAACGTCTTCCTCTTTAGCATCCTTCATCTCCCCTAAGTAACTCCTTCCTCCCAGCTGCTCCTGCGTCTTTAATCTCTTTCTTCCTCCTCATCTCCCAACCTCATCGTTATGCCCATAAAAACCCAAACCCCATACCCGTTCCCTCTTCTTGAACCTCGCCCGAACCCTTCCATCTCATTCCTCAACGCCGCTCATCCTCCACTCAATAACACCGCCAACACACTACAAACTTTCCCTCCTCTCCCGAAATACGCTCCTCCAACCATCTCTCCCTCCTTTGCATAATCGCATTGCCAATCACGAGGAGAGACTATCGCGAGTGCGCCAGTGAAAGCAAATGAAAGGGCTTACGAGAATGATAATCATCATTTCTTCAGTTCACGCATTTTTAAAACTTTATCAACGGCAATATTTCATAATCAGAATCCGATAGCTTCATAATGCACAATAGGATCCAGGTAAATCATGGGACAAATCGGATGGAATCATTTAAACAAAAAGAATGAAATATTAACCTAAACTCACCGAGCAAAGTGCCCCTAAAGCAGAAAATTCTGCATAGCACATTCTTCACCCAGCCCCTCCAACTGAGAACTCACAATTTTCGATAGCGACATGTAAAATAACCTACTACAACTGATGACACGTCTTAGCGCCAAGGACGAACAATTTCGATTATACGGTTCGGGGATGGCAAAGAAAAACTGCAGGAAAACAATCTCAGGGTGGGTGGTTACAGGGTAACTTAATGGACTTTGTTAACATAATGATGATAACTTGTAACTTGGTATGTGAAAAAACATGTGGAGAAAAAAGTCATAAGTTATCATCATAATCACAGGGTTATTTGCTAACTTCTTGCTTGGTCATAAAAGAAACACGACTTGCCCCCCTGAATCACTCTATATTGCCTCGGCGACCAAGAGACTTAAGGTTTAATTTGTACAAAAAAGGTAGAAAGGTAGAAATTCGTAGGCGTATTCCGAAAAGGGACAGTTTTTTTTACCAAGAGGCCTAAATAAAAAAATGGGATTAGTACCACCCTAATGCAGGACCTCCTAATTACCGAATTCCCAAACGTGACACACTCAATATGTTGGCCCTCAAGTCTTCCATCGTAACAGCGTACTGTGTGCAGGGTGACACTCGGATTTTTGCATTTCATTATACAACTTATAGCGGGGCGCGCTGCTTGGCACCAGCGAACTCCCGAAGGCTTCCTTCCCGGCGGGTTCTCATACAAACCACGGTGTTGCGAACTGTTTGGGGAAGTCGGACGAGACAACGGCACGGCAGCCGCCGAAAACGGGTCTCCTCCTCCTCTTAACGTTTTTAATTAACCGACTACAAACGTGGGAATCGTAACGGTAGCAAGAGGAGTGGAAACAAGAGCCACAATAGCGCGCTTTCGTTCCGTGCCCCGAGAAAATATCATCGGATAAACCCCCCGGAGTCGAGCAACGAATACCCAGAGTCTGACTGCTACGGTAAAGAGGAAAAAGACAGCTACTTTAAAAGACAAGACCCACATATATGGTGAGGCTTAATCCCCCATCGACCAAAGTAAAAACGCAATTATACCTCTAATCGGTTACATATGACCCAAGACGACGGAGGACCGAGATAACTAGATTATGCAACAATTTCTTGGCGAGTAGATGCTAGGGAGAAAAGGAAAAAGACATAATCTAAAAGCACTCCTGAGCCATCGTAGAAACTTAACCAGTTAACTTATTCGGTTCGATAAGGTTAAGGCCGTCAGATTATTCAGTTGAGTAAAATGAGACACATTCTAAATCTACATATTACCCGGCAAGCCACCTCAAGGTCCTTGCAAGGGGTAATATATTACCAACATGAACTGTAGTATAAAATTAACGTGCCAAACCAACCGTGCCAACGTGCACTACACAATAGGTATCCTACTAATGCTACAGAAACTACTGAATTAGTACTTAACGCAAAAACGGAAATGAGACAAAAGAGTCATGCAGAGATAATGTGAAACATGATCGTAGTACTACGTAGCAGATTAGGAAACCTTCATTAGGGAACAAATCAGCTAATTAGCTATACTACCAGTCGACTTACTTCAAAGTCTCATTGGCAGCCGTTTATCAATAGTGGGAAAAACGACATTATGAACCTGTTTGATTTGTTCTGTAGGCTATTTCCTTAACTATTACATTCTAGGGATCTGAATGCTAAAGAAAAAGGTGAAGAATTAGCAACTATCTAAGGGAGTGGTTTCCAAAGTGGACGCTACCGCCGCCTGGAGGGCGGTGCTTTCATCTGAGGGGGCTGCAAGGGGGAGCTGGAGGCTGGGTCTTAACTAAATATACAGGGCCCTGTACATGTCTGGGGATGAGTAAACTACCTCTCTGTTGGATTTGAAATAAAAAATAGTTTAATTGCAAATGTTTCAGCTTTATTATTATAAACAGCTTGCTTTATTGACGTAGTCCATGACTTTGCTTATACTTCGCTTATGGTTGGGGGCTCTGGGTAATGGTTTGAGGAAAAGAGGGGGCTCAAAAAAGTTTGGATTACACTGATCTAAGGCAATCCTCACACCTGTGGCGAGTCATAAACCATCCTGAGCCATCGCGTAACTTAATCATTAGTCGATTAAGATCCCTTTGGCTAAAGAGGTCGGACTACAGAATGATAATGATTAGGCCACATATTAAAGGTATCTAATTGGTGCAAACCGCAAGTGTCTTCAGAGGAATACACACGTAACCTGGAACTAAGTAGCCGTGGAAGACCGAAAAAAATATAAGGCAACCAACCTGACATTAATTGCGTGACGATTAAGGAGACAAACGTCAATGGCTGTTGGGCACCACCCACAGTTGCATTGCAAATAAATTAAATTCGCCAATGCGCGAAATGACACATGAGTTACTACCATTCCCATTCGTCAGTAAAATCTGCATCCCGTCAAATTTTAACACCACTGCCATGAACAAACTTTGTATCAAAAAAGAGAATAAATAAGTTCAGCGTTCACCAAACCCTACGCCATTGATAAATTACACAGCTTCGTCCGTCAGCAGATGAAACTGCGAAATGACTTGGATTATTTATGCCTTAATTTCCCAAGAAAAGCTATTCGAACCCCAGAAGTGCGACATCGAACCAGACACATCCTTCATACAGACGTCTCGTCCCCGGGCTTATCCGCCAGAAGTAGCAAGAGGCACGTCAGAGATGATGCCTTTTGATTAATGCTCCGCTAAAAGGGAATTATAAATGTGAATATATTCAGCCCAGGTCTTATTCTCTTGATATGAATAATAGACAAGGTAAAATTCACGTCCATTCCAGAGTTATTACCAGCAGTTTCACGAAAAGAAAAACAAAAGCAAGGCCAACGCTTCAAAATCAGTAAATGCTAACATGATTAGGTAGTTCACGCCAAACGTAATAATCATGAATGTTATTCATTGTATTTTAATTGTAATAATTGTAGTAATTAATGAGTAGACAGCAAGAATCCTAAGTATACATTACGCGCGCATCCAATGTGATTATTCCAATGTTCTAAGGATGATTTGAGAAGAGATAAAATTATTTCCAATAGGTGCTCGATCGTAAATCCATAACTATTCACTTACAGTTTAATTTTGATTTTTTTCTTTAATTTGCTCCTCTTATCCTCAACGAAAGAACTATCCTTTCTCCATTTCTCTCACTCTCCTAGACAACTACCTAACATTCATCAACCGATTGATACTCGAACACATTCTCTCGAACGAACTCGATTGCCTAGATTGCACATCTATTAACGACCAGAAAAACATTACTCCAAACTAGGATAATAATTAATAGTGAGGCACATTATTAAAGGTTTGAATTAAAAGTGAAAAGCATGACCAAAAGTGTATATTTTATTAATATCATGACCTATCATTACGAAGAATTCCGATCCCCTGCATATCTCAATCCCATTCCACTAACCGCTGCGTTCCTTCATAATTTCTTGGTCAAAACATTTTTTCATACATCACATCATTAACAATAGGAGTGAAAACACGCGATATTAAACTCTTCTGATCGCAGATCGCATGAGAACAACTTCTGAAAGACATATATAATCCGACCAAAGCCGAACGATACAACCCGGAAAGAGAAGAAAAAAAATATTCCGAAGAAAATCTCATGACACTTGAGACACGCTTCAAAAGGGAGACAAATATTATTGACAATAAATAAGGGTGAAAAATCTGCGTTATTTTAATAGCAGAAAAAAGTAAAAATAAAGACCGCATGGGTGCATGCGAATGTCGCCGAGCCACCAACGTGGATCCTAAAATCGAGGTTCAGCGACTGAACTCGACATAAATATCCGATCATTTGACAAATGAAGCGAGCCGGCGCAAAATGCAACATAAAGAGCCCGTTCATGAATCCCGAACGCCTTCCCACCTTGAGAGAGTATATCCTTGCTCCATCACGCCCTCTCCTGGGAGTCGTATCTTGGCACTCGAGGGCGGAGAGATGAGATGTGCGCAGATGGGTCGGTCCCATCCCATCCGCCGGAAGTTGCGCGAAATGTCTTATCTCTCAGTTTCTCAGGTGAGAGCGTTCATTTCGGAGCTACACTATCGCCTTGCGGAGCTGTTTTTATGGCGGGCACATAAAGTAAAGCTGACAAAAGACGCACCATTTTTCTGTATTTGCTTCTCACGGAGAGAGTCATTGAGGAAATCTCATTTCCGTTAGCGTGAGAAATACACGGTTGCGCCAAACATAAGATTCGAGAGTCGAATTAGCTTTGTGAATCACAATTATGACTTCAAGGCATTTAAAGAGACGTAAGAGTGGGCAACAATACAAATGTACGGAAATAAGTAAGTTATTTCATTAACTACAGAGTGCAAGCATACATCTACATATTACTCTGCAAGCCACCTCAAGGGAATTTTGCATGGGGGTGATGTATCACCATCACAATTATATATAAAAGTAACTTTCACCGAAATGTTCTTCACTTTAGGTATGCTACCAATGCTACAGGAACTACCGAATCAATTTTTAATGCAACCACGCAAACGAATAACAAGATGCAAACAGGGATCATCTAAAATGAAATGTTAATACTACGAGGCAGTTTAAGAAATATACATTGGGGGACAAAACATTTAAACAGCTACACTACCCGTCGACTAACCTACTTTTAAGTTTTCTATACCCATGCCAATACGAAAAGTCCTGTAAAGACTAAAATAACCATTCATACGTTCATTAACACTAACATTTACGCAAAAGTGTACGAGTAAAACATAAAACTATCGCCAAGGTTAATGCACCTCTAAATGGCACAAGAAATACATATAATAATATAATAGATATCGTTAAGATAACTTGAAGTATCAAAATTATTTACAAAATCTCTCAAACAAAACGCTGCCAAAAATAGGCCGGAAGGCATGCTCACCTGGAGAAAAACATTAACATTTCGTACACATTTACATTGAGAGGAAGAAAACTGCTTTAAAGTAAGATAACCTGAAGTAATTTCAAGTCAGACTATACATCTTACGTGTCATAAATTCATATAAGATTACTGGGGGTGTTTTAAAGGTATACAACTTTGTCACTTTTTAACACCAATAGGTGTTTGAGAAGGAATGATATCGAATATAATTTAATGAACGGAAAATACGAGTAACTTCATTTCAGATGTTAAAAAACGCCTCGAACAAAAACTTTAAACACGCGCCGCAGGCTCTTCTGAACCATTCCTCCAAAAGGCGTTTCATTCTCAATCCTCCAAAGAAATGCCTCGGGCTCCGGATCATTTCACCAATATCCGGTAAAACGCCCCGGACGGCTGAGAGGAAAACTTTAAAACAAGCTCGCTCTTGAGCGAACGTCACGACCGGATTTCTCGAGAAGCCGAAACGCAAGATAGTCCATTTTTTTCAAAACGTGCAAGGGCCTCACGCTTCGCCTCCCAATGGGCTGACTCACGCCTTCACGAATACCCAGAAAACCCACCTGCCCACGTACATGCCTGCACTGGATTGTTTCCGTCAACTCCTTATCGTTTCCTTTATCCGCCCTCGCCAAGGCCCCTCTCCAATACCACACCGAGCGTATTTCCATTTCTACGTCTGCCATTCTCTTGAAAGGCACTCGTAATGGAAGCCCGGAAGTTTACTAATGGCTACGGGAGGATGTTTCACCTTTATCGAGCAATTCAACGCTAAGACAGGCGCACAATGGGAGTGGGGCGAGCAAGGAACGGCCTCTTCCAAGTAAACACGAAGCGATTCATCACACACTCTCTCGCAACAGCCGCACAAAAGCCACTCATCCCACCGCACAGCCCTTGAAACATTTCTTCTCGTAAAGCTCGACAAAACCCACTTTCGCTCAGACTACCATGCCTTCAGCCTCGACTCGAGAAGGTGACCGAAATGCGAGGGCCAACCTTGCGGTCGCGGTAGAATACAAGAAAAATGAACTTTCGTCGCTTTCATCACATTACCCAGAATAAGATTCACGTTCGGGGGGAAGAGAGAGAGATAAGGGCTACACAGATATGAATAACGAAATCTTGAATAGACGTAAGGTCCTGCGGTTATGTAATGATTTGTATGGGCAAAATTCTTTCCAACGATAACCTTCACCGGTAAAATACCGCAAATCAAATGTTACCGAGCCAGCAACCGCAAAAGCTTTGGGAGTTAGGTCGCAGGTCACAGACAAAAAAATTGAAGATGAGGGACAGAACGAACCGGGAGGTATAAGAATTGAAAGAGAAGATTTGATGTTCTATGGTACGTATCGATCTGAGGAAGTCCCGATCTACTGACGTGGTTCTTGGGGTATTACGTCGGCGTCGATGTACGTCCATTGCACGAGAATTCATTCATTCCAGTAATCTACCGATTTGAGGTAAATTTATTTTAAGTCACAGTAAATCCTACTGAATTTCTTCCATGAACTGCGTGTGCAGCAAAATATTAATAGAGGCACACAGGGATCATCATGACCGAGATGATTGTACTACGGGGCAGATTTAGAAAAAAAAACATTGAGGAGCAAATCAATTAAATAGCTACACTACCTGTCGACAAACCAACTACAAAGTTTCCTATACTCATGTATTGAGAAAACGTCCTGTAAAGACGAAAACCATTCATACAGATATTAACACTAACATATATGTAAAAAAAAACTATTGATAAGACGATTGCACTTCAATGAGGCTCTAAGTAGCCTTGCTTGAAATAAATTTAGGTTATTTTACACTGAAGTAGTTTCCTTCCTCTCAATATAAACGTGTTTCAATTTAAAAAGGCCACGAAATTTTAATGTTTTTCTCCAGGAGAGCTTACCTTCCGCCAATGTTATTGGCGGCATTTTGTATTAAAGTATATAGAACATAGTTCCTACGCAATAAGTGCTACTATACTAACTTATATAATGCATTTCGAACAGGGCGACTAGAGACCATCCATGTGTCTAGTCATCCATGGTGACTAGAGAATAGTTTGGCCACTTTAATCACTTTCTCAATAAATTTCATTTCAATACACAAAAAGTTATTTTTGCTAGAAGAGGAAAGTTTGACAAGCGATCTCTATCTCCAAGATAGAGTAAATAATGAACTCACAAAGTCAGCGCTAAGGCTTTCGCATAAGCCCGAGTATTTTCTTATTATTTTACCCAGTTTATCCAGTCATCTCTTCTCCTCCGTTTCCCCTTCAATCAGAAAATTTATATGATTACCAACTTCTAAGGATGTAAAAGCTAGCGCTGATTTGTAGGGCCTTCACCCAAGGTTTTATTTCTGCGATGGTCCCACACGCCTTTGCGGCAGTATTTGGTCGGTCGAAAGCCGGGCTTCTTTTTTTTAGAGAAGAGCGTTTGAAACCGCGATAACGATATATCGTCCGCCGCAAATGCCCCGCTATGCATCACATGTTATTCGCGAAAATGAAACAAATCGCGGTCGGCTTCATACGGCCTAACGATCGGTTTACGTCCAAATGACATATGGCACCGACATTTTAAATATACACCCTATAGATTTTTTTTGCCGTCACATGAAAAATAAAAAAAAGAGGACTCGATCAAAATAATGGTCATTTCCAAACGATTCAATCAAAGTCGAGGAGAGTGCTTTAAAAAAACTCCCAATGCAGTGACAACTATAGCTTTGATTTACCTACACGAGTTTGAAGCACTATGAAAAAAAAACCACTCAAGGCCGAGGGAGGATCATTAAGACATTTTTGGCACTTCTCAACTCTATAAAACATACTCTAAACCCTAAACACACTTTCCATGAGAGTGCTACCCTATTTCCGAGTCACAGCCAGGTTAAAACATTTAGCCTTTCCAGCTTTAGAGAACGAAAATAAGAAATAGCTTATAATGAAAACGATGTATAGTTTCACTATGTTTTATATGCTGTCTTCCGGTTTCAACGACTATTATGGCAATATCAAGACAAACAGTTTTGTCTTAATAACCAAGAGACATTATTATTTCACAGATTCCGGAGGATGTGTAATAATCACCCTTACTCGCCCTATGAAAAACTAAAAAATGAATACTGGCTTATTTTGGTTCTTCTACAGGCTCCTGCCACCCCCCTGCCACACACCCTCGTGGTGGCTCCCAGGGTATTACGTAGACGTTCTAGAGAGACAGCAGTAAAAACATAGGAGAACAGGACAGCGTTATTATTATGAGTTATTCCTTCTCGTCGTTCCACAAAGTAACACCAAAATCAATTGATTTGAAATAAAATAAGTCTCTGTAATTAAAATTGAAGGACAAAAAGGTATCATAGTTTCTATAAGCCCGAAGAATTACATCAGACAAGGGTAATATTACACAGCATCCCAATATGAAGATAACATCAATTGACCTCTTAATGCTTCGGGTAATGAAAATCGACTGATAACATAAAACAAGCTATCTACTACTCCGATATATCCAGCGACCAACAATGGTCATTTCTTACATCACCAACATCGATTATTCAATTTATCGTTTCGAGATAAAGTATAGATAAAGCTAAGAGGAAAGAAGAGCCTAAATATTAAGCTGAAATTAACGAAAACCGGTTCCATGGCTTTCTAATCTTTCAATCGTTCCCGAACTTACACAATCCTCATAATAACGGTATAATTTTTCAATTCTGAAGCGGTAATGGCAGAGTACGTGGAAATTAAAATCATTACCACCTTTCCATTAGTGTGCCCCTGTGCGTGACTTGTTCTTGATTGAAACACTGTGATTTCCACAGAAGATTTTTACTTTCACGTCCTAGGTTTCGTCGCCAGGCGACATCATGTGCGACAATTTACAAGTTTGTCCATACGAATATAAACATTATCCATAAAAATATATACATTGGAGTAAACAGGGTATTTCAGGAGGAAAGTTCGAAACTTCTATAGGAGGTAGGGGAGGTGATTTCAAGTATTTTTGTCCCAACATCATTGGGTCGCAACTTCTTAGTTACCGAGCTATGGCAACGCAAACATCTTTTCACAATTATCCTGCAGACACAATGAAAACACCGAATTTCATTGATTACTATCGATTGGGGAGATTTGAAATTATTCACAGCGATGCATCAGATATGTATTGTTCTTGTTCTGCTATCATCAATACTGAAGGTATCTTTTTTGCGTTGAATTGGATTAACAACACCCAGGAAGATCCTGCTGGTGGGCAGATTTCAGGGTTAAGGAGCCGGTTTTACGAAGCTGCTGATGGGTGCCGTTTCTCCAACATTTCCCCTTAAAACTCCACGGTTCGGAAAACGCCATTGATACTCACGGACCGAAGCTGAAGCATTTTCATCGATGTACCCATAAATGAAATGGATATGCTCATATTCCTCATTTGTGAATAAAGGTGGCATTTGTTTCTTGTTCCACCAATACAAAAATCATTACACAGGATAATATGCGATAGTAACTGAGTCTCTGCGACTAAAACTCAACATCCGCGTCCAAACTCTGTATCTATTTAATTAATCTTGTAAATCTTAGCTACAGACACACTAGGTAGCTTAAATAGGAAAGCTCATCTCTAATTAATGAGACAGGACTTCCAATTGATGAGTACGTATGGTTTTGTGACTGTTAACTTTCTTACTTTCAGCAACCAGACCATGTCCTTGGTTGGATATTCTCCTCGGGTCTCTTTTCAAAGTAAGTGTTAAGTAGTATCACCAATCGCACAAATTGTTTAAAGCAGATGAAAGCTCTTACCCACAAGGAAATTTGTTGCCTTTTTGCAATACCATCAATTATGTTACCATTTCATCCTTATAATAAAAGATGGAAATATGATTTTTGCCGCAATAAATTGACAAATAAAATTACTAAAAGTTTTATTGACAAAATTTTTGGTATCTCTGAAATTAAGTGCTATCGTACATTATTTGTATTTGAGGAGTTAAATTTCGACCAATATTCGAGAGCAATCTTGAAAATAAGACACCTTTAGCATTGTTGATAGCAGAACAAGAACAAAACATACCTTATGCACAACTGTGAGAAGTTTCAAATCTTCTCAATCGACACTAATCATTGAAATTAGACGT
Organism: Ceriagrion tenellum; assembly: GCA_963169105.1. Taxonomy (NCBI): domain Eukaryota; kingdom Metazoa; phylum Arthropoda; class Insecta; order Odonata; family Coenagrionidae; genus Ceriagrion; species Ceriagrion tenellum. The sequence goes on from OY720635.1 coordinate 70,200,113, forward strand.
TTTCATTGAGCCTGCAGGATACTGGTGAAAAAATGTTTGCGATGCCATAGCTCGGTAACTAAGGGGTTGCGGCCCAATGTTGATAGGACAAAAAATGCTTCAAATCACCTCCCCTACCTTCTGCAGAGGTTTCGAACTTTCCTCCTGAAACACTCTAATCATGAAGTTATTCCATCAAGTTTTCCCTAAAACCATCACTTTCACGACTGATTCTACAACATGCGCTATCGAAAGTGGAATAATGACTTCCACACATTTGATTAGGTTTATAATTAGAAGAATTGCGAATCACGAGCACTATATCACAACAAGGAGAGCGATTAAGGAGGATGAGCCGCCAATTAGACAACGGAGGTGGGAAAACGCAGGTAAAAATTGGTCGATAACGTGCTTATCAACTCTACCACGGGGCTTTGAAATCAATTGCCATGATTTCCCGAAACTGGCTTCTGAGCCGTCACCAGATGATAACCCATAGGGCACTGCGGTAGGAGAGCGGGCCCGCATGGAAAGAATGCATATGAGACTTCGCGACCTCAGCAATTGCAATCGGGCAAAATATACGATTCCACAAGCTGACACGCCGGGATACTCTTTGTCACCGGAAACTTGACCCTCCCTCTCCCCCACCACTTAAGGAGGCCATTCCGCCCTCGGAAGGAGTGAAAAATGCTAGATGGGCAGGAAGCACGCCATTTCGTACAACGAAACGTGCATACGTAGGTGCCTTCCACGCGATTTTGACCGACGAACTCTCACAAAGCAATTTGCATTCGGCGAAAATAAATGATACCGCCGAGCTGAAAGAGGAAAACGAGATTCGACAATTTTCTGAAAAAATCATGGTCTATCATTACGGGAGGAGGGGGTAAGTTTTGCGGGTTCGGCCACGCATCCCTTTCCTATTGAAAAAAATCGGTTTCGCTCCAAGTACCCCACGCGAAATTGCCGTTCCTGGCCGCAACGGAAAAAATATACGGAGAGTAATTGCTGAAATATGCTTTCAAAAACCGACCCAACGCAACAAAAACTCAAGATAAATTCGAAAAAAAAACACGGAAAATAACCGTAGATGAACCAAGACCAATCGAACACGTCCATCTTGGAATGGCTGCGGTGGCCACTGCTTAAACAAATACGGGAAAAATATAATTAAATAAAAGAATAAATAATATTAAAATAAAAAATAACAACACCGTTAGAATTCAGGAGATGGAGCATTGCACGAATGATACAATATAAATCTTGACAAGTTCAACCTCTATAATTTGTAAAAGAACAGAAAAAAATATAAATTTATAGATATTCAAAGCTAATAAAAGACGTACGGCTTCTAAAACTAGAGCAGCGACTTCTCGCCAATGGTTCCTAATAAAAAACATCAACAATGAGAAATGGCGCGAAACAAATGCGTCATATAAAGCAAGGACGGCAAAGGACCGGGACAAAAAAGTACACGATGGTGTTAAGAGTCAAAATTGAATATTTACACGGGAATGGCCGATTTTATCCGGACACTGAATGGTTACATAACATTAATTTACAACACAGTTAATCTACAAAGCCGCCATCGACGAAAAAACTGTAACTAGCACGACAAATCTAAATCAAGGAACACGTCTATGCTATCCGAGTAAAAATTTTAAAACTTCAGCGGAGGAGACATGGTTTCCAAAAAATTAAGCTCCACGAGTAGTTTCATGCAGCTACATTTGATATGGAAATGGGAGGTAATAATTGAAGTATTGAGTTACACCCGCACCAAATACATTGAATAGCTATGCAAGACAATGAGATGACCCATAACACTGCGAAAAACTTGATATATCCGATTGTAAGCCTCCATTACGCTATTCGGTAGGGATAGAAGACACGCAATGGAACTATTAAGCCCTCCAGTGTTAAAAATACACACCGACAACCATTAACGTAACTGCTAAATTTTGTTAAGCTTCCCTTCCAAAAGCTACTGAACAACAGTCACTTCCTCCGACGGAAATATTTGTGATGTTTACAAAAACGAAATGCAGTGTATGTGCGAATGACAATGCGGTAAACACAACCTCCTTCGTCCACGAAGAAACCACGCGGCAGCACCCAACAAAAACGAGTATTAATTGCGGAATGATACCACGGAATTGCGAATTGGAAAGACGAGGAGGACTTCTAATGAGGTTGCTGGAATAGAGTGGCGCGCAACCTTGAACGGACCAATCACAATTCCCGGCGGGGTAAAGTCACCTGACCCGCAGAGCGCGAAGATAAACCTACTGCGCCCGTTTCCATGGCGACACCATCGCGACGGTCCGACTCGAGTAGAGCGAAGCACACTTCTAGGGAACACCTTCAGAGATCTCTAGGACTAAAAAATCACTCTAATCCCGCTCCAGAAAGGTAAGATTTTTTAAAACTGATGACGATTCAAACTCGTAAATCGAAAGTGGTACATTAACGAACATTACGATAGACCTTGCATGCCATTACTGGCAAGAACGGGATGGAGTAAATTTTATACCAAAATGCACGTCACGTCACTTAAGTTTTTACAGAACCGAGGGTTAAAGATACATGCACGCACAGAGATATAAAAATTTCAAATGTACGGGAGAAGTCATTAGCATCACATCTGCTGACGTTTCTTTGGTCTCCAAGATTAAAAACAGGGAATATTACACCAACTTGTGGTTACACCTCGCGGGTTTTAGAATCTAAAACATGATGCTCAGAGCGCTGAGTTATACACTTCCTACCTGGATTTGTTTGCAATGTTCATGACAATTAATTAACATTTCAGCAAAACAATAAACACCATTTCCTCTGGCGTTATAGGAAGAGGTTAGTTGAAACGAAAGACTACGTAAGGGATTGATTGTGACAGTGAACTTGGACATACGCATTGTTCAGAATATAATAATTTATGACAGTGTAGCGCCACATAAATTCTAAAAGTTTGGAAAATTACAAAGAAAACTAATTAATGCCCGATTCTTATCATTGTTGTATTCTTCCAGTTAAGATAGGCCCAAACTGAAATAATATAAAGCCACCCAGATTCTGGCACGTGCACGACCAATTTCAACGATAGTACTTATTTCTTCATCTTAATATGCGTTCTGACCTTCATTATTCGATTCATAAACCTAAACTCCTTCTTCCCTTCCCCGCTTGCCGGTTACTCTTCCCCCCATCACCCCACTTAGCCATTAGCTCATCCAATCACCAACTTTACCTCCCCTTAGATTCATCAACATTTTCTTTTCCTCAACAACCATTAAATGGGTAAATGCGTTTCACCTATAACAAGCGTGTAAGACGCGCAGTTTAGCATGTAGACGAAAGAACTTAATGCGGCGCATTAGCGAAATAGGCGAGCAATTAATAAAGTCTAATTGTCAGATATCACCGTCTACGATCGTTTGCAAAAAAAATAACAATATGAACCTATCCGTACGGTAAAACACTAATGTTTAGCAATTCAACAATAGATTCCCTCAGATAGGCCATCCTAAATGCCGAACGATTGAGTATAATTCGTTATAAAACCGTCTGAAATGGGACCCATATCTCCGATTTATGCCGCTATCAAAATCACACACAAAGAAGAAGCGACCCGGTAACTAATTCATTGAAAGATTCGCAGAGAATTCGAGGAATCAAGGTTCGAATCCCACTTTTGACAGCCGCTTCCGCAACTTTCCCCGGCGGCTATTCTCATTACAGCTGCTAATACAGGAATTGGCGCGGGAGTAATTGAGGTGGTTTCCATTCTCTCCCGCAGTGGATGTTATAACGCGACAATCACATTCATGGCCAGATGCAAGGGTTTTATGTCCACAAAATAGCATCAAAGACCGTGAGGAGATGATTATTCTACGGCTCCTATGGTCGCTAACCCTTCGATCCATCTGCCGCAGCCGAGAGACAATTATCGCCATTTCCGCCAGAGCACCTGAAGGGGTCACTGTAACGAGCAAGCCCTCGCAAACGTCAAGGTTGCAGCCCTTGGCAATGGACAAGGTTTGTCAAACTTTCTCATCCTATATGCCCCACCAGCGTACTTTTCAAAACACTAAATAAATGATTAGTTTGGAGGCAGCATAAGAAACTACTGAACCAACGCTAAACGCATATTTAGAACTACATAGGCAAATTTATGGTTCGTAATAGCGTGTGTATAGTTCCTAATACGGACCATAATCACTTCTATATCACTCTATCTGGAAATCTCGCTATTTATCATATATATTATTTTTACTGTATAGATACCTTTTTCTCAACTTATACGCAACCAAACTCTACAAATGAGGTACCAAAATGCACAGAATTTATCAGAGAACATACGACGGCATATCTTACTTCCTAAATATTGCTATTGTTTCCTAAAATTGGTTTTTAAAAATGGCCCTTGATATTTCTCTTAGGGGATGAGGCGATCCGCCATCTTGACGTCACGCACTTGCTCCATGGTGCAGAGCAAACCTTTATTTCAGGATATTTAATTGATGCCAATTTAGTTTCAGATACATATTATTATATTTTTTGCAATATAACGCGTTTTCAACATTATAACGTATCAATTGAAATATTAGAATCCATATAAGCAATAAGAAATACATTGTGCGCGATATATATCGATATATTTCGATTGTTATCGATAGTATAAAATAAGTTCAATGTGTTTTGCACCCGTTGAATTTCAACGGGTACGTTCCACTAGTAAAATATTAAAACTAGAATAGGTACACAAGAGCAATTATAGAAGTTGATAACGGAAAGGATATAACCGAAAGAAATGTCGAACAGTTTATTATTCAGAATTCACCCCGTGACAGATGTGACAGTAAAAATCGATTTAAATTGCCGGAACAAAAAAATGTTTGGCAGGGTTTCACCGCAAATGATGAAGCTAAATAAAAAAACACACGGACTGAAACAGTGGAAACAGGGAAAGATGTCATAACTAATGCACGAGGATCGATTATCGAGAACTTACCATAAGGCCGTGAGTACAAATGTAATTTTTATGGTAGCATCGGATCGATGGCGCAAATAAATAATGGCGGTAATAGGGAGCAAATGAAATGTTTCGCTACCTCTCGGCTTACCTAGTCAAATGTCGTATTGGCTGCTTTTAAGGCCGCTTTACGCGGTAAATCTTTTGGAACAAACGAATTCATAAACTCTTTCATTAGGAAACACATCAGGGAAATAACTAGTGTAGCTAACCGTAGATTAGGATTCGTAAAAAGGGTTCTAGGCAAATGCGATGAGAGAGTACGAGAAAGAAGCTATTTTACACTTGTCAGGCCTCATTTAGAATATGCCGCTAGTATATGGGATCCGTACGAGGAAGGTATGATAAAAGAATTAGAGCGCGTGCAAAGGAGATCTGCTAGGTTTGTTTAAGGCCGTTATGATAATTGTATTAGTGTTACGAGGTTAATAGAAGAACTAGGATGGGAATTACTATCAAAACGCAGGTTAAAATTTAGGTTAAACCTTTTAAGTAAATTCGAAACAGAGTTGTTCACAGATGACGTTAGATATATATTGAGATCCCCTGCGTATTATGCTAGGTTTGATCATATTAACAAGATTAGAGAGATAGATTTAAAATGTCATTTTTCCCTCGTACTATAAGAGAGAACAATAGGCAGCGTAGCTAAGGGATAGGTAGGTGAAATATAGTTAGAGTAGTCTGTAGTGTATGATGCATGTAATAACAACCAATAATCCCTTCCTTATTATGTAGATAGTAACCATCTAGCTGCATGTGACTATATTTTCTAGCATGTCTCCATTAAATATCCTAGTTGCATGTCAACAGTGCATGTTTGGTGATCTTCACCCCCTGCCACACACCCTCGTGGTGGCTCGCAGGGTATCACGTAGATGTAGATGTAATAACATTTTTAGGAGCAAATAGATTAACTTTATTAAAAGTGGTATTTATTCACTGATATGAAACTGACCTCATGGACAAATTGATAATACACAAAGCCTGTTACACAAATATCGATCAAACAAATACTATGAAGAACTTCCGAAGAAAACGGGAACTCAAACAGGTAATTACTAAAAGTTGATGGAGTTTCAATGCATAAGGGTTTCCTGGTGAATAGCTATTAATAACTAACCTCATTAAACTAATAAAGGTCGGCCAAAATCAATACCTATTCCGTCATTCCACAAACGTGATTACATTACATTTGACAATTAATTTCTGGATTTCACCATCTATTTACGTCATTTAAACAATCGAAATCTCATTGCAAAACTAATTTCTGGGAAAATGCTATCAAAAGGTTTCCCAGTATTTCACTGAAAGTGGACTGATGAAATACAATCCGCACACAATCAAATGATGTTATTGGAACGGAAGTTCCGTATTCCAGATGCATGACGACAGCTCAAGTTTATACAGATTTGCCATGAAAAAAAAAGCACAATGGTACCAAAGTTAGCACAGAATGATTCGGGTCGCGTGAGAGATATATATCTCAGTTCATAACTGTATGATAATCAAAACAGTTTTAAGCAAGAAAAGGATTAAGAGTGGTTACAACCAGAAACCAAATTAAATGAAATTGCACCTAATGCAGGAACGACCAGAATGGATGCGAAATTAATTGGCCGAGAGGTAACTAGAACGCGAATCCGATCGTTCATGACGCACGACCAATCCTATCGGACTTCTCTGGAAATGGTGTCAAAGTTGATACAAATTAATCCGAGAAGCCCTGTCTACATCTGCATTAGCATTCGATGAGACACGGACAGTTCAACAAAAACTAAGGAGGTATTAAGTTCAGAAACAAAACCGCGCCAAACATTGGGTGGTAATTTTCAGCCGTATAACCCACGGAAGCATGGGGTTTTGATTCCTACAGAGTGAGATGCCCTGAAAAAGTCCTTTAAGGCCCACTCCGGCAAGGTAATGAGTACATTTCGATGCAAATCGTACAGCAGTGTGCGTATTCATGAAGATGATTGCAAGACAGAAGGTATATACTCGGAAGATATTTACTCGGAAAATATGATGAGAAAGTGAAAGAACGTTGTTATTTTTCAATCGTTAGGCCTCATCTGGAATATGCTGTTAGTGTATGGGATCCATACGAAACGGGGTTGATATCAGAGTTAGATCGCGTCCAGCGAAGAGGAGCTAGGTTTGTGAAACGATGCTACGATAAGTTGGCTAGTGTGTCTGGACTGTTAGAAGAATTAGGATGGGAATCGCTATCACAGCGTAGATTAAATTATAGGCTTAACCTCCTAAATAAATTTCAGGAAAATCATTTTACTGACGACGTAAAAAATATACTATTAACCCCCACGTACTACGGCAGATTAGATCGCGCCAATCAAATTAGAGAGCTAGACTGTAGAACCGATAGGTATAAAATGTCATTTTTTCCGCGTACCATTCGGGACCATAACAGCTGTGATCGTCGTCATGAATAGTTCGAGTATTGACAATAGGCAGGCAGTTAATCTTTTTCATTATATTCTCCTCTTCCTTATTTATGCATGATGTAAATATTAATGTTCTTATTTATGCATGATATTTTGAATCTGTAGTAGTAGTCTTTGTATCCTTTGCATGTTAGAACGATTGGAGATAGAATGTTTCTTGGGTATTAGATTTGTAATTGGCGCTTTGCATGTGTGGTACGCGGGTTTTAATGTAATGTCGGTGTTCTACCATATCATTCATGCATGCCTGGTGCGAAAGCACCCCCTGCCACACACCCTTTGGGTGGCTTGCAGGGTATGACGTAGATGTAGATATATAAAGATGCCACAGTCCGGAAAAGATTTGAATTAACGCATGTTCAAAATGAACGGATGAAAAGGCCCTTTTCCATAAGTTCCTCGAGACCAATTCAACAATTTGGCAAGAAAAGACTATCAAACCACAGGTTGAAATACTAGCCAAATACATTTGGAATTCCGATGCCCATCTTTCCTCCGAGCTCGTAAAAAATATTTTACCAGCCCCAACACAATACCATCGATAAATATCTATCACAAAGATAAAATCAGGGAAATCGCCGAACCGGCGAGATAAGGGCAATCTCTTACGAGACCAATACGGCGATCTTTAACACACCATGAAATTAGTGCGTCTGCAAAGGAGATCCGCCAGGTTTGTTAAAGGCCGTTATGATAATTGTACAAGTGTTACGAGTTTAATAGAAGAACTAGGATGGGAATTACTATCAGAACGCAGGTTAAAATTTAGGTTAAACCTTTTAAGTAAATTCGAAACCGTTTTGTTCACAGATGACGTTAGATATATATTAAGAACCCCTGCGTATTATGCTAGGTTTGATCATATTAACAAGATTAGAGAGATAGATTGTCGTACCGATAGATTTAAAATGTCATTTTTCCCGCGTACTATAAGAGAACAATATGCAGCGTAGGAAAGGGTGTGAAATATATTTAGAGTAGTCTGTAGTGCATGATGCATGTAATAACAACCAATAATCCCTTTCTTATTATGTAGATACTAACCATGTGACCCTATTATGTAGCATGCCTTCATAAAATATCCTAGATGAATGTCAATATTGCATGTTTGGTGATCTTCACCCCCTGCCACACACCCTCGTGGTGGCTCGCAGGGTATTACGTAGATATAGATGTAGAAGTAAGTAGTGAGCCCGTTATGCATCATGAATCCCTTCCGCTAAAACAAGAGAGGAAAGGAGGAAAAATTAGCAGTCCCTCTCAGAGAATCCAGCTAATGCAGCGAGACTAATCTTCATGATCCGCCCCATAGCCCTCACAAACGAACGAACACCCGGTGACTAATTCCCTTTAGGATGCACTCTAGCACTTTGCACCCTTGACACCAAGAGTCGAGCGTGAGTGAGTGATCGATATCATTTGGTGCACCATTCCTGGAAATTTCCAGTGTGTCACGGTGCGGGGGATGGAAGAAATGGTCTATTTCCCCACCACCACGAAGGCAGAGCCGTCCGTGGAACACACACATACCCCTCTCCACCTCCTAGATGCGAGACCCGTAAGTAAAGAACGGGGAGGAGGAGGAGGAGGCGGATGCTGAAGCGATGACTAAAGCCATTGCGAAAGCGTTATGGCGGCCGCCTTGCTCTCCAACCAGCTCCACTCACCACTCTCTGCCCTTATTACTAACCTTTCCCGTGAAATATGCACCGAGTTAATGTCACGAGCGAACTTCTTTTCCAAGAGCAAGAGAGAGAGAGAAACTCTCGGGGCACGGCCCCGCGCCTCTCGGCATGGGCGCCGCAATATCTCACAATGATGCCACCCATGATGCAAAGGACGAGTGAAATATATAGGGCACACATCCCTCCCAACTACGGCTGTAATGTCCCAAACAAATCAAGTTAATAGGTAGCATTCGTCGAACGCAATTTATTTTAAAAAATACTCGACCCGCAGCAGTCCTCGCAGATGGGAGGTAATACGTACTGCCGTGAAACCACATTGCGGCGCCATCAACTGACGAAGGTATTTTCAAGAAATTCAACCAGCGATAACACGCCACGCCCAGAATCGAACGTGAGGCAAATCTTGATGAACCGAATGCTTTAAGACATAAGGTCCGTCTACACGGAACACACCTACATCTACGGAATACCGTGCAAGCCACCACTAAGATGTGTGGCACGGGGTGATTCCACACCAGGCATGCAGCACTCATCCCAGTTCAAACCAGAACTGCGCACGTTCCCCCGAATGCCATGCGCAGGCCAAAAGCAGTCAGAGAGGCTGAAAAAGCAGTCAGAAAGGTCGAGGCCAAAAGCAGACCAGAAACCAGGAGAATGATACGAAGATGAACATGCTACCATGCACTACACAACTCAAGATACAACTACTAGTTATAATTTAATAATGTGACATATAAATAGCACTACATGGTACTAAAACATGCAAGAGTATATAATGCCGCAGACAGCATGCGAGGTTAGTATACAAAAATTCATGTTTAGATACTTAGCCCTACTGAAAAAACCTATTCAACCTACGCAGTATCGTATAACTGATCTATCCTATCTTTTATGGTTCCTAATAGTACGTGGAAAAAATTACATTTTAAATCTATCTGTTCAGCAGTCTATTTCCTTAATCTTATTCCTGTGATCGTTCCTACCATAATAGTTCGGCTCTATCAAAATATTTTCAACGTCCGGCAAAAAATAGTCTACATCAAACTTTCGTAAAAGATTTAACCTACATTTTCCCCTTCGATCGGATAGAGGTTCCCACCCTAATTCCCTCAATAATTTTGTAACACTACTATGTTTATCATAACAATTTTTAACAAATCTAGCTGCCCTCCGCTGTATTCGATCTATAGCTGAACCAGTCATAGTCTCATATACTAGCGGCGTACTCCAAGTGGGGTCTCACGGGAGAAAAATAATATGGCTCCTTTACCTTCTCGTCACACTTTCCTAGTATTCTTTAAAAAAAATCCTTATTTACTACCTGCCTGTCCACAAATTTCTCGTATATGCTTCCCCCACGACAAGTCCTGAGTAAGGGTCACTCCTAAGTACTAAACTGACTCTACATTTATTAGTTCGGCTTGATAAATTGTGTACGTCTCCTTTGTTAAGCTACTCTTCTCCAAAAATTCATAACAACGCACCTGTTAAAATTTAATTCTAGCTGCCAAGTGTCGCACCATTCATTCATATCACATGAAACTATCTTAGGAACAAAATTCAAAGCCCGTTGTACACGGGGCAAGAAATTGCTCGGTATTTTTTCTCAGTCTGGTGTGCAAAAACAATTGAATTATAGCAGATGCTACTTAGCAATCTCGCGTCCCTGCATCCGTGCAAGGGTTCTCGCAACTCACATCTTTACACGACGCAATTCTAAATGCACTCTTACATACAACAGAATGCGGTAGTACGAGCCCCGAGGAAAACGGGATTAACATAAGCCAAGACTGAAGTCCGGTTCTTTAAAACGATCAATGAAAATGGCAAGAAAGATTCTCTAAGTTTAGACAGCTTTGCCTTCGTGTATTTTTACTTTTCTCAACCATGGATTCTTTACAGAGTAAATTCATCACGTGATGATGTTACTCTGAGTAGCCATCTGATAATCCAACTCCGCAACTAAACCATGGTCGTGAAAAATAAAAGTACACGAGGAAAAAGCTAGCATGTCGAAACTCCGTCCAACTTCCTTAGTACGAAGGACTTACCCAAAGTTCGACCGAAACTATTTCTGATAAAAAAGGCTTCTCTATTATTTCGATTACATTTTCTCCCACACGGTTGTCCTCATGACACCACAAGGTTATGAAGTATCGCACTTCTATTGGCCAATGGGAACTTTACTCAGGAGACGATAAGGAAGCCATGCATTTGTTGGGGGAGGGAAGGCGATCACTGACCGAGGTTCAGAGAGGACAGAAAACGTGGATGGAGTACGTACCGAGTAGTGAGGGCGAGTTAGGAGTTAGCAAGTAGGAGACACCAGGGGAGGCTGAGCGTACGCGAATTTCTAGAGACTTAATGGCGATCACCAAAAGCGTAGGAAACTGAAAATTTGACACAAAAAAAACGGATTGGAAAAATCCAAACCCTAAAAATCCCGCGGTACGACACCCAATAATGACCGCCCAAAATCCAACAACGGTCCCAAATTTTTATTTTCTATTCACTTTCAAGCTTGAGTGTGGTTGCTCACAAATTACCTCAATGAGGACCAGACTCGTCACAAATAACATGTTTTCCCTATCGCATTTCTCTTTCTTAACAACAACCGGCCCCGGTAGCGATGGGGTACAGCCCTCGCCTGCCAATCCGAAGGTGCGGGTTCGAGTCCCGCCTGGGTGGATTTTTACACTACTCGGGAAATGTGTTTGTATTAGTGTATTGTTAAAATAAAATAAATACCCGATCTAAAAGCCCAACAGTGCTGTTTTCGGGGAAGTGAAAACAAATAAACTAAGCTCAGAGATTCTGATAGCTCAACACTAGAAACTACACCGCGATTGGTAAATTTAGTAAATTCCTAAAACTAAATTCCGGAAGATGAAGCATTTCATAGGATATGTTGAGGAGGTTCTAGACGAAATAAGAAGAGGAAGACGATATGAGGAATCCAAGAGTGATCTAATGTCGGATCACCTATAGGGGGATGGCAGAAAGATGAGCCAGAAATATGGACGTAAGAACAAGTAAGGTCCAAAAAAACCTACTAATCAGCAGGTAGAATACTCAACTGAAAAGTTAAGGTATTTAGAGCGAGATTGTTCCATAGTCATTACAGAGACCATATTCGAATTATACGTTTTAATATCAGCGGATGTAGAACACATGAACTAAATATTGCATTATTAATAGTACTATAATATACTTGTGTATGACTAAAATCCTAAGTAATCAAATGAAAATATATAAATAAGTTTTTAACTTAATTCATTTTTTTCGCGCGGTACGCTTTAAACTTCAAAACGGAAGGTTTTTTGTGATCCCGAAGAATTGACTGCGGTGACAATCGGATTATTCTGAAAAATAGATAAGAAAACATTAAAAACTACACACTGTTGATAACTTGGCGAGATCTAGGTGTTATAAATTCCAAATTCTTTTTAAATTATGTCTCACAGGAGTGTATCCACGTACCATTTTCCATATAAAAGGGCTAGTATTTTTTACAAATATCTCGGAAAGTAGTGTGGTAAGTGGTTGAATTTTTGGTGTCATTGGAAGGGTGAGATATTTTTCTTTCAATTGGACGCGTGTCATAGATTTCTCCGTGAAATGAAATTTCGCTCAAGCTACCTTAAGCTCTCAAGAGGCGTTTAACCGCGCACGCTACGCGACACAAACACACAAGCACTACCGTCATAAGTCACGCCCTCAGGTAAGTTCAATGACGAACCGGACTACATCAAGAAACCAGCGAAGGCCGCCATTAATCAACATAAAATTTTTATCGAAGAAAATCCACTCTTGAGATAACAAAACGCCCGCACACGGCCGCGAGAGGAAACTGGATGTTAACCGAAGGCTTGAACACTTAAAACGCCCGTCAGCCAGAGAAGATCTTCGCCAAGAGAGAGGGAAACTCTTCCTCAGCCAAAGCTGAGGTTTCGAACCTTGAAAGATTTTCTCCAGGAGTAAAAGAAGATGAAATAAAAAAAGGAAGACTTTAACGAAAACCCCGGCTCGAAACGACGTGCCAAGGCATTTGCCTCGAGGCTAATATTCCTGCTACCCCCAAGAAGAACCCGAGAGCGATTATAAAAGCCTTCGGTTTAACGGGTCTCCCCCCCCCCTCTCCTCTCGCTGCGTCGCCTTCCATCAGTCTTCTTCGGAGCGGAGGGGAAAAGACGCGGGAAACGGAGGGAGGGAGAGGTGAGGAAAAAAGCGGGAGGGTAGGGGCGAAGAGGAGGCTCACGGGAAGGAAAGTGGGCGCCGATTTCCTGCCCGCCCGCCCGTCGTCGGGCATACCTGAGAGGTGACTGGCGACCTGAGTGAATCGACGGAGGCCCCCAGCTGCCTAACCGATAAATCGCCGGAAGACTTCGTCGCACCACGAAACGAGTGGGAGGAGAGGAAACGTGAACAACGAAAGAATGCATAGAGACGGAGGCGGGGGAGGGAGAAAAAACAAGAGAAGAGCGATAAATGGGGAACAATCATGGAACGATCCGTCGCATTCATTGTCCGAAAAGAGAGACGCATTCAGCTCGCGCTCATCCCGACAATCAAAAATGGCCGAGTGCATGCAAATCTCGATGCACGGAGAAGTGGTAAAGATGCAAATGGGGGGAGGGGGGGGGGGGGGGCGAGATATAAATCAACAGTTGGGATTCTTTTCCGATGCAAGCAGCGTCTCCGCGCTATCTCCGGCTAAAGGTTGGAGACGCGAAGGCTTCCAACACTGGGGGCCATAACTCCACTTCTCGGAATAAGGCCCCCACATGCACCATACAAGACCGTTACCGACGCTTCAAGACGACGAAAGATTGCGAGGAAGGTCGAAATTTATATTCCCCGTCGTGTTATTTTAGCCGCTAATGCACCAGCCAATTTATGGCCGGCACAGGAAATATTTCTAAAAATTTCGTCCCACAGTTTCCTCAGCCAATCAAAGACGTGGTCACATTATTCTCAGCATGCTTTTATGGTTTACACACATAAGTGGTCATAAATCGCGAGGAGGACACGTAGGAGGTGGATAAACAATCTGCAAATGAGATTGCTACAGGGCGTGAAGGTATTGTGATGGTATAATGAGGCGACTTCATACGAAAATCCGGTGGTGCACAATGGCTCCGTGATGCAGATGATGCATTGGGAACTAATGAACTGATCTTCATGATGATAGAATGCTGTATGTAAATTTAAAACAGACCTATTTTCAGACGACGTTCTCAACATCCCACGAACTCCACATATAGTAAGGGAGATCAGATCATGAGAATAACATAAGGGAAGTAGATTGTGGAACAGAAAGGTTTAAAAATCTTTTTTCCCGCGAGCGATAAGAGAGCATAATGTCTGCGTTAAGACTTTGAAGTAGGTTAGTTTACAGGTAGTGTAGATGCTTAATTCATATGCACCCTAATGCATGTTTCTAAATCTGCCGAGTACCGCGAAAAACATGTTTCGCATGTTCCCTGAATGACTCATGTATCACGATTTCAGTCACATTATAGATTATTATAGTAGTTTCTGTAGCATTTGTAGTATATCGATAGTTTGATGCTTGTAGGTGAAAGTCCATTTCTTCAATAGTTCATGTAGGTGTTAGGTCACCCCCAGCCAAACACCCGTGCGGTGGCTTGCAGGGTAATAAGTAGATGTAGATACTGAAGCGAAGTTAGCGCCTATCTCAATTCTCACGCGGTGAGCACTTCCCAGGAAACGAAACGTTATGAAGTCGACGAAGAACAAGTGTCATCACGGACCGAAATATCTCGAATACATCAAAACTACAAAGGGGATTTTTACCATACTTTCGAATAATACACTGCAATAGACAGGCAGGAAAAATATTCGTAAATTAATAGTATCAGGATGAGGAAAAAATAACGAGAATTTGGTTATTGATACATCTATAACTGGAGTCCTGGTAGACGAGAAGAGGGAAAACTACATAGCTAAGAAAGTGAAATCGATTTAAATTACAAAACTAACATGATTAATAGGCTCCCTGACCACTAATGAGTATTCTACAATCTGATTGTCAGGTTTATGTAACTATGTACAAACCTAGCATGCTAAATTCGATATATAACGATTGACGATAGAAAGTTTCTTGGTTATTAGATTTTTAATTGGCGCTTTGCATGTGTGGTACGCGGGTTTCAATGTAATTTCGGTGTTCTACCGTATCATTCATGCTTGCCTGGTGTGGAAGCACCCCCTGCCACACACCCTTAGGGTGGTTTGCAGGGTATGACGTAGATGTAGATGTATATCGTTCCGTTGGCCCTCCTGTAGGTGATCCGCCATTAGATACATCGGAAAATTTTCATATCGTCCCCCTCTTCTCACTTCCTCCAGAATCCAGACGACACTAAGTAAATTACGAGGACACAATAAGCAAGCAGCATAGGGACAGCAAGTTAAACTGAGAGTTCCAGACAAAATATAGACGGGATTGCCAGGAGTAAATAACGTATACAGTAGTTATTTTCCACTCCAACGAATGAAAGTTTACGGGAAGCGGACTCAATGTAGAGAGTACCAATAGATTCGAAAACAATTTCTCCGTCGCAAAATCCGTTTGCACAAAAGACACTTCGCAACAAACAAACAAACAACCACTGATATACCCTCGCCAAGTCCATGTACTATTTTGATAGCTGACACAGGGGTGTATGGCAGGGAGTACAAGTTCTATCGCTATTAAAAATAAGGAAGGACTAAAAATAAGGAATTGGATGAAGAGAATAAAAGAAAGGGATGTGTTTAAGTCTCGCTCTGTTTTAGCCATCGATGATACAGGGGGAATTTTAAGCCTATTTCTAAGGCTATGTCTGGCTAAATCTGTTTCCACCTCGTGAATTAATATAGGGCTGGGTGCAAATAATACTCCGTGTCCATGTGAAGCTCAATCTGAACTCTCTCTGTAAATACACAAATTTTAGAAACGAATATCCAACAATTTTTAGTATTTAGACATTTATAAAACGTGTATTATTTCGCGTTTTGCCATGAACATGAGAAAACTAGAATATAAGTAAACGAATTATTATGGAATATATGCCATGTTCCATGAGGCTGCGTGTTAAAATAGTGCTAATTTAACAAAAGACCGAATCCGTGAATCGCACTTTTCCCCCCTTATACATACAAATCACTAATTAGATCAGCTGTGTTTAGTTTCACGTAAATCCGCACACGAACAGAAATCGCACCAACCACCTTACACCAGCACTTCAAGAAGCCCAAGGGGGGTTGGTAGGTTACATACACGGCAGATATAGATGCAGAATGTCGTCCGTAGAGGGCAAACCAGGCCATCCGGATGGGGGGGAGGAGCACAAGGGACTAGTAAAGGCAACGGGAGAGACGCGGCGCCGTAAGCCGCGGATGGCGAGGACGGCTAAGCAAAACGTCGCAAAAAACACCCGAAAGCGAAAAATATCAGAGGAAACGCCGCCACGCGGGGGGACGACCGTAAAAACATCTTTCTAAATCATGCAACGAAGGGTCCCCGAGGATGAACCAACGGAAATTTCCGATTCCATTTTTGATCGCCCGCTACACACAGAGAAACGAAAACGCTCAAAAGAATATACGTGCCCACTCTCGAGACGCCCATAAGCGAATAAAAAGCCATCCTCTTCCCCCCCTCTCCCTCCCCACCCACAGGGAACACGCCCGCATATGCATCCCAGAATCCTTCACGACTTTCTCGACATATCCCCGAAACGAAATGGCGCACTCAAAAATTTTTGAAAAATACATACCGACGGAACACTGAAGGTTTTCGAGCCGCCATGCATCGACATAAAAGGGAACATTTCTCGAAGGCCGCACAATACGTGCGAGCAGCGAAGATCGGAAAGATATCTAGAAAAGCGGCAAGATGATCGCATTTTATTATTGTCACAAATGGGGTAGTCAACTCCTTAAGGGAAAATTCTACGACAAGGCCGTACAGCGAGTATGAAATTCTGATAGAATACAATAAAAGTGCGATAACTTACGATAAATGTAGAGAGAAACCTGAATTCAGCGACCACGGTTCCGCAGGAAAATTTCCAGGAGTACATATTATGCAAATGAACGAGCGGCTGATTAGAATGAAATTGAAAAAATTCTGGAAGTCACACTTTGTAAAAACCTATAGAGATGGCGTGTATTTTCTAGTTATTTAGCTGCCGCTGGGAAATTTCAATGCATATTAATTTGATGTACACATGCAGAGAAAACTGAATTAAGAAACCACCGACGGTTCCGCAGAAAAATGAGACCGGAAGTCGCTGGATAGGAATGGTCGTTAGGAGGGTAACAGTGACACCAGCACTACCATTAGCTCCAGAAGAAGACAATCCGCGAGACCAAGTAAAATACATGATTCTAATTAGGTACCATTGACATTTTGCCTGCCTCGGTGGCGGCAGGGTAAAGTCCTCGCCTGCCAAACCGAAGGTCGCGGGTTCGAGTCCCGCCTGGGTAGGATATTTACACCTCCCTGGGCATGGTCGTGTATGTGTGTGTGCGCGCGTCCATACATTAAATACCTAGTAATTGGCTTCAGCTGTTAGGTACAAAATATTATTATTACTTTTTCTCCTTATCATTCCTCAGTCGTGCTGGGTTATTCCAGGGGTTTTTCTAGGGGTATTCTCTGACGACGTAAAAAGCATACTATTAACCCCCACGTACTACGGCAGATTAGATCGCGCCAATAAAATTAGAGAGCTAGACTGTAGAACCGATAGGTACAAAATGTCATTTTTTCCGCGTACCAATCGGGACCATAACAGCTGTGATCGTCGTCATGAATAGTTCGAATTGTGACAATAGGCAGACAGTAAATCTTTCTCTTCATATTCTCTACGCTCTTATTTATGCATGATGTAAATATTGATGTTCTTATTTATGCATGATATTTTGAATCTGTAGTAGTAGTCTTTGTATCCCTTGCATGTTGGAACGATTGACGATAGAATGTTTCTTGGGTATTAGATTTTTTATTGGCGCTTTGCATGCGTGGTACGCGGGTTTCAATGTAATTTCGGTGTTCTACCGCATCATTCATGAATGCCTGGTGTGGAAGCACCCCCTGCCACACACCCTCTGGGTGGCTTGCAGGGTATGACGTAGATGTAGGGTACGGGTAATATACCAAGTACTCCCAGAAATACATTATTCAGTTGTTTTACTAAAATTTAAGAATTTTCTGACTATATGGCATGTTGCTATAATGACAGCCTTCTGGATTTAGATGTATATATTGTAATGTATATTTAGTTTTTCCAGACTTTTTCTCAGTTGTTTCGGTATTATTCCGGTGGCTGAAACTACTATGGGTACTATCACGACCATGTTCATTTCCCATAATATTAAAACCTCAGCTGCTAAATCCTGGTACATACTTCATATCTCCCGTATGGTCCTTTCCATATTTTCTGTCAGAGGAATTGCTACAACTATGAAGTTCACAGATTTATTTAATTTGTCAACTCGTTATTTTTACAGATTTATTATTATCAATATCCTCAGAAATTGAGCAGCACAAATAACTAGCAGCTGTCGTTCGATATCGGGAAAACTGAAACAATAACCACAATATGTAAATAGCTGAAATCGCGGAATGTCGAGCGATTGCGAGGTTCGAGAGGCGGCAAGAGAACTTGCTTCTCACCCTAAGGGTCCCGGTTCGATTACGTGAAGTTGAGATTCTACCGCTACATGGGTGGCCACAGCAAAGCTTAGTATTTCACATCATCTTCCATTTTCCGACATTATGTCTCCCAGTAAAACCGACCCCCCTAATCTTTGATCGCCCCCCTAGAGAAACCAACCAACGCAATGGGGAGATAATATTCACACATTCGTAAATGTCCAAATATTACATTGGATTTGATTTTGGGGAGGCGACCGACAGCTCCCTGTCCTGTCCCCAATAGGTAAGGTTAGAAGGGTGGATAGAAACCCGGCGTCGGCATTACCCTTGTCTTAACGAAAAGCGCCACGGGGACCAAGGTATAACGTCTCATCTGAAAGACGGAGTACTACACTTGAAGTTCCCTCCACAAAACACTCAAGTAGGGGTAGGGTTACCTCTAAAAAACATCCTTCTCTGCAGGGATTTGAACCCTTGCCGCCCGTATGGTTAACCAGTAGCTACCACACCAACCCGATCCCCTCCAAATATTACACGTGTGACAAACATATTATACATGTTTCAGTAAACTCAAAACGAGAGAACACCTAAATCCGTAAAGTGCTGCCCAAGGAATACGGGAGAATCGACAAGCCTAGTATATGCCTAAGCCTTAAGCTATGCATTATTATTAATTATGCTAAGTCTAGTATACAACGCCTAGTATATGAACACTGGGAGCACGTAGGGCACGATTTAGATAGTTTTTTCCTATCACATGAATAAAATTTTGCGAATACCAGCATACCCCAGGCGCTTAGATCATAAGCACAATACCCGGCAATAAATATCTACGAATGCACAACCTTCATCGATGATCAATGGGAAATTAATCAGGTGAATTTTGATAGTTTGAGGTGACACTTAATCCACAGATGACCCTTAACGAAAATGGACTGCATTCAAACATAATTCGACGGTTATATGAGAAGTAGCGTCGAGAAATAATAAATTGATCTGGGCAATTAATAAAATTAATGGTTGAAGGCGCAACTTTGTGGAAGGTTACCACAGACATGAGGAAAAAGAAAAATCTCTCAGTAAATTCCGATATTTATTGTTTATTACCGACCTAGGTTTCGATTGCCTTGCAATCATTTTCAAAGGTTTGAAAATGATAACAACTCCTGGAGATTAAGGCCTTTGATAACTCTGAAAATGATTGCAAGCCAATCGATACCTAAGTCAGTAATAAAAATTTCAAGTGTGGAATTTACTAAGATTTTTATTTTTCGTCATGTCTGACCAATTAATTATGTTCATTATTTAAAAGCAAGACACGCACGCTCGCGTCACTTTCGAATTTTTTTAATCCACACGAGTGAATTTTTGAGTGTTATCTGGTATCACACATGTTTTTAGTGCAGCGTTTGTCAAAATGGGCCATTCTCCCGATCTTAACTAAATAATTCCAACCAAAATCAGAATTTTAAATGAAACGAGTGTCATATCAATCAACATTGATATTAATAGCTTTAATTTGATGTGAAGTAGAAATAAATAGCCTCGGTGTTTTTAGGAATTAACGCTCTGAACTTGGGTTACATTATTTTGAAACTGACAGTAGGTATATTGCTGTAGATGAAATGAAAACTCGTCGCTGCACGCGCAATACGATCGAATTGACAGACCGCACAATGAAAACGGGGGGCGGGCCGGCAGATTAATATAAATGACGCTCACACAATTAAGAAAGGACGTAAGCAATTCGCGAGGCGAAGAGTTGTCTAGAGGGGATAGATAGATAGGTAGATAGATAGACAAGACGCCTCGCCTATCAAAACGGGGGAAGGTTTCCCTTAGAGAGAGAGAGGGATGGGGGTTGTTAGCTGACGTGACAGTGATGGCTGCGCGGTCAGAAATTAAGACACGGGATGAGGAAGCTGAAAACTAATTCACGCAACCCTTTGGATGCGGGACAAGTGACGGGAACAAAATTCCATCAGGCGAGAAAGAATCGAAGCCTACGTGCATGGAATGGAAAAGAGAGAGGAAACGGTGATTGGCTACTTGCCGAACTGGAGGCCCGAACCGTAGGAAAAGGGGAATCAAACTGCACGCGAGCATCGAATGCTGGGTATTTCCTCGCCTAGAAATGATTTTATTTTCTATTTACTGCACAAAATCAGCGTGAAAAATAAAATACATGAAATACCAATTCCGTTCTGGAGGAGAAACGAATAAATTCGACAAGGACGATCGTATCTCGAGGCGAGCACAAAATTGGACGAATATCGACGAATCCAAAAGTGATAGAGCACTGAATTCAACTGGGGCACTTCCTATCTTCGTCCCACGCGCCTGTATCGCTCCGTGTCAATCTACAACTTATTCCGGGAAGAAATCTGCATTTCCTGGAAGGCGGTTTTATTCTGCGGGCTTCGGGGCTGGCTGTTACCGACGACGAGGCCCGCACGTCGCACGACAGCGGGCGTATTCCAAGGGTCGGCGTCATTGAGGGAGCGAGGCAATTCTGCCGAAAAAGATTGATGCCGGAGATTCATTCCTCTAACGGGTCGCTCCGCTAAGAACCAGAGACGACTATGAACTGACGACACGATATTAGGCCCGCGTGAGTTCCTCGTGAAGGCAAGGAGAGCGCTCGCTTAATTGCCTTTCTCAAAGAGACGGGGCAGGGATGAAAAGAGGGTACAGGATGGAACTGCAAAACCCGCTAAGCTGAATCAAGAGCGGCGAGCAACCCCAAGTTCACGGGCACCATAGCGACAGCGAGTGTTTCTAAGTAAAAACATCACGTTCCAGCAAAATGAATTAAAAAATAAATAAGTTAGGAAGAAAATGTCAACTCTGATCACATATATACCAAACAAAACGGCTCATCATAAATCTAGAAAAGTAAACAGAAGCAATCAATTTTACTCGTAGACAATACTCAAGGAGATAAAAAGTTGTGGCGTATGTAGGCAACTACGCCTCGTTACTTAGGCAAAATATTTTTGGCTTAAACTTTCCTAAGTACACACCAAAAGATCGAAAAAAATGTCCTCCATGCCAAACCAAGCTTCAGTTATTCGTCATAACATTAAGCCAAAAGTCATTTATCGTTCGATAATGTACATATCTTATATGAAGGAAGCTCACATTAAGTTCACGCATAACAAGCCGACCCTTGTCCCGGCCATCCAAAATAATAAAAGGCAAGCTACATAAATACGCTCTAGAGCATTATCTCCATTGCATTAATTCAGGAACTGACTTTAGCGCCGTTCATTACTTTGATTTAGAGTTTTTGATCAGATAACCGAGGAATATTAAATGAATTTTCAATAGAAGCACTTTGAAAAAACATGCTTAAGTAGGAATCCGAATGTAAGGAGCGCGTCAATTTCTAAGAGACGATGTCGAATGACAAGTCACCGGAAGAGATAAACAGTAGTTACAGTTACTGGACAGAGATGCATAACAAGAACTTAGCCTTGAGCATTCAGTGAACCATAACAGCTAGATTAGCAAAGCAGTTAGAAACAAGCATAGTAGCTGCGACAACTGAGAATACAGCTTCGTCCGTTCAGGGTAAGACCAAAACGATTTTCTATCCATCTACCCCAAAATTCGCACTTAATTGTATATAATTGACATTTTTCGTAAATGAGAAGAGAAAATATGGACTTATTTAAACGGAAATATATTTCATGATCACCTTGATTCGACGTGTTACACCGAAAACAAGACGTTCTATCAAGTATCAACTACGGTCAACATTATAGTTTAATACGGGTTAACAACTTCATAAAACTCTGTTATTTAGATAAGTTATTCATAAGACATCGACGTAGGTGTTAATAAACGTAATTTTTCATTTGCCGTGCTGATCAAGGCATTTCAACATTGCATGAACAATCTGCAGCACAGCAAATACAGCTATGACAATCGTTACTCCATATTTACAAGGTGGAGTACAACAGAAAGCAAGTTCCGCACTTGTTCACGAGTCCCAAAGGAGAAGCTAAATAAGATTGCAGATAATAGTAAACGTGGTTACGACGCTGTTTAACATAAAAACAACAGTAAGTCCAGGTAGTACAAATGCAAATGCCACACATAAAATAATATGAAAATAACCCATTCCTACAGGAAAAAAATATTGACATATTCACTGTGAATGCCAACAAGGCCATCGCAAACTACAATGGCGGGGATGATGAAATTAACTAAAATTATTGGGCCTAAAGCCAGCCAACATCGTAATTCGCAGAGGAGCGCCGCTTGTAAGTCCAAGTCGAAATACTGCGATAAAAGCTTTAAGAAGTGATGCGCGAATAATAAGAGAAAAGGGAAACATAGCACGTTGTCTATAGGATGACAGTTTCATCAACTTCAAGTTGAAACCTAGAATTTTAATTACCAAGTTGGGATGGAAAATGCAAATGAAAGGATTTTTCACGCCAAGGTTGTGGCGACGCGAGCTCGGAATTGGCCAACGGGCCTCGCTCAGAGTTGAACGTTCTCCCTTTCAAATGCAAATGCATTCCTCTTCTCAGAAAGTCAACCACCCTCTCTCATCACGGAGTGTCGTGCGGTGAAGACTGACAAGATATCAAAGGATCAAAAACTAACCTATAGACGTGACGTAGAGATCACTATCCTCTTCCTCAGCGACGGACAGGCCTAATGACGCCAGGAGGATGATGCCGCATGCCAGCAGACGAATGCGAGCTGAGGTCAAAGTCATCTTCGAAGGTTACTCGCTCTATCAGCTTCACGCCAACAAGAGTAAACGGCCGTATCGGAATCCCAACAAACTTTGAAGACTCGAGCCTTCCGCTCGAATCGAAAAACCCGCCAAGAAGACGAAAGTTTTGAAAAACTCGTTTTTATCCAAAGATGAACGACACAGCACAACACACAATCACACGCACGATGTTTCTTGACGAATACAGCTTCAATAAGTACTTGCTTTACAAACTAAGCCGAGTCAAATACTTAAATCCACAACAAATAGATAAAATCCAAGCATTTAGCTATTAACTTTTCTTCCGAGTACACTCAAGGAAGGATAAACTGGTTGGACACTTTCACAAATCCCCGTCAAGAGTTAAGAACACAGCGAAACATTTTTCCTAAACTTTATCACATCGGTGCGCGCGAGAAGTAAACTCTTCGCCCTCGATCAGGAGAAAAAAAAACGACGAGGCTGAGATACGAAAGAAAACAGCTTGAAATCCTTGAAAGCACCGAGAGAATCCTAAAGCGACTCGACTAGATTCCAGTGCACACAACCGTCTTCATCGTCTCCGTGGCAACGGCCATGGGCGCGACGTCAACAGACACGATAGGCAGCACCAAGCTCACCACACCACGGCGGAAGAGGGACTGCAACTCCCGAACACCTATGCGGCCGCCACCCACTCTACCGGTGAAGGGGCGAACCAAACTCGACGCGCGAGACTCCCCTTCTCTCGAGCGAGGAGGCAGCGAGCGCTCTCACAAGAACCAACACACAAATACACACAGGGGGTCGCGCGCGCACACAACACACACTACTGAAGCTTTTCTGGTAGGGGGGGAGGGGTTTCCTCGTCGTTTTAAAAATTCACTGCCGGCTAAGGTGGACACTTGAATATTCCGTCTCAACTTAAAATGGGGCGCTTCCTCCGCTCATTAGGTTTTCCGACGCGCAATAACCACACACGAGACCCTGGCTCAAGTTTCCTTCGGCACGAGGGAAAAATTTTGGGAAAACTCGAGCAGTAGTCTCACAAGGACAAACAGACGTACCAACTCGACCGAGATCTCCGCACGGCCCGCCTCGGAGTGATTGACGGAGAGGTGTTTCGAGTCGGGGTAGTGATTGGAGGAAATGTTTATTCAAGATGAATCAGAGCGCTGGATGACGCACTCAACAGCCAATCCTCGACGCACGTATACCTGTATTCTCGGAAAGAGACGGGAGGGCTGGGTAGTGAAGAGGTTTCGTTTTATCCGCACAACATGCAGGCGCAGGTACGCGAGCGTGTGTGGCGTATTTCAGAGGAAGTTTCTCTTCTTCAGCACGCACGTAGTTTTCTTCGTACCGCTTCAAACCTCTATGGCGAATCCTTCCCTTGGATTTTGAGTATGGCGGGAGACGTCGTCGCGAAGACGAGAAAACCTGCAGTTGCAAGCGAAGGAAGGACTACGGAATCGTTTCCTTTCTTTTCTTCATCAACTGTCCAAAGTGCGGGACCTGCATAGAAATGTGCAGGCTGGAGGGAGGGAGACGGGTGAGGTAGCAGAATGCGAAACTTGGGTAGTCCCGCTCTGGCCGCAGCCTTCTCCTGCGCCAACCAAACAGCTTAACACAACTTCCCCTCCATTATTCGACCACTCACCTCTTCCCCTTCCTCAAACTTCTTCCCTTCCCCTACTCCTTCACGGCTAAGATCACTCGACTGTATCGCCCGCACAAGGGAGAGCTACCTGTTACCTCCACGAGTTAACATGAGAGTAACTGGGCCCTATTCTTTGCACAACTTTTGATATCACTCCCACGGATTTTCTTTCCAGAGCGAAAAAGGTGGATGAAAGGATGGGTGTATGAATGGGGCGGCGACACCATGCGGGCGCACTCACAAACGCTGCGAAAGCACTGAATCCACAACATAAGAAAAGAGAACATGCAACGAAGACCTGTTGTCGGCGTTCTCGAATCTCCTTATGGCAGCAGGGAGGGAAAACAGAATCAAAGCGTTGTTTTTTCTCCCTAATCTGAGAGATCCGGAGCGGCGGTTGGAGTGGCGGGACGATGGAAAAGGTAAGGGCGTCCTTATATAGAGCGCAAAACAAGGTCCGACTCTTGATTGACCGCTGACGGCTTCTACCGCCAACTCCGAAAGAGTGAGGTCTCGATGGCTCTTGAGCTCCACACCTTCAACGCACTTCGCTCCAGATCGTCGTTTATCTTCGATGGCGCACACGGCGGAGAAAAGTGGCACCGGAGTTGTTTTAACGTGGAACACTTCACAAGAGGATGTCGAAGTAAAACACGGGAACTTTTCCGGGGACGAAAGAAACAAATGAAGAAGGGAAGGGAAATGGATTGGACACGAGTCCTCGAAATTTTTTCCACACTTCCCTCTTCAAAGAGCCATTGTATCCAGCGAAAAGAATATAAAAAAAAACCGTGCAAGGATTATCAATGCTACTCCGGCCGATCTGGGAACGGTCGGTCTAACTCCGCCGACCACTTGTTGCCAACTGACTGGGGAACCGGCCGGTGTTCTGCCCGCCCCCCCACCCCCCCTCCCTCCCGGCCCCCCTCCCCTACATCTCTACCTCCCCTTCCTCCCAACGATGCCTCCCCCACCCTCCCATAACCCTCTTACTCCCACTCCACCACCACCTCCCTCCTACCCCTCCCGTCCCTCACACCGTTCGCCCCCCTCCTTCCCCTCCCCTCCACAGCCAACAAACCCCTCACACTCCACGCCCCCGCCCGTCCCGCCGAGTTCAGAGAACCCCCAGGTTTTTCCCCACCTCCCGTAACCACTCCTATCCCTCTTCCCTCCCCCCCCGTTCCTCAATTCCCCCTCTGTCCCTTTCCTCCCTCCCCTCTCACTCTCTTACAACTTCCCATACTTTCCCGCCAACCTCACCTTCCCCACCTATCTACCCTACCCATCCCCTCCCCCCTCGCTCCCTCTCTCATCCCCCCCGTCTTCAACAACTCCTCCCCCATGCTCACGAGTCCATCCCGTTCAACCACCTTTTTCCTCCTCTTTTTGCTTTTCAAAAATGTCCCCTCTAGCACCGCGCCGTTAGAGCCGAGGATGGCCAAACCGCGACGCATGGGACGACGGGGGAATGGAAATAAATGAATTTTATAATGTTCCCTTCCTCGAGACGCAAGTTTTTGTTAATAATTTGATACAGAGCGCAGCGTTAACGCGGTTCGGAAAGTTGTGCTTTTCAAGTCGTCTCCTCCTGCCTCGGGCCGGAAGCATGAAAATAAGCGTTGAAGTTGAGTGTATACTTAAGTTGAGAGGTATACTTAAGTGAAGTGTACCTTTTGCTCTGCGTCAAGGATAAAATTTAAAAGGTAAATTTATAAATATCAATATAATATTGAGTTCTCCCAAACATTTCAAGTAAAGCACAAAACTGAGCGAAACACAGTGGACGGTGTTTTGTCGATGTTGTTGAAACCAATTGGAAATAATTGCGACTGAATTGAGAGCTTCAGCTAAACTCAGAGGAGAGTCGGCGAGGCGGCCATGAAACAATGCTCACCTTACGTTGTGACTTAACAATCAAAGCCATCCATCATACCATCAATTGCATTATCTTCATAAGCATAATATGTCTTCTATGTACATGAGCACTCTCAGTTCTTACTTCCAATCTACTTTAGCTAGCTTATTATTATTAAGCCAATCTACCGGTAACTCTAAACATAATAATACGCGTTAAATGTTTAGGACTAAAAACCAGGAAACAGTATATGAAAACATCCGTGTGGAGCGTAGAACTCAATAGAAAGGAAGCGTGGACCATTGGAAAAGGTGACCAGAAAAGACCAGAAGCCTTCGAAACATCGTGCTGAAGGCTTCTGGTCTTTGAAGTTATAATAGACGGACAAAATTGGAAATGATGAAGTGTGCAGAAGAGTAGAGGACCATGCGGAACACCATGAAGAAAAGATGAACCAGATGGATTGGATACACCCTGAGACCCAATGGATTTGTGAAGAATATAATTTAAGGTAAAATTGAGAGAAAAGTCTCCAGAGGAAGACCCATATTCGGTATCGAAAGTAATATTGTCTTCTTGAAGTCCCCCGACCACACTCCCTCATATATGCTACGAATTATATCGGGTTAAAAGTTTCCCTCTTCCGCTCCTCCCCTTACCCTTAAGAAACTCTGCTGGTATGTTATCTATTCCCACCTCCTAAATCCTTTCCGTGTCTCGTAGTGTAGCTGTGGAGCGTAGCACTCTATGGAACGGAAAACCTGACCAGAACAGACTAGCAACCTTCGAAACCCGGTGCTGGAGGGGGATGCTGATGATAAAATGGACAGACAAAATAAGAAATGATGAAGATAACAGGACACTAGAAGAGGAGAAAACTCCATAGAGAAAAGAAGAACCAGATGGATTGAATACACCCTAAGACCCAATGGATTTGTGAAGAACATAATTGAAGGTAAAATAGAGAGAAAAGTCCCCAGAGGAAGACCCGGGAATAAGTTCATGGACCAGATAAAGTGGAAAGTACATAGGAATAGTTACTAGTAGGTAAGGGAATTAGCATTAGATAGGGAAGGGTGGAGGGCTGCAGTCAACCAAACTTTGAACAACCAATTAATACAATTAATGGACGGGATAAAGAAGAGTAGGACGTATGATGAGATGAAGAAATAAATATAATTGATAAATAGGGCCCAGCACATGTAAAACTTTGGGAGGATTTTCACTCACTTTCATTTATGACTAACCTAACCGGTAAATTATAGAGATAGTCATAATACTAGTAAATTGTGAATTTCTCACACTTTTTACGAAATAAGTCAGGCTTAATGCATGTTTACATGCTGAAGGCCAAATATTTCATGTATTTTGGCCCAACATACAAGCAGTTTTGTCTGAACAGAGTCATGTCGTTATGTTTAGGCTATGTTACCAATTTTCCCCGCAAGCTGACTTGGTACACTAGGCGTCTTCGTGACGGTTTTCATCCTCTTCTCATTTAGAAATACTGACTCGGATCCTTGAATATTTCTGAAATGTCCTCCTTCTCATGGAGCTGCTGTACTTGTGTGTAGTGGATGCCAAACTAACAAGGCGTGAAAAGACGGAAAGAAGAAATGTATTTAGATTTCCCTCTCCAAAGCTTAATTGATTTAACATTTTGATTTTTAAAGTAGCGTCGTCAAATATCCTAGCCTAGACCTTCAAGGAAAGGAAATATGCCTTGGCAGTGCGGAAATGAAGGGAGAAAAATTGAAATAAACAAAGGGCATATTCTAGTAAGGACAGTGTTAAAGTACCCAGGTAGTATTTTGTAGGAAAATGCCTCCAGCTCTTGAATGTCACATGCTGAATTGCTCCAGTCGAGTTCAAAATTTTCATGCGAAGGAAATAAGGGAGGAAAAAGTATGAGAAATAATTGGTGAAAATTCAGAATTGGAGCCTGAAGTTCCGTGGATCGGATACATGGTCGTCAGATAGCGAGAATGAGCAGTGACTGGTGGTTTACAAGATGTGGTATTGAAGAAGAGAGAGGCCAGGATTGGTAGCAATAAAGGCGAACGTGGATGTGGGAAATGGTGTCAGAGGAAAGAAAAATGGTTGTAGATAATCGGAGCGGGCAGTGTAACTGGATGGGAGTACTGTTGGACTTGAGTATGTGGAAGAGGTAAATATAGGGAAGAGTTTAACAAATCTTAAACATGACAATAGAAATTTTTAGGAGGAAAATGGGAGGCCAAAGACTTGCGAAAGAGAATAGCGCTAGCTAAGGATACGTATAGTGATATTAGGGAGCTGATGATGGGGACCTTGGGTAAGAATGTGAAAAAGAGAACGGCAGGGAAGGAGATGAAAGATGATCTTGGAGGAAGTGACATACGGGAGACCAGAAAAGATAAAATAAACTTACGCAAGTTGAGGATGAAAAACACCAAGGCATTTTAGACGGAATGTTGAAAGATAAAAGATATGAAGAGCTGAAAAAAATCTTTAGCAGATAGTTGTACGAGAAAAGCCGCCAGGGGAACCAGACGGCACGGAATAGATCAACAGACGAAGGTACGACTCGCTATCGCAGTTTAAGGATAGCTTTCATACCGAAAGCTTTACAAATGAATGTAATAAGAAGATTTTTTTGGTGATTGATTTTCCAGAAAGTATTTAACTATTATTATATTATAGTATTCCGCATTTAGTGATAAAAGGGATTTCTTACCCCTAATGACAGAAGAAATTTCTTACCCCTAATGACAGAACGCAGGTTAAAATTTAGGTTAAACCTTTTAAGTTAATTCGAAACCGATTTGTTCACAGATGACGTTAGATATATATTAAGAACCCCTGCGTATTATGCTAGGTTTGACCATATTAACAAAATTAGAGAGATAGATTGTCGTACCGATAGATTTAAAATGTCATTTTTCCCGCGTACCATAAGAGAGAACAATAGGCAACGTAGCAAAAGGGATAGGTAGGTGAAACATAGTTAGAATAGTCTGTAGTGCATGATGCATGTAATAACTACCAATAATCCCTTCCTTATTATGTAGATTTTAACCTGTACTATACCGTAGTAATTAATATTCTATTGTAATAACTACTGCAATTACTTGCAATAACTAATAATCTTCTGTAGTAACTAATAAACTATGACCCTATTTTCTAGCATGTCTACATTATATATCCTACTTACATGGCAATAGTGCATGTTTGGTGATCTTCACCCCCTACCACACACCCTCGTGGTGGCTCGCAGGGTATTACGTAGATGTAGATGAAGAAAGCTGACGACGAGGAACGTTGGTAAGGACGTGAAGAAGAGGCTGGTAAAGAGTTTGATATGGAGCATAGCGTTGTATGAGGCAAAAACCTGGACCCTCAGAAAGGAGAACGAGAATAGGCTGCAGGCATTTGAGATGTGGGTGTGAAGAATGTGAGGTGGACGGAGGGGAAGACTAATGAGGAAGTGCTCGAGATGGTGGGCGAGGAAACGAAACTTCTCAATGAAATTCGAGATCGACAGAGTAGGTGGCTGGAGGGTGTAATGGGGGGCGAAGGATTGCTGAAAAATGTGATAAGAGGGAAGGATGCTGGGTAGGCGGGGAAGGGGAAGAAAGAGAATAGGATTCATGGACAGGATGAAGAAGGGTAGATCGTATTCAGAGGCGAAGAAAGATATAGGGGAGACCGGGGCACGTTTACGCACGGGGCATGTTTACGCAAGGTACTTTCCACAAAATCTGTAACAGTTAGAGCGCCACCAGTCATGACAGTATTGTGCTGCTACCTACCCCTCGCATTCACACAACTTTGGGCGCCATACCAGCTTTCGTTTTTGCGCAAAGAAGATTCTTCTGTTTTTTCTCAAGGTAAGTAAATTTTGATATATGACTTTCGAAGCATGTAGTGAGTTAACCTTTTATATTTAAAGGCAGATATATATATGTTTATAAACAATATTTTATCTTTATTTAAGCCTGTATTTAATTGAACTGAAAGTTCTAAGGTTCTAAATGCTAGTGTAAAAATAATTTCAAATGTGGTGGTGGGGCACGTTTACGCATTCTCTTCGGGGCACATTTACGCACTGCGTAAATGTGTCCCAGCTGTATATATTCATTTCGTGCCAATTGATTATCGAGATAGGTCCTTAATTGAGTGTCCTAGGCCTTCCACTTCAACACAGGGTACTTTCCGACCCCTGAACAAATAAGGCCTTTTGAAAAAAAGACCAAGGCTTGACACCAAAAAAAAGGAATAAGAAAAAGGAAGTCTGCCATCCTTACCGATACACCAATCAAAGAATCCCTCAGAAAAGAGCAGGAAGAAACAAAAGCTAAAAAAACTAAGAAGGAAAAAAATTGCTTTGTGTGTCTAATGTTTTTAAAACAAAGGCAACAAAACCAAAAATAAAGTAACTAAGATAAAAGGCAAGATCCTACCAATACAAATAAAACAAGCAATCAATGATGACTCAGAAGATGAGGATGAGGATTGTGTCTGTATTTATTGCGTGCAATGATACAAATGTAGCAAAAGTAGGCAAGAATGGGTGCAGTGCACGCGATGCAAATGATGGGCCCACGAGGATTGCGCCACAGGGAACAGTTTGTTTTTTGTGTGCATAAACTGCAACAGTGATGATGAAGATGCCGAATAAGTTGCGTAATGCTTTAATATGTTGTTCTTCTAAAAATAGTTTTATGTACCACTAATAAAGTTTTTGTCAAATTTATCTACATTCAAGCGTTATTTATTAGAAATGTAATTTAATCCCAGCTGTTTACTAGTGCGTAAACGTGCCCCAGTGGATGCGTAAATGTGCCCCGTATCCGGGGTACGTTTACGCACCCGACATGAGAGTGAATTAGTTTAATTTTCACAGTTATATATGAGATATTGTAAAAAATATTTTTGAAACATTATAGCCTGATAACTGGTCTATAACGTTAAAAAATGTATACTTTAAAAGAGCAGACAAAAAAAATGTGAAAAATAATATAAAAAAATCCGCGTAAACGTGCCCCGGTCTCCCCTACTAGACCGAGATAGACCACTGAAAGTAAAGAGAACCGGGAGGAGATTCTCTGACGTTCAACAAAACCAGCTTAACCGGTAGAATACTTAAAAAAATTGCGAGGCATATATTATGAAAAAATCGTGGGCGATTTAATGCTATGGAAATAGTTTTACCAAGTAGCTGCAGTGATGACACATCCATTGCAATACGGCTGGACCGGACAAAAAAGCCACGAATTAATGGAAAAACACAACATTTATCCCTCGTTTTGACAATATATGATTAGCAAAATATCCCAAACCCTACAGTTCCCGGGCATCCATGTAATATATCAGGAGTTTGCCATTTCAGATTCCTCGACGCGTCAGTAAAGTATATTTGATCGATGACGGGGGTGAAAGGGAGGGATGCTGCCAAGTTATCAATTGTAAAGGGAAGGGGTTGATGGCCATCATATTGGTTTAGAGAGCCGAGCCTTAAGAGAGATAAGATAAGTTTGGTTTCCAAGCGTTGGTAAGATAGCAGGGTAGTCACCTATATTGACGCCGGCAAAATCCACTGAATTTAGGATATGTAAACAGCGACCAACCAGTCTTCCTCAAATTTTACCTCTGGTTGGACAAACCTCTATAGTCGCGTCTACATAGAGCCCGGGAAGGCACGCGAAAGGTATGTGGAAAGGGGCGAATTAACGCCAACGCATTCTCTACTCTATATGCGAAAAATAGTTTTTAATAATAGTTAGAAATTTTCGCTAATCGATTTTTTTATTATTCTACCTGTAAAAGGCTGGTTTTGTTGAGAGTCAGAGAATATCTTCTTGTTTTTCTACACACTCAGGGTCCTATCTGCCCTTCTTCATCCTGTCCATGAAACCTATTCTCTTTCTTCCCCTTCCCCGCTTGCCCAGTATCCTTCCCTCTATCTCAGTCTTGAGCGACCCATCGCCCCTTATTACATCCTCCAGCCACCTACCCTGCCTATCCGGGATTTCATTCAGAAGTTTCCTTTCCTCGCCCACCATCTCAAGCACTTCCTCGTTAGTCTTCCTCGCCACCCACCGCACCTTCTCCGTCCTTCTCCACACCCATATCTCAAATGCCTGCAGCTTATTCTCGTTCTCCTCCCTGAGAGTCCACGTTTTTGCCTCATTCAACGCTACGCTCTGTGTGAAGCTCATTAATCGATTGTATATATGTAAATGTGCAAAAAGATGCAAGGCTTAAGAAAGCAAAGACAGTCGCAAGGAGTCCTATGAAGTATTGGTGGCTATGGAAGACAACAAGTATAATTTAGCTACCTGTTGAGTGATTTCATTCATCCTTTCCATTTCCATTCCATTTCATTCCCCAGTGGATGTTGGTGGACTCTACGGGACAAGGTGGAAATCGATGGATCCCGGTTCGAGTCCCGTTCAAAGCGGATGATTTTTCCTCTGTGGAATTTTGCAAATTTGTACATTGCTTGTGACCCCGTAAAGTTATTCGTGGCTAGTCATGGTGTACTCAGAATCGATTTAATTCATTATCTGCATGAAATCATCGACCCGAAATATGTGTGCTGTGGTTCTTCGTTACATTCTCCTGTATGCCAACAACTTAATTCCGGCGTAGAGCTTGGTAGGAAGAAAATGGCACTTACGCACGAATCTATTTTTGATCTGGGCATTTCTTACTGTGCGTAGTTCCACTGAGGAAAAATCATTCACATTGACCGGAACTCGAACCCGGCACTCTCGATTTCCGGACTAGTGCCTTTGCAAGTTAAGGCGGTTGGAGCGATTTTCATTGATGCATAGATTTGTGTTAAACATTTAATACGTCTACTTATTAGTACTATGCATAGATTAAAAGTGAAAATATTCACGTTACGGATTTGGTTTATTGGAAATTTCATGCTATTTTAACACGTAACCTTATGGCGCCTGACAAATATTTCAAATTAATTTACGACACACGCACATTTTCCCCTAAACGTGAAAATATGCGTTTCATATTATTATTATCTTTCCAATTAAATGTGAAGGTATCATGCCGAATAGAAACGAGTATTCACATACCATTTTCGCTTAAATCTCGGATATTGTGCCGTAAATCTGCGAAATCCACGAGAGGTCCACGAAATTTTTTTGAAAGCTTTTAGAAAATACATCGGCTCAAAACTTAGTTAAAAGATGAAGTAATAAGGTACAAATGCATCTGTATTCGGAAGATACATCCCGCCTGAAAGTTTTTCTTTATAGTCAATTCTTTACCCTGTTTTTAAATTTCCCATTCCAGTGTTGCATTGACCGTCTATTTTTTAATTAAACTCCACGGGAAAAGTAAGTGTTCCTCTTAAATTTATAATAAAGCACCTCTCGCGTTTCCTCTTCATCATGTTTTCTTTTGTTAGTCAAAACCAGGAATCATTTATAAATATAAAGTATCAATATTTGCATTGAGTACCTAAAACATACACAAGGAGCAAAGAGTTAAAGAATGATAAAACCAAAAGATGATAAAATATTGATTAGTATGCTCAACTACTTAAAAAATACCCATTTATAGATAACTTTTGACGAAAATAATCTTTAACGCACCCCTCGTCAGAATTTGTGCCCTATTGGAGTTTGGATAACTCACAGATTTTCTCAAAAGGACTGAATATATCAAGAAAGGTGGTGAAAATCTTTGATGCGAGAGTCATCCTCAGCTATACTGGAGTTATTTACGACAAAACCAATCCTAAAATCAAGGTCTAGGGCATTATTGTGATTATATTTATTAGAGGTTATGTTAATCGGGCGCAATAATCATTTACATTACGAGTTCATTCAATCATCAATTTCCAGTTCCTTTAATCCAACTGGATTGGGTTGGGACCAAGTTTCATCTCTTTCCCCCGATAATGGTCCATTCCGGTACGTAGAGGCAATTCCTAGCTCTTTGGGTCCTCCACGGAAGTAATAGGTTTTCAAGAAATTCGATACTCGCACGCAAGCGGGCCAAAGTTTTCAGTAGTTCGCACGAGGCTTCCCAACTCGTAGCCCCAAGGCGCCCTCTGTCTCCGCTCTTTGGAACTACGGGCCGAGAGAATGAGGGGAGAGGGGAAGGTGGGAGAGAGTGAAAAAGAGGTATAGAGAGAGGGAGTGAATCGTTCGGATAAGATCGGGCGATTCCGTCAGACGGCGGGAGTAAAGGGCTGACTAACTCACAGGAGGCGGGGAGGGGCGGTATTCGGAAGGGAGGGGAGGTCGAGGAGAGGGAGGGGAGGGGGAGGGTCAAAAGTGAGAGCGGTTTACGAGACGCGCAAAGCAGGTTAGCGCCGAGGTGTGTGTGTTTTGTTACAACAGTACCCGAACGCGAATGAGAGCGCTGGGGTGAGTTTTTTTTTTGTCTTTTCGTTGAGATGGTACCGGCGGGAAGGATTGGGGTGACGGAGTCGGAAAAAAATTAAAAGAAAAATGGAGACGTTGCTGCATCATGTATTTCCTGATCTGACTCACCACTGCCATGACTTCAGCTAATCGCTCGTCTCTCCCTCCCATTGTCGTCTCGACGAAAAGGCTGATAGCGTTTTCTGTCCTTCTGCTTACGGTGCTTCCATTCTAGGAAGAAACGAATTTGACGCCTTGTTTTCAGCTACCTATCTCAGGGCTTGATAGGGTGATGCATGGGATAAGCTTATGAGGCAGAAAAGTGGACTCCGAGGATGGAGGACAAGAATAGGCCTATTATGCCCTGTTTACATTACTAGCTTTCTAACCAGGTTAACCCTAACCCTAGTAAAAGTTTGCCGTGTAAACGCTGGTTGGCGCCAACCCAAGTCAACTTATAAACCACGCTGGAGTTACTTCTACGTAATACCCTGCGAGCCACCTCGAGGGTGTGTGGCAGGGGATGAAGATCTCCAAACATGGTCTATTGCCATGCAAGTAGGATATTTAAGGGAGATATGCTAGAGAACAAGGTCACATGCAGCTAGATGGTAAGTATCTACATAGTGTCGGCCCCGGTGACGACGGGGTAAAGTCCTCGCCTGCTAACCCGAGGGTCGCGGGTTCGAGTCCCGCCTGGGTGGAATGTTATCTGTCTAGGACATGGGTGTCTGTGTCTCGTTCGTTGATACTGTTGTTCACCCGACGTAAAATGGCCTAAAGTGCTGTGTTCGAGGCAGTGAAAAAAAATAAAAAAAAAAAATAATAATAATGAGAAAGGGATAATTGATTATTATTACATGCATCATACACTACAGACTAACTATATTTCACCTACCTATCCCTTTGCTACGCTGCCTATTGTTCTCTCTTATGGTACGCGGGAAAAATGACATTTTATATCTATCGGTACGACAATCTATCTCTCTAATCTTGTTAATATGATCAAACCTAGAAT
This sequence comes from Ceriagrion tenellum, assembly GCA_963169105.1. Taxonomy (NCBI): domain Eukaryota; kingdom Metazoa; phylum Arthropoda; class Insecta; order Odonata; family Coenagrionidae; genus Ceriagrion; species Ceriagrion tenellum. The sequence continues at coordinate 70,236,572 of OY720635.1, forward strand.
AATACGCAGGGGTTCTCAATATATATCTAACGTCATCTGTGATCAAATCGGTTTCGAATTTACTTTAAAGGTTTAACCTAAATTTTAACCTGCGTTCTGATAGTAATTCCCATCCTAGTTCTTCTATTAAGCTCGTAACATTTATACAATTATCATAACGGCCTTTAACAGATCCTTTAACAGAACCTAGCAGATCTCCTTTGCACGCGCTCTAATTCTTTTATCATACCTTCCTCGTACGGATCCCATATTCTAGCGGCATATTCTAAATGAGGCCTGACAAGTGTAAAATAGCTTCTTTCTCGTATTCTCTCATCGCATTTCCCTAGAACCCTTTTTACGAATCCTAATCTACGGTTTGCTACACCAGTTATTTCCCTTATGTGTTTCCCCCATGATATGTCTTCAGTGATGGTGACACCTAAGTATTTAATAGATTCTACGTTAGATATTTTATTTTCTTTGATGCAATTATTATTCCGGGGAAAGTTACTAGGGTTGGCGCTGGTTACCATCATTTTTAACTCGTGTAAACGCAGGTTACAATAGTAGTTAAGTGGTCCAGTCCACATGTAGCCCTATACTTGAAGCGTATAATGTATCACGAGAGTTTATCTTGTCATATTCCGTATCCATGTGTCAGCGCTAAGACACCTAATGTATTTAAATGCATGAGTGCATTAAAACAGAAACAGCAATTGCACTATTCCACAGGGTATTTATTACGTACTATGCGTGTCAACTCACAGAGCCATCATCAGGTACAAGACAATCTGTTAGAGAGCACATCACATTTATTTATTTTCACCAGTTTGAGAAATAAGGGGGGGTTAGGCATAGAAATAAGGTGAGGAAGTGGCGCCTCAACGGAAAAACCAAGGGAAGGAGGGGAATCCAGTGAATCCTCGGGGAATAAAGAAGTGGGGAAGACCAGGGAAACGGGAAGGCAGAAAAAGGGGGGGTTGAGGGGGAAGAAAAGTAAGCATGGTCATTAGAAAGGTTAAGGTGGAAAGTAATCGGCTCCAAGGAGAGGAACGGGGGAAAGAAAGGTTTAACTGGGAGCAGAGTAATCATAGAATTCTATCTAAACTGCCTGTGGAATAGTGCAATTGAATCGGTCATTTGAGAACGGTCATGGGTCCAACATGTATTTTGTGCTGTACTTATTGGTTTCTGGGTAATTATATATATTTAGCTGTACCTGTTGTTCCAAATGTACATATACCCGATGACAAAAGTATCTTATCCATTAGGAAATCCTTGAAAGAGCCCTTGGAAGCCCTTGGAAGAGAGAGAGTAAAATCTTTTTCTCGATTATCTCAAAACAGGAATGAGTGGACTCATGACGTGTCTCTAATGACCGATTCCATTGTTGTTTCTGTTTTAATATGACGAACTTCCACAATATCTCGCCTGAATCTGTTGAAATTATTCGGAATGCATGAGTGAATGATAAACCGTATTTAAGTTAAAATTTATCTTAAATTCGCAAGCGAGGACGGGTCATGGGCAGAACTTGGAAGATGAAGTCGTTTATTCCGCTGCATATATTGAGGCAGGGACTCGAAATGGAAGTTATTTGTAAATCTAAAATGTAAAGATAACATCTTGAATTGTGTTTATCGATTCAGAAAAGATTGCAAACGACATAATAACGTAACATTCTCGGGGCATCTCAATGGTAAAGTATAGCATAGTGACCAATCGTTCAATTAAGGAAATTTATCCGGTCAATTTTTATCTTTCGATGCATAAATTTATGTTTGGACATGAAATGATAAGCGTATAGTTAAATAATTATGAATGAGAAGTCTAACCGTGCAAAACATTTGCATATTCAATCATTTTTCTCGCGCCTATAGTCTCGTGAAGATAGCCCACAGCCCTGGAAAGAAATGAAAAGAAATTAAAAGCGACTTGCGATGTTTGTTGGGCTGCGGGCTGCATCATCTTCATACCAGCACCTTAACTAGGGTTAAGAAATGCCGCGTAAACGAAAATTAGCTAAGCCACCATATTAACTATCATTCTAACCCTTGTAATGGATACGGGGCATTAGGCAGCAGGCCTTGTGAGACGTGGGTGTGGAGGAGGATGGAGAAGGTGCGGTGGATGGAGAGGAAGACAAACGAGGAAGTGCTTGACGAGGTTGGTGAAACTTCTTGATGAGATTAGGAGGCAGGGTATAGGTGCCTTGAAGAGGTAATAAGGGGCGATGGGCTGCCTAAGTCTATGACAGGAAAGAATGTCGGGTTGGCCGTGATGGGAAAGAAACAGATTAGGCTTCTTGGACAGGATGATGAAAGCGCGGGACCCACACGGAGATGAAAGCAGTGGTACCAGAGGCACATTGCAAATGTGAATATCAATAGCATTTTATTCTTACTTCCATTAAAACCTACCTTTAACCGGTAGATTAGTCTAATGTCGGTGTCCCATGGTGAGGAGAATGATTAAACGCTTGAAGAAACGAAGCTAAATAATTTTGTGCTATGCTTATGCGAATAAAATATTCATAACATCCGCAAATTTTTGATATTTCACAAAAATGGACAGAGTTATACGCATAAAAATGCGTGAATCTCTTCCGACCTTGTAATACACTATATCACTCCACATAACACAGATAAATATGTATTTTCCTCTCATCTCACCAAGATGGAATTCCACTCAGTCAAGCCTAAGACTATCAGCTTCTGTGAACTTTTCCTATTCTAATTTATGGAGCTCTATACCCGACCACACCTAAAATTAGTGCTTCATATCTGACTCTATTATCTCTGTTCATTTATGTGGTTGAAAAATTCACCGATATGTTCTCAAAGTTTCTATTTCGTTGGTATGAGAATGTGTACTGCATGATGGTGGAATTATAGCCATTGACAGGTATTTGCGGGAGTTGCATTGACAGTCGCGGTTTTATTATCTTTTTAGGTCGCGAAGCATGTTTATGAAATTTCTACTCCTGACAGAGTTTCTCTCATGAATAAATGATCGTAGTTTCGTCAGCTCACACCCTACTAAATACTCTTCTAAATCTATATGTTACGCTGCAATCCAGCTCATGTGGGTTAGGCAGGGGGTGACTTATTACCAACATGCACCCAGTGTAGAAATTAACTTTCACCAACATGGACTACACCACGGGCAAGCTACAAATGCTTCAGAAACTACCAAACCAATCGAAAATGCAACTATGTAAACGTGACGCATGCAGGGAACATGCAAAACATGGAGTTAGCTCTACTCGACACATTTAGAAACATGCATTAGGGAGCACATCAATTAATCAGCTACACTACCTGTCAACTAACTTACTTCTACGTATTAACGCGCCCATTATGGTCTCTTGTCGATTGCGGGAAAAGCGGCATTTTAAACTTTCCTGTTCTACAATCTATTTCCATTCTACAATCTGTTCTACAATCTATTTTATTTTCACGGTCTGATCTACCGTATGATGTTTGAGTTGGTAAGATTAAGGTTGAGGTGGTTTGTAAGGTGGATAAAGGATAGAGCAGTGATTGGCAACGTTTTTTCAAGTGGGTCATTTTTCAATATTTTTTCACAAAAGTTTTTGCTGGTGAGTCACATCACTGCTATTTTAGATTAAGCATTTTCTAAGAATGCAGAAAATAAAAACATTATACAGATGGGATAATCCAAAATGGGTCACTACAATTTTCCCTGTGGGTCACCAGGTGACCCGCGGGTCATAGGTTGCCGACCACTGGGGTAGAGGATAAAGGTTGGGGTGGCTTGTTGCTGTGGCTTGCAAGTTACTATGTTGATAAAGGTGACATATCTACATCTGCATACTACCGTGCAAGCCGCCGCATTGGTGCGTGGCAGGGGGTGTTAGGACTCAGTCAGACTTGCCATGCAAGCCGTTAAAAGGGCGGAACTATTTCCGGCGTTGGAATTTCAAGCGACGAGTTCGAAGTTTCCAACTGAAAAAAATAACACGTTACCCGGTTTATCTAAGGGACACATCATACTAAAGTGTTTTTATGTTCCCTCTGGAACTGAAGCTGATTTCCGAGTGGTTGAACGATTTTTAAAAAAAAGTCAGAATGATGATTCGAATTCTCGATGAGAAGACCCAAAACCATATCATTTTGCCTTTGGATGGATACACTTCTCTACCGATCTCTACGTAACGTCCGGATAGACACGTGAATGATGTTTGGTGGGGGGGGGGGGTTAATTTTCGCCAAAGCATGCACTGCACTATATGCAAAAACTAGTTTCAAGAATTTTGGATTCAACCGATTTTGCTGGCGTAGACATGAAAAAAGGTACCTTAAGGAAGGAAACCTATGTAGTTTTCCGTCGCCTCATCATATTTCCCATCCCTTTTCCTATCTCCTTTTTTATATGGAAGGCCATTATTCTCATATCTGAAATACATGGCACGGCTCATGGGCCAAATTATTTGATATTTCTGATAAGTCTCGATTATCATCGCATAATTCTCGCATCGCATCTACACATATCTTAAATAGATGCTTATATGCTATTCTTCGGATCTGATCAGAACAGCGCGATCGTATCCTTTCAATCTAGTCCATGATGCCAATGGAATAGTTTGTCGATTGAGGAATATATTAATATGAATGCGCAATGCGAAGTTATTACGCAAGTTATATAAATACGAAGTTATTACAATATCCAATTAGAGACTGTAGAATCTGTAAAACACCTAGGAGTTTTCTACTGCATTACGCAGGGACATATTACTTGTATACTGATTAGCTTCATTAGGTCTCGACGAGTTTATTTATAAAGCCACCATCTCTGTACTTGGCATCACGCCTCTGAAGATAATGTTTTCACATTGAAACCGATCAGGCTCCTTAAACAATAAAATAGTGTGGTAAATTACAGAGATATAATTATTACACTATGTATAAATTCCACAAAGTCAATTCTTCGACTATCTTGTGGATTATTTAGAAGCTGACAGAGAGGAATAGAAAATGTAAAACAAGATTTCGTAACAGGTTTCTCCCTGTCTACCACTCACTTATCTTTTCTGTCAACCCAATCTCGTTATATCAAAATTCTAATCTTAAAAACAGCCTCTCGGTCGTCTGGGGTTAACTTGGATGACCCGCCCCGTACTCGGGTCGTTGCTCCTCATTTACCTTCAACGTCGCTTACGACTTCATACAAGGGTTTCGGCAAACGGCCAAATAGGAACGCGCTACTCGGGACTCAAAACTATTCGATGTTACTACACCGGATTCTCTCTCTCTCTCTCGAGCGAATGCATTCCGGTCAAATCTAGAAATATCTCCCGAAATTATATTTAACAAGCTCCATTTGCGATCTCGCAGGTTTTTACACGACCTGGCGCAACCAATAAGCATTCGCTTAGAGCCGGAGGTAGACAGACATCGGGGAAGCATATTTTTCCACTAAAAGAATGCATTCGTCCTTCTGCTGATACTAAAGTAATGTTTTAGAGAGATGCACGTAAAAGGATTCCTTGTGTTTGATATTTCATGAGATGGCTCGATGGGAAATGTGCTGCGCTTCCCCGCACCCGGATTGAATAAACTGCAAAAGAGGGCGGCATCGTATTATGCTAGCGAGATGGCACCGAGATGGAGGAAAGGTTCCCCCTCAATATTCGTGCACGACTACCGTTGGGCAAAGTGCATGAACCTCGTTGCCAGGGGTCGTGCAAAGTGCAAGGACCCTCTCTCGGCTCACGTACGAATCCGCGTGGGAAGTCTCGGACGTGCTAAGCCCGATGCGAGCGTGTATATTCAAGGGGAACGCCTGTACCGCCAAAAACATTATATCCTCGGCATTAATTCAGCTTGGGGTTTAGTTTCATTTCATTTTCAGTATTCTACCAGCAGATTGGTAGATTTTTGGACATTTATTACCCTAGCGTCTCAATTACAGGCAAATATCGTTCCGTTTTTACTCCCACTGGTGATCCGTCAACACATCCCTATTCAATTCACACAACGTCTTCCTCATCTAATTTCGTCCAGGACTCCCATCCTCTTCCCCTCTTTCCCAGTGTTCTGCCCTCTGTTACACCCTTCAACATTTCCTCTCTTTTCGAAGCATCCTCCACCCACCTCTTCTGCCTCCCCCGAACCTACGCCAACGGCTTCCTCTCCACTCCAAACCATGTCCAATACTTCCTCGTTCGTCCTTTTTGCACCCGACTCACCTTCTCCACACCAGCATTTCAAACGCCTTGTTTCCACGTATATTGAAGATTAAGGTAGCAGGAAATTAAAATGATAGAGGAAAAAAGGAAACCTTCAATTTCATTTAAAAAAGCACATTGCACATTTTGTGCTTGTTGACATGAGTTGTTGGTATTACAATCGTTGATAGAGATTTTCTACTGGTTAAGGTAAGTTTAGATTGAAACAAGAATACAAATATTTAAAGTTAGAGAAGGATGAAGTTCAGCGTAACCGGGGATATTTTGTGGAAATGGAGTACAGATGCCATGATGTCACAATAAAAGTTTTTGTTCACTTTCCACAGAATTTTATTTACCGAGTAAGGTTTCGACATGAGCTATGTCCTTGAAACTACCTTGAAAATGACATAGCTCATGTCGAAACCTTAGTCGGTGAATAAAATTCAGTGAAAAGTGAACAAAAACTTTTATCGTGAGATCATGGCATCCGTTAGAGAAGGAACCGTGTGAGAATTGAAAGAAGCTGATGATGGCGAAGTTGGGTAAGGATATGATGAAGAGGTTGGTGAAGAGCGTCATATGAAGTGTAGCGTTTTATTGGGCAGAAATGTGAACTCTGAGAAACGAGGACTCGGAGAATATGCTGCATCTGCATTAATACATATGTTTCATATTATCAAAATAATTAAATTTAATACCATTAAATTCTATATACATATATGGCTACGAGATGCTAAACATTGTGGCAGAGGGAAGGGAGTTGGATGAGCGTTAAAGGGGAAGAAAGAGAATAAGACTCTTTTTTCTCTCTTATTCTCTTTCTTCCCCTTTCACGCTTATCCAACTTCCTTCCCTCTGCCACCACAATGTTTAGCATCTCGTCGCCACTCATTAACTCTTCCAACTACTCTGTCTACTTTTAATTTCCTCAATCGTTCTCCTCTCCTTACTTTCCTCACTGAGCCCTTCATCGTTTGTCTTCCTCTCCGTCCACCACACCTGCTCCATCATCCTCCCCACCCACATCCCGAACGCCCGCAGCATATTCTCCGAATCCTCGTTTCTCACAGTTCACATTTCTGCCCCATAAAATGTTACACTCCATATTAAACTCTTCGCCAGCCTCTTAATCATATTCCTACCCAACGTCCCCGTCATTGGTGCCCCTCAGTTACCATACGATTCCTACTCTAACGGTGTTCTCCTCCATACATCTTCGCTGCTATAGGTACTAATTCTCATCTACCGAACTACCGAAGTAATCAAAATGCTCTACTTGCACATTTTTTCCCCCTACTTTTATCACTAGCCTCACTTTCTTTTACCTACAGGATATGATTACTTTTCTTTTATTATGAAATCTCTTCATTTTGTATTTTCCACGAAGAAATTTTCATTTATCCACTGAAGCTAATCCCTTAGAAGGTCGACTAACCAACGCCTGGTTGTCCGCAAATGTAGCCGACTTTATCAGCTAGCCTCCTACTTTGATTCCCACATCTAGTTATTCCCATGGCTCTCGTAGTATTTGTTCAGCGTAAATGTTAAAAAGCAAAATCAACAACGTGAACCCTTGACTTGTTCAAATACATGTAACTCTCCACGTCTATTCTCTATTAGCAGTGCCCTCTGGGACATAATGGGAGCCCCTCTGGGGTTCGAATATATGCATTCATCCTCCAATCTACACTCATTTTTATACGTACCTTCAAGAGTTTTTCCCTTTGACTTTGTCGCACGCATTTGAGGAATAGATAGAGGAATGTTGAAGACCAAGAGGGCCAACGGCTTTATACGGGTACCCGCGAGAATTCCCTCTTCGCTTAAACCTAAGAAAACCAGCAGATTACATTAATGATATTAATTGAACGAAGACAACAGTAATCTCTAAGTGCTAAGATGGTGTGCTGAGAAAAAATGGAAACTTCGTGAATTTGAAAGTACTAATTAAATGGACACATTTTGAGATATTGTAGTCTCTTGAAAACGGCAGTACCATATTTGCATTCTATTGCGAATTGTTTGCACTGAGAAGTTCTTAGTATAATAATTTACGGAGTTTAGTGTATGTATGTAGATTGAGATGGGACAACGTATACTATGTATTGAATCCGCAGGAAACATGATGTGTTTAAAACACATTTAGAGGACACGAAATATTAATTAAGGTAATCTACCGATTCAGGTGGATCTCAGAATAACAGAGAGAGAATACTCCAGATTTTCATAAGCGCAGACCCATATATTCCCGAACACGATTTATTCCTCTTCATCCCGTATAGAACAACCTATCCTCTCTTTCTTTCCTTTCCCGGCTGGCCCAACATCCTCCCTTCTATCCCGCTTATCAGAGAGGATAGGAAAGACAAAAGTACCGGTCAAAAAAATGTAAAATATCGAAGAATATGAAAGAATTATGTTAATTAGCCTCTTAAAAATATCAAGGCTCCCACAGGCCAACTCTTCCATTGAACTCTAGGAAAATAGCGGCGATGAAACATTAATCACGACGAAGGATCGATTTAGACAATAAAAAATCAAAATAAGCCTTCGGCATTTATAGGGAAAATGAATTAAGTTAACAGTATGTTTTTAAGGTCACAGAATATGCTTTCAAAACAATCGATTTCAGCGCCTGGGCGTCATCACCAGGCGTTGCATAGATTTGATGCATTCATAGGCCTAGCGAACTGATGATGACGCGTGACCGTCGAACACTACAGCTCCGTGCATTGATCGTGTGGAACGACAGAGTGCATCTTAATTAATATTTAAAATGAAATTTCACAGCGTTGAGCCGGGAACTGTCAAATTCACTTAACAAGCAGCACGGATAACGTTCTAGAGCGAAAACATGACTCATGCACGCATCCCTTTCGAGCAATTCTTATAATGGTGGGACGACGTGAGATCATGACGGAAATTTATGCGAGCAGAATATTGATTTCACACATTTTAATCGAACATCGATGTGGATAGAGGTGCTGTGCAATAAAACAAAAGTGGTATGAATTATTTCGGGAATATATGTTTTCTAATATACTGTATAAATATGCTCTCCTATTCTTAAAATCAATTAAATTCAATAGGTCTCTATAAGTATTAAAAGCAAAATGGTATCACTATTCGCTTTTAAAGAAGCTCTGCTACTTGCCATGGATTTCTGCATAATTATATATTGTGTTATATGCATCTCATACCTCTGTTGCCATTTTAAAATTGTATATACAATGACCGGAAAAACGAAAAAAGCATTCCAGTGTCTTACGCTATGGTATGTGTCAAAATTGTGTCAAAGGCCAAGGAGCCTATCTACGTATTTTATTTACTTTATATTTTTCCCGATTTCCCTCTGTTACTACTATTGTACGAGAGTGCATAATTTTTTGTATTTTACTGTACGAAAGAGCACCACCTTATTGCCCTTAGGGAAGCTGAACCCAGAGAAAATAAAAAATTATTATTTTAACTCTTCCTTCATCTAGGGTCGCTTCCATCGAGGCATTTGTATATTTATAAGGCTCTATGGCGTTTTATATAAGAAGTAGAAACTCAGGATTACCCTACTTGACTTCTCGCTTTAGCTCGTGTATTGGCCGCATACCCTCGCCCAAACCAAATAGGACGGCATTGAAACGATATATTTTGTATGTAGGACCAATAGAGTACAATTTATCACCCAATTCTTGTATCAAATCTAATTCTGTAAAGTTATTACTCAAAAATGTATAGTCATGCCTTCTCACTGAAGGAAGTGTATGTGACATATTGTTAGATCTGCGTTTGATATAATTTATAAATTGTAAATTATTGGGTTCTTTATGTACGCACGTACGTTGTTATGAAATTGCGTTGGTCACATTATATGAGATATATGATCATCAAGGAGTTTTTAAGCATAATATACAACCATTTGATGGTATGCTTAAACAGGTGCTCCTCCAAGGCTGCATTTTAAATTACTCAAAACTAGTCATCGTGAATGTAAATTGCGTCGAAGTAATGAACATAATTATTATATAATCCACGGTGATAAGACTTTCTCAATATTTTGTAAATATATTGAATTTACTGGAAATTTAAAACATGAATCGATATTCATAAATGCTAGCACTCGCCTCCTTTTCATCTGTATCAGGACGGGCATGCACGACCTATCTGAGTCGAATCTTAGTTTTCCAACTAAATTAAGGAACTATATAAAGTTTTGTTGTACAGCGTCCTTTTCGAAAAGATGTCGCAACAGTAATTACTAAATACTTCATGGTTTCATAGCTGTGGTACTCAGTTCAAGAATCTCAACTGACATTAACTAAAAACTAAACTAATATTAAATATCAAATAAATATTACAATCGACCAGTGTCCTCTTTAAAATAATTCCCTATGATTGGTTCGTAGTGCTCCGTATCGCAGGTTTACCTCGCAGTAAGAGAACAGGGAAGGAGGTCTAAAAGGAGGAATATGATCCAAATGCATTGAAATCAATCATCTCTGCGACCCATTTGGTTCGGCAAAACTACCAGTTCAAAAAAAAATATTCTACCGGTACAATTTAGGGTTTGTTGAAAGTCAGAGAAACTCCTACCGATTTTCTACACCTTCAAGGTCCTATCTCTCACTAGTATGTCCTTTTTTGCCGCGGCGTACTATCGACCCTTCTTCATTCCATCCAGAAAGAAATCTATCCCTTTCTTCTTCTTTCCCTTCCCCGCTTGGCCAACATATATTTCTCTATCACACTCTTGAGCAACCCATCTTCAGCCCCTTATTACATCCTCCAGCCACCTACTCTGGCTATCCTGGGTTTCATTCAGTAGTTTCCTTTCTTCGTCCACCATCTCAAGCACTTTCTCGTTAGTCCTCCTTTCCGTCCACTGCACCCTCACCAGTCCTCTCCACACCCACATCTTAAGGCTGCTGCCAATTCTCGTCCTCCTCTGTGAGGTTCCGTTTTTCTGCCCTATACAGCGCTACATTCCATATTTACGTTATTCACTAGCCTCGCTTTACATCCCTACCAAGGCTCCCGTTACCATAACCCTTCTATAACTAAACATCTCATTTTTAAGTAAGTTCCTATGCCGGATCTCATCCTCTTATCACTTTCTCCAAAACTCCTATGTGGTACCCTATTAAGAGGATCTAAAAACACTAATTTTTGGGTCATTCTCTTCCTTTTACTTACTCACAATCAAGCTCATTTCCTCATTATTTTTTTACCTTTTGGATCGATATATTATCCTAAATATCGTCAATTATACCGATCAAAGATGCATTTGAAAAGATATCGCAACAGTAATTACCCATTACTTTATGATTTCATATTAAGAGCATATGATAACCCTACCATTCAACAAAACCTATCTTTAAGCATTTCGATTCTTCTCCTGCAGGACTTCTCTGACCAAGCGATGAAACTTCTTCAATCTCAGAAGCTTCACGAATTCGACAATTTCTGGTGCAACTTAGTGAAATATCGTGGTAAATAGCCCATAAGAGAAACATTATTAATTTCACTGAGAATATTTTTGCACGACCGGGTTCGTCGAATAGTTGGCATCATCAAATAGTCGAAGAAAACTGGCGAGTAATTATATTCTCCGTGAAATTTATAAAGATTTTCTTATATTCTATTCCTCAGACGCTTATTTTCTGAGAGTTTTTTTCTCTTTCCCTACAGAGAGATGAAGAAAAAGTGACGTGAAATTTTTCGGTCGTCCATCTCAACCGTGATGCGGAAACTGGAGAACCTAAACATTCTTCTTGCAATCTGCAGTGAGAGAAAACACCGCGTACGAACCGCTAAAAACTAATGTATTCAGCACTCACCCGAAGCATTTTCTTACCTTGAGAGTTTAATTCTTTTTGCACTACCTGGGAGGATATGAAGAAAGAAACACTAAGAGATAGCGAGGCTCCTGCGCGCGTAAATTCTGGAGAATTTTCTCTGGCTCGACCTATCTTTAAACCTAATTTAACAGTGCGACTCCGTAATGTTTAATCCGTGGCTAGTCCCAGTTGACTCAAAATCAGACTAAATTTAACTGTGAGATTGCTGGGATGTTATGAACCCTGAGATTTGCAAATGTTATACTAATGAGCGACTTCATTCATTCTAGATGCACATCGCCGACTTCCTCACGACCTGAAGAATAATCTGCTATTTACGTGCCAAATACTACCTTCTACGTGTTACTACACTACCTCATACTGTAACGGTTTCAAAAGAACATTTCAACATAAGGAGGGACTGCTGGAGACTATATTTTTTTTATTTAAAGACATAGACCACCTAGGTCCCCCAAAGCCATGGGCTTGTCTGGAGGTGCCATTACAAAACATACAGTTGTTATATGAACAAATATTAAAACAGTAAAAATTCAAATGGCAATAAAATAAAATAGTTGAAAGTACAATTTTAATGAACATATATATCAGTTTAAGTTTTTTTTCATAAAATCATAATCTGTAAAAAGCGGTTGTCACATTAGGTTAAAATATTTAACAGCATTTTACAAAATCAATAAAAGTAATATAAAAATACAATCAAAACAGTACAATATAGTACTATAGAGGCCACACAACACCTAAAAATATGGGATGTACACACCCCTCGAAATATACAATTAAATGAAATCCTCGCCAACATCATTCAAAAGCCAATATTTCATTTTCTTTTTAACTTCATACATAGATTTCATATTTTGTAGCTCTAATGGAAGTCTATTTAAGATAATAGGAATTATTACATTGTGGATTCTTTGCCCATAAGAAGTAAAAAATGGGGGAACTTTATATGCCTTTGGCCTACGCCTTATCATTGTATGTGATTCATCATACTTTTCCCTGTAATTCTTGGAGAAGTAGTTCTTAACCACTAATATATAAATGTATAGTTTATCAGTGGTTAATATATTATATTCTTTGCCAAGGTGCATTAAAGGTGTATTAAAACCCTTAAAATTATCATTAATATTGTGATTAATCAATTTAAGTATCCTTATTTGGTTTTTAATTAAGGGTTGTAGGTTTGACTTTGCAGTGCCTCCCCATATTGTGAGGCCATATCTGATAGTGCTTTAAACTAACGCATGATACATTATCATCTTTACATTAATGGGAATACATTCTTAATTTTATAAAACTGATAAATTTGAGGATAGATTGAATAGTTAGAGCGGTTAGCTAGGAGCTAAGAAATGCTGAATTCCTAGAAAGAGAGGAGTATATTGGAAGAGATGAGAAGATAAAGAGGAGGCCCAATTCATCTACAGATATAGATAGTAGCAATTTGAGCTGAAGAAGCAGGTCTAAAAAAGAATTGTGGATCATACACAGTATAGAAGATCAGACGGCAGAACCACTGAAGCCGTACAAACACAAATAAATTCGGTAGGTTACTTGTAATGATAACTATGATTCTAAAATGGAAAGTCTACTACAAATATGTTATATAATTTAGGGGATGCGGATTAGATCAAGAAATAGGAAGAGAAAAGTTAGCGTGGGGTAGTTAGCGTAAAATATTTATACTTTCCATGATTCTGGATTTATTCATGAATTTTTTATTAGTTTACTAATAATTTTATGTAAATAGGCATCGTTTATGGGAAAGGCAGGGTAGGAGGCTGGAGGAAGTAATAAGGGGCGATAGGTTGCTCAAGAGTGTGATAGAGGGAAGGATGTTGGGAAAGCGGGGAAGGGAAAGAAGAAGAAGAGGTTTTATGGACGGGATGAAGAAGGATAGACCGTATGCAGAGGCGAAGAAAGATATAATAGATGGGAATAGACTCCTGAATGTGTAGAAAACCGGGAGGAGATTCTCTGACATTCGACAAAACCTACCTTTACCGGTAGAATACTAGAAGAAGAAGATTAGCGTACGTCATATCCTTCTTCCTTCCGTCTATGAAGCCTTTTATATTTCACTCTCTTTCCCGCTTACCCAACTACTTTCCCTCTATCACAACCTTAAGTTACCCTTCACTCGTTATTACCACTTCAAACCATCATAGCGAAAAAGGAAGTATAAGAGGTAGTTAGGACTGACAATGTAGAAAACCTGGAGGTGATTCTCTGACTTTCTACCTAACCTACCTTTTTCAGGTAGAATTCTTAATAATAAGGACAAGAATCACATAAACGGCTAACATCATGACTGGAAAAGAGGCAAAATTTTCTAGGTAGAATACGGAGAGCTAATCGCCTTGTGCTATTGTAAAGCTAGGTAGCTCGAACTCCGACTCGGGAAGTCGTTTTTTTTTATTGCCAGACGATTCTGTTGGCCCGAATGTCCCCGGAATCCCGATAGGCTGCTGAGCCTGTCATCAGTTTTTCCAGGGATCGGACCAACAGAACTTGACACACATCCATGCCCTGGGAGGTGAAAAACCCACCCAGGCGGGACTCGACCCCGCGACCCTCGGTTTAGCAGGCGAGGGCTTTACCCCGCCGCCACCGGGGTCGGCTTATGATGATGATATGACGCCGGCGGATGACCGGGGCCGGGGGCGGCCGGCATAAATGAAAAGAATACAATACTTCATGCTCGTCATTTCTTTATCATTATAGAGGGTATTCTTGAAAATAGCCGACTGAACTCACGAGTTATCAGTTGCAAAAATTGGTGAATGTACTAGAAAATTAGTGGGTACATACAGGATGAATATCAATCACAGGAAAACTTCAGTAATGAGATCTCCTAGAACTAAGAAAACGATGTTCATCATGAAAGGAGATGGGTACAAACTAGAGGAGTTAGAACAATTCAACTCCCTGGAAATAGTTTGTCGTTAACATTTAGGTATTCCATCAACTAATTGGGAGGTTTTTGTGGACAGTCCTTCTGCTAACATCCAAAATTCTGGGACATCATATCTCATTCCTTCCTATAAATGGCTTGCCTCTAGTATCTCTAAAATTCCTCATGTCGTCTATCGATTCCTATTTCGCCCAGAGCTCCTATCCTCTTCCTTCCTCCTGAAGAAATGCCTAGCTTTTATAAGTTAATGTGACATTATTTGAACTGGTTTTTGAGAACATTGCTCTCCTAGCATTTAAAAAAAGGTTTTTATAAAATTGTACAGATTTTAAACATTCAATCAATCATTAAATCAATTTTCTTGTACTTGTTCTCTTATCACTAATCACGAGGCATGGATTTCTCCTGAAAAGCGAGCGAAAGAGTTACCGGAGGACCCTGTATAGCAGAGGTCAACCAACAACATGCCAGACATCAAGCTGTGAGAAGACACAAGTACACAAAATGCTGTCTTAACACTTATCCAGTCTGAATGTCTGTTGTAAATATTGGCTCCTAATCGAACATCGATGTTTTAAGAAACGAATTAACTTAACAATAATTGAATTTTGTAAAATGAAAAAACTGTATTGAGAGCCACTGGGTCGGGGGAAGAGGGGACGGTACCGTCTCATCTAACCCAGATTAAATAAACTACAACTCGAGTCAAGTCACAGATTCACCGGCTTTCTTTCATCTATTTCCCTTTTTAACATCCCCTCGCCTCTCAATGCGTCTTCCTTTCATCCATTCTGCTTTCTCCAATCCTACCTACCAGCCTCCTCTCCAGCCTCATCCAATACTCCTTCGATCGCCATTCTCGCCACCCAGCTCACCCTTTCCATCCTTCTCCACACCAACATTTCAAGAACCTCACGTCTACGTGCATTCTCCCTCCGCCGTGACCAAGTCTATATCTACTTACTACCCTGCGAGCCGCCGCATGGGCGTGTGGCAGGGGGTGTTAAGACATCAGCCGTGTAAAGATGCATGCGATAAAGTTTTGGGAGGTGAAATGGTGACGTATATTATGGGATTGTATTTAGCAGAGCTCAATTTTTATTGTGGTCGCTTATTGTGCGTGGAAAGAACGAGTTTTTGTACCTATCTGTTCGGCGATGTATCTCCTATTTTACCGCGTCTGTCAGACCAAGAGATTTAGTGATGCATCATGATGATATTCACAGTGTCGTTCTGAAACACACCAGTTCTGAGTTACTCAAGCAGCCTAAGCCTAGCGTGTAGCCACCGAGTCTCTAGGGGCTCCCACCTTAATCCCTCGAAAAGTTGTGAGACCTTCTATGTTCTCTTGTAGCAGTTTTTAACAAAGCGTGCTGATTTTTTTTGTATTTTATTAATTTTTTTGGTTAAATCTTTATGACCAGGGTTCCAAATGCTCGCGGCGTATTTGAGGTGTGGACTTATCAGAGCTAAGTTGCATCTCTCTTTTACTTTTTCATCCGAGGACCTTCCTATTATACGCTAGATAAATCCTAGTTTCTTTGCTGTTGTGCCGAATATGTTTTGTATGTGTGTCCCCCGCGATATATAAGACGTGAAGGTGAATTTTATATATTTAATTGTACCTGAAGATTTTATGTTTACTCCGCTCATAGTGTAGGTAAGTATGGTACTTATATGATGATTGAAGAAGTGTACTGTGGTGCATTTATTAAGATTTAATTCTACTCCAACCCATGCAACACCGCGCTCCATATTAGAGTTTTCACTAGCCTTTTCTTTACGTCTCCATGTAGACTCTCTCTAATCAGTTCCCTCCTGTTTGAAAAAGGTTCTTAAGCCATGGAAATTATAGATATGACGTCCCTACCTGTAAAAATCCATTTTTCGTCACAATACTGCCCAGAATTGTGTATTGCTCTGGCTTCTCTTGAGGGATAACAATTATACCAATATGAGTTTCGGCATGCGGATTGATAAATTAGAAATAACGGAGTTGAATTCAATGGAGGAGATGATAAACGGGAGGAAATGAAGATGCTGGTATCTCAATACCGAGGCGAGAGAATTTTTTCACTGTTGCAAACGGAAGTCTGTCTGATTAACGACGAGAACAATTAAATGGGATTCGAATTTCTCAGCCATCCATCAGCGTCGCTTATCTAACCGACGCGATAACTCAACCGTACCCTGCGAAACTCCGCTAAACTGTTGGGAACCAAAATGCGTCTATCTTGCTCGGGATTTCGGTCTGAATGCCTCGGTTCTTTGAGCAGACCATGATATTCACCTGTGATGAATGCTTGTCTAAAGTGAATATAATGGAATTCTCACGCTTAACTCCTATCCGATAATAGGACAGTGTTTTTGGAAAGTAAAAAAATGCATACTTTTAGAAATAATATGTTTTTATATATACGTGTAATTGATAAGTTTTTCGAACTTTTGCTTTCGGACTTATGGCATAATTTGGTGATAGAAAAAGTGTGTTTTTAGGGGTGAAATCTTAACCCAACAAAAAGTATCCGATATTACGTCGCTTTACCTTATTTGTACAATACTTTGCTTCCTACCAGCTGCTTCCGCTGAGAAATATTATTTCGAGTCTCAAATCATAGACTAATAATTATCTGACAAAATCTGATAGCAAGTTTTATGGAATGGAAATGTTTTTTTTCAAGTATTCTACCTAATCGGTCGGTTTTGTTGAATGTCAGAGAATCTCCTCCCAGTTTTCTACACTTTCAGGGGCCTATCTCGCTCTAGTATATCCTTTTTCGCCTCAGCATGCGATCTACCCTTCTTCATCCTGTCCATGAAACCTATTGTCCTTCCTCTTCCCCGCTTGCCCAACATCCTTCCCTCTATCACACTCTTCAGCAACCCATCGCCCTTATTACTTTCGCCAGCCACCTACTCTGCCGATCTCGAATTTCATTATGAAGTTTCCTTTCCTATTTAGAGAATAAATTAAGAAAAAAGAGAAAGGTGTGTAACGCTGTTCCATAGATATTTGATGTACCCAGTATACCGTCGCCAATATGCTTGGATGCCTTCTAGACGGCAAGTTCTTGGAATACACCAACTAAATGAAAAAATAGTATATTTTGCCAACCTTGAGCCAGAAAGAGAAAAATATCTCAGACTATGTATGGTCTCGTCCATATATATCTAACAACGGCCTTCTTTTCCTCTTCTTAGGATTGTTAACATGTTTCTTTTTCATGCAGTCTATGCCTTCAGTTCGTGGTGGTATGAGCCTCGATATCCTGTAAGGCCAAAATCATCTAACCAGTGAGTCAATTTTAATTATTTATCTATAAAAGTAGTTAAAATGTAGTTATAATAGTCCATAAAGTTGGAAAACGTTAAGAAAAGAACACTCAAATGAGAGCAAGAGAGGAGAATTCTTATTTGAAAATTAAAAGGTCGGTTCTTCGAACAGCTAATAGGAACTGATGGTAGCATGAAGAGAAGAAGGATGATAAAATAATTATATGATATTGTGGTAATGTATGATAGCCAAACACTATAAAGAATCTTTTGCACCAACATTCATAAAGAATACATTTCAGGGACGAGGGTCTCAGTGGTCCAGTGGTGCCAAATGTTTTCTCTGAGTTTCCTGTTTCGCTGTTCTCGAGGTTAAAAATTTATTTTCGAGCAGTTTCATCTTCCCTTTGGAGTGTTCTTTGCCACGACTTGACGAGGGAATGCCTAATGAACGATCAATGTGGCCTGAATGTGGGAATTGTACTTTTGAAAGATAAGGCAAAAGACTTGAGTGAAAACCAACAAGAGTCAGTTGCTATTCTAATTGTAATACATTAACCAGTTATTAACTAATTACATTAAAACTTTTATTTGTTAGGTATCAAAAGTTGCTTGACGTTGGTGCTTGAAAAATTTATCTATTTTTTATTTACTTTTTAATTAATATAATAACAATTTACTTTTCGATGTCAGTATTTTGCCAAACTCTACTGACGACATAGAATTCAATTGAAACATTGAAATAGGCAACTTGGTACATTATTAGGACTTAATTCCTCAAAAGAAAAAACAAAATATTAGAGGTTAATATCTCATATTCGTACCCCGCCAAACCTGCAATGGAGAGGAAAGAACACCATTTGATTAGGAGTAAGAATTCAGCCGGTGTGGAAAAATTTTCCTTTCTGCGAGGTAAAATACGCAGGCCGATTTAAAGTAGAATTTAGCCATTAATATCCTTGTGGTGCTCCTTGTGAAGTCAACCGCCGTTTGTATTTGACGGCTTTCAGTTCGAGTTAACTCCCTCTAGTGCTATCGCTGTTTTTAAAATGTACAGACACCTAAAGTTGTTCACAATGGTTGCTCAAGCAAGGAGTTCTAGTAAATAGATATTGCTCGGGTCACTTGATACTTAAGCCTCTGGTTCGTCAGGGAATGAAGGTGGGAAGACTAGCTAGTCGCCGACCCCGACTATTCGTGAAACAAAAGAGAATCGCCGCGTTCAGATGCCGCTGTTGACCGAGTGATTAAATCACGACCTGTCACGAGGGTGTATTACTTGACTTTTGGGTTCCTCAGAAGAGGCTAGGCCTAAGCTGACTGCAATACCTTGCGTCGTGGGAGATTCAGTTCATCTACAGTCGTCCAGTTGCGAAGCCTCGAGCTGTCCGTTCCGCCCAATTCTTTCTCTTTGTCTTGTGCACATACAGTCACGGTAGGCGAATCCAGAGTAGGTAGAGTTTCAATTAATCAGTGAGTCGTGTGATTTGCTAATAATTTTATGCGGTCAAGCATATAGGAAGCTAGGCTTTATCAAGAGAGTACTCGGAAAATGTGATGAGAAAGTGAAAGAACGTTGTTATTTTTCAATCGTTAGGCCTCATCTGGAATATGCTGTTAGTGTATGGGATCCATACGAAACGGGGTTGATATCAGAGTTAGATCGCGTCCAGCGAAGAGGAGCTAGGTTTGTGAAACGATGCTACGATAAGTTGGCTAGTGTGTCTGGACTGTTAGAAGAATTAGGATGGGAATCGCTATCACAGCGTAGATTAAATTATAGGCTTAACCTCCTAAATAAATTTCAGGAAAATCATTTTACTGACGACGTAAAAAACATACTATTAACCCCTTCGTACTACGGCAGATTAGATCGCGCCAATAAAATTAGAGAGCTAGATTGTAGAACCGATAGGTATAAAATGTCATTTTTTCCGCGTACCATTCGGGACCATAACAGCTTTGATCGTCGTCATGAATAGTTCGAATTGTGACAATAGGCAGACAGTAAATCTTTCTCTTTATATTCTCTACGTTCTTATTTATGCATGATGTAAATATTGATGTTCTTATTTATGCATGATATATTGAAAACGTAGTAGTAGTCTTTGTATCCCTTGCATTTAGGAACGATTGACGAAAGAATGTTTCTTGGTTATTAGATTTTTAATTGGCGCTTTGCATGTGTGGTACGCGGGATTAAATGTAATTTCGGTGTTCTACCGTATCATTCATGCATGCCTGGTGTGGAAGCACCCCCTGCCACACACCCTTCGGGTGGCTTGCAGGGTATGACGTAGATGTAGATGTAGATGTAATTGAGAAGATGAATTTCCGGGTTGGCTTCCAGTTGCAGTGGTAGCAGAAAGATCGGGCAGCCATTTGCAGTAAGTATTATCTCTTTTGTTGACTTTGAGTAAATTCTTGAGGTATATATATCCTTATACTAGGAATGTGTCAATAATACCTGGTTGTTGTGAATGGTCTTGAGTTTAAAGAGAAATACTTACTCCGATGGATGAAAAATATTAGCCACTAGAGAATTGGCCTCCCCCTTAGAAAACATTTTGTTTAAAAAATATAATTGCTCTCGTCGCCTCTAACTATTATAATTTTTGTTACAATAAGTAAAGTAAAAGATATCTGTCTATGGAAAAAGAAAACTCCAATCTCCCGCTTATCACGCTATGGTACTTGGTTTGAATGTTAAGTCTCTCGGCGTGTATGGTTTATTTTCATGTGGAAACGTTACACATGGACCCAAATCCCAAGAGCATTGCTTCGTAATTTTATGCGTACATACATCGTGTTTTTATTGTCGAAAGAAAATTTTCTAATTTTTTTTCCGTTACTTTAATGAGTAACACAATAGATGTATTCTCCGGAAGCTAAAATCGTACTATTCGGCCGCCAATTTCGCTGTTTAATGAGACATATGGCATAGTCATTTTAATATGCATTTTGATTGCGTATTAATTCATCAAGGTATATGTATTAACCTTTAATTACTACTTGAAGTCCTCATTTAAGAGAACATATTGGCACAAAGTATATTACTCTATGATATTAGCCATCAGTATCGGACTATGCCTTGAAATATATAAACTCTGTACTGGTTGCTGGCCAAGTGGAATCAAATTTGGTTCTGCTGATGTCCATGCACAAATGTTGAGGTGCATTAATTTCCTATTACATTGTAACCGGCTGTATTTTTAGGAAGCGAAACACTGGTGTTTAATATTTGATGTTTTTTCTGTAATACATTTTTATCACGAATTATTCGACGAATGGCTGTCGAAGTGACTTTGTCTGTTCATATCAGCATAATTTTTCCCGGAATCTTGTGATTTCTGTATGCTGCTGTTTATTGTATGCTTGTATTTTTAAGGCAAACGACTATTTTGATTCTTTGCATTATCACCTTAAATCTCCATCTGTCACAAAATTCCCCAATACGCCCTCCTTCAAGTGTGTTTTTGCTATTTTGCATTGCTATATTTTGGTGAACGCCTCTTCGCCTTCACCACAGAGTATTTATCGTATTTACTCTGTGCCTTCGTGATCCACGTTGTACGTAATGTCTAATATAACTCAACCGCAGCCTTCGATAATCCTTTGCACCTCCTTATCTATCTTATTAACACCTGCTCTATCCTAAAGCTGGAGTAGTGAATACTGCTCTCTAATAAGATGAGGAATTCGTGTGTAAAATCAAACTTTGATCGCCTTGAAAGTTGTCGCGCCCCGTGAAGTCACATTCTCTTGGTCACGTTACCATCTAAATCTACGAAATACCGTGCAAGCCACCATTAGGGAGTGTGGCACGGGTATATTATGTCAGAAATTGCATGCGAGGTTGGTAGCTAATAATGATGTTAAGGTATTTGGCACAAGTGAAAAAACCTATTTTACGTAATAAGAGTCAAAGTATACTAGAACTGATATATGACAACTCTTATGGTCCCTTATTATCCGTGGAAAAAGGACATTTTAAATCTTGAGCGATCTAGGAGCGCGAGTCGTGGGTCGTTGATTGCACACTTTAATAAATTTAGAAATTAGTCGCAAATAAAATGCTTGGACCAATATTTACTTAAGTACATCAATGTATTCCTTGCAAATATTAGTACGTTTTGCGAAATAAATGTTGCAAGAATTATATTTTGAAAATTTCGTTTCATGTAAATCATAGTATGACTTCGGTTTCGGGCACGCAATTTGAAATTTTAGCAAAAATCATATGTAAATACGTGTTTTTAGCTCGGCATGCCACCTTGATATTTATTTACCACCTTTATAATGCAATGAAACGTATTATTGAGCGTTAAGGAGAAAATCTGCTAGTATGTAATGTATGTAATCGATCGAATGATTTCGTCGAGTATGCGAATTTCCCAAGACTACGTGTTAAATTGACTTCAAATTGCCTAAAAACCAAATAGGTGCAATTATTTCGCTTTTGTCTCTACATATTGCTAATGAGAGAAGTTAGAGCAAGTGGATTCCTTCACCTACCTCGGATGTACCTTAACGTTGGACGGAAGACCCAGGAATAAATTCATGGACCAAATAAAGAAGACAGTCCTTAGGGAAAGATAATAAGAGGTAAGGGCACTAGCATTAGATATAGAAGAGCGGAGGGAGTCAATCAATCTTATGATTCAACGGGCAGTTATGATTACTAATCAGCAGGCGTATGAAACGTTTCACGCATATCTGTACATAAACGAAAATCGCTCCAACAACCATAATTCGTCTTTGGCGCAGCCGGTCCCGATCTCACTTGCTAAGACTCACGGATAATCTCTCCTCTGAAGTCTCGTGTAATGTCTCGAGGCCCGCATCATAGTTCCGATTCTTGATTTTGATGGAGCATCTCGAGCCGGAGAGCGCTTCAGATATGTCTTGATTAATTTTTTTTCGACGTCTCTTTTACGCTCCTCTTCCATCGGCATCGCTCCATACTTCCCTCTCACCCTTTTTCAATCCTTTTTAAAAATAGAAACCCGATGACCTCAGCCAGCCCTTTCGGACACAAGCTTCCCGAAGACGACGGGAAAATCAGTGCCATTTTCGGTCGTCCTTCGTCGCGCAAAGTGGGGGGCGTGGAGGTGGGGACTGGCTTTTCAAGGGTGGGAGGGGCGGGGTGCGTGGATTGATGGGCATAAGAAGGTGGAGACGAGGGTGATGGGTGATTGGGTCTTTCGGAGAAGACTTGAGATGAGGTGGAGTGAAGTAGGCGGCACTTCAGACCAGCGCGACGGAGTCGGCGGGCAGTGTAGACGTTCAGCCGGAACACCCACTACGCGCACCCCATTCCTCGGCGTCGCCTATTGAAGCAGAAGGAAGGGAAGTTTCCTCATACCCGGTCGCTGATGTTCTCCTGTGTATCTTTATTTTGGTCTCCACCAGCTAATGAGTAGGTTTTCAGACCGTCCTGGTGCTTGCATTCCGATGTCTTTGAGATTCTATATCGTCCACAAATATTATGCAACGCGATGGGATGCATGGTAAAATGTTGCAAAGGAAAATGTCAATAAAACAAATAGTGCTGCTTAATTGGTTGATTATTATTAATGTATTCTACCGGTAAAGGTAGGTTTTGTCGAATGTCAGAGAATCTCCTCCCGGTTTTCTACTTACTCAGGGTCCTATTTCCCTCTATATATCTTTATTCGCCTCTGCATACGATCTACCCTTTTTTATCCCGTCCATGAAACCTATTCTCTTTCTTCCCCTTTCGCGCTTGCTCAACATTCTTCCCTCTATCACATTTTTGAGCAATACCTCGCCCCTCATTACACCCTCTAGCTACCTAACCTGCCGATCTCGGATTTCATTATGAAGTTTCCTTTCCTCGCCCACCACCACCTCGCCCTCGTTGATGTCCATCATATTGATTTAGAGAGCCGAGCCTTAAGAGAGATAAGAGAAGTTTGGTCTCCAAGCCTTGGTAAGATAGCAGGGTAGTCACCATATTGACGCCGGCAAAATCCACTGAATTTAGGATATGTAAACAGCGACCAACCAGTCTTCCTCAAATTTTTCCTCTGTTTGGACAGACCTCTATAGTCGCGTCTACATAGAGCCCGGGAAGGCACGCGAAAGGTATGTGGAAAGGGGCGAATTAACGCCAACGCATTCTCTACTCTATATGCGAAAAATAGTTTTATGAATTTTCGCTAATCGATTTTTTTATTATTCTACCTGTAAAAGGCTGGTTTTGTTGAGAGTCAGAGAATATCTTCTTGTTTTTCTACACACTCAGGGTCCTATCTGCCCTTCTTCATCCTGTCCATGAAACCTATTCTCTTTCTTCCCCTTCCCCGCTTGCCCAGTATCCTTCCCTCTATCTCAGTCGTGAGCGACCCATCGCCCCTTATTATATTCTCCAGCCACCTATCCTGCCTATCCGGGATTTAATTCAGAAGTTCCCTTTCCTCGCCCACCATCTCAAGCACTTCCTCGTTAGTCCTCCTCCCCGTCCACCTCACCTTCTCCATCCTTCTCCACACCCACATCTCAAATGCCTGCAGCCTATTCTCGTACTCCATTTTGAGGGTCTACGTTTCTGCCCCATACAACGCTACGCTCAGCTCCCTTCTATTGCTAAGCGCCTCCTTAGATAGCGCTATTCTCTTCCGTACGTCCTTGCTACTATGCCCTTAATACTTCGCGGGTATTTTACTGCTAATCCTAATGGTTATGCGTTCGAGTCTCGCCTGGGTGGATTTTTCACCATTCCGCTTTCTCCGATTTCTCACTGCACCACTTTTTCATGATGTGGTTGTATTTGTTCCATAGTTATTGTTCATTAACTCACCCGATACAAAATGTTTACGGCTACATTGGTAAAACTTTGAAATTTAACATGCACAACATTCAGTAACCGCTTGCTGCTAGCATATGGGATCCTCACGAATTGGGCTTAGTTTTAGAAATAGATCGAGTAAAGGAGAGGCCATTGAGATTTCTTGAAAGTTGTTGAGGTAAACATATCAGTGTCACTGCAATTCTGAAGGAATTAGCTGCAATCTGCTTACTGATCGAAGGGAAAAATATAGGTTAAATCTTTTACGAAAGTTTGAGGTAGACTATTTATTTGCCGGACGTTCAACATATTTTCCAGGAGCCAAACTATTTCGGTAGAAACGATCACAGGCTTAATATAAAGATCTGTAGAACCGCTAGATTTAAAATGCCATTCTTTCGTCGTAAAATAAGGGACCATTTTAGTTTTAGCGATAGATTAGTTCCATGAAACTTCGACCCTCACTAAATAGACTTTGTACTTGAGATTCATAATTTACCATCATTATACGCTATTAAAACTTCATAATGAAATTGGAGATCGGCAGAGTAGGTGGGTGGAGAATGTATAAAGGGGCGAGGGATTGCTCAACATTGCGATAGAGGGAAGGATGCTGGACAAGCGGGAAAGAGGAAGAAAGAGAATAGGTTTCATGGACTGTATGAATAAGGGTAGATCGTATGCTGAGGCGATAAGGATATACTAGAGTGAGATAGGCCCCTGAAAGTGTACATAACTTGAAGGAGATTCTCTGACATTCAACAAAACCTATCTTAACCGGTAGAATACTTTAAAAATTTAGCTACTAACCTCGCTTGTAATATCCGGCATGATTAAGCTTCCTGCTTGATTTAGTATCTTGTAGTGCTATTGATTAATCGCATTAATAGTACTCTTTATTAGTTGCATCTTAACTAGCGTACTGCGTTTTAGCATGTTCGTTTTAGCATGCAGCACGCTCCTAGTTCCTGGTTTGTCCGCGCATTGTTCTCCGGGCTGCTATTTGGTCTGCACCTACTGGTGGGGGAACGTGCGAGATTCTGAATTGGACCGGTTCAAGTAACGCATGCCTGGTGTGAATCAAACCGTACCACACATCCCAGTAGGGGCTTGCACGGTACTTCGTAGATAAAGATATAAGTCATAAATCATATAACCACTCGTGGTTGAATATTACCGCCATAATTCATGACTTACCTTGAACCCTTGGTTCAATTTTCTCTTTAGGAAACTTTTTCCTCCGGCAAATAATTCGAACAACCAGTTTGGGAAAGTAGGAGTTCTGCGACTGCTTTTCGCTAGAACTTTTATTGGCTTCCTCCCTGTCACTTTCCACCTCGTGAACGATAGGAATATTTTCGTCTCGGTATATATTTGTGGGCATGGACGAGGACATGGGATCGGTTTCC
Source organism: Ceriagrion tenellum (assembly GCA_963169105.1). Classification (NCBI taxonomy): domain Eukaryota; kingdom Metazoa; phylum Arthropoda; class Insecta; order Odonata; family Coenagrionidae; genus Ceriagrion; species Ceriagrion tenellum. The sequence continues at coordinate 70,263,003 of OY720635.1, forward strand.
CTTCCAAGAATATGATATCCTGTATTTTTTTCCCTTTGGTGTGGCCTTCCTGTCATTGGTTTGGAGTGTGCTCGTCACGGGGTCCATAAGGCCTGGCCCATCCTTAAAGCGAAGGTAGGGAGTGACATTTGGAGACCTCACGCACGGAGAGGGCCGATGTCCGTGGAAGAAAGGCTTCTTCTCGGAACCTAAAAATATATTTTGTGAATATAACGTGGCGATTATCTTAAGTCCGTGAACACGGCCGACTGGAATGTGCCAGCCATTTTTTTCGTCATTTTTTCCAAATCCCATAAAAATGTCAACCTTAATGCTATAGATTCTCGGTAGGTATACTACTAGTAAGAGACACACTAAATCCGATAACTGGCCGGGGTAAATAATCTGCGTCAATGCGAAAAATTCATGGGTAATGGTATTTTTAGAGAATTCAATGAAGCTTGACATGATTGAGATCGAGCATGTTCCTTCGAAAACATCATTTTTAGGATCATTTTTAGGATTAATGAGAGGCGTATTCTATTTTGGGAATAATTTTTAGCAGTATATGCCGTCTTTTTCTTGAGAATCATGTGATTAATAATGACTTCTTCTTACGGAGGTAGCGGAAATTATTCATCATCCGTATCCTAATACTGACACAACGTTGTCATGACTGTGACCTCTCTTATGTCATTGTTTAATTTTCGAAAACAAAAGTGATTTCATTGTGTTTATGTTGCCCAGAAATCCGTTAATTAAAATTTTCGCGGAAATATTCTGACTTTATCGTATCTCGATTTTTTTTAAAATTTGAAACCCCCACATGACAATATTTGGATTTGGATCTAAATTCAGTGGTCAAAGTGTCGGAAATCTGAATATTGGCTAAAACTCTACAAAGGAGACAACCTATATGTACCTGAATGCAAAAATTCATCTACGAGGGACAAATGGAAAACTCTTAAATCAGAGGTAAAAAATGGCACATGATCAGTGTACCAGTCTATATGGTCACCTTGTTACTGCTGACCAATGAAGGCGAAATCAGCTAATATTTGCGGACAAATTTCTTGCATATATCCCTACGTTTCGACTTACGTCGTCATGGCGTCTTTAGTGCGCAGAATGATAGTGAAATAGCTTTTTCTTGTAATTATGGGAATTGCTCCAAGATCAGAATTGCCCTACCCTAGTGGGAGAAGACGGAGATTTGCGAAAGAGGTAAAATATTCAGTGTATCTTACAGTTATCATTTTAAATAGCCTACTGCTTAAGTTAAATTTATATGGAGGCAATTTTACTTCCAACGTCTGATTTAAAAGTTAAAGCACTTACCTGCTCATAGGTAGGATTTCTTTCTTCGGACCAGCAGACCTACGATTTGTAAACATACAGCGATCCATTTCCTCGATGAAGAGAATCCTTTTGTCTTTCCCATGATTACCTAGCATATTCCCCTCTACCATGGCTTTTAAGACTATGTGATCTTCGTTAGATTGGTGATTCATTCTTTAAACCGGGAAAGATACTTTTAATAATCTTACTAAACTTATTAATCTTTTCGGGCTCGACTCATTGGTCTGAATCTTACTAATTACCAATTCCTCATAATGAAGCCAGAGAGGTTACGATATGAAGCACCCGAGTCTCGAAGCCGGGTGCATGTCCTCACTAACCATACTTGGGATCGGTTGAAGTAGTTTTCAAAGGAAGGCAGTTACTAAAGCCTTTCAAACTTCTACCGGCGCAGGCCCCTTCCTCTTCACAAAATTTATGTCTTCATCTCAGCATATGTCCTAACATCCGTTATCCTATACCTAAATTAGAACGCAGGTTAAAATTTAGGTTAAACCTTTTAAGTAAATTCGAAACCGATTTGTTCACAGGTGACGTTAGATATATATTGAGAACCCCTGCGTATTATGCTAGGTTTGATCATATTAACAAGATTAGAGAGATAGATCGTCGTACCAATAGATTTAAAATGTCATTTTTCCCTCGTACTATAAGAGAGAACAATAGGCAGCGTAGCAAAGGGATAGGTAGGTGAAATATAGTTAGAGTAGTCTGTAGTGCATGATGTATGTAATAACAACCAATAATCCCTTTCTTATTATGTTTAAACAAACCATGTGACCCTATTATCTAGCATGCCTTCATTAAATATCCTACTTGCATGTCAACAGTGCATGTTTGGCGATCTTCACCTCCTGCCACACACCCTCGTGGTGGATCGCAGGGTATTACCTAGATGTAGATGTAGAAAGCCTATTCATTTTCTTCCAATTCCCCGCTTAAGGCAATTTGAGCTAGATAGTTCCCAGTCAAATGGAAACCATAGTCGAACTGTACATTTTAATTTCAGCAGCTGTAGCGAACCATACATTTTAATTTCTGGTAGCATGAATAATTTCAACAGATTCAGGCGAGACTTCATGGAAGTTCGTCATATTAAAATAGAAACAACAAATGGCACTATTCCACATGGTATTTTCTCCTTCTCCTTCAGAACGGAAAGTTTTTTTTTTTTGTTTCTGGAAAAATTACTGTGGTGACAAGATGATTTATTTTCATACATGGCTGACCAAACATATGACCTACACACTGTTAGTTTTTTTGACGAGATCTAGGTGTTATAAATTCCACATTTTTGAAGAATGTCTCTCTGGAGTGCGTACACGTCATTTCCAATGTAAAATGGCTATTTTTTGGCAAATATCTCGGAAAGTTGTATGGTAAGGTGCTTATATCTTGGTATTTTTGGATGGGCTGGACATTTTTCATTAAAATGAGACTGAATTCATTAAATTATATGTGAAATGATATTTTGCTCAAACTGCCTTAAACAATATTTTCCCCTCAATCACGGCCCTCAGCTTCATGTTGCCCCTTATTACTCGTTTCATCCTCCCACTCTAGCTTTTTCCAATCACCTTCAACGGTTTCATCTCCTAGCTCAGCATACCATTCACTTCCACGCTCGTCTACCTCTCCGACCATCCCTTTCTTCTTCATTCTCCTTCACATCGAAATCTTATCTACATCTACATACCACCCTGCGAGCCGCCGCATTGGCGTGTGGCAGGGGGTGTTAGGTCACCAGACGTGTAAAGATTTAAGGTTTAGGGAGGTGAAATGGTGACCTGTATCATGGGAGTGTATTTATTGGAGCTCAGTTTTTATTGTGGCCGCTTATTGTGCGCGGAAAGAACGAGTTTTTGTACCCATATGTTCGGTAATGTAACATGTAATGTTTATTATTTTATCGCTTCTGTCAGACCTGGAGATGTAACGAGGCGTCAAGATAATATTTTCTGTGTCTCTCTGAAACACACCAGTTCTGAATGTATCAAGGAACCTAAACCTAGCGTGTAGCCTCCGAGTCCCTAGTGGTTCCCACCTAAATCCCCTAACAGTTGTGAAATACTCTATGTTCGATCGTAGTAGTTTTTAACGAAGCGTGCTGATTTTCATTGAATTTTATTAATTTTTTTGGTTAATTCTTTAAGACCAGGGTCCCAAGTGCTCGTGGCGTATTCGAGGTGTGGCCAAACCAGAGATATTATACTGTATCTGAAGATTTTACATTGACTCCACTCGCAGTATAGGTATGGCATTTGTGTGATAGCTTTCAAAGGAAGTGAACTGTGATTTACTAATATTTTTATTTACTAATTTTAAATTCATGTTGCATTTACTAATTTTAATTTCAAATTGCATTTACTAATATTAAATTCTAACCCCCACGCTTGGCCCCATGAATGACCGTTGTTACTTTTAGGTCCAATGACAGAACTTCTAAGTCCGCGCTTATTAACTCAAACCCTGGCGTTCAATTCTCATCCTCTTTTCTCAGATTCCACTTTTCCGCCCCGTACAACTAAATTTTTTCAATGAGGTTTTGTTATATTCAAATTCGGCCTCACTTTTTCAACGCAGATAACATTCTTATCTCAGAGTTCTTATGGTTCTGATTGAGACATTTCGAGTGTGTTTCTTTTGTTTTTACAATTTTAATAACCAGGGTGGGCATATAGAGGCCTCAACTGGTTGGGATTCCAGGCCCATTGGTGCGAAAATAAATTTAAACTATTTTTCGTCAATTTTGTTGCGCGACGTTATCGGCCATAAATTTTTGTTACCTTTTTTTTAATCGTTCATAAATTTTCATGAACTACTTGTTGGAGAATGAACTCGTACGGTGAAGATAAGCCCATCAAAACTCGACCGGCCTTTTCTATCGTGCATTTATTCGTAAGTTTTCCACCTGAGGATATCATAATGTTTAATTTGATTCAAAATTTAATGGCCTCTCGGCCCGAATAAACGTTTCTGTGTCGAGATTAGGGTCGCGATTGGACACGAAACATACAATGCCGCCTACAAGATTGTAATAACGCTCCGATTTCCGACCTGCTAAAAAGTTACCTGCAGTGATTGAGGATTTGTTCTGAAAGTTTCAGGATCTCAAGAAATTCACTACGAAGCCATGGGGAGTTTAGCCAAATGTAACCCACCAAAGGTGATTCTGGGCACAAAATTAGCTCACACTTATAAAAGATAACACGGTGATATAGGCATTTTTTTTAGATTCCTCTCATTTAAGGTTCGTCATTTTCATGTTTATGTACCAAAATAAAGAGATAACCCGAAGTTATATCGCGATATAATCGGAAATGTATCTCTCAGCAATTTTAGTAAACCAATGAAACTAGCTTTTAAGCTAGGAATCGTCCAAACTTTTTAATCGTTAGACTAAATCATTTATGATTTTTTAATCCTTTTTCTTGCCTGAATATTTTATCTAAGATCACAATTTCCTTCATTTTCTCAGGTAACTAAAATTATATTGTCTATTGATCTCTTTCAACTGTTGACGGCTCTACTTGGTGGAATAACATATCGTGGGATAATTTAGATCACTTAGTAACACCCAGAACAAGAGGTAAAGAATAGGGTACTATAACCCAGTGACATTAAGAAAACTCCTTTTCAACTCCAAGGACAAGATGGACATTCTGGAAAAGTGTGGTGTGTACTCACTAGAGTGTGAAGGATGCAATGGTGTTTATGTGGGTCAAACTGGTCGCATATTTGCTACCAGAGCGAAAGAACATATGGACTATGTATTTAATAATGACCCAAAATCAGGTTTTGCTAAGTTGTGAACAATTTTTTTAAATAAATAAATATAGTTGAAACTGGTCACCAATGTAATTTTAAACCTAAGGTTTTGCATGTTAATGACAAAGGTTTTAAACTGGATTTTTTTAGAGAATTTTGAAATTAGTATGAGACAAGGTGTCCCTGATGTTGTGCTTTTAAATGACCGTTCTGTTTTTAAATATTCTCGGTTCACATCTGTCCCGTCACACCAGTCCCTTCCCTCACCATGACGGTTGCTTCCTCGCAACACCCTCACCCTCCCTCCCTATCCCCCACCCCCGTTCCTCCCCCCCTTTTACTAAAACCCCGCCTCCCCCCCCTTTGAGAATTTGATGTGTATTTGGCGCACCTGCCAAAACTTTGAGGATTGTACCCTTGAAAATGAAGCGTTAGCGTCGAAACCGGTTGGGAAAATAAATCGTTGTGTAATATTACTAAGTGTTTAAAATTCTCCCATGTATATTGATCTATTTGCATTGCAATGCTATACATAGTTAATACTTCATAATACCATATGAATGTTGGTACTTTACTTATTAGGAAATATATATATCTCGTTCTAATTACAATGCCTTTCCTAGGAGTAGGTCCGCGCCAGAAAAATCCATATGAAACCATATTCTGGCTTAAATAGCGGATATTAACTGTTGTTCTTCTTTCGAACCAAATCGTGCTTCCTGTTAATGGTTTTATCTCACTAGTTTGGTGCTTAAGGAATTCTCTTGTATTCCTATACTCCTTATTTTTATTATCCTACAATCAAATCTACAGATTAATGTCTATGACAAATAATTCCCTGCAAGCAATTCAAACAGTGGTTTTAAACCCATTCGTAGAAATAGTAGTTCTATAGGTGACCTAACGAATACGGCTAATGCAACATAGGAAATGATATTTGACTTGAGACAAATGGTCCATGTTCGACGCGGGATTGGAACATAGGTACGTGCTTTGGTTAGTGTTTTACCAACTCGGCTATCGGGGTATTTAGTCTTCTATAAGTTCTCTTAAGAACGCGTAAAGGTTGATGAGAACGTATTAAATAGTTCGCCACAATGGACGCGTGTATCAAAAGTTATGTATGCATTGGTGTTTATATTATCCATTATAGGTTCCATTCTTTTGTGAAGAGGAGTTTTCAACATGAGCTGATACTGCTTATTTCCTCAATATTATTCATTAGGTGATATTATTCATATATAGGTAGCTTTTTTAGCAATTAAACTCTTCACCATTTCATTTCGCATCCATTTACCTAACATTGGACCAAGCATACGAATTCAAATTCTTTCTAAGTTTAGTTTCGTTATGTATTCCTGATCTCAACAGACACATCAACTCTGTTTTTAAATCATTGCTTTGCTGCGATATGCAATCTTTTAAGTTATGTGTTTACTGTGCCGTTCGGTAGTGATTTACAAATTTGATAACCTAGCTTAAAGAGATTCCTTTGTCACAAATTCTTGCCGTTTTTCCCAGTGAGAGTGCTCCTCATCTCTTATTATATTTTTATGATTCCCCATCTTTCACACCTTGCATTTTATTTCGTCGATCCTTATGGTTAATTATTCTTCATTCTGCGAACCATTATCGTCCCTTGGATGCTTCCGTGAGTTAAAATTTCCCCAGTGAAATCGTCCATAGTTCTTTTCGGCATGTCCTCCTTCCATCCGTTCCCTCCTCTACGCTCATCGCGGGAGTTCTACAATGATGAGTGTGTCCATCCTCTTAAAACACCATCATTCTTCCGCCTGACCACGCTTCCATTACTTCTAAATTTTCTCCGTACATCTGCCGGCCGATTTGTTACTGTCGCGCAGCGTTGCGCTTGTCCAGACCACTAATGTGTGAAGGGGATTTGGGGACGGCCAAGGTCAACTCGTGTGTTTATGAGTGGACAGGGTAGAAATTGAGATGGACTCTCTGGACGTGTAGTTTCAAACAAATCTTTACTTATTATCAATGCGAACTGAGCGGGATAAAGTTAAGGTAGAAGAAATTAACGTGCTCCGTTTCGCAGATGATGCCGCAGTAATAGCTGGAGATCTCGAGGATCTTCAGAGGTCACTAAACACCATGGACCAAGTTCTCCAACAATACAACATGGATAAAGTAAGATGAAGAGTATGCGGAAGAGAGAAGCTGAATGTAGAAGTTACCCTTAGAGGAGAGAAATTAGAGCAAGTCGATTCCTTCGCCTATCTCGGAAATACCATCACGTGGTACGGAAGAAGCGCAATGGATATCAAGCGGAGAATAGCTCAAGCTAAGAAAGCGTTCATGGGAGAAACACCACTGATGTGCTCAAAGAAGATAAGAATAAAAACCAGAAAACAGTATGTGAAAAAATTCGTGTGGAGCGTAGCACTCTATGAATCGGAAGCATGGACCATTGGAAAAACTGACCAGAAAAGATTAGAAGCCTTCGAAACCTGGTACTGGAGGAGGATGCTGAAGATAAAATGGACGGACAAAATGGGAAATGATGAAATGTACAGAAGAGCAGAAGACGAAAGGACCATATGGAATACCATAGAAAAAAGAAGAACAAGATGGATTGGACACACCTTGAGACATAATGGGTTTGTGAAGAACATAATTGAAGGTAAAATAGAGGGAAGAGTCCATAGAGAAAGACTCTGGAATAAATAAATGGGCCAAATAAAGAGGAAGGTACATAGGAAGAGATACCAGGAGGCAGGAGCGATCCCAGGAATTTATTTCGGGGGGAGGGGTGAAGGGGAGACTAACATTAAAGTATGGGAATTTTCAGTCATCCTAAAAAAACCATAAAACTGTTACATCATTATATCTGTATAATAATGAGCATAATAATAACTGTTATAATTTTCAGATCAGTGATCGGAGTATTTAATGTTGAATTTGACAACTGCGTCTAGTTGTTAAAATTGTTTTGTAAAACCCAAAATTTTCGTGGGGGGATGTATCCCTTTTATCCCCACCCTGGGATCGCCCCTGCCAGGAGGTAAGGGAACTGTTATTAGGTAGGGAAGGGTGGAGGTCTGCAGTCAAGCCATCTTAGGATTGAACAACGTATGAATTATCAATGCCAGGGTATTCTACCGCTTAATACTCATATGCTTAATTTGAAAAGAATAGAGATCCTCTAGGTTTTTAGAGGCGCAGACCCCAATGTCCTTACACCATCTCTCTTCATCTCGACGTACGTTCTGCCTCTCTTCATCCCGATCTGAAAGCCCATCACTAAACCTATTCTCCTCCAAGATGCTAACCATAATCGTAATATTCTCGAAATGCTCTATTTTTCGTCCTCCCACCCTTATATTCAGACCCGCTTTCTTTTTATTGCTAGGTTGAAGAAAAATGCTGCTTATTTTTTTTTTAGATCTTCACCATGGGAACCATTGGCCACTATGAATATTTGTAATTACAATCGTGGCCGGATGGTCGGTTGATATCCGTTAGTTTTGTGTCCTCTTCTCTCTTTGAGGAATAACTGTCGGCGACATGTCTGAATCCAGACGACGATCGGCATCTCGAGTACTCCAGCGTGAAATTAAAGCACCTTTAAGGATCCATGGCGGAAAGGTGCCCCAATAATACAGACTTTCACTCAAAGGAAACTAAATGAAATTTCCGCCAAACTGAACTCTTATCCTGGAGGATGTTGACATCTCGAGTTGCTCGCAATCACGGAGAATCAGCTGTCTTTTTATATTTCTCTAAGTGGCTCGCAAGTGAACGACTGTCTCCTTTAACGGAAACGTATGACGTTCTTTGAAGTCAATTTATTTGAAAGGATATTTCCTCTCTTCAACTAGGATATGATAAAATTGTCCTATCGCATCAAGCAAGTTTACTGTAACATATAATTATATAACAGTACTTCGATAATCATCTTTGCATCTGTACACGCGCTTTTTGGCATCATTAGACTTTTACACAAGAAGTGAAGGATTGTTACTCTTGGCAGCATTTATTTACTCGCATGAAAATAAGCATTCGTTAACACCATTATTTCCCGTTATTACTGTCTATTTCCATAAATCAGGAATGTATTCCCCAAAGCTGTTTTCAATTGACATATTCCTAATTGCAAGTCCCATTTAGCCGTCTATGGATATATGTTTTATAAGTATTCTACCGGTTAAGGTATGTTTTGTTGAATGTCGGAGAATCTCTTCCATGTTTTATACACTTTTAGGGGTCTATCTCACTCTAGTATATCCTTTTTGCCTCAGCATACCATATACCCTTCTTCATCCAGTCCACAATACCTATTCTTCTGCTTCACCTTCCCCGCTTGCCCAACATCCTACACCATATACCATTCAAATTGGTCACTCATTTTCTCCTACCTTTACCATTCCTTACCCTATATTCTCCTCTCTATCGACCTTTTAAGTGAACACTGTCACTCCATCAAAGCGCTGTAAATTATTTGCGAAAATGTGAGTCTCGATCCTTGAAGATATTAATGCGGTCACCAGGCATCATAAGCCCACCCTATGAAGAATCTCCGGAAATGGGTCAAATATTCCTCTCCGAAGTGTTTCAACTCCGCGGAAATAGCCCACCCACGATCCACTTGAAGATTTATCTTCTGGAATTCCGGATGAGGCTGGTAGCTGTGGGTCTGGTGTTGTAGAAGTACATTATGACCAACGACCAACCATTATCATCGGGTATTGTACCAGCTGGTTAGTGTGTTTTAAATAGCCCCTACAGCAACCTACCTTTTACTTGGACGTATTTTTCACTATGCCGCACATTACTTACTATTCATATTTTGGGCCCTGTGGACATCTACGTATTCTCTGCATCTCATTATGTCGCCCGAGATCCTCTACTCTCCTATTCCATGTTTACCAAGTGCGGAAAAGCGATTTTCTATTTATTAAGTTGACGCCGGGTGCACGTGTCTAAAAAAATCAACTCGCCCGATGAATGGAGAAGATTGAAGTTGAAATGACATTTATCCTCATATTTGAGTAGTGTATGTTGCGTAAAATTTCCTTGCGAAATTAGATGCTTAACTTGCATGATTACTTGCCTTCGCTGGGAATTAATAATAGTATTTAAACAAGGTATGAAGATTGGAATAGGTCACGTAACAGAAACGGCATCTTAATGGTCCTTCGCAATGAACGATATCACATCTCTCCTCAGCGATTTACCATTAAAAATCAACTCATACCAGTTCTGTGTCATACGAACGGAAGTAAAAATTATCATTTTCTTCTGAGATAATGAAACCAGCTATACTTCAAGTGTAAACGCGTTAGATTCTCGTCAAAAATACCGTCCTGTGAGGTCGTAAGCTATATTGGGGATGGCATAATGGTTTGACACAACCGAGCGCTCGGAATTTTTAACGAGAAATATTTCAATTGAACAGCGTTCTTTGTCTGCTATTGGCTGGAGGATGTAATAAGGGGTTGGTTGGTAAAATGGGTTGCTCAAGAATTTGATAGAGGGAAGGATTTTGGGCAAGCTGGGAAGAAGAAGAAGGAGAATAGGTTTCATGGACAGGATGAAGAAAAGTAGATTGTATGCTGACGCAAAAATGGAAATACTAGAGGGAGATAGGACCTTGAAAGAGTAGAAAATCGGGAGGAGTTTCTCTGACTTTCAACAAAACCTAACTTGTACCTGTAGAATACTTTTTTTTTAACTAGAAGTTCACGCAACCGAGCACTCGTAATTTTTAACGAGAAATATTTCATTTGAACAGCGTTTTTTGTCTGGAGGATGTGATACGCAATGGGTTGCTCAAGAAGAAATTTTCATTCCCTACTCACACTACCTTGCACTTCCTCGTTTGTCTTCTTTTCGTCCTCTGCACATTCTCCATCCTCCTCCACACCCATATCTCGAACGCCTGCGGCATATTCTCGTCTTCCTTTCTTGCAGTTCACGTTTCTGCTCCACGCAACTCTACACTATATGTTAAACCTTCACGAGGTTCATCTTCATATCCTTACCCAGGTCTCCGTCATCAGTACCCTTCAATTACTATACAATTCCTTCTATGACGCTCTTCTCCACAAGAATTTGCTATCATCGGTACCCATTTTCTTTCACCGTACTACACCTCATTAATCCAAACGCTCTACTAACTCCTGTTATTCCCCTCTTACTAATCCGACTAGTTCTACGTCTGCGAAATACCGTGAAAGACATCACTAGGGTGTGTGGCACGGGGTGATTCCGCACCAGGCATGAAGCTGTCATACCAGCTGAAATCCGAACCGCGCACGTTCCCCCGGAATGCCGGGCGCAGGCCAAAAGCAGTCAGAATCACAGTGCGTGATCAGACCAGAAACTAGGAGAGTGCTACGTAGACGATAATGCTACGTTGACGTACAATACTTAGATACGACTACTGGTTATAATTTTTGCGGCGCATTGATAGTTCTACAAGGTACTAAATCATGCAAGAGCTATGTCATGCTGGTAATTGCATGCGATGTCGCTAATAATGATGTTATGATATTTAACCCAAGTGCAAAAACCTATTTTACCTTGTCAGGGTCAGAGTATCCTAGAACTGACCTATCGCAACTATTATGGTTCCTTATTGTACTTGGAAAAAATGACATTTCAAATCCATCGGTTCTGTACTCTATTGCCTTACTTTTATGCTTGTGATCGTTTCACCATAGTCGTTTGGCTCTGGTAAAATATGTAAAACGTCTGGCAAAAAATAGTCTACTTCAAACTTTCGTAAAAGATTTAATCTGTATATCTCCGTACGGTGGAGGTTCGCTCCCTTATTCCCTCAACAACTAAGTAAAACTGCTACGTTTATCGTAACAATTTTTAACTAATCTAGTTGCCCTCCGCTGTTATCGATCTATATATGAAACTAGTCCTACTTCGTGAGGGTCCCATATACTAGTGGCATGACCGTCCCATATACTGAAAGTCTACATCAAACATTCGTAAAAGATTTAATCTATATTTCTCCCTTCAATCGGATAGCGGTTCCCACCCTAATTCTCTCAACAATTTTGTAACACTGCTATGTTTATCGTAACAATTTTTAACAAATCTAGCTGCCCTGCGCTGTATTCGATCTATATCTGAAACTAGTACAACTTCGCAAGGGTCCCATATACTATCGTCATGCACGGTTTGACCGTGAGTACATCACACCTAACCTTTTAAAAATACTTATTCGTGTTCTCCATTAAGGAATCTGTGCGAAAATTCCACGTCCGGGGAAGTGTTTCAACACAGAGCTCGCCGATGATACTCCAAAGATTCCTCCTCGGTAGCCCCGGATGAGGATTGCGGCGACCGCGTTGGTGGTGTGCTTAAATAGCTTTCGGCCCCACATGGAGCAAGGTTCCCACCCTAATTCCCTCAACAATTTAGTAACACTACTATGCCAATCGGTTCTCCAGTCTATGTTCTTGATACTATGTCTGTGATCGTTTCTACCATAATAGTTTGGCTCCAGAAAAATATCTTTCGTGAAAGATTTTATCTACATTATCCCCTTCGTTTGGATAAGGTTTCCCTCCCTAATTCCCTCAACATTTTAGTAACACTTCCGTGTTAATTGTAACAATATTTAATAAATCTAGCTGCTCGCCGCTGTAATCGACCTATATCTGAAAAGGGCTGGTAAGGGTCACATATACTAGCGGCGTGACCGTGATTTTAAAGGCTACTACGCCACACTCATTCTTTTAAGAATAATATTGCGTGTTCTCCATTGCAGAAACTGCGCGAAAAGTCCACGTCCGAGGAAGTGTTTCAACACACAGCTCGCCGACGATACTCCAAAGATTCCTCCCTCGGTAGTCCCGGATGAGGATTGCGGCGACCGCGTTCGTGGTGTGCATAAGTAGCTTTCGGCCACACTCCCGTCCCTCCGCCACTGCCGGGCAGGAAGCGAGATCGCGCATCGAGGGCGGCCACTCTGCAATGGGACCGAAGGGCATGAGTCACCGCACCGGCCTTTCCGGCGCCCACTCGACCGGCGATGGAGCACAAAGGCCGGGCGAAGAGAGAGGGCGACGGAGGATCCCTTTCCAGCCCAGATTCCCCATTGTCGGCGGGAGGATGGGGAGTTAAATCGACAAGGGGAGTGGGGGGGGGGTGGAGAGGATGAAAGAGAGACCGCTGAGGCGGAGGAGGACGAGGAATCATCGGTGAAGAAGGGACACCGCGCAGTGCTAGGATGACACAGGCCCCCCCTCATGCACTGGATAGGCCGCCGCTCGGCGATGCGCGTAAATTTCAATTAATTATTTTTTCCCTCCGTCCGGGGTGGGCTTGCGGCCGTTCTCCGGACCCTGGTATGGGTTTTTTCTTTCAGGGGTTCAAATTTTTTTTCACGAAAGAGTGGTCCCGAAAATGGGAGCATCACGTCCCATTGTGGCGCGCTGATGTACTGTTCGGTGTAGAGATTGGGGGAGTCAATGAAAAGAAAAGTAGGTACATACACGAAAAGTCTTTTCTTTGGACGTATGGTCGAATAGAAGGGGGATAGGTTTTTGGGAGGGGGATGAGGGTTGAGAACGGGATGGGGGAGGAGAGTGTAAACGATTGGGGAGAGGGGGTAGGAGGGATAAAACGCAAGTAGGGTTTGGTGGGGGGGGGCGACCTTGCTCATTTTAAAATACATTTAGAAGGTCTTTTATTCCCTGATTCCCCGAGGAAATTAAAGTCTGAGTAGCCCCTCGCGTTGCCTCGTGTTCCTATAACCCTTTCTCACCTAAGGAAAAAAAAAATCCTTTCTCGCACCCAACCCTATGCCGCCCACATAAATCACGTCACTGACTTCGCTTTGATGCTCCTATTCAAGCTCACTCATGGCACGCGACCTCTACATCGTATCTCTGTGTAAATATATAAAACTCTCACCGCTTCGCCGATACGTCCGTTATATTTTGACATTTTTTTTCGACCCGATTAATACAGCTCATCCCGTCCGTTAAATTAATAACAACTCCGATACCAAGAGCGGCAGAGGGGGGGGGGGGAACTAATGGAGAGTAGAGGTCGCTGGCGGATCAAGGACGCCATCCAAAAGGCAATGTGAAATTTGTGAGCAGAACGGACTGAAAGAGTCGATAGGGGGATTGCGGGTAAAAGTTTATTAATATCCGCAGCAGGAGAAGTGGAAATAATGGCGATTCGGGTGCGTAATGTGAATTAATTTCAGTAAAAAAAGGGCGCGTTTTTCTCGCGTTCACTTTTCGTGACCGCGCTGTGTGTTACACAGCCTATATATAGTCTCAAGCGAGTCACTGTCTCCACTTCTCAGAAAACGTTTCCGGTGTCCTTCATGCTTAAATGAATGAATGGATGAATGAATAATTTATTTAAGCTCTAGGATAACCTATTACAGGAAAAAACTATGTTATATTTTCACGTTCTGCTAAAATAATATTACAATGGTTAAGAAAAAACATCATTGACGAATTTAACAAAAAGATTCAGACAACTTCGCATTAGTCAACTCAACAAGATTCAGTCTTAAGGTTTCAAATATAATTAAAGTTTAAAAAAAAATGATTCCTGTGAAGGGGAAGATTTAAAATGAGAAGGTAATGAATTCCAAAACTACTATAGGAAGCGGTGATAAGGAAGGAGTTAGGTAGAGGTTGGTACGAGCTAGGGGGATGCGAAGAAGGTCCAGGCTAGGGTCAGATCGGGTTAATCTATGGGAAACACTTGTCCTAGGGGTAAATAAATTTTATAGGTAATCAGGCTATATGCTTAACGGAAAACATTAATCAGTTGTTGGATAGGTGATTTCAAGGAAATAGGAAATACCTAAATTTCACTCTACCCATCCTGGCACCCTACTTATCAATAACTGGGCAAGAGATAGTAATAATATATAATACTAATAAAAATTTTATTTACCCATTGAATCTAACTTACATGCACACCTTAACATTTCAAATAATAAAAGGATAAATTAGGAATTCCTTTTTGGCATTCCCTGCGCTTGGGATACCTCATAAAAAATTTGTTTACATACATACCATTCACGCCGTTCCATTCCGGAGTAGGCACAGTCACAAAGTTTCACTCATAAAAACATATTTGTACACCTAATTCTGCTTCAATAATTTCCTCCATACTGACCTATCCTTGCAAACCTCTTTTGCCTCATTTACCCCCATACTCTGCTTCATATACGCCCTCCTGTTTTTAAGACTCCTAATATTCCTCCTCTTAAGAATTTTCTCAACCACACTCAACCACAACTTTCTCGGCATACCTCTACCTCTCGCACTAGTCATTTCACTTATATATCTGTTTCGTTATTCGACTCTCATCCATTCTCTAAACATGGCCAAACCAACGAAGCACACTCCTTTCATATATGTCCATTACTGGAAATATAACCCACGTTCATTTATTACCCACTCATTCCTGACCCTATCCATCCTACTTTTTCCGCAAACACTCCTCAGATAACTCATACCCTCGGCGTTTAGTCTACTCTTATGTCTATCCTGACATACCCATATTTCACTACCATACAACAAAGTGGGGATAAGTACTCTTCTGTACACGGCAATTTTCACAACACTTCTCAAAAACAACATAAAATAATTTACATTTAGAATAATGGATAAGTGATAAACTGAGACCAGTTACGTAACAGAAATATATAAGTAAAACAGATAACAATTTTTAGGTTAATCTCAACCTGTCGTGCATACAGTTTATAGTGAGTGTTAACTATACCATTGACAAGAAAACATCCAGATTTTCTACATCAAATGACCATCTTTTCATTCTGCTCTGAAATGATATTAGATTAATTGTACCTCTTACATTATCTGACAATCTAAGAAATGGTTTTGGTCCTATATGGATAAATGAGCGTTCAAGCAGAGACAAATTGGGCATGGAAAAAATATACATTGTTGTAGATCTTACGTTAACTTTTGTTTCTGTCTTAAGTTGATTACCAATTCTAAGGTAGAACAATTTCAATTCTTTACAAACGTAAATATGACGTGCAGGTAGTAGCTGTGAATCTACAAATACGGGGAAGGACGGTTCAATCCAGCGAATTCTTTCGACAAATCGCCATGGATCTCTACGTCTGTATCTACCAGAACTGAAATGATGACATTCACTTAAATAACAATTATTACCATGAACGCAAACAAGATAGTCCATTCACCTGAAATTGACTTCCAAAGAGCGGAAGAGTAACAGTGGGCATATTAGCTTGATTTACATTTGAAAGTCAAGTCAATGACCCAGTGGTCGTCTATAAGGCCACAGTTGTATTGGTAGTCAAACATAATTTTTTCTCGTATTCGTAATAGATTATGGATACCTAATTTGAGCATCTGGAACATATTCAGAATCATCTAATATTTCTGAAGCTTGTTCATTGACCTCAGTGGGCTTCGGAGCATAGACTCTCGCACACCAAGAATAGCGCTGGAATTCGATCCTACTTGGCGATCCTACTAGGATCCTAGTAGGCGACGCAACTGGGCGCGATGGTTTTCTTTCGCGCGTTCGGGTATTGCATGGGAGGGTTTTTTATCACCACTCAGGGACATCTACATCTACGAAATACCGTGCAAGCTACCACCACCGAGGTGGTGGTAGCTTGCACGTGATCTCACACCAGGCATGAAGCCCTCATCCCGGATGAAATCAGAACCGCGCAGGTTCCCTCGGACTGCCAGGCGCTGGCCAAAAGCAGTCTGGATAACAGGGCGCAGTCCGACCAGAAACTAGGACAGTGCTGCATGGACGAATATACTACCATGCAGTACACTACTTCAGGACTGACTACTGCTTACAATTACTGCGACAGATAAATAGTTCCACAAAGTACTATATCAAGTAAGAGCTATATCATGGCGGAAATTGCATGCGAGGTTAGTAAGTAATAATCATGTTAAGATATTTAGCCTAAGTGCAAAAACCAATTTTGCCTAGTCAGGGTTAAAGTATCCTAGTACTGCTCTATCGCGACTATTGCGGAACAAATGATATTTTTAATAATACGGTTCTGCAGTTTATTTCCATTATCTTATGCCTCTCCATCATTTCTACTAG
Organism: Ceriagrion tenellum; assembly: GCA_963169105.1. Lineage (NCBI taxonomy): Eukaryota > Metazoa > Arthropoda > Insecta > Odonata > Coenagrionidae > Ceriagrion > Ceriagrion tenellum. The sequence goes on from OY720635.1 coordinate 70,280,193, forward strand.
ACTAGTTTAGCTCTAGTAAAATATGTTGAACGTCCGGCAAAAAATGGTCTACATCAGACTTTCGTAAAAGATTCAATCTATATTGTTCCCTTCCATCGGATAGATATTCCCACCCTGGTTCCCTTAACAATTTAGTAACACTGCTATTTTTATTGTAACAGTTTTTAACGAATCTAGCTGCTCTCCGCTGTGTTCGATCTATATCTGAAACTAGCCCTACTTCGTAAGGGTCATATACTGGCGGCGGACTCCAAGTGAGGTTTCACGAGAGAAAAATTAAATCGCTCCTTCATTTTCTCGTCACATTTTCCGAGTATTCTTTTAATAAATTATACTATTCTTTTAATGGATACTTGTAGATTATAATTGACGATTTTACGGTAGGAAAGGACTAATATACCCTTAATCAGCTCGAAAAATGAGGACGCATCATTATTCTTAATATTTGTTGCGGGAAATGAGTAACGATAGAAGAATAGAGTAGAATAATGGTTTTAATAGAACCTAGTCCAAAGGACTCTAGGTTCAACAGATGATACAATAGAAAGTACACTCTAGGTTCAACAAATGATACAATACAAGGTAAAAAGTACAGTCTCCTATAATTTTTTTTATCTGGCTAGGGTTACCCTAAGGTCGTTGGATAGGCCGGGGCAACAGGAACCTATACCCTTCTTCACCTGCCCCTATCGTACTCACCACCGCCCCAGGTATTTTCTTACCAACAACCTTTTTCACCTAACCAATTATTATACTGATTGACTCTTTGATGATTACACAATTGTACAAATATGACCAAAAGATATAATGATAATGATTGTATATATAAACCAGGCAGTTGGAGGCGACCAAGCCTGATATCGTTCTCCTAGACCACCTCTCACGCTCCATGTTCGTGATGATAGTTTTCGGCTCCAGCTGAAAGGAACGTGGATGCAAAGGAGGCGGAGAAACGGGCGAAATATCAAGACCTGCTTTTTGAGCTTCAGCAAATGTACCCAGGACACTCTGTTAAACTGGTAGTCCTCATCATAGGTGTGCTCGGTGGAGTTAAGGGCTCGCTGCTGGAGAGCATCAAGTGCATTCCGTCCTGCGTGGGACAGGCGGAGTCACTTGCAGCTTGCACGCAGAAGGCCGTAATACTTGGGTCCCTCCGTCCACGCACGACCCAACGGTAGCGTAGCCACCAATCCGATGGGCATCGGACGTGGCTGCGATAACTGTCAAACCCCTCTCGAGTCCTCGGCCATTATGACGGCAATGAAACCCGATGCTTGGGGAGGATTCGGAGGGGAACGCTACCAAAGTAACGAATAATCTTAATTGTATATGTAATAATAATAATAAAAATAACAGTTTTACAAAAATAAACCCCAGATGATCTTCATTCAGAGGGTGGTGGGTTGGCCGGGGCAACAGCGAACTATCTGCCCAAACAATTAGTAACATGAGTTAGGTGTACTATGATATATACGTGACCACTCAAGTGTTTCATACACGCGCGTGCGCACGTGAATATCCGCGTGGGCACGTCCGGTCGCGTGTTTTCTCTCTCTCTCTCTCTATACGCAGTCACCAAGCTCGCCTGAGCCGAATCAATTTCGAGTGCGAGTCGGATTAGCGCTTTCCGCGATTAGAACTAAGCGAGCTGACAGCCGCTAATAGGTTTTCCCATCCGCGGGGGGCGCTGTCGTCACCCTCTCAGGGGCGGTGGGATTGAGGAATGGGGGGAGGAAGGGGGAGAATGGGCTATGGTGGCAAAATGCGCGCCCCTGTGTATTCCATACATGCACGCCATCCCGCCAAAAAAGATGGGAGACGGGCCCCGGATTTGGGGCGACACGGGGTCGAAATGTCACGCGTCCGGGAAAGGGGGCGGTGGGGGGGGGGGCGGGGCGGGGACTCGCCCGGTCTGTCTGTCTGTCTCGTTCCCGAATGGACGTCACTCCTCCGGAGGGCTGATTGGCACTCACTAGCGCTCTGGCACTCGACGAGATGGAATTTCATTTTCATCCCTTCCTATGGTGCTTTGAATGTGGAGTTTTTTCCCCCACGTCGAAGGGATCGGAAAAATATCTATAGCCGTTTTGAATATTTTTTTAAGCTGTTGGAGGAAATGTATCAGATGTGTGGGGGTGAATCACCAATCAAGAATTCCTACGAAGAGACGGGAGAGAAAAGACATTTTATGAGAACATTCTGTTTAATAGAAAAATTTAGCCGACAGGTGATGTTCTACGACGTAGCGGCCTATTTTAAACAAAATTGAAAAGAGAAATGAGCGGAAAAAATTTTCCCGGTAGACCAAGAATGGAATCCATGAAGAAATATTCTCCATTGGAGTATGGAGAAGTTGCGGTGGACGAAAAAAAGACACACAACAAAGTGCGTGTTATGGCAGGTAGGTAAAGGAAACTTTTGGATGAGATCAGAGGAGACAGGGTAGGTGGTTGGAAGTGATAATGAATAGCAGAAAGTTGTTTAAGCATGTGATAGAGAGGAGAACATTAGGTAAGAGGTCCTTGTCCTTCCTGAGTGATGTACCCATCCTAGTAGTCCCCATGCGGAGTTCCTATTCTATTTACCTCCGGAATATTTAACCGCGAGGGATGCCACTATGTCATATACTACAGAAAGTAGGACTGTATCTTCTAGAAAGACTAATTTGGTGGTTTTCCGGATGCCTTCCACATCGCAGTACTCCGGCCGATTCCGTGAACTTCACTCTCGCCAGAAGCTGTGGATGCTGATATAAGACATCCAGCCCTTCTTCATTCCGGCCATAAAACCTATTCTCTTTTTTTTCTCCCATCCCCTTTAACCAAAACAGTACGGTTTGGACCAATGGTAGCGTGTTCGAATCCCGTTCCGAGGGTCGCAGATTCGAGGCCAAGCGACGGAAATTGTTGGATGCCGGTCTGATCTTTCTTGATCGACGCCATCAATGCCTTCTGCTGAGGCTGCTGCCTCTCTGTAGTGGGGTCAAATTTGGGTAGGTGCTAAAAATAGGGTAGGTTGACCAGCCAGGAAAATTTTTTTCGTCCCTTGGTCTCAAATCTGCGACCCTCGGAACGGGAGTCGACCACGCTACCATAGGTCCAAACCAAACTCTTTTGATTTTTGGGAGAAAAAAAAAGAGAATGGGTTTTATGGTCGGAATGAAGAAGGGTTGGGTGTCTTAGGAAATAAAGGAAGAAATATAATTGGAAGGCAAGGCCCTTTTAAAAGTCTTAGGGGACTTTCACTTTCTTCCATTTAAACCTACCTTGACTGGCAGATTACCCAACGATAGTAATCGGGCGATCTACCAGTTAAAGTAGTTTTAAATGGGAGAGGTAACAAGTCTCCTAGAATTTGCAGGCGCAAGCCTGTTTCTCTTAACACGATTTCTCTCTTCATTTTATCAGAGGTCCTCCCTTTCATCGCTTTGTCCATAGTGCCTATGTCTCTATCTTCTCCTTACCCGCTCACTTATTGTCGTTTATTCTATTATGGCCGTGTGCCACCTTTAAGGTGGTTGGAGCGATCTGCGTGAAAATTTTTGTTAGCATACTCATTAGTAATATATGTATATAGATAAAAACGAAGACTAAAATCCTAGCATGCGGAAGAGAGAAGCTAAATGCAGAAGTCACCCTGGGAAGAGAGAAATTAAAGCAAGTCCTTCACCTATCTCGGAAGTACCATCACGTGAGACGGAAGAAGTACAACGGAAATCAAGAGGAGAATAGCCCAAGCTAAGAGGGCGTTCATTGGAAAAAGACAACTGCTGTAGATAGGAAATTAAACCAGTGACCAGTATATGAAACATTCGTGTGGAGCGTAGCGCTTAATGGATCGGAAGTATGGACCATTGGAAAAGCTGACCAGAACAGACTAGAAGCCTTTGAAACTGGTTCTGGAGGAGGATGCTTAAGATAAAATGGACGGACAAAATAAGAAATGAAGTGTACAGAAGAGTAGAAGAGTAAAGGACCATACGGAACACCATAAAGAAAAGAAGAACAAGATGGATTGGACGCACCCAGAGACACAGTGGGTTTATGAAGAACATAATTAAAGGTAAAATAGGGGAAAGTCCCAAGAGGAAGACCCAGGAATAAGTTCGTGGACCGAATAAAGAATACAGTACTTAGGGAAAGATGCCAGGAGGTGAAGAAGCTAGCATTTGAGGGCTGCAGTCAACCAATCTTGGGATGGAATCACCAAGGAATGAATGATAGATATAAGCGAAAAAAATATCATGTTACCTAATTGGTATGTTGGTAATTTAATACTATTTTAACACCTAGCCTTTTGGCGTGTGCATTGATTTTCTCCCAAACGCGGAATAGTTCCTTTCAGATTATTTTAATGTTTCCTATTGAGGAGGCTCTGGCCTTATGAGTGTCACTTATTCCTGATTTTCTGAAAAATTGAATATAGCATCTTTTAAGCGAATCTTGTTAACTGATATGAAAATACAATAGGGTTTCTATAGGATAGTTTTACTGTAATTCTGCCTTGAAAATGGGGATTTTAAATTGGGATCTTGTCGACATTGCTGGGATTACTGCAGAAAAATGTCAATTTGAACGAGAAAGCATTGTTATGCTTCCAGTAAAAACTGTTTATGAGAAGCGAAACGTTAAGGGCAGTAGGGTAAAAATAAAATATTGGCACCTTACCGTCTTTTTTTAAAAAGTTATTTGCGAATAAGCGTCGTAATTGAAGTCAACATTTGGTAGTTCCAAGAAAACGTCTCATATGGCTGGACAAATGTGATTATTAAAAACGTATTCGTGGAATATTTCGCATATTGTGTACCTTAATTTTCGTTTTCAATAGGTGACCCATTTCACCGCGAAAACAGCATTTTTTAAACTAAATAACTTATTAATAGCAAGTTGTTATTTATCTTGACACACATAGTCTAGTCCAGGCCACTCTAGATATCGACGTATCACGCCGAATAAAGACCAAGTATTTATGTACGGTTTTCGCTTTTATTTCGAGGCCATAAACCCAAGTTATGACAGTTCATTAATTGGGACGAAATTTTTGAAATGTAATTCTTGTATCATTTAAATTACTACTTGTATGGTAATTTTAAATGTATAAATTGATGTACCTCTATATTGCGAAATAATTCATTTATCAAAATCCTCGAGACTCTCCGAGCTTACTCTTTCTCTAACAAAGTCAAGGGCATAGTGAGCGTAAAACTTGGTGTATTGTATTGGAAATATTGTGGGACCCATCTTCCTTCGACACCCTAAGACTCTCAAAAAAGTTAACCGTTAATCTCCGATGTAACTGGTGGAATTCATTGTTATTCGCTTGAATGAAAATTAACATGTAGGTTGTTTCTACGGAAGTTTTCCTTCCTCCATGAAACTTAAGTATTTGTACGCATAATGCCGCATCAACATTTAGGCTGCAATGAATTTCTTTTTCATAAATTTATTCTCTTAACATTGAAAACAAAACAATCTCTATTGTTGACTATTCTAAAGCATTTCCGTGGCTCTATTCATGCGTATTGATGAAAGTTAAATAAGTCTAGAAGTTGAGCTTTAATTTTCTTAATTAATTAGCTCATTTCGATAAAGAAATGATAAATTTCTCATGCAAATAATTTCAACTTACTGTCGTTCTTTAATGTAGCGGAAATCATTTTAAAACCTTTTTGGGGAGCTTTTACCTTGGCTCTACGAGGCAGAATTCATTCAAATAATGGGTTTTAGTCCTCCCGATTTCTTAATAGGATTGTAGTTATATAATGATAAGAGAAATGAGGCACGGAAAAGAAGGGAGCTTAATCTTTAAAGAAACTGAGGGGCAAAACGATGCTGTAGAAGAAACGAAGGCTACCCTCAAATGCTAGAAGGCTTTGAAATTTATTTTAAAGTTTGACGCTCATAAAAGAAATCCGTCATAAATAAAGAATGATGCATTATGCTCTAGATGAATTTACCAATAAAAAAGAAGGAAATTACATCAGCCAATATACGCAAATTCATCCGAGATACTCACATGAATGAATGCACTAACTGGTTAATGTGAGCACGAAGTATTTCAGGATGGTATACAGTCTTAAGGTGGTTGGAGCTGATTACTTTTATTTACAGATTTGCATGAAACCTTGCATAAGTGTTATTATTAGTACACACACAATTCTTATTATAAACACAGGAATAAAAGTGAAATAATTTCATGTTACTGAATTGGTTTCTAGGTAATTTATAATGCCATTTTATCACGTAGCCTCATGACATTTGACATATATTTCGAATTGATCCGATTACGTACCCACAGAGTTACTCTTAAGCCAAAAACTTATTTTATGTCACTATTGTAGTTAAGGCCAAAAAAATATCAACGTATCATGCCAAGTAAAATAAACACTTATACACATATGATAACACAATGGTACACAATAATAAGGGACCACAAAGGTTGCGATAGGTCAGTTATAGGATACTTTGACCCTGACTAGGCAAAATTTGTTTTATGCACTCGTTCTAAATATTTTAACAACATTATTTGCTACTAACGTCGCATGCAATTTCCGGCATGATACAGCTCTTGCGTGAATTAGTATCTTGTGTAAATATTTAGTACCTGAGGACCGAGCTTTGCTCGGTAGACAATGTGTATCATTTTCTTTTGAATTGAATTTGACATCTATAATATGTAATATGATTTGTTATGTATTTCATCATAAATTTACAAAATCTTATTAATATCGCTGACATAGGTTTGCTCAAAAACAAAACAGTAACAGAAAGCTTATTTTATTGTGAATGTTTGGTAATACAATGGTCGCGTCCATTCAGAGGTCTTCCACGGGTCATCTGAAGAAGCAAAATAAACGAATGAATAAATTAATGCGGAGCCAAACAAATGTAATCGGTGTCTCTGTCAATGCGCTTCTCTTTGGAAGTGGGCTCTAATTTCTGCATAAAACAGCTTTTTTTTGGTCAATGGAACCCATCCCTATCGAAATATCGTACCGCAAAACCGTAAAATGCCAACATTCGGGTTGATCGGATATCCTTTTTGATAAAATAACTACATAGCGCATAAAAATATACAAAACCGCTCAATTTACAGTGTACGAGGTTAACCTATAGATAACGAGTGTAAGTCAGTATGACACTTTCTAGATATGCACACTACCATGCGAACCGCCGCATGGGGGTAAGGTAGGGGGGTGTTAGGACACCAGTCGTGCTAAATGCTGGGTTCATTTTCAGAATTATTTTCATAACAGCCAGTGGTCATAATATCCTCTCTGTAATAATAGTTTCGTTTTCATAACAATACCGAAAATATTCATCGCCATTGAATCTCTTCATAATTTCTAAGCCAACAGAGCAATTTTACGAGAATATTAAACTTGGCCCAATGGATTCCTCATACCACAAAGATATCCACTCTCAGGAGAATAGGTGCGCGGTAGTTATCGAGGAAATGTTTGCATAGTCATACGCCCAATTCAAGAGATCATATCAAAAGAAGTGATCCAATTCATCGATATTTCATTTCTTCGTAACTATTGCCGGTAAGACAATAAACAAAAACTTCTTCAATTAAACTTCCGTTGGAGATAATATCTTCTGAAATTTCTATCTCCTCTAACGCATTAACCGACAAATCTCCATTCCCAAGTCTTATCAAACAACCTGCAAAATCTCCTTCTTCCTCTTGACCAACTCGCGTATTTCCCGACAGTGAAAAGAAGTTAATGTTGTTCCATTTTACACTTATTAAATTGATAGGCCTAAAAGTTCACTTCCGTTGGCTCTGACACGAAAAGAAAGTCCCACGACCGATCGAAGATATGCCTTCCCCAAAAAGTATCCTCGGATTTCAGAATCGGAAAATACTCGGCCCATGACAATCCTTCCGCCTGTGAGTCTTTCCGGGCAAGGCATAGAATTCCAAAATTCTCTACAACACTTGTCCCAAAGGTTCAGTTGAAAATACAGGAAATAGATTAAAAAGCAAAATAAAGCTATAGTTATTATTTTACAAGTGCGGGGTAAGGCATCTTTCGTCGTTTATTAGTCATGTTCGACCGAAAAAAATAATCAGTGTAGAGTCTCGAACACACGTCATTGGATCCACAATTGATAACCGCGAGCGCCTTCACGCCCCTGACCATGACGCCCTTAAAAAAGTTATAAGGTTGTAACGTTAAGTATTAGATCGGGACGAAATAATGTAATGGAAATTTCCTCACGAACCCAGGACTAAGGGGCAGAATTTTAAGGAAAAACGAAGTGTAAAGAAAAATCGATTGCAAGAATTAAATACTTCATTCTCTCTACCATCCGATGGTGAATTTTTAAACCCTTCACCTTGATTGCAAGTGATTTCAAATAGCAAAGAAAACCTCTGCATTCGTTCTGAGTAAATTAGGGGCCCATTTTTAGGGTCTATATGCTCGTTTAGTATTATGAGACACTACACGGTTACATGCGTAATAGTCAGATTTCGGCGATTCAATAGGAATAAAAAAACATTCATTATTTACAGGTAAGAATGAGGTAATACCTTATAAAAGAGTTACATTCATGTCAAAATGTTTCTTACTTTATGAAGAACTGAGGAGAAAAACCTCCACGTTAGTAGATTCTTTCGTGCAAAGCGCTGGTGTCATTATTAGAGCTGTTAACATAACAGTCCGTTGCCATAATAGTCTCGTTGTGATAATGGCCCCGTTTTTGTGTTAATAGCCGAAGGCTAATGTATTCTTTGCTAATGAATCCCTACGTAATAGGTAATTTCTCAACTAACTTTTACGACTGTAAAACTTGGTCCAATAGATTTCTCGTACCTTTATACCCCGGAGTACCCACTCTTAGATTCTGCACTTTTCGCTCACGTATTAGATAAGGCGTAAAACGACCGGGTCGGATTTCCCGTTTAAAGCCATTGCTCAGGTTGCCAAGGAAATATGCAGTTGTTGAAATCGGAGAAAAATTTGCAATATTTTCATTGAAAACGTTATTTTTAAACAAAAACGAGGTGTATAGGAAAATCGATTGAAAAAATTAAATAACTCATTCTTTTTAACATCCGATAGATAAAATTTTAACCATGTATCTTAATTGCAAGTAATTTAAAAAAGCAAAAAAGAAACCCCTGCATAGATTCCGAGTAAAATTGGGGCCCATTTTGGGGGTCTTGGGGCCTTTGCAGCCTTTATCAGTTTTCTCCAAGGATGAGACGTAGCGCATTGGATTCCTCGCATCAAAAAACCTTTGTATACAAAATTTAATAAAAATCGTTAGAGCCGTTTCGGAGGGGGAAAATGCAAGCATGTAAACATGCAAACAAAGATTGGTCGTTCAATATTATAGGATCTGTCGCGGTAATTATAACCAGTAGTCGTATCTTAATTTGTGTGCTGCATGATAGCGTGTTCGTCCACGTAGCAATCTCCTAGTTTCTGGTCTGACCGCGCACTGCTATCCAGACTGCTTTTGGCCAGCCCCTGGCAGTCCGAGGGAACGTGCGCGGTTCTGATTTCGCCTGGGATGAGGGCATCATGCCTGGTGTGAAATCACCCCGTGCCACACCACCTTGGTGGTGGCTTGCACGGTATTTCGTAGATGTAGATGATTTTCGCTTTAAGTTTGATTTCCGCCCCCAAAATCCAAATCATAACTATATTTAATGAAGATAAACATTTTAAAATATATTTGTTGCGCCATTTATGTTGCTACACGCATAGTTGTTTCACCTTATAAACAGGTGTACTTAGTGGTAAAATGTGCACTCGATGACCCACGATTACCACTTCAACCTCCTTTATGGTTTGTTTCGCCTGAGTTTCTAGATGCAAGAGTAGTAATTCACGGAAATGGCCGATAACCGACTCACCACTATTGCAGATAACAGAATACAGGTTTTCACACTGAACCTTCAAATTTCTGGCATATACTTCCGGTTTCATTCCCATGGATGACCCGCCATTGGGTCTCTCATGAGTACCTCATATCATCTCCCTTTTCCTCTCTTCCCCAGTGTTCCCCCCTCTATTAGTCTCTTCTACATTCCCTCTCCTTTCATGGCATCTTTCATCGATCTCTCCTCCGGGCCTCTACCGCTTGCTTCCACTTCTTTCTAATCATATCCCGTTCGAATTGTTCCACCATTAGTCCGGGGGATCCGAAACGGCTTTCCGCTTGTAATCCCCTGCTATTAGCTGTTCCCTTATATCCGAGTCAGTGGTGGGTAGATGAAATTATTTAACGCGACTGATTCCATCGGTACGTACCTAGCGGCTCGCTATGTAGGTTGGGTAGGTTGGAGGGTTCAGTACGGCCGCTTCTACCTGGAGGCTTGTGACGGAAATTTGTCCCACGCGTTGCTTAGTGACCCGCCACCCACTACCCTCTAGGCAAGCCGTGTGCACTGCGATCGCCCCGAGATATAAGAGATTATTTAGGAAAAAACCAGGAAGGAGAGAAAAGAGGATAAGTTTTGTGTTCTGGATAGAGAAGGATACGCTGAGATGAAGAAATAAATTGTATTTATAGATTACACTCTGAAACATACGTCCAATGAAACCTACCTTAACTTTTTGCGTTCAGGGCTTCAAATTAAAGGTCCTCTAAAGAAAAAGCAGAGGATTTTACACATTTACCTGGATTGTGAAAGAAGACGCTCTTAATTCTAGGTTAGTAAACTTTTATTTACTATTTAACTTTATATTGGTACTTTGTGATCATATGCATGTCTACCAGTAAGACAGCAGCCATACTATTACGTCCAGCTTCCGTTCAATAATGATATTCCATGAACGTCATAGTACGTCCACCGTCCTTGTCAGAAAATGTATGAGGTCGAACTATTACGTGCATAGCACTCAAAGTATTAACCGATATTTTACCTTGATAATGGTGGTAGTAATTGCACCAGTCAAGATCCAACAGAGATTGCGGAAGGGGGTGTTAGGATAGCAGCCAATTCCTAGGTATCTTTGAGTGGAAAGGCATCTTATGTTGTCTTGCTGTCGCAGACAATAAGAAGCTTGTATACAAAGGAAAATAAATAATGCCTTGAGATGAAGAGGTAAATCTGACTAAAACGCTAAACTGAAAATGTATATAATATTTTGCTAGGTGTTTTGACCGGTGTACAGCAGGTGCCATGGCAAATGGTCCTCCAAACCAAATAAATACCCCGTTTATTATTTTTCAAATATTTTAACCATTTGTTCCCATTATTTTCAACCGTGAAAGGATCAACTTTCTCCTTCAAGAAAACGAAATAAAGGTCTACTGTTATTCAAGTCATGACAGTATGAAGGAAATGGAGGCAGACAATGAACTTTAGATTTGGATGGAATTAAGGCAACGAAAATGCGAACGGGGGAAGAATTTCTATGAAATAAATATTATTAATGGGATACAAATTAACCGCAAGCTCCAGAGGAAATCTGGATAAAAGGAACTTTGATCTCTCTGCTTTGTTCCGCGAAATCCTTGCGAATAATTCTTCGATCCCTGGAAGCGTGTAGGTCGCTTTTGCGGAGATTAATCTGACTTCAACTTTGGCCATCGTCCGGCTTTCGATACACAAAGGCTGAAGTCTGTGTTAACTCTGCCATTCTATGATGATGAATTCCCATCATATTGATTAAATTATACAGGAGCTCTATTCATTGGTTGTTCATTCCTAAGATTGGTTGACTGCAGTCCTCCACCCTTCCCTATCTAATGCTAGTTCCCTTACCTCCTGGTATCTCTACGTATGTACTTTCTTCTTTATTTGGTCCATGAATTTATTCCTGGGTCTTCCTCTGGGAATATTTCCCTCTATTTTACCTTCAATTATGTTCTTCACATACTCATTGTGTCGCAGGGTGTGTCCAATCCATCATGTTCTTCTTTTCTGTATTGTGTTCTATATGGTGCTCTGCAAGGTGTAACATATGATGATATACGTGTAATATATGATCTAGATCTGTTCATTTCCTCTTCTACGCTTCTGTAAACTTCATCATCTCTCATTTTGTCCGACCATTTTATCTTCAGCACCTCCAGCACCATGTTTCGAAGGCTTCTTGTTTGTTCTCGTCAGCTTTTCCAAAGGTCCATTCTTCCGATCCGTAGAGTGCTACTCGGGAGCTCTGTTAAATACTATTCCGCATACCTCATGATGAATTCATTCTATAATTTTAGTTTATAATATTTGGGAGTATTTATGGCCTTCGGGATCGGGTTCCCTATCCTTAAGATTGATGAAAACTTTAACACGTTAACTTATACTCCACAGAAAAAGGTGAAAATCAATACATTGTACATAATGTCACCAGCTTTGAGACAAACGAATTAAATGTTGCATTATTGATGGTGCAAAAATATAGTTTCACATGACAGAAATTGTAAGTAATCAAATGAAAATATCTAACTAAGTCTGTAACATGACTCATTTTTTCACCTGGTACGTTTGAAACCCCATCAAAAGCGGAAGATTTTTTGTGATTCCGAAGAACTCGCTGCGGTGAAAATATGATTAATTTTCAAAAATGGTTGATAAAACACACAAACTACACACCGTTGATTTTTGACGGGATCTAGGAGTTAGAAATTCCTCATTTGTTAAATAAGGTCTCTTTGGAGTGCATACACGAACCATTTCCCATATATAAGGAGCGGAAATTTTCTGGCAAATATCTCTATCTGGGAAATTTATGTAGTAAGGGGTTAAATGTTTGGTGTCAATGGAAGGGTGATATATATTTTTGTTTAAAGTGAGACCAAACTTATCGATTTCTTGGTCAAATGATTTTTCGCTCAAACTATCTTAAACTGAAAATTTCAAAAATTTCTCGCACAACATTTTCGCATATTTCTTGTTCCATTCTTTAAACTGTGGGGGATAGTCAGAGGAAAGAGCGGGATTCGAAAAGCGTCCTCGGTGGCGTGAAAATTACGCAAGCGAAGGGGATCTGAAAATCATTACATGGCTCAACTTAGAAAAAATAAGGGCCACCCTAAGCAACCATGAAGAATAAAGTTGTATAAAGATTTTGCATGCATATCGAATGATTACAGTATGATAGACATTTATCCTACAGCGCAAAGGATCTATTATACATTCCATTCAGACATTTGAACGTAGCGAGAATAAGGTTCTCACCGGATGCTAATGCTAATCTCTATCGATTTCCTCGGCATTATTACCGTAATTAAATTCAGGGAATTCTTTAAATAACTAATGTTTACTGTAACCTGGAAGGTAAACACATCCAGTAGATAGAATCGCATTACAACAAACATTTTTTCATCGGTAAGAATTCGGAATTTGACTATAGGCCGCGGAGGAGAGGGTGTGTGAGAGAATGGAGGAAGAGCGATGGACGGTCTCACCTCTAATACACCGCGAGCATTTTGGACCTTGGACAGAAAGATTTAACCAAACAAATAATGAAATACAGAGGAAAGCTGTGCGCTTCGTTAAAAACTGCTAGGATCGACATATATTGCTTCTAAGATTTTAGAGGGATTAGGTTGGAAGCCGCTAGTGACTCGAAGGCTGCAAGATAGACTTATTTTGCTTGAGAAAGTTTGCAGAAATGGTGCATTTCAGAGCGAGACAGAGAATATTATCATGACGCCTCACTACAGCTCTAGGTCCGACATGAGCGATAAAATAAGAGAGATACACTGCCGAACAGATAGATAGAAAAATTCGTTCTCTCCACGCTCAGTAAGCGACCATATTAAAACCGGAGTCCCACTTAATACATACCTATAGTAAACTTCACCATTTCTCCTCCCAAAACCTCATCCTTTACAACGCTAGTGTCCTAACACTCCCTGGCACACGTCCATACAGCGGCTCGCGGGGTAGTATGTATCTGTAGACAGAACGAGCGAGGAAATGCTCGGCAAGGTGGGCGAGAAGAGGAAAACGCTCGAGAAAATTAGGTGAAGGTATAGTCGATGGTTAAAACTGGTAAAAAAGCAAAGGGATTAACTGAATGGACGGGATGTAGGGTGGTTCTGAGAGGCGGTAATGAAGCATATTAAGCCCGTTATACATCTAATGCTTTGAAATAAAATGCACAATCTAAAACTGCATATTTTTCTGAATGCAGCACGTAATAATCATGGAATAATAGCAGTGGCTATTTTGCCATCTCGCGTCCATGCATTTGAAATCATACATACATAATATGGTGCAATTACGGACCCCTTGTAATACGGACTTAAACGGGATAAGGTCTGTCCACGTTAAAATATAGAATACTTTTAACTCTTTTCCATTTAGACCAGCCTTGGCCATAGACTACCCTAGTACTGACAATATCAACAAATAATAGGCAATGAGGGTGTATTTTGATCGCAGTCGCATTTTAGAACAAGAATAATTCGCATTTCAAATACATTGTTTCGAGATGATGCGACAAGTGTATACGATATGATTAAAGTGTGTAAAATTCTTTAAGTGTCTCTTCAAGTACTAAAATCATTGGAGAGGAAGCATACGTATATTGGTACTAATTCGCTTCTCCAAATATGTTGCTTTTGAACGAATCGCGCCAGATATATTGTCTTATAAGCCACACAATGCCAAAGTACACCGGTCATTCTATTCCGGTTCTTAACAAGTATGAGAATTCTATGTTAATTTCTCTCCAAAAACAGCAAAGTCACTTTATAATCTGTTAACTAAAATATTATAAAACCGAAATGTTATAAGTTAAGAATAATAAACGTCGCCATAGTACGAGACATCGATTAAAAATATGTTTCTAAGTTGCAAGGGTCATTGGAAGGCTCTTAATATCGGTTGTCAACAGTTTATTTTTAATATCGGTTGTCAACAGTTTATTTTTTTTGCGGGGGATTCGAAAATTTTTGGTGAAAAATAATTGAGGCGTGTATACATTACTTTTATTAGCCTATATGAAAGAGCACTTGTCGGATTTCATCCCCAATTCTCATGCAATAATAACCATACCAGGACCAAGTTAAACTTCCGTATCAATTACAATCGAACCAAAGCTGCAGGCCTGTGATTGAAGGCGGTAGGAATAAATCTATACAATAAATTGCTTAGAAATACGAAGATATAAAAGACATTACTACATGTAAAAGGCATATGAAAACTTTTTTTTACCGAGAAAAGTTGTTACAGCGCGTCTAATTTTATCAATGATCAAATAAGACTTGGGCATGTGAAATAAGACCTCAGTGAGTGAAACGTAATATATGTAAAATATGTCTTGCGTAAATGTAACTATGAAAAAATATTTATTTTCTCTGTATATGTTTTTTTACTAATAATGTGTACTTTCTCATGACGTGTCCTATATTGTTGTTGCACTTCAATCCTTGGATAAATAAATATATTATTATCATTATAGGTGAAGAAATAAGTTACTCCCAGTCACTTGATAGCTATGTATGTACCCTGGGGCACCTCTTCTTCGAGAATTTTGATTTTTTATGGGTATTAGGCAAGCTAATTTGGTTCTTACAATGTCATTAAGATAATATTTTAGTGTCTGCAACAGAAGCATTTCGAACAATTCACCTGAGGTACTTAACAATTTTTGCCGCGGAGGCTCAAACTTGTTTCGAAGAGAGATATTTATTTCACTTGTTCTCATTCAAGTAGATTGAATGAGAAAAAACTTTCCTATAAAGAAATTGAGTTCTAGAATACTTATGTGATGGTAATCCGGGAGGTGATATGATTATTAAGAAACAGATGATATCAACAGGGACAATTGGTGCCAGCTTTCATACGTATCGGAACGGATCATAAAGAATTCAGGTAGCAACGATCAACGTTGTCCCATTGTTCCGACCGCCAAGAATATTTTTTGTGCTGTGTGTGTGTGTGTGTAAAGATCAGCAGAAGTAGACATTCATTATTGCCTGGGGAGGCTGACATTACGATCGGTGAAAGCGCATGCTCGACTATAAAAAATACCGTCACTGTTATCCGAAAAAAAAACGAACTGAAAAACTACTTAAGATCAAAATTTATTTCGACGTAAACCTTCGAGTGTTTCATTGAAAGCCACTAAGAAGATTACAAGCTGCGTTGGGGGCAAAAAAAAAAAATTCCGTGGGAATACTCTTACTCCTTCGGTTCTTGAGAAGAGGATAAAGAGTGTGCAATTAGAGGTGAGACTACGGGAGGAAGGTCGAGCAATAAATACACGAGGTAAATCGGGAGGATTGCGAGGGAGAGAGGCTAAGGAGAGCCGGGAACAATCGAGGCGAGGGAGAAGAGAGCGAATGTCTGTGAGTTTTTGCACCAACCTACCAATCTCTCTCGGCTGGGAAAATGATGGCGATGACGCGAATCTCATTCGTAAAAACCGGTCAACCGACCTTGAACGTCTGTGCGAATTCACTCCCCGTGTTGTCAGTGCGTCGCGCTCGGGGCAGACCGGCGACGGAAGCGGCCATCGAAGGAAGAAAACCTCTTTCCAGACGAATACAGTCTCTCGTTCCATTTCCATTAGCCCAAAAGGGGATGAATAAGTTGGGTTGATACAATGTGTGTTTCCAAAGTATAAAATAGGGGTGCATGTGATATGAAAATGTGAGAAAGGTTCTTTTGGCCATTTTCATTTTTGTAATAATTTTCATTTTTATGCTTGGCAACAGACAGTCAGCAAGGCGAGTTACGTAATTTTTACGCCTCTAGGACATACACAGAAATACGGTAAAGAAAATACTCCCATCCTATATTAGAATATAAAACTATTCTGGGTTTAGTTAGACTGTCATCCTCGTAGTAAAGCAGCTTTGATAAAAGAATTAGAGCGTGTGCAAAGGAGATCCGCTAGATTTGTTAAAGGTCGTTATGATAATTGTATAAGTGTTACGAATTTAATAGAAGAGCTATGATGGGAATTACTATCAGAACGCAGGTTAAAATTTAGGTTAAACCTTTGAAGTAAATTCGAAACCGATTTGTTCACAGATGACGTTAGATGTATATTAAGAACCCCTGCGTAGTACGCTAGGTTTGATCAAATTTACAAGATTAGAGAGATAGATTGTCGTACCCATAGATTTAAAATGTCATTTTTCCCGCGTACCATAAGAGAGAACAATAGGCAGCGTAGCAAAGGGATAGGTAGGTGAAATATAGTTAAAGTAGTCTGTAGTGCATGATGGATGTAATAACAACCAATAATGCCTTTCTTATTATGTAGATACTAACCATCTAGCTGCATGTGACCCTGTTCTCTAGCATATCTCCCTTAAGTATCCTAGTTGCATGGCAATAGTGCATGTTTGGTGATCTTCACCCCCTGCCACACGCCCTCGTGGTGGCTCGCAGGGTATTACGTAGATGTAGATGTAGTAGAAAGACACCTTGGCGCTGAAATGGTTGGAGAAACACTCGTAAAGCTACAATGTTCCACATCCTCACAGCTTCAACTTTGTATATCTCATAATATCGATAACTTCTCAATCCAATGAATATGCGACGAAATACTTAATCAAAACAATTACAACGGCAAAACATTATGCATTTTTTTATAATTTGATACGTGAATATTTTCTAGTTCTCGACTGGCCCAGTATTCATTCCATGCCACACCGTCTTGCGAAGACTTCAATGAATGGATGTAGGTTTTATCGTGAATTTCGCCAATTCAGCAGCTACCACAGAAACGTGAACTTACGGCAGGAATGCCAGACTGAAATTTATGCACCTCAAGAAGTGCGGGAGTCGGGTTAATGTGGTGGTTCAACTGTAAATATTTTCTGCACATTTGATGATAATCAAGGGATATGAAAGAGTATATTCCTAACTATACCGAAATACTCATAGTATCTTTAACATCTAGCGTTTGTTTCAAAATTAAATAACCCGACTTTGAAGCGTATTATTTCAAAAATCGCCCAGACAATTTCTGTCATCTGTATCGTACATCAAATTAAAGATTGTTAAACTCTACGTTGATTAGTGCTAAATACTTTTAATTAAATATCGATTTTGGTTGGCCTTATTTAGTTTCGAAAGGAAAACCATTTTTCGCGGCATGTTCGGTGCTTCTCTACGATGAAACTAGGATATTGGGAACATTTCCTGTCCCCATTTTGTTGTTAATGTCCTTGAAATCACACGTATGGAATTCCACGTCATAAAATTTATCCGTTTAGCTAATATTTAACAATTTCTGGAACTGCATTTTCTCCAGCTCTGCGGCCCCGCGAAAGTCAATGTTTGTATCATTTTCTAGGTCTCGACTACTACATAGTGAATCCAATATGACTATTGAACTCGGATGAACAGGATATTTTATAATGTTTACAAATTATCGGGAAAACCGCGCTACGAGGAAGCAAGCGCATGCCTGGAAGTGAAAGGGAGAACAACGGGCGACCTGGTTGGGCAGTGCATTTTGGTGAAAATTCACTTCCAGACTCGTATTTGCAGGCTCATGCATCCATACGTTGCAGTTTTAATAACATATGTTGTACATATAGTGTTGTGAATGTCGATGAAATTTCACGAGTGTCTGATTTGGACATGTAATTCGCTTCCGTCCTATACCTCTGTTCCCCCTTCACTTAGAAAACGGTTTATCTTTGACCCTTTCGCTCAGTCAAATACACGGGGAATTCCGGTGTGATGGAATGCATTTCGAATAAGGAGGCACTCATATTTTCCCTGGAAATAGATGTTTAGTCTCAAGATAGGATTCCTGTGAAGCGGTGAAAATTACTTCAAGAGGAAATGCAGCAGTAAAATGAGCTTTTAAGCTCGTTTTATATGGTACGCAGTCATTTAAGTTTTTTTGCATGGCAATTCTAATATTATTTAGGTATCAACCAATTCCATTGGTGCACTTCAAATTGCAATTCATGTAAAAACACAAATCGTACCGTATTCCGTTATCCATTTCTAGAGTAATTTTCTATTTGACTGATATAACCTTTCTCCCACGAAGGTAATCTCGGCTTTAAAGAACTCTGCTTGAGAAGTAGCCACTGCACATGAACTCGATTCAGAGCAATTTTTGTGATTCGATGCGGCATTCCTTGCGTGATATTTCTTCCGCGAACAAAGGTAGGAGGAATGGAAGGGCATGGGGAGTGAGAGAAATGCATTAGGTATTTGCCAATGCGTGCTGGACTCACCTAAGTCTCTCCCATTGTTCTGTCCTGCAGCTGGGAGTTATCCCTTTTTATCGTTAAAGCGTTTATCCTTTTACATCACGCGTGAATGCGATCGTATCTTAATGAGGGGCACTGGAAATGGAATTTTCAAAGAGCCAGTGGAACTCCCCATGGTGACCAAATGGCGGCTGAGCTTTCATTTTCTTATTTTTTTAAATTTTTTACCTCTTCACGTGTCTATCAAGCGACTGACTCCGCTTCCCAGTGAATGCGTCTCGCATATTAATTCCTGATTGCTAATTAAGAGGTAAGAACTTAGAGTTATGCGGAATTCATGCTTTGTTATATAATATTTTTCCTTCCTCCTCCTCTAACTTGTTTCTTTTGTAATATTAAAAAATTAAAGTCATCGCTCCTATTTTTTTTAATCGGTTAAAATATTTAGGGCATTACTGCATTAAGCTTCTCCTCATTAGCTGAACTTTTTCTTCCTCGTATTTAGTTTTTTTAATGACCTTATGCTGAATTTGGCTTTTGAAATCAAAAACATTTTACCGTTTCACTATGTGGTATGGGCAAGGAAAATAAAACTGGAATTATCCTTCATGCTCCTATCACCGATCATCAGCATTCTTGTCGTTTATGTCCAATCATTGATTTTTTAATAGTGTTTTCATTGGTCTTCCCAACTATATATGCAAGATTTTGAGCCCAGAGTCACCTACAGAACAGTCACCTACAGAAAATACTCTTATCAACCTAGTGTAGCAAGTTTTCGGTATTTTCTACATGAACATAGCCATAATGTAGTTCTCTGTTATCTTATGATAGGGTCTATTGCATATTTAAGCAGCTTTCTTGATTGTGATTCAGCAGCGAATCTTTTCAGGTATGTTGTTCCCAGTTATCTAAATCTGGTGTCTCCGCTTAGTAATATACTAAGCTGAAATGGGTCGATTAATATCCCTTCATATCACTTTAAAATTAATAGAACGCCTGCAATATCTATAAAGATATTACTGATTTCTGATGTATCTGGAGCATTTTCCGTATTTTAGCGTTATCTCTTAATCTCATATTTAATTAATCGATAAGATTGTGTAAATGAGTTTATGTTCTTCGTTAACTCTGTCGCATAAACTTTCTTACCTGTGTTAGTAAATTTTCATCACACAAATGCCATATCTATACTATGGGTGGAGCAATAATAAAATCTTCAGATACAGTAAAAATATCTTGGAATTGCCTTAACTTCTGATATATCGCGGGTGACACACATACAAAACATATGTGGCACAGCATTAAAGAAACTAGATTTGTTAAGCGTATAATATGAAGGTCCTCGGATGAAAATGTAAAAGAGAGATGCTACATCGCTCTGGTTAAGCCACATCTCGAATACGCCGTGAGCATTTAGGACCCTGGTCATAAAGTTTTAACCAAATAAATTAATAAAATGCCAAGAAAAGCAGCACGCTTCGTTAAAATCTGTTGACGAGCGTACATGTAGTGTCTCACTAGTTTTAGAGGAATTAAGGTCGGAGCCCCTAAAGGCTCGGAGGCTACACGCTAGGCTTAGTGTGCTTGATAAATTCAGAACTAGTGTGTTTCAGAGCAACACAGAGAATATAATCATGACGCCCCACTACATCTCTAAGTCTGACAGAAGGAATAAAATAAGAGAGATTCACTGCCGAACAGATAGGCACATAAACTTCTTCTTTCCGCGCACAATAAACGACCACAGTAAAAACGGAGTTCCATTAAATACACTCATACACATACAATAATACACGTCACCATTTCACATCCCAAAACCTTATCCCTTACATCATTACGCGGCTGGTGTCCTAACACCCCCTGCCACACACCCATGCTGCGTCTCGCAGGAAAGTATGTAGACGTAGATTCGAAAGAACGCGAGAGATTTTTGAAGAAGAAAGACTTCCGACTCTTAGCTGTCGCAGAGTATACTTGGTCGGAACTAGGGAACAGCATTCACTTACAGACACCAAGGTGCACGCTAAGGGAAGCAGATATTTTCCCAGAGTAATACGAAAGGTGGTTGCAATAATGCAAAACCTGGAAAACTTAAGCAGGGTGGACCGGTACTCGCTGGTCAAGACATGGTAGAGACCCTTCGACATCTCAGCCAATTGAAACGTAGGTACCGACTTAAGTAGCAATTTTGGCGCTAAAATCCTGCCTATACGGGTGATTCAGGAGGAATGTTCGAAACTCCTGGAGGAGGCAGGCGAGGTGATTTTAAGCAATTTTGGTCCTGTCAACATGGGGTCGCAACTCCTTAGTTACCGAGCTATGGCAAAGCAAACATTTTTTCACAAGTATTCTACAGGCCCAATGAAAACACCGAATTTCAAGATATGAGTCTCGATTGAGGAGATTTGAATCTTTTCACAGTGGTGCATGAGATACGTATCGCTCTTGTTCTGCTATCATCAATGCTAACGGTATTTTATTTTTAAGATGGCTCTCGAATATTCGTCGAAATTTCATTCCTCAAAAACAAATAATGTATGATTGCACTATTAATTTCAGAGATATCATAAAATTTGTCTGAATAATCCTTTTAGTACAACAACGATTATTTATTACGATGATGATAGAATTAAAGATTTATGAAAAAGTAGTCAGGGTGTCTAACAATGATTCTGGAATTGAGAGAAACTTTTCGTTTATATTGTTAGCTCCGCCATAAGGTTTCTGTTGTCGTTGTGACTATTAATTTTTTTACTTTTACCAAACAGACAATAACCATGCTTGCATATTTTCCTCTGGTCTTTTTCTCAAAGGCAAGTTTTGGGTTTTGTGACCAATCACCGAGGCTTTTGAAGCAAATTAAAGCTCATACCCACAAGGACATGTGTTGCCTCGTTATAATAACATCACTTAAGTTACCATATCTTCCTTATTTTAATAGGTAGAGATGTGATTTTTGATGCAATTAATTGACGAATAAATATGCTAAAATTTTTATTCAAACAAATTTTATGATATCTGTGAAATTTATAGTGCTATCGTACATTATTTGTTTTTGGGGAATGACATTTTGACGAATATTCGAGAGCCATCTTAAAAATAAGGTACCGTTAGCATTGATGATAGCAGAACAAGAAGGAGATATATCTTATGCACCACTGCTAAAAGTTTCAAATCTCCTCAATCGATGCTAATCATTGAGATTTGGTGTTCTCATTGTGACTGTAGAATACTCGTGAAAAAACGTTTGCGTTGCCATAGTTCGGTAACTAAGAAGTTTCGACCCTATGTTGACAGGACAACAATTGCTTCAAATCACCTCCCCTACCTCCTCCAGAAGTTTCAAACTTTCCTCCTGAAACACCCTGTATATTCCGGCCACATTCTTGACCAACGCAGCTGCTCCAGAAGAAGCATGTACACTTACTCAATAAGAATTGAGATTCCATCCTGTTTATCTTTTCGTGTTAGATGACTGGTCTTATCTTGACCTACTTTCTTTGCAACTTCGTCCATTTCATTTCTAAACCAGGATATTTTAACGCGATATACTCATTGACGTCATGTACTGTAAATGATGTCTTAGTAGCAAAGCTTCCACAGTTCTGGGCGTTCACCCTCCCCTCTTACGCCAAACTTATCTTTTCCTTGTAAGAAATCAATTCTCTCGTATTATTATTATCTACTATCCGCCAATCAAAACTTTATCTCTCGCTCTTGCGGGAGAATTGCGATAGCAGAAGAAGCGTTCAGTTACAGGAGGAAGATCGTAACGGAGTCCTTGGGAAAGGAAGTACAGAAGATATTGGTGAAGAGTTTAGTTTGGAGTGCAAAAATGTATGGGGCAGAAACGTGGATTCATAGAACAGAATAAAAAACAGGCGCCATGCGTTTAAGATATGGATGTGGAGGAGAATGGAGAAAGTGGAAGGGAAGGAGTCAAAATAATAAGAGCATGGTGAGTTAGGAGAGGAAGCTTCTGGAGGAGATTAGGAAAAGGCAGGACTGGTAGCTTGAGCAGGAAATGGGATACGAAGGGATCCCAAAAGCTGTGATCGAGGGGAGTTGTCGGGTAAACGGAGAATATAAAAAGAGACGGTATTTAGAGACGAGATGAATAGAGACAAGACATACACTGAAATGAAGAAAGGAATTGTACAATTAATTAGAAGAGGTACAAAAATTTGGAAGATTTTTCATTCTCTTCCTCGCTAAGTTGCCTAAAGCGGTAGATTACCCCAGATATCAATAAAGTTTTTCACTAATTCATCGCGACCGGGTATTACCATGAGATATTATCCCCAGTCAAACACCCATGCGATGGCTTTCCGGGTACTACAATGCCGCAGGGCCCATCGCAGGGCTTTGTCCCTTTACACCACGTCAGGGCCCTTGTGAATGTGGAGGACACGGTTCGACCGCTTCAAAAATCTTGACATCAGCCCCGGTTCCGAAATAACACCCCTTTAGTCATTTCCAAGAGAACGCACGCGACCGAGTTCAGATACGCCCCGCAATCACCAATCACGGTTTCCCTTCAAAAGGGATCAGATCAGGGCATCGTAACATTTATATCCTGAGGGCCGCACCCGGACACACTTCCCCGCCCTCCCGCTCCTCCCCCCCTCCTCAAGGGCCTCGCCACACGCGCCGCTTCCACACCCGGGCACTCTCGGAAAATATGACCGCACACGCGCCGGTTTGACGCCAGTCATTACAATCCGTAATTCAACGATGTATCATCCAGTCAGCCGTGCGTGCCCGACGCGTTTTATAATCGAAACTGCACTGACACTGTATATCTCTCTCTCTCTGAGAACGTACGGCGTCACCGTAATGGCGCTTGCTTCCTTGGCAAAAAAAATCACACCCCTTGCAAACTTTCCACATATTCTACCATCCGAATTCGCAAAAAACGAGGTTGCTGACCAGAGAAAACTCGTGTAAAGATATTGAGAAAAAAAATAAAAACACTGATGTGTTGAGAGCGGTTTTTTAGGTTCAGAAACTTAGTCGACGAGCAAATAAGAGGAGTGTTGAATGGTATGGTTTTAGGTATGGCTTTTGAGAAGGTAGTTGGAGAGGGAAGATGAGTAGCAAGGAAAATTTAAGAGAACATGCTAGTTATGGTGGTGAAGTCGTTTGGTGCATGGTTTAAGAGCATTCGCAGACGTCAACAATGCATTAATATTTAAATGGAAGTAAGGATATAACTGATTAACATTTTATAACCTTAAGAATTCCTCCTCTTTCATTACCTTAAGAGGGAGGTATTGAACATGTTTGGAGAGGATAGGAAGTTGCTGGCGGTGGTTGGGAGAAGGCAGAAGAGATGGATGGAGGACGTTTTGAAAAGAGAGGGAATGTTGAATAGGGAAATCGAGTGGAGAACACTAGGGTAGCGAGGTAGAGGAATGAAGAGGATAGGAATTCAGGACGAAATAAGAAGAGGAAGACGATATGAAGTTCGAGAGAAATCCAATGGCGGGCCATCCACAGGAGTGAAAACGGAACGACATGCCAGACCCTAGGACGTTAGGATAAGTACTGTCCAAAAACCTACCAATCAGCCGGTAGAATACTTGAATGAAAACCTGAATTATTAGTTGTTCATCTGAAGTACGTGTTTCTCTCTGATTTTATCATTTTTATCTTTCATAGAGTTTGCTGCTCTGATGGCATTTTCGCCGAGTAAATCATTTCTCCCTCTTGTAAGGCTTCAGGCCGGCTCGCTGGTCTTTGTCACGTACATACATTCATGTGCAGTTGGGTGAGCACACGACCGAACCTTGCATCACTCGGGGGGAGGAAAAATGAAGGAGAGGAGGAGGACGCAAAGTTTTGAAAATCAAAGTGTGTGGGGCGGAGGAGAACGGTAGAGGGATTTCATTATTTTATTGTTATTATTATTATAGGGTACTGTATGGGCAGCTTCTTATGCTCTCATCATCCCCTTATGTATTCATCATTCATGTTTTTTAAAATTTATATTTCATATTTGTCATAATTTTATTTTACAGGCCCTATTTTTTATTATTATAATTTTTGTAACATTCTCCGTCTCGATCCGGGACGGTCTCGTGGGTTGGCAGGCGTCAGGACGGTCTATCCAAAGGGGCAGGATACCACAATCCCCGCCCCGCCGCCCCGCCCCGCCGGGAAAGCCCCGCCACCGAAGAGCCGCTACACTCGTCCGCCCAGATCGGGGGTTATTCATGTCAGGTGTACTGTTGTCTCCAAATTTCCTCGTTGAAGTTTCCTTCTTGAGTTATTAAGATGTTACTTTCTCCCCATGTGTCTTGAAAATTTTTCATCGTATTTGTTATTTTGTGGTATGCTTATTCGTTGTCAATTCTCCGTCGCAGTCATCTCTCCATTTCCTCTTTACATTTTGTATCTGTCTTTCTTCTGTCTATTGACTTGGTTGTTTTCATCATCTATGGCGCTTTTTTCCGCCACCAGGATGAAGTTGGCGAGTCTAATTCTTTTATTATTGAAGGACGACTTCATAGGAAAACCGGCGTAAAATTGCATTTATTTTTATTGAAGTGATGTTTAGTAATTTCTTTAGATTCCTGCTGACGAGCTTCCACAATTGTTTGATTTTCCTGCAGGAAAAGAACATGTAGGATTTCGTTGAGGATTTTAAGGAGCATCTAATGGCGATTAACCTAAGGGATGGAAATTGAAAATACATGGCAGAAATAAGTAGGTTTGGATGAGCACTGTCCAAAAACCTACCAATCAGCTGGTAGAACACTGAAATGAATGAAGAATACCATAAGAGGCAGGAGTTAATTCTAAGTGACAAAGGGTTAGTGATGAGTGCATAGGGCAAAAGACAGCGTATGCTAAGAATGAATCCATAAAAAGGAGGTCTACGATGAGGAGAAATATGTCTGATGTATCCAGACGGCGCCGACGGTTAAACCCTAATATGTAGCGTCACATTGTATATTTTAGAGAATTGGTCACCACGGAAGGAGATTGGAGGCTTTTGAGATATATATTTTCAGTAAGGATGGAGAGAGTAACATGAGCGGAGGGAAAACAAATGAGAAAAAATCATAAAAATAATTAAGTGAGCTCTTACGGCTTGATTAATAAAATAAATTGTAGTGACTCCAAAAGCCGTAAACAATACCTTTCAGGAACACAAAAGGGGGAGAGGCTTGGTCGATGAACAATTTTCGAGGAATTAACCCGCCCCAGGGATTAACTCTACAAATATGTAACACACATTCACAGAATACAGAAGTGTCTTTGTACGTATGCAATTTGATTTTGAAATTCCGCTATATGACGGTAACTATTTGTATCTCATTACACAAATGCCATACCTATTATGTGTGTGGAGTAAACAAAATCTTCAGATACAGTAAAATACGTATCTTGAAATTACCTAACTTCTGATATATCATGGGGAACACACACACAAAACATATGCGGCACAGTATTAAAGAAACTAGGTTTTGCTAAGCGTATAATAGGAAGGTCCTCGAATGAAAAAGTAAAAGAGAGATTCTATATCGCTCTGGTAAGGCCACATCTCGAATACGCTGCGAGAATTTGGGACCCTGGTCATGAAGATTTAACCAAAAACATTAATAAAATACAAAGAAAAGCTGCACGCTTCGTTAAAAATTGCTACGAGCGAACATATGGTGTTTCAGAACTTTTAGAGGGATTAAGGTGGGAGCCCCTAGAGAATCAGAGGCTACACGATAGGCTTAGGCTGCTTGAGAAATTCAAAACTGGCGTGTTTCAGAGCGACTCAGGGAATATTATCATGACGCCTTTCTACATATCTAGGTCTGACAGATACGAGAAAATAGCAGATACACTGCCGAAGAGATAGATACAAAAACTCGCTCTTTTCGCGCCCGATAAGCGACCACAATAAAAACTGAGCTCCACTAAATACACTCTCATAAAACACATCACAATTTCACCTCCCAAAACCTCATCCCTTATATCTTTACGCGGCTGGTGAATTAACACCCCCTGCCACACACCCATGCGGCGGCTCGAAGGGTAGTATGTAGATGTAGAATATCTAAACGGTACTCTCTCACTCTACCGGCTAGTGTTTTTCTTTCATTGAGTTGAAACCTCGTTCAAGAGATTTTAGTTGGATACGCACAAGTGATTAATGGAGATTACGCTCACGCCAGTGACCGACTTACAGCATGCATTATCCACTGCATTTAGTTGCTCGGGGTGGTCAGACCCACTCGCTAACTCCGTGAATGACTCATAACCTCCAGCACAATCGCTCAGGAAAAACCCAAGATACATTAGTTGAAAGAATGAATACCGTAGGAGAAATAAGTAAGAGGAAGAAAAATTAAGAGGAATGTAATGTTTCAGATGATTTAATGGTAACATTTACAAAACCACAACTTAAAAAACACACACGACCCGGGTGTGTTTTTAAGTTGAGCTTGAGCGTCACCTGAAGATGACGCTCAAGTGTTGAAACCCGGGTCGTGTGTGTTTTTTAAGTTGTGGTTTTGTAAATGTTGCCATTAAATCATCTGAAAGATAAAATGGAATACCACAAAATTAACAAAGAACTTGTATTATTTATAGGAATGTAATGAATGGCAAATGCAAGTTGCAGGGGATAATGTTGAGCGATCGAGGGGTGAGAATAAATTTCGCAAGTTTTTAAGGAAGACAAAATATAAATGGAGCTCAAAAGGATTTATCATCGGAAAAAATCAATGCTTTTCAATGGATCTGTCACTGAAAATCTCATCTTGGTCGGAAGAGCATTGGCAATACTCTTCCTATGCCCAACATTTATTTGTTACAATAATTCTAAGAATGGTGGCTCTATATTTCGCCTCAATGCCACTCAATGATCTCATTTTGTGAGGACGTCAAGCGTAAAGATGTTACAAGGAAAAAAAAGTTTTATAAAGCGCCCTCTTAGCTCGGAATATTAGAAATTGAAATGCCTTTTGCGAAACAGTAGCCTTTCATTACTCGAGGATTCTCATGCCTTGACGATTTACAAGCGAGTGATACGGGGAAAGAGCGGGTGAAATGAAGATTGAAAACTCTTGTCGATGGCATTTTGCTATGACTTTACGACTCGTTCTGAAACGTTAGACTGTTTTTACCATCTTATTTGATAGAGATGTACTCTCGTTGAGTCATCGGAATGACGACGACTGTTATACGCATGTGAAACTATTCCTCATCTCTGATCATATTCTTTAATCGGCTTCTTGCAGAGAGCGAAAAATACTCCCCATTGACCTTTTGAAGAGTTCACCGCGGTATCTGGAGCATTAAAAGGGGAAAAGATAGTCGTAAAAGTTACTGAGACTCAACCTTATGTCACATGTAATTTAACCACGCGACTTTTATGTCATTAAATTGTAACATTTGTAACTTGTTTATTTTATATTGAGCAACGTTTTCTTTACCCGAGTCACATATGATACAACATTTGCACATCAAGCTTCCTCATTCCTCGCCTCCGTCCAAATCATGTCCCACTTCTGTTTCCTCCTGGGTGTAGCCCTGGTCCTCCTTGAATTGTGCACTTCCTCTACCTCCCGACACTCGTATTTATTTTCTTGATTTTTCCACACTCCTCCACACACCACTTATACGTACACGTTCCACTCCCTCTCCACACGTTCTGACCTCCCAACAAAACCGTCCCCTTACTCCCCGTAATTTCCCTCAACAATCCTATCCCCCAAAAATATCCGTTCGGGCTCCCTGTTCGGACATTCCGCGCGAGGCAGAACTGCCAACCTGTAAAATCATTACAATGGTGGCGAGCTGTTACGCCACACATTTCATCACATCTCTTGTATCCTTGAATGAAGTGATAGGTAGGAAAAAGAAGAAGAGTAAAGCTACATCTACATACTACTCTGCGAGCCGCCGCAAGGGGCGTGTGACAGGGGGTTTTAGGACACCAGCCATGTAAAGATGTAAAATTTTGGGAGGAGAAATGGTGACGTGTATTATGGGAGTGTAGTTAGTGGAATTATATGTAGAGTAAGTCCTCGGTATGCGTCGTTTCGATTTACGTCTTATTCGATGCTACGTCCATGCTGACAAGGGCCGTCGGAGAATGTTTCCCTGTTTAAAGCCTATAAAATAGATTGTATGCGCATATGCTTGAGTTTCTTTATAACTGAGACATGATCATCCTATCTGAAATAGCTATTTTTCTGGGATAAAGGCAAAAAACGAATTTTGAAATTAACACCTTGATTTATCTTGGGATTAAAGTGGCCACAAATATCTGAATCCATTTTACGTTGTTTCGACTTACGTCTCTCTTCTTCAACACGCATCTCCGACGTAAATCGAGGACTAACTGTATGTTATTTGATTTTGAACTTCTGCTGTATGACAGAAACTAATTTTATATTAGCTGCATAGATATGTTATTAATCGACCAAGTGGATGATTTCGTGTGCTTAGGTAAGATGCATGCGAAAGATAGAAAAATAGATGAGGAGATAAAGAGACGTAACATAGAAAAATAGATGAGGAGATAAAGAGACGTGCGAATGCTGGAAGGAAGGTGGTAGGTAGCATGTGGAGCATATCAAGGAATGAGTGCTTGTCTAAGGAAGCTAAATTTGCCGTGTACAAAAGTGTACTTCTTCCCACTTTGTTATATGGTAGTGAAACATGGGTATGTCAGGATAGACATAAAAGTAGACTAAACGCCGTGGGTATGAGTTATCTGAGGAGTATTTGTGGCAAAAGTAGGATGGATAGGGTGAGGAATGAGTGGGTTATGAATGAATGTGGGTTAAATTCTCCAGTAATGGACGTGCATGAAAGGAGTGTGCTTCGTTGGTTTGGGCATGTTGAGAGAATGAATGAGAGTCGAATAACGAAACAGATATATGAGAGTAGAAGGAATGGTGTGAGAGGTAGAGGTAGGCCGAGAAAGTTGTGGTTGAATGTGGTTGAGGAAATTCTAAGGAGGAGGAATATTCGGAGTCTTAAAAAGAGGAGGGCGTGTATGAAATAGTGTATGGGGGTAAATGAGGCAGAACAGGTTTGCAAGGATAGGTCAGAATGGAGGAAATTATTGAAGCAGAGTTAGGCGTACAATTATGTATTAACGAGTGAAACATTTTGACTGTGCCTACCCCGGAAGGGAACGGCGTGATGGGTATGTATGTATATGTATGTATATGTATGTATGTAGGTATGTTGTAATGTGTGGGGACAATTAATGAGTAATGATGCCGCAACGGAACCTGCCGACAAACCTAAAGAGATTGGTAAGACCGAATTATGTATGAAATATTCTATTACCCAATGCACTTATGTTTAAGTGTTT
Organism: Ceriagrion tenellum; assembly: GCA_963169105.1. Lineage (NCBI taxonomy): Eukaryota > Metazoa > Arthropoda > Insecta > Odonata > Coenagrionidae > Ceriagrion > Ceriagrion tenellum. The sequence continues at coordinate 70,310,628 of OY720635.1, forward strand.
TGTTATTAATAAATAACACTAAAAAAACATTTCACGCTAACACTTCTTAAGGTCCCTGTTCGCAAAGCATTGAGCCTACTCTTATACTTATTATCCTGATTTACCTAGGTTTCGCTGCCGTTAATGAGGCTGGATGGAGAACACTTGTGTACACCTTGATTGTCGCTTCCCCAGACTAACAGTCGTTCATAGGTATGCTCCACATATTACCTACAACAGTCCTATCGGTATTCGCACGTTTAATAATCTTATCATAACAGGCCCATGATTATCAAAATCGTCTACTTCTATAGGATTTAATTTCTCCCGGCGAATAGTTGAAGTAAAATCTTCTCGGGCTTGAGTCCGGGTTAACTGCTCCATCTTCGCCAGTTAACCCGGGCGTAAAGTCGAGAAGAATTTACTTCAATTTGTTTTTCAGTTTAATACCTTTTAATCGGGACTCCAAACAAAATTTTCCGTTTCAAAAAAATGATAAGTGCGTAGGAATATCTTTGAAGTTTATAAATATGAGATGCGCAGTTTATGGAAACTAGATGCTAAAACAGGTAGTTTTCTGTCTTTTCAATATTTAAAACCTTCAGTAGCCGAGGAAGTATAATTTCAATGATCAAACTGTGAAATTTTTGGTAATTGTGGTTCACCTTATCCTGTTGGACGGAAGGTGCATTTGATATTTCCAAGAAAATCCACTAGCCTGTGATGAGATTTCGTTCGAAACGTAGGCGTGTGTTTTACTGTTTTTCGTGGTTGTTTCACTTTTTCCCAACCGACACGTCAACATCACTGTCATCAATGTATTGGATCGCGTAAATCCATGCAAATTGAAAATGACGATGGTTAGCCATAAAAGCCTTTGTTGCAGTACCTTTACTCATCAAGTCTTTGTCGCTTTGACGTCTAGATCATTGCTTTCCTTCCGCATTGTGTTCGCAATCGACGAGCATTGTTCATTATCGCTAAGCTCACATCGTCATCATGTTTCGTGCGCGCGAGTGAATAATCACTTCCACGAACCGGCGGGATATCGGAGGAAAGCAGAAATCCATCCTCGAACCCGCCTTCCCTAGTGCACCGTCCGAAATTTGATGACCAAAACTGTTCGAATCCCCCAAATTTCAAATTTATGGCGGAATACCAGGCGGCAGACCGCGAAAATGACAAATTAACTCCCGCGCGGGTGAGATTCGAGTCGCGGGACAATGACATTCGATCAAATTCGATTTGATTCTTCTTTTATTTTCAATGAACCAGGGTCGAAATCAATCTCCCTCTCCCACCATCACAAGTGAGGGTATTTTCGGCCGGTAGACGGGTTCATTACCAACCTATTGACTTTCCCAGGACCTAAAATATTTTCTTTATTTCAAAGAGCGTCGAATATTTTTGCATGTTACATGTTACATGTTATGATTAAAAACCTTGCCCCTGGGGCTGCATAATTAAAATTAACGTCTTGTATCCGCCACCCCATCTTTCACGGAACTCTGGGTGTTTTCCTCACTATAACCATCTTTAACTCTTTGTATCATCGACAATTCCGTATAGCCAATGCTTAATTTTTAACTCACCACTTCTCAGATGCCCCATACCCATTGCATTTAGCATCCATTAATGCGTAACTTGGTATACTCAAGTTCAATTGTTACGAAGGCTTCTGCGGTTTTCTTGTTTATTTATGTTTTTCGGGTTCTCCCCGCGTTACACCATTTTTGTGGACGACCGTTTCGCCGGCATTCTAATCAGCTTCATCAGGACCTGATAAAGCCAACTGGAATGCCGGCGAAACGGTCGTCCACAAAAATGGTGCAACGCGGGGAGAACCCGAAAAATACCAATACTCAAGTTCAATACCATTGAGTTTAAAGAGAAGGAGAACTTTTTCATTGACGATTTGAACTTATTTAGAAAGACACTCATATCTTTTCATTCTCATCAAATCTCACACCACTCAAAATCCTTACTGTCCTTCTACCTCCTCCTCTTTTGCCCCAAAGGCTTCCATCCATTACCATCTTCTGTAGATTTAATCCTTTTAATCTTTGAGTCCCCTCCACGCCTTTTCTTTCCTCCTCACCCTCATTAACTCCCCTTTGCTCCACCTTTCCTAATACTCCTCGTCCATAGTATTCTACGATCTTTCCGGCAAGGTTTCCCCTCGAATTTCTTTAATACTAAAATCAATATTTACGTCAAACAACTGCAAAAAGATAAGAGGAAATCAGCAAAAAAACAAAAGCACCATGAGGATATTCTATATTTATATAATTTTTCTCACAAAGACTTTCCGAAATCCTTTGATGTGAGCTGTTATTCATATAAGCAATATTTAAAAAAGTATTCTACCGGTTAAGGTAGGTTTTGCTGATTGTCAGAGTATCTTCTCCCGGTTTTCTACTCTCTCCGGGGCCTGTATATCTCTAGTAATTCCTTTTCCGCCTCAGCACACGATCTTCTTCTTCCTGTCCATGAATCCTATTGTCCTTTTTCCTCTTCCCTGCTTGCCCAACATCCTTCCCTCTATCACACGCTTGAGCAACCTCTCGACCCTCATTACATCCTCCAGCCACCTACTCTGCCGATTTCGAATTTCATTCAAAAGTTTCCTTTCCTCGCCCGCCACCTCAAGCACTTCCTCGTTTTTCTACCTCAAAGTCCATCTCACCTTCTACATCTTTCTCCACACCCTCATCTCAAATGGCTGTGCAGCCTATTCTCGTCCTCCTCTCTGAGGGTCCCCGTTTCTGCACCATACAACGCTACGCTCCATATCAAGCTCTACACCAACCTCTCTTCACATCCTTACCCAATTTTCCCGTCATCAGCTCCCTTCTATTACTAAACTCCTCCTGAGCTAGCGCTATTCTCTTCCGTATGTCTTTGCTAGTGTCCGTTGTCTTCTAGCGTACTACCTAAGAAATGAAAATGCTCTACTTGCTCGAGTTTGTGTACTCCCAACTTTAATCATCAGCCTCGCTTTCTCCGTCCTAAAGTATAGACGTTGAAATACGGTAGAATGTAGAAGTCATAGGTAAAGCGATTCCCGAGCACGAAAAAGTAAAACTAATGAAAGAAAATACTTTCGCCTTTTTTACGCTTTTTCTTTCCTGATTTCTTTATACCTTCATCTTTTTAATGTCAGTTGATTAGCCCTCATTCGAAGCCCGGGCAGAGGGTTGAAGATTGGTTAATATATAAATGAAAACTCACCCAAATCTACCACAGCGGCAAACATGGATGAATATTTGCCTCATATTTTCGGGGAAGAGAAACCCCCACGCGATTCTCGCTGGTAATGTATTTCCCAGAAAGAAGAAATGATACGATCTTTCCATGATGCACTTCCCTCGTCCGATCTGGAGCTCCAGCTCACCATAAGACCGCCAAGTTCAGCGAGAAATAGGGTTGAACGGGTATGTGCGCTATTTGATTAGACCCACATTTGTCGAGGCGTGCCCAAGCGTGAGAGTTCGATTAATCGCATTCGGCTTTGGACTGCGCTTAAGTGTTCGACATCATGATAATTTATTTCCCTCGTACCTTTCCATGCGAAGTTCCCTCGGAATATCTGAATTTCTGCAGTGGATGTTGTTCATTCCTTCGATGATGGATGAGGGATAAATATTTAAACGTTTTGGGAGATCATTCTGCGATCGGCAATGAAAAAAGGTTGGTTCAACTGTCATTGACATCAGGTATAGAATTCTGTAGCATTGTACGAAATGGGAGAATAGGTAAGAGGGGGGTCTGAAAAGAGACGTGAAGGAATGATTTGTGAAAAGTCTAGCCTAATGCAGTTTTGGTCGAAAGCGTGATTATTGCTGAAAAAGGCTTACACCGGAGACGTTTATGATGTGGGATAGATGATAAAAGGATTGGGTGAATTGGGTGGCATATGACATGAGACGTCTGACATATGGTTGTGGAGAAGGATGGAGAGGATGAGCTGGATGGCGACAAGGACGTACGAGGAGTATTGGATATGGTTGTAGAGGAGAGAAAGCTAGTGGCGGAGATTCGAAGGAGGCAGAAGAGATGGATGGAGGATGTTTCGAAAAGAGAGGGAATGTTGAATAGGGTAACAGAGGGGAGAACACTGTGGAAGCGTAGAAGAGGAAGAAATAGGTTAGGAATTCTGGACGAAATAAGAATAGACAGACGATATGAGGAATTCGAGAGAAATCCAATGGCGGGCCATCCTCAGGAGTGAAAGCGGAACGTTATGCCAGATCTTAGGACGTTAGGATAATTACTGTCCAAAAACCTACCAAATTGCTGGTAAAATACTTGAATGAAAACCTGAAATTATTTGTTGTTCATCTGAAGTACTTGTTTTTCTCTGATTTCCTCATTTTTATCGCACGGTCATTCATAGAGTTTGCTTCTCTGCGGGCGTTTTCGCCGAGTAAATCATTTTATCCCTTTCGTGAGGCTTCAGGCCGGCTCACTGGTCTTTGTTACGTACATACATTCATGTGCAGTTGCGTGAGCTCGCGACCGAAACTTGCATCACTCCGGGTGAGGAAAAAAGAAGGGGAGGAGATAGCAAAGTTTTGAAAATCAAAGTGGATGGCGGGGGGGGGGGGGGAGTAGGGGGAGGAGGAGAAAGGTAGTGGGATTTCGGCGGGTGGGGTGGCAGAGTCTGCATTGAGGCATATAATAGATGGACGCAGCTCACGTAGCCGGGACCCTGTGACCTCCGCCCTCGTCTCCCTCTCTTTATTCCTCTTTCCCTCTCTTGGTTCCCTTTTAGCCCCTCGGTCTGAACCCCTGCCCAATGCTCCAAAACCCTTATACTCCACCCACACTCCATTCATCCGGAAATGGAGTGCAAAATTCGCTTGGAGAGCGGCGAGGAGATAATACGCATAAAAAAGCCAAAGTGTTTCCTCTCATTTTTTTTCGTCCAAGCTCACGGAGGTTTGCACTTGAAAGGATTCTCCTTTGAGCCACTCGGCGTGTTGGAAATGTTTGGCACGGAATACGCATCGGCGACGGAAGTGCGAGTTAACGGTTTAGTACAGTGAAAGGGTAGGAACGGTTCACTTGCTATATTACAATACGGTAAACTTTCCTCGAAGGTGGATCGGAAGTTAAAAACAGTTCCTTCTTGTCAACGTTCCAGAATTAACTAAATTTCATCCCCAGGGGCTCCGAGTGAACTTAATGAAACATCTGCATCACTATGTAAATATTTTAGTCCGGTTTATCCGAAAAAGGATGCAGAGCATATGTAGTCGTGTGACTAGCAGCACTTTGTGCGTTGCATAAACATTTCTCTGTGTTTAACGGCGCAAAAATAGCGCGCCATAGCCAGGAAACGTAAGCGAGGATTAACTGTCTTTAACTTCGGATCTCCCTTCAATAAAACTTAACATTTATATTATTGACATCGATTAGAAAAACACCGGATAGATAACGATAGCCAAAAACCAGAACCCGGGTTACAGTGCTGACTGCGACATAAATTGCCCTGCTGTGATCCGAAATCTTGTACTTGAGACCGTTCCCCTTTGAGCCTCTAGTCCCCATTGTATCTAGTGTGTTCTTTCGTCAGATAGGACGCTGTGGTGCCATAATTAACTGAATAGCCTAATGCCAGTCAGTTAGTCATCCAAAGAAATAAAGGCACTTGTGGAAGCATTTGAAAATCGGTCTAGGTAATATGAAATTAAATATGTCTAAAGAGTATAAATGTAATAGGATTTTATATGAAAGGAGACCAAGGAATCTATATTGGTAGAAGGGCAAAAACTGGAGTAGATGAAGTATTTTAATTACCTGGGTAGTGTGTTCGAAGAAATGGCTAAAGAAATAATATAGTGAAAGGTGAAGAGAGTTAGCAAAGGCGGCCTTAACTAAGAGGTGAGAATTAAATTACCTGGTGAGGAGACCTTATACATGAATGTAGAGAAAGGGCGGGCGAAGACTGAAGTAGAGATTGTAGCCTTGTATGTCAAAGAAACGGGGACTCTGAGGAGAGACGATGGTGATAGGCTACTGGAGTTTGAGATGTGGATTAGAACGAAGGAAGTGCGGTGGATGGAAAGAAATACGAACGAGGAAGTGGTTGGAATAGTGGGTGAGGAGAGGACACTTCCATAGTAGATTAGGAGGCATGGAGGCTGAGGGCCGTGACAGAGGGAAGGGCGTTGGAGGGGGAGAAAGAGAACAGGTTTTTTGTTCGGGATTGAGAGGTGTAAGACGTAAAACGAGCTCAAGAATGGCATATTGCATGGAGGCATGGGGCCTCATGTGATTCGAAACGTTTCTTTTATCTCGATGAAACCTATGTTAACTGGTGGATTACTCTAATATCATTAGCTCACGGAAATGCATCGTCAAGCCGATTTGAGGAATAACGAAACAACAGGCGTCGTTAGAATGCCTAAACCAGTCGCAGAATAGCAGCTCTTAAGTATATGTGTCCTTTCTTGTATTTAAACCTTAACCGTTTGATCATCTCTCATTAGTGTAATAATCATCATTTAATACCATTTTGTAAATAAGTAATGTTATAGTATAAAACGTACTCATTAAAGTAAAATGTAATTACTTGCGAATTGGTACTCATAGAGTTCTCTACTCATACATATATTTTTATGACCAGTAATTAGAAGCTTTGTGACCCTATTCATTTTAATTCGTGAATGAGGGTAGAACATTCCTAATGTCAGTGTCGGGCTTATTTTTATCCTCCTATCCTACTTCCCACTCTTTACATGACTTTCTTCCCGGTCCGAGGCAGCGACATTGCGGTAAAAGCTTCTAATATATTATATGTATCCTTGGAATTCTCGATTACACTCTCTATAAATTTCACTCTCCATTACTGTTTCATGGGATTGCTATGCCTCAGAAGGTGTATTTCAAGCTTGTATATTCTATTCCGCTGTAATATCTTTTCTCTCAAACTCTTCGCAGGACGTGTTCTTTGACGATTCCCTCCTTCCATTCGACGTTCATCATTCTTCAGTGACACCAGTCTGCAATAGATTTCAGTAACCTTTGTCCCGCCACGGTTAGACATCAAAAAGCCTCGTAATTTGTATTCCATTTTTTCTCCAAACTCAACGGTCATTTGCTCGTGATGCCATTTTCCTTTGAGGCCGTTTCGCCGCCGATGGCGTGCGCGCGAAATGTTTGGCACGGAAAACGCACTCGGTCGAGAGAGGGAAGTGGGCGTCGATGTGGAGTGAGGCAGGAATCGGCTCTCTGAGCAGTGCATCGCTCACTTTAACCGAATTTTCGTCACAAAAGGATTTCGAGTTCGTAACGTCACATTCGGGAGACCTCGTCTTTTTCTTTGTTTCCGGGAAAGCAGGTCAAGGGATCAGTGCGTTCGCCCGCATTGTCAGATACGGGTCCAGTGTAGGGGAATGCCTGGGTGGCGCACTTGCAAAAGGTTACTCTGAGTACAAAGATGACAAACCCTCTTCGGGCGCAGTTTTCGAGCCGCGGAGGATCGCCGCCCCTTCGTTAAGCTCTAGTCAACGCAAGGCTTTGATAAAAAAAAATACCTCTCTGCGTGTTTCCGAGAGCTAGGATTTCAGCGTACTCGGTCGGTGACTGTGAGATGATCTTATGAGAGTAAAATATTTTTGTAATTGTTTTGGACAACGATATTTTAAGTGTGTTAATTAAAGTCTCTCAGCTTGCCTACGACAACTACGTAATTAACTCACAAAATTACAAATTTCATGCCGTACTTTTGGCCTAGAAAATGAAGATAATGAAAGGAAAAAGTAGTTTAATTAATGGTAATTTGATAGATGAAATGTTGAGGGTACAACCATTACCCCGTCGTGACTTTTCGGCGAGTCTTTCGATGTAGACTCTTCCTAATGTCTGCCGAAATATTTCTAATCTACTTTTAAAATAAAATAAAACTATAGGAGAAAATATAAAAACTAGAGGAGAATATTTACCCACACCTATAATTCTTTAATTAAAAAGAAGTATTCTACCGGTGAAGGTAGAATCATTGTTTCTAGGGGCATATTATTATTATGACCCCGCTCTGATTCTCTAGCACTAATGAAAACGACAAAATAAGACATCCTCTACGGAATCATTGAGCGCAAAAGTATTTTCTTCCCACTCTCCGCTAGTAAATTTGACCAACACTGACACTAACATAAGACCAATCGTTCACATGCATCTCGCCTTCACCCTCCTCCTCTTCCCTACTTCATTCTTTTCCATGGCTGGCGTCCTTACAACTCCTGCTACACGCCTCTGCGACAGCTCTCGGGATAGTAGGAAATGTAGGATGTTTCAACAAATAATTGCCATTTTAATAGTTCCAATGGCAAATATATGCTGAAACCATGACCACTTTTAAGTGTGGATAAGTGGTAATCTATTGCTTTTAAAATTGCTCGATTCCACTCTGTAACACTTGAATCAGTCTGTAACTTTTGCAAATTTTCCTATTAATGCCGATTTATTTAGACCATCGCAATCATCAGGTCAGTAATTGCGGATAACACTCATGTTGAGCTAATTTTAACGCTTATGTGCACTGTGTGGTTTATCTAATACGCAGTAAATCCGTTGCGATGCTTTTGATGCATATTTAATTCTTTTTAAGTTCTAAAATTACATCTAATTTTAGTCTCGATGACATTTTAATTAGAAACTAGATTCAAAAGTATAAGTTAATCTTTGTTCATTCGAATAACGTTTTTGTAACTCAGCGAAATTGATAAATTATTGCAGAGAAATATTTCTCTACTTCCTGGCCTCAGAAAACAGGTTTGGTCTGGAAAATAGGCCTGGAAATCTAGTCCCTTACTCAAATATAACTCGGCGAGTTTCCCGCAGTACACTCGCCCCAAAGCCCAGAGGTCCATGGGTTTAGCATAATTCCTGCTGGTCTTTACCATAAATCCTAATTCTGGAGTAAAAGCCTCACCGCGGAGTTCCTCATGAAGCATCGAAGTAGGAGTCGGAATGACAATGGAAAACCCTGGCAACCGCTAGAATCAAAGCTTAGGCCTCGCTTGGTGAGCAATGGCTCAGTGACCACACTACAGAATCCAACCCCATTCATAGACTAAGGGCGACGGCATAATCATACTGACGGATAACTGCCTTTATTCAGTCAGGATGGGCTGAGAATCCGCATTGACGGAGTTAGGTAAAAAAACTCAATATTCCATAACCCTGCTTCTCAAAGCTTTCATCAGATAAAGAACAGGCGTTGTTTGTCTTCAAATAATAACAAGAATGATGACATTTATTCATCCTTTCAAAATTAGCTACCTTTTATATTTCAAAACAAGGAAGTTCGTTTGATGGCAAGATCTCACAATCAAAGTTTTTATTCAAATTCCACAGAATTTTGTACACCGATAGAGGTTTCGACATGAGCCATTTCCTTTTCAAGGTGTCATAGCTCATGTCGAAACCTTAGTCGGTTAAATAAGATTCTGTGGAAAGTGAACAAAAACCTTAATTGTATGATCATGGCATCGGTACTCCATTTCCAAAAAATATCGCCTGATACGCTACACTTAATTTAAGGAAGTTAGTTGGCGTATTAGACCATTGGTGTGTGTATACGCTAACTTCAGCTAAACATTTGCTCTAGCATGAACAAATTCACGTAAAAAATCATAGATTAGTCATACAAAATAATTACTGTGCATAAAATTATATTAATTTAGAGGTTAGTAGAACACGAAGATTAATTTATATAATGGTATATTCATACGTACGTACGATTTTGAGTAACATTTTAATATGGTCCGTAGCTAGTAACCATTGGTGAATCAGCCTTAAATATTTATTGAGACAAGTGGATTTAAAAAATATTATTTGGCTGTTTGTCAAACAACTTAGGGCCGATTTATATAATCACCTCTTGTACGCCGTTATATTTTTTTTAGGCATAGGAACCCAGTTACATCTGCGAAGATGAAACGTATAACTGCCAAAAACTTTTGAATTATAACCGCTACGTTCATAAAACATTTTTGATACCTATATGCACTACATATATCTCAGAGTGAGTATCCTTATCCCAATAAATAAGGGACAAAACAAATGAATAACCATTACTTTGAATGAGGTAGCTATGAATATAAAATCTCACTATCCATGCACAATTGACGAGGGAGCAGTAAATTTGCCAAACCTATTGGAATAAAATATTTTTTTGTCACTGAAAAATAATAAAAGGGTAAATTAAGTTATATCGCCGCTTGCACGTTTTGTACACAGTAATCGCCACTGCATTGGATAACATTATATACAAGTGAAGATGATATTATAAACAGAGATGAACCGTGGGTGTGATTTAATGATTTTCATTAATATGAGGATTTCGAGCAAATTTAAAACGTTCATTTATTAAATAACTTTCCGTTGTAATCTTCCGAAATAATTGGCATCAGGTCGTTCGTAATCACGGCTAGGGGAAGAATTCTATTTTTCTACATTTCTACATGGGAATAATTCTGGCGCGGAAAACGCTGAACAAATATAAAATTCGGGATTACACTGTAAAAAAAATATCGGCATTTTTGTAGTTTTGGAAAGTAGAGACTGAAAAAAGTTTTGGCAACATAGGTACACAAGGGCTCGAGCATATCACGTTTGATACGAAGAAACCAAACCACTGATAGGAAATCAAACTAACGAATTCATTGTAAATATTTGCATAGATTTTACCAGATATAGAAGATACGCAAGTGAAGATAAAACGTTGACGCCCTACTGTGGTAAAATAAGCCAATTCCGAAGTAATAACTGAACGTGAGGGAAAAACGAAATACCCATTCTGGTTACGAGTGTGTGGAATTTGTGGGAAAAAATTTCCGAAAGAGGAACGTACGAATATTACTAGGATAAGGGATGGAATCCTATATTGGAGTAATTATTGTTCATTTGGGTGTTCTACCAGCTAACTGGTTGGCGTTTCGGATAGAAGTTCATCCCATCGTTCCAATTTTCCGTATACCGCTCCACTTTCCCTCACATAAATGGCTCGCTATTAAGGTCTCCCTTGCGGTTATTTTGAGAGAGAATTTTCCTCAAGTCAATTATGAGATCATATTCGAATTTTGGTTTTTAAATTTTAGCATGAATAAGAGCGAAAAAGTAAATTATGTAACAGTGAGTCAAAATCTTTGTTTTAAATTACCAGAACACACAGTAATTGACATAATTGTGTCAATATAGACTTGACTTTATTAGTTTTCTCACGCCTTTGGTACTCTAGAAACTTCCATCGCAGCCTAAGAGTATAATACATTGGAATTACTTCAACTTCTGATATATCGTGGGGATTACACATACAAAGCATATGTGGTACAGCATTAGAAAAACTAAGTTTTGTTAAACGTCTAATAGGAAGGTCTTCGGATGAAAAAGTCAAAGAGAGATGCTACTTCTCTCTGGTTAGGCCACATCTCAAATACGCCGCGAGCATTTGGGTCAAATTTAGAGTTCAAAGTCTTTCTTAAATCTTTTGATTTATTTATTATTTATTATTAATTTAGAATTCAAGAAAGATTTGACCAAAAAATTTAATAAAATACAAAAGAAAGCAGCGCACTTCGTTAAAAACTGCTACGAGCGTACATATAGTGTCTCATAACTTTTAGAGGGATTAAGGTGGGAGCCCCTAGAGACCCGGAGGCTACACACTAGGCTTAGTTTGCTTGAGAAATTTAGAACTGATATTTTTCAGAGCGACACAGGGAATATTTGCATGACTCCTCACTTCATCTCTAGGTCTGACAGATACGAAAAAATAAAAGAGATACATTGCCGAACAGCTATGTACAAAAACTCGTTCTATCCGCGAACAATAAGTGACCACAATAAAAACTGAGCTCCACTAAATACACTCCTATAATACATGTCACCATTTCTTCTCCCAAAAACTTACATCTTTACACGGCTGGTGACCTAACATCCCCTGCCACACGCTCGTGCGGCGACTCGCAGGGTATTATGTAGATTTAGATTGGCTAACGATTCTGTAAATACGACGACGGTGTGCAATTGATTTATTTAAAAAAAATGGTTATAATGCATAAAAATACGCACATTTCTGGCAAGACCTAGTCGCTAAAATTTTATCATTGTTAAAGTTCTCCGGAGTGCATTCCCGGCACCATTTCCTTAGTAGAATGATAAGTATTCTTTTGGCAAATATCTCTAAAAGTGTAGTGGTGCCTGATATGTTTTTATCATTGGAAAGATATCTTTTTTTTTTAAATGAAGTTGAATTCATCGAATTTTATATGAGGCGTTATCTCGCTCTAACTACCTCAAATTCCTCATGCACTCTCTACTTCAATCGTCCAAAATATAACTCTGAAATTACTTCGATGATTTTGACGAGACGTCGCTACCATGAAGGAGAAATTCATTGGGCCAGATCGACTCTTAAGAATCAACCGGCAAGGGATAGGGTTTGAGCCCAAAAGTGATTCACGGGTCATATCACGTGAAACATTGGAGTAGGGTATTCAACATGCAGTATTTTTTTGCGACTTCTAACTATGATAAAATACTTTTAGAACAGTGAGAATTGTGGTTGAAATTGCGCTTGATGGTTTACGTTTTTTAAAAAAGATTGATATAATTTTTTAACGTCCAATAAAATAATTATGACTATTGGTAATAAAAGTAGTATACCGGAATTCTGGAAGCTACAATTGGATTTAAGATCGCCAGTTACTAGAAGGTCGATGCATAGAATTTAAGTTAAAATATGGGGAAAAATTCCCTTCTTTTCTTTCTGTAATGCTCCTTTTTCTTATTCTATTGTCATCGAAAATATTATATGAGGAGGTGGCCAACAGCTGAGGCCATTTGAGTCGTGAAATAGGAGCTCTGGACGGAAAGTTGCGTTATCAGGTTTTTTAAGGGAAGCATTACGTGGGGCATACAGGGAAAAGGTGGAGTTAAATCTAGCTTCGGTATTATTCTGCCCCCAGAAAAGCGCCTAGGGTATCCGTAGTTAACATCCCATTCGATTGACGGAATACTGAATTTAAAGTCCATGGCACCCAAGAGAGGATCGAGATTCCATTGCCATTATTAAGATTTAAACGCGGGTACCTCGAAGAAATATATCTTAGATATATCTTTGGACAGCACGTGTGATTGCGTACCGCGTCATCTGTGAATTTTTTGCCATATATAAGTTCGGTATTCTTATGATAAAATGTGAATCAAATTGTGGTATCAACTTATGAACAACTCTTAATGTAGCCACAGAACCTACTCCACCATGACAGAGATATAGCTAACTAGAAAAGTTTAGACTAACTAGGAAAAGATAGCATTTCAAAGAAATGTTATCTCTTCCTAGTTGCCCTAATTACAAGCTTATTGGCTTACTGGTTACCTTACTTCCTTGAATGTAAATAATAACTGTATCAATATATGTATGGAAGAGTAAATATATTTTTATTCTTAAATAAAAAGGTTTGTGTCTCCGTTTACTTGTGCTAGTCCAATGAAACCGCTGATCCAGTCTTTTGCACATATCCGATCCCAGACAAGTGTTTGCGTCGGACCTGATCTTTAAGCCTGCCAGAATCGATTGGTGGAGCAACTTTAATGCAAGTCTTTCACTCTAATCGTGTCGTATCACGTTGTGGAGACGGTATTTGTGCCTCCGTACCGCGATTTTCAGGTCATTTATACTTGGTTCTATTTCAGTGGAGTGACTCCATCCTTATCCTCTTCAAGTCCCACTTTGGGAGCTTCTTTAATACCACGCTTTATTTTGCACTCTCATATCAAAATGTTAAGATTATATTATATTATAATATAATAATAATTTAATTCCTTTTCAGGAATTACAGAGTGGTAGTACAATAGATAGCCCCTAAGGAATAACCTGTGTTGGGGCTACTGACAAATAAACCATGCAAAAAACGATAGAAAAAAACAAAATGGTTTATAATTTTCGATAAAACGTTTACAATACAGTGAAGAAACTAATTCAAAATAGAAAAAGACACAGAGATATACATAATTAAATAGTGGTTACAAAAAATAGACACATAAATACAAGATCGAGCGAACTTACTTCAACAATGATATTACAATATCACTTAATTCATTACATTTAATTCGATAAATATTTCATGTAAATTACGAAACAAAATCTCGATATTTTTTATGTGAAATAACCAAGTTTTTACTTTCTTAAGAAATTTTCTTACGTTTTTTTCTTTCTTAATGTGGTTTGGAAGGACGTTAAATATTTTTCGGGATATATACACAAAGCATCTTTGAAACAAAGTCAAATTAGGCTTGGGTAGAGGTGTTCGAGCAGTAGGCGGCATATCCGGGATAAATTTCTCCTCCGTCGCTCTCGTCTCAAATTCGCTTTAGACCTAGGAGCTTATTAAGGATTCCATAGCAAAACCTTTGAGTACCTTCAAGGAGAAACACCCCAGAGACAGTTGCCCGAATGTGAAAAGATATTTGATGGTCGTAGAGGATTAACCCATGTAAATGTCTAATTGCTGGCTTATCAGCTGAGTCGAACTGGATGAAATTTCATTGGCACAATTGGGTTTGGCGATCATGTCAATAGTCGGGATCGAAATACCCTCAAATCCCGCAGCTTTCCAAAATATAATTCTTTGCTCGAAAGTTATACGTATTTTTTTATGAGTTACTTTACTTGAAATAGATTGAATGGTGTGCTAATGAAGATACATTGTATCGAAATCTGTCGCTCAAAATAAACACCTGTTGAACTTGGCAAGTGCAGTTCCTTTTTGATTAATTTAGTAAAGTATATTTTTCATTCATTGGTCGTTCAATCCTAGGATTGGTTGACTGCAGCCCTCCACCCTTCCCTATCTAATGCTAGTTCCCTTACCTCCTGGTATCTCTTCCCATATACTTTCCTCTTAATTTGGTCCATACACTTATTCCTGGGTCTTTCTCTTAGTACTTTCCCCTCTATTTTACCTTCAATTATGTTGCCATGAGAAAAATTCGGCCTGGATCGGGAATCGAACCACGCACTTTTGGTTTGCAGGACCAATGCGCAGGCCACTACGCTATCCAGGCTTCCTAATTCCCATGGCAATTTTGGTGGATACGAGGCAACTAGATCTTAGGCCCTTACGGTCCATCAAAGATGGCAACGCAAGGGAGAAGAGGACTTCAAAGAAGCCACAACCAAGAGGCGGTATCCTCCCCGCCCGCCATGTTTGAATTTCAAATGGCTAAGCATGGCATAAGTGCAGGTGAAGGATACTGTCTCTTGGTTGTGGCTTCTGTGAAGTCCTCTTCTCCCTTGCGTTGCCATCTTTGATGGACCATAAGGGCCTGAGATCTAGTTGCCTTGTATCCACCAAAATTGCCATGGGAATTAGGAAACCTGGATAGCGTAGTGGTCTGCGCATTGGTCCGGCAAACCAAAGGACCGCGGTTCCGTTCCCGGTCCAGGCCGAATTTTTCTCACGGCAATTTCTTCAAAAAATTCACCCGTCATGTTTGAATTTCAATTATGTTCTTCGCAAACCCAGTGTCTCAGGGTGTGTCCAATCCATCTGGTTCTTCTTTTTTCTGTATGGTGTTCCATATGTTCCTACGTTTTATTGACTGCTACCCTCTACCATTCCTTATGTAACACTTAATCAATTGCATCCTATTATGGTCCATGACCTCATTCCGTTCATCTTTTCTGTGTGGTTTTCCATATGGTCCTTTCCTCTTCTAGTTTTCTGTAAACTACATCATTTCTTATTTTATACGTCCATTTTATACTCAGCGTTGTCCTCCAGTACTAGGTTTCGAAGACTTCTAGCCTTTTCTGGTCAGCTTTTCCAATGGTCCGATCCTTAGAGTGTCACACCAATGTTTTCAGATACCATTTCCCTGTTTATGACATTTATATTTGATTTCATTCTTAATCCATGGTTTTTATTTTTATTTCAGACAAATTGTCTAAAAATCTATGAGAAATATATACTCGAATATTTAAAGGATTCTGGACAAATTAAGAGGACGCCACATAGAATCCCTGCGGATGATGAACAAGTTGCTCTTCAGTCGTGTATAACAATTCGTTGTTTTTTTTACTCCCTCTTTTATTTAGACCAACTTCCACCGGTACAATTCCTCAGGGATTAAAAAAAATGAGAATAAGTTTCCAGGTGGAAATGGCGAAGTTTTTCAACTTATGTGTGAGCCACATCGTTAAGACACTATGTTGGAAGAAGTTCAACCAACTTTGGTGTTTAACTTCTCTTCAGGAATTATGAGAGAACAACTGCTCTGCTCGGGGCATGATTGCAGCCCCATTTGAACGCGAGGGTAGAAACATCCAATACAATTTATCACTCTCGGAAGTTAACGCAATTGTGGTTAAAAGGTTTCAGAATTGTCGGGGATAGTGGGAGTTTGAGGGGAGGTGCAGTCTGGAGATTAGCGTCGGTTCATTCTCGCAAAACCGATATGTGTTGCATTCGTGTCGGAGGGCATTTTGTCACACGGCCGCGCTTCCCGAGAATGAATTAGTGCTTCGGATTATAGGGAACCGCAGCTGCGTTTGTCTCGTGTTAACATGCCTTTTGGAGATATGCCGTGGTGCTTGCATTGAATTTTCATGGTCAAACTCGAGTAATATAAAGCGACCCTCCATTCATGGCATCTTAATGCATCACCATTTGATTGCCTTTTCCAAGAATGCAAACAAAGGATTATAACCGGCAGCAAAATTCAATGCGCTCAAATCAATGCGAAGCTGTGATCAGAATATTCTGTGATTCGAAGTGGCAAATGCCATCGTATATCAGAAACTGTTGCCTCTAAGGATATGCTATTCAAGTATACCTGGGACGAAAAATTTTATATCAAAACTCATTTCCACATAATTTATTAGTATCTAGTCAGTGACTGTTAAAGTATTAATTAAACGGTGTGATAAATTATTTTGCTTAAAGTATAAGAAAACTTAGAATACATTCAAATTGGTTAGCAAAGGGATCAAAGGGATTTTTGAATGCTTTGATGTGTTAAGAGGATCGAATAACTTATTCCCCAACAATAATTTTGCATTACGAACGGCACGTGACCCGGTGTGTCAATACACCGCATATACCTCCTAGTGGTGGGTCGCGGGCAACAGTATGCTGGCTCTCAAGGTAGTCCTTTCAGAAGGGATCCTAGCTTGAGTAGAATAGTGAAAGTGGGCCTTGGGTATTACTATGCTTTGGTTTCTCTTGTGGCATACTGGCCAAAGTGTGCCAGAACTGACCGGTAGAGCGCCGTAACCGTTAGCAGGGAAAGCTGCCCGTGGTGCGGGTACTGCAAAGGCTGGTAACCTTGCATTCTCTATTACACCTTACTGCTAAACGTCAAAATGTTGCCTCGGACTGGTGAGAATGGTGTAAAGCAAGGATGCGTAATGTTTCCATGGCTGTTTAATATATTTATGGATAAATGTGTTAGAGATGCATGTAGTGAAAACGACAATATTTTGATTGGAAATGTAAACGTGCGAGTTCTTCTATATGCGGATGATGCTGTTTTGATTTCAGACAGTCAACAGGGATTACCGAAGCTCCTAGATAAGTTTTGTATATCAACGGAGAGAATGGAATTGAAGGTAAAAGCGTGCAAGACTAAAGTAGTAGTTTTTGATAAGGGGAATGGGGAGAATAACCGTAGGATGAGGGCGAATGGTAACGTAATTGAACAGGTGGATGATTTTGTGTACTTAGGTAAGATGTATGCGAAAGATGGAAGAATAGATGAGGAGATAAAGAGACGTGCGAATGCTGGAAGGAAAGTGGTAGGTAGCATGTGGAGCATATCAAGGAATGAGTGCATGTCTAAGGAAGCGAAAATTACCGTGTACAAAAGTGTACTTCTTACCACTTTGCTATGTGGTAGTGAAACATGGGTATGTCAGGATAGACAAGAGAGTAGACTAAACGCCGTGGGTATGAGTTATCTGAGGAGTATTTGTGGCAAAAGTAGGATGAATAGGGTGAGGAATGAGTGGGTCATGAATGAATGTGGGTAAAATGCTCCAGTAATGGACGTGTATGAAAGGAGTGTGCTTCGTTGCTTTGGCCATGTTGAGAGAATGAATGAGAGTCGAATAACGAAACAGATATATGAGAGTAGAAGAAATGGTGTGAGAGGTAGAGGTAGGCCGAGAAAGTTGTGGTTGAATGTGGTTGAGGAAATTCTAAGGAGGAGGAATATTCGGAGTCTTAAAAACAGGAGGGCGTGTATGAAACAGTGTATGGGGGTAAATGAGGCAGAACAGGTTTGCAAGGATAGGTCAGAATGGAGGAAATTATTGAAGCAGAGTTAGGTGTACAATTATGTATTAATGAGTGAAACATTTCGTCTGTGCCTACCCCGGAAGGGAACGGCGTGATGGGTGTGTATGAATGTATGTACGAACGGCACAGAGCAGAAAAATATTAAAACTAGGTAAAAACTAAGTTTATTCACTGAGGTAATACACTTAGACCCAGTTTTTGCCAGTCTACTTTGACAAGTAACTTTCTTTCGTCTACAATAGCTCATCAAATTACTTTCCTCATGGTTTCATCTATTTTGGGTTAAAAAGTAATTAAATTTGTATGCCGAACTTTTTAAATTACCTAATTGATGCGGTTTTCCCAATTTGTTATTTGTAAATGCGATCAACAATCAGTTGTGCTCGCAAGGTGAGATTACCCTACCTATGGTATCCGACGAAAAGGAAAGTCAAGAGGTACTAATTTGCAGAGGAAAAACAGATAAAAAATTCAACGCTGAGTACTTATAAGGAAGCTAATGACTCTTCACCACAAATAATCATTAGTTAAATTCTGAGCTCACTGTATGGACGAATATATCGAGCGTAACTCCTCGGGCTTAGATTTTTTGACGTATACCTAACACACAGGACAATAAATTGGAATGTCAGACTTGACTACAGTGGTAAAGATAATGCTAATGCATTTTATGAACGTCTTTTCTTACTCTTGGATTATAATTACTTACTAAGTAATTAATGCGTGTGAGTTTAGGACTGTATTTATGTTTGTGTCCATGCGAATTTTCTAATGAAATCAATATCTTTACGAGATCTATTCCGCTATATGCAGGCTCGATGGCCGATGAATGATTTATTTATTGATTCGTGAATAGTATCGGATCACAATTTGGATAAGATAAGAAGGTGTTAATGGAAAAAAAACTACTGCTGTGTTCAAAGAAGATAGGGCTTAGAACCAATGAACAGTATGTGAAACATTCGTGTGGAGCGTAGCACTTTATGGATCGGAAGCATGGACCATTGGAAAAACTGATCAGAAAATATTAGAAGCCTTCGAAACCTGGTGCTGGGTCAAATAAGAGTGAACGCCTCTCTGTGTTCAAAATACGATCTTTCCTCGTGGGCAGTGGCGCTAAGCGCTCAGTAGCGACTGGTCGTTGCATTGTATGTCCGGCAGTCGAGAACATCTAGTCCTGTTAAGGTCATAAAAATCCACAGGGGAAGAGGACGCCTCGGTAGCTTAACTGGCTAAAGCACTCGGCCGGAACTCAAGGGATCCGGGTTCGAATCCCGGTCAAGGCGGGTGATTATTTTCTCTGTGGAAATTCGCACTGTAGGAGGATACTGAAGATAAAATGGACGGACAAAATAATAAATGATGAAGTGCACAGAAGAGTAGAAGAGGAACGGACCATATGGAACACCATACAGAATAGAAGAACCAGATGGATTGGACGTAATCTGAGGTACAATAGGTTTTCTAAAAACGTGATTGACGGTGAAACAGAGGGTAAAGTCCATAGAGGAAGATCCTGGAATAAGTACATGGACCAAATAAAGAGGACAGTAGATAGGAAAAGATACCAGGAGGTATTGATATTGATATAGTTTATTTACTTCCTCATAATATTTCCAATTAGAATGCAAAAATATAACGGGAGCTTCTGGTGGTCTCTAAGGTACTATGACCTGAAGTGAGCCACCAGAAGATGCAATAAAAGTATGCCATTAATAAAAAAGCAGTAATAGTAATATGAGTGACAGTTACAATTCACAATCATGAAAAAATCGATTAGAAATGATACTCAACATTTTAAAAGAAACTAGCCAGTCTTTGGTCATTCATTGGTCAGTTTCAGTCAGGTCAAGTATAAGGAACTAGTATTAGATAGGGAAGGTTGGAGGACTCCAGTCAACAAATCTTAAGGTTGGAAAATTAGTGACACAGTGACAGTAGTTGGTTTCGCTTGAAGAGTAATCCTGTATCAATATCATCTTTTTTTCTATACCTCGGTATATTCCTCCTGATCTTGCAGAATAAAAATCAATCCATCCTCCTTATCCTGTCATTTTCCCCTCCATAGCAAAGAGGGTTCCTCCAAAATCTCCCCAGCCCCTCTTATCGTCTTCTCACCGGGACGGTCCCTTCCAAAAAAAGTGCCACACCACCTCTTCTTCCTCCCTCCGTCCATAGAGATGCAAATGAAGGGCTCGAGACCGGTAGGCTTAGCGACGTTTACTTTCGCATTTCTTTCCTTGTGGCTTCTATCTCCCCCCCCCACCCCCAATACCCCACCCTTCGACTCGAGTGATGTAAACAAGTTGATAAATACCCTAGGCCGTCGCACGAGCGAGCAAAAACACGCACACAAACGATGTTCAGCCCCTTTAAAAAGCAAATCCCTTCAAACAAATCCCCTCGTCTCTCTCTCTCTCTCTCTCTCTCTCCATGTATATATATAAGGGTCTAACCCCTCCCATCCTCACGGAAAAATATTATCTATTCTTCTTTCTTATCTATACACGTACACACACACACACACGTATAAATATTTTTGTTTGATCCCCTGGGAGATGAGAAAACTCGACAAAGTTCACATAAATCGCTGCGGTCAAACTCACCTCCTCCTCCGATCCACTTTCCCGAAAGAGCGAAAGTCCTCGAATTTTCGGAGTCCTTTCGCTTCCTCTCTGAGGGTTTCCGGGAAAAGGTGGAAAAGGGAATTTATTTTTTATTTTTAGGGAAATCCCTGGCGCCGTCTCCCTGGTGCTTGTCCCTCGGACCCCCGCCCGCCTCTCCCCCCCCCCACGGCTTCTCCCTTCTTATTTTCTTGGCCATCGTCCTCCGCCTCGAGTTTGGATGGGACTCGCCCCTTTTGGAAGTCAATATTGAGGAGAAGGAGATAGATATTAGGAAGGAGAAAGGGAAAGTTGGATCGAGTGGGGAGGCGAGAAAATTTTTGCGGGACGGATTTGTCGATCTTGGACGATATTTTTCAGTGCGGTTCGTCTTTCAACCCTGCGTTGACCTCGGCGACTGGCAATGCGGGGTCACCAGTGACTCACCACTATCTCCGGCCTTGCAAGCCACCTCAGAATGTGTGGCATGGGGTGATTCCACCCCTTGCATGCAAATACTCGTCCCCTTCCCCTTCGACGTCAAGCCGCTTACGCTTTCCGGCCCGCCCGACGAGGACCAAAAAGGAGTCACATTGAAAATACAAGTCTAGAAGATGAAGGCAGGGGAGTTCAGATCTTAAAGATTGTCACAGTTATCAAGATTATTAATATAGCAACTGTGTTAACCATGGAAATCCTAATGATGTACACATGTATACTGAAACCATAAAGATATCGCAACAATGAGACTCTCGGATGCCTTAACACAGAGCATACAAAATGTCTCAACAATAGACACCTACATTTGCATAACAATAGTGTGAACACCTGGAATCCAAATGGTATACCTATACAGAAACCATTAAGATTATGCAAAAATTAGGTTCTCGAATGTCTTATCATCGAGTATAGTAAGTGTCTCAATAATAGGCACCTACCTTTCTAGTGTTAGCGATGGCACGCGTATAGTAAGTGTCTCAATAATAGGCACCTACCTTTCTAGTGTTAGCGATGGCACGCGTGACAAAGAGACAAATGTATGGTAAAATTATATCTTAGATAGCAACCAATAAAGTATTTTTATAAGTGATTCGTATTCATCGGGAAATATGGTATGTTTGGTATGGTAAAATATGGTATGGTAGTATGAACCGTGTCTTTGTAAAGAACAATGCGAATTTTTGAAAGTGTTTCAGGGGTTACTTTGTGGAAATATTCTATATCCATGGCGGTAATAATGAAATAACTCGTAGTAATTTCCACACTCTTTTTAACGTAAACCGACCATGGTTTCAAAACTTGATGTCATTTTCAAGGAACATTGAGTAAAATTCCGCTTGTATATATACTCCTTGAGGCCAAAGTCCCCAGAGGAAGACCCAGGAAAAAGTTCATGGACCAAATAAAGAGAAACGTACTATCGTTTCCGGACGGAAGAATCGACGGGGACGGAGTAAAACACGTGAGAGGAATGCCCCATCGTATTGCACCGAAGGTTATTCGCGCTCGTGCGGTTGCGACGCGACGATGGAAGCCTCCGACTTGTGTGATTTTCGCTCTCGAAATTCACATATGTGCCCACGAGTGAGCCACTCTGTAGAAGCGGCGCGGTAGCCGCTTGGTTAAGACTGCCTCGCAAGGCGAATTTGAAACATTCCCGTGTTCGATGCTCAGTCGTTGTCTTTTTTTGCACTCAAGTAATTTCAATATGACTGTGATAATGAACCTCAATATACAACCGGGCATTCCCTGAAAATTTTGCCTCCTTTCCCCCGGCGCCCCCTAGACCCGAAACCTGGCTACGCCACTGGATATATTATTTTAAAATATCATTGGATGCCGCATAGTTTTTTGAAAACCGGAGTCACCTTTCTCTGTTAACCAGGTTTCGGGTCTAGGGTGCGCCGGGGGAAAGGAGGCAAAATTTTTAGGGAGCGCCGACTCATAAATTCACCAGTTTACTAAACGTTAGGTTACAATTTTAGTCGTAATATACTATCCAAACTTGTAGACCTTGTAGAATTTATTGTTGATAATTAAGTTATGAAATTGATTCACGACGTTTTTGGGACTTATGAGCGGAAACATTCACAGACTTAGGGGAGCCAGAACACGGGGGGCGGGGATGGGGCATTCACGCCCTGCTCCCCCCTGGCTACGCTACTGAATATATCCAGAACACAATAATCGTCAGAAGACTACGGTAAATAAATAACTGGATACTTTTTTCGGCCCGAGTCGTATGATCAACTTTCGCTCGTACACCCATCTGCTGAGAAACCCTCTTTCTATAGCATTAATACTGTTTTTCACAGCATATTATTTCTTTCAGAACTAAGAGTTTGAATAAGAGGCATATCTAAGAAATTTTGATGATATGTATTACTCGCGGATCACCAAAAATAACGTACCTAGAATGCGACTTGATATTTAGGTGGTGAAAAGAGAGATTGGTTTCGAGCATAGGAATCTTACCTCTCGCGAGATTTTGCCATACTCAATGCTAAGACCAAAAAAATTCAGCTGGTGAGACATTTAAGAAAAAAATTCAGCTAGTGAGACGTTAATCTATTCACTGTGAATAGATTGGCTTAAGGAGAAATAAGAATTCAAGGAGTCATCTTTCGTATTAGGTTGTCCTGCACTATTGAATTCCTGTATTATAATAAACACTACCGGGTGCGTTGATGTAAATAGACTGTACTCGAGGTTCATTGTCACAGTCATATTGAAATTACTTGAGTGCAAAAAAAGACAACGACTGAGCATCGAACACGGGAATGTTTCAAATTCGCCTTGCGAGGCAGTCTTAACCAAGCGGCTACCGCGCCGCTTCTACAGAGTGGCTCACTCGTGGGCACATATGTGAATTTCGAGAGCGAAAATCACACAAGTCGGAGGCTTCCATCGTCGCGTCGCAACCGCACGAGCGCGAATAACCTTCGGTGCAATACGATGGGGCATTCCTCTCACGTGTTTTACTCCGTCCCCGTCGATTCTTCCGTCGGTAATTCATTCCCCACCGTCGTCTCACGACAAGTCAAGCTAGCCCAGCAAAAGATGCAGTCCGCAAGTAGTTCCAAATTTCAAAATTTTTCCCTCCGCACAAACCGTAGAATGGGGCAAAGTGGATGCACTCAGACTTTTGGAAACGATAGTATAGGAAGAGATACCAGGAGGTAAGGAAACTAGCATTAGATAGGGAAGGGTGGAGGGCTGCAGTCATCCAAACTTAGGATTGAACGACCAATATTGATATACCCCTGAGCAATTAGGAGAGAGAGTGGCGTCATAAGGGATGACTGAGCGCAGGCTAAGGGAGGGCACATACTGAGAGGAAGGAATACAAGGTTAAGCAATAGTGAGTAAACAGTAGGGGAGGGGAAGAGAACCAGAAAAATAAAGAACAGGTGTAGTTAAGATCAAAAAAGCAAAATTAATTTTGCTTTTTAGACAGACGGTTCATAATGGGAGCACTTTTGTAATTATTTCTAGGATCTTAATCCTGCAGTGGTCGCCACTCTAGAAGTACGTAAATGGTAACGTAGCGTACGTAAGTTGTCCAGTTTAAAATTATTATTATTTTTTGATTGAATTGATTAAGGTTGGGGTATATTAATCAAAATTTTATATATTTAGATTTTAATACGACAACATAGAATTATTTATTATAACTAATCGACAGTAATTATTATTATTTTCTACATATTCAAAATTGGCATAAAATGAACTAATTATTCTTAGATATAAAGGCAAATTGGTCTCAGAATGACATCACAAATTAAGTTCCCGTTGAATGACTTATCTAATCATTAGAGGGATATATGTACACCTACTTTATTAAAATCATTAAATAGATTTTTTAACAAATTAGGTGTATGTATTTATTTATAAAAATATGGATAATATTGTAAAAAAAATTATAACAACTCTGCCGTAGTTGGTCGTGCTAAGTAGGTACAATATTAATTGGCGGACTTCACGGTGCTCTCCTGACACCACGACGCGCGACCGGTGCTCGCGCTGCTCTGGGTGCACCCGCTAGCTATTCATCTTTAAGTAGTAGGAGTGTCTAAAGATTCGTGCTAGTGGATTTTTGGGAATTATTAATAGTCCTGCCGTGGATTGCTGATGTAAAACCCGCAGCACCTGCAGAGTTAAATTATAAAAAGCCAATGAAATATCTTTCAGACAACAGGTGTAATAAAAATACGGAAGTATAACTGCGACGCAGTTAATTAAATCTGACAGTGAGGTCTTAGGAGCGTATCCTCTGCTTGCTCTATTGGCTGGCAAGTTACCCGAAAGGGAAAGAAGTATTTGAAGGGTATGGAAGACCTTCTCCAAAAATATGCAGCGTTTTACCATTTTTCATATACTCCCATGTACTGGGGAAGTCATAATATAGAAAATCCTGAAATATACAGATACGGAACTTTTTTCGCTAGCCAGCCAGTTACGTAAGTGAGCGTAGAGAACACGTTTTCATATTTGGCGTATATTTTAAACATGTCACGTAAAGTATGATGTTAATAGCGCCATTATATTTGTCAGATGCAACATAATATATGAGGCTACTAAAATAAATTTTTGAATTTTTATTACTTGAAATGATTTTTCTTAATTTTTCACAACAATTGCGCAGTAATTCAGTGGCGTGAATGAAAAAGGCGTGTCGTGATACAATGACAAATCATTCTTAAGTTCCGCTGTATATGAATCACTAATTACAAATGCTCTACAGGTTTATATATAAGTAATTTATGCGCTGTATATTGCTTTCAGGTGTGTCATGTTCGTATGTCTGGGGAAAGTAAGTGAGGTGTCTGTTGTTGAGGCCTAATATGCTAGCTATTGCGACATCTATGTTTTCGATTGTTGCGGTGCTTAAAGGTTTCTGTATCGGTATATAATTAAGATTAATTTTATTCTCACTTTGGCTCTGCAAATTACCTTGAGGATACATGAGACTGAATCTTTAAGACATGAATCCAAAATTTCTTTGACGAAGATGATTTTTAAAATGGAATAATGATGCCTTCGTCTCTTCTGACAAGGCCGACGACCTCGGCTGAGCCTTAAGGAAGGGAGTAAAATCCTTAATTGAGGTAGTTGGAATGAAATATCAATTCGACCAAGAAATCAATGAATTTGGTCTCATTTAACATACAAATATCTTACTATTACAAAAATTACCAAAATATCAGTCTCTTACCGAACTATTTTCTGAGATTTGTGACCAAATTAACCAGCCATTTTTCACGGCAAATGGTACATGTAACACTCCAGAGAGACGTTGTTTAAAAAATTTGGAATTTATAACTCCTAGATCTCGTCTAAAAATTAACGGAGTGTTGTATATATGTTTTCTCAACTATTTTTGAAAACAAGTCTTATTGTGACCGCAGAAATTTTCCAAATTCGCAATAAACCTTAAAGTGTGAAGGGGTTTTTAACATAATGACTATGCTCTCAGGTGATTTATTGGTTATTTATTGGCCAAGTAATTTATTAGTTGTTTATTAGTGAATTGAAGGCGTGAGTCCTGGCCCAACAACGGGTAACCAGGGACGCGGAAGTAAAATAAATATTGAAAGAGAAGAAGATAGAGAGGGAGATGGTCACGTGCGAGGGGACGAAAGAGGTTTTGAGTGAGTGTTCCATAAAGTTTTTCTTTGTAAGTGTAATAAGCGAAGTGATCTGTGAAATAAAACGAGTGTTGTGATTTATTTAGAAATATTATGTGACAAATAAAGTGAATGTTACAAGTTATAAACGTACCGCGTGAAACAATAAGCCAAATTAAAGACTTGAGTAGATATTTAAATTTAATTACTTAGAATTTCAGTCATAAGAAAGTATATTATGGCACCATTAATAATGCTGTGTTTAATTCATTCTTTGTACAGCTGCTGAAATTAAAACTAATAATTCGCTAATGGTCTCCATTATGACTAGGGAACTATCTCGCTAAACTGCCTTAACCATGCAGCTACCTCTTAATTTAGCCGATACAATTTAAAAAATTCATTTTTTGTCAAATGGCGATTTCTTTTGCGAACTTAGGCATGGAGCCGCAATTTCGATCTCTTGTAAGCGAAGAGGATCTCACTGGTTTTGGGGGGAGGGAGTTGCTTTTCGGACGGGCGGCTCCACTTCTCCGGCTCCGGCGTACCAAACTTACCGTCCGAGAAAGTGTCTCGTGGCTCGCAACGAAAACGCTCCCTCACATACGAATGAAAACTCGGTTATCAGCTCCCAGGCGTTCTCTTCCTCTTCCGAAAACCGGACGGGCCTTTATGGGGCTGGAGTGGTTATAATAGGCCATTGAGTGCACAATGTAATTTTTCGTGTTAGTCGAAATTCTTGACCCATTCCCAATTCAGTAATCTATTTATTTAGTTGACCTCAATTTACATGTAGTAGTGGAATTGATGCAAGGATTATTTTTACGTCTATTGCCCAAATCAAAGCACACTTCAACTTGGGTTTCGGGACGATATTCGATACTCAGGCGAAAATAACATTGAAAGTCGTTTTCTCGTTCTTTGTCTGTTTAATCTTTGACTTGGCGCGACACCTTGATATTTCTTAGCAACCATATTTTAGGGATCATTCAGTAATCCTCCGTTATATATACAATGGGACGTGTGACTGACTCACTCACTCACGTATATAAATTCCCGACCACTTCTAGATCGGGTAGGAACATGAAATTTGGCACGAACCTTCTATGGAAAAATTCATCGGAGGGAAAATTCCGAAAACCGGGAATTTCCAACCGGAACCCGCCGAAAAAATATAAAAATGGCGGTTTTTCGACGTTTTCGAAAATTAGACCTTTGGTTCTCACTTAATATCTCTTGAACTATAGTTCGGATCTCAAATCTGATGGAATATTAATGCAGCCAAATCAATTTATCTACAAAATGTGCCATATGTCGTTTTTCTACGCCTCGTAGTTTTCTCACCAGAGGTCTCTGAACACGAAAATTAGTTAAAAATTTCCCGGTTTTTCCTGTTTTTGTGCTCTAGCGTCTAAACGGTCGATCTGATCTCAAAATGGTGAGCGGGTTTTTTGCAGGCAACTAAGCTTTCTAAACAATGACGCAAACTGTTTGTTTCTACGTTCGTTAGTTACGGAGTTAGAAGGCGCCAAAGTCGGAATTTGTCGTATTTTTGACATTTTCAAACATGTTTGGAGCCGTCACGTCTCCAATAGCGGGGATATTACCGTGAAATTTGATAGACGTATGGTACGTTACATGGTCCTTATGGTCATTTAGCGAAAACGCCGTCTTTCTATGAACAAAATGGCGAAAAAATAAATAAATAGCGGATTTTTCGCTCAGTGGCGGCGTAGGTCTCTGGAATTCATTGTGTTGCCTCTGAAGGGTAAGACATTTTACTAATATTATGAATTATTGTTGTAGCTATTTAAATGACGTATGATTAAATACCTTTTGGTTTTTCGTATCTCTCAAGTATATTTCACAACAATCCCCAAAAATCTGACTTTATGAAAATGATAACACAGTTCATCGCGGTAAAATGCCCGTCACGTGTCTACTATTGCACATATAGCCTTGAAAGTTGGCATGCATAAGCAGCATTACATGATTATGAAGGTTTCTTAGTGAAATTATCAACTTTATATCTACAAATGGCCGAAAAAATTTACAAATTGCGTATTTTTCGCTCATTTGTGACGCTGGCTTCTGGATTACGGTGTGTAGCCTATGAATGTTTTAACATTTTCCCAATGTTTTAAATTTTAATTGTAGACAATAAATTGCGCTAAATGAAGGTACCATCAATTTACTTTTATTATGTAAGATTATCTCACAGCAATCCCCCAAAGTCAGACACTTTGAAAATGAAAACTCTTTTTATCGCTGTGAAATGCCCTTTTATTTGCTATAAGCGCATATTTGACCTTGATATTTGGCATGCATATGCTACTAAACATGAAAATTATGGGTTATTAGTGAAATTGACGCCTTTTTTCCTATAAACCGCCAAAAAAATTTAAAATGGCGGATTTTTATGTTCGGTTGGCGCGCAAGCTTCTGGTATTTCGTGTGTTGCTTCTGAATGGTTAAATAGTTTGCTGACGTTAGAAATTCTTCTTGTTGCTACTAAAATGGTAAATATGATGACATCATTATCTTTTCTCTATCTTTCATATTAATTTCACGAACAATCCCCAAAATGGGACGTTATGAAAATGATACCATATTTAATCCCTGCGAAATGCCCGTCATGTCTGTACTAGTGGCTACATGGCCTTCAACGTTAAGAGTTTTATGCGCCTTTACATGCACATTGCGGATAAGTAACGAAAATTTTAATTTTTTATATAAAAGCCTCACTAAAATGTGTAGTTAGTGTTCTGTTTATGATTCCCATTGTAACCGAGTTAAAAATAAATAAACATTCCATTTGACCGTGCATTCCAATTTCCTAATAAAACGACACCATCCATAAGTGGCCTCGTTCATTTGGAATTATTTATGTACGTATTCATTCTAAATAAATGTTGACTTCTTATCCAACCAATTTACGCGTACGCGCCCTTGAATCGTGCCAACAATCCCGCGCGCCAACAATTAAAAAAGTGTCTCGATTGAAATACATAGTCTCAAACATTGTATGCCGTTGATTAATTAAGCGGCAACTACCGCTGCAACAATTAACCCATCGACCTCCACCTTTCCCTCTCCTCGCGGGCCAAACAATTACAGCACGTGCTGATGACCAACGCCACTTCATTCTCGGCATTTCTGCTATCAGTGCTATAGTGCTATAAGATAATCTTGTGTGTGAGTAGGGACATCCAGGGGGTCCAAGACTCATCCTCAGGTAAACCATTTATATCTCCTATTTCTTTTGCATGTCACATTTTGCACCGCCCACTAACATAAGGATTCGGATCATAAGATACATTGCTCTCCCCTTTAATAACTGGATTGAACGTTGTTTGTTCTAAAGGTTTATTCAATTTTTTTAAAAGATTCGTATTTTCTACAAGTCGATTTTCCACCGTAGCGCGAGGAATATTTAATGGTAGGAGCTTACAATATGTGTTCTTCAATGTCGATTTTAATTTTGAGTGTTAATCTGTATATGTTGACTCCATTCACTCTATAAAAAAGATGATTTGTTAAGATGCATGTGATGATTAGGCCTCTCTTTTCCCGCCTTTTGGTTGAAGTGTCCTTTTCATTTGACAGCATGTCTTGCAGTTTTTCAGGCGTTCACTTCCCATTTACCCGATTCGAAAATGCAGCTGGCGTAATAAATTGACTGATGCAATGCAATACTAAGTGTGTACACGCAAATTTCAATATGTACTTACGTCAACGTAGGGTACTCATTAATTTTAGTTTTCCACGTATCAAAGTGCTTAGTGTAAAAGTATTATACACAAGGGGATTAGATTAGTAATAGGTACGTTAAAACAAATAATTAATATCGGGAGTTCGCAGTTGTCTTTGACGCGTTTCATCTAACCTTTCGCAATTGCACTGCCTCATTTAGTACTTGTGTGCCTTATAAAATAGTTAATTATTTGTCTTAAAATAATGTCTCGATCGTGTTATTCTACGCTTCCTTACATTGTAAGTTATTTCATAACAATGACCATGTGTTACTTTATTTTCCACTCATTTCTTCTACAGTGCATTTATTTAGTTCAACGGATCCGATTATGAACAACGGTAATTTTTTCCGCCTCTCAAACGTACCTTTAAACGAAATTTTTTTATAGGAACCAGTCGCTAATTTTCACTTCGACTCTTTACTTCAATTTAACAATAAACACAGCGACACTTGGTTTCCATCGTATTCACAGACCCAGTATTGACGTCAACATTAAAGAAATCGACTTAGTCGGAATAAAAACATCCATCACGTCATGAATCTCAGCTGCGTTTGCTACAATGTGTCGTTCCTGGCCTTTTCCATAACGAGTTATTAACGTACGAATTCATTTCAACTAAATGTGGCATGCTTTTCCACCGATTTCCGCGTACGCGCCCTTGAATTGTGCCAGCGATCCCGCACGGCAACAATTACAAAAGCACCTAGATTCTAAGCCGTAGTATTAAACGTTATATGCCATTGATTAATTACGCGACAACTCCCGGCTGTCGATACAACAGTTAATCCATCGACACCCCCCTCCACCTTCCCCTCTCCTCGCGGGCCAAACAATTACAGCACATGCTCATGACCGACGTCACTTAACTGTCATCATTACATGCTAACTATATTTGGTTTGTTGAGGAGCTCTGCTTTTCTCTGAGATAACTACTAAGGTTAGTCCTCATCTTAATGCGGTGATTTCTTGAGGGACTTCCAAGATCACCTTGTGTTTGAGTTGGGTTACCTATGGGGTTTAGATTAATTATTCTCACAGGGAAATCAATGTTTTCGTTGCTTAAACTCCCTATATTTCTTTTGCATGTCACATGAAGATTAATTGCAGTGGATTCTTTACATTTCACTTAATAACCGGGAATATTTTGTCTTATGTAAAGGTTGAGCGACAAATTCCAACAAAAACACTATTTAACACAAATAAATGAGGAAATAATCGTGCAGGATCCGCAATACACAGTGCGATTTTTATACCGATAATTTACTTTATTGTAAATATCTTGCAATTGTGAATGTGCCTTCCTTTCCGTTCTTGCCATCCTTAGATAATGATCCACAACAGCTTATTTTGTTTCATTTTTAGGCCGGTTAGGTTGTTCCGTCTTCTTATGGTTTTCATGACTTCTCTTTCCTCCACTCATTCAGTTGTTATTATCACATTCATGCAGACCCAGTGTCTGTGACTAGACTGGGGGCTTCGAAATATTTTAATAGCCACTGCATATTCTAAAAATAATCATTAATTGAGGATTAAAAAAAGGCCTCTTGGCTCAAAAAGAAAATTAATATTCACTTCACAAATCAATTAAATCAGTTTCACATTGAATACACTGCAACATATTGTCTTCCTAATGAGAAACCGGATCGCTTAAAATAAATGAGTTGATAATGTTGGCATCATAATAGTGTTTCTGTCAATTATATACTGGTCTTATGCCAAAACTTTTATCTACATTCACTATTTTTTGCACTCAATGTTGCCCTATCATTTATATACATTTAGTCTTGAAACGAAAGATACCTTAAGGCAACACGATTTCCCTTTAGTTGGTAAAAAAAACTTTATATTAATTCCTTTCAATTGCTTGGTTCTGCCATTATCACATCTAATATTATATTCCAGTGTATCCTGAGAAGAGATTGAGTGGTTGTTCGAGGCGTTATTTCCGGCTCAAACACAAAAAATATTGCCATTTTAAAATTCATACGTTCTGCATTTGCAACGACTTTGGGTGACATTCTTACCCAGGAAGATAGGGAGATCACTGGTAGATATTTTACTACGCATTTTTTCCCCACTCCTACTCGGCAGAGCATAATTTCCGGCCGTACAAACTATACCCTGTCAATTT
The DNA here is from genome assembly GCA_963169105.1 of Ceriagrion tenellum. NCBI lineage: Eukaryota > Metazoa > Arthropoda > Insecta > Odonata > Coenagrionidae > Ceriagrion > Ceriagrion tenellum. The sequence continues at coordinate 70,343,034 of OY720635.1, forward strand.
TTATGAGGTACTCGTAAAAATTGACAGGGTACATTTATCAAATTAGTAGTTAGTTATTTAGTACATATTAAGTAGTAATATTATTATTGGTAGGTTACTTCCATTTTTTTACATTTTTTAATAATTATCTTCAGCAATGCTTTCACCAGACAAGGGCTTTGTTTGCATAGCGTCGGGGTCTTTCAACCAGGATAACGAGCAGCTGTTTAGGTGGAGTAATAATGTTCAATGTGTTGCAAACTCGGCTTGTGCTCTAGCATGGAAGTTTGTTGGTGGAGCATTCACAACAAATTCCATTAATTCTATTTTAATGTGTGGAGACAGGCTGTACAAGAGTGTAAGAAATCCTAGAGTCACCGGTGAAGAACGTTTACTATACCTGGAAGAACTACCGAGGGATTTTGACATTTTCGGACGACGCGTGCACATTGAAGTATCAGACGTACACTATGGATTATACCCTCAGAATAATGCTAATGTTGATGACTGTGTAAGATCACTTTCAGAAGTTTTAGAGGGCCTCCTATCAAATTTCAATAGGAACTTTGGGTATTTGTTCACTGGACTACATAAGACTATTTCGTTTTGGAGTCGAAACAATGAACTATTTTTGTTCGACTCGCACGCCGTAAACAGTGAGCGTAGGCATGACCAAGAGAACAAAGAGAACAATTTAGCACGTCTCTTCCAGTGTGACAGCTATGTTTCACTGGCCAGGTTGCTGTTGTTGGAAGGCAGGATTAGCCAATTCACAGTGACTCGGCTAACTTTCTCGCATTCTGAGGATGAATTACTTCCTAACACTCCAGAGGGAACTATATGCGGCAAAACTACATCTGCCTCTCATAACAGTACATCTGTAGACCCCAAGTTGTTCTTCATGAAGCCGGTAGTGCTTCTTTCTCGATTGGAATCGTTACCATCGGAGAACACAAATCGCGCAGGACGACCTAAGATAGTGAAACGAGGTCGTCCTAAATCACTTGTATCAAGTAGTGAAGAACAGTTACGGGAAGCAAAGAAGAGATATGCCGCCAAGAACCCAGAGATAAATCAAAAATCGGTTCGTCGATACAGTCAAGAATATAGATACGTCAACAGGGAAGCAGTTAGGCGGTACGCAGCAGCTCATCCTGAAGTTAACCAGAAAGCTGTGAGGCGGTACATCCAGGAGCGACCAGAGATTCATAGGGAATCAGTGCGACGCTACAATGAACGAAATCCATTGGCATCACAACAAACAACAAGAGAATTCAGACAGAGAAATCCAGAAAGGAAAGACATGCGACACGTTCCTGCAGCTACTGCGAGAAAGATCGTCTCCGTCGGGCCTATGGCTTACTGGAAGGCAGACGCGCTCGATGACATCCATCCGTATAAGTTGAAGAAACCTAGTCTTTGGGATGACGGAATATACACATGTCCTTACTGCCAAGCACGGCTATTCGATGAAGAGAAGGCCAGGAATAAATGGTGCTGTGGCGAGGGATCGTACAACGTGCTCCGACTGCCTTCACTTACCGCACCATTCTACTTGAATAAAGAATTCCTCAAGCGTGCGCGTGCATACAACGATCTCTTCGCGTTCTGTGCCCTAGAGGTTTCAGGTGGATACCGACATCCGTCAGGAATAGCTTTCTTCAAGATAGAAGGGAAGATGTACCACCAGGTCCACAGTCTGGAAGCACCTGGTCAGAGGTTCAGGACCAAGGATGGAAACGTCCAGTTTGTCAACCGATGCCGGTTATATATAGACGACGGAGAAGAACGGAGGAATATTGCCATGGGGAGATCTCTCAGTCCAAGGATAATCGATGAGATCGAAGAATTTCTTAGAGGATGTAATCCATTCATAAAGGACTTTAAAAGACTGAGCGATGAGCCATCCATTGAAGCTCACTTAACTTTTCAGGTCACCAGTAGATCTACACACGGGCCAACTCTTGGTGACAGACAAACCGGAATAGAAGTTCACGCCGTATTGAGTAATGATGATTCGCTAACATATCCCCGGCAGCTCACCATCTGGAAGAGAAGTGATCGACGTCCGTCTTCGATGGATTTGCTTAGCCCCCTAATGGAGCCATTCCAGTACCCTCTTCTATACCCTCAAGGTGAAATGGGATGGCATATTGGCCGTATCGACAACCATGGGAGAAAGCTGACTCAGTTTAACTATTCACGGTGTCTTTTATTGTCAGATCCTCGATTTTCTCACACTGGACGACTTTCGCAGGCTTGGCAGGTTGAAATGTTTGCAAGATATGAAGAGGAACGTCTGCGATTCATCAGATTCTCACAACATAGGTCAACGACGGAAACAGCCTTGCGGGTGGTTCCCCTGGACGAGCTGCTCGAAGCAGAAAGGAATAGGCAAGCTGTTGGACAAGTCATGGAGGATTTACATCGCGACGAAACCGTCCAAGGAGAAGGCGGGGTCCAGCCAGGAAAAGTGTACCTCCCTAGTTCTTTTACTGGAGGCCATCGATACATGAAGGTGCACTACGAGAACGCGATGGGTCTCGTTTCTCGTCTGGGTTCACCGTCATTTTTCCTCACATTCACCTACAGCGCAAATTGGGATGAAAATAAAAAGGCTTGCCCTCATGGCACCGGTCTCAGTGACCCGGCTACTGCCTGCAGAATTTTCCAGATTAAGCTTGGAGAACTAATTAGGGATATTCGCAGTGGAGCATTTTTCGGGAAACCACTCTACATCGTTTACGTCATCGAAATGCAGATGCGGGGCCTTCCTCATGCACACATCGTATTCAAGATGGACGGCGAAGATCCAGTTCAGGCCCATGAAATTCACTCCGTCATTCGGGCTAATATTCCCTCCGAACGCGAGGCCGGAGGAAGACTTAGAGACTTGGTCCTTAAGAACATGGTTCACGGCCCGTGTGGCAGCGATCATCGCACCGACTTTCCCTGCTGGGACGCGGAGAAGGGATACTGCACCAAGTTTTACCCCAAGCCTGCACATCAGACCACCCACGTCGATGATAGGGGTTTCGTACAGTACAGACGTGACTACGGGAACGAAGGCGTAATCAAGACAAGACGAGGAGATTTGGCCGTGCACGACGGATGGGTGGTTCCGTATAACCCGGCCTTGCTTTTGAAGTACGAAGCCCACATCAACCTGGAGATTTCATCAACACGTCGCGTCATCAAATACTTATTCAAGTACCTAATGAAAGGAGGATCGTTACAGAACGTCACCGTTACTCCACTGGGTAGACAGGAGGATGAGGTTGAGCATTATGTAACGAAGAGGATGGTGGGTGCTAGCGACGCATGCTGGCGTCTCTAGGACTTCCCGATATCTAAATCGGAGCCCACTGTCGAATGTCTCCCTGTTCATCTACAAGGAAAACAAACGATCGTATTTAGACCTCACCGATCAGACCAATCAGAAGTGACATCAAGAGCAACCTCAAAGCTCATCATCTATTTCAATCGTCCTCATCACCATGAATTCGACTATTTAACGTATCAGAGTTTTTATGAGAATTATATGGTACACACCAAACGCCCTAACGAAAATGCGTACGAACATCCTGACGGACAACATTTCATCACGGCTCGCCAGCGTGGACATAAGGTGTGTAGGATATATTGGGTTTCTCCTAATCGCGGAGAACTATACTACCTGAGGATACTTCTGATGTCTACTAATTGTCGAGGATACGACGATCTTTTATCACGAGGTGGCGATGATTGCCGCTCATTCCAGGATGTCGCGAGATCAATGGGACTAATAGAAGACGAAGAAGAGTATAACCACGTGCTACGAGAGGCATCGACGTTCATGGTTGGCTACAGACTGCGCTCTTTCTTCGTGCTGCTTTGCAACATGGGAACTCCGGCTGCCCTGCTGTGGGAGACATTCAAGGACTCTATATGCGAGGATATATTGGACCGTCACCGTGAAAACCCAGAACGGGCTAACAAACTTGCCCTGATCGATATCGATCGAAGCCTCCGTCGACAGGGATCTTGTTTGATCGATCACGGCCTTCCATACGTGCAGGATGACACGACCGAGCTGGACAGAGAGCTTATCAATTATGGAACAGACCAACAGAACGCCATCGTCGGAGAATGGGAACCAAAGCTCTCCGAAGATCAACGACGAGTTTATGAATATCTCAAGTTTCTGTGCGAAAAAGAAGGAAGAGGGGTTCAGAGAGTAATTTTCATCGACGGACCTGGAGGTTATGGCAAAACGGCTCTCATCCGCGTGATCCTCGCCTACGTACGCAGCCTTCGTCAGGTGGCTCTCGCCGTAGCCAGCTCTGGAATAGCCGCAGCAAACATGCCTGGAGGAACCACCGCACACAGTATGTTCAGGCTTCCATTGGATTTAGGAGACGGCACTGGCGTTTGGAATATAACGAATGGATCGCAACGCGCAGAGCTCATCCGAAAAGCCCGAGTCATCGTTTTCGACGAAGCATCAATGGCACACAAATTCATTTTCGATATTCTTGATAGGTCTCTAAGAGATCTAATGAATTCGAACATGCCATTTGGAGGAAAAATATTAATTTGCTCCGGAGATTTCAGGCAGATTGCTCCCGTCGTCCGGAATGCACGCACATCAGGCGATGTCACCTGCGTTTCTCTCCGTGCATCACCACTGTGGCCATTTTTCCGGGTATTTTCGCTCACCACGCCTCAACGAACGAGTGCCTCGATGGATTATTCCAACTTCCTACTTGGAGTCGGCAACGGAACTATACCCCATTATCATTTGGAGAAGAATTAACATTGATTCCGCTACATGGGATTAGATGCGCCGCTTCACTGAAGGAACTACTGTCTTTCGTCTTTCCCGAGATTATCGTAAGCGATCCAGAGCTATGTGCAAGAAGAGCCATTCTTTCCACTCTGAACGTCAACGTCAAGGAAATTAATCATATGGTTCTCGATTCATCTCCAGGTCGTATCCATGAACTGAGGAGTGCAGACACCGTGGACAAAGAAGACAACGACGGGCTAGACATCGACGTCCAGCTATTAAATCAAGCTTCTCGAAATGGTGTACCGGATCACATCCTGCATCTCAAGGTGGGCTCCGTGTGCCTAGTCATGAGGAATTTGAACATCGGCGATGGACTTGTGAACGGCACAAAAGTGATCGTGACAGCGATCAGCTGCCGCCTTATAACTGTCAGGCTTCCCAGCAACAATCAACCTATCGCAATTCCTAGGATAACTTTTAGGTTTCCATTTGCCGAAGGGTCACCGCTTCAAGTACGTCGTCGCCAATTTCCTTTGATGTTGGCCTATTGCATGACCAGCCACAAGAGTCAGGGTCAAACAATAGATTACGTTGGAGTTGATTTAAGAACAGACTGTTTTACACACGGTCAGCTCTACGTTCTATTGAGTCGAGTACGAAGACCCGAAGATATCGTCGTCCATGTTCCATCTCATAGAGTAATCGATGGAGTAGCTCACGTCAAGAATATAGTTTTCGAAGATCTTCTACTCTGAAAATGGATGGATAAATTCAAGACTTGGATTTTGATAACCTCTGGCGTGCCCAAGTGAAGAATATTCTACTCAAGGATCTCCTTCGTCTGTGATTTCCTAACATTTTAGTAGAGTAGGGTGTGTGATGACCCTTGCGTGCCTTCCATCGTCATCAGTAGATATCTTAGGGAGACCCAATAGGCGCCGTTCAGACCGGCTGGTCTCCGGGACGGGTAGAGTAGGGGGGAGAAGGCCACCATGGGTGTTTCCACCAAAATGAGTCCAGGACAATAGGCCGAAATATTAATTATCAATAAATATTACACCAACACTTGTAGGCTGCGTTATATTGACCCCGTTATAGGTACACATTTATAAATTGGCTAAGGAAAAGAACACAAAAACACAAAAAAAGTAAAAAAATTTAAAATACTACAAATTTACTTAGATAATTATCAACTTAGTAATGCGCGTTAATGTAAGTTTTATTGTTATTAGAATCACCTACTGTAGATAAACAGAAAAAAATATAAAAAAACAAAAATAAATTAAAAATTGAAAATGAAAAAATAAGACTAGTGTTATATCTAATTTAGAAATGCACGCTAATATCTGCCTTGCATTTATTACTTCTATTTTTAACCTGCATGCTTTTATTCAATGTAAGTGGTTATCGTATCTCTCATAGAGCGAGGAAAAATAAAATAGAAAATTGTTCAAAACTGAACGAAAAGTTCAATGTTGAACTCCAAAAATATAAATTTACTAACGTATAATTTATAATTTCATCCCGTTGCACTCTTTGCATTTATAACTATGTTCATTGGAAGATGCATGCATTTCATTAATTTAACTTGTAGCCGTATAACCTAGCACTAGCATAGACATAGATTAAAACACCAAAAAAACCCAAAAAATTAAAGTACAATTATATGAACTGCACGTTAATGTATTCTCCTAATTTATTACACTACTTTAATTGACGCTGCATGCTTTTATTTCATGTAACTCGTATCCAACCGCCTAGCATAGATTAAGGCTAAAGTAAAAAACTCAAAAAAAAATTGAAAAATTAAAATGAAAATTTTTGAATTTATATATATCTAATTTAAATTGCATGATAATATATGCCTTGCATTCATTATTACGTAATGTATGACGCTGCATACTTTAACTTCTTTTAACTTTTACCAGTATCTCCCAGTATCACCCTTGAGTTAGGTTAGGAGGAACAAGAGTTAGGAGTAGTTGTAGTGCATGCCCTCCTCAAATCCTAACTGCAGCCTCAACGTGGCGAGGGGGTGGCAACAATCGAAAGCCATTTCATTGACCAAATTGAAAATGGCGCGCTCTCTGGGACGCAAGACTATCGAATTCGGATTCCGTCGTTTTTTCAAACGTGAATAATGAGTATAACACATAACAGTCGAGCTTGTCTTCCTCTTTATTTATGACTTTCTCAAATTCGAAATGAATTCAACTTTTACCTTTAGTTATTAATGGCTTTCGATTGGCAAATGCAGTGGGTGATCAAAGAATCTAGATAGGCTCCAAAATCTATCAGAGCCGCTTCAATTAAAGGTTCATTTCTGGCATATACTTATATTTCATGGTACTATTGCCAAATACATCCAAATCATTTACGCAAAAGGATTCCAAAAACATTTCCCAAATTCTAATGCATCTTCTCCTTCACTTGAGATATTGTCTTACTAAGCGTAATAACTACATCTCTAATGCACTTAATGCATCGTAGGATTCTAGGGAAGGAATAATTGTAAACTCCCCCTTTCCAAATTATGCAAACTAAAGGTGTGATGATACTTTTGGCATAATTTCACTAATTTCAATTTCAAATTTGATTTTCTCAGCGGGGGATGGGGTGAGTGACGGGGGGTAGAGGTGATCCCTTACGTCAGGTGACCGCATGGCCTAGTGAGCGGACACGGTGAGGTGTAAGGCGATCGAGGGATAGGCCCCCAAACCCTGGCCTTCACCTCCCCTCATTTTCAGCCGTTACAAGTTGCGCCTTAGACATCGCGTGATATTACACGATAATTTATGAAAACATTTTCCAATTAATTATATGTTAAGTTTGAATAATTGTTATCGATTTGCTTACAGCAATTTGATTTCTCCCCGAATCAATTTCATATTTTAATATGGAAAAAGTGGAAAATTTGCCATTTCTCATATTACACTTATTGGAACACCCACACAAATAGACGGCGAAGCCGGCTCCGGGGGTTCTAGGGGGCGGAGCCCCCTGGCGAGCGAACGCGAGTCTATATATATAAAAACGATTGCATGTCTGTGTGTCCTGTATGCATTACTACACCGTTGATCCGATCGCCAAGAAACTTTAAGAAGTTGTTGAGTACACTCTTGGGAAGGTTTTGAAGGTTTTAGATATAAACATATTTTAACGCCGCCCCCCCCCCCCCCCCCGCCAAGGCCCTCTTAATATTTCGAATACTTTTCGCGCAACAACGTCCGACGGGTAAGCTACTAATCCTAACCTAATTTTTCAAATACTATTAAATTTAAAAATAGGATCGCTCTGAAATTTTGCCGAGTAATAGTTTAAGGCAGGAGGAAAGTTGTAGGCTACTTTAAAATGATCTCAGGGTCCATAAAGGGCCCAAAAAGGGGCCCTTAGGTGGTTCGCTGTACGTATCGGGTTTTGTGCAGTGGTTTCATTTTTTACTTTTAAAATTATTTCCGCTCAAGATAAAGAGTTGAAATTTTTTTATTAAACGTCTGAAAGAATGAAGTTTTTAATTCTTTCAATTAATTATCCTTTTCACTTCGTAATGGACTGAAAATTGCGTTTTTAGCTGCAGAAACATATATTTTTCTGTGAAATCAACAATACCATATTCGCTTGACAACCAGATTTCGGTCATTGCTGTTGGAATTCATAATGCTTAGTTGAGCCGATTGGGAATGCTAAGCATTATGATTTGTGCAGCGGTGAATTATTTCGCTTTTTAAAACAACTTTAACTAAAGATAGAGAGTTGAAATTCATTTTATCACATACCAGAAAGCATGATACTACTAAAATTAGTGGTATCATGCCCAAAAGAATGAAGTGTCTCTCTTTTTCAATCGATTTTCTTTTACGCTTTTCCTTGACAACCAAATAAACAAACAAAAATAATCATTAAATCAAATCTTAATCAACGAAAATGAACATCTGAATAGCTACTCAACAAGTAAGTACTCGAATTATGTACTTAACTATAATGTTCTTTTAGCCTGGCTGTGCAGGTAGTATGATTACAGAAATGGGTTTCAAAAAATTGTCTCTCTACTCTATATTAAACAAGTTTTACAAATTTCATTGTTTTTATTTTACCATGTTATTTTTTATCATTCTGTCAATTTTTCTGTCATTTGACTTATAATTATTATTGTTCATGGGAGATATTGTCACATTGTTTACTTACTATTGTCTCACAATTGTATGCTCTGCAGAAGAAAATATTAATTTAATAAAACAATTATTTGAAATGTCTGTTATCACAACTACATACTAACTCCTCACCTCTTATATAAAGAGTTTTGAAGGAAGTATGATCCCGAGCAACGCCGGGTAATTCAGCTTGTGTGAAATAAAAAGTAAAGACTCTTGTTAAAGAACATCTATCCCGCACGCACACGGAATTATCATGTAGCTCATTTGAATGTGATGATATGCCTCTCATCAGAGAAAGGTGAGATGGCACGCGAACTCTTGATACCTGATGAAATGATGGCGGTTTTCTTCTCACGCATGGTATTCAAAGGTAAAAAACAAAGCAATACGTTGGTCAGATTGACAAAATGATTTCCTTGAGGAAATATCTCAACTTGTTAATTCACTTTTATTGTTCATAAATTGCTAGTTATTCATTTCATTCAATACAGTTTTATTGGTGTAGTAAAACATTAAATAGCGGATCATAACAACTTAATTGAAGTTTTCCTCGCAGAAAAGGTTCCCTCAATATCGCAAAAGCCTGCGACATGTCGTCCCTTATAGAGAGTGTAGTCACGGACATGGAAAGAGAGAGAAAAATGCATGGAGATCCTGGGAATCCATGTACTTTATCATGAGTTGAAAGATGTTCACAATTCCAAGCTCCTACCTACTTCTACTCGGCCATACCGCTGAAATGTCTTCTTTTCTATTTCGCATTTCCTACAACATTCATTTAATCTAATTTTTCCCTCCTTTTATTCATTCGAGGCAGATTTCATGTCCTCAGAGGTCCATTTGACATAAATCCTTTTCACATTTTCTCCTATCCTCTTCTTCCCTTCCTCCACTTCCCATGACTCTACATAAAAGAACGAAAATAGAACTTGAATAAGCCCAAAGTTACACTCGTAATATGAGCCACTCGCAGTTTGCCGAATCGCACCGGTACACAGGAACGTGGTGCGATTTGGGAGCGACCGCCATTTTAAAAGGAATCATCCTGGATTCCAGGAATCCCTATGCCTGAACATTTAATCATACCACACATATAATGGAGCTATACAGTGGAGCTATATGTAGCTTAAACTAAGTCAATACAACTAACCTCTTTTCTACGTCCTCGTGAAAATACGAAAAAAATAGCAGGAGAAATACTTCTTGTATTAAAATCCACGCACAAAACTTGTCACTAAACCGGCGACCACAACTAATGAGTGAGGTGTACTTGATGGGGATGGAGAAAATTACAAATCCAGGGGCTAGATTGCATCTACGTCCATTAAATTGGTTCCTAGAATAGCGGTGCGATTTGCGAAGCGGTGCGATATAGGAAACTCTCCCCTACTCGTTAGCGGATTGTCTCTTCAATTTCTGTTCTGTAAGTAAAGAGCCAATATTCCCCACTTTTTAATAAATATTTTACTGGTATCTCATTTAAGCAACAGCCATGACATAGCTGGCCAAAGTCTGCTGTGTAAAATTTGCTAATATTTTATGCATGTTTATAAACAGATGCCAAGTGGTCCCTCATAGATTGATGTCATAGGCGGACAAATGCAACAATTGGCGATTGAGCAACAAATGACCCCTCTGTTCGACGTCACGCACGGAACACCCTTCTACTTGAAGTATCCCATCCAAAAAGAAAATTTGATCATTGCGAACGAAATAATACGATCAAGAAAAATCTTCCAATGTATTAGGCCAGAGAAAACAAAATACATAAGCGACGACCAATAACTTGACTAAATACACGTTAGCGGATTGCGTCTCCAATTTCTGTTAAACAGCCAATATTCACAAGTATTAGTAAATATTTAACTGGTATTTAATTAAAAAATAGCTATGACATAGTTAGATAAAGTATGCTGTGCAAAAACTGCTATTTTTTATGCATTATTATAAGTAGATGCCAGTGTTCCTCATGTTTGAAGTCTCAGGCGGACGAACGCAACAATTGACGATCGAATGGATACCCCTCTGCTCGACTTCATTGCTAACGAAATAAAGCGTCCACCAAAAAATGTTCCAATGCATTAGGGTAGAACAAACAAAATATACGACCGAAAATCAATGACTTGACTAAATACACGTTATAAAATTGCGTCTTCAATTTCTGTTGAACAGCTAATATTCACACTTTTTTAAATAAATATTTTACTTGTATCCCATTAAAGCAATAGCCATGACGTAGCTGGCCAGTCTGCTGTGTAAAAATTGCTATCATTTTACTCATGTTTGTGAACAGATGCCTAGTGTTCCCTCATAGTTTGAAGTCACAGGCGGACGAACGCAACAATGGATACACCTCTCCTCGACGTCACGAACGGAACACCCTTCTACTTGAAGTATCCCATCCAACTAGCACAGTTGATCATTGCGAACGAAATAACTTCCCCTGCCGTCGGAGGGGGGAGCACTTAAAAGCCACCCCGCACGACTGCTTCCCCGCTGACCGCAGTGTCAACCTTCGGCTACCTCAACCCCGATCCTTTGAATGCATTACGCGGTCGCGAGACGAGCCCTGTGGGGGGAGGGGGGGGGGCGGGGGAATAGAGGGGTCCGCGACCACCCTTACCGGCATCCAAGTTCACATCTGCACACCCCTTCCCCCCCTTTCACGTTTCTCCCATCTGGAACCTCAACTGGTTTAAGGCAACCCCTGCGGGATGGGTGGGACCCCCCCGATCTATTTATAGTACTCGCACACAATTGCTCGGCGCACACATCGACCTTCCGACCCCCCTCCCCCCCCACTCACCCTGGCTATGCTTTAGTGGCACAATGGAGGCTGGCAGCCTCTGTTTACCCTTGAGCGTGGATCTAGAACTGACTGGGCGTCGCATTCAGGAAGGCGCAGAAGACCAGATTTAACTGACAGTCCGCAAATATGAGAAGGACGGAAAGAGGTATATATACCTGTGTGTGCAATTAAATTGACCTTCACCGAGCGGGCCAATGGATGCGTCCGTTGAAAATATTTGAATAGAGTCCCTTGGATGACTAAATAGTGAGTACGATAAATCTTCCTGCACGCGTTTTCATTCGCGCTCTGGCTAAATCTACATCAGAAAACCCATTTTTCATGGCGACTGGCAATGGCTTTGTAGGTTTTTCGGCAGGTCCAGCTTTGATTTTCTTAATTGTTGGGATGTCCCAAAAAATTTTAAACATGAAACGAGAATTTCTCTCCCTTTTACTTGGTATATTTAACGATATGCCATAATTAGGGCGTTAGGATAGGTACTGTTTAAAAACCTGCTGGCAGAATAGTAACCAATCAGCTGTTTGAATGCCAAAATGAAAGAAAATGAAGTATACTTTGAGTTCCGCCGAACTTTCTTCCTTGTTTTCAAAGAAAGCTTAAAATTATTTTCTTCTCCTCCAACCACGCTAACCGAAATTTCTTGCTTCGATATTCTCTTGCAGTAAGTAGTTAAGGTTTTTCCCCAATAGCAACGAAGACCGTATTCGAAATTATACTTAAAATTTAAGCTTTTATCAAATGTTGGCGCTAAGGCTTTGTTTTTGTGACTACACTTCTGATTAATTAGCTATATATACATATTTGTGTATCTGAATGAAATCCGGGTTAGGCAGAGTCGGTGGCTTGAGGAAGTAATAAGTAAGTATTAGTTAGTAGAGGGATTGCTCAACACTGTGATAAAGGGAAGGGGAGATGGAGAATAGGTTTGATGGACGGGATGAAGACTTGTAGATCGTAAGCTGAGGCAAAAAAGGAAAAAATAGAGGTAGATAGCACTCCTTAAAGTGTAGAAAACCGGAGGGAAATTCTCTGACTTGTAACAAAACACACCTTTACTGGTAGAATAATTTAAAGGAACATATTTGAAGTTCAAGTTTGACATAATTATTTCACGCCGTGCGCTGTAAATTCTTTCACAAAACAGAGGACGTTTTTGAGATTTTACAAAGGCAATACGGTGGGTAATAAATTTTACAAAATATGAGAAGAAAATACAAACTTCACACCGCTACATTTCAGATGTGATCCGTGCGTTAGAACTTCATGTTTTTTAATTATCTCATTCGGGAGCACATAACTGTACCAAACCTCATGCATACACGGCTTCCTAACGCACACATTTCTATAGTCACCGAAATCGGTCATCTTCTTTCATCCTTCGCGTAATGCAATGGGAATGAAATTTTAAATGTAGGCTGCGCTCGGGGCGTTAAGATATTTGTGGAGGATATAAACAAGAGCAGTGAGTTTGAACTTCAACAAGCAAAAAAATAAACTATTTACACATAAATTAACTATTTACATATTTATACGAGAGTGAAAATAAATGAAGGTGTAATAGGAAAAGTGAAAAGCTACCGGTACGTAGGAACGATGGTGACAGACGACTGGAGAAGTATTGCGTAAATAAATGCAAGGATAGAAATGGCAAAAGAGGCCTTCAGCCAGAAGAAAAACTTGCTATGCAATAAAAGCCTGGATCTGGAGCTGAGAAAGAGACTAGCTAAATGTTATTCATTGAGCGTTTTCATGTATGGATGTGAAGCGTGGACATTAGGTAAGAGGGAAAGGAATAGAATAGAAGCTTATGAAATGTGGGTGTGGAGAAGGATGGGAAAAGTAAGATGGGTAGATAAGATGAGAAATGAAGAGGTTTTGGGCAAAGTAAAAGAAGGAAGATCGCTCCTAAAGGAAATAAGGAAAAGGTAAGGAAACTGGTTGGGCCATGTGATGAGAGGGAAAAGTATAATAACTGTGGCTCTTGAGGGTTCAATTGAAGGAAAGAAAAAGAGAGGAAGGAGAAGAATTAAATTGGTGGATCAGGTGAAGAACATCAGCTATGATGAAGCAAAGAAGGAAGCTCGGGACAGAAGCGGATGGAGACAGCAGTGGTGTACGTGACCTGCCAGCAGACAGAACACCAAATGATGATGACATAAATTAAGCAAAGATTATGAGTTTTAAAATTACATTTTCGGTCAAAATTCCAGCCCGATTATTACGGTAAGAACGGGAATTTGCTAGCAAACTTACATCTGATTTCCGAAAAGGACAAGAAGAAGCCAGCGTCATGTGTAACGATTTTTGAAAAAAACATTCAAAGAAAACTTCTGCTCAAGTGTAAACTTATTCTATTGATTATTATCACCGCTTTCAAGAAGACACCCAAAACGGACTAAATATGTTGGTTGCAATGGTAGAAAAGTAACATAACTTGGAGGAAATTAGACCAACTCCAGCGCTGGTTTTAACCATTTAGTTGGTAGAGTTAATTTGGTTTGATTTCAGCGGATGATGACGTGATAATCCCGCGTCTTTTGACCTTTACGACAAAGCGTTAGGGGCAAAAGGCGCTTCAAACGTTTCCATTCCAGGTAATTGATTTTCATTTCACCTGATGACTTAGTGGCTCATGAATCGCAATTCTTTCATTGCCGTGGATGTTTTTGCCATTATTTGCGAATAAAGAAGGCTTGCCCGCCGGAGGATGTTTCCCCTACAAAAGAGAGCCCGCCATAGTTGTCCCTGGCGGTCGTAATCCGCTTCCGAAATTCTGAACCTGAGCCTTCTCCGGGCCAACCACTGCACGGCAGTCGGGTTTCCTTGGGTCGCTGCAACAACGGCTATGAGCATCTGGTTCTCACAGATGTATATTATTGCCCTATTTTATGGGTTTATTACATTTTTTTCATTGGTCGTTAAATCCTAAGATTGGTTGACTGCAGTCCTCTCCCCTTCCTTATCTAATGCTAGTTCTCTTTCCTCCTGGTATCTCTTCTTATGTGCTTTCCGCTCTATTTGGTCAATGAACTTCTTCCTGGGTCTTTCTCTGGGGACTTTTCACTCTATTTTACCTTCAGTTATGTTCTTCACAAACCCACTCTCTCCGGGTGTGTCCAACCCATCTTGTTCTTCTTTTCTCTATGGTATTCCATATGGTCATTTCCTCTTATACTCTTCTGTACACTTCATCATTTCTTATTTTGTTCGTCCAGTGTATCTTTAGCATTGTCATTCAGCACCAGGTTTTAAAGACTTCTAGTATTTTTTGGTCAGGGTCGAATTATCACACTAAATACCTGAACAAATAAATAGTTTTCCCTTTGAGAGTCTGATTCATGTTTACCATTCTCGTCGCAAATTATTTCCCTATCTCTCGACAGAAAATAATCTTATTTTAGAATGTTGCACCTCTTCTTCAATCTTCGTATCTTTTGCCTCCTTTAAAAACTATACACGAATCCTATATTTGTCCACGCTACAACCTACACGCCACCTGAAGGATGTGTGGCGCGAGTTGAATCATCATCTACGTGCGTTGAGTGATACCCTATTCAACCAAATGAAACTTCGACTAATGATGCATTAGCAATAACCTGCATATACTTGTTTGGAGTGTAAATTTCTCATACAAACGCTACATTATTGGTATGATTTCAATGCTTGAGCGAATGTTTGTACCCACGTCTGTTGCAACCATTGACGTGTATGGAGAGGGCACTTGCTATGCAGACGAATGCTTGAAGGTGAAGCCAGTCCGTCATCTTCGTTAACCCTCATTTTCATATAGCGCTTGCGGGATGACGCACAGATTTTTGCAATTTTACTGTTTTCCATCGATAACTTACTATAAATCAGCATGCAAATACTTCTTTAATGTGCATTCACTTGAATTTGTTTATTTATTTAAATAAAAAATAGTTCGTATTCCCACTGAAATATAGGGTAAAATCAGTTAGAATCCATCGCACTAATTAACCAATGCATGTTTGATGAGTTACTTGACTTAAATTTTCAACAGATGTTGGATATTGAGTTTCTACATCTGCTAATTCGTCAATTATGGATTGGATTGGATTTTGGGGAGGCGACCGACAGCTGAGGTTATTTTCGCCATAGGGGATAGGTACGGGAGGAAGGGTGGATAGAGAGCCGGCGTCGGCATTAGCCTGCTCTTAACGAAAGGCGCCAAGGGGACCACGGTTTAACGTCTCATCCGACAGATGGAGTACTGTACTTGAAGTGCCCTCCACAAGACACTCAAGTAGGGATTGGGATTCCTCTGAAAAACATCTTCCTCTGCAGGGATTGGAACCCTGGCGGCCCGTATGGTTATCCAGTACTCTACCCACCACACAAACCCAATTCCCCTCGTCAGTTCCGTCGTGCTATCCGTGGGAAAGTAAGGAGAGAGCGGGGTTAAACAATATGGTTGTTATTTCGCTCGTCAGGCTTCAGTTTCATGACGTATATGTACGGCAGGCTGTTATGAGTAGGAATCACATAAGGTCACATGGTTCATGGAGTAAATAAACTGATCAGGAAATCTACCACTCGACAAACCTGGTTAAGGGTCTCACTGGCTGCTGTTATGGTCTTGTATCGTTCATGGGAAGCATGGGATTTTAGACCTCTTCTTTCAGTACGCTTTTTCCCTTATTTTATTTTCGTTCTATTGGTTTTTTCCCTCTATCCCGCTTACCCGACATTCTTCTCCTCGTCTTGCTCTTCAGTATGTCGTCACCCTTCAGAATATCATCCAGTCTTTTCCGTTGCCTCCTTCGTATTTCTCCACTCAACTCTCTTTCCTCTTCAATCATATTGTCAGAATTATTACAGGCGATCTACCGGTGGAAGGAGGCGTGGCACTCTATGGGCGGGGGACTTGGTCATTACAAAGGGAAGTTGTATATACGTAGACTTGAGGCATTTGAGATGTGGGTGTGGGGAAGGATGAAGAGTGTGTGCTGGGTGGCGAGAAGGATGAACGAGGAGGTCTTGGATATGGTTGGAGAGGAGAGGAAGCTAGTAGCGGAGGTTCGGAGGTAGCAGGAGAGATGGTCGGAGGACGTTCTGAGAAGAGAGGGAATGCTGAGGTGGGCAATGGAGGGAAGAACAGTGGGGAAGCGTGGAAGAAGAAGGAAGAGGATAGGAATTTTGGACGAAATGAGAAGAGGAAGACAAAATGAGGATTTTAAGGGGATGGCGGATTACCTATAGGAGGGGAGACGGAACAATATGACAAATATTACGACCTTAGGATAATTACTGTCTAAAAACTCACCAATCAACTGGTTGAATACTCGAATGAATATTAATCCAATATATTTGGAGTTTTATCACATTCTCGGAAAGCATCATGTCTTACCTCTTTTCATCACATCCGTAAAGCGTCTTAGTTAAGTTTCTATAGTTTCCACCTCCGTGAGAGATTCAATGGTGCCGGGGTTTCGAGTTCCGACGCGATCCTCCCCATCAGGGATATGAATTCGGAATGCGTAATGGCTGCGCCGAAGCTCCACGGAGGCGCGGAAGTTGAGCCATTCCGGAGCTCACCACAACCGGTCAGTTAACTGACGCAGTGCATCACGGGGGAAAAATTTAGTGTGTGAGGTGTTGTTTATGTGAACTAATGGAAACTTAAAGTTCATTAGAAATTGAAACGACTAAAACTAGGGGGAGGGGAACACAATGGGTGAGAAACATTAATTACTTTTTTTAAATGATCATGCAATTATCTAATATGTATGTAAATATATTTTCAGCTGTTTCCTCATTATTTTTTCTTTATAATTTCATGTATTTTTTGAGTAACATGAAGTTTTTTTTATTATTTGGCCTTGTTACATCTTTTAACATTTTGTAATTATCACTATAGTTAAAATTTTAATCTATTTATTATTCATCTCCTTTTATTCACTTACGTTTTTCAAGAGAAGTCAACTAAGACCAGGAAGAGTGTTGAAAGGCATAAGAAAGCCTCGTAGAAGAGTGATGAGGCAGTGTGTGTGTAGTAAGTGTAGTCGGGGAAATTATGTTTTCCAGATGTAAGTGAGAAGGGGATCTGGGTTGCTAGCAATCTGATTTGGAACTTTATAACAAGAGGCCTGATAAGATTTTTAACAGTTAGGAGTTGTAGTCAAGACCTTATCTCCGTTCAGTTTGACAAGTTTGCTGATGTTCGGCTGCAGGTGGATTGACTTATGTTGAAAAATTTCAAGGTGGTCAAGGAAACCTCTGAATGAAATCCGGGATAGGCAGGGTAGGTGGCTGGAGGAAGTAATAAGGGTTGCTCAAGAGTGTGATTGAGGGTAGGATATTGGGCAGGCTGGGAAGGAAAGGAAGGGGAATAGGCTTTATGGATGGGTATATCGTATGATGAGGCGAAATGGAAATACCAGTGGTGGATAGGTTCCTGGCTGTGTAGAAAATCTGGAGAAATTTCTCTTACTTTCAAGAAGGCCTACCTTTTACCATTAGTAGTCTTTGTATCCCTTGCATGTTGGAACGATTGACGATAGAATGTTTCTTGGGTATTAGATTTTTAATTGGCGCTTAGCATGTGTGGTGCGCGGGTTTCAATGTAATTTCGGTGTTCTACCGTATCATTCATGCATGCCTGGTGTGGAAGTACCCCCTACCACACTCCCTTTGGGTGGCTTGCAGGGTATGACGTAGATGTAGATTAGAAAACATGAATGATTGAAGCTTCTGTGGCAGGCAAACACCTCGCTCCCGTTTAGCAGCATTGGTTGAAAAATGGATGAGTAGAGTCACTGAGTATCCTTACTCCGTGGTAGAGTCGAGCACGCGCTCTGGGAGAGAGCGGGTAGTGGGGCTGGCATATGCGGGAGTTGGCCATGCGGGCAATAAGGGCCTCTCGCCTTGACTCGCCTAGGTGGTCGCCAAAAGTGAGTTAGAACGCCGTGGAAACGTTGCTCGGAGGCTCGGGGGTAGACCGTTTGTTGAAAACAGGGCGGAATTGTGGCTCTTGTATTTGTTTGCATCTACAAGTATTGTAGACCTGCTTTTTTTAAATTCTTATTTGGGAATTCTCTCTTAGTAGCCTTATTTATTTTACCGTCTTTTATACGTTTCCTTGAGTCAGAGCACGCAATTCACACAGGGCCTTAGGGCTGGAACACCGACCTTAGGGCCCATCCCTCCCCCGCGTATATACTGCACATTCTTTTTCCGGGCCGAAGTGAATGTTACGTTTTCTTCACATTTTTTCTCTATATTTGTCACTTTTATTCTCGGTGCTACTTCTCTATAATACTTGCAACCATTGCCAAACAAATAATGCCTAGGAAGACTTGGTCCTTATCGACTACTGCGAAAACTCTTCTGTGACACCAATATCCTAGAATATTATTCTTTTTCCCATTGACATTTTGAGGCGCAAATTCCTTGGTGATACGCTTATACTCGTTCTTTTTTAAACTCCTCCGCATAATTGACTATAAAGGTTTAATTCTCATCCTTTGAGACGATCGTATATATAGCTCGCAAAATCAATGTTTGCCAACCGTTGATGAGAACTTTTCTTAAAGTCTCCCGACTTTATGCTTGCCTCTTGAAGACCAGTCCAAATGTGCCTATGTCTTTTGCGAGATAATTTAGGTTTTCCATCAATTTTTCTTATGTGCTTTTGTCTGCGTGGATTTTTATCTTCAATGTTTGTGTCAATTTTTGTAAGTGGCGTAAGAGTGTGTTTAGTTTGTGGATATTGGCGTCTCCTGTGGCTGGTGTGGTAGAAATGGCTGTGTCGTCCGCGTACATGTGTTTATTTGTGTGTCAGGTGTGGAAGACATGTCATTCGTGTAAATATAAAAAGAGCAAAGGACTTGACAGGGATCCCTGAGGAACGCCACATTAAGGGGGGCGAGTAGAAGGGAGGGTACCAGACTCGGCGACTCGTTAGGAGCGGTTGGTGAGATATGATTGAATGAATCTAACTAGAGGAGAGGGGAAATTGAGAGAAACCAGCTTGTGGATGAGACTCCGATGACAAACCTTGTCATAGGCGCGAGCCACATCGTGAAAAAAGACATCAGTGCATCGTCTGCGATGGAATCTGTGCGAGACCGTCTCGACCAATGGGAGCGTCTGGCATACTGCCGACAATTTTCGTTCGAAAGTCGAGCTGCTCGGGCCGAACGATGTTATGGGATTTGGTGTGAGATTCGAGGTGAGAGAGGATGATGCTTTCGAGGATTTTGGAGAAGTTTCTGGAGAGAGATGGGTCTGGAGTTGCCGGGAACAGAAGGATCTTTGTTGGGTTTTGGAATAAAAATGACTTTTACGGAGTCCTATGGAGTGGGATAGGGGTGGGAAAAGAGGCAACAGAGGAGGTCAAGTCAAGTAATTAAACCACGGGAAGGAACACTACTGCTAGGTATATATGCCGAGGGTCAAGACTTAAGTATTTCACCATTCGATGCTATTTCGGGCATTTTTTCCTCATTGACCTTATATTTTTAAACCCTTCACTGCATTTTGTACCACATATGATACACTGCGCACAATTTAATTCATTGCTTGTGGGCATAGTTCTTCTTCTCTTCCGCATTGTAAAATATTACAATGCAACCCGACAGCCCCACGTTGGGTCAGAAATGGAAACAATCTCTATTATCGTTAACTCAAAATGCCCACGTGGTGAGTATCAAAAATGGAAAATAAATGTGAGATAAATTAACCACGGTCTCCTACCTTTTTCAATTGCCCCAGCCTTCTCTGTGGTAGATAACATGAGAAACACAAAACAACATGCGATACGTGATAACTAGCAATTTAATTGATCAGACAAAATCATATCATTGAATCAAGACGCATCAAAACAAAGTATATAATATCTTTACCTTTAACTTAAGGTCATGACCCAGACAATTGTAATATTCTGCACCTCATACAGTTACTTCAAATGATTTACTTATCTTTAAACATTTTATGATAATCAACTTCTTTGAATTAAGCCATATATCTTCTTTAAACATTCATTACTCCAATGTAAATAAAACAAAACTAGCTTCAACCTCTAATCCGGGTTTGTCCAAACTGGGTTGTATGGCTTATTTAAAATACAGAATTAAAGTCCATATTTACGCTCTTGTTGACAATACAGGTTGATACGTGGCTGGTGTCACTCTAGCTTTACAGCCTCCGGAACCCGTAGTCCTGGCGTAATGTGATCACAGCATCTGCACGAATGGTAGTCCTGTATCAGGGTCTCTCTCTCTCTCTGGTCCCAGTATCGCGGCTGAATGTCCGCTTCCTCCGGAATATGGCACAGAACTTCCACCACACGTCCGTTCCCTTCAAGAACTCTGCTGTTGCTCGTGCTTTTCTATTCGTCCCCTTCCCCAATTCTTCAATGTCGGCTTTGGCTCTGCCCTCCGTTTCCCTATAGTTTCACCGCGAAAAGTTAAACATGGTGGGTGTTTAATTGTTATTACTCCCACGCGGTGGGAAAAGAATATGGAGGCCCGCGTTGTGTTACAGCATGGTATATCTGATATCATACACTCCGTTGTATTACTACGTGGTTCTCGGTATTATTATGTAGTCATTGAATTGTAGTTATTGAATTTCGGCCGAAAGAGCAGAGAAATATTTTAGAAATGGCAAGGAGAGAAACATCTTGAATTAATGAGTATATTATCAAGTATCTTGTTTCTTGGTCATCTCTCGCTCACTCCAGCCTTGAGACGTGGATAGTCCACTTTTTTGAATTGTGCACATAACTTGAATTCTGTAGACAATCTATAAGTATGTTTTCTCCTGGCATATTCCCAGATTGTAGCGTTTTCTTAGAATTGATAATAAAACGAGGATTATGGGGAAAGCTGGAATTTGCGAAAAATTGAAAACAAAATAACCGATCTGCTCCTTAAAACGCGAAAATCATCAAACAAAGTACCAACTACTCCATCTGAAATTAACGTGCCCGTAGGCATGGTCGTGGCATGTAGCATAAAATATTCGACGCGTTTCACGATTTTTCCACTCTTCTTCGATAGCGTGTGGAGTTTTCCTCCATTTTCCTGGTTGAAATTTCTCTTATAATGCTAATGGGAAGATGTCTTGTTCCGTCTTCTCAGACATTTCCGTGCTTGAAATACGGAACGTTAGCGAAGAGCCCTTCGGATTAACATGTCAAAATTGCGAAAAATAAACATGGTGATTGAGAGGAAAGGAATACTGGAGGCATTTTGTACATTGGGCGGAGGTAGAATTCGACTTAAGGTCGATATAGATTTGGGATAAGGTTAAAGTTTGAGGGAGATCTGGCCCGCGGGCCACACACTCGGGACGCCAGTTCCAAATAAACCTTCACGGTATAGTCTCGAGAGAAACATCCGTGAGAAAAATTGAAGAACGACGACAGCATCTCTTCACTCTCACTTTCAGAACGCAAGTTTTTTTTTGAGCATATCAAGTTATCGGACGAGCTGCAACTTCAAATGCGGAAAAGGGTCATGAGCCGCTCAGATACCCAGCGGATGTTATTTCCGTGACCCTGTTGGAATCTAAAGGTTTTCATCCATTTTTGAATTCGAAATGTCATTCATTTAATTATTCTACCAGCTGATTGGTAGGCCTTTACTATAATTGTGGTCCATTTTCACCACTATGGATGGCCCGCCGTTAGATCCCACTTGAATTTCTCAAATTGTTTCCCTCTTCTTATTTCGTCCCGAGTGCGTAGCGTCTTTCTTCCTTTTATCAGGCTTCCTGTGTGTTCTTCCCTTATCAACCACGTCAACATTCCCTCTTTCCATAACTTCCTCCATCCATCCCTTCTACCTCATTCGAACCTCCGCCACTAGCCTCCTCTCCTCTCCAACCGTATCTAATACTTCCTCGTTTGTCTTTCTAGCCACCCAGATCACCCTATCCATCATTCTACACACCAATATCTCAAACTCCTCAAGACTACGTACTACATCCTCCCTTCCCAATGACCAAGCCTCCTACCCGTATAGCGCCATGATCCAAATTAGAGTTTTCACCAACCCCTTCTTTTCGTCTCTACGCTCAAGAAAAAAAAAATAAAAAAAAAATAAAATATATATATATATATATATATATATATATATATATATATATATATATATATATATATATATATATATATATATATATAAGTTTACCAGAGGAAGGCAGACGACAAACACAGAAAACAAAAAAATGAATACACAAAGTTTCTTGATATTTCGGTGTCACTAGCACCTTGGTCGCAAGAGCGAAGACTGAGAAGGAAGGGAGGACTGAGGCGGAAGGAAGGGAGGGAGGGGTGGGACAGGGGAAGGTGAGGAGGGGAGGGAGAGGAAAGGTGGGGGCGGGAGGCGGGAAGTGGAAGAAATTCGAAAGGAAGAAGTAGTATGGGCAGAGGTGATAGAAGAAGTTAGTGGGATTTATTGAGTCCTGGCGGAGAGAAAGCCTGGAAAAAGTAAATGCAAGAGGACTCAAGATCTTTGATTTGGAGTGGGGAGGAGGAAGGGCGAAGGGAGGCGAGAATGCCAACCTTAAAAATATTATTAAAGGTGGAGTTGTGGGAAGAAACATGGGTGGCAACAGGGAGGGAAACAGAAATAGAAGTTGGTTCATCACAACTGGAGCGGTGGCCATTCATGCGGATGTTAAGGGGAGTGGTCGTCAAACCAATGTAAAAACTAGGGCATAATTGGCAAAGAAGGATATAGACAACATTATGGGAAACGCAGGAGAGTGAGGGGACGGAAGGAAGATGAGCGGCAAGGAATTTATCAGGCAGAGGCTGGGTGAGAAGGATGCCACAAGTTTTGCAACGTGGGCGATTGCACGGCGTCGGAAGGGATTTAGTAGGTAGGGAGATTGATTTGGAAAGAGGTTTAGTGATTTTAAAGAGGGTGGAGAGGTTGGGAGGGCGTCTAAAGGTGAGAGAAGGACAGCGGGGGAAAATTTTGGAAGTGGTAAGGTTGTCAGAGAGGATGGGGTAGAGGTTTTTGATTAAGCGACGGATGGAGTTAACTCCAGGGAAATAGGTGGTACAGAGGGAGATTTGATCATGAGGAAACTTATTAAGAGAGAGAGCTTTAGAAGAAGAGGGTCGCTGTAGGATTTTTTTCTGAAGAAGACGCTGAGCAAGCTCTATCACTTCCTTGAGCAACCCATCGCCCCTTATTACATCCTCCAGACACCTACTCTGCCGATCTCGAATTTCATTACAAGTTTCAAAAAGGTTTTACAAATTGTAGGCAGTTTCCTTTCCTCATCCACCATCTCAAGCTAGAGGTAGATAGGACCCTGAAAGTGTAGAAAATCGGGAGGAAATTTTCTTACTTTCCACAATACCTCTTACCGGTAGAGAACCTTTAAAAAATCTGCCTCTTATGACTACGAGACTTCGCCCAAGAATTTGATATTTTCAAATATGTTACTTCAAGTACCTTAACGCATTCTGTGCGTAGCTATCGCAAGCAAACGAGACGTGACTGTATGAGAATGCTGACCGAAACGAACCACGCCAATGAGCGTTTGATTTCGCGGGTAATATTTAGCTTATCAAAGGTTAACTGAGTAGAGGTTTGACATGGCGTGTGAAGTGGACTAATTGAGAGACATGAAAGGTGAAGCGTACAAAGGCTCAACACATTTGCTACGCCAAAACCTACGCGCTAATCTGCGTTCCCTACTGTTTATTTTTATAAGGACTCTTGTCCCCGGATGACACTTGTCAACTGATTTTCTCGTGGAGTCCATAATGTTCTTTTGCGACGGATATCATTTGCCATGTCCATTTTCATTGATTGTAAAAGATTACGCTTCCGTAACCTTTTTTTTGTTCCGAAAAATAAAGAGAATAAAAGGAAAGTTGCTCGCTTCGTTGAAAAACTGCTACGATAGTATGTAGCTTTTAGAGGGATTAGGTTGGGGGGCCCTAGAGACTCGGAGGATGCTCGATATGCTTAAATTGCTTGAGAAATTCAGGTGTGTTTCCTGGAGACATAGGGAATATCAATTTGATGCCATGCTACTTGTCTAGGTCCGATAGAAGGGATAAAATAAGATAGATACAGTAATTCCTCGATTTACGTCGGAGATGCGTGTTGAAGAAGAGCGACGTAAAACAGATCCAGATATTCGTGACCACTTTAATCCTAAGATAAAGTAAGGCCGTATTTTCAACATTCAATTTTTGCCTTCATCTAAGAAAAAATTTGCTATATCAGATAGGACGATTGTGTGTCAATCATCAAAAAATGCAAGCATATGCACATACGCTCTATTTCATTAGCATTGAATAGGGAAAAAAACTCCGGAGGCCCTTGTCAGTGTGGACGTAACATCGAATCAGATGTAAATCGAAACGACACATGCCAAGGACTTACTGTGCATTGCCGAACTGATACGTTAAAAAATATTTTCTTCACATGCGCACTTATATTCCATAATAAAAACTTAAATCCTCTCAAAACACTTGACTCTCCCAAAATACACTTCACCTCTTCACCTCCCCTAAACCCCATTTACACGGCTGGAGTCCTAACACCACTTTCCGCTCGCCGATGCGGCGTCTCACTGAGTGCTCCGTGGACGCTGATGTTGAGATCAATGAAACCGTTCAAATGGAAGCCTGAAAGAGCGGCGGTAGGAGAGTTATGCGGGGAGCAGTGTGGCTTAGGGACCAGATTTCCGAAATCAGCACACGCCGCAAAACGTGGGAGAATTCGCTTCTTTGTCTTATCTCCGACGTTCATCCTTCTTACAGCGCTCTTTTTCCAACTCCAGCCAAATGCCACACAACTATCGGGCATTCCGCAACCACAATTGGAATAATTAACCCAAATGTTAATCAGGAAAAATTATATGCGTCTACATCTACATACTACCCTGCGATCGGCCGCATGGGCGTGGGCAGGGGGTGATAGGACACCAGCCGTGTGAAGATGTAAAGCTTTGGGATGTGAAATGGTGACGTGTATTATAGGAGTGTATTTAGTGAAGCTCAGTTTTTATTGCGATCGCTTATTGTGCTCGGAAAGAACGAGTTCTTGTACCTATCTGTTCGGGAATGTATCTCTCTGATTTTATCGCTTCTGTCAGACCTAGAGATGAAGTGAGTCGTCACAATAATTTTTTCACTGCGTCGTTCTGAGACACCAGTTCTGAAGTTCTGAAGCAAGCTAAGCCTAGCGTGTAGCCTCTGAGTCCTTAGGGGCTCCCACCTTAATCCCTCTTATATTTATATATTTCTTCATAAATTAAAAAAAATATATTCCCTCTTATATAATACCTAATATATTTATTAATCTCGTCTTATTTACCCTTATTTTAAAGATGTTTAGAAAGGTTTTACTGGGCTGCACCTGTTTGTCTGAGTCAAATTTTATATTTGAAATCCAACCTCTTTCCTCATAATGCAAAGTTTTTAAGTTTGGTCTGCATTAATTGTGCCTTTACTTAAATGTTTTCTTGAGAATGAGCTGTTTATATGCGTCAAATCTGGTGACCAAATTTAAACCAATTTCCCAATGGTTTGAAGCTCAGAAACTTTGTGGTTAAACCCACTTCCGGTCTCAATACATTAAACAGTTAATACACGTTTATAGTCGATAGTTGAACCGTTATTTACAGCGCCCCTATTCTCCAAGAAGGAGCCGTTCTCCTCGATTGTTGCTCTCGTTCACCGACTGATCCGTTCCAAGATCCGTTCAATAAAAGGCGTAGCGTTAACAGCTCTGCTGAAAAGAAGTATAAAATATATAGACATTGGGGCTGGACTCATCATCAAATCAGAGATGTGATTTATTAAATTGTATATCATCGCAAGTAAAGAGCATTTTATTGAACAATAAAACCTATTTCATTAAAAAGTCTGTTTTTACAATGTATCATTAAACGTTAATTGTGGCCAATCTTCTTCTAATGTGAATCTGTTCTTAGACAGTTTTCATCTGAACTGCTCCCGTCTACGTAGGGACCAGATTTCCGAAATCAGCAAACGCCGCAAAACGTGGGAGAATTTGCTTCTTTGTCTTATCTCCGACGTTCATCCTTCTTACAGCGCTCTTTTCCAACTCCAGCCAAATGCCACACAACTATCGGGCATTCCGCAACCACAATTGGAATAAAGAATAATTTTTCTTCGTCTTCCTCTCCCTCTCTTTCCCTCGATCTTTCCTTATAATCTTCTTTTCAGCAGGCAATCT
Organism: Ceriagrion tenellum; assembly: GCA_963169105.1. Classification (NCBI taxonomy): domain Eukaryota; kingdom Metazoa; phylum Arthropoda; class Insecta; order Odonata; family Coenagrionidae; genus Ceriagrion; species Ceriagrion tenellum. The sequence continues at coordinate 70,369,947 of OY720635.1, forward strand.
TTCTTCAGAACGTGTCCCATCCAGTTCGCCTTCCTCTTTCTTATTGTTCTTACAATATTCCTTTTCTCAATCATCCTTGCTAGCACTTCCTCTATTCTCTCTTTATCACTCCATTACAATCTTTCCTTTCTTCTCTTCCATTCCATAGCCATATTTCAAAACCCTCTCGATGTACCTCTTTAATCCGGACTGTCCATGTTTCTGCTCTATGAAGCACATCACTCTAAATAAAACATTTATGAAATCTTTTCCTTAAGGTAGTCCGAGCGAGATAGTTCCCTAGTCACAATTGAAACCATATTCGAATAATACGTTTTAATTTCACCAGCTGAAGGGCACATGAATTAAATATTGCATTATTAATGATATAGTTTTATATGACAGAAATTTTAAGTAATAAAATGGAAATATCTAAATAAGTCTTTAACTTGCACTTGAAGATGACGCTCAAGCGTTGAAACCCGGGTCGTGTGTGTTTTTTAAGTTGTGGTTTTGTAAATGTTACCATTAAATCATCTGAAAGATAAAATGGAATACCACAAAGTTAACAAAGAACTTGTATTATTTAACTTGACTCATTTTTTTCGCGCGGTGCGTTTGAAACTCCTTCAAAACGGAAGGCTTTTTGATATCCCGAAGAATTTACTGCGGTGATAATATCATTAATGGTTAAAAATAGTTGAGAAAACATACAAACTACACACTGTTAGTTTTTTGACGACATCTAAGTGTTAGAAATTCCTAATTTTGTAAATACTGCCTCTCTGGAGTGCATACACGTACCATTTCCCATGTAAAAGGGCTGGTATATTTTGGCAAATATCTCCGAAAGTAATGTGGTAAGGGGTTGAACTTTTGGTGTCATTAGAAGAGTGAGATATTTTCCTTTAAAATGAGACCAAATTCATTGTTTTCTAGGTAAAATGATATTTCGTTCAAACTAGTAAGCTGTAAGTAGTCGATTCTGAAGCCTGCCTTTCCTTTTGATGCTATGCGTCTTATTTCCTCCGCACAGCTTTCATTCCGTTTTATAAAACTTCCGAGATACATAAAGGATGGTATTTGTTCTAGCCTTTTTCCATCAAAGGTCATATTTAGAACTCCTTTCTCTTTTCCTGCCTTCATTACTTAAGTTTTCCTAATGTTGACCTTCATTCCAAAATGTTTTCCTACCCTCTCGATTTTATCCACCATTTCCTGTAACTGCTTCTCACTCTTTACTATCACCGCCAGATCATCTGCATATATTATATGGACTGCTCGCAACATGAATAATCCTGTGTTGCCAATACGCCGCCCAGATGACGACGCGAAATGATAACTCCAGCCATCTAAGATCAAAACGACAGGGATGTGGTTGTATCTTGTTAGTTATATTTTGCTTCCCCTCCTTGCTCGTATATCCCTTGTCTGGGTTAAAGAGAAGGGATAAAACTGCAAGGGAGGCCCATACAGAATGGGTGGAATTGAAATTATTCCGCATCCTTGGCGCTATCTCTTGAAGTGCCACCGAAGCCACGGCAGACAAGTAGATTTTTTTTCTTCCCGGGGTTCCTTCGGGTACAAAACTTGTGGCTTTCGAAATATATGCGTGTACCTATCGTTCTTAACCACCCGAAGTTATGCACATGGGATTGAGGGGCCCTTGCGTTTGTCTGTGGGACATTTTTGTCGGCGCCGGACATAAATCAGCAGGAGAACTCACAATGGAGGGCGCTAGGATCTCAAGGGGAGTACGTGCGGAGAAAAATAGGTTTCGTGTGGGGAATATGGAGGGAATAAGTTGGCCGTCGCGGAGTTTGGAAGGTGCGTAATTTTAAAATCCGTGGGAATTTCAATTAACCTTCATAAATACATTCATTGATCGTTCAATCCTAAGATTGTTTGACTACAGCCCTTCACACTTCCCTATCTGATGCTATAGTGCTCGCAGAGTTTCTGTGCACTGGGGAGTTCCTCCAAGACTAGCTGCCCATGGTAGATGAGCAGCGATTGGCTGCCGGCGTCCAATCCCGTAAACCGGTTCTTAGCTCAGTGCGCGCCGCGTACGAATACTGTAAGTGGCGACCCAAAAGAATCGGCGAAAACGAACGCTATACCTCGCCGACGCGAGGGCCTTTAGAATAGAAATACTCTGGACGAGAAACTACTATAGATATCGAGTCAAAACTTGCAGTGATTGCAATAGTCATCTCAGTGAGGTTAGAAAGTAATCTCCATCGGCGCAGGTCACCGTGGTTGCACGATAAATAAACAAAACTTTAAGTCAGTATTAATACAGTATTCGTACGCGGCGCGCACTGAGCTAAGAACCGGTTTACGGGATTGGACGCCGGCAGCCAATCGCTGCTCATCTACCAGAGGCAGCTAGGCTTGGAGGAACTCTCCAGTGCACAGAAACTCTGCGAGCACTATAGTTGTCTTACCTCCTGGTATCTTTTTCTATGAACTTTACACTAAATTTGGTCCATTGACCTATTCCTGGATCTTCCTTTGGGGATGTTTCCCTATATTTTACCTTCAATTATGTTCTTCTCACACCCATTGTGTCTCTGGATGTGTCCAATCCATCTGGTTCTTCTTTTCTGTTTGGTGTAGTGTACGAAGTCAGCTTGCGAAGGAAATTGGCAACAGCCTAAAAATAACAACATGACTCTGTTTGTATGTTGGGCCAAATATATTAAACATTTGGCCTTCAGCATGTAAACATGCATTAAGATTGACTTATTTCGTAAAAATTGTGGAAAATTGACAATTTACTAGTATTATTATCATCTCTATAATTTACCGGTTAGGTTGGTTATAAATGAAAGTGAGTGAAAATCCTCCCAAATTTTTACATGTGCTTGGCCCTAATTATCAATTTAGTTGTTTCTTCATCTCATCATATGTCCTACTCTTCTTTATCCCGTGCATAAATTATATTCATTGGTTTGAAGTCTGAGTTTGGTTGGCTGCAGCCCTCCACCCTTCCCTATCTAATGCTAGTTCCCTTACCCACTAGTAACTATTCTAATGCACTTTCCTCTTTATTTGTTCCATGAACTTATTCTTGGGTCTTCCTCTGTAGACTTTTACTCCATTTTACCTTCAATTATGTTCTTCACAAATCTATTGGGTCTCAGGGTGTATCAAATCCGAATCCATCAGGTTCTTTTCTCTATGTTGCTCCATACGGTCCTTACCTCTTCTACTCTTATATAAACTTCATCATTTCTTATTTTGCCCGTCCATTCTAACTTCAGCATCCTCCTCCAGCACCAGGTTTCGAAGGCTGCTAGTCTGTTCAGGTCAGCTTTTCCAATGTTCCATGCTTCTGATCCATACAGTTCTTTTTTTTAGTTAAGCTAAGTTCTAAGATTTTTAAATATTCTGACTTAATTACTTAAGTGATATACCGGCTCAGGTAGGTATACACGGTGTAAAGTAAAATTTATTTTGATTAAAACAGGCGTAAGGGAGTATTTCTATTTCAGCCTTCATCTCAGGTTACATCATTTCACGCTTCGTCCCATCCATAAAGCCAATTTTTAATTTTTTCCGCTTGCCCGCTTGCCCAAAATCCTCCCCCTATAAATGCATTCAGAATCTTTCCGCCCTTTAGTAATTGTTCCCAGCTCCTGTTCTGCCTTCTCCTAACTTTCTCCGTAAGTGTCATCTCCTCACTCACCATTGAAGCCTTTCCTCGTGTATATACTATGAACTTAGTGGCGATGGTTGGAGTTCGCTTTGAAAAGAGAGGGAATTTTGAAGAGCGTAATGGAATGGATGGCATTGTGGAATCGTGGAAGAGGAAGGAAGAGGGTGGGAATTTTAGACGAAATAAGGAGCGGCAGGCGATATGAATACTTTAAGATGGATCTAATGGCGGATCTCCTTCTGGAGGGAATACGGAACGATGCTATAAATTAAGATGCTAAGATAAGCATTGTCCAAAAACATACGAATCAGCCAGACGAATATCTTGAAGTGATTCTGTTGATTCGGTAGCTCAAATGTGGTGTTCAAAGCCAGAAAAACCAGATATTATTTTCCTCGCCTCGATGGTATGACCGAGGCACAAGAAGAATTACACCCCTACTCAGGGCCAAGAAGGATTATTCTGATATACCTACTATTTTTTTCATTTGACTCTCAAATTAAGGTTCGCTTTCTTGTCCCTTTTCATTACCTCTTCGTTTTTGAATAACCTGATTGCAAGTTGCTCAATCGAAAATTTGCCCAATTACTTTTCCGGAAGTATTCGAACCGCTGATTGCCTTTCTTTAAATAAATAGTTTTTAAAAAGTCGTATTTCCTCGTTTCAACGCCTAAAAATCGAACACATTTAGACTTCTAATTCTACTCACAATGCATAATATTTAGCTTTGAAATACTAAGAAACAGGCTTAACCCATATGCTTAACCTCGAGAGTCAAAAGCGATCGGGCGGGGATCGAACCCTCGATGCTCATGCTCCAGCGCGATCACACTAACCACACCGCCACCCACGCTCTGGCCATCTCTCTCTTGCTCGACTTCTAAATCTCTATGCGTGAATCAGGTGTTGCTTCATCTCATTCACCTGCAACTTTGTATGTGAAATTCCAACAATCATCCACCCTACGGCTCAAAACTGACACATCTATGAAAAAAATACTATAAACATTGATTCATCCGCTGCATCTCAAGTCTGCGCCCAGCCAACGCCCGTATACTATTTTGTGGATACTAAAAATAACCAAACTAACTGGAATATTGAAAAACAATTAAAACCAACTTAATTAAAAATTAATTTTTAAATAAATTTAAATAATACGTGTTTTTTTACAATATGTCGACTGTATTTACATTTGAACTGCTGTCTTTCATCACTAGGCGGTGCCACAATCCAACAAGTTGTTTGTTTACGGAATACTAGACAACAGTTTTTGGCGACGATTCAACAATCCATAATGTATATTCATGATAGATGCCTAAGGTAATTCGAAATTATGTAAAACAATATCTAGAAAATCCTTAAAAATTTTACCTTTTGAAATATTAAAAAAAAAATCACAGGGCAATGATGTCCGCTGAAGAAAGATCTCATCACCGATGACGTAATCATATTACGTATATGTAATTCCGATCCAATGTCAACTATCGCACAAAATTCCCAGGAGTGAATTTACCATAAATTAGGCTGCGGAAAAGATTTTGTTTTCTGTTACGAAACGGGGCGCAAAGAAAAATAAGCCAATCTTCATCGATATATAATAAATAAAGTGGACTTAACGAGAAGAAGTAATGGAGGGGATTTTAAGCCCAGAGCTTTGTTAAGGCGAATCAATATCGTAAATAAAAAATATTTGCATCTATTCTCGGTGGAGGAGAAGGTATATGAAATATGAGAATATGAATTATGTCCACTCACTTGACATTCATGTTTCCCGAGTCTGCTTGAGCCCTTTTTTCCAAAAATCATGAGTAAATTCTCTTCTACTGGGTCGCAGGACTTCGGCTGGGTTTCAGTTTCTTCCCGGTGCGATAAAGACTCGTTATGATGCCGTGATGAAGTTCGTAATACTAATGGAACTTTGCTTTTCATGTTCGTTTCCGTTTATCGCTCGCACTATCTCTGTAATGCAGATCAGCGATTCAAATTTCGCTTTCAAGACGTTATTTCAGAACGGGAAGAAGATCGACTGAGAAAAAATTACGCAAAGCAGGACCACGCGAAGTCCATCTGGAAATAATTTCTTAGATTGTTGTGTATGTAATGGAGAAGATTAAGTCGGTTCGTCATACGTACCTCTCAATGCATCTGGATGAGTAAGCATAGTGGCTTCTTAAGAAGTATGCCTTGATCGGTTTCAATCATTGCCAACTTTGAATTTGTTACAAAACACCCGCATCATGGCGTTAACATTTTGGCAGTTCTAATTAATGAATTTCTGCGCTCCCTGATTCGCCTCATTAAACAATGTGCTGCAGCTCACAATATGTTGCTGCAGTTCTGCTGATAATATGATTGATGCTTATGTCATTAAGTGTTTGAGGAGTTAATGGGGTGGGAACAAGGTCGCTTAAGACTGCCGATGGCCGATCTTATTTTCCATTTAAAAAGGAAAGCATACTTTGAAGATGTTCACGCGTAATATTCATTCACCATCCTTCCCTCTTTCCCTCATAACTAAGATTTATCGTTACGTATCAACTCGCCTCATACCCGAGACGACTAGCAGGCACAAAAATGTTAGTCACGTATTCTGCTAACATCTATAATACTAAAAGCCTTAAACTTCTTAATACTCGACTTTATATTGAAAATGGGTATTGTACTATTCCACAGTTATTCATTGTAAACATGCAACGCGTTTCGCGGCTTGGTGCATCTTCAGGTACAAGTGTTTATCTTTTATTTATTACGTGAGATGTGCGAATGCTGGAAAGAAAGTGGTAGGTAGCATGTGGAGCTTATCAAGGAATGAGTGCCGGTCTAAGGAAGCAAAAACCACCGTGAACAAAAGTGTACTTCTCCCCACTTTGATGTATCGTTGTGAAACATGGGTATATCAGGATAGACATAAGAGTAGACTAAACGCCGTGGGTATGAGTAATCTGAGGAGTGTTAGCGGCAAAATTAGGATGGATAGGGTCAGGAATGAGTGGGTAATAAATGAATGTGGGTTACATGCTCCATTAATGGACATATATGAAAGAAGTGTGCTTCGTTGGTTTGGCCATGTCGATAGAATGGGTGAGAGTAAAATAACGAAACAGATATATGAGAGTAGAATGAATAGTGCGAGAGGTAGAGGTAGGCCTAGAAAGTTGTGGTTGAATGTGGTTGAGGAAATTCTAAGGAGGAGGAATATTAGGAGTCTAAAAAAGAGAAAGGGGTGTATGAAGCAGTGTATGGGGTTAAATGAGGCAGAAGAGGTTTACAAGGGTAGGTCAGTATGTAGGAAATTATTGAAGCCGAGTTAGGAGTACAAATATGTATTTATGAGTGAAACTTTGAGACTGTGCCTACACCGGAACGGGACGGCGCGATTGGTATGTATGTATGTTATTTATTGATTGTTACGGTAGTAACCTTGCGCTAAGAAGAGAACAAACTAATTTTTAGGAGGGAAGGCAGGAAACACTGATTAGGGGCATGTGATAAGGAAAATATTTTCGGAAAGGAGTGGGGAGGGGTGCGGAAAAAGTAGCTCGTTGCAAAGATTACTTGACTGTCTGATAATTGTCATCTTCTCCAAAGCATCCACCTATGAGCCTTTCGGTAGAACATGTACAAGCACTTACGTGATTATTATCAAGCACATGCTTGGAAAATTAAGATTTGGTATCCATACTAAGAGATACTTCTTAATACTTTTTAGAACTGTACTTTCTCACTCGTTGGTCGTTGTTTTGCTGTCAACTCCATTGAGTCTCTGGCCCTTATTCTTGAATCTCTAAAGGTACATATCTATCATTGGTTGTTTCCATATCAGAGCATAGGTTGAGATAGATCCTTGGTTAGTAAAACGCTAATAAATTACATAATGTCATAGCACCATAAAAAACTCATTGCTACTCATTGTCATTAGCCCATGTAAGCCATTCATGACTTCGGTTTTTCACGTTGTCAGCTCCCCATCTCCATTGCCTCCCCTCCAACTTTTGTGTCACAGTGTGTCCTATTAGATTCGTTCTATTCTCCAGGGTTGAAATTCGCTATGAAAAAAATCATTTGACTTGACCGGGATTCGCACCCGGATCTCCCAATTGCCGGTCAGGTGTGTTAGTCAGTTACACCACCAAGCCATCTTCCTTCAAGGCGAATTTCGAGGGGGGTTTATGCGAACTAGATGTTCCCGTGCGATTGACTTCGTACCACATCATTTGTTAAATGCAATGTTTGGAAATTTCGTTCTATTCTCTTGAGCGTCATTTTAACCAGGTTTTTTCATGATATTTCAGAACTTTGAACCAATGAATTATTATTTTTTTTAAATGAAACGCACTGTTTAGCGAGCGAATCTACATTTATTCGTGTAATTTTAATAGGTGTTGTGGGTGTAAAGAAGGTTAGAGAGTGTGGGCTGGGTGGCGAGAAGGACGAACGAAGAGGTATTGGACATGGTTGGAGAGGAGAAGTAGCTGTTGGCGGAGGTTAGATGGATGGAGGATGTTTTGAAAATTGAGGGAATGTTGAAGAGAATAACGGAGTGGAGAACACTGGCGAAGAGAGGATGAAGAAGGAAGAGGATAGGAATTCTGGACGAAATAAGAAGGGGGAGACGATATGAGGAATTCAAGAGAGATCTAATGGCGGGTCATCCATTGGAGTGAAAACGGATGGGCATGCCGGAAATTAGGAGGTTAGGATAAGTACTTTCAAAATCTTACCAATCTGCTGGTAGAGTACTCAAATGTAATTCCTTACAAATCTCAAGAGTATATTAACTTTGAGACTTATAAAATCAGATTGTAGCCTAAGATTTCCACTGGGAAATTGTGGTTCCTAATCACTGTATCCGCCCACGCAAAGGATCAATTATTAAATTCCGGGAGCGGAAAAAAGATAATTTGCGTTCGTTCTAGTTCCCGGAGCGACGCGTTGAGTTCATCAAGCGTCTAGTCTTGTTCCGTCTGCGGGGGGGAGAGAGGGGGGGAGTGCCTTTTAAACCGTCTGACCTCGTCGCTCCTTTCCTTGTGGCCAGGCAAATGGCATCGCCGAGTTTCCAAACTGGCTATTTTCCGACGGCATTAAGAGAATATGCTTGGTCAAGGAAACGCGTAAAAGCAGGACGATGTGTAACATCAAGGAAACTTGAGCCCTACGGCCTCGTAATGTAACACAATTACTAAAATGTTTTTCTCCAATGACCGTAAATATTTGCAACACTGGTCAAGAGAAAGAAAATATTTATTGTGCTGGTTAAAATGAAGCATCAGTGACCAACCACAGCCTCTCAACAAGAAAACCCTCTGTGGCGGTCTACAGGAATGCTAATTCCTCGCTAGTGTACCCTCACAGATCCACACACTCAACCCAAAATGAGATCCTTCTCAGGGCTTAAAAGACTCCGTGAAAGACTTTCAACCTTGTGTTGTTAGTGTTATTTCCCTTCAGTTCGTTGAAGAGGGCCACCTTGTGGCCGAAATACGCGTATCCGACGCACACTCTTGTCTGCTCCTGTTTTGTCTTTCTTAGACCAAGCTCATCTCGAGACTGATTCTCCCAGAAGTTGGGCCCATTTGAATGCGTGACTGAGTGATTTTTCTGAGTGCTTGTGAGGGTGATTGCTCTGTGTTTGTCCCTGTCGTGGAATTTAATTCCCGTAAACCACCGGTAAGGGGTTTTCTTGTTGTAAGGCTATGGTTGATCCTTGACATTTCCGTTAAACCAACACAGTAAATATTTTCTTTGTTTTGACGAGTGTTGCCAAAAATTACGGCCATTGGAGAAAAACATTTTTAACTTATTTTGTTGCAATACGATGAGTATCTTGCGCAGCCTAATAACCAATGGAGTGACCACTGCTAACACAGCATCAGCATCGCTGGACAAATAGTGTGTATTATTCTCATGAAAAAAATCACATTTTCTACATTGCTCCTTTAAAACTCTTAACAGCTGTGTTCCATCGGTAAATGTTAAATACCCCCATTGTTTCCATTAGTTTTAGAAATTAAGTGCTGCAACTTACGTGCTTGTATATGCAAAAAAAATGCACAAAAGAACAATACTGGGCTTTCGTTTGCATTTTCAATACCTTTTCCATGACGCAAATCAAATATGATTGTTAGATATTCATAGAATTAATGGAAAATAAATGATGAATTAATAATTGAAATCAATGAAAGAAGTATATAGAAGCACGGTAATTGTTAAAAATCTAACGAAAGATTTTCCTCATAAATACCCGAATTTCCCGTAAAAATACACCGGGTAACCTGGAAAAAACTAAGAGAACGTCAAAATCAATTATAAGCATTTCCACGTTATTCCGTAATATTCCCACAGTAATGGCTGCTGTGAACTCAAAAATAGGTCGTACCAAATAATTTCCTATCCACGGAGTACAAGCGGATATTGTCCGTTCATCATGGTGATGAATCATTGGCATTCTTCCGGCAGTTAACAAATTTGATCCTGACACATTTTTAAACCTTGAATGATTGAAAAGTGCATTTTCGAGTTTCGATCATCTTTTAGCCAAATATAATGAGGAGAAACTGGTGGGAAAAGAATCAATCCTAGATATTCTCGCATTACGGTTGTGCGATGTTCAAAATTTTAATATCGCAGAGTGAAATCAGTTTCAAGTGGCAATGAATCTCCTGTATTACGCGGAGTCGAATTTCACTTTAAGCAGATCGCATTGCATAAAGTTGCATAAAAATTGACGTATTGGATATTTCAGGCGATAAGTATCGCAGCGTGATATTTCCGGCGTATCGAAATGGAGGCATCGCGACCTCGCGCGGCCTTGTCCTGAAATTGGCTAAGGTACACCGTTGGCGCATAATAACCCGAGTGCTTTACAGAATGCAACGCACAGAGCGGGCAAACTACCAAGTATTTATCTCTATGTTCATTTGTTCCTCGTTTAGCACATACACATAAAGGTATATATTAAAAATTTTATACACCCTGTTTGAGGTTAACCGACTCTTCTTTGTCTAACAAAATCACACCAAAATAGAAAACAACAGATATCAGTCACAAATGATAAATAACTCTACAAAAAGTGATTTTTTTTGGGATAACCCGCGTCAAGATTTAAAAAAAGCCAACAAAGTCAAAAGCCAAGAAACGTTGGCTTTTTTAAGATCTTGACGCGGGTTATCCCAAAAAAAAACCATCACTGCTTTCCGAACATGGACCGCGAACGTTTTAATAATTTAACTCTACAAAAAGTTTTAGTGGATACAATAATAAAAACAATAAGAAAATGAAAATGGAAAAAAAAATTGATAATGCCGGAACTCACACTAGAATCTGATTAGGATCACTGCAGTTCACAGAGATAGTTGCATTTTTATAGGATTATGATACATAAATAAAGTAACATGAACCTATTGCAGGAAATTAATCTAAAGTGAATTAATAGCATGCACAATACAAAATAAAATAACGCTAGTACTACCCTATTCACCATCTCCCTATCCAATTAAAAGACCCTTACTCATTCCTGTTAAACAAACATTCCAACTCCTTGTTCTCCAATAACCATTCCTTAACAAGTTTTAAAAATTTCCTTCTTTATCAACACCAGTTATGTTCAAAGGTGGAGAAACAAATAATTTAGGGCCAAGAAAAAGAAATGATTGGCGAAAAATTTCATTGTTTGGTTTAGTTATAGTAATATTTTAATTCGCTCTTACTTGTTAGGTTATAGACTCGTGGTTTTTCATGCTCTCCACCACGGTTATAAAAAATTCGTATCGGTGGTGTTCGGCAAATTCTATACAATGTTGCCCCCCTCCTCCCGTAGGCTTGGTACAGATTTGTCTGCTTTCAATCACGAAACAATATTATAGAAGAATAATAAACCATTCAGAACTTCGGCTCAGAAGACATTCTACATCTACATCTGCATAATACCCTGCGAGCCACCGCATGGGCATGTGGCGGGGGGTGATAGGTCACCAGCCGTGTAAATATGTAAGTATTTGGGAGATGAAATGGTGATATGTATTATAGGAGTGTATTTAGTGGAGCTCAATTTTTATTGTGGTCACTTATTGTTCGTGGAAAGAACGAGTTTTTGCACCTATCTGTTCGGCAGTGTATCACTCTTATTTTATCGCGTTTGTTATACCTAGATATGTAGTGAGGAGTCGCAATAATATTCTCTGTGTCGCTCTGAAAAATATCAGTTCTGAATTTCTCAAGCAATCCAAGCCTAGCGTGTAGCCTCCGAGTCTCTAGGGGCTCCCACCTTAATCCCTCTAAAAGTTATGAGACACAATATGTACGCTCGTAGCAGTTTTAACGAAGCGCGCTGCTTTCCGTTATATTTTATTAATTTTTTGGTTGAATCTTTATGATCAGGGTCCCCAATGCTCGCGGCGTATTCGAGGTGTGGCCTAACCAGAGCGGAGTAGCATCTCTCTTTGACTTTTTTATCCCAGGACCTTCCTATTATACGCTTAACAAAACCTAGCTTCTTTAATGTTGTGCCACATATGTTTTGTATGTGTAATCCCCACGCTATATCAAATGTTAAGGTAATTCCAAGATATTTTGATGTATCTGAAGATTTTATGTTTATTCCACCCACAATATAGATAGGGAAATTTTGTGATGAGAGACACTGGAGTAATGTGGGGAGACTCGAAACATTTGTAGAATGATATGCCGTGGAAAATTTGTCATAGTTACAAATTCTGAAGATTCAGGTGATATAGGGTGTAAATTGCTCCATTGCTGCATTGCTCCATATCCCTACTCTCCGATCATCATTAACCAAGTGCCCCATTATTTTTCACTTCTCTTCTCTTCTGAATTCCCTTCATCAGAACATCGATCCTTTCACCTTATCTTCAAACGTCTCCGCTAACCTAGCCATTCGTCATTCCCAAAGAAATAATTTTTACTGTCTTCCCATGTTGGAGTATTATTTTTTACCTTCTTCTCGTTTTGTTTTTTCGTTTGCATCCTCTTTTGATTGCTGTATATTCACTATAAAATGGCTTCATACCATATATGATATTTTATCAAATAATTAAAATAATAGATAAATGAAAATTTTAAAAATAAAAAAAAATAAATAAATAAATTTATGTAAAGTCAGAAAATTGAGGTAATTCCTCGAGTGCAATATTTATTGCGACTTATATTTCGCTTTTTACTTTGTCTTCAGGTGATGATACCCGTAAGAAGCAATACTTATCTAGGTCGTTATGAATACTGTACTCGTGGAATTTGTCCAATTTTGTAAATTATCGTCAAATTTAGACGCGTTTACGAGTGTGACACAACCAAAAGAGAGTGAGGTGTGGAGAAAGATGTGTGACACAACCAAATTCAAGCCAAAAAGGAAGGCCCACATATTCCCAACGTTATTGCGCGCTCAACGTAACACATTGAAATGATGGAGCTGATGCAGAAACTTCATCTGAGAGTGACTGAGGGCAATTAGCATGTGATGATCGGAAATTCTGCCGTATGAGGAAGTTTCTGACGTTAGATTTCAGGATGTGTACAAGATTCGGGTGTGGAGAAGGATGGAGATGGTTCGATGAACGGAGGGGAAGACAAACAAAGAATCAATTAGAGCTGTTGGCATGGAGTTGATGAGGAAGATGCAGAACAAGTGGATGGAGCGAGAATTAGGAAGTAAGGGGTTGTTGAAAACCGTTGTGAAAGGTATAATTCCGGAGAATCGGAGAAGTAAAAGGATCGTTTCAATTTCACGAGATGATGAGAGACATGAGATATGCAGAGTTTACCGTCTAATTAAGGTTGGAAAAATGCGTTTACTGGTAAAGTCAATTGTTAGCGGAAACAATCCAACGAAACCTAAAATTATTACGACCTACGAACTTATTAAATAAAGTGAAAGGTTTGCATAATAATTCATAATGATGATTGAGGACAGTGACCGGTTGAGATAGGTCAGAATGTGAAAAAGAAAATATTAACCCCCTATTTTTATAGGCAAAGACCCCTGTCGACTTTCACAATTGCTTTCGTAACTTAAATGTGCGTATTTTCTCATTAATCTCGTCCATTTAGCTTATTATCTTTCTTCTACTTCCGCAATTACCCAACATATTGTCCTCTATTTCGGCCTTAAGCAACTCATTATTTCTACCAGTTTGCGCTCTTCCTTCATGACATCCTAAAATCAGGTGAATTGAAAAAGCAAGTTGACAGGATGTACCTCAATTTAAAGAAAACATTTGACAAGGTTCCTCAAAAAAACTGTTGTATAAATTGCAATAATGTGAAGTGAATGAAAAATAGTAAACTTGATATGAGACGTAAGAGAAGTATTTTTGAGAATTTCACGCTTCTTTGATGGAGGCATAGAATTTTGTTGAATGAAGTATTATCAAACTAGTTGTAAGACGGTGGTATTTTGTCGGTTTCATGAATCCTGAGTAGGATTGCTAACAACTCGGGAATGTACATTGTAACCTTAAAATGACTAAGGGCTTCACTTAACTGAATCATAGGAAATTCTCATCCTCTTTTTATCGACATTCTTATGAGTCATACATTATTTGATTCATAAGAATCAGTCCGAATAGGAAATTTGAATATTAATGAAAGCATTTCTACTCAATTGAAATATATATTTATTCCAATATAAAACAATATTTTCCAAGTATCACAAATTATGTAACTTGGAAATTTTGTGCATTTTAACAATACCCCTATAAGGATATTATGCGAAACTTTCTACATATCAAATCATATCCCGTTATGCTGGACGGGGAGGTTACTCCAGTCCAAACATGAAATAAAACGTCTACTTAAAAATATATGATGCCATTAATTATTAGCGTGTCTTGTATCGATGCTTCAGAGAAGTTTTTATTTTTGCTTGTTGCGATTCTCGAACTCTATGCTATATACGTCTCGAGAAAATCAACAGAACAAGTTACTTCACATATTTTTTTTTTTTTTACAATTTTCGTCTTTTGACAACCATGCTACATTTGCCTAGTAAGAACATGTTCGTCACTACCGTCTCTTCCTGTGAAAAATTTGTTTTCTTCCCAACACGCCCGTCTCAATGAGAGCTCGTGATAATCTTCTATCAGTTTCTAATTTTTAAAGGTGAGATAAAAATTTTAAGGTTCAAGATGACAGTATTTTGCAAGCATGTCAGTCAGAGTAGGTAGGATCCATTTAATGTTTCGTTTTTCCTATTAACATAGCAATGTTACTCAACACACAGTCGCATACATCGCACAGCGCTTCTTAAAGAGTATGTTAACAAGCGCGTGAAAGTATTTTATGTAATATTTAAGAGAAAGAATTTCCCGCAAACTGTAAATGGAATCATGATTTTGGCTTGTAGCCACGTATCATGTGAAGACTGAAGAAAATGTATCATCACTTCCAGAATAAAATACTGCGCGGGTAACTCCAAGCTAACCCGCTCGCATATCGATCGTCTCTCGAATCTTTACCCGAGTAGTGAAATCTATTGTCTTCAATTGTGGCATACCGAGGAAAAGTTGCGGTCGGAGGCTCAATCGTAGATTTTTTTTAATGACACGCCGTGTTGAGCCCGTGGGAAACTGCGGTCGGCGTTCCTTGTGGCGCTACAGAGGTGTTACGCAACAGTGTTCCGTGGTTAACGGAGAAATCTCAAACTCATTGCGGTGACAACGAGTGCCATGCTACTTACTTCTTGAAGGACAACGTACACTCCACCCTATATCAGAGTTTCAAATTAAAATTTAAGATATAATTCATGGGTATCGAGCCGAGAAAGTTTGTTTTTATTCCTTCATCCCGCCAGGTATTCAAAACCTCATCTAGTTTGAGGCCGATTGTCAATTGGGAATCAATGCAATGGATATTTGAAAAAAGAAGTTTCTTCAAGTAAAATGTCGGTACTTTTTTCAGATTTTATGTTTAGGGTAGGAAGTCGACGAATATCAACCGCTAACGCTTTCAACAATTACGGTGGTTGGAGCGCAAATCGCGAACCGTTGAGTGCTCATTTTATTAACTTTGTTATTAAACCTGAAACTGAAACCCAGCCGAAGTCCTGGGACCCAGTAGAAGAGAACTTATACATGATTTTCAGAAAAAAGGGCTCCAGCACACTTACGAATTATTTTTGTTTCCTTTATCGTTTCTTATTTTGTCCGTAGAAAGAAGAGGGAAGACTTCAGTCAAAGAGGACGGGATATTTAGCTAAGCCTTTGGGCCAATAGAGCCATGGCGAATTTTCTGTGATTAAGGATAGGCGTCGTTTATTTTATTGCTTGTTTTTGTATACCAATTCGCTCTATCTATAGGTTATCTTCTTCGCTGGATAAAAAGTGCTATTAATGACAATTGCGAGTCTTAAATTATAATTTAAAATATAATGTGAAAAAGGTGGAAGAGCATGTCATTGAAACGTCGGCAAAAATAGAATTTATGCTCAGGCGTTTGTCTTTAAAAAGAATTCGTTGGAGGTGAAGGTGTTTGAAAAGCTTTCGACCCCAAACCTCTGTTATATTGCCGTTGATAAGGCGTAATCAGCTCTATTTGCTGGAGGAAAGCCGAGCTAGATATTATGTTATCTCCACCAGACGAAAAATTAATTTGCGACGGCAATTGAGTCTACCGAATGAAATCATGCTGAGGCGGATCATTAGAATGCGCGCGTTTGCCTTCGGTGTAAGCCCGGGTGCTCGTCCGTCCCGCACCGAATGAATCATCCTTAAACGTGGTCGACGACGCTTAATATCGCTTTTATTAGCTTTGACTTCGTCCTATCCGGTCGTACGTACACCCACACTCATAATCCCATTTAACGGCTCTGCCGTCGCAAGATAAGCGAGCTCTGCATTTCGTAACCCCATGAGCGACTGGCGTAGTCAAAAGATGGGCCCAATCTGTATCGATCTGACGGTCCGGCAATTTGATAATGTTTGTAAGACCATGGAGGAATACAATTAAATCGATGGATAAAAAAAATCATCCTGCTCGAAGTACAAGAAGGTGATAGGTGGCACGGGACCAAACTATAATATGGTCCTGGAGAGTTTATTTTGAGTGAAAAATTGAGATGGTTATTTTTGTTTTAAGGAAGATATAAAGATATGAGTGCGACATTTTCGGGGCTGATTTAGAGCAAAAATACATGAAGTGGAAAGTAACTAATCACAGCAATGCTGTTGTAGCGAGGTCTCCATGTCGAAGAATCCCCAAAATTAAACTACTCTGTTTTTGTTTTTGGTCACCACCTAGTAGCCGGTGGAACGTGCGAGTTCCTGGTTTGAACTGAGACGAGTGCTGAATTCCTGGTTTGGAAACACCCCTTGCTACCCATCCTAGTGGTGGTATCACAGTACTACTTAGGCTGCGGGAGCTCGTGATTTTTGCTGCAACCGAGCGCGGGAGAAAAGCCAGGAAATAATAGTAGAAAAACCCCGGTAAAGAAACGAGGAAATAAAACGCAAAGTAAAGCATGGCCATTGCTAATCAATAGTGCTAGCTAAGGATGCATTTAGTAAAAGAAGGGAGCTGATAACGGGGACATTGGGTACTTGAAGGTGTGAAGAAGAGGCTGGTGAAGAGGTTGAATATGAAGCGTAGCGTAGTATGGTGCAGAAACGTGGACCATCTGAATGGAGGACGAGAATAGGCTGCTGGCATTCGAGATGTGGGTGTGGAGAAAGATGGAGAAGATGAGGTGAACAGAGAGGAAGACAAACGAGGAAGTCCTTCAGATGGTGGGCGAGGAAAGGAAACTTTTGAATGAAATTCGGGATCGGCAGAGCAGGCGGCTGGAGGATGTAATAAGGGCCAATGGGTTGTTCAAGAAGATGATAGAGGGAAGGATGTTGGGCAAGCGGGGAGAGGAAGAAAGAGAATAAGATTTATGAACAGGATGAAGTAGGTTAGATCGTATGCTGAGGCGACAAGGGATGTACTAGAGCAAGATAGGCCCCGGAAAGTGTAGAAAACCGGGAGGTGATTCTCTGACATTCAGCAAAACCTCCCTTAACCGGTAGAATACTTTTAAAATATCGCTAATCACACAGGGATGGAAGGTTTATTCACCAAAATTTGAAAAAGGGAGACAAATACGTTCAACAAACTTCCCATGGGTGATAGACTGGACAGGAAAATGCAATTCCTAGGAAATGCGAGGGTTCGTAAGAATAATTTTCACCTTGTAATCACCATGGAGTGCCCCTGGCTCTCTAAAAAGGAAATTCCCCAGGAAGCGCCCCCTGCCGTGAGGGTTTGCCCATACGATATACTCGGAATCTTCTTAGCGTTCCCTGTCTTAAGGGTTGGCCGAGAGCAAGGCTTCCGGGAAAGGGTAGCAATAAGATTTGAAGAAGACTGCTGAAGGTAAGAAAGCGATAGTCAAACGTAGAAAAACGTTTTCCCTACTATCACCGTTCAAAACGAAGAAAAACGTTATCGCAGCTAAAGTGTTAAGGAAAGTTAAATGTCATTTACGAGGAATCATTTGAAGGCCGATTGCTTTTTGTTCCTATGTGTCCAACTTCTTGCCTTTCTCGGTATAGTACAAAACTTCAGGGACGAAAATGGAGTGGATGGAGCGAGCATTTTAGGCTACTTCGGCTTCCTTCGCATCTCCCACACCAGCTTCATACCCCTCTGGTAAACCATGTTTCGGAACCATACAACGCTACGCTCTGAATATGAGTATTGTCTTATGAGTCTATAATTATATTTTTGAAATTTTTTCGAGTACCGCAAAGAGAGGATGTGAGTAGAGGATTTTGAGAAGTGGGTGTGGTTGAAGGATGGAGGGGATGAGTTGGGTGGCGAGGAGGACAAACGAAGAGGTATTGGATATATTTGGAGAGGAGAGGAAGCTAGTAGTGCTGGTTCAGAGGAGATAGAAGAGATGGATGGAGGGTGTATTGAACAGAGAGGGAATGCTGAAGAGGATATTAGAAGAGAAAACAAAAAGGAAGCGTTGTAACTCCTTGCTGCTTGGTAGTGCTATTTATTTAGATAGTTGGTGCACAATTTTTTTTTGGTATAATTAATTTTTCCTGACGGAGAAGAAATTTCAGTACACATGTTCGGACTCGTTACGCGTCTCTCCCTCTTTTTCAACAATCAATCTCCACCAAAACAAAAACTTAAATCCTTAACATCGTCGAAACAAATAAAAAACCATAAACTCATGAAAATAATACAAATAAAAGAACAATTTCGGCAAATGCAACCAACAAATTAATTAGAATTTTTGCTAATGGTTTCCTTTATTTCATATACAAACTTGGTCCTTCTAAGCCAAATACCTTGCCAGAAGGTTCCACTAATCGTGCAAACAAAGCGGCACTTACAAAAATGTCAAATTGCAATTATAAATGGCACAGAACAACAATTTTCAATGGTGTAGTTACAATACATCTGGCTACATTCAGCAAATTAATCGATATATGAGCATAACAGATGACAAGTTTTAAATTACAAATTTTAATTAAACAATAAGACACATACAAAATAACTAACTGGAGCAAAATAAACGGGAGCGTGGCGTCACAGCTTGGAATTCTGGACGAAATATGAAGAGGGCAACGATATGAGGAATTTAAGAGGGACCTAATGGCGGATCACGTGAAGGAGGGAAAGTAGAACATTATGCCAGAAATGAGGACGCGAGAATAAGTGCTGTCCAAAAACCTACCAGTCAGCTGGTAGAATACTGAAATGATTGAATCTATACTTCTTTCGATTGCCGTCGCACCAAAAATGTTGATGCCTTTCCCTTGCAGCGCGGAGTTGTGTGTAGTCTTGGCCTGTGGCATATATTTTACCCATCACATCTTCCAGATCGCAGAGCGATGAGAGTAACAAGGCCGTGACCTCAATATTCGTATGCGAAATGATATTGAAATGGGAGGACTCGGAGACGGGCAGAGTAAGTAGGATGTGCGGTGCACGGTCTGTGCGGGAGATGCACCAATCTCCAATGGGTGCGCTTTGGTCACGGGGGAGGAATACCTATACACACATTACGACGATGCTTCCAAAATAGGGCACGACGGAGTGAATTACGAACGTTTTCAAGGGCGGGCACATCGAGCGATAAGCACTGACGCTCGAATGGGTGACAAATTATTAAGATTTTGTAAAAAAAATCGGATTCATTTTAGTCTTCGTTTTTGCCTCCTTTTCGTGCGGTCGACGTCGTTAAGATAACAGATTCAACAGCTATGAAATTAAAAAAAACTATCCCTCAATGTTTTTTCAACTTTTGTCTTCTTTTATCCCTCTTTCAAAATTGACCCGAGAGATTACATTGTTTTCTCGGAATATCTTCCAAAGGTCCCTCGGTGTTATTAATATGGTTTATTTTACTTTTCAATATTTTTATGATAGTAAAAAGTGACCTTTATCCAGCTACGTCTACAAAATCTCACCTCTCCTCACTAATATACCAAAAAGAAACTCGTAAGTCATACTTAGAAAATTAGAACAAAAGAAGATGAACTGTGTTAAAAAATGTTACCTGTGCTATAAAAATTTAAAAAAATCATGAATAAAGCCGACTATTTCAGGAAATTAGCCAATGTAGAAATAATAGCACATCTTCTATGTTCACTATTCAAGTGTTAATAATTTATTGTCGATGTTAATGGCTTTATGAAGTACTTCAGTAGAAATAGTACTGAAGTCAGTTTTCACGCAGAGGCAATTGGCTATTGTTTGTTTATTACTAGAATTGATCTTCCCGCCTAGGTAACTGTAGAGGGAAAAAACGCCTGCTTATACTAACCTTGATAGCTTCCGGTTTCATATCGAGGAAGCTGTATGTTCGTATCATTAAAAGGCACTAAGTACTTTTCCACATGGGTTTTATCATTTTGATACTGCCATAACTTGTGAAGCCGTATCACGGTAAAAATTGTCGTACCAATAAAAATCTTCGTGGAAACGTACGTTGTACCTTTCAGAGATATGGATAAACGGCTTTACTGATCGTTAATAGCCGTCGCATCGGCCATTGTCTCATAGCATGATATCATTCTTCAGTTTGGTAAATAACCTACCTCTATTCCTCTCATCCTATTTTCCTTCTTCCCCTTTTCCCCTTACCCCACATCCTCTCCTCTATCACGGCCTTAAGCATCCCTTCGTCCATCATTACCTGTTCCAAACACTTACTCTGCCTCCTCCTAATCTCCTCCGACGTTCTCATCTCTCCGTGCATCATACTTAGCACTTTCTATGTTGTCTTCTATTCCATCTGCCGCACTTCCTCCATTCTCCTCTTCACCTACACCTCAAACGCCTGCTGCCTATTCTCATCCTATACTCCTTATTTGACCCGTAGCCAGTCTTTCCTAATCATTCTCACACTTGACCAATTTTTGTGAAGACTCGTTTGGAAACTCAGTTACCCTTCTAACAATATTTCCACTTTCCCCATTTTCCATCTGCGCACTTCAGTTTTATGTGTTGCAATAAACTTCTGGAAAAGGTTAAACTCCCCTCAGTACAGATATTACGTACTAAATACCCAATTAGTGACTTTAGAATCTGGAAAATACCTCGGAGTTAAACTAACTAATGATCTCTCGAGGAGCAAACATATTCGGGAAATTCGGGTCAAGCTAATCGTAAATTGGGATTTGTTGAAAGGGCACTTGGAAAGTGCGACAATAAAGTTAGAGTAATCAGCTACTTCTTCCTTGTTAGATCCCATTTACGCGGCCAGTTTGTGGGATCCTCAAGAGGTAGGCTTAAAACAGAGTTAGAACTGAACGCGTGTAGTCAATAACACCAGTATATGTGAAAGGATGTTATGATGGCCTCGTTAGTGTCACTGACCTCTTGCAACAATTTGGATGGGAATCGCTTTCAGACCGTCTAATTAGACTCAATCTTTTATGTAAATTCCAAACCAATTTATTTTCCGACGAAATTATCAATATCTTACGAGCTTCAACGCACTATGGTAGATCAGATCATGAGAATAAAATAAGGGAGATTGATTGTAGAACAGAAAGGTTTAAAATGTAGTTTTGCCAGCGATGGACAAGAGACCATAATGGCTGCGTTAAGACTGAGTGTGGTTAGTTGGCAGTTTATGTAGCTGATTAATTCATATACACCCTAATGTATGTTTCTAAATATGCCGAGGAGTGCTAACGCCATGTTTTGCATGTTTCCTGCATGACTTTTGTCACGTTTTCATTGTTACATTATGGATTATATAAGTAGTTTCTGTCGTATTTGTAGCTTACCATTAGCGTGGTGCATGTTGGTGAAAGTCAAATTATTCACTGTAGTTCATGTTAGTGATAAGTCACCCCTTGCTAAACACCCATGTATTGGCTTGCAGGGTAATCAGTAGAAGTAGAATTAGACATGCTTGAGTAATTCAGTTCCCCTTTTTTACTAGTTGATGACATTCTATTTTGCAGCTTTCCTTGTCCCTGAAATTTCTATTATTTTACATTAAGTATATAAACCATCATTCCGTATTTCTTTCATAGAATTTCTCCCAGTGTCATTTTTTAATGTATCCATGAAGTAATACGAATGCTGATGGCTTTACTCGACATTTTAATTGCATAAGTACATTATCATTGAAATCCATAACTTTTAGATGGTATAAATGAAAAAGTGAAGTGCCTCATTGTTTTGGACAAAAGGAGCCGGTAGAGCTTCTTAAAAATATCTTCGGAATCGAGTTTTTATAATGCGGGGGTGTCGTTAAAAGGGGGGGGGCAGGCATCCAGGTTTAAGACCCTGACCCTCTGCGCTCAAATATTAGGGATATTGAACGGATGCATAAATCAGTCCAACGATAAATTTAGTAAGGCTCGCGAAGGCACCCTTTTTTCCCAATTTTATTTTCCAAAGTTGTAGTATCATTTATGAGGACCCCTTCTGTTCCAAGTAATCCACTCTCCCACGCGGGCCACTTGGTCTTATGACGCAAGAGAGAGGCTGGTTTATTGAAGGGCCCCGACACGCTTCTTTGCGAATGGGATTCACGAATAATAAAGAATTTGTTCGGCCAACCGATGAAGTCAAGTGAGTTCAGAGCAGGCTATAATCGTACACATAAAAGTAACCGTCTTAGTCGTATGCTTAGCAGCACGCTAGTCTACTAACAGTCAGTAATTTTGAGATAACAAACAATACGTTCCCTGTCCAACAGGAAGTAGGTAGCAGCGCTAAGAATAAGAAATTGGGGTTTGGGAGGAAGGAGAAATATTAGGAAGGGTCGCTAAATATTGGGACTGAGAAGAAAATATTTGGAGTAGGTTGATCTGCGGAGGCAATATATGCGAATATTCTCTGGAATTTGACTTGTGTGTTTGGAATGGGTGGGAGAGAATCTACTGGAATTCGAGAAAAATGAACGTGGAAGTATTCTTATCCTATATTCCTTATTTGACTCGTGACCAGTATTTCCTATACAATCTCACCTTAGGCCAATTTTAGTGAAGTCTTGCTTGTAAAATCAATTACTGCAAATAGAACTTCTAATTCTAATAAAAGATAGCTTCATTCTGTAAAATTGCCTACGGTGCCACACAACGCATTGAAAACGTGCCCACTGAATAAGAGGTGATTCTTTTCCTCACCTCTTATCCAATAGTAGTCCTCAGGTGGAAGTATTTTCTTCCTCAGGTTGAAATATATCATTATTAACCCTTTGAGTGCGGCATGACGTTTTATCACGTCATGCCGCACTCAAAGGGTTAATAGGATAATGTGCCATCTTCGTCTTACTTACGATATATAAGTGAGACGAAGACTAAAACCCTAGTATGCGGAAGAGAGGAACTGAATGCGGAAGCCACCCTAAGAGGAGAGAAATGAGAGCAAGGGGATTCCATCATCTATCTGAAGTAAAGTTTATCGTGAAGTATCATCACGTGGAACGGAAGAAGTGCAGTGGCCATCAAGAGGAGAATAGCCCAAGCTAAGAAGAATTTCATGGGAAAAAGACAGCTGATGTGCTCAAAGAAGATAAGACTACAAACCAGGAAACAGATGTGAAAACATCCGTGTGGAGCGTAGCACTCTATGGGTCAGAAGCATGGACCATTGGAAAAGCTGACCAGAACGGACTAGAATCCATCGAAACCTGGTGCTGTAGGGGGATGCTTTTGATAAAATGGACAGATAATATATAAAATGTTGAAGTGTATAGAACAGTGGAAGGGGAAAGATCTATTTGGAACTACATACAGAAAAGAAGAACAAAATCGATTGGACACACCCTGAGACACAGTGGGTTTGTGAAGAACATAACTGAAGGTAAAATAGAGGGAGAAGTCCCCATAGGAATACCCAGTAATAATTTCATGGACCAAATGAAGAGGAAAGTACATAGGAAGAGATACCAGCAGGTAAGGGAACTTGAATTAGATAGGGAAGGGTGAAGGGCTGCTGTCAAACGATCTTAGGGTTGAATGACCAATGAATGAATGAATCTACTCTCAACGTTAGTTTAAATGGAACGGAGTCAAAATCCTCTAGATTTTTTCATGCGTAAACCTCTATCAACTGGTATAATTCTTTTCATCACAGCACACGTTCTATCTCTCTTCATCCCGTTCATAAAATCTCTCCTCTTCCTTCACCTTACCTCCATCCTTCCCTTCATTACAGCCTAAAATATTCATTTGTCCCAAGTAACTTCCTCGAACCACCTATTTTGGCTCTTCCAAATCTTATCCGTAAGATTTCTTTCCTCACCCATCGTATTAAGCATTTCCCCTTTTAAACATAATGGTGAGAGGCTTCACTTTGTGAAAATCCATTCTGAATAAATTTCAAAATAACTTGGTACTTTTTCACTCTATTTAATTATTAGTCGCCCCGTTTCGTCGCATCGGCGACATCATCAGGTACTTCCTCGTTTGTTTGTCTTTCCGATCGCCGTTTCCTATCCTCCTCCACACCCACGTATCATTCCTCTGGAGTCGATTATTGCCTTCTTTTCTCAAGAACTGAAAAGAAAGTGGATGGCTTGACAGGAAAAAAGTCAGAATACCGTGGTGAACTGTGTAAAAAAGGTGAAACATGAGCAGTCTGGGAGTAATGCAGTCGGATTACCCGGTTGTTTGGAAAAATAGGATATGGGTGGAAGGTTGGGGGATTGAAATGAGAGACTGGAGAATGATGTGAATAGTAAATTGGATAAAGGAGAGGGCGCTTGATGCTAATTAGGGATTAGGAATTGAGGAAGTTTGTGGGAGAAGAGAAACTGGAGCAATCCATAAAATTGAATTTAGGGAGCGCTCAGAGATATTAGGAATTTGAAGGGTGCGTTGGGAGGTAAAGGGTTTTGTCAGCATGTAGTGGTAAGGAGATATTGTTCTGAAAGACGAATCATGGTAGTCATTGAGAACACATTCACAGTTTTAGATTTACCTTAGAAGTTCTTTAAGACTCGAAATACTATTCTTCCTACTCTATGAATTCAATTCATCAGTTGTTCAGCACTTTTGCGTCCATTTCGATTGAATAAAACCATTATGTGAAACTTTATACATAAAAACTAACTTTGTCCAAAATTATTACCAGGATGGAAAAAGACAAAAAAAAACACAAATTCCTGAACACCATTAAGGTGTCGAAATAGTCTTGAGAAAAAATCGCCATGGACTGGGAATGAACCACGGACCTTCAGTTTACCGGACCAATGGGCGGTCCACCACGCTATGCCTGTTTCGCTTAGTGGTCTGAACATTGGTCCTGCAAACCAATGGTCCGTGATTCGATACCCGGTCCAGGCCGATTTTTTCTCAAGGCAATTTCAACGTATTTCACCTAATATGGTTTTGAATATCTTCACCATGGTTAAAATGATTTTGTTGACTAAAATACTTTCAACATTGATATTTATGGCACGAGAGGTATATTATTCGGCAATTTTTTTCAACCTTGTACTAGTCAAAGTTAAAATAAAAGATAGTGTTAGATACCAAGGCATGGAAAGAAAATCCAACGTAAGCACACTATTACGATGAGTTCAATAAACATTATTTTTGGGCTGAGACATGCAGGCATACTTTGAGCAATGAATCATCCCAAATAGGTAAATACAGTTGTATCCGCTTGTATGCGATTTCCTCCACTTCTGTTTCAGGTTTTCGCGGCGAGCAGGCATTCTTTCGCTTTTTCGGGATCCGGCCGCGTCGTTGTTTTTTCCGACAACGTTTCTCCTCTTATCCTGGAGGCGTCTTCAGGTCGAAGATGCAGCGCATCTCTCTGGTCGGGTTTATATAGTAGAGTCAGTTGTCTCTGATTGGCTGCCATTTTCTGGGCCAAAACCAATTTTGGCGCCATTTCCCATTCTTCTCTCTCCGGTTCCGCGTATTCACCAGGTGGTGGCCATCTTCCCTGTTCGTGTTGTTGGACCGTTTTTTAATTTCGATCGCTTCCCTGATTAGACGTGGGAAGTATCGATTTTTTCCGCACAGGACTTCAGTTTTTTCAAAGCGGATTGAGTGGCCAGGTCCAGACCAAACATGCTCGGCGACAGCTGAGAGGTGGAACTGCTTCTCTTCTGTCGCCTTCTGGTGTTCCTTCACTCTGCAGGCAATCGCCCTCCCAGTCTGGCCCACGTAGGATTTCTCACAATTGCAGTTTACCTTGTAAACTCCCTCCTTCATGGTGCTCGGAATCCGCTCTTTTGGGTTGGGCATGTCAGCGATTTCCTATCATGTACGTCAAATACCGGAGGGTCCGTTCCACATTCTTTCATCATCCGCTCATTCCCAATCTTATATCTTCTACATTGACCGCAAAACTTTTAAGTTCTCAGATACCCCATAAGCACTACATTTAACTACTCCCTTGCTTATCTTGTCGTACTCGAGTCTCGTAACCATAAAAAGAAGTGAGGACAGCACTCTTTTACACTGGTAAGTTTGCTTCCTAAGGCTGGGGTAAATTTCTTTATATGCTCCACGTTTTATCAGCGACATTCTTTCCGGCATTCCGTACGCCTTTTAATTCCTTCATATGTCCTTCCGCATTTCTGAAAAATGCGCTCAAGTTACTCCATTAGGTTCAAGTCACTAACAAATTGAAATGAATATGTTGAAAATTTACCTGTGTATGCAAGAATTTAATTGATATTTAAATTGCCTTGTGATTCTTTTGTTCATTATTATTCTTCTCGCATAGCGGAGGCTTGAGGCTAAAAACCAAGTACGATAAACAATTCTGATGGTAATTTACATCACTCCGTAGGAGGATGGCGATAGACTCTTTTGATGTTCCCAAAATTCTCTACCCCAAAGGGAACCTCAGAATTTTGGCCAAGGCTTTGTCAAATGCGTTGCCGTTGGTTGCCTTAGCATTACAGGACATGCAGTTTTAGACCCGCCAATCAGGAAAGCTGTAGGTTCATTTATCTTTACAAAGTTAGTCAGCAGGACGTCAAAAAGTGGCACAAAAGGACCCTTTGCCAGTAGCTAGAGTGAAATGCACGAGCGGAAGCTGTTTGAAAGAGAGTGCATTCAAAATAAACTCTGGGAATCGAGTGCATAATGAAGAGGTCTGTTTTTGAGAAACACAACCTTGATGTTTACATTCCTGCTCTGAATCAGAAAAAAAGTTTTTTTTCCGAAGAATTTGAAATCTTCTAATTCGATTGGCAATCTAGGTGTAGACATCGAGGGTTGAGGATTAGAGCCTCGTTTTGTTCATAGAGTGGGAAAAGCATTGGTCTACAGGAACTTGATAGTCTAAATTTTATTTAAAAAAGCAAATTTTTTTACCTGACTCCTAATTAGCTAGTCAAATATCGAGAGAAAGACACAATTTCTGCGCAACTCAACACGAAACTTTGTCGAATAGCTAACAGTCCTCCATGATACGATTTGGTATTCCAACGATGCAAAATGTGCTTACACTTTTCATCTCTCAAAATTTCTGGAAATGTTGTTCTAATGAGTTGGACTAAGTCATTAAATTGATGGCATCTTGGTGTGAGTTAGCGATTCACCGTGCCGATTGCTTTCCAGTTTTTCTTCCTACCCGTGCAGCGCAATTTTTCCATACTTCTCCACACCCACATCTGACACGCCTGCGGCTTATTCTCGTCTCCTTTCCTTTAAAGTTCGTGTATCTATGCTGTACAGCTCATTTCTTTAAAAGTATTCCACTGATAAAAGGCAGGTTTAATTGAATATCTAGTTGAGTTTTCTACTCTTTCGGGGGCCTAAATAGCTGTAGTATTTCCTTTTTCGCCTCAGCATACGATCATACCCTTCTTCATCCTGTCCATGAAACCTATTTTCCTTCTTCCCGTAATCCCCATGTCCAACATCATTCCCTCTATCACATTCTTGAGCAACCTATCCAAAATGTTTACTTCCTCCAGCCACCTACTCTGCCGATCTCGAATTTCATCATGAAGTTTCCTTTCCTATATAGGGAATAAATTCAGAAAAAAGACAGAGATGTGTAACGCTGTTCAATAGATATTTGACGTAACCAATAAACCGTCTACCATACGATCTACCCTTCTTCACCCTGTCCATGAAACCTATTCTCCTTCTTCCCCTAATCCGCTTGTCCAACATCCTTCCCTCTATCACATTCTTGAGCAACCCAACCCAAATGTTTACTTCCTCCAACCGCATACTCTACCTATACCGAATTTCATTCAGAAGTTTCCGCCCATCGTTTCAAGTACGTCATCGTTAGTCTTCCTTTCCGTCCACTGGACCTTATTCAGCCTTCTCCACACCCACATCTCAAATGCCTGCAGCCTTTCTTCATAATCTTACTCAAGGTCCTCGTGGTTGTTTTTTTACTATTAGTGAAGGCGACCTTTGCTAACGCTTTTCTACATCATTTATTTGTGCTACTCGACCCAATGTACTCCAGCGTAGCTCCCAGGTGATTAAATTATCCAACGTGCTCTACCTAGTGATTTCCTTTTCTTATGGCCAGTCTAGCTTATTCTGACATGGAAAATGTCATTACTGTTTTTTCTAATGCTTGACTTTCTGTACTTACTCGCCGCACTAAAATTTCATCCGGAGCGGCAATAGGAAAGTCCCTTCTAATTTATAATATCCCTGAAAATGAACATTATCTCTTAAACATTCTTACTCTCATTGTCATGTATACCGAAGCTGGGATTTGGCTTAAGCCACAAGTGACCTCTTGTCTTTGACTGCCGCCTCATCAGCTGTTCCCCCCAGCCGGTTGATGTATAACATGACTCCATCCCACCATCTTCGGCTCGGTCATCCAGGCGGTCTTCTTCTGTCTGGTCTTCCTAGTCCATCTTCCTTTAATAGCTTACACTGTAAAATATTTTTCCCGAAATTTGCTGAAATTCGGCAACCTAAATTTAGGATAGGGTTTTGCTCGCAATAAAAAGGCTAGAACATAACTTCCAATAATATTCATGAAAAGTTAAAAATATATGCCATTCAGCTTTAATTATTACTTGAAAGGCAAATTTAAAAGAGGGCTGGATTAATTAAATATCAAGACAAAATTCTAATTCTCTTGTACTTAGGTTTAAGAGTGGTGAAAAGAATAATGAACAAGTACACATTTACTCAAAGAATTAATAAATTTTAAATATGGAGGAGTGAATAAACTGAGAAAAATGGCCCTTAAATTAATAAGGTAACTGTATCCAACGATACGTCGTGGATGGTAATCATAATATCAATTCATCCAGATTTGTAGAGAGAAATTATGTGGTTTGCTGATGTCTTAGACTAACTTCAGTTCAGGCATTTTTCTGAATTTCAGCAAGTTTCTTTAACTGAAAAAGTCTGGAAAGTTTAATTCCTAGAATATGCTGAATGTAAGACATTTTGCTGATTTCTGCATGTTTTATATGAACTGAAAATTTCTAGGTTTTGCTGTGTACTTTGCTCACTTCGCATCATCTGACCAGCCCATCTTGTTATTCATGTTCTTGTGTATGCTTATGTATTATGGTCTTCGTAAACATCCTTTATTTCCACATTATGGATGATTATTCATATTCCGTTTTCATTTATGAAGCTAAAGAATTTTCCCAGAATTTTGTTTGCTGATATTATTTGTTTTATTCCTTCTATCTTGTTGAATATCCATGATTCTACACCGTTAAAAATCGCTGGGAGAATTATTGAGTGGTATATGCTGAATTATGATATTAAATCTTTATTAGCAATAACTTCTATCATGGTTTAAGGACTTTTTCCTCTTTGCCCTAAAACAAACGGATAATGCAGAAGCAAATATTACTTATAAGTACTCATAAGTGTCTACAATTTTTGATTCTACCAAATTGGACACATTGGACATTTCTAAATGAGCTGGGACGATCCCTGAGTCATGTGCTACATTTGGCAATCCTGAAATTAATGGGGCATATGCTATGCTTTTTGTAAATTTTTGGATCGCAGGTGTTTAAATATTTTATCATGGTATCGTAACAACTCTCCCTCTCATATCGTTCTGTGGTCAGCGTACAACTCCATGAATGATTTATTTGACATGGCCGAATACGCATCAGTTTCCTCAATATTACCATCCACCTTGGCGTCGTTCGATTCTGCATATTCTCTTTGCCCTTCGATTCCGCGATGATTATTTTGGACTCAAGTCATTTTTAACATGATTAATTTGGGGTAATGGCGAGGGAAGAAATCTCAGATTAAATAATAATACATTACTTTGGATAGGATATTTGGGAAAGCGACCGACAACTAAGGTCATTTGCGCCCTATGTGACAGGTAAGGGAGGGGGAGTGGAGAGAAACCCGACTTCGGCATTAGCCTGCTCTCGAAGAAAGACTCCAGGAGGACCACATTTTAACGTCTCGTCTACAAAATTTTATTTCCATCTCTTGCTACACGTGTTTCGACTGACTAGCAGTCATCATCAGGCAAGACTAATACAACATAAACAGATAGGAGCTTATATAATACGTGAAACACCATATTTACGTCACACTGGGAAATGATAGAAGGACACATGGGAGAAAATGGAAGGGGGGGTGTGAGGGGAGAGGGTGGTTTGTTGGAGGAGGTAAAGTTATTTAACAATGGTGTCAAAAATAGGAGAATGACAAACAAATTCGTTCTCATTTAATAAGTTCATTTTCTTTCGTTTCCTTTTGACTATTTCCCACTGTTCCGAAACATCTAAACGGTGTCCTTTATCCAGGGAACGGAGGATTTTCACATTAAATGTGGAGTGGTGAGATTCTTCCATTAGATGTTTGGCGAAATAAGACTTAGGATCGCTGTTCACCAAACACCTTTTGTGTTCCGACACCCTAGTTAAAAAATGTCTCCCAGTTTGACCGACATAAACACTACCACATGTGTCACACTTACGTTCATAAACCCCCGATTTTTAAAAACGTCTCATCCGACAGACGGAGTACTGCACTCTAAGCGCCCTCCGCCAGACACTGAAGTAAGGATCGGGTTTCCCCTGAATAACACCCTCCTCT
This sequence comes from Ceriagrion tenellum, assembly GCA_963169105.1. Lineage (NCBI taxonomy): Eukaryota > Metazoa > Arthropoda > Insecta > Odonata > Coenagrionidae > Ceriagrion > Ceriagrion tenellum. The sequence goes on from OY720635.1 coordinate 70,401,036, forward strand.
GCAGGGATTTGCACCCTAGCTATCCGTATGGTTAGCCAGTACTAATGTATCGTAGGGATTACACATACAAAAGATATGTGGCACAACATAAAAGAAACTAGGTTTTGTTAAACGTATAATAGGAAGGTCCTCGGATAAATAAGTCGAAGTGAGATGCTACTTCTCTCTGGTTAGGCCACACCTCGAACACGCCGCGAGCATTTGGGACGCTGGTCATAAAGATTTAACCAAAAAAATTAATGAAATACAAAGGAAAGCAGCGCGCTTCGTTTAAAACTGCTACGAACGTACATCAAGTATCTCATAACTTTTAGAGGGCTTAAGGTGGGAGCCCCTAGACATTCAGAGGCTACACGTTAGGCTTAGGTTGCTTGATAAATTCAGACGTGATATTTTTCAGAGTGACACCGAGAATATTATCATGACTCCTCACTACATCTCTAGGTCTGACAGATGCGATAAAATAAGAGAGATGCACTGCCGAACAGATAGGTACACAAACTCGTTCTTTCCGCTCACAATAAGCGACCACAATACAAATTGAGCTCCACTTAATACACTCCTATAATACATGTCACCATTTAATCTTTCAAATCTTACATCTTTACACGGCTGGTGACCTAAAACCCTCCGCCACTCGCTCATACGGCGGTTCGCTGGGTATTATGTAGATATAGTCTATCTACCACACCAACCCGATCCCCAAAACGTTGATTTATTTAACTTATTGTTTTATTTTTTAGTTTGGGCTTGGGTTTGGGTTTCCTCATGAACTTTATTCTTGTATCATCAACTGATTGTCTCTAATGGAAACTGCCGTGAGAAATGGAAATGCTTATCCATTTGTCCGTGGAGTGATTGAGCCTATCGAACTGAGAGTTCGAGAACGTTGTTGACTATCCGCTTTCGTGATTTTTAGAAGTATCTGAATTACCATTATAGAATGCAACTTGATATTGCAATTGGTGACATCATGTTATTATTGGCGACATTCATGTTATTTTTACATATTAACAACTAATTATAATTATAGAATAAATGAAGCGTACGTAAAATTATCAATTTGAAACCCAGATTAACTCTGTCTCAATAAAGTCCCTGAAGGGGTCATAAGTTTTTCGACAGATGAGTCGATGGGTCGGATTCTCGCTCTGTTGCATGCTTTCTCAAAACAATGCAACGATAGTGTTAGTATCCGTCGCATGATCAATCTATTCTACTTTCGGTGTAAATAATCAAATATCATCATTCGTGGCCTGTGGAAAATATCACATTATTTCTTGTTCAACCAAAGGACGATTCATATCTTTTAGAAGATCTTTTGCGTTATCATTTTGAATTTTGAAACTTAAACACTTTGCCTGCTGGGCTTTAAATTGAAGGTCGTCTCAGAAAAATTGAGGATTTACTCATTTACCAGGAGTGTGAAAGAAGATTTTAAATCTAGGTTACTAAACTTTGATTTACCATTAAATTTGATTTTGACACTTTTTGGTCATATGTATATCTACTAGAAAAACTTCAGCCATACTATTACGTCCAGCTGCCGTTTTTTAATGATATTCCATGGACGTCATAGTACGTCCATCGTCCTTCTCAGCAAATATATGAGGACATACTATTACGTCCGTAGCATTCGAAGTGTACAAATTTGTTCGCGTAATGTTCCTAAACATTGAGTGTAGTGGCGTAGTCTTCCTGAAAATGAATTCCAGGGACCGACCGGCGTGGGCCACGCCCCCGCATGCTTATCCAAAGTTCACGGGTTCGAGGGACACTTAGAGCGTGGGTGATCATTAAACTCTCATCGACAATGGGGCATCTCGCTAGAGGAACTCATGGTAATTACCTGAAATGAGGAGAAAATTAATCTTGCATAAATCATAATAGCATCACAAGATTGAACAATCGCTTATGAGGTTAATTAATGCGCAACGTCGGCTCGGAGCTTTGAGGATTGCTGGTTTCAGAAATTCGTACGTTTATTTATTTTTGAAATATCCGATGGGAAATAATTTTACCAACCGTTTCTCTTGTCCGAATAGAATTTGTTTATTCCGTTTTGAATTCATAATTACGTATCCATAAAAAATCCTCCATAAGGCTTCCCATTCACCATTTCAATAACTCGCTCAACATTTTCGGTAAAGAATATTTACAAAGGAATCCCATTTTAACTGATGCATTCCAGATTTTGTTTATACCATTTCGAGCGGACACACAAATGCACTCAACGTTGCGAATCCCTTCGTCGCTTTATTTTAATCGGTCATCTACGTCGATATAATAGCCTTCTTATATTAATGCGAGGGAATGAGTTTTCCTAATGTAACGACTAATGGAAAACAACAGCGGAACCATACAATAGAGTACATATATTCCCCACTTATGATTGCAGGGAACATAAAGCTTTTCAATCTATCTCGTTCTCCTCGCTGCTGTCGATAATATTCACTTTTCCACTTATTGAATCAGCGAAATTATTTGACAACTCTTTGTTGATTTTTGTCCAGTATTTCCACATTATTGCTTTCTTTGAGCCTGAAGCTTTATTTTGGTTTTGATTGCATTATCAGATTTTTTATGCGAGTTCTCATAACTTAGGGCTCATCTGGGGAAACCCATGGAAATATTTTACCGAGCAATAATTTTCGGCAATAGTTTTAGGGCTCCATGAAAAAGTGCTTCTGTGTGGAAAGAAGTAACAAAACGAAGACGAGTTATCGAAAGAATTGGGAAAATGGAAACAACCAGACCGCAAATAATCCACCCGGATTTTACACAGATAGACATATAGATAAATATCTTCACTTTACCGGAATGGGAACGAGACTATTAAACTTCTCTCCACTTTCAAGTGAGAAAAATGGAATGACGCGCGTGCAAAGTTTGTCTCAAACAGAGAGAAATAAGCCAATACAGACACGGGGAGAGATTTAGGTTTCGGTAAATTTACGCACAAAAGAACTCGTAATCCTCAATAAAAATATCTATTTTAAGGAGACAATGCGGTGGGGTTAAAAAAAAAAGTTCCGGAACAAATCCACGCGGGAGCGGCAGGTTTTACGTGACAAAGGAAATTCGAAACCCACGCTTGATACGTGCGTTGTAAATTTCATAAATATTGGCGATTTCTTGTGAAGTGTAGGAGGCTTGACGCAAAGCCTTCCGTTGGGGATGCTACAGCACATAGTTAATGCAATTGAAACACTCTACAGTATGTATTGACAATCTGATAAATATGTTTTGAATACTTCGTAAGCCACAGAACAATGTTTACACATCAACGTCAAAATCTATATCTATATAAAAGAATGTTTGTCATTTTGTCTGTCTATTGTGTGTCTGTCTTTAAGAAAATCTACAGATTTATTCCCATCGTGCTGAAATTGCTCAGACTAATAGTTCAGCGCAGGAGGAAATTTGTAATTTATTTTAAAAAGATCTAAGGACCCCAAAAGGTCCCAAAAAGGGCCCTTTGGTGGCTCATGCCAACCTTTGGATTCGGTGCAGTAGTTTAATTTTTTGCTTTTAAAAATTACTTTAACTCAAGATAGAGAGCTGGGATTATTTTATCGGATGGTTGAATAAACGAAATTTCTAATTATTTCAATAAATTTTCTTTTACTCTTCGTATTTGTCTTTAAATAATGTTTTTAGCTGAAAAATTCACTTTTTTCTCTGAAATCAACAATAGCATATTTTGTTGACAACCAGAGATTTGATTTTCAAAGGTTATCCACGCTTCTAGCATTTAAATATCCCCATGATTGCATGTTGAAATAAAATCTGTGTAAGAAGGGCCTCGAGTCGCAAGGGCCTCATGATAGATTGTTTCGGGGAGCACAAAACTGTCAGCGTAATTACTACAAAGAACAAAACGTACGAGTTAGGTTACGAACTCCTGAAATGGCCGCGCTGACAGTATTCTTCAGGCTTTGTGGTTTTATTATAAAATTAATTCATTGTTTTTCACACCTGTTGAATTTCAATAGGTACCTTCGGCTAGTATTGGTGTATATTTTGGAAATATATTAACCCGTTTTACCCATTGAGTAGTCTCCGTCATATTCCATACTCTACTTTGTTATTAGACTAAGCTTCATAATGTCGCCGTCCATTTCAGAGTAAATCATTCCAAGAAAATTATGATTCTAATTCGTGATTCCCTGGAATAGGTAAATATATAGGCAATTTTCACAAATTTGTGAGAATTTATTGTTGCTTATTTTTCAGCAATCGATCTTCTTATTTCATTTTGCTAAAGCTGTGTGTTTCCTACCATAAAATTCGTATTGGATCCACTAATCACTATCTAATTACACGCCTTTCGACGAATTGCCAATCAGATTGTGGATTTAAATAAATTATTCTAATGACAAATTGGCAACGTTTTCGCCAACTACGAGCGTGACGCGAGGAAGCCGATCTGCGAGCATGAAATTGCAAATGTGCGGTAGAGCAGCCATCGCGACATCTACAATGTATAACGCCCACTTTGGAACGAACTCCCACGTCGCCAATATCGTCAGCATTCAATGCTAGAGCTGAAGCCTCGTTTATATTTTCTCCTTCACCATTTATCGGTTTAACATTGACCTCTAAGGCCGCCTGCGAAGTGCTGATGTAGGAGAGGAAAAAAGAACCAGGGATATAGAGAGAAAGTGAGGCAGTATGTTTTTTTTCAGCAGTTTTATTCCGTAGTGTTCCACTTTGTGTGCAATGTCGCAAAATATTGTATTTACGTGAAAAAAGAAAGCAAATACCCTATGAAATGGATGAAGGAGTCGAACCCATGCTTATGCTGAGAAAAAATTAATGCAGAAGTTAGGGGTCATCACGTGTGAAAACCTGGTAGACTTTTCCTCTATTCCATAAGAATTTGCCTCAAGTGGCAGATTAAACTCATCTCTCTAATTGATAGAAAACGACATTACGATGGCTTGTTCTTATCTAGATGGATAGATGTCTTAGTGGAGAAGGAAGGTGAGGTGGACGGAGAGGAAAACTAACGAGGAAGTGCTTCAGATGGTAGGCGAGGAAAGGAAATTTCATAATGAAATTCGAGATCGGCAGGGTAGGTGGCTGGAGGATGTAATATGGGGCGATGGGTTGCTGAAGAGTGTGATAGAGAGACGTTGGGCGGCGGGGAAGGAGAAGAAAGAGATTGGGTTCCATGGACAGGATGAAGGGTAGATCCGATGCTCAAGCGAAAAAGGAAATACTACAGTTAGTGCGATCCTGAGAGTGTAGAAACCCGCGAGGAGATTCTCTGACATTCAAGGAAACCTACCTAAACCGGTAGAATACTATTAAAATAACTCAGTGGTGTATGCAAGAGGCTGCCTCGTAAACGATATACTCCGGAGGGTATTTCCGCCTGCAATTTGACGGAAGAGTCGTAAGCACTACTCGATCACAATTCGTCTCGCGCGAAATTCGAACGCTTCATTCCTCCCCTACCTGCGGCGTCGCCAATTTGTAACGCGATCTAAGGGAGAGGACGGGCGTATCCGCTTGATTTCGAGCGACTGGGAGCGAGGTGGGGCGGTGTGCGTGGAGTTTTGGGTGCCATGCATTGTAGTGGGGGGGAGGAGGGGTAGAAACGGGTGGGTATGGCGCGGGGCTTTTAATGCCTAATAGCAGAGGTCACGACCCGTCCCACTGGCCCAGACCGCCGTCGGGCGGGATGAGGGTCGAGAGAGAGGGAGGCGAAGGGAGGTTTGGGGGTGAGGGAGGGTGGTGGTGACCGGGGAAAATTTACAATCCGGACCGATCGGGCAAACATCCTCCGACACACGGGACAACACTGGAGGTGGATGAGATGGGAAAGAGAGAGTGAGAGAGGGATGGAATATAGGAGAGGAGAGGGGTAGTTGGCAGGGTAGGTGGACGGTCGACGGTGTCCTACTCGTGCGGTTGTAATTTCATTACAAACAAAAACTTTGTCGGCCACTCTTTTCCGGGGCGGGTCCCGCACAGTTTTCCCTCCTCCGGTCTCCGTATGAATCCCGTCCGTTACCTCCCCCCACACACACACACACCGAGCCGGAGTCACAAAGAGCAGTAGTCCGCGTCTGGCAAATGGGATCTGTCCGGGGGAGGGAAAAAGTTTTCGACTCCGGACATCGAGAAGGGTCAAACCAACGCAGAGGGAGAAGCCCTATCCCCCGCCACGATCGCTAATAACTGCCACCGGGATAGTTGAAAAGGGCGACCACAATGCTTTCAGATCCAGACCTGGGGAATCATTAAGAGGGAACAACAGAAGATTTGATGCAGGAAGGCTGGGAAAACATTCAGAGAGGGTTGGGTTATTAGGCTGAGGAATTAAATATAATTGTTTGAGAACCCCATAAGTTACGCTCGCCGATCCTGTTACGACAATTGTGAAATAAAGAGAGGGGGATGCTACATGTCTAATGATTTAAGGCAGCGGTTCTCTCAGGTCACAGTTTAATTTTAGGGGTTGCGGTTAAGGATCAAGGAAGAGAGAAGAGCAACTTAGAGAGGCATGGTACAGCATACTTTAAAATTGAAATCAATATCAGGACGCAAAATATCGATCAGATATCTCTCAGTTCTCTCCCTGATAATTCATGAAGAAATTATAGTTCGTGCTGAAAAAAATAATATCTGGAGATTATGTAGCTGCTAGTCTACCTGTCTCTCACTCATTTGGTTCTCCATTTATTCTCATTATCTGAAGTGCATTTTCTCATGTTTTAGAGGCCTACTATTACATGCCATCATACGGATTTTCTTTACTGGATACGGCATTCACCATTTATCAAACCCCTTATATAAACATATTGACCACCAATGGGTTATGTAAACTCACAGCCATGGATGTCGCCGACAAAGACGTTACCCAGCCGCTAAGCCTACTCCCTTTAGAAATCCAATTGGTCCTCATGATTTGGCTCAAATATCTTTTCAAAGCTTGAACTTGAAGAGTTTTAACGAAGGTTGATTTTTGTAACTCTAGATCAATAAGTTTTCCTAACCTAATGCTCTCAAGATGACTGGTTGTGGTGGAAAAAAACTGAAGTATCACTTTGAGTGCTAGCACGTTATATTAAATAGTTGCAGGTCTCCCGAGAAATACTAGCAGCGTAATGCTATGTTCCTTTGAATATAACTAATATGTGGCATAGATTATAGGTATGGATGTCTTACTCATTTTCATTAAGTATTTTACCAGCTGATTGGTAGGTTTTTGGACAGTACTTATCCTTATCTATTTTCACTACTATAGATGGCCCGCCAATAAATCCCTATTAAATTCCTCATATCGTTTCCCAGTTATTATTTCGTCCAGCGTTCCGATTCTCCTCCTTCCTCTACTGCGCTTTTCCAGTGTTCTCTTCTTTATTGCCCTGTTCAGTATTCGCTCTATTTTCAATAAATCCTCCATCCATCTCTTCTGTCTCCTCCAAACGTCCGCCACTATCTTCCTTGCCTCAGCAATTACATCCATTACGTCTTCGTTTGTCCTTCTCACTACCCAGCTCATCTTCTTCAGCCTTTTCCATACCCACATCTTAAACGCCTCGACTCTACGTATATCCTCCCTTTGCACTGTCGGAGTGCCCGAGCCATACTTCACCACGCTGCAAATTAGAGCTTTCGCCGGCCTTTTCTTTATACCTTTACTCAGACCCCCCTCATCAATTCCCTCTTTGAAAATGCTACTTAAGCCATGACACTTGTACACCTTATGTCCCTACCACTTAACTCATTCTCATGCAGAATACTACCCAGTTACTTAAACTGTTCGACTTGCCCTATTGTTTGCCATCCCATCTTTATGTTCATACCCGCTTTTTTGCATCTAGAGAACCCTATCAATTTTTTCTTCTTATGGTTTATCGTCATCCCATACCTCTCGTAATGCACCTCTAACGCATTCATTATTGACTGCAACGGCTTATTGATGCACCAATGCTAGATCATCGGCAAATCTCAATGACTTTATCAGATCCCCTCCTACCTACATTCATACCTCCATCTCTCTCCATGCCTCCCTCACCCTTGCTCCAGAATATACGTTAAAAAGCAACGGAGATAGTGGGCACCCCTGAGGTACTCTCCGTCTTATCACGGGCCATCTCGAGTCTCTGTAGCCTACCCTAACCTGCGCCGTCTGGTTCATAATAAATTTCTGATAATATATAAATATAGACATTTCGGATGTGACGTCAGTCCCTCCTTTCGACGCTTAATTTCTTCAGCACTTTCATTAGTTTCCCTCAGTCCACACTATCAAACCCATTCTCAAAATTCACAAAGCACGCAAAAATATCTTTCCCATATTCTGGTTTTCTTTCCAATCGCGTCCTCATTACTCCTACTGCGTCCTGCGTTTCCATCCCTCTCCTATATCCAAAGTGGTCGTCGCCCAAGTATTCGCTAGCCTTGCTCTCCAGGCTCCTATTTAAAATTCTAAGGACGACTTTTCCCGCGTGAGATATTATGGCTATTATCCTATAGTCCTCGTAAGTTTTAGTTTGGCTCTTCTTCGATATTGAAGCTAGTGTCGTTTTTCTGAAGTCTTCCGGCCTGACTCCCACCTCATCATTCCTTTAAAACAGTGCAACAAGTATCCCTCTTACGTTCTGGCTAATACTTTATAGAAACTGCAGGTATTTTATCTATTCTCACCGCGTTATTCCTTTTCATGTGTCGTAGTGCTCTTCCGATTTCAATATCAAGGATACTCAATCCGATTCCATCTCTCTCGATGTCCTCTTGCCTTTCCATATCCAACCTACTTGACCGTGCTCCTTATCATAGAGCTCTTCGACGTATTCCTTCCACCTCTCTTGGATCTCTTTTGGCCCTACAGTCAATTTTCCTGTCTTCCTTGCCATCATTGAAATTCTCCTTCCTGTACTTCTTCCACAGCTCTACAGTCCGGTATGGGCCTTGAATTCCTCAGTTATATGCCTCTATTCGGCTCTCCTTTTTACTTTCTCCATATTCCAATTCCCATTGTCTTCAGGTCCCCTTCGACATCTTGTAGCCATCTTTTGCTTAGTCTTCCTCTCCTCCTACTCCATTCCATCTTGCTATTAATTAACAATTTTGGCATTTTGTACTCTTCCATCCTTTCAACATGGCCCAACCATGACAGTCGCAATGACTTGGAGAACCAAACTATATCCTTCTCTTCCAATATTTCATTTATTTCACAGTTCATTCTTATTCTCCACGTTTCTCCTTCTTTAACTGAGCCGTAGATTCTCCATATTATTTTTCTTTCAAATTCTCTTCACTGCACTACCGCCCGTTAATTGCTTTACTTTCATATACAGTGCATCTGATATTCACTCTTATTGAAAATAGATCGAACGAGGAGGTATTGGATATTGTTGGAGAGGAGAGGGAGCTGATGGCGGAAGTTCGGAGGAGGCAGAAGAGATGGATGAAGGATTTTGTGAAAATAGAAGGAATGCTGGAGAGGTATATAAAGGAGATAACACTGAGGGAAAGAGGAAGGAGGATTGGATTTTTGGATGAGATAAAAAGAGGAAGACGATATTAGGAATTGAAGAGGAATCTAATGGCGGATCTTGGAATGGTGGTGGACGTATGGGTGGGAAAATAGAACGATATGCCTTAAATTAGGACGTTAGAATAAGTACTGTCCACAAACCTACCAATCAGAAAGTAGAATAGTCAAAAGGGAAAAAATTATAAAATGTCATATAATTTGCATTAACTGAGGAAATCGAAAAAATCACTATCTGAAATTCTGGTTGATAATCACATAATTTATCTGATAACACCAAAATATTATTTTATATGATGTCACGAAATTAATGTTAAACCGTTCCAATGGAGAGAATATGTGAATTAAAAGTATGATATTGCAATTTAATTTTTAGTAAGAGACCCAATTATGGAAATACCACGGAAATTGAATGTAATTCGGTTTAATTGAGTTAATTATTCGACATATTCGAGGGTGAATACTTGAAAAATGAAAAAATGTGGAGGTTATTATCTTTCATCATTAGCACAGAAAGAGCCAACGTCATAATTTACCTTTCCAATAAAAAATCCCTTTTCACTTCAGCCTTCACACCGATGTACTCTGAAGCTTGACTGATAGGTCCACTAATGAACAGGTAGGTCTGCTCGCGCCAGGGATGTAGTCCGACGAAATATTGTTCAAGTGATAGTGTGACGTAAATATATTGTTGGGAAGGGAAATGAGAAGCCGTCTTTCGCTATCTATTCAGTATTTAAAAGTGAATCATGGAGAATTTTTAAAAAGTGTTCTACCGGTTCAGGTAGGTTTTGCTGAATATCAGAGATCTACTCTCGGTTTTCTTCACTTTCCGGGACCTATCTACCTCTAGTATATCCTTTCTCGCCTCTGCATACGATCTACCTTTCTTCATCCTGACCATGAAACATATTCTCCTTCTTCCTCTTCCCCGCTTGCCCAATATCCTTCCATCTATCACATTATTTAGCAACCCACCGTTTCATCCTCCAGCCTCCTACACTGCCTATCTCGAACTGCCTTAGGTAATTACTTTTCCTCACCCATCATCTCAAGCACTTCATCGTTAGTCTTCCTATACGTCCACCTCACTTTCTTTATCCTTCTCCACATCCACATCTCAAATGCCTGCATCCTATTCTCGTCCTCCTTTCTGAGGGTCCACGTTTCTGCACCATTCATTCTGGATTTTAAGTAAGTCAAAGACGGAAAAGTAACTTCTTATTATGCCGAATAAGGTGAGTTAACTTCTGGAGAAGCTTAGGAAGAGGGAGATTAGTTAGTTGACACAGGTTTTTGGGGCTGAAGGGGGTGTTATAGCCCGTCATAGGCGAGAGGACGTTGGGTTAGCGGGGAAGGGGAAGAAAGTCAATAGCTTTCATGGAAGGGATGAATGGGGGTAAGACGTATTCTCGGATGAAAATAGATATCGCGTAAGGAGACATTGTTTGAGGATTTAAGGATTAATGTTTATTATCTTCTATTTAAACCAGCCGTAACTAATGGATCACCGAAGTATTATGGTAATGAAAATTGGATGCACCTCCGTTAGAAAATTCACGGTAGGATGACCGTTTCGGACGGACATGTAAATCAAATGATTATGACTGACGGAAAGTTTTCTATAATTCCGCCCAGACAATATCTGGGAGCTTGTTTACCATCCGCAAGAACTTAGGCATGTCAGGAAGGGTGAGGTTTTTTGTGTAGGACGGTGGAGGGAGAGAGCAAGAACTAGTCGCAGACGATGGAACACACAATTGCCCGCATAAATAATTCATTCGGGGGGCGTGAGGGGGAAGGGAGGGATCCGAATAGGGACGCGTGTGACTGTGCAACAAAGCGAGGGCCGTTGACATTCGCGTGATTGCCTTGTCATTTTAGCCAGACACGGAATCTTATTTACTTGGGTCGGCTCTATATATGTTGACCGAGGTCGATGCTGCCCAATGGCATCGGACGGAATCGATTTTTCGCCTGTATTCGGTTGTCTGTTATTTTAGGTGGACTTGTCATGGATATCATGTTAAGAATGAAACTACTTAGTTTTTTCCACCAATATATTTAAACAATATAACAACAACAATATAACAAAAAAATATAAAAATAATTTTAAAAAACTAAGTAGTTTCATTCTTAACATGAATCGTAATTTCCACAAAGTGAATTCGGCAACCATTGATTTTATTGTCATGGATAATCTCGTTTCTCAGAAAAATCCGGACGAGGTAGCACTCATTTCTATCACTAACAAAGTGAATTCGGCAACCATTGATTTTATTGTCATGGATAATCTCGTTTCTCAGAAAAATCCGGACGAGGTAGCACTCATTTCTATCACTATCTCCCTCTGCAGTTGGTTATTTGGTAGCGTGTGTGGGGAGGCGACTGACAGCTGTGGTTATTCACACCGCGGGAGCATGGGCGGAAATGTATCCGCCTTTGTGAAAAAATAACCCCCGCCCCGCCGTTGTAAATGATCGTAGCTCAAAAGGACTACAAGTATTTTCTAACTTCTCTCTTTGACGCAAGATGAACTAGTCATTGTGTAGCGGAATCTTATGTAGCGAGCGCTAGTCAGTCTAGTCAGTCAGTCAGCTAGAGACTAGCTATATACTTAAACTAGTAGGTTCTGCCTTACTCCTGATTTACTCTAACTGAAGGTATTTTATCCTCAGGTTTTCGGAGGAAAACAATCCGATTGGAGAATATCCAGCGTCCCTGCGTGCAAATTCACCTAAGTGTCTTCTAGTTGTGGGTCGTGGGCAATGGTATGGTGGCTTCAGTGTATAGAGTTCAGAAGGGATTGTTTCAATTGGAATGTCGGAAGAAGATCTCGGATTTCTAGGCTTTAGTTTTTATTGTGGCATACTGTAGAGGGGAGGGTGTTGAGTAAGTGGGGAAGGGGAAGAAAGAGAATAAGCCTTATAATTAAGGGGCCAATAAAGGGTGTTCTCAACCATTTGATATTTTTGTGAGGTTGTTGGGGCGACAAGGAAGAGGATTGTGAGGAAGCTAGGCGTTTCAATTTTCTATTTAAGAGAGTGATAAAATCGTTAGTTCAATATTGTCTGACAAATTGCCAATATTAGGGAGTATGATCATTATGATGTCCTTCCACCAAGTTAAAGCTTGGAAGTGGAAACTCTATAATGTTGAAAATGCTCGTCACTGATTATTTATCTTACTAATATATAGAAATCTAGTGGTGTCTGTCTGTTTGTTGCTCAATCACTCATAGACCTCTGATAGATTGAAACAAAATTGGCAGAAAGATACTTGATATATCTGGTTCACGCATAGGCTATAGAACAAGGGCCTTGGGGCCCTTGAAGACCCTCAAATGGGCCCTTACATCGCAAAAAATTGGCTCTGGAAGATAATTCTTGCCTGTATTAGAAACACGTAAAATATACCTACATTGAATGTACAGCAATCATGTACAGTAAGTCACGCTGGGGCCCCAGAGGGCCTTAGGTTCCAAAAGAATGCTTTCTTAAAAGCCGCATAAGTATTGAAGGAGTGAACCGAATTTAGTGAAATTTTCACACATGGGATCAGTCAAGCTTTTTTGTGAGGATATCTGGACTATAAGAAAGGCCCCTGGGCCCCAAGGGCAGCGTATTGGGCCGTCTGGTGTCTTATGTGTTTGAATAACTCAAGTCTAAACATTTTGGTTCAAATGCAGAGGTTTCTCTTTTTGCATATTTTAATTAGTTTTACTACAAATAGGAGGCTATAGTTTTCGCCATTAGATGGATAAAAGATTGAAGTTTCTTATTTTTTCATTCAATTTTCTTATATGAATAAAATTTCCCTAGAAATCGCGTTTCTAATGTCAAAATCATGAATTTTACTTCTGTCAACAATAGTATATTTCCTTGTTAACCGTGGAATTAGCATTAGCTTTAGAAGGGAAATGGGACCTTTACAATGGCGGCTGAGTTTTATATCTAGAGATAGGTATTACAGTGGAAATCTACGCCGTATACTGAAATGTTGCTGATTACGATATTTTCAGGGATATTTTTGCCTAAAATGGGCAAAATTCATTTCAAGTGGACTAATTTAAGTTGGACCCATGTAAACAGGAGAATGTACGATGTTATATTAATGCGGAAAGCCTCTGGAATGGAAATGGCCTGTAGTTTAGTTTCCATATGTTACTGCAAAAGAATGTCGAAACTCGGTAAACATAATGTAATGCGGTTTTCAGGATGGCATTCATGATAAAGTTAACTAACGTTTCTTGCCCATTATAAGGATAGATATAATAAATATTTGAGTTAGGATGCACTAGCTTTCTGCCAGTTAATTTCTTAGCAACAATTGATGAGGTATTAATTAATTTATTGTTTTATGCCGTCTTTCTTTCATCCCCCGTTGAATTTCAACGGGTACCATTGCTAGTTACCATTAATTATTAACCTGTGAGTGCCAACCGATTTTCTAGGTACTATGCTAAAATTGCCGAGGCATTTTTGCTGATTTTGTAGTAGTTTAGGAAAAAAATTATGTCTCCAATACAAGTGAAGAGAAATATTAAAAAACTCTAGGAAAACTTTATTATATGTGGTTTCACCTTTTTTATATATTATTTGACGATTTTTTTTAAACATATGAGTTCAGCAAGAATTTAAACCAAATATATAATGTTAAAATAAAATGAATATTGACTTTGAAGGCATAAATGCCGGTATACTTTAATCTGTAGTCAGGTTTTTGATGACATGTATAAAAAATCTAGAGCATTCTTTGTATGTATGAAAAAAATCATTTCTCAAAGACCAATAATTATTGAAAAAAAATATTTAACTTTTCAATTTAGAAACTACAAGGGATAAGCTTCATAAGAAATCTGCATTTTGGTGCCATTTGTGAACAATCAGTGAAATACCAGCATCTAAGAGTGACATTGGAGGAGGAGCGCTATCGCGCTCCTGGCACTCTAAGGGTTAAGGTAACCTAAAGCTACGGATTGGTTTAAATATAGTCATTAAGCATGGTTTAGATTTTTACACATTCATAACCCTCTTTATCCAGAATATTTCTTCATTTCAGCATACGTCCTACCCTTCATTATTCTGTCGATTAAACCGTTAATCTTTTTTTCTCTTCTCCGATGGCCTAACATCTTTCCGTCTATCACGGCCTTAAGCATCCCTTCATCTCTCCTTACCTCTCACAACCACCCACTTTTACACCACTGCGATTGCTGTAAAATAGGTATACATATATATTTTATCAAAATAGGATCTGGTGGCGAATATCGATATCGGTAGAAATTGTACCGAGAGAGGTCTGGTATTTACCCGAGCGCTCTCAGTCTGGCGCGCGAATGAAGAGAAGGACCGGGCGATGACGGATGGAAGGGAACGGAATGATAAAAATGGAGGGGAAAAAGGAACAAAATTCGAAAGCGAGTGATGAGGGCGGCCGTTTGGCGGGTGGATGAATGGTAAAGGGGGGAGTGTTGGGGGAGGGAGTGGTAAGGGGGGCAAGCAACGGTGAACGAAACATCGAATGCCATTCGTTACCGCGGTAATGATCGGCTTGACGTTTTCCAACTTTTGAAGAGAGGCGACGGCGACGTATTGTGTGGATCTGGGCGAAGCAAAACGGTTTCGGAGTTAGGAGAGAGAGAGAGAGAGAGAGAGGGATGGGAAACAGAGTTGCTGCATGATGTTTTGAAGCATACATCCGTTGCCAAAATTAATTGCCAAACGCGAGAGAACGAGAAGGGAGAAAAATTCGCAAACATATCCCAAAGCCTCAGGAGATCCGAGAAATTTCAGGAAAGACTCATTGGTTAAAGCGGGATTTCCATGTATTTTTCCTTGTTATTTTATGGAAAATATTACCCTTTTTTATTTTATTCCGTCGTGATGTTTGATGGATGACATAACATAACTCTAAATCCTGAGAGAAAGCTGGTCATATGGTATTGGCATCACTGCACAGGGATCATTGACACTTTTGAAAGGTTCAAATTCTGAGGAGCTAATATGTTTTATTAGTTCTACATATGCATGCCATCTTACGAGCAGCCGCATGGACGTGTGGTAGGGGGTGTTAGGACAACAGCCGTATAAAGATGTAAGGGATAAGGGTTTGGGAGGTGAAATGGTGACGCGTATTATGGGAGTGTATTTAGTGGAGCTCAGTTTTTCATCGTGGTTGCTTATTGTGGGGGGAAAACGAGTTTTGGTACCTATCTGATCGGCAACGTATCTCTTATTTTATCGCTTCTGTCATGCGTAGAGATGTAGTGAAGCGTCATGATAATATTCTCATGTCTTTCTGAAACCCACCAGTTCTGAAATTCTCGAGCACGCTGAGCCTAGCATGTAGCCTCCGAGTCTCTAGGGGCTCCCACCTTCAACCCTCTGATAGCTGTGATGTTCGCTCGTATCAGTTTTTAACGCAGCGTGCAGCTTTTCTTTGTATTTTGTAAATTTTTTGGATTAAATCTTTATGACCAGGGTCCCAAATGCTCGCGGCGTATTCGAGGTGTGGCCTAGCTAGAGTGAAGTAGCATCTCTCTTTTTTTTCATCCGAGGATCTTCCTATTATACGCTTAACAAAACTTAGTTTCTTTAATGCTGTGCCGAGTACGTTTCGTATGCGCTTATGGAATATACAGAAAACAGTTATATATGCACTCGTATCAAAGTATCGAGTTTTGATCTACGCCATAAATTTAATCAAATACAAAAAATTGAGCAAATGGAGACGGTGAGAAATCAGTTTGATGAGTCGGGTTTGAGAGCCGCGAAATACAATTCATACACTGATCCATGAAGAGAGTAGACTTCGCTCATGCCCACGAAGCTGATAACATTGACCATTTTTTTGTGAAAAATTATTCGTTGAACCAGGCTATGATGCGAAAATTGTACTGATACCATTAAATGTTACTTGTGAATTTTGCTCTTACGTAAATTACGCCACTCAAATTTTTAACTCACAGCCAACAAAAGTATCAATTCAAATGTTTACTTAAATTTTATATTTGTTTTATATGTTGAAAATTTTTAATTCTTAGTTTTATCATTATTTATTTATATATTACTATTAATATTTTTTTGTAAAAATTGAATATGGTTTGTATTAATTTAATTGTCAGTTGTTTACATATTTATTTACTGTTTGGGGTTGTCATTTACTTTGTTATTGTTCAATATTAAGCTCAATGGTGGGTAAATTTTCGATTCCTCAACTTTTGTACTAATAATCGTATATTTACCTGGCTGTAAGTCTCTTAGTTTTGTGTTGCCAAGCCCTGAGGATGCCAATATATGTGGTTAAACGTTGGCTGTGAGTTAAATACATCGATGCCAAATATTCAAGAATCTTATTATTATTTCTTTTTAAGACCCTCGAAAATACGAGCGCCCGGGTTCGACACCTCTAAGTGGAGGTTTTCCATGGGTGTTCCTATCTAACTTAGTTTTCTGACGTCTACGCGACGTTACTAGCATTTAAAGATACAAATCTATTGATTGGAACGTAGAAACGCAGACTCCTTGACAACGGTATTATGTGGTCCAAAAGGGATGACGAGTTGCTCTAGAGCTTTTCTGCGTTCCCGAATAAAATATTCCATCACAGTTCTACTAATCTCTCCTTAATGGGACAAATGAAATCCCTTGATCAGCTGAAATCCCTTGATCAGCTGAAATCAGAAATTTTGGTGGGTCGTGAGAACGATGGCCAATCAAACATATATATATCTTCACACCACCATTGTGTTTGTAAATTTTATGTGTTCCTATCCACTTTCTTTCTACCTTTCTGTATGAACATTTATGTGAGTATTTGCCGCTGAGCGGTCTGAGTGAATGAACGAACAATTTTATATATATTTATATATATATATATATATATATATATATATATATATATATAAGTTTGCCAGAGGAAGGCAGACGACAAACACAGAAAACAAAAAAATGATGAACACACTTACAAAGTTTCTTGATATTTCGGTGCTACTAGCACCTTGGTCGCAAGAGCGAAGACCGCGAAGAAGGTGCTAGTGGCACCGAAATATCAAGAAACTTTGTAAGTGTGTTCATCATTTTTTTGTTTTCTGTGTTTGTCGTCTGCCTTCCTCTGGCAAACTTTTATATAGTCGACACTTAAGTGATCCTAAGTGCAGTTATATATATATATATATATATATATATATATATATATATATATATATATATATATATATATATATATATATATATATATATATATATAAGAAAGTGAATAAAATATATAAGTAGTGCGTCGCGACAAGTGTATGTAACTCTCGATGGTGGGTCGCATGATAATTAAGTGCGTTAACTGCTGCACCAGGCGATCGCATTCCCTTATATCTAAAATTGGCCAAAATATTCCACTGCCGTTTTGTACTTATGTTGTTTGCTCTTTTCATATTTCAGTCCAAATAGGTTTGGACAGGTATTTTATAAGCTCATGTACGAATAATGAAAAAGAAAACTTTGATTCCACCAATATAAGGTTCTCATAGTTTCGACAGAGCGGCGTCATCTTAACATCAGTGGCTGAAGTAGACGCAGCTGCGTCGAAACTAGAAGTACCTTAAAATAAATTGGTGGAATCAACAAACAAAGTTTTCTTCTTCATTATTCATAATGAACTTCCACAAAGTTGAGCCTGAAACCATTGAGATCAAGCAAATGTACGGCCATACAACAGATTTAAAGGTAGGAAAGCAGAGCTGGCCCATGATCCAAGGTTGCCAACGTAACATTGGCTAATACTGCCGTCGATGCATTGACTGCATAAATGCTCCAGTAAAAGTGATCAATTAGGCTCTTCAGTGACTTCCACAGTTCCCTAAACGGGGCAGTATCATTTAATTCTGTTTTTTTCTTTACTGCATGGTTTGCGTGGATGCCTGGCTTACTTTGAAAATAAAAAATCATGGATGCGTGTAATGGTGGATTTTCTGTGAAAGAGATTTCATATAACCTCATCCCTTTTTTCGCACTGCCGAAGCAAGCGTTTCAATTATTGGTTTATCGGAGGGGAGGTGGGGGAAAGAGAACGACGCACGAATAAGACGAGACGTAGCGAAGGCAAGCCGAGCGTGTCCCCGAGTGGCACTTGAAATAGCACATCTACAACCGAGCCGGGGTTAGGAAAATAAATCTCCGGAGGGTTTTTTTGGCGCGTTCGATGTGGTAGCGGGGGTAGAAGGAGAGCGAGCGAGCGAGAGATAAGGATGGGGCAGGAGGAAGTCATGGCGAGGAGTTTTGGGAGGGTTTAGAGGTGGATGGAGTGGGGAGAAGGAGTGGTGTATGTACTAACCGACGGCGAAATATCGTCGAGGCTGTTCGAATTGGCAGGAATGTGCACCGCCCTCCCACCCCAATCTCTCTCCCTTCCCCGCAGTTACGATATCCCGGACCCCATCCCTTCCACTCCGACGGGGGAAAAAAATCCCTCGGCCCGACGCAGGCCGAAAACCTCAGGAGCGAGACCCCACTCTGCCGTCTCCTCTCCTCTCCGGCCTCGGATACAGCGAATTTACATCGCAGCTCGCGTGTATCGGGAGAGGGAGTGGGGGTGGGATCGGGAAGGTAGAGTGACAGGAGGCAACGGGAGGGGTATGAGGAGAGAGAGAGAGAAAGACAGGGAGAGATAGGGGAGTGAATTGAGGGATGGAGTGATAGAGAGAGAGAATTGGAGAGAAAAAATATAGGATGGGAATGTCAGAGGAAAAAATGAGAGAAATGAATACATCACAGTATTATGTAAACATATTCTTGCCACTGTGCGTACATGCTTTAGTTCATGTACCCATTGAATAATATTTGCTTTAAATTTTTTACGCCAGACATAACTTTCTAGCAAAAGTATTCCATAAAAGTTCCATATAAAAGAAAAACAGTTGTATACATCAGAACTTAAGTCAGCATCAGCCTGCCATAACCATGGTCGGTTGATCAATTATAGTATGAAAGTGCACTACTGCTTTTCTCTTTTTCCTCTTTTCATGACGTACATTTAGTTTCTTGGACATTAGTGCCAGCACACTTTCATTAAAACTAATTCCGACACTCTCTCGGATTACCACCGTCATACAAAACAGTGACGGCTGATTTCGAAAAAAGTAGGGGTCTTTATATTCATTGAAAAAGCTCAACATAATCCAATCTATTTCACGTCTTATAAAATTAATTGTTGTGAAATAATAATGCAATAATTATTGTAGAACTACAGCCTTTTACACATTATACAGCCTTTTGAAACCCGAGTCAGAGTAACTAATGGATATTGTGAACTTCCAGAAGATATCTTGAATTAATAGCCCGAAAGTGTTGCTACCTGATAGTAAATATTTATGGGTTTTTGGTGCTCATCAGGTAGATATTTTTCGTTGACCTCGATTATGGTGTTGTAACGAAAACTGCCTTTGTCCTTGGTTTGACTTCGGAATGTATTTCAAACAAACGAAGGAACTACGAATTACTGAACTACTGAACTACTGAAACTACAGCAAAAACAACCCACGGGGTGAAATCCAATGCTGCAGAAGTCTTTCATGGATTATCTAACAGTAATTGTATCTTAACACTGTAGTGCTTAAAATCATCATTGGTCGTTCAATCCTAAGATTGGTTGACCGCAGCCTTGCAGGCTTCCACCCGTCCCTATCTAATGCCAGTTCCTTTACCTCCTGGTATCTCTTCCTATGTACTTTCCTCTTTTTTTGTCCATGAACTTATTTCTTGGTCTTCCTCTGGCAACTTTCCCCTCTACTTTACCTTCAATTATGTTCTTCACAAACCCATTGTGTCTGAGGGTGTGACCAAGCAAACGGTTCTTCTTTTCTTCACAGTGTTCCACATGGTTCTTTCCTCTTCTACTCTACCGTACACTTCGTCATTTCTTATTTTATCTGTGCATTTTATCTTCATCATTCTCCTCCAGCACCAGGTTTCGAAGGTTTATAGTCTTCTGGTCAGCTTTTCTAATGGTCCATGCTTCCGATCGATGGAGTGTTACGCTCCACACGAATGCTTTCACATTCTGTTTCCTGGTCTATCTTGTAGTCCTATCATCTTTGAGCACAGCAGTTGTCTTTTTCCCATGAACGCCATCTTAGCTTGGGGTAATCTCCGCTTGATGTCCGTAGTACTTCTTCCGTCTCGCGTGATGGTACTTCCGAGGTAGGTGAAAGAATCCAGTTGCTCTAATTTCTCTCCTTTCAGGGTGACTTCAGCGTTCAGCTTCTCTCTTCTGCATACAAGTATTTTTGTCTTCATCTTATTTATTTTCATGCTGTCTTCTTGGAGAACTTGGTCCTTTGCGTTTAGTGGCCCTTCATCGCGATTTCCAGCTTTGACTGCGCTATCATCTGCGAAGCGGGGCATGTTTATTTCTTCACCGTTCATCTTTATTCCGCGCAGTCCAATTTCTTGAAAATCACTACATTGTTGGATAATTATCTGTTGGAATGTAAGTATGTCGTTTGTTATTTAAGCGTGCACGCATTTCTTATCAAGCAATCCAAGGCTTAATCCCGTCTTCCATACATGGACCGAGCACCTATGCATGACGAAGAAGGAAGGGTGTCGTGGGGGAAGAGTGACGGGAGACGTTATCGAGAGGAGTAGAGAGAAGCAGGAAGGGAAATGTTTGGGAGGGGTAAGAAAGGGAGAATGAAGAAGAAATGATATAGGGAGAATTGAAGCAAGAACATGCAGAGAAGATGGAACGCCAGAGGCGTAACAAGACGGAGTCGTATCAAAACGAATATAACAAATACATCACATTGTATGTAGACTTGTCCGTGCTTGTGTACGTGATTAAATATTAAATTGTGTACAATTTTAAACATCAATATGTACTCCCAGATTTGTAATCTATGGTTAAATATATTCTCAGTATCAAAGCTGGTGTTTACTCATTCTCTCATCATTATAGAGCGCGTCTCCGAGCCTAGAGTCTAAACGCAAAACCTAAACTCTCAGTGCTGTTTACGTAAATGCTACGGCATCATACCAGATTGTTAAATAATGTAATTAACCAGGCTTTATAACACCGGGTCTTTAACGCATTTATTCGTTCTAAATCTTCAAGATGACTTCGCTGAGTCCGCTTCTTCTATCAGCTAAACATTCCTAGGTTATTACCTACGTGATGTAAATGACTGCTTAAAATCGTAGCCTGGATCGTGGTAACCAATAAACGCCACATATAGTAAGTGCTATATTCTTATAAGTTATCTTAAATTACTGTTTTATATATTTATATTTTAAGAAAAAACAGTTTAATTCTCATTTTCTCTTAGAAACACCCACCGGTTTCTACGCCATGACCTTATTTTCGAACAGATAATCCATTAAGAATAGCGCGAAAAATTCTCTCGTAGAGAATAAGGCAGGAGCGTTGAAACCCGTGGAGTTTGCTGATAAAGTATGTGGACCTTTTATATCTATAAAAGTTTTGTGATTTTATAAGAAAAAACTGCCTCTACATTTAAGTTAGACTTTACATCTAGTTAATCTTGTACAAACACCCCGGGGCATTATATTACTCGATCCTAAATTTCTTATACTTTTTGGCATTGGCTAGTCACTAATTAGCATAATGTGCTTTGGTTCTCATCGGAACACGCACGAATGCCTGCGTAACAGCGTGACTAAGTAAGTATGCATGTATTAAAGAAACATTACTAAGTAAAATGTCACAGGATACCACCTCAATCATTTGGGAAGACATCTAGTGGGAGAAGAGATAGAGAGAGGAATGGCGGGTAGGATGAGAACAAGGGGGAAGTGATTGGGTATTGAA
Organism: Ceriagrion tenellum; assembly: GCA_963169105.1. Classification (NCBI taxonomy): domain Eukaryota; kingdom Metazoa; phylum Arthropoda; class Insecta; order Odonata; family Coenagrionidae; genus Ceriagrion; species Ceriagrion tenellum. The sequence goes on from OY720635.1 coordinate 70,423,369, forward strand.
ACTAAGATGTAAAGATGAGAAACGCCAGAGGTGTTGAAGAACGGAGTGGTTTTCAAAGAGAACGAAATAATACGTGACCATAAATATTGATCTGGATGAGCTCTAATGATTAGCTCATGTACCTTCAAGTTCAATCATCCGTCTGTAATATTTTTTATGCCAAGCGTTTCCTCTCGTCATAGATTTTTATGATGGGATAAGAATAGGCGCTCAAGATTCAGTCACGAAGTGTTTCCAATAAGAGATTTTTTTCCAATCCCAGTATTCAAGACAATCTACCGTATTCCATTACCTTTATTACTTACTCCTTACAAACCATAAAAATTCCAACTCGATCGGATTATATCTTCAGGCTGCGCTTTTTAGTCAAAATTTTAAATTTTTATGAAAATATGTAAAAAAAATTGCAATTTTTTGTGGAATTTTCTCTCGTCAAATTTTCTCTTGTCAAATTTTATTGTCAAGTTCAAGTCTTCTGAGTGATATAGATTAAACTCGACCTGAAAAGGAGAAATTTAACATTGTTATAGACAGAAACAATGTCAGGCGACAGCGCTCACGACCGCGACAAACACTACAAGAACAACAATCTCCGCAGAACAAGAAAATGTTATCGTTGTACTTCGATGGAAGGAAAGATTCTACTTAAGTGAAAGAGGCATGAGAAGAGACTGGAAAAACGTACCAACGGATTTGTCAAGAAGAGCACATTTCTCTCATCGAGGAACGTGGTTCATTCTACCTTACCCACGTTACGCCCAAAACACCCGATGCAGAAGGAGCAACTGCCACTATTTGGAACTTTCTCTGCGAAGAAGGCATAGATTTGACGAAATTGTCCGGCATAGGGTCCAACAGAGAGAGAGAGGAAGAACACGGAGAAGCACATTGGTATCTTCTGGCGTTTAGGAGGATATATCCAACGTCTTCTTCAATGGAGTGAGTGTCAATTGCATTCTAATGAACTACCCCAAGACACATTTATGAGAAAATATTCGGTAAGACATCCGGCCCGAAGGGATTTCATGGTGACGTCGGAAAGAGCTTGTCTACCTGCCAATACCGACCTATTGTCCAGTTATAAATAATTGAGGCTGTTCTTCCTGATGTTGACGTTGATGTTCTCAGCAAAGACCAGGCTTACCTCTACAAAATGTGCCAGGCTGCAAACAGTGGAGTGTGTCCAAATCATCTTGCGATGTGTTTTCCTGGGCCTATTACCCATGCTCGATGGCTGACTCTTGCAAGGTGAATCCTTCGACTGTATGTAAGAACCTCAAATCCTTCACCTGTTCTTAAGATATTGACAGAATTTGTCGTTAAAGTTTACGAGAGATCGAAGCAGGAGGAGAAGAAACCGTAGGAAACCTGTAGACTTCATCTTAGCTGCCGTGTCATAGCCAGGTAGTGGAACGGTACGTCAAGCATGTAACTGCTGGATTAATTGCTGTACGTGGTTATGACTCCCGATATGGCTACATTAGAGCTCGATTGGTGGGCAGGAAATTATTACCAAAGTTTGATGCCAAAGCGGACTTAAAAGCCTAAATAGGCCAGTCTACCCGGGTGTGTGGGCGGGTGGCACTGGATTGCAGCCACCTCCTCGTGATGAGTGACAGATAGTATTTGAACTAAGAGCTGGAGTTTACTTTATTTCCTCTTAGCAAATTTTCGTTGGTACATTCAAGTCGGTGTGGTCGAATTATTATAGCGGGTCAATGCCTACCCAACTTCCGTACCATTTCAGTATATTTGGCGTTTCTTGACGAATTTGATGAACTAAGAAACCATTTTCCCTTATTCAAACGCACTAAATCGTTAATATTGAGCAACATGCAAGAAATATATGTAATTATTTGCCATTAAATCACTCCGGAAATATCGAGAAACCATCAGAAAAAATTGCAAATTTTTTACATATTTTTATAAAAATTCAAAATTTTGACTTAAAGTTCAGCCTGAAGATATAATCCGATCGATTTGGAATTTTTTGTGGTTTATAAGGACCACCTACCAAAATTTAAGTACTAGCCGCAGACCGATTTAGAAAAAAAATGGTTTTTCGATCCACCCTACTACTCATCAATGTGATTAACCACTATCATTATGTTCAAGTCATTGGAAGATATATTCCTTTGGGCCAGACTCGGGTCTGGCTCTCTAAAGAAGGGGCTTGGAGCTCGAAAAAATTGATTCAGGGATATTCTCTTTTATATCATGTTACTTTGGCCTTCGTCATTTGTTTGAATATATCGTGATTGATATCATTTTTTCATTATATCTGAACGTTAACATGAGTGGAAATTCATACTGGAAAATACGGCATCCGTCGACAGCTAACCCATTTAGAAATTCTAGGAAAGGGAAAGGCGACACGTGAAAGCGCTAGGACTATCGACACCGATTCCAGAACAAAAGATTTTTACTGCTGCGGGAAGTAAACCATGGCCCTTCAGTTTGCCTGGCTATTGTCTGCACACAAAGTAATAAATATGAATATACATACAGTTGGAGAGGGAGAATCGGTCAAGCAGAGACGGTTTAGAGAGAGAAAAGGCAATGTGTGCTTTAGTCGGGCGGAGGGTGGAAAGAGGCCGCGGAAGAGGGAGGCGGCTCGGAGGGAGAGGGGGTGGAAATGAGTAGCCCGTCGAATGTTATTCGTTGACGTGCCGACAACAGAGAAAGGGGGAAGCCTTCTTGCAGAGGAGGATTTCGGGACATGGCAGGGAGAGGAACGGCTTACGGAGGAGGAAGGGGAAAGGAGAACTGATGGAAAGGCGAATCTGAGACGAGGAAGCGGTGGTCAGGCCGTTGGGCTCGTGAAAGCGGTGTCAGGAGGGAAGGATCTCAAAGGGATTGAGAATAGATCATAGGCATGCTCGATATGGATCATCCACGTAGGTATATCCAACGTTAGTACAACATTGTGATATATTGTGCATTACAAGGGTTCTGCGTAAAATTTTCGCGTGAATTTCGTCTTCGTAATCATCATTTAAAGTAAATTTTAGGTCCTTATAACGTTAACCATGACTCCTCGACTGTGGAAAGGTTACCCTCTCGTTTCTGCATTACCTCCTTTGAATATCCTTAGCGATTTATGCCTCTTTTCTTACAATTAAGTTTCTTATTATTTTACTACCTTTCCCGCACATATTCTGCTTTATCCCGTGTCACCCTCTTTATCAAGTTCTTACCCGTGAATAGGGTAAACCGTACAGTAATTGGCCGCTTGGTTTTTCTAAGAGCATTATGTGACCACAGTATCAGCATGCCACGTGTGATGGTCAGATATTTCTATCTCTGTAGCTTTCTTGAAATGACCGACTCATGTCAAATGAATCAGTTAGACATGATTTTTTTCCTAGGAGGGGCTTTCATTGAGGAATTTCTTCTCAATTTCATAAGGAAATAAGAAAAAAATAAGATAATACGGGAGGTTACAAAACCACTTTCATAACATCTTGAGATCTGTATAATACCAGAATGTTCAAATTTCGCAATAATACCTTTCATTTTCTTCATTTGCATTTCTAAATTAAGTAAACATTTATTGGCCGCCCGGCCAACAGCTGTAAATTGCCTGGACTGTAACTCTATTATTTAAATTTTTAACGTCTATGATGCTGACATTTTCCAATGACTACCCCCAGAACAATGGATACCGAATTGGCGAAACATATCTGCCAAGATCAAGCCTACTGTTCAAATGAAATAAGTCTGGGTACATAAATACTAGTTTTCTACTTTTAAAAGTGAAAAAACACTGGTTCGGTAAGGATACCAAAACAATGTGAACTGGTCATATCGAGTGTGAGAACCGTTTTAAATACAATGAGCTGGTTTGTTTAGGTGGATAAAAAGGTGTGGCCAGAAAGGGTTTTTCTTAACTAGAGCAGCTATGATGTAATAGGTTCAGGAGCTCTTGGTTACACACCTAATCCAGTTCAGGATTGAAATGGCAAGAATGGAAGTAGCACTTCTGTGATTTAGTCTACAAAGGAAACATTTCCATGTAAAAAATCTGTATGTTTTTCGAAATAATGAAATATCCGCATGTTGCTCAAATGGAAAAAGAACTTCTCATATTTCACAGCTGTTAAATTTTATGGAGCAAGATATAGTTGATGAAAAATTGATATATCACTGCAGTATTATTGAGCGATTGGTATTCGTGGCACATTCAAGTACTAAATTAAAGCATTTTCTAGCGTGGTGTACGTACATATTTATGAAAACTATTTGTAGCTGTCACAGTCTAATTAAAAATGGGCGATTAGTAATTGAGATGGTTACAGCAACTGAATAAAAGTGTACTTATTTTTTTATTTTTTTAGCCAAATTTAACCCATCAAATCATTTTTGTGTGCAATAACCTCAAAACTGAAATCACTCCACCTTATTCCAATGTTACTCGCATTTTACAGCCTGCCAACGCGGCGATTTTACGGCCAATTGAAATTCCCTGGCCAAAAGTTGTGAGCGATTGGTACTCAATGTACCTGAAGAGATAATTGAACTGCTCATTCTTGAAGTTAAGAATTAACTGGAAAAATATAACCAATAGTGTTTCATGTTATTGCTGTGGCAATAATATGTGATAGCAGTAATAATTTGTCACTTATAAGATAGAAAAAGTAACTGGTCCAATCAGTATCAGTCACCACGCCAATAGCTGTGCGTGGTGACCAATAACAATACCTTTAGGCAATGTTTGAATTTAAGCCCAGAGTTATTTAAATGCAAGTTCTTTCTATCGTTACCTCACAATTATGAGGTTTTCAAAAAAATTGCTTTAAATCTGATATAAATATTGTTGTGACATTTTTGCACCTCAAACCCGAAATTTTTCTTTAATTGACTAATAACTGTACAGTTTATCATGCGTTCTTCATCCATCAATACTACCTTCCCCTAAGATGTGTCATCTTTATTCGTAATTTTCTAACAGTATCTTAAGCGTACTTATTTGTGTTCCTCAGCTCCTTGCATACTTGGCCTGTCCATCTGTAGCCCAATCGTTAAAAGGCTTCAGCCCATGCCCATACACTTTTCTTTGCCACCAAGTTTAAAAATTCTGTGAAGCTACGTTCCAATATTAGCGTCACATTCCAGTAGTGGAATAAGGGAGGAGGGTCCTTTTTCGATCTTATTTGTAGCATCTGCAAGGAAGTGATATTGCCAGAAGCTTCCGTGTAAGCACTATTGGTACTTATTCTGACGAAGAACAAAGGAATATAGAATAGCTTCGTTTTCCATGCAGAAAAAGTTTTACTTATAATTACATATAGAAATATATTGAGTAGAGAAGATTACTATATGAAAAATTAACAGTTCGGGTTTAGGAAGTGGAGGTCAACTCGTTATGCGCTTATAGAGATAGGGACATATGCAGAAAGAAACGTAGTATGACTAGCATATTTTTGCTTGCTCCGCGAATTTCAAAAACGCGTCTCAAACAGTAAATTGGGAAAAACTTGCAAATACTTGGGAGAATAGGAATAGATTGACGAGATAGGGGACTCATCCGAAATTATATACGGCCCAGAAGACACATGCTACCGACGGTGAATCGGCATGAGTAGTTATAGAATGCGAGGTAAGGCAAGGGTGCCCATTGTCGTCTTTACTTTTCAACATTAATGCTGAGGAAATTATAATAGATACATGGGAAGTGCTAGATGCAGGATTCAAAGTTGGTGGGCAGCTGACAAAGTCAATAAGACTCGTGTACGACCATGCGTTGTATAGTCACTCATCGAAGAGATTTGCAAGCTCTAGAACATGTCGCAGGATTTCAGTGCGGGGAATACGGAATGAAGATAATTAATGTGGGAAAAAGTAACGTTACTGTCCGGGGCTTAGATGTGAGGCCGGTCATTAAAGTCGGAGGGCACAAAGTGGAGCATGCATAGCATATTATTTACTTGGCCAGTACACTAGAAGAAAATGGACACAGTAGCAAAGATATATGGAGCTTAAATGGATTAGCTAAGCAGGTTTTAAGTAATGGTAGGGAGCTGATGACGGGGACCTTGGGTAAGGATGTGAAGAAGCGGCTGGCGAAGAGCTTGATATGGAGTGTAATGTTATATGGGGCAGAAATTTGGACTCGGAAAAAGTAGGGCGAGAATAGGCGTTCGAGATGTGGATGGGGAGGCGGATGGAAAAGACTCGGTGGACGGAAATGAAGACAAACGAAAAACTGCTTGGTATAGATGAGGAGAGAGGAATACTTTTGGAATGTAGATTTGGGGTTGTAGGTAGCTGTAAGAGGTACGATGAGCAATGGGATGCTCAAGGTGGTGATAGAAGGTAGGATATTGGTTAAGCGGGGAATGGGAAGAATAGGATTTATGGAAGGGATGATATGGGTTGAACGTGCGCTGAGAAGAATAAAGAAATATTTTATGTCAACAGGATACGGGACTCCCCGTTTATTCATTTACTTTTTAGATGAAGAGGTTTTTGTAGAAAAAAATGATTTAGCTTATTTAAAGAAAACTCTTGATTTTTGTAGGAATTCATGTAATTGCGAAATTATTTAAGGTTTTTCACCATATGTTTGAAGGGATAACGTTTGTAGCTGTCATAATTAGCATTCTTCATATATAAATAGCTAATCTGCCAAAATTTGTTGATTGAAAGAGCATGTTATATCTAGTTATCACATTACCACTTTTTGCTTGATTTACAACGTCATGTAAAAATAATCAATTATCCAGCATTCAACCGTCTCTTGTTTTTGAAATCTAATCATCAACAATAGGTGTTCATATTTAACGTTTGTTAGTTGTCAATTTTTTAATATTGATATTTGCTATATTTTTCAGCCTTTTACGTCTGCCCTCTGCAGGACGTTTCCTAAAATGTCATCATTGAATTTCGAATTTTTCATTCCAGTTGAATCGCTGTGCAGAGAATACGAACTAATCAATACAATTTAAAACATGCGGAATGAACGTAACCCGAAAAAATTCGTTGAAACACTTTTTTCAAACCTGCCTTGTAATATTTACGATGAAAGTAATCATTAATCTTGTTTCTCCCCGCATCACATCGTCCAAAAGTCTCACTATTGATAGATAGGAAGAGGTATCACGGAGATAGCGAAGGGGTACGCGTATGTATATAAGGAAGAGGAGGAGTTATCGAAATGAGGGAAGGGTTTAGCTTGAGGGATAAGGGAGAGAGAGAGAGAGAGGGAGAAAAATGGCGTAGCGAGAAGGCTTCCGGTCTTGTGTGCAAAGGCTGCGGCCAGCTGAGGGCAAGGAGAGGGGGGGGGAGGAGGATTTTGGGAGGATACGAGGAGTACGGGGGGGAAGGGGGCGCCAACCGGGTCGAGGAAGGGTTGGTTAAGGATGAGGATATGGGACGTGGAGATGGGTTGGTGGGGTGGGGGGGGAGGTGGAGGAGCAGTGGCCCGAGAAAAGGATAGGGGTCTTCGCATCTCATCAATAATCCAAAACGAGAAACATGCCTCCACCCCTTCAGGATTCACCCCCTCCCCCTACCTCCCACGCCCACACATCCATCCCTTCCTTTTCCACAGCCGCTCCCCTTGGCCGTCGAAGTGTATAAGACGTGAGAGCCGGACGGGCGGGAACACCGGAGGCACAGCCGGAGAAAGGGAACGCCCCCGTCCCCCCACCCGCTGCGGGGGTGGTGAGAGGATGTGTTTGAGAGGGCAAGGAGAAGGTGGACAGAAGGGAGAGAAAGATAAAATGGGAGAAAGGAGAGGAGAGTCTTGGTTGAAGGGCTGAAGGGGAGAATGAAGGGTTTTGTACTGGCACGGAAAGGGCTGGACAGAGGGTGTGGGTGTGTGTGGACATATACCCTTTGAGAAGAAATGAGGAGGAGCGAAATGGTGCTGGACGTCGAATCTAAGGTCTCTAAATATTTCCAAAGAGTCACGCGCGATATTTCATCACGTGCCTTACGACAAATAATTTAGTGAATACCACGATTTAAATCAAAATTACCTCATAGGTGCGAAATTGTATTTTTTTAAAAGTACTCTACTGGTTAAGGTAGGTTTTGTTGAATGTCAGAGAATCCGCTCCCGGTCTTTTACACATTCAGGGGCCTATCTCCCTCTAATATATCCTTTTTCGCCTCAGCATACGGTCTACCCTTCTTCATCCTTTCCATGAAGCCTATTCTCTTTCTTCCCCTTCCCCGCTCGCTCAACTTCCTTCCCTCTATCACAGTCTTCAGCAACCCATCGCCACTTATTACATCCTCCAACCACCTACTCTGCCGATCTCGAATTTTATCAATAAGTTTCATTCCCTCGTCCACCATATTAAGCACTTCCTCGTTAGCCTTCCTCTCCGTCCACCTCACCTTCTCCATCTGTGTGTGTGTGTGGACAAGGATGGAGAATTTGCTGTATAGTTCCCGTAAAAGTTCCTGGCGCAGATCTTAGGGGCAATGAAGGGAGGTAGAAGTAGAGTTATTGAAGTTGATGGACACATGAGATGAGAGACAAGGACACCGGGGAGCCTTAATACTTCGTGAAAAAAGTACGAGATTCACGCACGCAAGGCAAGTGAATACAATCACCTATCGCAATGATATTACCAGGGACTCTATTTTTAGATCTAATTGTGAGATAAGTCGCAATGGGACGGCACTTCCTACTTCTCGAAGCGATTGTGCTGGCAGCAATTAGTAAGGTTTATTTTCTACCCCTCCACCCTAAACAACCGTCTTCCCCAGTTTCTCAAGATTCTTAAAGCTCCGTAGCCTATGTGCCAAAAATCGTCCGTTACGCAGCACCTGGAACTTTTGCGATAGCTACACTTATAGGCAGGTTACGTGGTGCACTGCAAGATACCTCAAGAATATATGGCGTGATAAGGGGGTGATGTTTTAAATACATGCATTACACTATGAGCTACTAGTGTTGTAGAGAATACGACCGAGTTTTACCATATCGAATTCTTACAAACAAGTGGCAGGATGAGAATTTTCACATGTATGAACTACTCGCAACGCTATCAAGTGATAAATGCTATGAGTATTGATGCATTTTACAGCTGGAAAAATATATGGAGATTAAAGTGTTACATGGGAAGCATGCGAGACGGTCTTAAAATACTTCTTAGATTATAAAACTCAAAAGCATTGAATAGAAAATGAACGAATCAGCGACAATGCTCGTCGAATCGGCCAATTGTGAAATATTTTTTTATGCCGCGGGCGTTAAGCCATGATTCCATGTCTTTGGTCAGAAGCTGGCCAATTCCAGCACAAGGTACCTCTCCAAACATCTATTGGAGCTATTTTCTATCCATGTGATCCTTTCGACTTACATCATGCCTCTGGGTCTGAGGTATCCACGTGTTCAGTGCAAAAAAGAATACCATGTGCGCATACTCGGGGAAGGGAAGGTGGACATGGAGCGGTAATCGTGAGTCGTTGAGTACACTTTTTAATTACATTTAAAATTAGTCGAAAAAAACATTCTTCGACCTCATATCACCTTATCAACGAAAATAACATCTATTAACACTTTAACAGCTTTATTTTTTGATTCTGTGCAAATTGTAGGACTGGATAATGTTTAAACATTTTCATTCTTTAACAACAAAATATGCGTTTAAAAAAATCACTTGTCATTTTGTATCTTTATCAACTCTCGCAACCTTTGGTGAGAAGTCAATGCTGTAGATTTCGCAGTTTTTCCTAGGCTTAGTTACAAAGTTCATGAAGTTGACAAAACTGGTAAGTTTAGGTAGTGCTGTGTCGATTATTGCAGTAACGTGCCTCCATTTTTGGTTATATTATATTATAAAAATATTAATATCATTCAAATAAGATTATTTTAAAAGTGGTGTATAAAGTATTGCACTAGTATTTACACGGACCAAGATATACATTCTCATAGTACAACGGCACATCATTTTTACGCCGACCCTCGTGGCGAACGAGGACGTAGTCCAATCTTCGAAGTTAAATATCTCCGTTGTTTATGCACTGCCCACGACCAAACTTGTTTCTAAGGTAAGACTATCGTGTCAAACTAGAAAAAAATGAAATTTCAAAATGGCTGTATTTTTGTTGTTAAAATTTGAACATTTTAAATTTTAAAAATTTCAATAAAATTTAGTTTATTTACAAAAATGATAAAAAATTATTGCTGTACATTCTTTTGCAAAAAAATAAGATGTCAACCGTTTCTCTAGCTATTTTCTTTTAGGAGATATAGCAAAAAGAAAAAAGGTGTAAGTGCAAAATGGTCGAAACTTTGATCATCTCTAGATCTGCCAAATTTTTTTTTCCGAAAACGCTTCTACACTTTTTCATTTAACGCCAGATGAAACCCACACAAAAATTTGGTCAACTCACTGCTGATCTGACGTGGAATGACCCATATAGTAAAATCAATGACGCAAGAGTTATGTTTTGAAATTTACCCCTCAATTAAGGCATTTTTATTACTTGGGTGAACACTTTTCGTGCTGGGCTTTAAAGTCCCTCTCAGAAAAACAGGATTTTACACACCTGGATTGTGAAAGAAGACTCCAAAATCTAGGTTAATTCAATTAAAATTTATTTATGCACTTTTTAATCATATTTATGTCTACTAGAAAAACTGCAGCCATATCATAACATTCAGCTGGCGTTCAATAATGGTACTGTGATGTCCCTCGTCCAACTCAGAAAATATAGGAGGACGTACTATTACGTCATTAGCACTCAATGAGTTAACGACACAGAATTAGGTATCTAAGCGAAAATCATTTGTAAATTCGTGGTATCATTTGTAAATGTCAAGGTATCGTAACAGGAAAAATTTTTTACCTGTTATGATACCTTGATATTTTTTAGCATCATTATTATAAAACGAAACGTATTATCTCGCATTAAGGAGAATTGATGAACATAGTATATCGAGCGACTCCCAAATAAATGTCCATCTTCATAAGGCTACGTACTAAAAATTGCATTTTATGACCAAGAAACGAAATCGGTAAAATGCATTTTTTGTACTTTAGCCCATTCATGTTACTAATACATGCATTATGATGTCGTAACTGTTTTTCTCAATTAGTTATTTGTATTATAAAGTACCAGACACCTTTAAAGTTACAGACAACTTTTTAGTTGAGACTCCGATCAGCTCCCATCCCCTCTCTACAGCCTCTCCTACTACAATCCCCTTTCTTCCTTTCACCAACAAAATCTTAACAACACCAACTTCCAAAATCTATTAATTCAACAGTCAACAAATCATCAAGAATAATATAATAAATAAAAAGAAACGAAACTACCATCAAAATAATAAAGAACAACTAAAAAAATAACGAAGCCACGAATGTTAAACAAATCATTGCATTCACTTTTATTAATGGCTGAGTACGACGTTACAGCAAGCAAAATTTCACACAGATCTGTAGATATATATGGAGAAATAGCTCCAACCATCTTTTAGGCGTCGGTTGGACTTGAAAGGTTTGGATTGAGTAATAGGACGGAGGAAATGAAGTTGGACGGCTTTTCCGAGGAGTTGAGGCAGTTTCAAGGAGTCACTCGTGAAATACGTGCAAAACAACTTTCTCCTCTACATTCGTGATGAATCGTTCTCGCTTAAGGTAGTTTGAGCGAAATATCATTTCACCTAGAAATCAATGAGTTTGGTCTAAGTTTAACGAAAATATCTCACATTTCCAAAGATACCAAATTATCAGCCCCTTATAGAACTACTTTCCGAGAATTTCGACAAATAATACAAGCCCTTATACATGAGAAATGGCGGTGTACGCACTCAATGGAGACCATATTTGAAAACTGAGACATTTTCAATGTCTAGATGTCGTAAAATAATTAAGTATGTAGTTTGTATGTTTTATCGACTATTTTTGAAAATAAATCATCATGTCACCACATTAATTTTTTTCGAAATCGCAAAACAACTTCTGTTGTGAAGGAGTTTTGAACGTGCTGCGTGAAAAAATTATTCAAATCAAAGACTTACCTATGTGGATATTTTTTTCATTCACTAGAATCTCACTCATCTAAAACTTTATTATTTTAAAATTAATAATGGAGTATTTAATTTATATAGGAAATAAATTTTACGCTCATCCAATCAAGCCAAAAAAATTGCTCTTTAAGAGATTATTCTTGTACATGGGACCCAAGGTTTACAACTTGCTACCAGAGGACTTAAAAGCCGGAAATTATACTAAAAATAAACTTCTCAAACTAATAGCGGAATGGATTCTAACTCAGCAAAGTGTAGAAAATTTCTTTAATATTATCGTATGAAGTTGTTTTTTTCTTTTTCTATTTATTGTATTTCATTTGGTTCATTCTGAAATCTATTGTAAAACTACTTTGTATATATAATTGATTTGTATTGTTCAGTTAAAAGCAATAAGCAGCTATATATTCTGGGATGGTAGCCTCATCACAGATATTTCTTAGAGGCTACCTAAAGCTTCCCCTTGTATGGAAAAAAACCTGTAATTTATTTGTGATGTTTGTTTTTTTGGGAAGTAATAAACTTATTATTATTATTATATAATTCATACTTCCTAAAGCTGCTGAAATTAAAATGTAAAATTCGAATATGATCTCCACTATGAAGAGGGAATTATTTCACTCAAACTACCTAAAATCATCCTCCCCATACGAATAACCCCTAGCCAGACGAGCGGTGTCGCTCGTGCCAACCCTATCCTCCGCCAGGGGAAGGCGAAAGAAAATGTATAGATATCCCCGCGTCGTTTTGCGCGTGGAAAAAATTAACCCTTCCGATGTCGAGAGAGAGTGTTAAGAACTCGCAGAGCTATCCAGGGGCCAATGCAGGCTCGGATCATAATTTAGTATTGATGAATTGTGAGGCTAGATTCAAAAGTAGGAGGATGAAGAGGTAGAATCTGCAAGCATTGGAAGGGCAAAAAGGAGAGAATACCCAGAGATAGGGAAGGGAATATAGGAAAGGCCAAGTAAATCGGAACAATCGAGGAAAAATAGGGGAATGTATAAAACGCATTGTAAGAGCCGCCAAGAATACATTAGGAGCAGTGAAAATGAGGAGGCAAAGAAGCAATGGGTTATTGAAGAAATTATAAGGAAAATGTGGGAGAGGATAAATTGGAAAAACATCAACACTGACATAGGTAAGGAAAAATAAAAGGAGTTAAATAATCAACTGCGGCAAATTACCAATCGGGCAAAGGAAAATTGGTGGAAACGGAAATTAGAGGATATAGAGAAAGTGCAAAATGAAGGGTAAGTGGGTGGGTGCATTATACATTAGGGTAAAAATGCTATCGGGAGGTAAGAGAGGGCAAATGGTACCAAAGATTAAGGACAGAACAGTTAGGGTATTAAGCGAGCAACAAGATATCCAATAGTGTCACCTCACCATTCGATGTGCTTCCCGTATGCGCCACAATAATTTTTGCTGTCGGATGAGTTTCCGTTAAATGAATTGGACTATTTTTTGGTAATTCAAATACAAGTTTTTCATGATAATTAGGACCTGATGAAGCCGACTGGAATGCCGGTGAAACGGTCGTCCATAAAAATGGTGCAACGCGGGGTGAACCCGAAAAATACCAATAAACAAGAAAACCGCGGAACCCTTCGTTACAAATGCCAATATGTCGAAAATTGTTCCTTCTCAAATAAGTCCCGAAAATTTGGGACCCTGCACAAAAAAACTAGACCCCAAAAAATTAATAGATTCCAAAGGAAACGTGTGCATGTCGTTAAAAACTGTTACGATGGAACATATAGTGTTTCGCAGCTCATAGAGGGAATAGGTTTTAAGCCACTGGAGACTCGGAGGCTGCACGTTAGGCTCATATTGATTGAAAAGTTCAGAACAGTTGTTTTTCAGTATGACCCAGAGAATATTATTTTGATACCGCACAACATATCTAGGTCCGAAATACGCGATAATATAAGAGAGATACGTGGTCGAACAGGTTGGTACAAAAATTCGTTCCTCCAACGCACAATAAGTGACCATGTTAAACTCTGAGCTGCGCTCAATGCACTCAGCACTTTCAAAATACACTTCACCTCTTCGCCTCTCTATACCTCCTCCTCTCCTCCCTACACCATTACTCGGATTGTACCCTAACACCCCTTACCTTATACGGCAGCTCGCAGGGCAGTACGGGGATGGAATCATTTTGCCTTGTTGGGAAAATGGTGCTGCTTGCTAGACAGCCGTGGATATCGTATATCAGCATTCTAGATTTTCAAGATTACAGAAATGCGATGAGGCCTAGAAATTATTGAGAAACGACTGTTTTTACGGTGTAAAATTAAAAATTGACGTGTATGTTAATTGAATTCCACATCGCTCCATATGGCAGAATACTACTACGTCGAAAATATTCCATTTTTAGTGAAGTTTACAAATTTTGAAGGGGATCTCATTTTATGGATGCTGTATCTTACGAAAGCCTAGCGTCACGCTTCACCTGACTCCAGCTGTTGAATCGTGGCGTGAATGCGTTCAGGCAAGAGCTTCCAATAAATGCACAATACTATCACTCAATAGATATAGGAAAAACATTGTTTACTCAATTCTATCTTTTTTTACTCAACGTCATACACTTTACGAGATTGTATTCGCATAACTACATCGATAAATCTCAAAAAGGCTATCTTAACGAGAGTTTGACGAATTTCTTAGAATAAGTAGCTCTAAAATATAATATATTTAACTATTCATGTTTATTTTCATGTAATTCTATCAACTCCCCTCTGCCCGCCATATCCTTGCTAAGTGGTCCACCTCTGTCGGCTGTGTCGCATGACGGGCCCACGTTTTATTTTATTTTTTTTTGAAATACCATTATTACTGATCTAACGATTGTTCTATTACATGAGATTGGAATGGTAAAACGGAAATTTTTACCACCACCATGCAATAAGTGTATCGTGTATTGTTTGCGTGGGGTAACTGACTGATGAGATCATTTGTGCCATTGGAAACAGATGGGTCAGCCGGAAAGGAAAGGATTATTTGGTGAATCGATTAAGGGTGTAGAGGACTCGGTATCCGCCTGCTCTGAACAAAGGGCGCCATGAGGTCCACAGTTAAATGTCACTTCCGATGGACGCAGTGTTTAATTGAAGTGCCCTTTACATGATGCCTAAGTAAGAGCCGGGATTACGGAGGAATATCTCTGTCACCGCCGGGTTTCGAACACAGGTTTTCGGAATGGGAAACGAGTTGTACTCGAGTAATCCCATAAATACAATCTCGTACGAGCAGTGTGAATGATTCTTTTGTTGAAATTAGCTTCAATGACTGCGGGGTTTTACATGTTGTCTGGTTACGAAACGGCCATTGCGGTGTTGAAATATTGCCAACTCAAGTTACTGGAGACCAAATGAGAGAATAAGAACAGGATATGAGTGCAGTTTACTCATCAGGATAATAATTGATGCAATGAAAATTAAATATGAGAATTATGTGTTAACTTATTAAATATCGCAAATGAAAAAGTGACTTTGTTTCTTTCCACAGATTTATTTTCCTGGTAGGTACAACATGTTTCGACACAGCGGTGACATCATCAGGCACGTCATCAGGTAGGTACCTGATGATGACACCTCTGTGTCGAAACATATTGTACCAGGAAAATAAATCTGTAGAAGGAAACAAAGTTCCTTTTTCGTTTGTGAAATTTAAATTCCAAGTAGTTGAGCCTCAAACTATGGAACGTATCATTTAATTATATTACTGGTTATCAGGGATGCAGAAGGCTAGATCGTATGCAGAGGCGAAAAAGGATATACTAGAGGAAGATAGGACCCTGAAAGGGTGGAAAACTGGAAGGAGATTCTCTGGCATTCAACGAAACCTACCTTAACCGGCAGAATACATTATATATATCAACCGGTAATGGTAGGTTTAAATGGCGGCAGATAATACTTATGCATGAATGCTTATGCATGCTGTAAAACATTACTTCACATTTTACAGCTGGAGGTCTTTTTCTCTATATACGTACATAATTCCATTCTTCAGCTCGTCCTACCTTTCTTCATTCAAACCATGAAGCCAATTCTCTTCCTTCCCCATTTATTTAATATCCGCCCCTGTATCACCCTTCATATCAAGCAAATAATAGTTCTTCCTTTCCGTCTGTTGAACTTTCTCTCTTCTCATTTGAGCCACATTTTATAGGCTAAACATGTACTAAGAATTAAAGTATGATTTCAGCTAATTGACGAACAAAGATCAGTGACTTGAGGGGAGACTGATTTGTTTTTGTCTCTCGTGGGTTCTCAAGTAGACTACGGTTTTTTTTCACAAGCTCCAGAGCTCATCGCATGCTTCGCCCTGCTAAAATAACTGAATATGTGTTTGGGAAATATGCGCAAGTGCAGCAACTATGCTTGAATTATGGCGAACTCGAAGAGAATTTGAATACCACGCATTTTTGATCCTTATGTCTCTCTGCAATACTTCACGTTTCAGAAATTTCTTGTTAATGGTATACGTGTGAAATGATTTGATAATAGAAAATATCTAAGCGAAACTAATCAGGGGTAAGAAAACTAGTATTACACTGGGTAGGATGGAGGACTGTTACCAAGAAATTTGAGGATTGAACGAACAGTGGAGAAATAACTCAAATCCGAAAATGTTTTGTAATAACAAAGTAATTGACTACTAAGTTTCAATATAGTCTGTGTTAGCCTGATTTGGGGCCTCATGATAATTGATTTGGAAGTTTTACAAGGGAAAGTCTTCCGATTGACCGCCTTTGGATGAATAGAAAAACTATCTACGACAGAAATAGAGAGATATTACATGGTAACAAGATGTTTAACAGTCTGCGATGGGCTTAATGCCTGCATCTACAAAATACCATGGAAACCGCCTCCCGGATGCGTTGCTGTGTTTGTTGTTCGCTCAGTCGTCCTTACTGATTGAAAATTTGCTGTTTTAAACGAATTTATTAAATCATGCCTTCGTGGGTTTCATGCTTGAAATATGGTTTGTAATTCGTGGCTTTAGGTGTAACTTTATGGAATCGATTCATGCCAGAATGAAAAAGTATATCTTTGTGATTTCGTTCGCCACATCGTTTTCTCTGGATGCGATCCAGATTTCGACGTTTAACGTAATCTTCATCGCTGAATATGACGTTAAATCATGAAAAACGGGTCGTTTCTGAATAAAACAATGTGGAATCACGAAGTAGTAGGCATGAATATTAACAAAAAATTTTTTTTGTATTTCGTAACTTTTTTGGAATTATAATTTTCCCTCAATATATTTTGCCTTTTTGATTAAGTACTTAAAAATATGTAATGCTGAATATGACATCGTCATAAATATGTCAACCTGGTACCACTGTGTTTAATTATAATTAAATATATTTTGCCTTTTTGATTAAGTACTTAAAAATATGTAATGCTGAATATGACATCGTCATAAATATGCCAACCTGGTACCACTGTGTTAAATTATAATTAAAATTAACTTATGTTAGCTATTTATAATTAGGCTATTGAATTTTCCGTATGAAAAAGTACATTTAAATCAGTTTCTAGCAATGCGCCATCATATGTAAATCATAAGAGCATTAATTAATAATTGTACAGATGGAGTTTTGATGGCTGCATTTTTTTTCTCGATAGATAGAGAAAATACGAGGGAGAGTGTGAGGGATGGAGAGGGAGAGGAAGAGGGAGAGAGAAAGATAAATATATATAATGCAACTAAAAAAATGGGAGGTGGTAGAGCTTGATACTTTCAGAAAATATTCGACCGTGTCCAGACGGTTGACGTCTCGTCCATGCTATTCGCCGACCGAAGATAGAAATCGAGGATGATATGACGTGAGCGACGGCATTGGAGAGATCTGTCGACTTTCACAACAAAAGGCTCGAAGACGGTAAATGTTGAAAGGGTGAACGAAGGGAAAAGTCAAGAATGATTCTTATGGAAATCAAATTCAGAGGAAGAGAGTCGAACCAGTGAAGTTTTATATTTTTTTATACACATAAAGATTCACGAAAGAGATTTCTCTGACATAAAACAGTGAACAAATGAAAAATACTTTGCCATTTCCGAGTTAACAAAATAAACGAGTGGTTTTTACTCGCCTCTCCCTGCTCTATGCATAAATTCCTGCCCGTTAAAAGTTCTATTTAAATCATGTGAAGCACCTGTTTCGAAAGTGGTGGTTCTTTTGCGATAATACTGTGGAATTGAAAAGTATTTTTCATGATTACATTTTGAAAGAATTCCATAAAGTAGAGGCTGAGACAGTGTGTCATACAAATCAGTGGTATTCTCTCCGTAATGCAGAGACAGCGAGTAGCAATTATATAAAATTATTTTCAGCCTTACATAAGCGAGAGAGTTCATAGCCAACACTTAAAAGCTGCTGTTGATGGAATATATACAAAGACAGATTTTATTATAAAGGATAAAATCGTTAAATTCGTCTAGTACTATTGACTTTATGTCAAATTGATTTAGGACAAAATTGAACTTTAATTAACGCACCAAAGTGAAAATTCCTTGGAGGAGAGAGACATAATCAATATAAAGATGAATACTTTGGTGAGAAAAAACTTCCACTCTTTTACAAAACATTCATGCTGTTATAGCAATGATTGATGGCCTGAAAATTCTCGTATGAATGACATTGATAATTATAATATTGTGGATACCTGGAATACGCAGTTGAGCGTGACTCAGACTAAATCAGTCGAGTGATTGTCCCAGTGTATCAAATCGGGATGAAACCGGTGGCGTTGGGCTAGAGCCCTCGCCTGCCGATCCTAGGGACGCGGGTTCGAGTGCTGCCTGAGCAGATGTTTCACCACTCAGGGCATGGGTGTTATTGTTCGCCTATTGTGATACACCCGTCGTAAAGGGTCAACTGTGACGTTTTCGGTGTAGTGGAAATAATAAAAAAATGACAAAAAATGACAATTTTTAAAAGTGTTTTTAGCAAATAGAATCTAGTTTATTCCTTTCCCCCAATCCGCTTCTCAATAGATAAAGTACTAGTGGTGCAAACTGATCGCGAGACGACGACGTGCATCAAAACTCTTTGGCTACTGCCACTAAAACTCTTTCAATTTTCTAAGCACTGAAAGGGAGAACTTCAAAACTGTCTTTATGTACTTTGGAAATGCCTATGAATTACTTCAACTTCAGGCATATCGTGGGTTACCCATATACAAAACATGCGGAAAAATATTTTTTTAACTCGATTTTTTCAAGTAGGTATAAAATGGGAAGGTTCTAGGTTTTGTAAAGCGTATAATAGGAAGGTAATGGTATTCTGCTCTAGTTAGGCATCGCCTCGAATACGCCGCGAGCGATTGGGACCCTGGATGGAAAGATTTAACTAATAAACTAATTTTATCTTCTAGCGTACTGCCTAAGTAATTAAAATGGTCCACTTGCTCAAGTTTTTTCCCTCCAGCTTTTAACACCAGCCTCTCTTTCTTTGTTCAAATAAATCTCATTACTTCGATTCCTGATGCTTTATCTTCATTCCAAATTCCCCGCACTGCATTTCTAAAGCTTGTAGTCTCTTCGAAGATTGACTAACCATCGTCTGATCGTCCATGAATTCAACCGAATTTATCAGCTGTCTTCATCCTTGATTCCTACATTAAGTTCTTCTCATGTCTGCCTTACCAATAGCTCAGCATCGATGTTTAAAATCGAAGTCGACAACGGGCTCCCTTGCCTTATCCCGCGACCTATTGTTGCCCACCCTGATTCACCATCAGCGACACTCACTTGTGCTCTTTGAGCCATGTATGCGTTTCGGATTAGTCTCCTGTCTCGCCAATGTATTCCCATTTACCCTAGTATCTCCGTTAGTTTTTTCCTATTTACTCTGTCAAAACCTTTTCAAAATCCGCAAAGCAAACGAAAACATCCTGGTTATATTCTACGTTTCTTTCTATAGGGAAGTGTTCTCATCACCATAATCTCGTCTTGAGTTGACCCTCCCTACCGAAACCCAAACTGGTCATCGCTCAATAAGTAATTGGCTTTACTATCCAATCTTTTATTAATTACTATACCATTCTACTGAGTGGGGAAAAATGAAAAGAGAATCATGAGAGATTTGAAATAACAACATGACATCCATGGTATATTTGATGATATATTTGATACTATTGTCGCCTTGGCTACTATTGAACAATTGTGATAATCAGCCAGTGAATTCATTTCCTCATTAATTAGATATTTTTGAAAATATTTAGCTATCAATTGATAATGGAGGCGCATTTAGGATAAACGCTATCTATCCTAAATCCGACGCACGAAAAAGGAACCGGAAGCCGCTCCCTCGTGATGCCTAAAGAACAGAGACACACTTCGAGATGGTTTCCTCCCGTAATTTATCGATTCAAATATCTAATTCACGGGTTAGAACACTGATTTAGTGGAGGTGAAGGTCAGGCATGTTAATTTGACGGTCGCAGAACGAGAGGGAGGATGGGGGTTTCGGAGAGGGAATTGTGCGGCCAAAACAAAATCATTACGATGGTTGTTAGGCTGTTAGCAATTGAAAAGAACCTGAAGAACTTTAAATCGACCACGTTGTCAGTATGATGGAGTTAAATAGTTTAAAAGATATAAAAGTAATTAAATTATTCTAAGGCTATGGAAACCTAGACGTTTCGTCAGTATAAATAAAACTAATAAAATGAAGCAGGACGCCTCGGTATCATAAATTGGCTGAAGCACTCGGCGCGATATCGAGGGATCTGAGTTCGAGTCCCGGTCACTATGAATGACTTTCCTGCGTGGAATTCCGCAAATATATCTTCACCTCTTTCTCCGTCCGACGGTATGAGAAATTCAAGAGGGATATAATTGCGGATCATGAATAGGAGGGATAACGGAACGATATACCAGAAATTAGGACGTTAGGATAATTATGTCCAAAAACCTATCAGTCAGAAAATCAGGGTGCAATGGTAGAATACTCAAATCAATAAATTTATGAATGAATAGTACCTTGAAAAGTCATAGAAAGAAACATAGTATAGCCAGAATGATTTCGTTAAAAACTGCTACGAGCGTACATATAGTCTCTCACAACTTTTAGAGAGATAAGGGTGGGAGCCCCTAGAGACTCGGGGGCTACACGCTGGGCGTAGATTGCTTGAGAAATGAAGAACACATACAGAATATTATCATGACGCCTCACTACATCTCTAGGTCTGACACAAGTGATACAATAAGAGAGATACACTGCTGAAAAGATTGGTCCAAAAACTCATTTTTTCCGTTCATAATAAGCGACCACTATAAAATATGTAGCTCTACTCAATAATCTCCCATAATACACGTCACCATTTCACCTCCCAAAACCTAATACCTTATGTCTTTAGACGGCTGGTGTTTTAACACCCCCTGCCACACGCCCATTCGGCGGCTCACAGGGTGGTATGTAGCTGTAGTTGAACAAAAAACAAGTCGGTGCCAAAACCACCCCAGTAATTATTTAAAGAATGTGGAGATTTTTACTGCTCAAATTTCTCTCAAAATTATGAAGTTTTATCATTTCCACGAAGTCTGGATCTCTTTCATCAGGACAATAATCGAATCAAACTGCTGGAATTCTCGAGCTAGTGAGATTTTGGGATATCAAGAGAACACCCACTGTATTTTTTGAAAGAATTTAAACCCATCCTTCCACCCTTTCCCCCCCGTTTCTCACCCATCATCCGATGAAATTCCGATGAGAATCGAAAGCTTGATTTTTCGGCGGATACTGAGGCAAGGAGACGGAGGAGGAAGATCCCCTTGCTTCGTGCAATGCGTGGATCGTCTTTGACGTGCCCCCTCTCCCACGCCCTCCCCCCTCCCGTCCTCCCCCCTGCCGTCCTCCTCGGTCCTCCGCATGGAGGCGTCCATTGTGGGCGCGCCAGAAACTTAGGCCCATTCATTCATGGGGAGATGAATGGTGGTTTTCCATTGTCGAGGCTGAAGGTGATGGGTGAAGAGAGACGGGTGAAAGGATACCCTGGGGGCGGGGAGTAGGAGGGGTTCCGCGGGGGCGGGAGGACCGAGGATATGGGATATATAGGGAATAGAAAAAGGGTTTGCTGCAGAGAAAACGGGACTATAAAGAGCAAGGGGATATGACGAATGTTAGAGGATTTTTTTTTTAAAGAAGAAACCTTTGGAGTCTGCGGGACTCCCGAGCGACCGACCGACACAAAAACTCTCGCAAAAGGCAGGGCGTAAAACATTCGTCGCGTAGATCGCGACGTCTCTTTGCTGGCGTTCCGCCGACGACTTTGAACATGTTTTTGTTCATCGTTCGTGAAAAAATAGAGGCTTTTCCCCTCGCAAGACAACGTGTTTACACGAAATCATTACTTTCCCGCAAAAACACTTCCAGTCTGCCTACTATCCTCAAAAATCACCTCGTCGCAGAGGTGAATATTTAGTACCCCAGGCAATTAAACGGGAGGTCAATCTCCTTCTTCGTTGGCGCATCTGTCCAAATCGAGCTGAGGCTTCTTAAATTTTATGCCTCTTTTCCCCTTTGTCCCCTGCCAATCTTCGCCAGTTCCTCCCCCAGAAATAGTTGTCTTTCATATTTTCTGATTTTTTCAATCCACTTAGCCATCCATTTTCCCACTGGTCACTAGCCTCCCATCTACATTCTGAAGTCCGGTTATCTGCCCGCTATTTTGGTAGCCAGTGGAGATGCTCTGTCCATTGGATTCTCATTGCCTCAATATGCGTAGGTATGCTGTAGAACAAGGTTCTTTGAATGGATTACATATATCCCTGTTATACGCCATTGTTTATGCCATATACGAAGGACCATATGGAACACCATACAGAAAAGATGAACCAGATGGAGTGGACACACCCTGAGACACAATGGGTTTGTGAAGAACATAATTGAAGGTAACATTGAGGAAAAAGTCCCCAGAGGAAGACCTAGGAATACGTTCATAGACCATATAAAGCGGAAAGTATATTGGAAAAGATACCAGGAGGTAAGGAAACGAGCATTAGATGGGGAAGGGTGGAGGGTTGCAGTCAACCAATCTGAGGATTAAACGACCAATTATGATGACGCTATGATTATGATGACAATGTATTGATATATTTCTTCAGGTTTCTCCATTTTTCACAGGACCGTATATTTCACGCAGTACCACAGTCTAGTAATACACCAATGTCGTTCGATAACGTTTGTATTCTGCCTGCGATTTAGGTCTCCGCAACCATTTCTACCACATGTCCGCCAATTACGTGCTATTTGAGCATTTACTGCCATAGCATACCCAAGAAAATCTGCGAATATGCGGCACAAGTTGTCCTTTCGAATACAAATGCACTACCAAATCAACGAAAACGTCAAACAACCTATACTATGCTAATGGAGAATACAGAAAAATAAGGTCATTGATGGCAGATTTATGTACGTTGCGAAGACCTACATCGATGGAAGAACACAATCGATATTGAAAGACTTTGGTAATATACGATCACGACACCAATTACTAATTTCCCTATGCTAAGTTGCAGCTGACGCTGGTAGTGCCTATATCCGCCAGCGAGTAAAGCTAACCTGTCCATAGGTGTATGCGAAGAAAATGCATAACATATTATAAGACGTCTGTCAGAGATTATTTATTTTAGTTGAGCGAAAACTACACTGCTTCAAAACTGCAATATTAGGATACCTGTTCTCTGTTATATTCTGCTGTAAATAATTTCGTTTCTCTGAGATATTAATATTTTCCTTCAGACGTACTCAGTACAAGATATCATTTAATATAGCTCCGCATTATCCATCTCCAGAGACTCTCATCTCCTGCTACCAGGAGGTAAAATGATGTCTCTTAATACTCTCGGAAACACTGTTTAGCTGTAGGTTTTTAGTAACTATCTGAAATAAGCTTTTTATTTCTCGCCTCCGCACGGCACTTCTAAGCACCGAGCCATAATTCTATTGCAATAGTCGTCGCGACTATTGTATTACTAGAATGTGGCAGTACTATCCTGTCAAATCTGTCACAGCAGATTTGGCTATCATATTAAATATTTCCCTTACGACGCATGAATGGGAGAGAATAGGGGAAAAGAATTGGAATGGAGAATACATCCGCGGAATTTTCCGGAAAATTTTGGAGCCGACAGAAAATTGAACATTTCTGGACTGAAGGAAAAGTTCGGACTGACTCAAAGAAGCTCCGCACAATGAACACTGCGGTGATAGTATCTTCTACACCTACATCTACATACTACCCTGCGATCCGCCACATGGGCGTGTAACAGGGGGTGTTAGGACTTCAACCGTGTAAAAATGTAGCGTTTTGGGAGGTGAAATGGTGACGTGCATTATAGGAGTGTATATTGTGGAACTCAGTTTTTATTGTGGTCGCTTATTGCGCGCGGAAAGAACGAGTTTTTAAATCTAACTTTTCGGTGATGTATCTCTCTTATTTTTTCGTGTCTGTCAGACCCAGAGATGTGACAAGACGTCATATTAATATCCTCTGTAGCGCTCTGAAACACACCACATCTAAATTTCTCAAGCAACGTAAGCCTATCGTGTAGCTTCCGAGTCTTTGGGGTCTCCCACCTTAATGCCACTGAAAGTTGTGAAGCACTATACGAGGGTCGTTCAATAAGTCCTTAGAAAATCCAAGAAATAGCGATCGTAGTATCGAAAATGGTTTGTTTTTAGTAAAAACCATTACTCACTAGTCAGCTGTTAAAGTCTCAATTACATATATCACCATAGTTTCATTTTAATTATCGATTGAAGCAAAGAACTCTTGTTTTCTTATAAAATGGAAAAAAGAGAGTTTCGAGCGGTGATAAAACATTTATATTTGAAAGGCTTAACACCGAAAGAGATCAAAGCAGTGTTGGATGAAGTTCATGGCACATCTGCTTTTGCATTTGCAACTGTTTAAAATCGGGTAAATGAGTTCAAATGAGGCCGTATATCCACAAAAGATGAGCATCGTTCAGGACGTTCAGTGGAAGTGACTACTCCCGAAATCAATGGTAAAATCCAAGATATGGATTTGGCTGATCGACGAATCAAAGTGCACAAAATAGTTGAGGCCACAGTCATATCGTATGGTACAGTGTGTTCAATTTTCCAAGAAAAATTGGGGGTGAAAAAAATCTCGGCAAGATGAGTGCCGCGTTTGCTCTCAGTGGAGAATAAACGCAGTTGTGTGGTCGACTATGAGGCTATTTTGGCGCTTTTGCGTCGCAACCCTGACGAGTTTCTGCATCGATACATAACTGTGGATGAAACATGGATACAATACTACACTCCAGAGACAAAGGAATAATCAAAACAGTGGGTTTTTGAAGGCGAACGGGGTCCGAAGAAGGCGAAAACGGTGAAATTAGCCGGCATGGTGATGGCCATGGTTTTTTGGGATGCACGCGGAATCAGTTACACCAATTACTTGGTAAAAGGAAAAATAATAACTGGAGTGTATTATGCGTCGTTATTGCACCGGCTGAATGAAGAAATCAAGAAAAAACGTCCTCATTTGAGAAAGAAAAAGATCCTCCTTCATCAAGACAATGCACAGGTGCACACCTGCGCAGTTTCGACGGCAAAAATTGTAAAATGAAAGTTGGAATTATTACAAAATCCATCGTATGCACCGGATTTGGCCCCAAGTGACTTTTTATTATCCCCAGACTCGAAAAAATGGCTCGGTGGAAGACGGTTCACGTCGAAAGAGGAGGTCGTCGCCCAAACAGATGCCTATTTTGACGAAGTCCACAATCCTGCTTTTTGGACGGCTTAAAAAGGTTGTAGAAACGCTTGGAAAAGTATATAGAGTTAAAGGAAGATTACGCTGAAAAATTAAAAAAAAATTACCCAAAATAATTTATTTTTCTGTCTTTTTCTAAGGACTTATTGAACGAGCCTCTTATGTTCGCTCGTTACAGTTTTTGACGAATCGTGCACATTTTCTTTGCATTCATTTTAATTTTTTGGTTAAATCTTTATGACCCGAGTCGCAATTACTCGCGAGGTATTCGAGGTGTGACCTAACCAGAGAGGAGTAGCATACCTGGTTTACTTTTTCATCCGAGGACCTTCCTATTATACGCTTAACTAAACCTAGTTTCTTTAAAAATCTTGAGTACTAATGGTTTGTAATGACATTTTCTCCATGTCTACAATTTCTTTCCCTAAGTTTTCCCTTATACGATCGTTTTTCCTCCCAAAAACATTGTACGATTACTAAATGAGATCAACAATCTCACTTTTCCAAAAATTTTTTAGACCGCGCCTGCTTATATTTTTCTGCCCCCACCCTCTTTCCTTCTTACTTATTGTTCGTTTCTTCATTCTCTCCCACGTTCCCCTTTCCTCTCTTTGGTTCTGAAGTTTTTGGTTTTCCCGTCCAAACTCCCCCTAACTTATACCCTGGTAACTTTTGATCTAATCGAACTTAGCAGAGCAGTTATGAACGCATTTGATCGGCTGTGTCCTCTGTACCCACCTCTTCTTTAACTATATAAATGCGATGTCAACTGTTTCTCATTGTCTTACACCTGATGATGACTCTGTGAGTCGAATCGCCTTGCACTGGTGTTTAAAATGTTTGAAAAGTGCGATTGTTGTTCTCATTATAACGAGCTTCCACTACACCTGAATCAGTGAAACTTATACGTATACTAAACCTGCCCTCATCCCACTCCTTTTCCCTATTTCACCTCGTTTCATGGCTGTTATCCGAATACTCCCGGGCGCACGCCTCTGTGGCGGCCCTTGGGGAAGTAGATTTACTTGATTATTTATATAGACGTTGATTTATGTATATATTTCTATTGTGTGTCTAGTTTACGGCATCTCCCGATTTGTGGACGATGAGCGTATGTTTTATCAAATGTTTTTGAGTTGCTTTTCAATTGAGTTCATTGGAAATCGACTTATTTTTAGAAATTTACCAATGCCCTTTGGTCTAAAGAGATTATCATAATAATTTTCACAGTATGGATAGAGAATTTTACACATTTTTTTACTTTCCACTGGTATGATTGATCGAAGGCATTGTAAACCGAAATCCTTAATTTCTTTTTAATTTGGCGATTTAGGTTAACGTTATTCATGGGATTTCGGGCCGTTCGACCGAGTGCTAATAGGATTACACACTTTAATTCCAGCTCAGAATTAATACACCATTTTGTTTGTAATGTATGTGGGAAAATATGAAATGAATCAAGCAATTGACATATCTCATTTGCAAACTTCTGGGTGGAGTGAAAGGAGGATGATGCAGAAATAAAAATGCAAAAACAACGAACGCCATATGAAAACGTTTATAATTAGAGCAGGGGGCATAATTCCATCCAGGTAAATGTAAAGCGCATAATATATACCGACGCGCACAAATGTATTATTTCCCTGTTTATTTGAAGTAATTAGTTTTCGGTATGTTATATTGCGT
Source organism: Ceriagrion tenellum (assembly GCA_963169105.1). Lineage (NCBI taxonomy): Eukaryota > Metazoa > Arthropoda > Insecta > Odonata > Coenagrionidae > Ceriagrion > Ceriagrion tenellum. The sequence continues at coordinate 70,450,810 of OY720635.1, forward strand.
GGTGGGATTAATTCGGAGTCCCGGATCAAGGAAAATGAATTTTATGGCGGCTAGTCGCTAGCGGCTGTGTGCAGTTATGAACGCATTTGTTCGGCTGTGTCCTCGGAAGCAAAAGGAAGGAAAATATACCCTGGTATCTGCAAGGATAGGTTTGAACCTCGGTATTTGTTGGAGCTTCTCATATATTTTGCGTTCAAATATGCTGACACATACTTACGGTCTGAGAAAAATACGAAATTCGAAAATACGACAACAGCCGTCGGAATATGGAATGAGGAAAGTTCCGATGGACGGAAAAGATGACAAACGAGGAAGTTCTAGCCATGGTGGCTGCGGAAAGGCCAATGCTGTAGAAGATTAGGTAGATGCAGAATAGATGATTGGAACGAGTAATTACCTCAGTTCGGTTATTACTTACAAAATACTAAATTAGAGAGTGTAGAATCTATAAAATACCTTGAAGTTGAACTAACTAATGATCTCTCGTGGAGCAACATATTCGGGAAATTTGGGTCAAGTTAATCGTAAATTGGGATTTGTTAAAAGAGTACTTGGAAAGTGCGACGATAAAGTTAGAGAAATCAGCTGCTTCTCCCTTGTTAAATCCCTCTTAGTATGCGCTGCCAGTGTTTGGGATTCTCATGAGGTAGGCTTAAAAACAGAGTAACAGCGTGTGCAGAGAAAAGTAGCAAGATACGTGAAAGGCCGTTATGATAGTCTCATTAGTTTTACTGACCTCTTGCAACAACTTGGATATGAATCGCTTTCAGACCGTCATTGATTAATAAGATTGAGTCTAATTTTCAGATCGAAAATTAGACTCAATTTTATTTGTGAATTCATAACCAGGATGGGAGATTATCGTACTGTCAAATAAAAAGTTGTCTGGAACTTAAAAGGTGTCCTCTAATAGGTGTCCAATGCAAATAATTAATTAAGAAAACAAGTCGCGACATCGCAATCCCTTGCTTTCTCAACCTCCTTATCACCTTCTGAAACACATCGTCAACCCTCCATGCGTCCTCCAACCACTTATTCTTTCTAGTCTTAATTTTTACATGCTGCCTTAGATTGCATTCCTTAGCTGAAGCATTTATCACTTTCTCAGTCGTTATCCACTTCACCTGGCTGGCCCTATCCACCTTTTGCTACACCCTTGTCACAAAAAGCATCCAGTAAACGCCAATCTTCCTTCAGCAGCGACCTAGTTACGAAAATGTACGCTCCATAGGTCTTAGAAACACAAAACAAGGATTTAAAGAAAATGGCCAGGAGTTTTGCTGAGAATTTGAACTATTTATTGCTCCCTGGCTAAACTTTGAGGGAATCAACTTGAAATGGCAAATTTACTCAGAGATTCTAGAGAGTTTTATTTTAATGTAATAATCAAGGTTTCCTTCTTCATCTTAAGATGAAAACACAACGGCGAAACCCGGGTCGTAATTTAAATGAACGATGCGAAAATATAAAATTTGCATATTTTATTTCAAGCAAGAAAAATCGTTAAAACATAGGGCTTAGCCATAAAAGCAATGAAGAAACAATTTGGAAATATTTTGTTGATGTATGGTCGCTACAAGCGATGAAAGAGGTTTTTTCTTGGTGCAGGAAATTGAAGGAGAGGGTAGCTGTATGAGGTTGTTTTCGTTGATGCATGGCCGGAATCGTGAAGATCAGTCAGTACATGGTTTTGCAATCTGAAGATGTTGGAAAGAAATTATCTTATCTAGCTGCAGAGAAATCCTGAAAGGACATTACGTCTGGCAACTAGCATTCAGTGAAAAGGATAAAATTCTCTAAGCCAAGTGCTTTTTTCATAGAATCCAGTTTTGGGTCGGAAAAGCATAGGGTGCCTTCATGTGATGTCAAATTGTAGTCCATTTCAGTGAGGTGAAATAAATCACAACAGGATTCCTCCGCTAGATTTCTACTTATTATTTTATTTTTGGAGTGGGAAAAGTGGCAAATCGAGTAAAACTTTAGCTTTTAAGCCTCAATAGTTAGGCAAGCTGAGAGTAAATTGGGGTTTTTTAAAGAGTACTTGGCCAATACGACGATAAATTCGAATAAATCAGCAACTTCTCCCTTATTAGACCCTACTTCGAATGCGCCTCCAGTGTTAGGTATCTTCATAAAGTTGGCTTGAAATCCGAGTTAGAACTCATGTGGAGAAGATCGGTAAGATACATTAAAGACCAGTATGGTAGTCTCATTAGTGATGCTGACATCTTGCGACAACTGGTATGGAAAACGCTCTCTGACCGTGATTAACAATTAGACAATCTTTTATGAAATTGAAATCAATTTATTTTCTGACGAAGTTAATTATATCTTACAAACTCAACAATAATACGGTTGATCAGATTTTAAAAAAGTATTCTTCCGGTTTAGGTAGGTTTAGCTGAATGTCAGAGAATCTCCTCTCGGTTTTCTTACCTTTCCGGGGCCTATCGATCTCTAGTGTATATTTATTTGCCTCGGCTTACAATGTGCCCTTCTTCTATATACACACTATAATTAGCGCAGAGAAGTGGAAATTCCTTGAAGGATAGATAAACATTTTTTTAAGTATTCTACCTGTAAGGTAGGTTTTGCTGAATGTCAAAGAATATCCTCCCGGTTTTGTACACTTTCATGGGCCTATCTCCCTCTAGTATATCTTTTTTCGCCTCAGCATACGATCTACCTATCTTCATCCTGTCCGTGAAACCTTCTCCTTCTTCCCCGCTTACCCATCATCCTTCCCTCTATCACACTCTTGAGCTACCACTCGCATATTACATTCACCTTATTACATCCTCCAGCCACCTACTCTGCCGATCTCGAATTTCATTCAGAAGTTATCTTTCCATAATTAGAGAATAAACTTCCGTACTTTTCATCAGAACTTTTATTTTATGTTGTACCTGATGATGCCGCAAGTCGTTGAGACGTGCTGTACCTCATAAAATAAAACTTCTGTGGAAAAGTACGAACTGAATTCTCTAATTATGGACACTATTAACTTCCACGAAGTGAAGCCTGAAATTGTAGAGTTTAGAAGTTATCTTTCCTCTCCCACCATCTGAAGCACTTCATCGTTAGTCCTCCTCTCCATCCACCTCACTTACTCCATCCTTCTCCACACCGACATCTCAAATGCCTGCAGCCAATTCTCGTCCTCCTTTCTGAGGGTCCAAGTTTCTGCCCCGAACAACGCCACGCTCCCTATCCAGCTCTTCACCAGCCTCTTCTACTTATTTTTCACAATGTTCCTTTCATCAGCTCCCTTCTATTACTAAACGCCTCATTTACTAACGCTATTATCTTACGTATGTCTTTGCTTTGATTAGATTATGGGATAAAAATTAGGGAAATAGACTGCAGAATAGACAGTTTGAAATGGCGTTTTTCCCACGATCGATGAGAGATCATTATGCTGCCAATGAAACTTTTAAGTAGTTTAGTCGACAAGAATTGTTGCTGATTAGTTTATTTGCTTCCTGATGTCTGTTTGTTAATCTGCTACGTACTACTAACATCACGGTTCGGATGATGCCTGCGCGACTTTTGTATCTCATATTTGAAATAACCAATACAAGTACTTTCTGTTGTATTGGTAGTATACTTATTATGTAATACATGTTGGTGACATTGACTTGTACATGATAGAGCATGTTGGTGATAACTCAACACCTGCCTAAAACCCTTGTGGTGGGTGGCAGGGTAATATGTAGATCTCTATTGTTTTATCAATGTTTTGTAATATGCAATTAGTCTTGATTCTCTATTAGAGCCAAATTACTTGCAATAATCGAAGCAATAGTGTGTATTATTGACCGTTTAGTTGAGGATATTTCCAGAATTAGTTTTTTTATCTGGCTCCGTTGTTTATGACCAGCTTCATTCGCATTATAATAAACCAACGTGTATTGCTATATACCTTACTCATTTAAGCGTTACTAATTCAGTTATGTATGATGAAATACAAGAAGACAAAGACTCCAGGCACGTGTTGTTAAAACAATGGGATATTTGAGACAATAGAACTCGAGGTCGCGAAACATAAATAAAACGTATATAGAAAAACATACACGAAATTAGAAGAAAATCCATTAGTTTCGATGATAATGCGGACTCACTGCCGCATTATTCGCAAGTGCATGGGAAAAATAATCCACTTAGATCGGGAATTGAGCCCGAATCGAACGTTATGGCGCATAGTGCTCCGGCCAGTTCAGCTACGGTAAGGAAGACGAACGAGGAAGTGCTTGGTGGTCAAGGAAAGGAAACTACTAATTGAAATGTAGGATAGGCAGAGTAGGTGGCTGGAGGATGTAATAAGGGGCGATGGGTTGCTCAAGACTGTAGTAGAGGAGGATGTTGGGCCAGCGGGGAAGGGGAAGAAAGAGAATATAATTCATGGACGGGATGAGGAAGGTAAGATCATATGCTGAGGTGAAAAAAAAATAGTCTACATCTACATAAGACCCCGCGAGCTGCCGCTTGGTCGTGTGGCAGGGGGTGGTAGGTCACCAGCCGTGTAAAGAGTAAAAGTTTTGGAGGTGAAATGGTGACATGCCCTATGAGAGTATTTGGAGGAGCTCAGTTTCTATTGTGGTCGCTTATTGTGCGCGGAAAGAACAAGTTTTTGTACCTATCTGTTCGGCAGAGTAACTCTCTTATTTTATCGCATCTGTCAGACCTAGAATTGTAGTGAGGCGTCATGATAATATTCTCTGTGTCGCTCTGAAAAATATCAGATCTGAAGTTATCAAACAGCCTAAGCCTAGCTTGCAGCCTCCGAGTCTCTAACGACTCCCACCTTAATCCCTCTAACAGTGGTGTAACACTATATGTTCGTTCGTTGCAGTTTTTAACTAAGCGTGCTGCTTTTCTTTGTATTTCGTTTATTTTTTGGTTTAAATCTTTATGACCTGGGTCCCAAAGCATCTCTCTTTTACTTTTTCATCCGAGGACCTTCCTATTATACGTTTAACATAACCTAGTTCCTTTAATGCTGTGCCGCATATGTTTTGTATGTGTGTTCCCCACGATGTACCTGAAGTTAAGGTAATTCCAAGATATTTTACTGTATTTGAAGATTTTTTGTTTATTCCACCCACGGTGTAGGTATGGCTTTTGTGTGATGCCTTTCGCAGGAAGTGAACTGTGGTGCATGTACTAATATTTAGTTCTAAACCCCACTTCTGTCACCACGAATGAACTTTGTTAAGGTCAGATGACAGAACAAAGTCCGCGCCTTCGCTTATTTCACGGTAGATTACTGTATCGTCTGCAAATATTCTTCATTTACTGCTAATTCGAGAACTTAGGTTACTAAATAATAATAAAGTTAGATAGGACCCTGAAAGTGTAGAATACCAAGAGAAGATTCTCTGACTTTCAACAAAACCTACCTTTAACCGATGGAATACTTATAAAAAATATGTATCAAAAAGAAATTACGGATATCGATCAGCCCCATCCCATTTCTCGTTCCACCTTTTATGATTCAAAGTTTCCCATCATCTGACGTCTCTCCCAGATGAAAATGAAAGGTGCTTCTCGTCCGCCCCGCAGGAGGTCCTCTCGACGCAATATGGCAGGTTGGTAGATGGGCTCATCCGTCAGGTGGCGTCCATTTGCATACGCCCGTCGAAAATTTTCTCCTCACAAGGTGGACGAGAGATTCGGGAAGAGATATTGAGCGACTCGTATTCAGGATAGTTGCAGAAGGTTGCTTTGATTTTCGGCCAGACCCACGTGCAGAACCCCAGCCATGACATTGACGAATTCCTTTGCTATATATTTTCGCAGCGTAGCAAGTTAATGGGTGCTAGAGACCAGAAATAGCTGTCTTAGCAAGGATATTCAGGTTCGTTCGGTTAGATCTCTTTCTTGCCGAATTTAGTGAAATTGTGTTTGGTCCGAAAGAAGTTTCTTTCGACGCGACTGTCGACCTAATAGTTGCTTCCCTACTTCCTCATCGACTCTATAGCCCTAATAAGGCCTTGGCCTCCCCAACAATGTTAGCCTTGTCATTGCAATCTTTTACTTGCATTCTCCATATTCTTTGTCACATATTTCCCATATCCTCCTCAGCATCATCCCACCATCTTTACCGATGTCTTTCTCTCAGGATTGGAATTTTTGGAAGGCGACCGACTGCTAAGGTTATTTGCGCCATAGGGGATAGGTAAGGGATGAAGGGTGGATAGAATCTCGGCGTCGGCATTAGCCTGCTCCTAACGAAACGCGCCAAGGGGACCACGGCTTAACGTCTCATCCGACAGACGGTGTACTGTATTTGAAGTGCCTCCCACAAGGCACTCAAGTAGATATCGGGTTTCCTCTGAATAACGTCCGCCACTGCAGGGATTTGAACCCTGGCCGCCCGTGTGGTAGGCGAGTACTCTAGCCACCACACCAACCCGATCCCTGCCTTTCTCTCAGTCTTCTACCACCTGGGTGTCTTATTTATATCTTGTTGAGCTTCCTATCTTCAGGCATATTCTCCACATGCCCTATCCCGTCTTAGCATTCCATTCATTGGTGGTTCAATCATGGGATTGGTTGACAGTAGCCCTCCACCCTTCCCTAACTAATGCTCGTTTCTTTTCCCCTTTTTATCTCTTCCTATTCACATTTCTCTTTATTTGGTCATCACCCGCCTAGATCGGGTCTTGAGGCTGAACCTCATGTTATGGTGCATAGTGCTTCGGCCAGTTTAGCTACCGAAGAAACTCCATTTTATGCCCTCCTACCTATATTTTCAGCCCCACCTTCTTATGAAGAAGCATTGACAAAGAGGAGGGAATGGATGAGGTGGGGGTGGGGTCCGAGTAGAGATGTAAAGAAAAGGCTGGTGAGAACTTGAATTTGGAGCGTGGCGCTGTATGAGTCGGAGATATGATCGTTGCGATGGGAGGATGTATATACGTAAATTTGAAGCGTTTTAGATGTGGGTTTGGAGAAGGTGAGATGGGAAGAGAGATGAACTAAAAAGGTTGTATTGGATATGGTACGAGAGGAGAGGAAACTAGTGGCTGAATTTTGGAGGAGGAAAAACAGATAGATGGAGGATTTTTTGAAAACAGGGAAAGAGATAGGCAAGATTACTGGGGGAAGCGTGGAAGAATAAGGAAGAGGATAGGAATTGTGGACGAAATAAGAAGAGGGAGACGATATGAGGAATTTAAGAGAGACCTAATGGCGGATCTCCTATGACTATTATTATCACTATGGGAGTGAAAATGTGAGAATATGCCATACATTAGGACGTAAGGATAAGTACTGTCCAAAAGCCTACTACGCAGCTGGCAGAATACTCGATTGAATGAAAGAATGGGACTATCGTTATACTGCTGGAGATCCCTGTATCCAAATAAAGTTTTATTATTTAGTTCGACATAAATTTTAACTCTCACCATCAAATCAAAAAGGCCATTGATTTTTCCGCCCCTTCCCTGCTTACCAGCCATCCTCCTGCCTGTTAAGATTTTTAAGGAGCCTTGTGTCTGTTCCTGTTAAATGGACCATCTCTGACTCATTCTAATTCCTTTCATTGATTTCCTCTCCACACCCACTATGACGAGCACTTCTTTGTTTGTCCTTCCATCAACTGCATCCTCTCCCTCTCCACAGCCGCATCCCAAATGACTGCGACCGATTTCTGTTTTATTTTCTCTATGTCCACATTTCTGCCCAGCAAAACGCCTCATTCTTTGTTAAACGAGGACTTTACCCCCGCCGGCCCCGGTTCCGGCCCCGGGTTCGAGTCCCGCCTGGGTGGGTTTTTCACCATCCAGGGCATGGATGTATGTCAAGTTCTGTTGGTCCGGTCTCTGGAAAACCTGATGACAGGCTCAGCAGCCCATCGGGATTACGTGGACATACGGTCCAACAGAATCGTCCGGCAAGCAAAAAAAAAAAACTCATAGCCGTTTTTATTCTGGCCACATTCTTGTCCCTTTTTGAATGCCTCCTTCGCTACCGCAGTTTTCCTTTTAATGCCTTTACTGCGATTCCCAGCAACGGACCACGCAATTAATAAACTTTTCCGCATGCTAATCTATAAATAAGTTGGTACTCTCCAAACTGAATGACCATTCTCACTTTTTTGTCCTCACAATCTCATTTCTTTATTTTTATTATGATTGATATGCATTCAGCATTTCCCTCTCCGATTCTATGGTAAATTTCTTTTTTACTCATCTGGATTGGAGTCGCATCATCATCGCCTCACTCTCGATTAACACGGATGCTAATGCTCAATGATAATCTGGTTTTGATACAACATTAGTAGCATCAATCGGATGGGTATTTCAAAACGGCTCACTTACAAATGGCCATGACCATATACCATATATTCTGTCTACTCAGGTTCAACTCCAAAGGATAAGACTCCTGTCCTTCCACATGAGGAGCACCTCTGTGAATATGTACCGCTTTGCCAGCCAGCAAGTAAGGTCCTCTTGAGTAATGTTCCCAAACTCTGCAGGACAATTGAAATTGACCAATCAGTATTTGGGAATCAGTCCCTTTTTATTTGCCTGATATGCTTTCCTCGAAAGATCTGAAACCCATAAAATTACATCTCTTATTTTCAGCTCGATGCACACAGGGGTTTCATCTGACGTTGAATCCAGGATCCCCAGTCAGTAGCCTCCCTTCCCCCTCCCCTTCTTTTTGCCGGGCTACTATATTTTTGATCCTAAAAATTTTAAGCCCCACTCCAGGAATGACCTTAGAAAAATAGCTCCCAGGAGAAATATTATATTTTGTTAATAATTCTCAAAACCTGTGTCTATTTTGGAGTGCATACCACAAAAAACTCCAGCAGCAAAAAGAAAATGACTCCGCCAATCGAAGCAAGTAAGATGACACTGCCTCTGCTACACTCAGAAGGGTATGAAGCTTTCTGCCATGAATATCTGCGCCCTCCATTCTTTTCATTAACAGCAACTAGTATCACCTCAAACTTTTTTTCACCTTTGGCAATATAACTTGAGTTCAATGGCACATTCACAAAGTTACCATATGTACCACCTGTTACTTTCCCGTCACCTAAGTGGAAATCAAACTCCTTCTGCAGGTTCTTGTTGAGCTCAGCCATATACCAAATGCGATGACCATTTACCATATATTCTCACCCTTTCTTTGATGTATCATTTTTATATTTTGCTATTATTTGCAAGTACTGAATAGCGAAATTTCACAAAGATGTTGTGGTTAATTCAAACGGGAACGTCATTTAAAAATAAAAATGAATTCTCGTAAAAACAGTGAGGTAATTAGCATCACTGTAATCGTCAGCAGGCATTATTCCAAAAATCGGTTGGATTTCCATTTCCCTCTCCATTCAGCCAACCGCATAATTCGTACATAATTTTTTGCCATGACATCCCTCACTATCCGTCACATGTATTCTATTAAAGGCCTTTCTCTGTAATTGTTACCATTCATTTCACTTTCCATAATTGTTTTCCATGTGTTTCTTTTTCAGTTTTCTACCGGTTAAGGTAGGTTTTGTTGGATATCAGAGAATCTCCTCCCGGTTTTCTACAAATTTAGGGGCCTATCTCGCTCTAGTATATCCTTTTTCGCCTCAGCATACGATCTACCCTTCTGCATCCCGTCCATGAAACCTATTCTCTTTCTTCCCCTTCCCCGCTTGCCCAACATCCATCCCTCTATCATATTCTTGAGCTGACCCTCGCCCCTTATTACATCCTCCAGCCATCTACCCTGCCTATCCCGCATTGCATTCAAAAGTTTCCTTTCCTCGGCCACCATCTCAAGCACTTCCTCGTCAGTCTTCCTCTCCGTCCACCTTACCTTTTCCATTCATCTATTGTGCCGCAAAATATGTCCAAGAAGTATTTCTTTTCTGAAGTATTTTTTCCCCTTTTCATTTTTGAGTGAGTGACATTTGACATGAAATATTTTTTACACAATAGAGAGGGATAGGTGAGAAACGCGCAGAGCTTAGTTGAAGACTGATTTATTTTTGATTAATTTTGAATAGTGTTTTCCTCATGGATATCTGTTGATAAAAGTGAAAAAATTTTCATCAAACCAATGTGATTTTTAGACATACCATCACAATTATAACACCCAGCCTTAAATAGCATGACATGTATTTCGTAATAATGGATATGTACCAATTTCTTCGCTATGCGACACTATGCATATCTATTGCTATTTGTAAATATGAAGGCGTCACGCCGATTCCTTTGCTCGAAAAAAAACATTTTAATGTGATTTCGTCTGACCATCGACTACTGCCCCGAAAAATCTAGCCATCATTCATTTGAGTATTCTACCATTTGATTGGTAGTTTTTGGACAGTACTTAATCTGACGTCGTAATTTCTGGCGTATTCTTCCGTTTTCTCTGTAATAGGCGACCGTTAGATCCCTCTTAAAATGCTCATATCGCCTACCTCTTCTTATTTCGTCCAGAATTCCTATCCTTTTCCGTCTCCTCCCACGCTTTCTCAAGTGTTCTCCCCTCAATTGCTCTCTTTAGCATTCCCTCTTTTCAACACGTCCTCCATCCGTCTCTTCTGTCTCCTCTCGTCTCCAACGATGCCAATTTTCTCCTCATTCGTCCTTTTCGCTACCCAGTTTATCCTCTCCAACCTTCTCCACCCCCATATCTCAAACGTCTCAAATCTACAGACAAAGTCTCAGAGCCGTACTCTACTTTTGTCATGTTTTAATTAAGGAAATATGTAAAGAATTTTTCTTGTGGTATTTCGATTACATTGAGTATGGTGAGTTATGCTTTTAGCAGATGCCCTTTAATGAAACGTGTTCCAAGAACTATTTTCGACTTGTTAAAAAAAACAACTTAAAATGTGCACTCTCTAAACCACGATTACTGCTTCAGCCGTGTCATGATCACCCAGTTCCACTGTAGCACCCAATAGAAGTTGAAAATTCCCATCTGACGTTTTTCTCATTCGGCTCCATTATTCCAGACTCGATTTGCATATCTTCCCGTTTGCCTTAGATTCCCGGAAAACGCTCGATGGTCGTCCCATTTTCGTCCGCCAGGAACGCATTTCGCAAATCACGTGAATCGTCAGGAGGAGGATGGAACTTTCTGGGCCAACGATTGGTTGCCCGTAGGTCACTGTTTTTATTCGCACTAGAGACACGCCTACGCGCACATTCCGCGTTCAAGTTTACTGTCCGGAATGGAAAATCACAAAAACAACTTGATAGTCCATAACTCGCGTGAAAGTTCTGCCTAGGATTCACCAATCGATTTTTCGTCGCCCAGTGACCGGCGGGAAAAAGCGGTTTTTTTTTCGTTATTATATGCGACGTAAATCAATCGGCGAATGACTACCGGGAGGATAAGTATTAGGTTACTGTTACCCCATCTACCTCATTTCTCATGTTCTGCTTCATAATTTTTTATCTCTTAAGACTTGTGAATTTCGGGCGGTTAATGCGGAATGAGAGTCGTTTATCGAGACACTGAAATTGACGTTTTACTCGATGAAGAAGTAAGCGAGATCGTCCATAAGTGTCAGAGAGCACGCACTAAAACAAATAGAACTTTCGATTACATGGATGGCATGCCGGAGGAAAGCCTTTAGAAGAAAATTAAACTTTTGTGGCCGGTGCTATAACGAAAGGATTCGACTTGATTCGAATATTAGTATGTAAGCTGAGAATGGTCAGGTTAGTAAGCATTGAAGGAGGAGATGCGATAGCAAAAGTAGGATTTATTGATAGAAGATGACAATTGAAAATTTCGGTGCGCGGGGTTTTCTTCACTCCCTCTCCTATTTCAAATAAACATTCCTTCACAAATCTGCTTACCAGTGACCTGTTAAAGCGATCGACTCGAGTCGTTGGTCACATTCTTTCGTAACCACCATCCGAGAATCTTTCTCTTCGACAAATTATGTGGAAATAAGCAAGATTGTTGGAGTTTTGTGGACACGCGGAGATCATTTTTATATGCCGCAATACACTGAAGAATGTTAGTTCAAAATACGAGGTGAGGGGTGGTTCTTGTTTCATCAGTAGACATGTTTTATCGCTAATTTAGACCAAATTATATCTCTTAGACTTACCTTCCTTTCATAATTTAAATCACAACATTAAATTAATTTTTACAAGCGTATATATTACAAAGAACTTTTATTAATTATTGCTAAATAATATAAAGCTCGAATCGCGCTACACGTCTGAGGACATTGTCCCTCATGTCTTCAGTGACGTTGCAGCTGACGTGTTCGCGCCTGCGCAGTGACGCATGACACAAATTGAATTATATGAACCTTGGAAATAATCACGTGCGGGTAAAGATGGTGTGAGAATCGCTTTTAGTCGACCTTAGAGCTGACTTGGCTATCATTTCGATGCTCTGGAATCGATGAATCTAAACATTACCGGAATAGTGTTTCTGGAAGGGGAGAAACACTACCGTTTTATGACTGATGCTCCGCTTGCGGGACGACTGCCGTCCAACCCTTTTCTGACCATGAGTGGACAATTTTTCATCCCTCACCCCTTCCTTATCCTGCCCACCCCCCTGTACTCATCCCCTTTTCCTAACCCTTGCCCTTGGCGTATTAAATCGCCCATGACGGAGCAGCCGGGGCGACTGAAAGGCATGGTACGAGACGGGCAATGTGGCGGGAGGTTTGAGGAGAAGGAGGGGGATAGACTTTAAATCGTAGACCGACCCCTGCGACGAAATTAGTCCTGACGAGTGGTTGGCACTCTTTGGAGGTTGACGCGTTTCACACCCCCGTCCTCCAGGAGGGATGAGGGTAGTGGGAGGGGGGGGGGTTGGAGGGCCGCATTTGCAACGCAAGTAGAGCGTTAAAGCCACGAGGGGAAAGGTGGATATCCATACGATAGGGAGGGGAAGAAATAAAAGGGGCAATTATACATCCTACCCCCACTATCACCCACACACAAGTGTACCCAACGCCGTAATAAATAACCTTTGAAATCTATGCTCTCGTGTACCGGGGTATTGCCGTTGGAAAATTATGATATGCGTGTAGATTTCATTAAAAGGATGAAACGATTAATGGGACAATTAATTTTACACGGACTGTCTCGAATGCTTCAGTCGATGGGGGTGGTATTGAGCCGAGAGCTGCATTCCAGCCCGGAAACAAAGACTGATGGACGTTGATGATTAAGGTTGATTGCATTCATTTACCATTATAATGAAACCGTGTAATGTGTATTCGAGTGCTTCAAGAGTGTGTGTGGGGCGAAGAAGGACAAATGAGCGTTACACCCTCCAGCCGGGATACCAAAGTATCACTGGGAGCATCCTATCTTCCTATGCATTCAGCTGCGCCAGGTGACTCACCAGAATCGCTGGTAATGTGGATTGGATGTAGCATCCCTGGTAATCTCGGTTCTTCTTTCTCTCGGTGATATGGATTCCTGTAACTTTACACGTCTCTAAACCTAGTGAGCTTTGAGCGCCTTTATTGGTATAATTACTAAATGAGCAGTCTCTGTTAAGTCTAATTATTTCCCTACAATCAATTCCGTACTTATTATTTTAGCATCTACCTAGTCATAGTATCGGTCCATATCAATTCTTTCCTCTAAAACCAAACTGTCACATTGAACGCTATTTCGTTATTATTCTACAATGAATTACCCTAAATTGTAGGCCGACTGATTCATCCACTTATACTTTTCATTTTTATCATGAATACTTAGTAAACATATTTATAGTGAACACGCACATGATTTTACTTCCATTAATGCTTTAACTGACAAAAGAATGTTACAATAATATAAAATGCAGTAAGAACGCATTAACTGGCTCCGGTGGTGATGAGATAAAGTCCTCGTCTGCCAGTTCGAGGATCGCGGGTTCGAGTTTCGCCTGGGTGGATTTTCCACCGTTATGGACAAGGGTGTTTGTGTTTGTCATCAGGTAATACACCCGATACAAAAAGCTAGCAGTGCTGTTTTCGGGGTAGTGGTATCAAAAGAAAATACACCCAACAGGTTTATATTTTACGCGGAAAACAATTTTTTATACTCTTCGCAGTCACTACAGCATCCTTTGTAATATCCAGCTCACGTACCTTTCCATCTTTCTCAGGCATAATACTATATTCAGTAGGTAGACTTTATCCGTCCAGTAATTTAGCGAGAAATCCAATCGAGAGATGCCCCAAATACCCACCGCGCATCCGGCCGAAATACGCAAATTAAACGAGGAAGCGTCAAAACGCTTAATATTCCTTTCATTCGCTCCGCACCCTACCTCCTCCCCTTGCAATAACCTCTCGTCCGCAGATGTGAGTGCGGGTGTGTCTGTGTGTGAAGTCGAAAAAGGCACTCGAGGAGAGAGGGATAGGGGCTTGAGGGGGAGAGAGAGAGATGAGAGGCTGAGGAGGAGTGGGTGGGTGGTAGGAGTTTGAGTGCGGGGAGGGAAGGGAGGGTAGACCAACCGAAACGTCCCGTAAAATCGAATATGCTAAACGGCTGACGACGCCACGCCGCCCCGTTTACCGCGATGTGGGCGGGCAACTCCCCGCCCCCATTCACTACCATCCCTTATACTCCACACCCTTCCCCTCCTCTTCGCCTCCTCAAATACCTCGATCTCCTTTTCAACCCTCCCCCCCCCCTTCACGCTACTCCTGGTTTCTCCCGTTAGACCTCATTTAGAATAAGTCGACAGTATATGGGACTGTTAAGGAGGTAGGTATGCGACTGTGTGAGTCGGAACGAACACTAAATTGAAACTTGACGCTTGTATTGGTTGGTTAAAGCCGCCACACAAATGCCATACCCATTCTGTGGGTGGAGTAAACATTAAATATTCAGATACATTAAAATATCTTGGAATTACCTTAACTTCTGATTTATCGTAGGGAACACACATACAAAACCGAGGGGTACGCAACTTCAAAAACAAGTGTACACCGCATTTCCATTTCAGCTCTTTCTATCCATTTCTAACCATTTCGGTCCATTTCTATCCATTTCTTTCCATTTATTTCAATTTATATCCATTTATAACCATTTCTACCCATTTCTATCCATTTCTGTCCATTTCTATCCATTTCTGTCCATTTCTAACCACTTCTGTCCATTTCTAACCATTTCTGTCCATTTCTCTCCATTTCTAGGCTTTTCTGTCCGTTTCGCGACCAATTCTCAACAAGTGTACACCATTTCCCAGAGTTGCATACCCCTCTTACAAAACATATGCGGCAAAGCATTTAAGGAACCACGTTTTGTTAAGCTTATAATAGGAAGAACCTCGGATGAAAAAGTCAACGAGACGTGCTCCTTCTCTCTGGTTAGGCCACACCTCGAATACACAGCGAGAATTTAGGACCCTGGTCACAAAGATTTAACCAAAAAATTAATAAAATACAAAGAAGAGCTGTATGCTTCATTAAAAACTGCTACGGGCGAACATATAGTGTTTCACAACTTTTTGAGGGATTAAGGTGGGAGCACCTAGAGACTCGCCTACCACACGGGCGGCCAGGGTTCAAATCCCTGCAGATGAGGAGGTTTTTCAGAGGACACCCTATCCCTACTTGAGTGTCTTGTGGAGGGCACTTCAAGTACAGTACGCCGTCTGTCGGATGAGACGTTAAGCCGTGGTCCCCTTGGCGTCTTTCGTTAAGAGCAGGCTAATGTCGACGCCGGGTTTCTATCCACCCTTCCTCCCTTACCTGTCCCCTACGGCGAAAAACCTTAGCCCTCGGTTGCCTCCCTAAATATCCAATCCAATCCTCAGGCATTCTTAACGGGGTCTCTAAAGCCCTGTCAAGGATCCCAATTGATTTGAGTGTGTGTGTCTGTGAATGGTCACTGGCGAGGTATTAACGTTCCTGTAAACCTTCACAAGGGTATTCTGGCTGAGAGGCTGTGGTTTGTCACTGACGCTACCGTCAAACCAACGCGGCAAATATTTTCTGTTCTATCTTTTGACGAGTGGTGCCAATAGTTACGGCCATTGGAGAAATATTTTCACCCTATTTTGTCAATTCGTATGTGATAGATTTGATTGAAGTAGGAATAACTATGCTAATTTTTTAGAGGTAAAAGTCATTGTATACATACATTATGTCATACTTTGGCTCGTCATACGTTTTCTCTCTCTAATTAACGGTATTTTGCGAAAATGGGATCCAAATTGGAAGGAGAAATTATCATTCTCTTCGCTTTCTTACTCATTCCTTATTTAACGTCATATAATTTCAGGATTAATTTCCGAGGAAAGCAGTGAAGGAAGATTCGATTTTAATGCTCATGTCAAGCAAAGAGCTCATTCTTCTATGAGTAGCCTGAGGATTAAGGGGTACATTAGTCGTTTAAGATGAAGATATATTACGGTGAAAATGGATTAATTACCTTGTAAACTTTTAAAGAATGGTCGGCGAGGTACGTGAATGCAATGTATTTCGATATCCGCATTCCTTTTTACAAATTCTAATATCTTTACGCGTGTTAGCTATGCATATTATCATTTTTATTATAAGGAATGATATACCGTTCAGGGTGAGATGAAATGAAAGAGAGTGAAAATTGAAAGGACTGTAACATACACGGACCCCATAATTTCAAATGTTGAAGGTCTCACCTGGTGAAAGGTCTTCATTGTAAAAACCAGAAGAATTATAATTTAGACTACACATATAACTATACTAATAACTAGACATTCCAATAACTATTCAAAACTAGAACCAAGGAGCACCAGACCTGTTTTAATACTTGAGACAACTCATCGGTCTCCCAGTCTTCTGATGGAGTTAGACCATAGGAGTGATTTTAACCCGGAAGTTTTGTTCTGGACCGCGAAAGGTAAGAAGTTAGAGGCTTACGAACAAAGAACGATTGGCCTTCAAAAATATTCCGGATTCATTTTAAATGACATATGTTCCTAACCTGCATTTGTCCTTCCTGACTGATGTACCCCTCCCAGTAGTCACCGCCCGGAGATCCGATTGGGGGGCTATTTTACCTCCGGAATAATTTACTGAAAGGAATGCCATCATGTCATATATTTAGAATGCAGGGCTGCCTTTCCCCGGTCGGTACTTCACTTTTCCTGTTGATACCGGTTCGATTTTTTTGATCTGCGCCTACAATGCCTTCTGCCGAGACTGCTGCCTCTCAGTAGTGGGGTCAAATTTGGGTAGCATGCAAAAGTTGCCTGGCAAGCCAGGAAAAATTTTTTCCGTCGCTTGGTCTCGAACCTGCGACCTTCGGAATGGGAGTCAAACTCCCTCTCATCCCTTCCTACTTTCTCACCCACGCCATTTGCCCTCATAATCATGTATATTTGCTCAAAACCGATGGGCCTCAGTCTGCCTGATGATGGCGTAACAGCGGACACTGTTAGTACATTCTGTTATAAACTGTGCCAGACACAAATTTTGTGTTATTACCCAGAACCTTATCTTCGTTTATCATTTCATCGATTTGGAGAGAAAAATACTTTGACCTTCAATTAACAGATCGCTGTTTGGGAATTTATAGCTATTGTTATTAGAGGCGATCTATTGGTATGGTTTGAGTAACATGGAAGTAAGAATTTATGGTCTAATCTTTTGCAGGTGAGGGCCATTTTCTCCATCTACAGATTTATTCATCATATCTTGGCATGAGTTCTCTATGAGCCGACCGATTGGGGAAGTTGAACACTCCCGACTTACGGCGAAGCAAGCGGCGGCGAGGGGTCTCTCCGTGAAGGAAAAGTCGGATCCTGAACGCAGTAAAATGGGAGGCCCTGACGATTCACGTAAACGTGGGCTCCTGTATATAGAAGTGTACCTGCCTGGTTCCTTGCTGGTTATTTTTTCGCGGCGGAGGCGACAGACTTGTGATATCCGTGAAAAGGAAGGTTGTACGTCGCCCAGATGGTGCTGCTTCCGGTACTGCCCGCGGCCTCCGCCTCTCCAATAATCCGATCAAGGTAACTCTAACCTATTCTCTACCTATAACACCATTTCCCCAATATATTCTTCCTCGTCCCCTCCCATCTTCCGTAGCTGTCCACTAGATTATCTGCAAGGTTTTGATTAACATGATTATACTTTTACGAAGTCACAAAATTATTAATTATCATATTATGTGCACTGCAAAGGTAAGTTAGAGGCTTTGTACGCAAGTGGGATTGACGAACTATCGTGTAATGACTGTTAGGGAGTCTACGTGGGGCAGACGTAGAGAAGCTCTCAGACTCGCGCAAGGGGACACAACCGTGCTTATAAAAAATCACGACGAAAAGAGTAAATTTGATAAACATCATTTAACCTGCGACCATTAATTTTAAAGTGGACAACTAAATTTTACAGATGGCCGACTTGAACTCAATGATTTAGAACAGCTCGAAATTGAAAATGTTGTGACCCTTTTTAAATTTTATTTACGTATTTTTGTTACCCGCCAATGTTCTCATTACATCCGCCATTGTAGAATAAGTATTCCCCTTCTCCCAGATTTTGTCCTTCGCCCTCCTCCTCCCTGTTCCACTTACTGTTAGTATGTAAGGGTGTGTTGTACATTTGTTAATCACAAGATTACGATGCTTAGACATTGAAACCCGGGTCGTATTGGAGTATATTTATAACACTGTGGTTTTGTAAAAGTTTCATCGCGCTAATAAATATATGTGATGGAATACCTATTAGTTTTCGAAGGTCGTATTTTATTCTTAGATATTATATTGTTGCGTACCTGAATACTAGTATTCCAAAGTCTACGCTTTCTCCGCTATCATCGATACAGCGAAACATTTCATCCTCATCCTTTCCATGAAGCTACTTTTCTTTCTTCCCTCCCCCGCGTACCCAGTATCTTTCCCTCTATCACAACCTTCAGCGTCCCTTCATCGCTCATAACTTCTTCCCACTGTCCATTCTGCCTCCATATCACTCATCTAGAAGTTTCCTCCCCACACCTATTATACCTTGGAGTTTCGCGTGTTAGATGGAGGACCCCATCGCCTTCATCGTCAAATGGTGGTCAAGTTGGTCTAGCGGCGTGGACTGGAGGTGTTGCCTGAGAGGTGCCGTCAAATGAAGATGGCGTCACCACCCTGTGTATATAAAAGCCAAGGAGTAGGGTATGGAGTACGATCGGGATAGGGAAAAAGGGGAGGAAAAGAGCCCGGATGGTAAGCAAGGCAAGAGGTTTTCAACTTTCCGATAGAGGCGCTGTAAGTAGCCAGCAGCCGCTCTTTCCTGAAGTTAGCGTGGTGGAGAAAGGAGGTGAATTCGGAACTGTGTCGATTTTGACTGCGAAGAGTTTAAGTCTTTGATTTAAACTCCTACTCCGTGATAAAAGCGATATCACTACGACATGACGAGAGCCAGTGTTGAGCTGTTCACGTGTGGACACGTGCCTTCGCGCTAATAAAAGCATCATTTGTTAAGTTGAAATCAGAGATTACCACCATTTCTAACACGCGTTCGTACTTGTGGTAAGATACCCACTGTTGTATTCATCGAACTTTCATATATTATTGTTTGAAGAAGGGTAGCACGTATGCTGAGATGAAGGAAGAATTTTTTTGTCTGAATGGGACATGCACATTAAAACAAATGATACTGACATCGGTTTCAACACAGGACCTATTCTAACCGCCCGACCAAGTGGTCTATTCTGTATATCCTCGGAAATCCGAGTCTCGACAGTGACGAAATTTTGGCGTCAGAGCCACGTGAAATTCAAAGGGGACATTCGAAAGTTGAGATTTTTCGGGGAATCCGACGTCACATCCACGGATTTACCGAGGTCCGACCGCGTCGATTCCTTACTGAGCCTGAGAGAGATAAGGCCCCAGGATAGTAAATTTGTCATTTGAAATGCATCACTGGCTGGATATTCTCTCTCGACGGAAATATCACCATTGTACCTTTCAATTTGATTTATGCAATGATAAAACTTCGAAGGATCTCTTTGACCTCTTCTGTTATCCACCTGAAACTAGAATCATTTAACGCACGTGAAATGAAATCTCGCTTTGTTCATTTCGCCCTGAATTATTATGATTCAGAACGTGGTTTCGATGAATGATGTCACTTGTCTGAACCTTGCTCCGAATTAGTGTGGAAGAATGTAATAAGCGAGATCTGATTTCATGTTCGCGTTTCCAGGAAGTTAAACCTGAAACTTCGACATGTTAACGTAATCCATCCGACCTACATTTTCCTCCGCACAGAACCAACATATCCCATAAATCCTTCGTCACGTCCACCGCTGTTTGAAACGAAATTCAAGAAGTGAGAACATGTTACAACTTACGGCATTTTAAGAGTAAATACTATGATTTTCTGTTCCATTAGCAATTTTGTGAATAGATTCTAATAATATTTGTTCTGATTGTTGTTCATTTGCTGTTACCAATGTTGTTTGTTACTTTAGTTCAGTATTTGCATGTACGTCACGCTGTTCCATTATGTTGCTTTTTGGGGTTTGTACCCTAAGCATGACATGGAAAGAGAACTCGATTTGTACTTTCCACGCAATTTTATTCTCTCCTACTATGGTTCCGACAAAGTTATGTCATTATCAAGGTCCTTGTGTGGAAATGTGTGTGGAATAAAATTGTGTGGAAAGTAGAAAGCGAGTTCTCTTTTCATGTGTCGCTGTTCCACATAGTGAAGCCTGAAACTGTAACTTGTGTTCTAAGCATGACGATTGATTCATATCATATTGTATATCAAATCAAGGACACTATAGTTATATTATTTAAATCTTCACCTCGACATACGTCCTACACTTCTCCATCCACTCCGTAAAACATGTTCTCCATCTTTCTCTTGCGCGCCTACTCAACATCATTCGCATTATCATGTCATTAGCAACCCTTCGCTCCTTCAACATACCTGCCCCAACTACATTCTTTGGCTCCACCTAGACTGTTCCAGAATATCATGATCTGAAAATAACAGATACTTGGTTAAATTTCCATACAATATTTAATACAACACACCGACCTACGTTTCGGCACAATGCATGTCATTCGCAAAGTACGAATAAAGTTTAGCGAATAAAGTTTAGAGAATCTGGTGATATCTTGTGGACATTGCTTATGGACATAGTGTTCTCGATATTATAGATAATTAGCTGAATTTCCTCAAATTTTTTACTACGCACCGACCCGGAACAATTTGTTGTTAGAAAAATTGTATAGAAATTTAACAAAGGTCTGCCTTTTTGATATCACTATATCTATTACCAATTTCCACAATGTTTCTCCGGATTCGTTGAACTAAATTCTACAGTAGTTTCTTCTCATCTCTCAACATGTCGCACACTTCCTCGTTTGTCTTCCTTTCCGTCCACCGTACCTTCGAAGTCCTCCACACACCTACACTTCCAACGCTTGCAGTCGAGCCTCATCCTCTCGTATCAGCGTCCACATTACTTCTGTGTACTACACCACAATCTGTATTAATCTCATTTCAATTTTTTCTCGACCTTTTAATGTAACCGACTCCACTATATAAACCAGACCGAAAGAAACGCTCGCATTTTCGACCTGAAAACGCGTCTTAAGGTCGTCTAGACGCCTCCAGGAGTGGAGAAACGTTGTCACAAAAAATCAACGATGCAGCCGGTTCCCGGAAGAAGAAATGGAAAGAATATGAACTCGAAGGCTTCCGTGGAGTCGTTCAGTTGGCAGCGAATGCTTTTCGGGTTCTCTTCCGCATATTCCATTGTCGTAGACGACAGTTTCGACAGCATTGCAGCTTTCTTCTTCAGGCCAGAAGTTCACTTCAGATAACTTCTGAACTGAAGAAGACAGCTGCAATGCTGTCGAAACTATCTTCCACGACAATGGAAATGGGCGGATGAGAGCCCGAAAAACCTTAACTGCCAAACGGAAAGAATACCTATTCGCCGTGGAAACCTTAGAAAGACATAATTTCTATAAAATATATGCTATATTATTCAGAGGACTCCCGATCCCTATTTGAGTGTCTTGTGGAGGGCACTTCAAGTGCAATACTTCGTCTGTCGGATGAGATGTTAAACCTTGGTCCCCTTCGCGCCTTTCGTTAAGAGCAGGCTATTACCGACGCCGGGTTTCTATCCACCCTACCTCCCTTACCTCTCCTCTATGGTGCAAATGACCTTAGCTGTCGGTCACCTCCCCAAATATCCAATCCTATGCTATATTATGACAGTATGCCTTGTGTGATATAAGTTCAAAAAGTGTGAGCTAAAAAGTGCTAATTTGACAGATCACATTTAAGCTTTGTTTTGACCAGGGGTGGCCAACCAAAATGATCTTGCGGGCCACTTTGGAAATGCCTCATAACTCCGCGGGCCGCATATAAAATTATGCATCCCCACATTAGATTTAGACCCGCTATAGACATTTTTTTGGAGTGAAAAATTGAAACATAATGAGTTATTATTATTGTGTTAAAGTTATTGTATAAAAATGCGATAAATCTTGCGGACAGGAAAAATGTTCAAGGCGGGTCGCCGGTTGGCCACCCCAGGTTTTGACCCTGGAAGGTACACCTACGACCTAGTTATGAATGCAATTCAGGGCGTATTTTGGTGAAAATCATTCCTACGTCGCGCAATCTCGAGTCGGCTTGCTTGCTACTATTCTGATGTGTGTGTGTGTGTGTGTACACGCGGTCTCTCCTCATCCCTCGCGATTCCCTCATTTGACTTCACGTCCGAATACCGTCCACGCAACGGCTTCCCGTGGGGGGTATTCGTGTTATCTCCTCGGGCGAAGAAGGGCTGAAGGGTGGGACGTGACTCTTGAGGGGATGAGCGTCGTGTGATGGGCCGGATTCACTTTAGAGAGGGGAGTTGGGGGTGTGAGAGAGTTTGAAGGTGCGGGTTTTAAGCGACCCAGCACCCCCTAGGGGGGGGAGAGAAGAGAGATAGCGGCTTCGGTGGGAGAACAAGAGAGCTCTTTTCGTGGGGGCGGTGTTGGAGGAGAGGGATAGCGCTGCAAACGAAATGGCACTCTGGGCTGCGTGTGGGGGGGAGGAGGCGTTGTGGCGATAGGGGAGGTTGTGGGGAGAGTAGGAAGGGTAAAAGGGAACTCGCAGGATCGCTTCAGGGGTGGCGGGTTGAACTTCGGTCCCTGAGGGGGGGGGGAGGACAGGAGGGAAGGGCGGATGAATAAACAGACCTTGATTTTATTGCCTTTTAAACCGGCTGGGGCGCAATTTGCCCCGAGTCACTAAGCAGCCAAACATCTCCCACCCCCATATTAGCCACTTGTGCGGCCAATCTGAGGAATTCCATTATCCTCTCGTTGTTTGGATTTCGCGACGGGTAGCCCGCGCCAAGAGTGTGTTTTTGGGCTGGTGGCAGAGGGTGGTGGTGGTTGCGGGACACCCATTCCGTATACCCCCTCCCCCCAACCGCGTGCCGACTATTGGTGAGTGAATATTATAGCAGGTTTTAATAAGACTTCTGACGATCCTTTCGTTCCTCCGACTGGCTCTTTCTCTGTTAGTAAGAGGGAAGAGAAAGTTGGGACACATGAGCAGCGGGAATAAGTCCCCCGTTCGACAACAAATTTTTGGGAATGCGAACATAGATAATGTCAAGACATTTCACTTTACACAGCTGACACTGGTATGTACCTTTTCCGTACCGAAACGGGAAATAAAAATACGTAAAAATTGCCTTGGGAAAAATCCACCTGAATCGATTGTCGACCCATGGACCACCTCAATACTTCATTTACTGACACATCTGTATCAGCTGTGTAAAGAGTGTTTAAACTAAAATTGGCAAAATGCGGTCATCTTTTGCAGGTTAGAAAAATGAAGAACTACTGGATAGTTTAAAGTTATCATCTCAGACAAGTTAGAAAAAAATAAGAGCTTCTCGATGGTATGTAGTTTTCTGTACCATCCAATAGCTATTAATTTTTTAACCTCCCAAAGATGATAAGTCATTTTGGCCCATTTTGGACCTGTGACCCTTTACGCAGCTGACACAGAGTCGTTCCTCTTTCACAAAAATTTGGAACAAATTGAATTTATTACTAAATGGTAACTAAAACAACGAAAACGAGAAATAAATATGAAGTTACGATTTACCATACTCACCCCGCCAACTGCGCTTTTTATATATTTTAGAAAATAAAAAAAATGTAGATCATATACACGCTTTCTCAACGAAGTATTACCCTCAAATAGTTTCTTGAGCAAGGAAAAAAACCACAGCGATACTATTAACCACGACGGCACAACAGCTTACGATTTGGCGATGATTTAGTGACAACGTGAAAAGAAAGATAATGTAACAAACTGGAGGGGAAACTCAGAATCGTAGTATAAGCACCATTTGGTTTTGCCAACTGGTGTGTGGTATATGAACCTATCGCCGTCCTCTACCATCTTAATTTAGTCCACCAATTCCTTCCAGATTCGAAATTTTCGTGTTTGTACCAACTTCACCTCGCCATCCGCTTTCATCTTGGTTTACTATGTGTGATATTACGATTATTAGACGTATGTCAATGACTCTAAAACCGTGTACATCCGTATCGCGTCTGTGGTACACAATACTTTAATAGGGTTCGTACACAATACTTCTAATACACAATAGGGTTCTAGGCAAATGCGATGAGAGAGTACGAGAAAGAAGCTATTTAACACTTGTCAGGCCTCATTTAGAATATGCCGCTAGTATATGGGATCCGTACGAGGAAGGTATGATAAAAGAATTAGAGCGCGTGCAAAGGAGATCTGCTAGGTTTGTTAAAGGCCGTTATGATAATTGTATAGGTGTTACGAGCTTAATAGAAGAGCTAGGATGGGAATTACTATCAGAACGCAGGTTAAAATTTAGGTAAAACCTTTTAAGTAAATTCGAAACAGTTGTTCACAGATGACGTTAGATATACATTGAGAACCCCTGCGTATTATGCTAGGTTTGATCATATTAACAAAATTAGAGAGATTGTCGTACCGATAGATTTAAAATGTCATTTTTCCCTCGTACTATAAGAGAGAACAATAGGCAGCGTAGCAAAGGGATAGGTAGGTGAAATATAGTTAGTCTGTAGTGCATGATGCATGTAATAACAACCAATACTCCATTTCATATTATGTAGATACTAACCATCTAGCTGCATGTGACCATATTATCTAGCATGTCTCTATTAAATATCCTAGTTGCATGTCAATAGTGCATGTTTGGTGATATTCACCCCCTGCCACACACCCTCGTGGTGGCTCGCAGGGTATCACGTAGATGTAGATGTAGATGTACTTTTTCTCCTTCACAACATTATTCTCGACGTGGAACATTTTATCATTACTTCAATTGTGATTACACCGTTTAACTAATGGATTGGATTGGATATTAGGGGAGGTGACCGACGGCTAAGGTCATTTGCGCCATAGGGGATAGGTAAGGGAGGAAGGGTGGATAGAAACCCGGCGTCGGCATTAGCCTGATCTTAACGAAAGGCGCCAAGGGGACTACGGTTTAACGTCTCATCTAACAGACGGAGTACCTACTGTACTTGAACTACCCTCCACAAGACACTCAAGTAGGGATCGGGTTCCCTCTGAAAAACATCCGCGTCTGCAGGAATTTGAACCCTGGCCGTCCGTATGGTTAGCTAGTACTCTAGCCACCACACCAACTCGATCACCTTAAACTAATGGTGATAGCGCATTTGTTTATTCATGAATGACCTATAGTGAAAGTCTACTTTCAAGGAAAAGGAAACACCCCTATCGAGGTTTTAATGATTTCGTAACCTAATGGTTACGTATTATTATTGAAAAGTTGGTCGAAGCATATGTTTTTGGTTCTCATCGAAACGTTGTCATTCTTAATCGTTTTTTAAGTTACAGTGTATTTTTCGCTGTTGAATATTCGCTGTTTCTTTGGGCTATAGCCAGGAATGTGGGGCAATATGGCGATTTGACAAAGGAAGGTGACGAAATGTTTTATTATTGACTTTCCAAAATGATGGCACCGCCTCCTCCTCGCAGCTTCATATTCGTTGAGTTTTAATTTTTTCATATCAACTTGCTCTGAAAAGAGGTGGAATTTAATCGTTTTAACAAGCATATATAACTTCATCGTGAGAATATTGATAAACATTCTAATGCGTAAATTACTAATGGTCCTCCCGTGTAATTTGACGAATCCACGCGGGATTTGTCTTATTGTGACGACTATTGGTAAATGTTTAATAAGTTCATTGATTTATTTTGTGAATGATGAAATTCGTTGTAGAAATTTTCACTGACAATATTATGCTGACAGAGATAGTGATCTCATTTTCTAAGGGACTGAAAAGGTATCTGCTACCATAAACTGAACTTATTAATAGTGATACGGACGGATTATTTCAGATTTGATTTTCAAGCCTTTCAGCGAACGAACATACGGTATTAAGTGTGCAACGAAGATTCATTTACGAATCATACCAGCTGATTGGTAGGTTTTTGGACTGCACCTATCCAAACGTCCAAATTTCCGGCGTATCATTCCATTTTCACTCTTAGGGATGAATCGCCGTTAGATCTCCCTTGAATTTCTCATATTGTCTGCCTCTTCTTATTTCATACAGAATTCCCATCCCTTTCTTTCCTCCTCCTCTCTTCCCTAGTGCTTTCCCCTCTATTACTCTCTTTAACATTACCTCTCCATTAAAAAAAAAAAATCTCGATCCACCGCCTCTGCCTCCTCAGAATCTCCGCCACCAGCTTCCTCTCCTCTCCAACCATATCCAATATATCCTCGTTTGTTCTTCTCGCCACGCAGCTCACCCTCTCCATCCTTCTCCACATCAACATATCAGAAGCTCAAGTCTTCGTACATCCCCTCTCCGCAATGATCAAGTCTCCGACCCATTTAGCGCCACGCTCCAAATTAGAGTGTTCACCAGCCTTTTCTTTGCGTCTCTACTCGGACCCCACCCCCACATGAATTGCCTCTTTTTGAAAATGCTTCTTTAACCATGACAATTCTACATCTAATATCTCTACCGCCCAACCCACTCTACATCTAATAACCTAACGAGTACTAATATACGCATTACTCTTTTAATCTTTATTAATCCAGTTATGATAAAGCACAAAGAGACAAAGACCCCTGGTTCGTATTATCAAAACAATAGGATGGTCTCTGTCTGCTAGCCTCATCGCTCCTACAGCGTCCCGCATTCCCCTCTCCTAAACCCGAAGTGGTTGTCGCCCGGGTATTTGTTAGCCTTGCTCTGTACTATTCTATTTATATAACTATCTTAGGAGTCCTTTCGCCGCATGGGATATTTAGTTCATATTCCATAGTAATATTCATTTAGCCCTTGTAAGATTTTCCTTTCTCTGCTTCGGTATCGGAATTTGCGTTGTCCTCGTGAAGTCCTCCGGCCATTCTCTGTCCTCATAATTCCTACGGCCAATCGCAAAATGTTTTCCGTTCTCCCCCATACTCTTAAGAAACTCTGATGGTATGTTATCAATTCCCACCGTCTTATTCTTTTTCATCTCTCGTAGTGTTCTTTTGATTTCACCATAAAGGATTCCTTGTCCGATGCTATTTCTGTCGTAATCGTTCCCTTTCCTATACCCAAACTACTGGGCCTTGTTTATTTACCGTAGATTTATTTAACGTAGATGATTTTCTTCCATCTTTCTTGGAACCCTTTAATCTCTATCATCAACTTTTTTCTCTCTTCTGTTATCGCTGCAGTTTCTCTTTCCCTACTACCACCAGGCGATTGCTTTACTTCCTTATACAGTGCATCTGATCTTCAATCTTCTTGAAAATTTCCCAAGGGGATTGATTAGACGAACTAAATTGGAATCTGGAGAATTAACCTATATAAAATAGATATAGTTGTGCCTTGCAGAATCTAAGCAATTTAAAACGAGAAATTTTAAATGGTAAACATTGGATTTCTTCTTTTCTTTCATGTTCTTTCACGGGTAGAGTTGTGTTAATGAAATATTCGTGCGTATTACAATGTTAGCGTGCCCGAAAATAATTTTTAGACTGATATTAGTTAAATATATATGCTATTTTTCCCAAATGCTCCATCCGTTTCATTCTATTTATGTGTTGCTCCGAGTTTAATTTTGAGAGAATGATGTGCATAGATTTCTTTTACAGAAATGTGTACTGAGAAAAAAAATGGACGAGAATTGGCGTCGAGAGTGACTATCAGAACGTAGGTTAAAATTTAGGTTAAACCTTTTAAGTAAAGTCGAAACCGATTTGTTCACAGATGACGTTAGATATATATTAATAACCCCTGCGTATTATGCTAGTTTCGATCCAATTAACAAGATTAGAGAGATAGATTGTCGTACCGATAGATTTAAAATGTCATTTTTCCCTCGTTCCATAAGAGAGAACAATAGGCAGCGTAGCAAAGGATAGGTAGGTGAAATATAGAGTAGTCTGTAGTGCATGGTGCATGTAATAACAACCAATAATCCTTTTCTTATTATGTAGATACTAACCATCTAGCTGCATTTGACCCTATTATCTAGCATGTCTCCATTAAATATCCTAGTTGCATGTCAATAGTGCATGTTTGGTGATCTTCACCTCCTGCCATACACCCTCGTGGTGGCTGGCAGGGTATTACGTAGATGTAGATGTAGCATTAGATGAGGAAGGGTGGAGTGCTGCAGTCAACCAATGCTAGGATTGAACGACCAGTGATGATGGTGCCTTCAGCATTTCGATGCCAAATGTAAGCCCCATTAGTCCAATTCTACTTGCGGGCTCATTATGAATTCGCCCGGAAGACCACCAGGAGTGTGAGACCCGCCGCAAAGTCCCGAGTGTGACTCACTCTTCAACCGCTCGCACCCTTCGCCGCGATAAATGAAATGAGTAGATAACGCTATTCAGGCGTCGAGCTTACTCCGCGATTGGGGCCCGTAAACAAAAGGGAAGGCAGCAAAAGCATTTTCGGACGAAAATTAATGAGTCAACTGATGAGTTTCATGGCACGGTAAGTCACCCACTCCATCTCTCACATAAACACGCCGCCGTGGGGGGTTTCGTCGACCGTAGAGGTTACAAGGTCGCACGCGATGTTTATAAGCAACCGCGCGCGGAGCGAGCCGAAGCAGCAAAAGGCTTCAAGCTTGCGTAAACAAACAAGCGCCCTCGGATTAGCGAGGACGGATATTAAAACGCATCGCCGCCAGGATCGTTGTTCTGTGCGGAATGCGGCGCGGAATGAATGCTCTGGGTTGATAAACAAAATGTGCATATTCTGCAGTCGCGCCGAAATGGAATATTTGACGCCAACGCAGTCATAAGGGGGGAGGGGGAGGGGGAAAGGGGTTAGGGAGGTAGGAAAACTTTGATGAGTTCAAAAGTTGATAAGCAGGCGCGGGCCTCAGTTAAAGCTTTCGTTTGTTCTGCCCGCTAATCATTTAGGCCTGGTGCCTTCTCATTTCTGTGATCAACGGAGCGCAGCTCATTGTGTCCACTCGTCAGCCCGGCCCAGAAGGAATACATTGATTAAGTTTTATCTATAAACGGAGTTGGGTGAAGCTGGTGCAATCGCATTCATGAAGTTAATCGCCAAAAGATAACAAATCAGTCTGTCAGCTGTAGACAAAACAACCAACCATCGAAGGATTTGCTTTTACGGTGGCAAGCATTCATTAGCAAGAGCGATAGGGGCGAAGTGTTAGTTAGCAATGAGATCTGTGGAAGAGGAGGTTGGACAGAGATAAACCCGAAGTGGGGCAAGAACCTATGGTCATATCTACTTTTGAAGAGAATCCCTTGGCATAAAAGCGATCTCTTGCCATTTTTGTCTGGAGCATTTCTTGGTACCGTAAATCGGGGTGGAGCCGGTACCGTATTTGAGGTTTATTTTTAGGTATCCTTTACTAACCTTTCTTTTTCATTCAATGGCATTTTTACTGAGGAAACTCAATCTATCAACTATTCGTTTCTTGCTTGAATATTAGCAATCCGAACTCTATTAGCTCAGAAAAAAAGAGTCGAAACTGTCCCATCTTTACCCAGCGTAGTGGGGTGAAGATATTACACCGTATTCTTTGTTGAAAACTCTGGTACTACTATTTTAACTCACCCCATTAGTATTGATGCTCGGATTTTCCTCCTAAAAATTCTGTGCACTGGGAAACGCCTTAACAATCATCTGTGCGTACTATATTTTCTCTAGAAAATCGCTGGCCATTTCTCAAAACTTTTGCAAATTTCATTGAATCTTTTGATGGCGATCGCCTTGATTGCCTCCTCAAGGTTTTTTGGAGGAAGACCCTTGGTTATAATTTTGGTTACCGGGGGTTCGTTTGGATGGATAAATAATAACGACTTTTGAGAGCGATTTTTGACTGCAGATTAATTGCTGATATTTCCTATTCATATTCTATTTGATAATTTTAATTATATTTTCTTTAAGATAAATTAAGTAAAGTTTCGAAAAATGAAATGCCCCTGTAAAATTTATATTTCCGGGTTTATAACAATGCGTAATTTTTTTCCCCTCAAAATATTTGGGGGCAACTGCACCCCATGCAACCCCCGAATTATGTCCGCCTATGCTTCCCGCTGCCAGGTTTTCTTGGTTTGTCCGTGTCATCTCTAACAGTAGTAACTATAATGACGGATACATAAAATAAGAATAATACTTCCATGTGCCATATTTACCCCGGTAACTGCTCTTTATAAACCCTTTAGGGAATCAAAAAATTGTAAAATATATGTTTTCGTTTTCCCAATGAATCATTACCTTCAAATGGTTTCTTGAGTAAGGAAATACATCTACATCTAAGAAATACAGTGTAAGCCATCACTAGAGTGTGTGGCACGGGGTGATTCCACACCAGGCATGCAGCACTCATCCCAGTTCAAATCAGAACCGCGCACGTACCCCCGATTGCCAGGGGCCGGCCAAAAGCAGTCAGGGCAACGGTACGCAGTCAGACCACAAACCAGGAAAGTGATATGTAGAAGAACATGCTACCATGCAGCACACAACTGAAGTATATAACTATTGGTTAGTTTTATTAATGCGGCAAATAAATGTCACTACAATGTACAATATGCTAACTCGGTGATATTATTAACAACGAAAGCACAATAACTTAGGTTGGGTGACTTTGTAATGATAACATGATAACACTGAAGGCAAATATTACATCTACATCTACGTAATACCCTGCGAGCCACCACGAGGGTGTGTGGCAGGGGGTGAAGATGGCGTTATATTATGTTACTTAGTGGCGGTGAAACTCGAAATCGGGGTTAAAGCTCTTTCTGTTGTTGCCAACTAGTTTTATATACATGAATCAACCGCCGTCATTTACCTCCTTCCGTTTGTCCGCCAATTCTTTCCAGATTAAGAAATTTCGTATTTGTACCACTTTGTTCCCGTTAAGCGCCCCTCCTTCCTGGTTTACGGTCGTCCAAACATTTGGATTCCTCAAGGAATGGGGAAAATGCTTGGCTCACTTCAATCATTAGTCAGTCCGGGGAGCGCTGCTTTATACCGCAGAAGCCTCTGAGAGAAACTGGCGAAACTACTTTCCGGGATTAAGGTGACTAGAATTTTAGTACCCCCTTTCCCGTGTACCACCTCTTCCTCCTTCCCTACAGATTCTTTTGAACTGAATTGAAACATTCCTTCTAAAATCCCATTTTATTTAATTTTTCACGCTAGAAAAAGTATTTTTCCGTTTAAGGTAGTTTGAGCGAAATATCATTTTACGTAGAAATCAATGAATTTGGTCTCATTTTTAAGAAAAATATATCACCCTTCCATGGCACCAAACATTCAACCCCTTACCGTATTACTTTTCGAGATATTAGCCAGAAAATACCAGCCCTTTAATGTGGGAAATGGTACGTGTATGCACTCCAGAGAGACCTTATATTAAAAAGGTGGCATTCCCTACAGTTAGATCTCGTAAAAAAATCAACAGCTGTAGTTTGTATGTTTTCTCAAGTATTTTTGAAAATTAATCATGTCGTCACCGCAGTAAATTCTTCGGGAATACAATAAATCTTCGGTTTTGTTGGAGTTTCAAGCGTACCGCGTGAAAAAAATGAGTCAAGTTAAAGACTTATTTAGATATTTTCATTTGATTACCTTCTACAATTTATATCATGTAAAACTATATATTGCACAATTAATAATGCAATATTTAATTCATGTGTCTCAGAGCTGGTGAAATCAAAACGTATATATCGAATATGGTTTCCATTATGATTAGGGAACTATCTCGCCCGCACTACCTTAAATTTTCCACTAGCTTTAGGAACGTTCACTGTTTATTTTGAAAAATACACGTTCTTGTTTAAAGCTCATGGCTTAGGATCTCTTCGCTGCATATTTGTTGGGGAGTGGTGGGATCAGAGTCTCTTGCCCCTCTAATTGTTACGCCATAGGTAGAAGGGATTGGTTATATATTTAGCTAATTGTGAATAGAAGGAGGTGTTCTGATATAGCTCTCCGCGTGGTTTGGTTGGTTATTAAGATCTTCCGAGTCCAGATTTTCCCTTAACTGGTCCTAAAAACGCCTCCAGGATAGCCATTGAAATGCAGTCAACATAATGGACCGACGCCGCGAATAACTAGCAAACCGAAATACCAAACCTTCGAACGGAAGTCTAATTTTCGAATATAAGTTTCTGAGACATATATTTTGGAAAAATTGTTCGAATTAGTTCTTTCCACACGACAGCAGTCATTCAGAATTAGGTGTGGAAGTCCTGGTTCGCCCTCGCTTTCCATTTTTTCACTTCATGTTAGACAACCACATCAAGAATGGAGCTATTAACCATATCTATTGACTGGAATGCAAATTAATTCGCCTCCTATTCTCTACACGATCGACTATAATAGAATAATAGCCATTTCAGCTCATCTTCAGATGCTCAGAGTAGTGACCGGAAAAGAGCGTAATTTATCCAATGTAAAACACGACTTACCGTGTCTGAAAAATGCTCCCATGATTCTTTTAATGCTGAAATGTGACGGGGTACAGTCTTCTTCTGTGAATCCGAGGGTCGCGGGTTCTACTCTCGTTTGCGTGGGTTTTTCTCTACTCAGGACATTGGTGTTTGTGTTCACCCATCGTTGATACACCCGACGTAAGAGGCCAATCGTGCTGTTTTCGAGGTAGTGGAAATCAATGAATAAATATTCCAATGCGTTTACTGGTGTAAACCGTGCCCGTCAATTTTTTGTAAGCATAGGAAACGATTCTTTGTTCTTCATGTAAATATATTCCTGGCGGTAATTTCAATGTAACAACAAGAATCACTTAATTTTAATAACGCAATAGTGGCGCACTCGGGTAAAAAATACCAGAAACATAGACTTCACGTTCATATATCCTGTATTCAGTTTACACTCTGATGACAATTATGAATATTGACTCTCATTATGAACTCTGTAGATTTTATCTCACGTTGATGTGCACCTTATTTTTTCAAGCCCTGGCTCCTCATTATCAGTTCCTAACCCCTACTCTGCCCAATCTTAATTGACTCAAGCATTTTCCTCCACACATTCGACATGTCGACATTATTCAAAGGACACGAGATGAGGCGTTGAAAATCTACGATTTGCTGTTGCAGGTATATGGTTAAATAGCAATAGTATTATAGCTCCAAGTTCTGCCGTGACTTCAATAGAGTTCAAGATATAAAATCCCCCCAAAAATGAAAAGCCATCAATTGACGGTGCTTAGTACTATAGGTGTAAGCATCCTTCTTCATTTGCTGGATGGACCTTAACCAGAAAATAAAACGAGCACCACGGGAGGTGAAGGGATTTAATCAGCGACGGAGTAGCCAATATAGTGTTGGTACTTCTTATCAGAACAGGGAGAATTGAATTTCTCTTCTTCAGCACTAGCCACAAATTCTTCCATACTTTCCCTCGGCCTGTAACCGCTGCAAAGGGGACGGAGTCTTTTATAGGGAGGGAATTAATTTATATCAGATCAAAAGCGATGTGCTCAATCATTTTAACGTATAGCGGAAATACACCCCACTGATTCAGGCTTCATCTCGTGGAAGTTTATGGTATCCACAAAGAATAATTCTTGTATATACCTGCTAAATAAAAATCTGTGGAAAAGTACAAGTACTATTCTATATGGATGTAGCGGAAATGCACTTTCTCAATTGCAGTAGGTACTCACTGTATGAATATTGAGCTGATGATTGATTGCACAATTATATTATATCCATAAATTTTTTACGGATGGAGTAATCAATATTTTCGAATTACTATGCGTCTCATCGTTTTGTATACTATTTTTGTGGTAATATTTTCTTAGCTAGTTCCACAATCTTTTCAGGGATGTCTATTTTTGTCTCCATATTTGCTGTTAACCCAAGTATCTTTGCTCACCTTCAAGAATCTTTCCTCAGCCATCTCGTATTCAGCCAACTTCTCATCTGTCCACTTATTTTGTCCGTCAAGAAATTTTTCTCATCTTCTCTTCCTGCATCCGGCATGATCCCTAATCGCATACCTTCCACTTCAATAAGCTGGCTTTTGACGTTTTCCTCTTCACCGGTAGTCAAGATCCTCCAGCCTTTTTCTTTTTGTATTTCCGTGGAGTTTCCGAAGCAGACACCAAATAAGAGGAAGAGAAATCTCAGTGGAGAATTTATTCTCCTGCGAAAGTGGAAAGACTCGCCGTAGGAAAAGACTTGTGGGCCTTCTAAAAAGACAATAGATTCTCCGTTGATGCAAACATAAGGTCAATAACAGTGACTTTATCTTTCTAAATCAGTTTTATGAACATTTCCATTGACCAGACGAAAGGCTTCATTCCGAGAGATAACGATGAGAGGGACGGCGCATGCGGAATGTCATGATTTAAGTTTTCTATGGGTTTTGTCCGTCAAGAAATTTGCATTATTCAGAAGAGATGAAACACTCTAGGACGAAGGCCGAGATGGAAAATGAAATCATGAGAGAATATAAGAAATATCTGTAATCTGCGGCTGTGAAAGAGGCAGAAGTCGGAGCGATATTCTTTTACGTACAGTTTTGGGTGAAACTTTTTATAAGCGTACGCATCAGTAATATGTATTAATTGAAGCTAAAAATTGTTAATTGTAATATATTACCAACTTGGTTCATTGGCAATTTAATGCCATTTTAACACATGGCTTATATCACCTGACATATGTTTCGAAGTGTGTCGATGACATGTGAACAGATTTTCTCCTAAACGCAAAAAAAACACCTTTCATATTATAATAATGGTTACAAATAATTATCTAAGTATCATGCAGAATAAATACCAGTCTAACTCTAATTACAACCTAATAAAAATGAGACGGATTCTTAAACTATTTTCGCTTAAATTTCAAATTCCACTCCGTAAACCCAATCAATTCATACCAATGATTTGATTGAGACGATGTTTGACAATATAATTGTTTCATAATTTATATTAAAACATGAATGGTCATTTCATACGCATACATTGATGTATTTAATTGAAGTGCGGTCCAAGAACTTTCGATTTACATGGAAAGTTATTAAAATGTACACTCAACGACTCACGTTTCGCGCTCCAACCACTATAAGTGGGCGGCAGGAGTTTTGGCGCCCCCGTGGCTGTATGGCGATCCCCAGCCTTGCAATACATTAATTTGAATTTTAAAAACATTCTTTATTAAATAGTCTCGTCTCAATGGGATGACACATAAAATGAGGGTGCCTGATACACCAATTTTGATTCTTCTTTTTTTTCTCTTTTTGTGACGGCTTCGGCGTCCACCACAATGTTTTAGGGGGAGTTAAACATGGTTTACGTTGTTACGACATTGTAGGTAGGTATCCATTCTTCAATTTACATGTACAATAACTGGTAGATCACCTCTATTGATAAATGATAAAACATCAATGAAAATCAATAGAAATGGCACTTTTCACTTACTCGTTTATAAACGACTCATATCTCGGGGAATTGAATTTAACGTAAAATATTGTCAATGATAAAATATAACACAACAATAGTAATATCCACACTTTAATGTACTACTTCAACACCGACCATGGTTTCGACATACTATGTCATTATCAAGGCGATTATTAATCATTATTAAAATATTGTACCTGATGGCGGGTATGAAATACGCTGAAGCACTGGTCGTTGAAATTGATCGTACCATACCTACTGATTATCATTTCTTGGCTATGCTGTTTCACCACTTCTCACCGGAAATCGTTTACCCCATTGAGGTAGATGGAGGGGGCACTACGCCATCAAACTGATGCCTGAGAACGAAAATAACAACCATATTGTTAAACCCTGCTTTCTCCTTACTTATCTATGGATAACTCGACGGATTAGATTTAGCGGATGTTACGCAACAGTATCCGCCATCTGTTTGAAATTTAAGGCAAGTATTTTTTGAAACATATATATGGGCTGCTTGACATGGATCTTAGCATCGTATGGTGCAGGAACGTGGACCCTCAGGAAGGAGGACGAGAATAGGCTGCAGGCATTAGAGATTAGAGAGGCAGGTATGGAGAAGGATGGAGAAGGTTAGGTGAACGGAGAGGAGGATTAAAGAGAGTGTGCTTGAGATGGTGGGCGAGGAAAGGAAACTTATGAATGAAATTCGAGAGCGGCAGCGTAGGTGGTTGGAGGATGTAATATGGGGCGAGGGGTTACTGAAGAGTGTGATAGAGGGAAGGATGTTGGGCAAGCGAGGAAGAGGAAGGAGGAGAATAGGTTTCATGGACAGGATGAATAAGGGCGGATCGTATGCTGAGGCAAAAAGGATATACTAGAGATATATCGGCCCCAGAAAGTGTAGAAAAGGAAACCCGATCCCTACTTGAGTGTCTTGTGGAGGGCACTTCAAGTAAAGTGCTCAGTGTGTCGGATGAGACGTTAAACCGTAGTCCCTTTGGCGCCATTCGTTAAGGAGCAGGCTAATGCCGACGCCGAGTTTCTCTCCACACTTCCTTCCAATCCTGTCCATTATGGCGCAAATGGCCTTATCTGTCTGTAGCCTCCCCAAAACCCAATCCAATCTAAGTGTACAAAACCGTGAGGAGATTCTCTGACATTCAACAAAACCTACCTGAAACGGTAGAATACTTAAAAAAAATATGGGCCTCTTAGTGCTACGAATTCCACTCGATTTTAATATCCTAATTATCATTGGGAAATGGATGATTATTAACTACTATAAATAAACAAAATTTGCATGGAAAATTCATTTTGAAGAAGCTAGTGCCAGCTGATTTTTAGTAAGTTATCGAGGGAAAACAAAATTTGCCAAATTAGTGCGTTATCCCGCAAGCGCTACAGGAAAATGAGAGTTTACGAAGATGGCGAACTCGCTACAGTTTCTAACATTGGCCAGCATTGCAAACGCTCTCTCTATCTACCTCAATGGTTGACCCAAAATAATAATAAAACTAAGAAGCGGAGAAGAAATGTGGGTTGAGGTTAACGAATGTATCGACTGAAACACTGGTGATATTGTAGCAGTAGCTGCGCTCCCTTGACAGTAAGCGTGGTGCAGAAATTTCGAATTACCCCGTCACCCTGGTTCAACCCCGACCTCGAAGTTCCAGCAGGAGAATAAGGGTTCCGCACCATTGCCCTCAGGAGTAGTCATCTCTCCTTGAAAAGACGGTAACCACCCTCGTCCTCTTCCGTGGGAGTAGATGGTCCGGAAATCGGAACGCCCTACGCGTCCCCTCGAGCGAAAGCCCGGCCACTAACAGGCGCGCGGTACCGCCCAATTTCCCTCCCTCCTACGCCGGAGCTCAGGCGGACAAAATTTTTCATATAGGGAACGAAGAGGTCCACCCTTCCCAGGTTTTTTAATAATAATCCCAAAAACCGACCAATCTCCCGCACCCTCTCAAACATCCGCGGAAGATTCTGAAAGATTCGATCCCTGAGAAGCTATAGCGAAGCCATGATATCGTTTCGGGGGTTCCACATTGAGCCTAAGTGGTAGGTCAACAGGAAAATTATTGAATATCATGAGCGAAATTGTGAATAGTCAGTTATTCAGTTTGTGAATGCGAGTGGTGAGTACCAGCCGGCTCAGAGAGTACGGAAAATCTTAAGCTGTTTAAATCTCTATAGAGCTGGAGATGCGACGTTGCCAATAGCACTGTTAAATTACTATACTGCCTCTTAGAGTTCTAACTGTATATCTAGGAGTCTTACAATACCAAGAACTATCTTCTAACAATATAATTGCTAGTTCAGTTTGGTAGAATTTGTTAACATTATAATGATTATTCGTACCTTTGTGATTCCACATGTCTTTATTTGGAACGGAACCCGGGTTTCGACGTTCAAGACCATCTTCAGGTAAAGACTCTACAACATCGGCACTCTACAACACAGTAAATATATTGCTGGATATTGTAGAGTCTTTATCTGAAGATAACGTTGAACGTCGAAATCCGGGTCGTTCCATAAAAAGATAAGTGGAATGACAAAGTTACGAGTTATCATTATTATCCTTTAATAATACCTACTTAAATTCAGCGCGGTTTTGGAAATGATTACTTACTTGGCCAAGAGATGAGCCCTTGAAGATTTGACAACAGTGTTATGATAACTTGATATGATACTCAATGATAACATGATTTGTTTTTCCACATGTTTTTATTTGACACGAACGGGATTTCGACGTAATAAATGTTCGACAGTTCAACATCATCATCAAGTCACCTGAAGATGATATTGATGTCGAAACCCGGGTAGTTTCAAATGAAAACATGTGGAAAGCACAAAGTTATATGTTAGCTTGATATGGAGCGTAGAATTGTATGGGGCAGAAATGTAGACACTCAGAATGTAGGACGAGAATAGGCTATAGGCGTTTGAGATGTTGATGTGGAGGAGGATGAAGAAGGTGAGGTGGACGGACAGGAAGCTAACGAGGAAGTGCTTGAGATAGTGGGTGAGAAAAGGAAACTTCTTAATGAAATTCGAGATCGAGAGAGTAGGTGGCTGGAGGATGTAATTAAGGATTGGATTTTTGGGGAGGCGACCGACGGCTAAGGTCATTTGCGCCATAGGGGATAGGTAAGGGAGGAAGGGTGGATAGAAACCCGGCGTCGGCATTAGCCTGCTCTTAACGAAAGGCGCCAAGGGGACCACGGCTTAACGTCTCATCCGGCAGACGGAGTACTCCACTTGAAGTGCCCTCCACAAGACACTCAAGTAGGGATCGGGTTCTTCTGGAAAACATCCGCCACTGCAGGGATTTGAACCCTGGCCGCCCGTGTGGTAGGCGAGTACTCTAGCCACCACACCAACCCGATCCCCCCGGATGTAATTAAGGGCGAAGGGTTGCTCAAGAGTGTGATAAAGGGAAGAATGATGGGCAAGCGGGGAAGAGGAAGAAAGAGAATAGGTTTCATGGAGAGAATGGAGAAGGGTAGATCGTATGCAGATGGATAAAAGAATATACTACGCCCCTAAAAGTGTAGAAAACTGGGAGGAAATTGTCTGATATTCAGCAAAACTTACCATAACCTTTAGAATACTTTTAAAATTCACTATTATGTTAACAAATTCCATAAAGTTACGCCTGAAACCACCAATTACATCAGTGTTCTGTATAAGGTCCATACTGTCGACTAAATGTAGAACGCTGTATTACAATAATAGAGCTAGGCACTAAGCTGCACCACTGATATGCTATTCACCTTTGCCCTCTCCCCTCCTCCTCCTCTATTTTCCCAGCCCCCAATCTTCTCTGCTGTTGTCCCAACACCCCCTGCGTCACGCCCCCCGCGGCGGTTTGCAGTTTAGCACGTAGATGTATGCATGAAAATGAATTCGAGGAAAAATAATAATAATAATAATAAATGATGGCCACGGTGGGAATTACGAGAGGGGAGAAGTGGAGAATTGTATTCTAGGGGGAGGGTGTCGAGTGTCAGGAGGAAGGAATGAGGCGTAGGGCGGAGGGTGCTTTGGAAGAAATATTCGAGAGGAAGAAGCATTGCAGGGCAAGGGGAAGGTAGGAATGGGGGAAGGTGCGTTGCTGAGGGTCCTTTGGGGGAGATAAGGATTGGGATGGGGAGGGGGTGCCCGCGGGGGTGTAAGGTATGTGTAACCCCAAAGGAGAGTGAGGGTAACAGTGCGCACATGGAGGAATAGTATCCGTAAGGGGGAGTGGTTGGAATGGGGTTTCCAAAGGAACGCACAAGGGGGGTGAAGGAGGGACTCGGAGGGAGGCATCGATGCCAAGGGTGAGTCCCAATATACTCCTATTTCGTCCCCCAGGGGGGAGAGTGCAGGTAGGGGGGGAGAAACGGGGGATTCCGGATGGGACTCGGAAGAAAAATGAAATGAGGGGAAGAATACGTCGGAGGACCTGATCTACTTCAGCGGTGGCCTGCGGGCCACGTTCGGTGTCGTTTCGCGGCGACCAAATTGGCCCGGCTGGTTGGTTCTTAAAATATATATTGTTATTATGCATTACTTTTGGTGATAATGGAGTCACTATTATTATAGGTAGACCTCTATATGTATTATATAGGTTTGAATGGATATGGACGAACTGTCAGCTGATCATCTGTAGTCGTTGGTGCTCTCAATAATTTGTTTCGTCACTCCTACATATTTCCTACCTTCCTTTAGTTGAACAATGATGTTCGACGGTTGATATTGACAAATTGTAGTTAACAGGTCGATGCTGATCGAGCAAGAGTAATTTTTTGTTGCTAGCATTCTTCGATTGCGTATAAGTACACGCGGTATTTGAGTGAGGATTCCTTCGTTTTCCACCCAACCCCGACCAAAACAGGTAATGGACCCAAAGCGTGTGTGGTAATAACGAAGAAGTGTTTGAAATATTTTCGAAAATAAAAACATTAGAAATGGCTATTACGACCTCGAAAGGTAGTACTCAGAAGTACGAAATCTTATCCAACGTGGACTTTTAAAATTAAAATCCGACTAAAATGCATTCTGCAAAGTGATTGCAAGAACGAATATAAAACAGCCAGAATAATATCGTAGAAAACAAAAGAAGCATTGGCTCAAAATCGTGTGGCGTCAACTATTGACAAGGTGGTGGAGTCGCACGTGAAATACACATTTTCCATAAAGTTACGCCTAAAAACCTGTTTTACATAAAGCGCCTGTTACGCCTTAAAACCTGTTTTATATATACTAAAATATGGACGTCAACTCCTTATCTCATTCAAAAATACCGTATTCTATTTTCCCCTTCCCAGCTAAACCAACCCCCTTGCCTCCATAACTGCATGTAATATTCAATCATACCTCATATCTCGCTAATTTTACTTCTTCTGACCACATCCTCAGCTTCCTCCTTTCAACTGCCCTTGACATCAGATTTTTTTGTTCAAGAGTTTACCTGATGCATCAATAATTGGATTTATACCAATTTATAGATAGGTTTTCAGAAATTCACCTCCTTCTTTTTCCCATTCGAGGACATCTTTGAGATTTCTTTCGTAAGACTACCTTTAAAGTACTAAAATAATACTGCTATGAGATGGAAAAGGCTTGGTATTCCCTTTAAAAAATCACTTTACCATACTGGGATTCCTGCTCGAATCTTCCAATCGTTTGCCAGATGTGTTATCCAGCTCCGCCTTCAAACTATCTTAGTTCAACGGAAATAGTAGCTTGGTTTAAATGCTAACTAGATGTTTCCGTATCCAATCCACAAAAGGGCTGTAATCCTGTTAACCACCTTGTATTCCACCCGAGCGGCTGATATACGGCGTCAAATGTGAGGTAATATATCCTGATTTTATGAATAATATTTTGGTTTATCTTATGTGCGGAGAATATAATTTACGCGAAAGATACTTTGATAATATTCAGTACTTAATCATATTGTTTAATTACAGCAAGTTAGGAAATACCAGTAGGTGGACGAACGGGAACCCTGTGTTGATAGCCACCAGGAGCAGTTACTGTATAATTATTGATTTGCTAATGGTAACTGCAATCAACTAA
Source organism: Ceriagrion tenellum (assembly GCA_963169105.1). NCBI lineage: Eukaryota > Metazoa > Arthropoda > Insecta > Odonata > Coenagrionidae > Ceriagrion > Ceriagrion tenellum. Next base: position 70,492,745 of record OY720635.1, read on the forward strand.
AGTTAAATTTTTACGAAACGTGTCAAATAGAAGGATAGGTATACCTTTCCAGGGGAAAAATGTCGGTGTTTACGAACTATGACGGACTACAAAGAAAATAAACCATATCTCACCATTCAAAGTAGTAAGTTTGGCACCCCTACATTACGAGTTGAAATGGCTTGGTTGGCTCCTTTCTCATACGTTATGTTTGTATTTTTAAATTAGATCTCCAAGGAATATTAACTTCGGAAAATTTAAGTATTTGGAAATATTGGCCCACCCTATGCATCTCGGAAGAAGATCCACAATATCACTGCAAAAAATATATGTACAGATGGTACATAGTAACGCACATGAGTGAGAAGATCTGCACCAAAGGGATGACAGTTGCAGTTGATAAATGGTTTGAATCACCAGGATGCGAACCCAGATTTCCCGATCGTACAACAACAATTTTTTCTCAAAGAAGTCTTTGTTATCATCATAGCCCGCTTCCCATCGTGTAGAAAGAGTGACAGTTATTAAAATGATCACACTGTTTCTCTTTCTATAAGATGGGTGTATTGATTCCACATAGTCAGAGCAAATACACTTGCATATCCTCGGCTCCCCCTCGTACCGTACATTATTTCCGATGTCTTCCTTTCCTGGGCTTGATTCTGCTTCTCCCCTCTGTTGTCCCCATCAGCATTCCATTCTCTGATAATACGCCCTTCATCTTATTTGGTTGCCTCCTCCGCATCGCATTTCTTCACACGCTAAATGGAAAGATGAAAATTGTATGGCTGAAACGAATGGACTTCCTCAAGTTTCAACTCCTTAGGCGGTGCGCAGGGATTGTGGGCTGCGACAGGTCCTTTAGATATAAAGTTTCCTTCAGGGCAGGGTAATTCCAAACCTCCAAGTTGGGCACACGTTTCAGAGGATACTCTCTTGTATGCGTTTTCGGGTCTTCCATGGTTCAGACCACCTTAACCTCGCCGTTATCTACGCCTCAGGGTTGAAGGGAGGGTTTGGGAAGAAGATCCATTACGTCAGGAAGAAATACATTGGTAAGAGGTGGAATGTCAGGAAAAATAAATTGAGCAACAGAGGGGTGCACAGATGGGGGGAACGGCTCACTCGGAATAAGCGTACCGACGTTCATATCATGCCCCTACCCTCCCCACCCCCCCTTTTGAAGGAAAGTTTTCAATTTATGATCATGGCCTATCTTGTTGAGGGATCAAACCCTTATTCAAAGTTCTCCTCCTTTCATAGGCAGTGTGCTGCCATTTCATGCTCTTACTTCTTCAGCGGCATGCGAAGCAAGACTTGGACGAAATAATCCTTGAAAGGGCGAGTGAATGCCAAATTTCTTACCCTTTTCTTTGAATTGCGCGAAAAATAGAATAATCGCTTCGCGTCCGCATTTAAGAAGTTAAAATTTACGGTGAAATTTTTGTATCTTTAGTGTCTTAGGGATTTGGCAATATATTGAAGACTATATAAACCTGTCAACGTTTCGATTAAATTTATGAAGCTTGTTCATGGCATTATTAGTTGGTTTCGCGATAAAGACAAATTGCAAGTGCATATTCAGTACGTGAAGTTGCCATGGCATCGAACATGAAAAGTGTCAAATATCTCTTTTTGATGAATAAAAGAAGAGGCGGATCTTTACGGAAGTGTAATACGGGGATAATTTAATGCAGCACCTATGTGAATTCAGTGCTTCGCGGGTTGCATGATTAACTTTTGTTAATGTTAAACTTTCTAATTCGTCGTGGACGCAGGAATTTATGTGCTTTAATAAATACTTCAAGATATTGATGACCAAGGATAGTTATACATTCCTCTCCTTAAGATATATTTAGTAAATTGCTTAACAAGCTACGTCAGAGTTTTTTTTTTAATACGCCCGATATTCGTATAATTTTCAACATTTAATCGCTTGGAAGCAGAGTAGGGCATAATTTATTTTGCTGAAATGTGAGATGATCGACTAACACACCGAAAGACAACTTTTCCGTCTACAGGCGTTCGAAATTCGATAAAAGTGTGAAAAAAGAATTCCCCGTAATGCACTTGTTTCCCTAAACCATGGACAACTTTAAGGCATAAGATATGCTATCTACATAATACCGTGCGAGCCTCCGCATGGGCGTGTAGCAGGGGGTGTTAGATCACCAGCCGTATAAAGGTGTAAGTTTTTTGGAGATGAAATGGTGACATGTATTATAGGATTGTATTTAGTGGAGCTCAATTATTATTGTGGTCGCTTATTGTTCGCGGAAGAACGAGTTTTTGTACCTATATCTTCGGCAGTGTATCTCTCTTATTTTATCGCATCTGTCAGACCTAGAGATGTGGTGAGGAGTCATGATAATATTCTCTCTGTCGCTCTGAAAAATATCAGTTCTGAATTTCTCAAGCAACCTAAGCCTAGTGCGTAGCCTCCGAGTCTCTATGCCTAGTGTGTAGCCTCCGAGTCTCTATGGACTCCCAACTTATATATATAATATATAAGGATCATATTAGCATGCCTGTGAGAAAAAATGAAATTTTGTTTTAATTTTGAGACAACTAACTATGAATTATTTCAAACTTAACTGCTTTAGATAAAATGTTAATGATGTTTATGAGGAAACACGATACCAATTAAGTACCGATCATATGTGCAAATAATGTTTAAATTTACATCTGGAACTGTGTGGATAAGGTGCTTGAAGTCTAAATTTTTACAAAACCGGATATATTGAATTGAATTTCAGTGTTCTACCAGCTGATTGGTGTTTTTTTCGGCCGTATTGATTCTTACGACCTAATTTCCACCATATCGTACTGCCTTCCCTCCAATACGTCTTCTGCCATTAGATCCCTGTTTAAATTCACATCGCCTTCCTCCTCTTATTTCGTCCAGAAATCCTATCCTCTTCCTTTCTCTTCCACGCTTCCCCAGTGTTCTCCCATCTATTACTCTCTTCAGCATTCCCTGTCTTCAGTCCGTCTTCCATTCATTTCTTCTGCCTCCTCTGAACCTCCCCAACCAGAGTCTAATCCTCTCCAACCATATCTAATGCCTCCTCGCTTCCTTCTCACCACCTAGCTCACCTTCTCCATTCTTCTCCACACCCACATCGAAAACGCTTCGTCTTCCTTTCAAAAGACCAAGTCTGCGATCCAGAATTCATCGGTCGTTGAATCATAAGATTGGTTGAGTGCAGCCCTTCACCCTTCCCTATTAATGCTAGTTCTCTTACTTCCTGATATCTCTTCCTATGTACTTTCCTCTTTATTTGGTCCAGGAACTTTTTCCTGGGTCTTCCTCGGAGGACGTTTCCTTCCATTTTAACTTCAATTATGTTCTTCACAAACCCACTGGGTCTCAGAGAGTGTCCAATCCATCATGTTCTTCTTTAATCTATAGTGTTCCACAAGGTCCTCCTCTCCTCTACCCTTCTGAACACTTCATCATTTCTTATTTTTTCCTTCCATTTGATTTTTAGCATCCTCCTCCAGCACCAAGTTTCGAAGGCTTTACAGTCTTTTAGACTGTAGACATGTCATGGTTTAATATTGAAATTACTTAAGTATTATTCTTGCATTATTTCCATTACTTTGTGTATGATGAGTTTCTTTGCTTTAGCAGAACCACTTAAATGAAACGTGCTTCTAAGAATGATTTCCGAATAGCTCAAAAACTGGGACAGGAACCTACGATTACCACTCCAGCCACGTCGAGGTAAGGTGGTACCACGATAACACACCCGTTAGAAGTGGAATTTTCCCTTATGAAGTTTTCCCCATCCAGCTTCATTCTCCCCAGGCTTTTCAGCATTCCCTCTCTTTTCAGTTCGACTTCCATCCGTCTCTTCTGCCTCCCCGGAAATGTAACGCGTCGGAAAATATTACCACTGCTTTTTCATTACGGAATATACTCACATTTTTCCGAAGTACGACTCTATGAATGCGAAGCCACCGGTTACGGAGTATTTTTCCGGCATAGATGAAAATTGAAGTAATGACGAAAATAATAAAAGGCAAACTTCTTTGAAACCGATATGAGGAGAGATGGATGGAAGAGGAGGAAAAAATATCGAGTGTTGCGGTTACTTTTTGTCACTGGGGCTCACCGATAAACTCGTGGGAGCAAAGAACAGTCCAGTTATTTATTGGATCCCGAGCACTGGAGGATTTATTGCGCTGAGTAATAGAAGTCACGGCGGTTCACGTAAAAAGGAACTTCAATCACCGTCTAAGGGGATACCTATCAGCTTCACAGAGTGATTCCTTTTTAAATGTTTTCTATCTCGATGATTCAGTTTTTTATGAATCTTCTTCTTTCGAAAGAGTTGGAAAGCTGCGCTTTCCTCGTGATTTATGGCCTCGCATAGAAATTCTTAGGAGTGTTTTATTTTGTGTTGTTGAAAGCGCCTTAAGCCAGTATTTTACTGTCGTGAAAATGGCGTTGGAATCCTATTTTTTGTAAGCCGAAAGTTGGAGCGAAATAAATAAGGATATTAAGGGCCTGCATACATCCACCTGTCTACCAAAAGTTGCGGGTTTGAGTCCCGCCTTGTATATGACCGAAATCCTTGATGGCTCAGTCTATGTGCAATCAACTGGCCAATAGAAGGGCGTCAAAAGGTAAAATGCAATATCAGTATTAGTAGAAAATTATGGCAGCTGATGGGCCAGTCGCCCGTTTTTAGTATTTTTGAGCGTACAAAACCTTATCGAAAAATCTGAAAAATGTTCATTTTAGAATTGAGTAAAGTTTAATTGTGCTCTAGGTTTCGCCATGAGAGGAAAACTGAAAATAATAATTAAGTTCTGCCTTCAATGAAAGCTAAGAACAAAAGAACATGCCTGGCAAACGATTCAACGCAAAAAACAAAAGTCTGTCAGCAACCTATAAATAATACTAAATGCAAAAATTGAAAATGTAACATCAACTAGAGACAGATGTGAAGAAAGCAATAATTTCACAGATCATAATAAAAGTACAGAAGTTACTATAATAATATACAAATAGGTTAGAGATATATATGGTCATTATTATAATAATCAAATAGTTTTTATTTAAAAATAGACAGAGGAAGAATTTTTCATCGATAGTGATAAGGAAATGCGGAGTTTTGAGCCGTATATAAAAAAATATATATGGTTAAACATTAGTGCGAGGATTAGGGCGTAAGGGAATAGAGAGATCAGTCCTACTGTGCATTGTAGCAGACGAGATTAGCCTTGGGTTCGTTAGGAGCATGGAATAAAAAGTGACCACCTTTTATGCATTCGCAGATGTAGCAATAATAAGATTTCATATTCGAACAACCACGAATATTCACCAATTTCGAAAATTTATTAAAGTTAAAAGTTCTGCGGAAATTCAAAATTTCCAAATAGTTGGCTGATATTATATTGAGGATCTACTTCATGTATTTAAGAATTTTAGCGTTGTTATATTCAATTTTACTCTCAAAATTACCCGCAAACGCATTGTAAAATTAATGTAAAGCGAATAAAATGGAATTATCTATGATTACGTTCCGAGGAAGAATGAATCCAAAAACTTTTTTTTTTGGTGCTAGCGGTTGTTAGTGGTCACCAGGTCAACCAGAAATTTGGGAAAAGTGGCATTTTTGAATGCCGAGAAAACCAAAAATGCTCGTGGGTCAAAAGCGCTGTTGACAGTTTTTACGTCGACCTAATGGGCCTCAGGCGAAACATAGTTTAATTTTTTTAACCACAGTGTTTTTTCAACATTTCAGCCCGCCCCAACAGAAAAGCCACGATTAGTCCATAATATATCGTGTAGTAGTAATTTGATTTGGACCGAACAGCCACATATTTAGGAGAAATGAACACTCGAGTTTATGGAGAAAGTATAAAGTAGCACTTAATCATTCTCCAGTGTAAACTTCTGGGAATGTGATGGGAGAAAGCATAGGAAAACCAAAAACGTTGACGAGTGAAGGTTCAAGACAATACGGCCGTCCTGTTATGTTTCTTGTTGATATGTGTAGGTGCTCCAAGAAGTATTAAGCGATGACGAATATTTGTCGCCCGTATCACGAAAGGCGGGTTATTAAAGTATCTAAATGTATCATTTAGATTTAAAGTAGCATTCCTATTCTCCAAAAATAATGCCTGGCAGCTCGGAGTAGACGCCCTCCAAGGTTTACAACGAAAAGAGATTGAACATTAACTCCAGAGGAGATAATCCGTATTAATTGGATCGCTTCGGAGTTATGTACATAGCCCAAAAGCTAAAAATTCACGTTGGCTTAATATGATGTTTTAAACTGATAAGTTGTGAATAAAATATTGACTTAAGTTTTTCCGTGATGCGAGCCAATATGATCAATGAAAATCACTGACCGTTCACTCTTCATCACAAGTATTAAAGCAATTACTTGTCTGAGTGAGCCAATATATTTGCTTTCCATTGTTAAACTGCGTAATAATGTCCATACAAAAGGTTTTCAAAATCAAATCCCATGGAGATTTTGGGCACAATCATTTTATCAGACGAGGAAAAAAGTTTCATGCTTGTACGGTTATGGATGTAATGCATTTCTGAACAGTTAGTCGGCCGATCACATAACTGATTCATAAACTCAACCCTCCCCCTTTCTACCTTGTAATATCCTTTTTCGGATGGAAGTCATTCTCGTCTCAACCTGGCATTAGCGAACTGCAAGATCACTGTACGCGGTCTGTGAAAATCGAGTCAAATCGTGATTGAATTTCGAGAGCTGATTGCCGAATTTGATTTTCATGCTTGCCGGAGCCGGTGGAATATAACTGGATAAATTAATTTGTTTCAAATTACGCACCAGGTCACAATTTTACCGATCTGCATTTATCTCCCTAATAAAATAATAGATTTCCATGAATTCCAAGCCAGGGTCATAACAAATCACGCGGCTCGTTTCAAATTCTTTGTTACCGACCGCAGGGAAGTAAATTGAGTACACCATCGTTTCCACATGCCGATCAAAAGGTTAAGAGTTGGCGTCACAGATGATCGGTCACAAGCGAGCGATTCGCTACATTAGTTTAGTCCTTCTCAACTTTTTTTTAATGCTCTAATTTCCACCTTTCCTCATAGGTCAGAATATTATTCCTCTTTCCTAGAGAGTAAAATTTGCAAGGTTCATTTCGAACAGGATGAACATTGAGTGTGGAATGAGTTCAATGAATTCCATTGAGTACATTTAAATTTCTGCTGGAGGCTTTCGCAGCGATAAGTTTCAGAATTCAGAACCGATAGTCTTCGAGAATGCTGAACGCAATTCTATTTAGATCGATTAAAATGTAATACAGTTTTTACCGATTTTACAAGAGCTACAGAACACATGCCGTTTAAAAGCGGTCCTATAGCAGTATAGTCCTGTAGCAGTCGTAGTAAAGTTACGAGTGTCGCAATAAGCCACTCCGCTATCAGCCACTTGATTGGAGCTCTATATGTGAGGAGCCACCAAGGTCTTCGTCGAATATTAGGTGGATAAGAGTAAGGAGGTTAAGGATAAGGGCGAGAGGGGATAAGCAGGATGAGGACCTTAGGAGCGATATGGTGGTTGGGAAGCGGCAGTGTGTACCTACTGAGTGCTTTATGGCGATCGCTCGTTGTCTTCCCTTCGGGGAATGTTATATTACGTATTTGAGAGTGTTGAATATTTATAAACGAAGTGATTATCCTGAGAGTTCGGTGTTTTTCCTTTTGGGCCCCCCGAAACTGTTTCCTACAATCCATCCCTAAAACTCCTAAAATAGTTAAGGGATGATGGATCGGGCTTAGATATTACTAACCTCATTTTATCTACGGGCATGAGTCCTGTAAATAGCCTAATAAAAGTTTATGGAAGAAAGGGAGAACATGGAGCCAACATCAAGCATGGAATGCAAAAACAAGCGCAAGTGATAGAGTTTCGCAATATAGGAAGTTGGAACGTCAATGACAGAAGAAGCAAGGAAAAGAAAAAGGCAGGAGAATCATCCAAGCAAACAAGCCTGAAGAGTCTTGCACCAAGCAACGCAACATTGGAAGTAAGGAGATTCTTCATTAAGGCTTATATGTCTAGACAATGCTCTCATTTGACAGCCTAGACAATGACTGCTGAATATTGGAAAGGAAATGGAAATGTGGTGTTATAGAAATATCATCAAGGTCTAATGGACTGAAATACAGAACAATTCGATTCTCTGATGAGGAAACGCGAAGTAGTTGGACATATTTTGTGAAGCAACAGTCTATTGAAAGCATTAATGCTAGGAGAAATGAATAAAAAAGGATTACTGAGAGAGACAAAGACTGGAACACATTAGGAAAATTATGAATGGGGTCACGGAGAAGAATTATAGCGGAATGAAGCAATTATTATCAGAGGGGAGAGAAAAGTGGAGAGCGGGAGCAAATCATACTTCAATCATTGATTGCTGATGATGATAGGTCCCGCGGCCGAATCGTTTCTACTACCATTTTACTGGCCTCCCACATTCGGAGTAGGTATTTGTATTAGAAACCTAACGGTGGCTCCAATTTTACATTATTATTTTAGAGTACATGTTATCCACAATTTTTTGTGTCACATTTTCAGCTATTTCCTTGGAAAAAAGAAGTATTTTGAGAGTATAGTATGACAATATTTGGAACTAGGTCTTTGCTGGAAGAGGATGTAGATACTACGGTTGCCTTTGATATGTGGGAATGGGAAAGAACGGAGAAGATGGACTGGCTGCAACTGCGACTAAAAACGGGTTATTAGACATTGTTGGAAATGATGGAAAGCTGGCAAAGCTATAAAATGGATAGCAATGGATGGCGAGTGTGTTGAAAGGGGATGGCATGCTAGAAAGGACGACATTAGCGAAGACTGACGGGAAATGTAACTAAGATGGTAGAGAATCTTTGGATGAAATAATGGATGTCATAAGGCTTATAGAACTTAAAATTGACTTATCATAAATGTGGGAGACCAAATTTATTGATTCATTGATGGACTATATCCATATTGAAGACGGTAACGGAAGAAAGGATATATAGAATGTGTGATAGGTGATCGGAAATATGGACTATGGAATGGGAAGGAGGTATCATGAGCAAAATAGATATGGGAAGCCGGTTTTCATTAACCCGCATTCCGGCTTGCGTTTGAGATGTGGGCAGGGAAAGTAAATGAGAGGGTATGAATGAAGATTAACGCGTTTGAGATGTGGGCAGGGAAAGTAAATGAGAGGGTATGAATGAAGATGAACGAGAAAATGCTCGACGTACAAGGGGAAAAATGGTGGAGAAAATCAGTGTCTGGATCAATAGGCGACCGAGGAAAGGGAAGAAAGAGTGCAGACTTTAAGGACGGGAATAAGAACTGTGGATTATATGCCGAAATGTAGAATTAAATCGTGCGAAGTGAGGAGAAGCCTGCGGCTGAGATTTACTGTTACTATAAGAGGCTATCTATCGCTAATGGTTGATGTAAAGGGCTCATTTCAACTTATCCCTTACAACGGCCCGCCCTTGACTCTTTGCAATATTTATTTCTTCATCTTAGCTTACGTTCTACCCTTGTTTATCCCGTCCATAAAACCTTTTCTATTTCTTCCTCTTCCCCACTTACCCAAACTTCTCCTCTCCATTACAATCTTCAGCAACTTTTCTTTCTTCATTATCCCATCCAACCACTTGCAATGCCTCCTCCTAATCTCGTCCAGAAGTTTTCTTTCAGCTCCCACCATGGCTAGTATTTTCTTCTTCCTTTCCCTCCACCACACTTTCTCTATTCTCCTCCTCAGCCAAATATATAACGCCTACAAACAGTTTTCATCTTTTATTCTTCGAGTCCACATTTCTGCACTAGACATGGGCAAATCCATGCATTTTTGGGAACACGTTCAATCCGGACCGGCCCTTATAGGGACCTGTTCATTTTTACTCGTTCATCGTTCCTTTTGTATTGGTGGTCATGCGTTTTAATTTTTAACATGTTCTTAGCGTTTAAAAAAATGTTATAAAATATAGAAATACATAATATACCGTAATGACGGCATTTAAGAATGTTTGACGAAATAAAAGATGGAAGGTAATAATGCCAACTTTGTACATGGTTTCGTAAATAGGCTAAATTTATGCAAAGAAAAAAAGCATAGCTAATTACACTGCTAGCATCAGCAGATGAATTTTTGGGGTGTTATAAAGAGCATCCTATCTCTTGAAGATAGGAGCGAATGTAATGACGGTCCGAAAGGAACGACAGACCTAAAAAAACGAAGGACCGACGAATCGAAAGGATCGACTGACCGAAAGGAACGAAGGACCGAAAGGAACGGCCGTTCCATAAATGTCGATCTTCGGTCCACCCGTTGAATCGATAAACCCGTTCCTACAGGTCCTTTCCTTCGGACCCGTTCGTTCGCGAACGACCCACCTCTATTCTGCACCACACAACTCTACACTCTCTATTAAACTTTTTGCCAACCTTATCTTTTACAATATTACATAAGGATTAGTATCCATATTGCAAAAATACTTTGTACTTTTCTACAATAATTTTTTTACTTTTTACGACGCGTACCTGACGATGCAGTCAAGTTGTGAAAGGCGTCGTACAAATTAAATAATTGTAGAAAAGTATTCTGTGCTATATATAGATAGTAATTTTAAGTTATTCTACGAGGTGACGCCTGATGTCATCCAGTTTAAATAAGGATCCTCGTCATTCAGCTCCCATCTCTTGCCTAGCGCTTCTTTGGCCGGCCAAATCCCCTTTTAACTGTTATTTTGTAAGGGAATTGGGTAAAGAACATGAACTATTTTCTGATTCTCTGGCGTCTTTATTCACTATCACAAAATATATTTCACATTCGCGAAAGCGAGACCGATGGTCACTCGTCTCAGTTGTTTGGGGTAACCAAACTAATACGAGCACTTCGGGGAGGCGGAGGCCCTTGAGGTCCTTTTGACCTCAATCCGCCTCATTGGTGTCGGCCTCGAAGGGGCTGTGATTTTGCTAACCTTCCCTTCCCATCCTTGCCTTCCACCTCTTCCCTGCCCCGGGTATAAGCGAGAGCTTGCAAACCAGGGCGGAAGTTGTAATCCCGCGGCGTGAGCCGAAACACCTATCACAAAAGATACATGCAGTTATCAATCTCATAATTCCAGCAGCTTGTTACGACAATGACAACAAAATTAATGCATAACGACAATAGTCATTCATCATATCGTAGTACCATATGTATTATAAATTTTAGTGTCAGACAACTTCCAACATTAACATCCTGGCTAGCATGCCCAATTACCTTCAATGTACTACCTCCAATTATAATGATGATTTATAGGTTAAGGGCGCATAACAGTAGGTATCTCAATGCTACTGGGGAAGCTACTGATTGGCCAAGAAGCTGATTCTAGGATCAAGTACGGCTTTTGCTCGAGAATATTCTCTTCTCTTCCACTTCCCCTCCCTACGGCCCAACATGCGTGCACATTCGCGAGGAGGAATTGTCGACGAAGCCTCCTCCCCTGAGGGCCGGGAGACCGAAGAAGACATGCACGATATGCGACCGGGACACCCCGCCGATTCTCCTTTTTTTCCCTATCCTCCCGTCAATCTCCCCCCGCTCCACCAGGTGGGACACGATCCCGAAACATTTTTCCGTTCCCCTAACATCATTATGTTGTCTTTGTAATGCTCGCCGGATTCATTTTTTTTATGTATATCAAATCTCCTTTTTCCCCGAATAATTCCACCGCGAAATCAAATGACGAATCCCACCGATCGCTCCCGGAAAATGTTATATCCAGGCGAAATTCGGTGGGCCATGAGATATTCAAAAGCAGGGAAGGGAAAAAAATGGCCACGATCAGAATAAATGTGTCGCCGAGGTTTAACATTGAGTCCTCAGAGCTTGATAGAATTCAGTTGTTATATTTGGAGATAAAATTTTTCAGTTGGGGAAAAAAAAATGTGTCAGTTAATAATGTACAGTTCGCAAAATTATTATGTTTAAATTGTATCGCCTTGAATGTTACTGCTTGGTGAACGAAGTTGAAAAGTTAGCCATGTTTAGCCTTGCTTGAGGGAGTTAAAAAAAAGTATTCTACTGGTTAAATGTATTTTTCATTATAAGTGGGAGAATCTCCTCCCGGTTTTCTACTCTTTCAGGGTCCTATCTACCTCTAGTACTTTTTTCGCCTCAGTATGTGGTCTACCCTTCTTAATCCCGTCCATGAAACCTTTTCTCCTTTTTCCTCTCCCTCGCTTGCCCAACATCCTTCCCTCTATCGCACTCTTGAGCAACCCATCGCCCTTTATTGCACCCTCCAGCCACCCACCCTGATCACCCCGATTTCCCCGAAAAAGAGTGGCTTTCCCCGGAATAATTATTGCATCAAAGAAAACAAAATATGTAACGTAGAATCAATTAAATACTTAGGCGTCACCATCAGTGAAGACATGTCATGGGGGAAACACATCAGGGAAATAACTAGTGTAGCAAACCGTAGATTAGGATTCGTAAAAAGGGTTCTAGGCAAATGCGATGAGAGAGTACGAGAAAGAAGCTATTTTACACTTGTCAGGCCTCATTTAGAATATGCCGCTAGTATATGGGATCCGTACGAGGAAGGTATGATAAAAGAATTAGAGCGCGTGCAAAGGAGATCTGCTAGGTTTGTTAAAGGCCGTTATGATAATTGTATAAGTGTTACGAGCTTAATAGAAGAACCTGGATGGGAATTACTATCAGAACGCAGGTTAAAATTTAGGTTAAACCTTTTAAGTAAATTCGAAACAGAGTTGTTCACAGATGACGTTAGATATATATTGAGAACCCCTGCGTATTATGCTAGGTTTGATCATATTTACAAGATTAGAGAGATAGATTGTCGTACCGATAGATTTAAAATGTCATTTTTCCCTCGTACTATAAGAGAGAACAATCGGCAGCGTAGCAAAGGGATAGGTAGGTGAAATATAGTTAGAGTAGTCTGTAGTGCATGATGCATGTAATAACAACCAATAATTCCTGTCTTATTATGTAGATACTAACCATCTAGCTCCATGTGACCCTATTATCTAGCTTGTCTCCCTTAAATATCCTAGTTGCATGTCAATAGTGCATGTTTGGTGATCTTCACCCCCTGCCACACACCCTCGCGGTGGCTCGGTATCACGTAGATGTAGATTCAATTTACAAGTTTCCTTTCCTCGGCCACCATCTAAAACACTTCCTCGTTCGTCTACATTTTCGTCCATCTCACCTTTTCCTTCCTTCTTCACACCCACATCTCAAACGGCTGCAGTCTATTCTCACTTGCAGAAGGGATTTATTTAAAAATTTCATTTCTTCGAGTTGTGTTTCTACCAATTAGTCCAATTTCTTACTATTGTGAAGAGTGGTAACAGGAAGGTGATTCATTAAAAAATATCTCATGAAGGAACATCTGCTGGCGTGTGATCACTTTAGTACCTATAGTAACCGTCACTGGAAGTGTGAAATTACTCGAATGACCAAATCGTGAGACTGAAATAGTAACCAAGGGAGAGAATATTTATCCCAACTACCCATTAACAAAATAATTACTTTGGAAAGCAGAATGTTTGCCTTCAAGTGAAATAATGCTCATTGTTTCAAGCTCCATAGTGGAAGCTAGCTGTAAAGTACTGGAGATTGAATAAATTAGCACCCTTCCACTTTAAAATGAAAATATGTTAAACAACCCTTGTTTCAGCTTACTACTCTGTATTCAAGTTATGATGATACTCGGTATAGTTCCGCCGAGTGTAACAATTCCCCATAAAACGTGAAATTGATAAAGTTTTATTTTTAAAACGCGGAGTAATGGCTATTTTCTATCTCTTGTGATGAACTAGTCAGCATAACGTTAAAAAAAACAATATATACTAATATTCCTAGAACTTTGTATATAATATGACCTAAATGGGTACTCTTGTATCTCTTAACCAAGTTTTAGACCGAATCCGATTTTTCATCCAAATGGATTATGATATTCATTAACCTCATAATACTCGGTAGTGGCCCTAGAGTATATTGTTTTTTTTAATGATCATCGGTAGCGGCGCTGAAGGCGTTTTACACTAGCAAGTAATTAGCAATTGTATCGAGTAGATATAACCATGCCCTAAACGATGAAAAGTCCGACCTTTGGTTTAGCATGTGGGAATAGAACCCTATGCCACCGGGGCCTAAAATTATTATAAAGGAGAAGATTGAATGCAGTTGCGAATAGTTGTCAACACGAATGAAAGTCTCATTTTGCGGACGCTATTGCATGAGTTTGCCCTCCTCGTATATATGTCCGAATCGCCGATATCATGACTTCATACAGCATGTTTCGAAAAGCCATTTCCCAAATTCCCCTCGGGAAGTAAAAGTTTCCCTCTGCCTCCTCCATATTCCGCCAGCCGGTGGGTTTTCGAAACCCCAGTGCCCACTGGGGCTCTGCGATGAAGTTGAAGGATAGCCCTTTCCTTTGATGGTGATTTACCTACATCACAAGTGACATAATCACGCGGTCACCTCAATTACATTGCAGTGAATGAATTATGGCAGGGAGCTGCAGCAAAGGCTGAGGAATTGAGATCCTAAGGTTCACATGCTTTCATTGATCTCAGGGCAAGTGGCTGACCAAAGTTGATGTGAAAGATTGCATAACTCCTGGTGAATATACAAATGGCGTGGAGAAAAATGGCACATATCTAGGCCTATGATTTATTGCAATCCGCTTCTCTTTGCTTCTTTGTATTATGTATGTATTCAAAAATAACACCTAATGGTTCTAAACAGGAAAAATTTTCCCTCAATGGAATTTTACAGTTTTTTTGCATTGGTTATCGTTCATAGTTCTTCCTATTCATTTCTCCCTCCAGTACTTATCAGGAGAAGCTTCGCAAATTTTGTCCAATAAGTAAGCCTCGTCTAAATGTCTGAGTTTATATAACTTTTCTCTCTCTCTCTAAAACCATGTAAATCCGTATCGAGTCTGTATTACTCAATACTATTTCTCATTCACAACATTATGCTCGACGAGGAACATTTTATCATCACTTCAATTCTAAATACACCGTTTAACTAATGGATTGGATTGGATATTAGGGGAGGCGACCGACGGCTAAGGTCATTTGCGCCATAGGGGATAGGTAAGGGAGGAAGGGTGGATAGAAACCCGGCGTCGGCATTAGCCTGCTCTCAACGAAAGGTGCCAAGGGGACTACGGCTTAACGTCTATTCCGACAGTACTGGACCGACGGAGTACTGTACTTGAAGTGCCCTCTACAAGACACTCAAGTAGGGATCGGGTTTCCTCTGAAAAACATCCTCCTCTGCAGGGATTTGAACCCTGGTCATGTGTATGGTTAGCCAGTACTATAGCCACCACACCAACCCGATCTCCCGTCTAATTGTGTTTGTTTCTTCTGAATACAATTTTCCTCTTAGTACAGGGTTTGATTTTATGGTGTACCACTGTTATGTCTGTCAGATTAGTTTAAATATTCATATGTGTAGGCATACCTGTATTGTTTTCTTCGTTATGATGAAATATTGTTGTCTACCATGGGATTAGGTAGAGTGTAAAAGTATCTGAATGAGCCGACAAAGTATTTTCCCACACGCGGATGCTACCTAGACTGGTCATACGCACCAAGTTCGAGAGATGGTGTAGTGTGTCATCACACTCTTAAGTCCTCCTAGTGTGAAAGATAGGGCATAAAAAAGATCTCCACGGACCCGCACGGGAATCGGGACCCCAAGGGGGAAGTGAGGTGTCCGGGGGAGTCGAGAGAAATCTTCGCGCTTCGCCACGCTCTGGGGGGCGCGGTAGAAGACACAAAGGGGAGCGAGGTTGGAGGACACCCCCCCCTGGAGACCGCCAAGACTTCTCTTGCTGAGCTGTATCCCTCTCGCCAAGTTACGGAAGGCGACAATGCACCGAGAGGCAAGTGGGATAACTCTTCGGAGCAAAGGCTTCCTCGTACTATGAACTCACTTCACGCCAAGTTGCGGAGGGCTTTGGAGGTTTATTTATATACGTGTGTCTGAAAGTGTGTGTATGGAATTGGGTTAAAGAGAGCTGGAAACGGATGAAAGATGGATGTCTGGGCAACGAAGTAGGACTTGGAAAAAGAGAGTCATGCACACCAACTGCTTGTTGCGGTGGTGGCCGCGGAAAGCCGGCCACTCAGCTCGGGAGTCTCGTGCGACGACCGGCGACCGACTGCGCCGCGGTGTTGACAATGGAGAGGGGAAATAACATCCGGGAATTCCAGGAGAACTTCCGGCATGTTTCGGCGCGCTTGAACTGGAGCGTCAGCCTCCAAAACACCTCCCTCAAATGCGCCAAGGAATTGCGGGAAACACTGACTCTCTTAGAGGTGGATGAAAAGCTAGTATTTTGGAGTATACTGGAGAGGGCGCTACTGATTTCACGCGTGAAGTGGGATCGAGGCAGGAACACGAGATGGGACTTTTGTGTTTAGGACAGGAAGACCACGATTGCTTTGACCGAAGGATTGAAGTTTTGATGCGATTTTGGTGGCTCGAGTTGTAATCGTGGGTTATTGAGGGCACATTTTAATTTTTTTGACTAAATATATTCTTAGACCACATTAAATTTACATGCAAATATTAATAAATTGAAATTTGCCATACATGCGGTGGTGGAAATGGTATGAGAATAATATTTTGATTACTTTCCTTTAATTATAGCTTGTTATGACTAAAGTTTTTGGCACGGTATTCAGACTAAATGTATTCTTAGACAACATTTCATTTATATACCAATATTAATACGTTAAAATTCACCATGCATGCAGTGATGGAAATGATATTTGAATAATTTTTTCCTTGAAGGTGGCGAACGTGAACTTCAAGGGGAGGAAGAAAAAATAAAATGGTTGCATTAGAATGAAATAATCCACTCAATGTGACATTACTAATGCGTGCCTATTATGTACGTAGCACTCATGAGCCTCTCGTGGAGAATTTGGGATGAGTAATACCACAGCTAAAATTCTTATTTTAATGATGATACTAGTTATTTAAATTCGACCATAAGTTCTCCGGTCATAAGTTTCCATTTCAAGCCTACGTAGCGGTTTCGGAATTAAAAAAATTCTGCCGTTTAATTATTGCATACATTTACAACTTATAAACCGAAAACTAAAACTTAAGGCGAAAATAAATTAAGTAAGAAAATTAAATGCAAAAAATAAAACGTTTTTCCTCTAGTGTTCCAGCACTGAAAATGAATGGTTCATAGCTTGAATGCAAGTAATTTGACAAAAGATAAACAAAGAAA
The DNA here is from genome assembly GCA_963169105.1 of Ceriagrion tenellum. Classification (NCBI taxonomy): domain Eukaryota; kingdom Metazoa; phylum Arthropoda; class Insecta; order Odonata; family Coenagrionidae; genus Ceriagrion; species Ceriagrion tenellum. The sequence goes on from OY720635.1 coordinate 70,510,032, forward strand.
CCTTTGCATCAAATACAACGCTTTTCATTTGGGAGTAAATGTTAGCTAAAAATAGGGTCCTCTTTGGGGCCCTAGAGGCTCTTGAGCTCGTCTGATACTTATCCGTCTTTAAGGCCCTGTATGATGGTTGAAAAATTATGCTCGAAGTCGTCAAAAAGGTTTAAAAGTGGTGTCAAAACGAACTGGAGTTCAGTTTTACATACATAGATCGAGTATTAAAAAATGATTAACATTTCTTCTATGTTTTCCAAGAAATTAACGACCCTCTGATTTAGATTACCAGCATAAAATCACAGTCTCTTATTGCTTTGTTTTTCTTGCCCAGGGCGGAGTGTACTCATTTTCAATATGATTTCTCAACTGGTATCCTGAAACTTGCGTCAATATATATTCCTAGCTACGCTTTCAGTTTACTTCCTCTTGGAAGATCTCAACTCCCTGCATTTTGCGGTGTTTGTAAACTGAGGATGTTCAAACCACCCCATCGTATCACTGGATTGCAAACGCGGCAGAGTGGATAGGCTTGTGCGCTTGGATGCAAAAATGAAAACCTATTTTATAATATCATCAACAAAAGTTATTGTAAATACTTTTACCTGCGAATGCCCTCTTTGTTTCTTATCTTACGCTTGAATCACCGGCTTTGACAACATATTTGCATGACCTCATAAAGCCTATAGTAACAGTCCCAGTCGAGAATTAAAGTGCCTATTCGACTGCTTCTTAATACCCATAAGTTCCGGCGGTGCTTGCCTCATAAATGATTGATCACCATGGCTAAAGTTTTACGTTACTCCAAAAATGCTTTTGCATGGACCAAGCAATGTTCAAATGCCTAGAAATGCACGACTGGTGAAACTTGATCTTGCTAGAGCATTTTATGAATTTCTTATATATTCAAAGAATGTATGTTTTCCCGGCGTCTCTTCTGGATAAATGTTTCTCGGTGTTTCGGAGTTCAGAAACTCTGAAAATGGAGAGCAAGTCGTTCACCAAAACGTCGGGACTTATGGACCTATTTGCACGGTGGAACACCCGAGAAAAATTTATCTTGCTTGTATATTGTATGCTTTGGAAACTCTACACAATTCGTGACATCCAACAATCATACACCTTCTCTAGATTACCTATTGGTCATGCTTCATGCCTAGCAATTCTTCAAAGATGGGCTATTGACTATAATTAATAGTTTTACTTGACGGAAATTGTTAGTAGTTAAATGAAAATATCTAGTTAAATCATTTACTTGACTCATTTTTCCACGCGGTACGATTGAAAATACATCAAAACGGAATGTTTATTGTGATCCCGGAGAATTTTCTGCGGTAACTGTATGATAAATTTTCAAAAACGATTTTATGTTTTGATTATATGTTACTTAGTTGAATGAATAGCATATTTTCCGTAAGTGTTTTGCATGTATTCTATCATACAGTTTTTAAGCCGATTGTTAAGTGTCACCGTAAATTTCTATCATTTCTTATTCTGTCTGTCGCTGGTGTCTTATGCACATTGACGAGAGTTTAGATGGAAAAAGGGACTACCTCAGTCTCAATATCGCCCCGATAAAGACGTATCATTATTTTTATTAATAGTTGTGGTCGTTTCCTATGGCCCACCCCACCAGCGTATTTTAACGTAAAGCAATTGCCTCAGAGGCCGCTCCTCTTCGGTCAGAGGTCCTCTGCAGCCATTCCATGGGGGTAGAGACGTTGCTCGGTATTCGTCTGTCTCCTAACCTTCGATCTATCTGACTAATGTGGCGAAGAAGGCGTCAAAGAGTTTGTTGAGCGGTGAAGCGGTGAGATAGGAGAATTAAGTTGGCGCCGCATCACCACGGTTGTTGCAAAGGGCCGCTAACAGAAAACAGACTCATCCCCATTACATAAGTGTCGATAGCGGTGGGGGTAACAGTGGCTTGATTTGAGCCAGGTTATCGCGCTTCGAGAAAACTAGAGAAAGACACCTTAAGGTAGTGCGAGCGAGATAGTTCCGTAATCATAATAAATACCATATTTGAATTATATGTTTTAATTTCACCAGCTGTGAGACACACGAATTAATTATTGCATTATTAATGGTGCAATAATATAGTTTTACTTGACGGAAAATGTTAGTAGTTAAATGAAAATATCTAATTAAATCATTTACTTGACTCATTTTTTCACGCGGTACGCTTGAAAGTCCATCAAAACGGAATGTTTATTGTGATCCCGAAGAATTTACTGCGGTAACTATATGATAAATTTTCAGAAATAGTTGAAAAAATACAAAAACTACACACTTGATTTTTTTGCGAGATCCAGGTGTTATAAATTCCTCATTTTTTAAATAAATAAGGTCTCTCTGGAGTGCATATTTGTACCATTTCCCATGTAAAAGGGATGGTATATTTTGGCAAATATCTCGGAAAGTAATATGGTTAGGGGTCAAAATTTTGATGTCAATGGAAGACTGGTATAATTTTCTTTAAAATGAGGCCAAATTCATTAATTTCCTAGTAAAATGACATTTCGCTCAAACTACCTCAAGAGAAAAGACACAAATTATGCGATTAGCAAAAGCTTTAGTTTAAATGAGTGTCGAAAATTATGCCTCATTTAGGTCTTATCTTAAATATGATTATTTTCTAATCGAAATTCATTGATTTCATCAGAGTATTTTTCCATTCTTTTCCATGGTTGGTTGACTAAAACTCCACAACTCGCGCTCCTGCGGTTCCTCGCAGGGTAATATGTGGATGTAGATTTTGTTCTCGCATTGACATCTGAATAGTTTCAAATAAGTTGAATTATTTCTTCATTATCATTTCTAAGGTAATCAACCGGTCAAGGTGGGTTAAAATGGAAGTGAGGTCAAATTCTTCTAGATTTTTGCACGTGCGGGGACTCTATCTAACTATCAAATTTGTTTCTTTATCGCGGCGAATGTCCTATCCTTTTTCATCTCGTCCATAAAACCTGTTATATATCTTTACCTTTTCCGCTCACACAACATCCATACCACGATCGAGGCCTTAAGCAATCCATCGCCACCTTCTCCAGCCACCTACCTTACCTCCTCTCCATCCCCCGCACCTTCTCCATCCTCATATGCACCCCCACTTCTCGAATATTTGTAGCCTATTCTCTTCCTCATTTCCAAGAGTACAACTGCCTGTCAAGATTCTCTTTCAGCCACCCTCACCGGTGCCGAACCCTTTTTAAGTAATGTATAAATCCCAAATATTTCTCATCGAGCATTGATTTCATTTGGTAACTCTTTTGCTCGAATTGTCGTGAATTTCGTTTATTTCCTTTTGGAGAGAAATGTATCTTATAAGAGCTAAATTCTAACCTTTACCGTAATGATATTTTATGTCGAAAGAAGCACTTCAGTGACAAATGACATTTTAGTCAATTCATTTTCATTTCACAAGTGCAGGCGAGCGAACTCATCTGTTTGTTAGATTGTGATGAATGTAAAATATGTTTTGAAAGTTCGTCTTGGAAATAACTCTGCGGTAATGACAGTTATAAAAAGAGCATCCTTTAAGGAGGATTGCGTCCGAGAAACAGTAGCAATCAGCAGTGGTAGGTAGCTTCTGACGATGGATTTTGGTGAATCATGTGAAGGAAATTAGTAAATAGTCAAATATGGTGTTAATTGTTTTACGGTGTAGAAAATTGGACTCAAGGAAATGAGGATGAGAATAGGCTGCAGAGTGCAGACTCTTCCGTGTGGAGGAAAAATGGTTAGACTCTGGTGGACGAAAAGATAGGCGAATGATGAAGTACTTGATTTGGTGAGTGATGAGAGGGTGTTTCTGGAGGAAATAAAGAGAATGCATACTAAGTGGTTAGTAATAGAAGGAAGCTGATGACGGGGACCTTGGGCAAGAATGTAAAGGTGAAGAGTTTATATGGATGGTGATGGTGAAGAGCTTCACCTGGAGAGTAGCGTTGTATAGGGCAGAGATGTGGACCCTCAGAAAGGAGGACGAGAATAGACTGCAGGCGTTTGAGTTGTGGGTGTGGAGAAGGATGGAGAAGGTGAGGTGGACGGAGAGGAAGACTAACGAGGAAGTACTTGAGATGGTGGGCGAGCAAAGGAAACTTCTTAATGAAATTTGAGATCGGATGAGTTGGTGGCTGGAGGATGTAATAAGGGGCGATAGGTTTCTGAGGAGTGAGATAGAGGGAAGGATGCTGGGCAAGCGGGGAAGGGGAAGAAAGAGAATAGGTTTCATGGACAGGATGATGAAGGGTAGATCGTATGCAGGGGCGAAAAAGGATATACTTGATAGACGGGATAGGCCTCTGAAAGTGTAGAGAACCAGGAGGAGATTCTCTGACGTTCAACAAAACCTACTTTAACTGGTAGAATACTTACAAAAAGAATAAGTGGTTGGAAATGGATATAATGGGCGAGGGTAAACTGAAGGCAGCAATGGAGGGGAAGATGTCGAGTAAGCGGGAGAGTGGAAGACAAAGGTTCAGTGAATGGAATTTAGAGAGATAGGACAAATGCCGAATGGGAGAACGAAATAGTATATGGAGACTGGGAATTCCACTGATAAACTATTATTATGGGTGTTCCTAATTTAATCTTAACCTATCGTTACTGGTGCATCACTCCTTATAATAACTAATTACCTAAATTTAATTCATTGTACGGCTATAAAAAAACTTTCCCCGCATGAGATTACATATACCTTCATTAATAAACCCAGTAAAATCGATCTTTATGATTTTATTGCTATGAAATATTAATGCAACAGTGTGAAAGAGAGCGTAGCCTAACTCTGTGATTGATATTTATTTCGATTGAAATCACTTAAAAAAATTTACATTATTAAATATATGGTTTCGACGTGTTGTGTCGTCTTCCTGGCTGGATAACCTTTATACCTCCTGACGTCCTTTCTTTGAATAGGAGATGTACGTATGCGATAGAAATTTGAATCCAATTTTTGCTGGCTCCATATAACCGCTGTGCTCCAATCAACTGAGTTAGATATATGTACAGCCTTCAAGTCAAGTAATGCTTGTAAAATCCAAACCTATTCTGATCCTTTCGCTGTTGATCCTAGAAAAAGGTTGTTCCTTCCAACGTATTGAGAAGTTCCTCAACATGTGCCGTATCCGTGGCGCTATGGTTTTCACCACTTTCACTGTGCCTAGCGGGGATAGAGAGAGCGGGCTCAGAAAAGCCACCCCGTCATTGATTCGTTCCAGACGAACGCTGCCTCATGAGTTCCTGCGCGGTGGTCGTTACACAGCCAAAGGTCTTATTTTCTCCGAGAATATATCCTTATGTTCTGTTTCTCCGAGGACTATTAAAAGCGTATCGGGGCGAATTAGCGCATATTTTCTTCCTTGCCGTGTTCCACACCGCAAACTTTAGATTTTTGAGCACTAAGTTCCCCGTCCCAGAGAGGCCCGCGCATTCCTGAAAATCTGCCATAGTGTGTCGGGAAAGAGGTGAACTGCACCCTAACAGTTCAACCTTCCTTCGTTGCTGAAGATCGCGGTTTTCGCCCCTATTGATTTTCATCGTCCTCACTCATTCTGCCTCTTGTTTGGCCGGAGTGAACGGAGGAAATCCGACGAGGAAGGGAAAGCGTTGCCAGTGGAAACCGAGAATATCGCCGGAACTCGAAGGAAAGGTTAAAAAGTAGGGTTTGGAGGGAGGATTGAGAGTTGGAGGAAGTTTATCTACGGATGCCCCGCGGGTAGGTTGGATGAGACCTTCCCAAATCCTCCAGGACACACACCCTCACAACTCCCTTTCCGTTCTTTTCGCCCCGGCTCTGGTTTGGATCAAGCCATCGACGTCCTCGAGAAGTTCTCCCGAGCCGCACACCTTTCTTCCTTTCATTGACGTATCTCCTGCACCACACCAGAGGCTCAAACCGAGTTCTCACCTCTTCCGAGCTCCGAAATCTCATTAACTCCCGAATGGCTTTCCGTGTTGTCTCACTCCCCGGAAATAATGCGATGCTAATGACACGAAAACCGCCTCCCACCCCTTCCCTTCCTCTGTCTCCCTTGGATGCACTCCTCTCTCTTCCGCGCGACAACGTTACTCATCCTTTTAGTCACTCATTGACTGTTTTGCTCGCACCCTTTTGCAGACACCTCGCAATCGATGGTAAGGATATAGAGAGAGACTGTTTTAACCTTATTCGCGGGAGACGAGGGCATAGGATGGGTGACTCCGACGCGACCTGCTTGTCTACAAGAACAGAGGGGCGGAGGCGGAATTTAGGAAAAGTATTACGTGAATGAATCGTCGATGATTGCTTCCTATTCACTGAGTAGCTACCGGTTCCGTGGTTGTGGAACTGCGTCATCCTTCCTCGATGATTCCACTCATTGTCCTCCGAAAATCATCTCTGTGTAAATAGAGTGAAGCCTTACTTTCTAAATGCAAGGTGACATCACCAGATTCGACTGCACCGCTACAGAACTGGATCAACCAGGAAGCCTTCCGGTTCTTTCTTTATTTTATTTTTTCACCGGAATAAAATCGTAAATAATCTATTAGAGGTTAAACAGATATATTGGCCATCTTAATAACTTATTACTATCAATACTTAGCCATTGGAATATGTTTTTAAGGTATTTCTTAGCGAACTACGCTAATCGCTATAAACTGCTAAGATATGAAGTCAAGAAATCAATCTAATTTATGAATTACCAATAAATTAATTCATATTTTAGAGCTTTAAACATTATGAAATTAAATACATGCATCGATTATTTTAAACTAATAAAAATAATGTTTAGATTGTTTCATGCAGTGTTTAGAACTTGGCTACACATTTTTACGCTAACATAATTTTATGCTAACTTGTTCAAAATAAATAAACGGCTAATTGCCCGGAAATTTCGAATTTCGCTTCAAATGTGTCTAATCCCTATGATTCCACTTCCCTATGTAGTTTTTTAAAGATATCTTGAATGTAAATGTTTTTTCATAAGAAATTTGGTTCTTACATTTCGTTGTTAATTGTTGTTGTTTCGTTGTTACTATATAACTTAGTGTTAAGACGGTCGATTTCAATGAGCAATACCTCACCAACTATCCTGTAAATCGATCCCGAACTTTAAACCAGAGACTTCTAATCATAAAAAAACATTCACTCACAGTATTATTAATTTCTTTAATAAATTGATTTGCCGAAAAAGTACCTTCAGAGACCATTTTTTTATTCGTCTTTCCCATACACAGCTGTCACTTTATGAGCTCGTTTCTCCTTTCGGATCTTCGAACTTCCATATCCTCGCCATTTATATCTCAACAGCTTCTTTTCCTCTTTCTCCTCGGTTATATAGATGTCTATGTATCAAGTGTGATCTTCAACACCCTAAGGCTTTTCATCACTTGTTCCGCTGAGTATATTTTAGTGGCTTTAAATATAAATATATAATATATTTTAGCGGCTCACTTTCTTCACTTTTCATACCGTTTCTTCGTTTTAACCGTTAATTCTCTGTAAAAATAGCGTTGTTGGTTTTCTATGGTTTAAAAGTCTGAAAATGTACTTTTAATTTGCGATTCGAAAGTTCTACATTCGTTTTCTGTAAGTTGGTGCGTGTTTTCATGCAGTTATTCCCAATAATATTTTGGGTGATTGCAAACGTTTGAAAATGAATTTCGAAAGATGAGGAAGCTTTAGATTCGGATAATTTTTGTTGAATGATTAAGGTCTTAGGTTGGACTGTGCGATATGACGTCATCAGTGGGGGTTTATGATACAAGAGCAACATTAATACTACTCCTTTTTGCATTTTAATGAAAAGTCAATTATTATCAATTCTGCACTAGCGACGTTGATCCAATTTCGGACTCTAATACGCAGTGAGCGCATATATTTTCGTATGCATTGAGCCTAAATTGTTAAGACTTCGAATTATTTATGATTACATCATTGGCTTTTCTATTAGTTGATTTGAAAGTCTTTCCCAAAGCTTCTTTACTTCTGGGTGCTATTTAATTGACGAACACAATGGAGGATCGCTCACAGGAGCTGGAAACGCATATGATAAGCGGATTTTCCCCTAGTAATTGTGGTAGGTGGAAGAAATGCGAAACAGTCGCAAGAAACTATTGTTAACTTTGTCATATTCGAGGAATATACCACTCGGTCATCGTTCTCTGACCAATAAAATATCCGCCAGTGGCTTTCGCCTCGTCACGGTCTACTTTCATGACTGGTTCCACTAGCTTGGGATTTATTGTATTATTGTAATATAGATATTCATATTGGTTTCACCAATGTTTTGCAATGTATTTCGACTGACCATTCCTTAATTTACTCCGTAGAAGGTTGTTCGTTAAATTCTCTGCTAACATTGGTAAATAATTGACTGGTTTTGATCTCACAACTATGTAGCTCCATAGGTTAAAAATCATTCAACTAGACCTTAACTCGAACTCGGATTCATCGATATCGCACCGAGTGCTTTCACTAGTTAAGCTATCAAAACTTCCTAGCACCGTTAGGCTTCTTAAGGGTTAAAATGAGCATGGCGTTCAAGACTGCCGAACTTAAGAAATAGCTGAAGGGGCCATAGCGTGCGCTTAGCGCCACCGTCCTGTTAAAGCCAAACATGGATCACGATTAAATGTTCTCTCTTTCAACATTTTTTGGCGTAAACTTGGAGCAGTATCGAGGGGTTTGGATTTTAGAACCGTTGAAGACGAATTGTAAGACGTGATGACAAGCCTTATCATGCCATGTGATTGTCCAGGATCGTGCATGGGAGGTAATTCTGATCTCACGCGTTAAAATTTGTCGACTCCGGTGGCGGCGGGGTAAAGTCCTCGCCTGCTAACTCGAGGGTCGCGGGTTCGAGTCCCGCCTGGGTAGAATATTATCTGCCCCGGACATGGATATCTGTGTTTCGTCCGATGTTACTGTTGTTCACCCGACGTAAAATGGCCTAATGTGCTGTATTCGGGACAGTGAAAATAAATAAATAAATAAATGGTCATTCCCCTTTGGAATTCCGCACTTATGTTCATTTACAGGTGACTCCAAAATATTACTACCGTAATTAGTCCCAGGGTCCTCAAAATATTACGTAGATCCTCTTGGGAAGACTTCCTCACTGAAGAAGATCACTGCAACGCGGGATGAAATGTTGACCCTCACAATTTTCAAGACGCAGCTAAACTCGGAAACCTCCCTTGCAATATTCATATGACTCTCAAGTCACTTATTAGTTCCACATACACTCAGTGACTATCGATATGATTCAAAATTACTGTCATCCTCCATTCACTTCCGCGCTTAATCCGCATTCTTACTCCTCTATTATCTCATACAATCTCTTCATACTACTGTCATCTCTCGGTCAATACGTTCTTGATATATTTGATATACCTCCTTCGAATATACACTACTAATTTTCTTTCCTCTGTCATCGCCTCCAATTCGCTACCTTGGCTACGCTCTCCATTCATAACTACATACAGACCCCAAAAACTTCCAGTTGAGGTGAATTTTCTTTTATCTATGACCAAGTTTCTGAGCCCTTAGAAGTCACGCCCCATTTCTAAGGTCTATCTGAGCTTTTTCTCTGCGCCTCTGTTCAGAGCTCCACGCATCAATTCTCCTTTTCTTCGTGAGTGCTTCATAAATTGAAGTGTTCCAGCTAATAATCCCGTATTCGTTGACATTACTACCAAAATACTTCGACTGATTTTTTGCTGTTCCATGCACATAAATGCTTATTTGAATGTGCCCTTAACGACTGAAAAGAGTATCGTGTGCCGTATCAATCTCCGTGCCCACTGTGCAACGAACGAGCGGCTCGCCGTTCACCGTGTGAACCATACGTTTTATCTCCACATTGACGGAGGATTGGCGGCAATCCCTGCGGCACACGCTCGTACGTCGAAATATGGAGAAAGGGCGCCCTCTCGAAAATGAAAAAATAACAGCAAATAAAAAGCGACATGCAGAGGCACAACGGGAGCAAACATTCAATCGAGAAACAATTTCTGTCTCGCGCGTTCAACTGTGTGGCGTCCTCCTCGATTGATCGAACAATTCGATACACATATACACTCGCGCTGTCACTTTCCCAAGAGAGAGAGGGAGAGAGGGGGATGCGAAATAAATTAATTTTTTGCATTAAACTCGTTTGTATTGTTTTGTTTTTTTTTTCGTTTTCGCCTACCTGGTCACGTGAGTGTGTATAACCATGACAACCTCTCTCACTTCGTCCATCCTGCGAAATTGTTCAGCACTCTAAAAACCCCGACGGCGGAAGCACCCTGCCGAGTGGCACAATCAGGGGGAACCAGTAAAAAGCTGGCAAGGGCGGGAGGACCGAAGTTTTGCATGAGTGACCCAATCACCCACGGGCCTCACCGAATTCCCAGAGTGGAAACTTGATATTAGCGCTAGAGATAAAAAGTTGTCCCGTTTCTGAGTTTGTTTTTGCATCAATTTGTTTTGGTGATGAATATCGAGTGCATTTTAAATTGGACTTTTTGATTAATTTCACGTAGATACCCGCGGAGTGGACACATTTTCAATGACGAGGGGTGGTGTCCAGTGTTTTCGAGATCCATGGAACAGTCAATTAGCGTTAAGGGTCTCGACACTGTTCAATTTTATTTATGCAATATCATAATCGTTGGGCGGTTGTATTTTTATTTCTGGTGGCTGATTAAGGGAATGAAATGTACTGTTTCCATTTAAACTCCTCTTCTGTTACTGTAAATATGACCATTCCGCGGGGATCATCAACAGTCATTGTATTAATTTTTTAGGTGTTGTTTCCTAATTCACCCGTAAAATTACACTTGGGGTCAGACCCATGAAAAAATGAATGAAATCAACTTCATCAAGTTGATTTTGCTTCAATGATTCTATTTTACAATTAAATACACACAGGAAATGTGAGAGATTTAAAATGGAAAACGAAAATATATCAGCGTGTTGAGAAATGAAATATGGATTCGAATTTAATAAAATTAAAGACTTTTAAAAAGCTTTTCTGTCATCGGGATGAACCAAGAATTTTCTGATGGAAGACCAAGGGATAGCTATTCCGCATTACTTCGCATGGACTACAACCTTGACGTGGTCGAAGGAAGGGCTGAATTCGTGAAAATCGTGGTGGAAGGGTTTGCGAACTCCAATAACCTATAGAACTGGACTGGCAGTAGCAATTACTATTGCTCTTGGTTGGGCCTCCTTATCCAGATAGGTCTAAAGATACGAGCCGGACGAAATTTAACTCACCTGATGGTGACACGCTAAAAATTACTGTCGGAAAGTGGGGGCGGACATACCTCCGCACTATCGAGTACCCATATTTTGATACTCATTCATATACAACTCCTTCCTCGTAACTACAGGACGCTACCAATTGGGGCGGGTGTCGTGCTCAGCTGCGGGGTAGGCAAAGCCTCATTAGAGGATATAAGGAATGAGAGAGAAAAGAAGAAGGGGAAGAAGAAGAGGGTGGATGGAAGTACCGATGAAAAAGAAACTTGGCTCGTGAGAATAATCATTAGGGATATGAGGCTAGAAAATATATAAAAGGAAATGAAGAAAGAGAAAATGGATAATTAAGAGCAGTACGAGGAGAAATGAAAGACAGTGGAGGGTATTGGCGTGATAATTACAGGGTTGTCTAAAGTGGGGGATGAGAGTCAATGTGGAGTAGCTAGAATGCCGAATGCCAAATTTGGGAAGAGAGTAGTTGACACTGAACAAGTGAGCGAAAGGATGCTCCTTGTAATAATTAAAGCACGCCGAAGAATTTCATATTGGCCCAGATGTACATGTCAGCAAGTGACCATAGGGAGGGAGAGGTTGGTGGAAAACGGTTAAATTTCAAATGACTACGAAACCCACTGATTCACAAAACGAATCCCAATTTGAATTGGAACGGCATGTCGCAAAACAGTACTTACGTGAATAAATAGCATGAAAACTTGCTTTGCAGTTTCGAATGACAGTAAGAGTAGATGTAAAATCTATTGTCTATTAATATCGATATCGATATAATTCTAAACCTTATATAAATATCGATATAATTCTAAACCTTATATAAATATCGATAGAATTCTAAACCTTATATAAATTCATAATAAAAAACAAAACTTTGTTTCAATCCACACGTTTATTATAAATACGACCCGGGTGTCAGAAACTTCGTGCCATCATCAGAATGGATATTACTCTCTTCCACAAAGTATAGCCGGAGACGATTACTTTATATAAATTTAAAAGGAAGTGCCGAAATTGAGACATCAAGAACACACAATACGAACCCTAAATGACTTTAGGAACAAGGGATTATAATATTTTTTGAGTTAACTATCACGACCTCATTATTGGCGAAAAATATCTCGTCATACATTGGAATTAGCATAAATTCGACAAGAACAACAATTGGGTGGATGAATAAATGATCATTTCATTCGGACAAAGTTAACGAAGTCGAACGATTTAAAACAAAATTTGGATAAAAATTACGACCTCAATTTTGAACTTGCTTCAAGTTTTTTCTTATCGAACTTCAAATAAATGGTGTCGTTAATGCCATCTCAATAATCATGCCGCTCGACGACGGTTATGATGGAAATTTTTTATCCCCTTTCCTCAACCTCTCAATCTTTTACGCCTCCATTTTCTCTCGAGCTCCATTATACTTGTTTCGAGAAGGAAAAAATAAATAAAAATGACATTTGAAACCCACTCACTCTCCATATCTCTTTCTCTCTCTCTTTTTCACTCTCCCTCCCTGCAGGAACACCGTGCGGTGAGATTTCAAAATCAAATGAATTAACGCGATCCATCCGGCCGCTTTTTTGTGTTACCCGACAAAAGGAAAGGAAGAATGGGAAAAGAGAGGAATAGAGAAGGGAGAAGAGGCGAAGAAAGGGGGATGGAAAAAGAGGGATTAGCGTGGGAATAATGGGGTTTTGAGACGAGGATAAACGCGGGGGAGGGGAAGAGGAAGGAAGGAAGGAATGACGTGGGAGGCGCGAGTATGATGACAGAGGGGTTGATGGGTAGGGAGTGGTGTTGGTTAGAAAAAAAGGGAGCTTCGGCGGTCTTGATGGTGGTGGAACCGTATGACGTGGCAGGCGAATAGTGAGAGGGGATTGGAGCGGTAAAGGGGAGAGACGAGAGAGTCGAATGCGGGATAAAAGGACGGGGAGTCGGAAACAAGTGTGAGAGGCATTTGACAAGCGTTCCGAGTGTTTGAAAATAGTCAGACGGCCTGGCTGGCGGGAGGAAGATGGGGGTCGCGCGCATCGGAGGGTTTTCCCCACGACTGAAGGGTTTTGAGGGCCGCTTTTCGGGAAAGTGTTTGCATGCGGGGCGTTCGGAGAGTTGATGGCAGCGGGCGTGGGGGAGCGGCAGGTCGGCGTAGGACGCTGGGGGATGAGGGTGCGGTCGTGATTGGTTGGCTGAATAACGAACAGCGAGATGAGGAATGAGGGTAGTTATTGATTCCTCTGGGAGGTGCGGCAGAGGCTTCCGTTGCTCTCCGGATTGCTCTCTTCTGGAGGAAGGAGGAGGAGGCTTGCAGGTTTGGATGATTGTAAGAGAGGGAGGTGGAGGAGATAGAAGTGTGACGAGGAGGGTGTGGGTGGGTTTTTTTCAAGGCAATGAACGATTGTTTGTTGTCGCGTAATGAGCCGGGCGTTCCTGAGGGGCGGGAGAGGGGTGGGTTAACAAAAGGGATGAAATAGGGAGAGGATGAGTGACAACTAGCGGTGGAGAGGGAATGTGAGGGGAGTTAGAAGAATTCGATCGTTAGCGGATGTGATAAAAGGGGAAGAGAGGACTGTGAACAAGAATGGCGGAGGGGGAATGGCGAGAATGATGTCATATCGCTAACAATCGGATTGTTTGCTCGGCAACGAGTGTGAGTGGAGCTTGGATGGATCTTTGTTATTGGCTCGAATTCCCCGCTGAGACTTGAGGAAAACCTCTATGCTTATTAGCTACCGATGTGTATCAAAGGAAAACCGTGGGAGCGATCGTTGATGTAACTTTAAGCTGATCAAAGGAGGCAGTGTGCCGCTTTTAGGCTGGTGAGCTTCCCGTGAATTCCGGTGTATTCTTTTTATTTATGGGTAAAATTAAGAACTTGAAACAACTACCATAGTTTATAAAAATTTCTTCAAGGAAGGGTATTGGTGTTGTTATTACAGCCCACTTTTTATGACGTGGAATAATATAAAGTCATCACTTAGTAGGGGATCTCAATCCTTTCGTAATGCCATCATAATGAGATTATAATTTTCAACGAAATGATGAACAACATTTGAGAAACTTTTGCAGATGACCTTGCAATTTGCTGGCGGAAAATAACGTCACTGAGGAATCCATACCGATTTTGGAGCAAAATAAAGCACTTTAAATAGCAATACAATGAAAGTAATCGAATATTTCTAATGTATTCGACCGGTAAAGGTTGGTTTTATTGAATGTCAGAGAATCTCTTCTCGGTTTTCTACACATTCTGGGGCCTATCTCCCTCTATTACATCTTTTTTTGCTCCCGCATACGTTCTACCCTTCTTCATCCCGTCCATGACACCTATTCTCTTTCTTCCCCTTTCCCGCTTTCCCTACGTCCTTCCCTCTATCACATTCTTGAGCAGCCCCTAGCCACTTATTACATCCTCCAGTCATCTACCCTGCCAATCCCGGATTTCAATCATAAGTTTCCTATCCTTGCCCACCATCTCAATCACTTCCTCGTAAGTCTTCTTCTCCGTCCACCCAACCTTCTCCATCTTTCTCCACACCCATATCTCAAATGCCTGCAGCCTATTCTCGTCCTCCTCTCTGAGGGTCCACGTTTCTGCCCCATACTATTAGCCAAATTATTTGATTATGTTCACAATAGCCTTAATCTCAATCGTTAAATAATGAACTTACATTGCAATTGTCGTTTCAGTGGTTGATTTCTCTAAATTTAAGCAAGGTCTTTGTTCAAGGCTTCACATTAAAAATTAGGTTTATCCATTCATCTTTCGTTTGCTGCGTAAATTTAATCTTTGATGTCCATTAATTCAGAGGAGTTTACGAGAGCAAGGCGATTGGATTCAGTCAGTAGCATGACTTCAGTATGCCAAGTGATCTGTAAAATGGTCCACAGTCCACCCTTTGCCACGAGTTGGTATGTTAAAACGGTACTTTCAGTGAGGAGTTTAACTTGAGGGAGGGGTTTTGTGTGGTACAGATCTTTTTGTGTATTTGAAGGTGAAATTAACTCGACTGTTTTGCTGAAGTTTATGACTTTAACAATAATTTCTCCAAATCGTGGAACTCTATGGCATAACGGCTGTAGCAACTGATTCATTTTGGTTCAGCGAGTAGTAAACATGTGCCGCACATTATGATAGCTTACGCTATCCGAGGGCCAACAGCATTATGAGCATCTGACTTTAATCACAGGTCTGATGCAGCGTTTCGAGTGGCGAGCACGATTAGTGAGCCACGAAGGAGATTTTTTTGGCCAAATGGCGCCTTAGTAAGGTTTCATGTGTTTCACGTTTCTAGTTATCTATTTTGCAACGAGTAATCTGTGCATGGAGTGCGGAGATGGTATATAACCAAAGAGGGTAATTTTAAAATTCTCCAAAAAACAATTAGTGATAATTTTTAAACACTTTCAGTTTTAACAGTATTTTCATAATTGAAAGAGATAATAACCTTCAATTTCATCATGTTTTTATTGCGCGGAACGGAGTGTGACTGAAATCTGGACAAATACCGGTGCGTGCGTAACTGGCTGCAGTTAGCGAGAGACATAGGGTATACATCTACATCTACATAATACCCTGCGAGCCGCCGCATGGGCGTGTGGCGGGGGGTATTAGGTCGCCAACCAGTCGTATAAAGATGTAACATTTTTGGAGGTGAAATGGTGACATGTATTATAGGAGTGTATTTTGTGGAGCTCAGTTTTTATTGTGGTCGCTTATTGTTCGCGGAAAGAACAAGTTTTTATGCCTATCTCTTCGGAAGTGTATTTCTTATTTATCGCATGTGTAAGACATAGAGATGTAGTGAGGAGTCATGATAATATTCTCTATGTCGCTCTGAAAAATATCAATTCTGAATTTCTCAAGCAACCTAAAACCTAGCGTGTAGCATCCGAGTCTCTAGGATCTCCCACCTTAATCCCTCTAAAAGTTGTGAGACACTATATGTACGCTCGGATCAGTTTTTAACGAAGAGCGCTGCTTTCCTTTGTATTTTATTAACTTTTTTTTAAATCTTTATGAACAGAGTCCCAAATACTTGCGGTGTATTCGGTACTAGGGCCCATCCTAGACGATGAGTCAAATACCCTTAGCCGCATTTTAGTATTTTTACATGAAACTGGCCTTTTTAATAGTATTTTAAGGGTGTAAAAATAATTTTTATTTGACTTAGGGTTTATATAAATTATTTTATTATATTACCAAGTTCTGTAACTTACATTTTTATGAAATGACGAGTAGTGGTGCAAAATGACCATGTCGTCGACGCACATATAAATAACAAATACTACTACTTCCTACTTATATCACGGAAGCAAATGTAAAAGAGTTGTCATAGGAATTTGGCTGGCCTGCGGTATCCCGGACGGTTAAATTTTCCCAAAATCATCCAACGTAAACATTCTTGCCAAACCGAATTGGAGGGTGTATTTCTTCAGTTCTAAAAAATAAATTCTCCAGACGAATGGAAAGCGTACTAGAGATCTTCCTATTGAGTTCGCAGGGTGTTAATTCGCCAGCATTATTCAAAGAAAATCTTAGTTAGCTCGCACTTCAGGCCACCTAATTATGTTGCCGGTTCAAGTTTTAATCTCGATACACACCAAAATAACATCACATCCAGGATTTCCCATAGAAATTAATAATTGATGGAAATTTCAAAGCCCTCTCTGTAGACAGGAGGACCTACAGCTTCAAATATGGGAGAGCGATAAAGACAACTGCCATTCTGTCCTATACATGTTCGCATCAAATGCTCCACATATAACAACGTCAATCCCTAACGGAAAGTGCAAAATCCTGGATTTTTTTTCAGAAAATATTCCACAATAACTGATAAAAGTTGAGAATGTCGAGCGATTTAGAAACATTTGAGTAGTTACCTTTAAGTTTTATTTATGCCTCAATAAAAATTTCAAACAAAGAAGAAAAAATCTACCATTATATAAGAAAAGGAGTAGTCATAAAAAATTCTATTCAAATCAGGGTTAAACCTAGACACGCAGGGTACTTGGAAAACTTTCCCTGGAATCACACGTTAAGGGGCAAGGGAGAGTTCAAATAATATAGCAAAACTAGAAAACATAATACAGAACTGAGGTGGCATACAATGCGGAATTGTGGGCATCGTTAAGACTACATAGAGTGTGCCATGTTAAAGAGAAAAAGAAACTTTGTGCAAATTAGTCCGACGCTGAATATATTTTGCCTTTCTAACACTTAAAATGCCTTTAGTCGCCGCAAATCCAGCGTATTGGAATGAGTCAAAGGAATTTAAACGAGAAACGTCGGTTGAGGGATTATAGAATAAACCCATAAGCCTTTTGATCACTTCAGAAGGCTCTACAATTTATCTAAAAGAGTGAAAAGGCTGAAATAATCTTACTCATTTTGTATGGAAATAAATGGTTAACTCTTAATTTATGAGCCTTTCGGTGGAATACATCCGTCCCTCAATAGATCATTTACAACGAAAGATGCTGCAAATATAATTTTTGGCGGAAATTTACCGAGAAAATTTAGCAAGATTTACAAGAACAAATAAATCCCCAGGTCCTGCAAAAATTTCTGCCCCCACACTAAAGAATTTGTTTCTAAAATAGCTCCCTCCGGCATTATATTTTGTAAATCTGCGTCCGAACCTTTTGTACCCAGGGACGGTGAATTTGCTTATGACACGCTGTTATTAATAAGCGGAGCTAAAAACAGCCATCTAACGACACACCGAATTTCCTTGAGGAAGTTACTACGGCTCCAGTTGCAACTTAACTCGAAAGCCGAAACTCGGTTGTAAAAAGTTGAAATTGATTTGAAAAGGGTTGATCCAGCGAAAACTACACCACGCGTTTATCAGATGGAATTTCCGCGTAGGGTGAAGATTACTTTCTAGTCGACATTTTCTCTCGACTCCTGAGCAACTTAACTTGGTATCGTCTGAATTGAGTTACTATACGATAAGGTTAATTATATAAAGGCTGTACAAGTTTGAAAGCACCTTAAAATTGATTATAATTTGTTACTGATTTGTTTTTGGTGTCATACACGGAAGAGAATAGCGCTAGCTGAGGAGGCGTTTTGTAAAGTAGGGGGCTGATGACGGGGACCTTGGGTAAGGATGTGAAGAGAAACCTTGTGAAGAGGTTGATGTGGAGCGTAGCGTTGTATCTCTCCTTGTAACTCGGTCTTAATGAAATTATCATAACATCCCTCCCCTTTTACCTTGGTATGGTACGATAGCATCGTATATCGTTGGCGATGTATCGTGATAGTGCAATTGTACTTCCCCATTACACTCACTTTCTTCCACTGTAGTGCTGTATGGTTCATAAACGTGGACCCTCAGAAAGGAGGACGAGAATAGGCTGCAGGCATTTGAGATGTTGGTGTAGAGAAGGATGGAAATGGTAACGGGGACGAAGGGAAATACTAACGAGGAAGTGCTTGAGATGGTGGGCGAGGAAGGGAAACTTCTTGATGAAATTCGAGGTATGACGGGTTGCTCAAGAATGTGATAGTGGGAAGGATGTTTGGCAAGCGGGGAAGGGGAAGAAAGAGAATAGGTTTCATGGACGGGATGAAGAAAGGTACATCGTATGCTGAGGCGAAAGAGGATATACTAGAGGGACAGTTTATAAACTAAAAGTGTATAAACCCAGTAGGGGATTCTCTGATATTCAACATAACGTAACTTAACCGGTAGAATATAAAAAAATGCCTTTTCAATTTTGCGAATTTGAAGGCGGCGCGCAATTCACTCGGTCTTAATGAAATTATCATCACTTCCCTCCACTTTTATCGTTGTGTAGTACGTTAGTATCGTATATCGTTGGCGATGTATCGCGATATCGCGAGAGCCTACTTCTCGTACCTACCTTGAGAAAGGAGGACGAGAGTAGGCATCAGACATTTGAGATGTGGCTGTGCAGAAGGATAGAGAAGGTGAAGTGGACGGAGTGGAAGACTAGCGAGGAAGTGCTTGAGTTGGTGGGCGAGGAAAGGAAACTTCTGAATAAAATTTGAGATAGGCAGAGTAGGTGGCTGAAGGATGTAATGAAGGATGGGTTGCTATAGAATGTAATATAGGTAAGGATGCTGGGCAAGCGGGGAAGGGGAAGAAAGAGAATATGTTTCATAGACAGGATGAAGAAGGGTAGACCGTGTGCTGAGGCGGAAAAGGAATTACTACAGACAGATAGGACCCTAAGTGTGTAGAAAACCGGGAGGAGATTTTCTGAAATGCGACAAAACCTACCTAAACCGGTAGAATACTGAAAAAAAGTCATGTTAATTGAATCCTAGAAAAAAATCTAGATTCACTTTCCTGAATAAAAAGTCATCCGTTCTCCTCTCTGGCCTAAACATTTGAGTGAAACACCTGCGCCAACGTTTTCATTCTTTCACATGTCTTCATCTCCTTCTACTCTATAAACATCTCTACTCACGAACGATAGATTCAGGATATTTTAGAGAGTACTTTTCATAAAATTTGTGGTTGTGCATTACTACTTCTAACACACTTCTCTTTAATACGAAATACAACCGACTAAACACTGATCTTGTGGTGTGTCTCTTTAATATCCAATTTAGAGCTCACTCTTGTGAGGAATCTCGATCTTTTGCCTTTCATCCTCTCGGATTCCAAGTTCTCTTCCAACGAAGGCTATTTGAAACCACGCGGAAATATCCCAAACTTTTGGAAGCCAACAAACGTTCAAGATCATTTACTTTCCTGTGAGATTAAAGCGAGGTATTGAAAAGTGTAAATTCGGGATATCTCGTTCGCGTATATTTACGTCGTAATGGAATTTATGTGAAAGAAGGTACATTTCATGAATGCATGTTATATTTACAATAAAATTATTGAAATACTAACTTTAACTAAACATACTTTCCTCTGTAGCATCAACAACACTGGTTATAGGGAAGTGTACGCGCTATCAGGATTTAAATTCCCTAAAAAGAGCAGTCGGTAAGAATGTGTACGGGAAGTTACAAATGAAATAGCTTAATCCCTTCGATTAATTAATAAATGAGGCATGGAAAAGGATGTACTACAGCGAGATAGGCCTTTGGGAGTGTAGAAACCCGGGAGGAGATTCTATGACATTCGTTTTCTTGGTTTATGTCGGGACTTCATTGCGAATATAACCTGCGTAAATAAAAAAAATTTAAATTGCAGAAAATTCGATACACGTTAATTAATTTTCATTCTTTGATTAAGTAGCTTAAGTAGAGAAATGTTAATAATTGTACTAGAAGGCAGCTAGCCTGCTCACTCCGTGAGCAGGAGTGTGTACCCGCAGGGGGTTAGTGTCCTAGTCTGAAAATAGCTCCTGGGTGAAAATGTTTTTTTTTCATTCACTGTTCTCCTTTGTTGTTTTTAAAGCCATTTAAATATGAGAGCACTTTGGGTTTCTTTTGCTTCAACCTTTACCCTCTTCCACTCTCCATTTTGGCCTTTCTCCCTTGTCACTGTGTTTTCCCAGCATCTGGTTGTTGCAACCACAACCCAAAAATATGACTTACACCTTCGCTCGGATGGTAACCTAACATCCCCCGCCACACGCCCAAGCAGCCGCTCTTTTGAATCTTATTTAAACTAACTAAATACACTCCTTTTAATTCATGATTCCATTTCATCTCCAAATATCTTACACCTTTGCACGGCTGGTGACCTAACACCCCCTGCCACACGCCCAA
This sequence comes from Ceriagrion tenellum, assembly GCA_963169105.1. Lineage (NCBI taxonomy): Eukaryota > Metazoa > Arthropoda > Insecta > Odonata > Coenagrionidae > Ceriagrion > Ceriagrion tenellum. The sequence goes on from OY720635.1 coordinate 70,530,971, forward strand.
GCTATAAAAATCCAAAACCATTACCGAATCATGTAGTCAGAGATTCCACATTCGACGCACCAAACTTCACTCTTGTAGCTCAAAAATTGACAGAGAAAGAAACAAAGCGGATACAGAATGACTGAAACGCTACAAAATTAATATATATAGACTAGATGACCCGAGCGAATATTTCGCACATTATGCAGCTTCTTCCTGTTTCTTCCTTCTTTCTTCCTGTTCTTTCACCTGTTTCTTCCCATGGACAATTATATGTTATTTTTGTTTGTGTTAGAGATACGTAACGTAAACGTAAACAGTAAATGGTCACACTGAATGCATGTAGAATGTAAACAATCTAACTAAACGATGTGTTAATAGATGGCGCCTGCTGCAGTCTTTTAAGCACGTAACCATTGCCAACATATTAGTTAATTATATTGTCAGCAGATGGCGTTGTATCATTTTTTTAACAAAACTTTAATTTTAAACAATTCGTCTATTTTTCATCAATATCGGGGAACATAAGCTTTTAAACGATGTTTGAATCTTTAAGTTTAATGAATAATTATGGGAGTTATAGCGTTGCGAAAAAAAACACCCTTTAGAAATATTATATACGGATATATAGATATTTTGAGTACACCGGGACTACCCTCGGATAACTTTACGGGATCACCTGCAATGTTCGCACAAATGTGCGAAATTCCACAGAAGAATAAGAAGTCGAGGCCACAAAGGATGATTTTTCCTCTGTGAAATTTCCCTCCAATAAATAATTGTAGAGTTAATTTTTATTTAAAAAGGGTCGTTAGTTTGGAATAAATAAATAATTGTGAGTGTAGATGTTAATATAATTTTAAAATTGGTTGAGAGAGTGGATTGGTGGCCAAAATTCTTACAGAATTCATCAGTTTATCTATATTTTGTGTTTTCCCGCTGGTCCAGGCAGAATTAATCACAACAAAGCTGCATCATTAATTAAGATGCCTCAAGGGAAAGGAAAATTATAACATAAACTCACTGCTGCAAATTAATAATAATAATATACATTAGCAATGAAGCGTGAAAATCAGCAATAGTTACATATGCCTTATTCTTAATTTTTATGAATGATTTACCCCTATCGTTACAACACTCACAATGCCTTATGTTTGCCGATGATATTAAGGTGTTCAAAAACGTGAGTAGAGTTGATGATTGTTTAAAATTGCAAGAAGATTTGGACAATCTGGTTAAATGGTCTTATGAAAACAAAATTTATTTTAATGTAGAGAAATGTTACCGAGTGACATACTCTGCGAAGAAGATTAATGTTAATTATGAATATAGAATGGAAGGTCTATCATTAAAGCAGGTACATCAAATAAAAGACTTAGGGGTTATATTTGATTCTTCAATGTCTTTTGCTCCACATATCTTTGACATAGCTCTCTCAGCTCAAAGATTATTGGGTTTTTTAAACCGAATGTCTAGGTACTGTAAGTCTTAGAAATCTCTCAAAATGCTGTACTTCTCCTTTGTAAGATGTAAGTTGGAGTATGCTTCTGTAGTATGAAATCCTCACAGTAAGAAACATGTTCAAATATTGGAGAGGGCACAAAAAAGATTTTTACGTTATCTATATTATACCCAATATAATGTTTATCCAATGTGTGAAAATTACGTTAGCTACGAAACTTTGGTAAAAGTGTTTGATTTTCAATATTTGCAAAAAAGAAGAATCATGTGTGATCTATCTTACTTATATAATTTACTTAATACTGGAGAAAATAGTGACTTAATTAGAAAAATTATTTTTTTAGTGCCTAGTATCAAGGTGAGGTTATCAAGGAAATTTAAGTTGAGCATGGTAAAGTCAAACTACTGTGAAAACTCACCACTGAATAGAATGTGCCGATCTTTTAACGTGTACTGTGATATAATTGATTTATGTCAAAAAAGAAGTCTCTTTTGGAAACTGATAAATGATATAGTTTCTTGATATGTTTCGAAATCTCTGTAAAATTCAATTGATTCCAATATGTTTTGTATTTTTTATTCTTTTTTGTTTTGTTTGCCCTGTAATTATTATGTTGGGCAAACGTTAAACTCTATAAATAAATAAATAAATATGCAAGTCTGGTTATATATTGTTCAAAGCAGCCACTTTCATGAAAACACAAATTGCTCATTTGTCTAATTACGATAAATCGGAACCAGTGCGATAAATTTCCTGGAGTTTTGTAGATCGCCATCAAAAGATTTGAAATTCCTCAATTTCCGCCAACTTTCGACATCTCCACAGAGATTAATTGCTTGGATAACGAAATATTTGGAATGAAAAGCTCATCTTATCGCAACGTCAACACAGGAAAAAAATAAAGCCCCTTTTTTATGCATCTCAGAGGATTAAAGGAATGGTAATGTCATGAGAAAGCTTAATTTTATTGGTAAAAAGAGTGAGACCCGACGCGATACAGAAGCTCTCATCTTGAAAAAAAAAGAAGAATAATAATGACCAAATACCAGGTCCAATCAGTGCTAAGCGATTCGAGAAGAAGTAATTGGAAAATGAAAATGGAAAATAAACACGAGAAAGAGATCAGCCGCCGCGGAGAGTTTTTTTTGCGCGGTGATATAAATGCAAAGCTTTTCATACTCGGAAATATAACTTTACACATTCTCTCTTCCGGCGAATAAAGAGAGGCAATCTTTGACTTAACTCTTTTTCCAGACAATTTAACCGGAACATGTCCCACTCTATATGTTTCCGCCTCACGCGCCTAGCAGACACGGTATGACGTCTTTCGGAGGAACTTATTTATTCATGATCCATTACTAGAACTGTTCTCTACAATGTAATACGCTGTTGAGTCCCATAACTTCAGGTTCGTATACATTAACGTTTCCCAACCTGTGACACGCGTATTTTAAGGTGGTCGGAGCAATATTCGTTTACGTACAGACTATCGTGAAACATTTGATACGTGCGTTAATAATTAATATATTAAAAGAAAAAAATTCACTGTCTCTGGCGTTACTCGGTGGAATTCCCTCATGATAAATGAAAAACAAGCACTTGGTTACGATTTCACACTTTGTTTGAAGCAACTTAACCTAGGTTTCGACCTGATGATGGCATGATATTCGGAAACCTAGGTCGTTTTGCTTTAAATAAAGTGTGGAATCGTACCCAAGTACTTGTTTTTCATTCATCAATAAATTACTGAAGTTTAGAGGAATAAAACATGTTACTGAAGTGGTTTATTGGCCATTTAATGCTGTTTTAATACGTAAACATTTGGCACTTGACATATGCTTCTAAATAATTGGATGACATATGATGGATAACAGATTTTTTACGTAAGTACGAAAACATACGTTTCATATTATAAGTATGATAACGAATAAGTATCAAGATATCATATCAAATAACTAGAGGTACACGCTAGTGAAAAACGGACCTAGTATCAGAGACATACTGAAGAGAATAGCGCTAGCTAAGGAGGCGTTTAGTAATAGAAGGGAGCTGATGACGGGGACATTGTGTGAGGATGTGAAAAATAGGCTGGTGAAGAGCTTGATATGGAGCGTCGCGTTGTATGGTGCAGAAACGTTGACCCTCAGAAAGGAGGTCGAGAATTGGCAGCAGGCATTTGAGATGTGGGTGTGGAGAAGGATGGAGAAGGTACGATGGACGGAGAGGAAGACAAGCGCGGAAATGCTTCAGATGGTGGGCGAGGAAAGGAAACTTCCGAATGAAATTCGGGATAGGTAGGATAGATGGCTGAAGGGTGTAATGAAAGGTGATGGGTTGCTGAAGAGTGCGATACAGGGAAGGATGTTGGGTAAGCGGGGAAGGGGAAGAAAGAGAATAGGTTTCATAGACAGAATGAAGAAGGGTAGATCGTATGCTGAAGCGGAGAAGGATATACTGCAGGGGAATGGGCTTCTGAATGTGTGGAGGACCGGGAGGAGATTCTCTGACATTCAACAAAGCGTACCTTAACCGGTAGAATGGTTTGAAAAAATCGAATGAAAATCACGAACTTGTGTACGGTTTTTGCTTAAATTTCGAATTCCTCGCCGTAAACTCAAGTAGTTACAGTACCTAACTTGAGACAAATAAAAAAAAATAGAGTTCTTGCCTTATTTATATTTTGACATGCATGGTTTTATCAAACGAATAAAAAGATGTACATAAGTGAAGTGTGCTCCAAAAATTTTTTCCATGAAAAATCATTGAAATACGCACTCAACAACGGCTCACGATTCGCGCTCTAGCCATCTTAAGAGGCGCGTGGTTAATGAATTACAGGGAGCACGAGTAATAATAATTAATTGCGGAAGTTAGTTTTCACTTGATGAGTCAACTGATTGAGATACTAAATGGTACGCAATGGGAAAACGGGGGCTGTGGAAGGGTTGGGAAACGCGAAACAAGTCGAGAACAACTGGTCTTGTTATTAACCATGATCGAATTGGAACTTACTCCGACGACTTCAAAACCTTCCTAACTTGATAAAGGCGAAGAAAATACTACGATTCGACGAGAAGGTTTATACATACCTGACCATGATTTCGAGGATGCGCAATTGTGTCAGGTGAATAATCTCTATCCTTATTTTCCCACTATGGCATAGAAATTTATTCCATTCATTTCATTCAATTACTCTACCATCAGATTGATAGGTTTTTTAACAATTCTTATTCTAGCATCCAAAATTTTATTACATCATCTCTCTTTCCCTCTTGTGGATTTCTTGCTATCAGATATCCTTTAAAGTTCTCTTATCGTGTAACTTTTCTTATTTCGTCCAGGAATGCTGTCCCCTTCCTTACTCTTCAATGCTTCCCCAGTTTTCTTTGTTCTGTTAAGCTCTGCGATGGAACTGTTAAGCAATGAAAATTTAAAGTTCAGTTCTCAGGCAAGAGGAAACCGAAAGAAGTTGGCCGTCTTGACTCAATCCATGATATTATTTCAATTGGAAATACGTTTATTTTTTTACATCAAGTTATTTGACTTCGACTATTTCGAAAGAGAATGGAATGATGGGTATGTACGTTTGTAGGTTGGTAGTTTTAAAGTTTTCTGCTAAAGACAACTCAACTGAAGGGGGAGAAATAAGAATGAAGTCTATGAGTAAACAATTTTGGAAAGAGAAAAAATATCTTGCATCATCATCATCAACTGCTAGCAATCTACCCATTGGCTATTGGTAATAGTGAGATTTCTTCCTAACTATACTATTTCGGGTTGAAATCTCTTGCTTGGATTGGTGACTGCCGCTTATCATGATGTCTTCCCTTAGTTATTTCTCTTGAGCTCCCGTTTCAGAAATCCTTCGTGAAAGAAAAAACTACGCGTTAGAATTATAGATTTTTCTTTGAGGGGGACATCAAAGTAGATGTGAAAGATTGTCGAGCATCTGTTGTTGAAATAAGACTTCTGCACCACTAAAATTGTTCACAGAGGAAGCAGTTTTAGGCTCGACTTTTTGGTAATTATCTCACAAGGTCTATAATTGTTTTTTTTGTGTGGGAAAAAAGACTTAGGCCTGTGGTCGTGTGTTGGTTTGAGGCACAATTTTCAGTTGACGAAATGCCAGTAAACCTACGAGTTCACTAAATACAGCAGTAGACGAATGTATCAAAGGGATGTGGGCTAGTAGGAGTCGTTATTCGTGTAAGTGAAAAGTAATGGTGTATTTAGGAATAAACAGCAATAAATTGTTGATTTATCTCTACACAATTGCGTTTTAACTGGTCATAGAACATCTATCATAGTTTAAAGAAGAGATCGGTTAGAACCAATTGTCACATATCACGGAATATTCTGCATGTCATCATTAAGAGCGAACGGCCATTTAAAATGGATCAGTTTTGCAGTGAATATTTCGAAAATATAGGTTTCAGAAGAGAAATCGTATCTTTTCAGTATCTTTATCGTTTATTTAGTATTCTACCGATTAAGGTAGGTTTTGTTGAATGTCAGAGAATCTTTTCCCGGTTTTCCACACTTTCAGGAGCCTATCTCGCTCTTGTATATCCTTTTTCGCCTCAGCATACGATTTATCCTTATTCATCCCGCCCATGAAACCTATTCTCTTTCTTCCTCTTACCCTACATGTCCATCATCTTTCTCTTTATCACATTATTGAGCAACCCATTATTCCATCTCTTTCTTGATTATCTAGAAAAATTCAAACGTGATTTTCATTTGAAAAATAAACTGCACTCCTCATTTAATTAATGGATAATCAATTACGCTTGATAGTCATGACATGCGGATTATTTTAAGCAAAAAATACAGGCCTCCCTCTTGTAGGTCAAGAGGAGATCCACTCTATTCCTTAATGTATGATTTATGTAGTAAATTCCTCCTCGCTCTATGTCAAAAATGAAAATAATTAGCCCCGAAAGGACTGAATTTGTTACTTAAAGTTAAAGTTACTGCCTATGAGTAGGAGATTGAATATGAATCACATTATTTCATGAGTTACCTTAGTACGCACGAAGTTCAGCAAAACACCACATTAGGAATTATAGGCACAGGCATGGAATAACATCATATAACCACCATTATCTCTGCATTGGAATCGCTAGCCGTATCACATGTTCGCGAAGTTTTTGATGCCCTTACAGACTTTTCGTGGACTTTGGCGTAGCATTTACCCTGCCAGCCAGGGGATCCGCAGCTGCTCCAGCTTGCATTGGATAAGTTACATCTCATGCACCAGAGTTTCCTGAGGTAAGAGCTAAACTCACGGCGCACTTTCGAGAGCTGTCAAACCGTGCGCGTCTCTCCCATTTGGTACCTGACCCAGACTATAGGAATTGCCCTTGAACTGATCCCAGCAAAATTTGACAGAAGAGATTATGTAAATTGAATAACATGCGGTCCTAATCATAGCCTTTTAAAAGCTTCGAAAGCAGGAATTTAAGTCGTACCAAATACATCTGCATAGAAATTTTAGATTTTTATTTTAACATACCTGATATCACACCATATCCTGCGTTCGAAAAGTAAAGAAATAGTTTCCCTTATTTGAAGAAGTTAAGAAAATATCCCTCTGTGTATTCCTTGGTGACGATTTTCTTGTTTTTTAAATAGTAAAATTGATTGAATGCTAGTTGATAACGCTCAATTAAACGCGCTTTGCCTACGAAATATTCGCGATTTTATTTTTATTAAGAAGTTTTAGTTTTCTCAAAACACGCAAAAATAGATAGAATTATCACTTTGCTCTGTAATACACAGAATCGTTCCCAAACCCATAAATTGACCTTTTATCGGCACATGTACTTACAGCAGCTATTCAAATTGATCAACAAAATTTAAACGGATGGCTGTGATATTTATAGAAATGTGATTTTTTATTCGCCCTCAAAAGTTATTAATTTATGATGCATTAATTCATCACTCGATTTTTAAACTAAGGTTGAGCACAGGATGAAAAAGGGTAGATCATATGCTGAGGCGGAAAAGGATAGTCTAGAGTGAGATAGGCCCCTGAAAAGGAAAAACACTAAAAAAATCAAAGATATCACTAAGTTAGTGTTCATCTCAAATTGTACTTGACAGTTCTTTACTCTCTTTTGATTCGTCACCAATTCTGATTAAAGGCATTTTTGCCATCAATAGTCTGTTCTGCACGAGATCTTTCGTATCGATTTGGAATCAGTGTGCTAGCACACGAAGGTCACGAAAGACACCGCACAGAAATGCTCTCCCATCCAAAATATGGCTGCCAGTTACCGCTGGCGTTCACTCCCACCTCGAGCATGCGCTGTGCTAAGCATTTGCATCGTAATCGTATATCTGATCGAACGAGATCGACTTTATTTCAAATCGTAAAAATATTCATGAAGTTATTCTGTCGGCATTGAAAAACCTGCTAACGTTGCATGGATGTCCCGTCCCGATACCGCATCGTGGGACTGATTTTAAAGTAGTTGATTGAGGGAATCTGAAAGTTAAGGCTTATTTAAATGGAAGCCAGTAAAAATCCTCTTGATTATTTTGCATATGCAAAGCCTTATCTGCGCATAGTATTTATCCTTTGCCTCAGTATACGTCCTACATCTCTTCACCTCCCTTCCTTAAAACCTAGTACCTGGGTGTCAATGACGGTTCTCCGTCGTTAGGAGATAACGTACGATCTACTTTTACATACCACTCTGCGAGCCGCCGCAGAGGTGTATGGCAGGGGGTGTCAGGACAACAGCTGTGTAAAAGTAAAAAGAGGAATTCGGAGGTGAAGAGTATTTTAAGTGGAGTTCTGGTTTTATTACAGCCAGTTATTGTGCGTGGGATGAATGAATTTTTGTACATATCTGTCCGGAAATGTATTTCTCTTATTTTATCGCTTCTGTCGGACCTAGAAATATAATGTGGCGTCAAAATAATATTCTCTATGTCCCTCTGAAAGCACCTGTTCTGAACTTTTCAAGCAAAATAAGTCTAACGCGCAGCCTCCGAATCTAAAATGGCTCCCAACTTAATCCCTCAAAAAGAGAAATCCCTCTGAGAAACAATATATATATATACATATATATATATATATTACCTAGTAGTAGTTTTTGACGAATCGCTCAGATATGCTTCGGATTTCATTTTTTTCTTTGGTTCAATATTTATATAAAGGGTCTCAATTGTCTGTGGCGTATTCGAGGCGTGGCCTAAGAGCGAAATAGCATCTCTCTTTTCACTTTTTCAGCCGAGGAACTTCCTAAAATTTGTTTGATAAATCCTAGTTCATTTAATGCTGTGTCGCATATGTTTTGTATGTGTTTTCTCCACGATATGCCAGAAGTTAAAGTAATTCTATGGCATTTGACTTTTTCTAAGGACTGTCAACCACCTAAGGACTTTCCACCAACAGTGTAGACATGACGTTAGGGTGATGACTTCCGCAACAAGTGTACTGTATTGCATTTACCAATATTTAGTTTTAGCCCTTACTCCTGGCACCACGAATGAACGTTGTTTGCGTCCGATTATAGAACTTCTGAGTCCGCGCCTTCGCTAATCTCCCGGTATTTTATTAAAAAATATTGCTTATTTTGTCCGATAATTTTATCATAAGCATCTATTTACTGCACCAAATTTAATATTAGATTAGAACTTTATCGTCCGTAGGCAAGTAAATTTGCATGGAGTCGTCATATATGGGTTTCGAAAGCTACTAGTCTATTTTTACTAGTCTACTAGTTTATTTTATTCTCGTCTGCTTTTCCAATAGCCCATACTTTCGGTCCATAGCGTGCCACGCTCCAATCGAATGTTTTCACGTACTGTTTTCTCGTCTTTAGCCCTAACTTTTGTATCTTAAATACGCGAAAAACTACAACAGCAAGGACTCACAAGGGAAAAAATGCTGGAGATTCTCTGCGTGTAAAAATAAACCGGCAATGGGCGACGTGAAAGAATGAAGATATATGAACTCGCGAGGGGATCAAGTGGTTTTCCTTCGGTTGGACTTATGCCGGAAGTGTGAATATCCGCGTTGAAACGTATTTACTCCCTCGGGTTGATCACTATTGATGACTCGGCGAGCAAAGGCGATGGGTGCGAACTAATTGAGACCCTATAAAAATTTCACCGCTCTCATGCGCCCTCTCCCCTCCACCCTCACCGTGCGGAGAACCCGCATCGGAAGGGGATATGCGGAACACACGATCAGGAACCGATGGCTTAATTGCGATCCATCCATCGGGGCGAAAGGGGCCCATCTTGTCAGCTGGAGGCGGTCTCACCAACATGCAAACATATGTGGAGAGTATTCACCCCATCCCGGTTTCATAACCGAACAACGAACGCGGTGGATATCGCAGCGGTATGTCTTAACTAGTGCTGCACTGGGGAATATTGAAACCGTTATAGCGTGCAATTGGTCGTGGATTGCAATCCATTAAATGCGTCAGTTGTTCTGCTAATATACCTGAAGACCTTGGGCGTATTTAACGATGATAATAATTTATTCTTCCAGAAATAAATGTATTGCTACATTTATTAACGAATTCGGAAGTTACCCTACTAGGCAATATGCCTGCTTTTAGGGCACCGTCAGTTTTATTTATCATGCATTGTTGAGTAAAGCAAAAAAAATATGATTTATACAATGCGAATAGATACATGAGCGTGTATGAGAACATTTTTTTTTTAACAGAAAGACAAACTTATTTTTTTTAACGATAATAAAGCCTGACTATGGTAGGAAATAAAACAGTTAATATCAACGAAGCACAAATTCGATATCGTTTCAAGGCATAAACCAATGTTTTACAAATCTACGGAAATGTTTACAGTTTGTCACCTCTTTTATTTTGTTCGATAATTAATTATATAATTACTGTCCCAAGAGTAATTAAGATCTTGTAAATAGACAATGGTTATCGGCATTGTTATATTTTTTATTTGTCTGGAATGATACAAAATTGAAATTATGGAAAAACAAACACATTACTGTTCGTGAAATTTGTGGACAAATTGCGCGGGATAGTCATGTAAATAGAAGCATAGAAAAAAATCTGAATTCACTTTCCTAGATAAAAAAATAATCAGCTCTCCTCTTTGGTCTATAAATTGTGGGGTATTATTGTGCAAATTTATGCATAATCAAAAGATCAGTAGGAAAATGGAAACAGGCGATAATGCTGAAAAGACTATTCATGAAAGTCAGAAGGGGAATTACACATGCCAGAATGACGTGAAAGCTTTGGCTGGATGCAAAAATACTTTGATAACTCTACCAATAACGATTCTGTGGCTGCAGGCGAGGGAACTATATTATGTTCATACTAAATCAATGGTTTGACTCGTTCTCAGACGTTTAAAGGAAAAAAGTCCAGACATAGCGAATAACAATAGCTTATTTTTCCTTGTTATGCCGTTTACCATCACCTTTCAAACATATCAGAGTTAACTTGTGCGTTGAATTGAGGCGAGTGCCATTACTGAAGTCTATTTTAATATTGCTACAGCTTATGAATAGGCTTTGACCCCCGATTGAAACCTGTATCGATGAACTTCACAAGGATTAAATGTAGGCATGCTTAAAGGGGCACAGCAAGCCCAATACTTGAAGTTTGCGAGCACAAGAAGGACATGGAAATGCAGATGAACATTTTAGATATTGATTGGACAATATGGGACCTACTATGATATTTCTTTGAGAAATGTACGAAAAAGATTGTGCTAACGACAGAGACGGCGTCGTATTAATTATGGAGAAGTTGCTTGTACTTGGCTTAATGGGATCAAAAATTGTTTTTAAGGTGGATAGATCACAAACCTTGAATCATTGAGTGTACATTTTAATGGCGTTTCAAGTTAGTCGAAGAAATTCTTTGACCACACTTCGCTTGAGTACATCTGTTTATGCGTTAAAAATAACCATACGTAATTTAATATCTATAAATGATGCAAGAATTATATTTTATAAATTTCGTCTCAATTTAAAAACTGTTATGACTTGGGTTTACGGCGCGGAATTCGAAACTTAATCAATAACCGTATGTAAATACGTGTTTATATGATATGTTTTTCTGGTATTATACATTAATATTTATTAGGAACCATTATAATATTACGAAACGTATGTTTTCACGTTTCGAAGAAAATCTGTGCATATGACATCGATTTATTTCGAAACATTTGCTATGTGCCGTAAGGCTACGTGTTAAAATAACATTATTTTGTTCAGATATCTAATCGGTGACATGGAATTTTTATCGCTTTATTCTATAAGTATTCCTAACAAGTTCACGTTTTCAAAGTTTCAAGTAGGGCAATATATAACGGGGACAATGGGTAAGGATGTGAAAAAGACGCTGGTGAAGAGCTTGATATGGATCTTAGCGTTGTATGGGGCAGAAACGTGGACCCTGAGAAAGGAGGACGAGAATAGGCTGCAGAAATTTGAGATGTGGGTGTGGAGAAGGATGGAGAAGGTGAGGTGGACGGAGAGGAAGACTTACGAGGAAGTGCTTGAGATGGTGGGCGAGAAAAGGAAGCTTCTAAATGAAATTAGGGATGGTCAGGGTAGATGGTTGTAGGATGTAATGAAGGGTGATGGGTTGCTCAAGAGTGTGATAGAGGGAAGGATGTTGGGCAAGCGGGAAAGGGGAAGAAAGAGAATAGGTTTCATGGACAGAATGAAGAAGGGTAGATCGTATTCAGAGGCGAAGAAAGATATAATAGAGGGAAATAGGTCCCTGAATGTATATAAAATCGGGAAGAGATTCTTTGACATTCGACGGAACCTACCTTTACCGGTAGAATACATTACATTACCTTTACGGGTTCCGGTTGAGGATATCACGTTGGAGACTTCTAGGCAGGGATTTGGTGAATGGGAATTGGAAAATACGCTACGTGAGGGAAGGACAATCGGTCCGATGCATTGGTTCCCCCTGACCTTGGAGTCAGTGAACCACGCGGCATATAAGCGCATCATTAACCCCACACATATACGCACAATACACGCTGTTTAAGATATTCAGACCGAAGGCGTAACTGATTCGACGCAGGAGGAGCGGAACAGGGAGGCCATTATAACGCGGTCGATGACAGGGAACTTGCTTAGAAGACCCCATTGTATCAATCCAAAGGGTTGCTTTTTCGGGGGAATTTTCTTGACGCTATCGAAAGGAAAAAAGGAGATCTTTGCGATAAGGAATCGGCCCTTGCGAGACTCCTGTGCTTGTATTTCAACGTTACTCGAACTCACCGGAAGCCTTAGCTAATATTAGTGAAGATAATTCCTTTTTAGCCTAAAAGACATTTCATATGGGGTGTTGCGCTACCTGGCTTATGGCCAGTTGCAGGAACGACACGCGTGTATCCCTTTAAGTTACGGGACCCATAAGCCATTGCAACCATTCAATAAGTGTTGCAGAAACATTCGATAAATATTGGTTTATTTGATAAATTTTTTGGTAATGAGTGCCATATGTAGCCAAAGTGGCGGATGTGCAATGAACCGCTTGAACACTTAATTACTTGATAAAAGAGTTTTTCTGAGACGAATGGCCGGTATTTTTACTCTTACTGGCTAATTATAATGTACAGTGGCGGAAAAAATTAACGCAAAACTCATTGGCGTTTGAATGCGGCGTAAACGGGAACTAATTGAAATCGCTTTTGCTTCGACAACTTGACAACAATGAGACAGCATATGGAAACCGGGAATATTCAAACTCTCTATGAATGGATATCGATTTTACGCGTCATGTAAATAGTCATACTAATAAGGTTTATGTTCGCGAGATCGTCTAGGAGTTATAAACGTGATGAGCTTGCTTCGACCCTCACCCAGTTGAGGTTCCGAAGTCGTGGTTGATTATGTAGAGATGCTTACCATATTTTTTTTAAGCTTTGGACCGTTTAAAAAAATTTCTTGATTGAAACTTAAGAAACAATACGATGAAAGCATTATTCGTTGGGACATAAAATTTTTTTACTCTCCAGATCAAATTCACTGACAATAAAACGTATTTCCTCGTGCAGGGAATAGCTGTGGATGAACATCGTTTTTATAGGCCTCAAACTACTTCCGAGAAATATGATGCATTACAATTAACATTTTGGCGTAATATCCTGTGAATTTCAAGTAAAAGTATGGGAAATCTGGTTGAATAGAATGGTTTCCATGTGGAGAATAGTTTTATTTACGAGAATTTCCAATACCTTGAAACCCTACGTAAGTTTCCGCCCTCGTGCATACAGGTCGTCTCAAACACTTACATTTCTTAATTACTCCTAACGTAATATTATTTACTTTCTGAAAACTACTTTCAAAAATCCAGAACATTTTATTTGGTCCAGTTTTTAAAGGAAACATTAAAATTCCCTTTTTTCGTTGCATAGTAAGAACCACTGGACGCGGATTTCGCTTGATCGATGAAGTGGCCTAGAGGGAGAGTGTTCGTCTGCGACCAAGAATGCCTGGGGTTCAAATCCTGGCGTGGCCTCTTTTAGTGCCTTTATAATTAATCTACGCGATGTGACTTTATTGCAGCCAAAACTTCGCAGGAATCCGCGGAAGGCCCAGGGAATGGATATTGACCTCAACCATGAGCGTGTGAGTTTTACGCATATTCGGGCTTAGTAAAAGAATCAGAGCGGTCTCCTTGGTCGTCGAATGAGACGTTTACTTCCCATTCTAGGGTACTCGGCCCCACTTGATTTCTACGTCCTGTCTGTCGTGTGATGCGCATACCTACTCATTCGCCAATTTACCACTCAATGAAAAGCTATTCATGAAGGAGGGAATAGACCGGATCTCTGATTGTGTCAGTTACTCGATTTAGTGACCTTACCTGATGCTACATTCACCTTTAAATTACTTTGAAATGATTTAGTAAAGAGGGCAATTATTTTTATTAGGAATTAGAATTTGGTTCTATCTGCCGAACTTGTAAATACCGATTTCTTATCTGAGTGAGAGACCAAACAAGTGTGGAATTTTCTTCAAAATATCTTTAAAACGGTATTTGAAGCTTTCCCAGCATTGTTTTCTAGGTTTGCTATGAGCAATACATTAACCGTGTAGTTCAACAGTTCAACTTAGAAGATGGAGGATAATACTTAGAGGGGAAGGTAAATTAATGAATCACTCAAATACCTTTTGACACATTCGCAGTGAAAAATGTTTGGCTAAAATTACGCAGTTAAATTTTATGAGGAGCATTTTTATACCCACGCGTTAGTAATACTCCGACAAAAATGCATCGCCTATCTTCCCCTGTGAAAGTGATAAAATACTCAAAATCATCTTTTCCATGTAGCGACTAAGCAATAATTAGATATTCTTCCTATGGTAATTTGTATACTCCTCATAAATCCGCAGAGTAGTCAATGGAGTGCAAATTAGGAATGTGCACCATCAAAGATTATACGATTGATACGTTCCTAAAGAATCTATTCCTCTTCAAATGCGTCGTAATATTATTGCTTCAATGGAAGTTAAAGTTGTGAGTGCCCCCACATGAAGATATTTGCAGACTTTTTACAGGGTCATAAATTTCATCTCTTAGTGGTAATGTATTTTAACGGATGTTGAAAAGGGATACTGTAATGCTTTATTTAGAACGAGTGGAAAAGGTTAAAATGAATGCGTAATTCTCTTAATTTGAGCTATGTGTGCTCATAATCACAGCAAAGGATCATCGAGAAATATGCTGGTATTTACATAAAGAATGTGGATGTTTATTAGCCTTATAATCAATCAATCCCCCTCCATTTTCGATTTCCTGACCAAGTATTTGTGACATGGAGTTGCCCTCATTTCGGTATCATTTTACTGGGTTCATTTCCCATTCTTCCCCCACGATTTTCCTCAATGCATCTTAATTTGGGGTTGTTTCGTTTGAGGGGGTAGAAAAGCGTTTGTTTCTTGCATCTTTCTCATAATGAACGCTGCGCTCCGTACAGCCCGCTCCATCTATGTTTCATGATTGATTTTGAACCATCGCCTAGAATTTTGACATTTGTGAACTCGTAAGTATTCCTAGTTGCGGACGAAAAATGAATATTGATAAAAATTTGAATAAACATAGTTCTTATTATAGCGGACATGAATTTAATGAATTTCGTTTGATAGTAGTAAGATATTTTTTTTTTGAACTTTTAAACACCAAATAAAAGTTCAGTGGGTGAAAGTCAAAGGCGGAGCACCTCTTCGGGTAATTTTTCGACAGATGTTTTTGCCTTTTACAAACCTACTATCCGATTCCTCCGCCTGGGAGAAAAATGAGGCATACTCAAAGGCTATTAAGATCTTTTTTTCCTCCAATAATTGTGGGAGAGGCCGCTAAAACTTTGAACTGTATGTCTGCTTGCGCTGTCCGCTCTGCTTGTTCGTCTATCGACGCTCGTCTCAATGAATTAGTCATCAGTAAACCTTGGCCAAGTTCCGGGTGGTGATGGTCGGGGTGGTTTGTTGTTGTGAATAACGCACAGGTTTCAAATACTTGCTGCACCAGAAAGAAAAGGCTCGTCGTGCTTCGAAAAAATTGGAAGCCCCCGTCGAATACTTTTAAGGGCGTAAGAGAAGTCAAATACCACTTCTTTCCTGTGAGCTAAACGCCTGGCGTTCAAGACATTATCTATGGCAGAAAAGGTATCCCCCGCAACACAAGGGGAAAGTAAGCTCTTATTAAAGGCATACTATTTTCCAAATCAATATAATGCGCCCTTCATACATTCCGATTTTTTATGGATTAGTATTGGTGGAGCTTTGTATCGACACGGGGAAACCTCTAGGGATCCTCAAGAGTCCTCCACGATTGCTCGTTGCTTTAACTCAGACTTAAGGAGCTGGCCTCCAAACCCATGCATGAGGGGAACTTATGGCGTTTGATTGGAATGGTCTGGGCTGATGAGGTAAAATCGCGAACTACTTCTTTCTGTTTGTATTCCCGGGAGAGTAGTATGCTTTTTCCTATCCTTTGGTTATTTTAAACGTTCGTAGACAATACCACCACTCATTTTAAAAGTAACTTAGTTCACATTAACGCATTCGGACGCAAATAAATTCACCGAAAGGAATCGAAACATCATCATAAATTCGCCTTGTCATGAGAAAGTCTAGTAGTTGTTATTGGGTAGCAAAACTGAATCGCAATCATGGTTCTTCATGATAACATTGTTCGAGTACGCTCATGATTGCGAAAACGTGATCGTCATTAAGAAAGATCGAGTGCTACATAGCAATGGAGTGCGCTTCCAGGACCTTGTGCATTGCCCTACCAAGGCGGCTTGCCTTTTGGATGACAATAACGACCATAAGAAGAAAAGAACCGAAATCCCACCCCTGGTCGAGACATTTTTGGGTTTCTCGTTCTATTTCTGGTCGAGCAAAATTATTTTTATTCGGCAAATTTTATCTCTTTTATATTTCAAAATTTCATATTATCAGCCAGTCATTGCAGCTACACACTATGGTTTATTATTGGAATTATCTTG
Organism: Ceriagrion tenellum; assembly: GCA_963169105.1. Lineage (NCBI taxonomy): Eukaryota > Metazoa > Arthropoda > Insecta > Odonata > Coenagrionidae > Ceriagrion > Ceriagrion tenellum. The sequence goes on from OY720635.1 coordinate 70,547,904, forward strand.
TTCTATAATATAACAATGTTTATGTGTTTTTGTGTTTTTGTGCTTGTGTGCTCTTGTGGGGTCATTGAAGATGATGAGGTCATTGACCTCTAAGGGGGTCATTGACCTCTGGTGGGGTCATTGACCAATGGTGGGTACAATGACCTCTGGTGGGGTCAAAGACCTCTGGTGGGGTCAATGACCTCTGGTGGGGTCATTGACCTCTGGTGGGGTCATTGACCTCAGGCGGGGTCGTTGACCTCTGGTGTGGCCAATGACCTCTGGTGGGGTAAATGACCTCTGGAGGGGTCATTGGCCTCTGGTGGGGTCCATGACATCTGGAGGGGTCAATGACCTCTGGTGGGGTCAATGACCTCTGGAGGGGTCATTGACTTCTGGAGGGGTCATTGACCTCTGGTGGGGTCCATGACATCTGGAGGGGTCAATGATCTCTGGTGGGGTCATCGACCTCTGGTGGGGTCATTGACCTTTAGTGGGGTCATTGACCTCCTGGGAGGTGAATGACCTCTGGTGGGATCAATGACCTCTGGTGGGGTCGTTGACATCTGGTGTGGCCAATGACCTCTGGAGGGGTCATTGACCCCTGAATGGGGTCATTGACCTTTAGTGGGGTCATTGACTTCCTGGGGGGTCAAATACCTCTGGTGGAATCAATGACCTCTGGTGGGGTCAATGACCTCTGGTGGGGTCATTGACCTCTGGAGGGGTCATTGACCTCTGAATGGGGTCAATGACCTCTGGTGGGGTCAATGACCTCTGGTGGGGTCAATGACCTCTGGTGGGGTCAATGGCCTCTGAATGGGGTCAATGATCTCTGGTGGGGTCAATGACCTCTGGTGGGGTCAATGACCTCTGGAGGGGTCATTGACCTCTGAATGGGGTCAATGACCTCTGGTGGGGTCAATGACCTCTGGTGGGGTCAATGACCTCTGGTGGGGTCAATGACCTCTGGTGGGGTCATTGACCTCTGAATGGGGTCAATGATCTCTGGTGGGGTCAATGACCTCTGGTGGGGTCAATGACCTCTGGTGGGGTCATTGACCTCTGGTGGGGTCAATGACCTATGGTGGGGTCATTCACCTCTGGTGGGGTCATTGACCTCTAGTGGGGTCAATGACCTTTGTTGGATCATTGATCTCAGGTGGCGTCAATGACCTCTGGTGGCGTCATTGACCTCTGGTGGGGTCAATAACCTCTGGCAGGCTTATTTACTTCTGAGTGGCGGTAATTGACCTCTGATTGTGGTCATTGACATCTGACCCAAATTAAGTTTCTATGTTATAATATCGACCACAGAGATTACCGAACTCATAATGCCATCTTAATCAAGAATAGATGCGCAATGGTTGCGAATCAAACAAAAAAACCCTCAAGAGGGGTCCAAACGGAAATAACTATCCTGTTTGCGTAATTTCGTTGGATTCAATTCTGAGATCTCACAAGTTATATAATAACCATCTACGGCTGTGTAAAGAATAATATTACAAGATATAAGTATTTATTATTAGGCACGATGCGGGATATTGTAAACATATTTCCGAGTTACAATACATGTGAATTGCTTAAACGCGGATGCACTATTACGAGGGGTCATTTGGATATCTCGCTAGGAGCATAGAACAACAATCAAAGTAATGGCGAGAATAAAGTTTCTAAAACGCTAATATTTATTACTAGGCATATGACTAAATGTTTTAAAAATATTTCCGAGTTCGATATAATATCCATTGCTGAGATTAAGAGTATTTCTGACAAGGGATCATTTCCGAAATATCGCTGAGCATATAAAACTACTACATTCAAATTAATGGTAATGAATAATACCACACAAACGCAAACGCTTTATATCGGGAACATTTTAAGATGTTCTTAAAATATTTCCGCCTTGCAAATCATGTTTATCGCTGGACTAGAGTATTAATGACGATAGGTCATTTCGGAGATCTCACTAAGGCTGCTATTCTGAATAAAATAGCTGTACTGCTTATGCCAAAAATAGCTAACGTGACGCTTTCGGTTCAAAGAATAGCGTCAATTCAGCTATCTACGATTCTGAACGCAGACCGACGCCTGGGAGCGACGCTATTTTAGGCGACGATCTGATCCCCACGTTATTCTAAGAGCGTCAAGCTATTCTCGAGTGAAACGGACACCTGATTCTTTATCACACGTTATCTAACGAGGATTCGGCAAAATATGCATTGAAAAGTGTTCCTAAATGCATTAAAATATTAGCAGGATTGATTTGTCATTACGTATAGTCCAGTAAACATAACAAAATTCTTCTCATTAAAAGTAGGAAAATGTGTCAAGCTGGACAGGAAGGAAAAGTGAGCAAACTTATTTAAAACTGAACTAAGTTGAGTTTAAGCATGAAATTGGAAACCTTCCTTGAATTTGCCTTTTTCCATAACTTTCATTGTAGACTGGTATTTTTTCCGATCGAGTCTCATTGCTTTATTCTTGCATTGCAAAATTTTTCCCTTCTCTCAGCCGGGGATAACAAGTTTGGTAAAATAGAAGAACCTGATCTACACGCATCGGATGAGTATTCACTCTCTCCGTAAAGAATTGTATCTAGCATTTCCGTTGTATTTTTTAAACAAGTCGGCTCGAACTATTGCTTGCCATATTCACATTCACTTCCAACCTCACATTTCCCAGCGGTCCCACAAGATTTTCAAGAGGCTAATTCCGATGTCTAACCATCTTATTAAGCCCACGGGCTATTTGCAATAATAGATTTCAAATATCCGAGATAAAATAATTGATATTTACCATCACATCACTTTCCTTAATACACTTATATAATATTATTCCCACTTCGTATGCATCCAAACGTCGTCTGCTCAGCCGGATGGACAAAAGTGGTGAGAATAAAATAAGCAACCCAAAAGATACACAAAAACAATATGCTTTGTTACAATTTTAAGTTGAACTGTGATTATACGCGTTTAAATTGTTCTCTCAGCATGGTAATCCGTTATTTGTCAATATTTAACAACCGTTGCAAGAATTTTCTGAACTGAATTTCCGTTCACCGCACAGGTTCTCCGAAAGTTTTCTATCAGTTGATGAATTTAATAGAATACTAGATTATTTTAGATAATAAATCCAATGATAACTTCAAATGAAAGTATACTTTGAAGATAATGCTGGATCATGCACGTCTCATGTATCCAAACGTCGTCCGCTCCCTCCAATAAATTGTAAAAGTTAAAATATTCAAAAATTAACCTAAAATATACATGAAAACAATATGATTTTTTACGATGGTGAGGTGAACTATCATTATAGAAATTAAAATTGTTTTCCCAGCACGGGTAGCTGTTATATGTCCATATAGGTACGCAAAACAAACATTGCCAGCCTTTCCTAAACTGAAATACCGTTCACAAATTCTAAAATTATCAGAGATTTATCTACCGGCTGATAAAATCAGAACAAAATAGAAAAATAATAGTATCCGAAGACAGCATTGAATGAATTTGGTTAGATTATTTATTGAAAATATTCTTTCATGCACTCACGGCATCCATGGCGAAGGTCTCAGCTGTTTGTGAAAAACTTAAACATCGCTCGTCATTGGCTGCCTGAATTTCCAATTACTGTACCAGAAGGTTTTCATACACAAAGGGACGGAATTAATAATAACATTACGGAACCGACGCCTTGGATAGCTGCATCGTGTTCAGAATCGCTTCTGACGCTATTCTGGAGCAAGAAATAGTATTAGCCAGAAATAGCGTCGCTCGATTCAGAATAGCAGCCTAAGTACGTTGACAATAGGAATAATCATTGTAATTAGGAAAAATAACGCAAAAAAACTCAACATTTTATAAATAGGCAAATTTTTAAATGTTATTAAAACATTTTCGAGTTAAATTTCAAATGAATTGTTGAGACTTATGTATTAATAACGAGGTATAATTCCGGACGTCTTACTTGGTAGGTATACATAAACGCAATATTTAATATAATGGTAAAGAATAACGCAAAAAAACACAATCCTTTAATAAAGGGCATAAATTCACGAAAGTAGCTACTACGATGTATAAAAAATGATACAATACTTCATTCAAGTGATAATTATTGATAAAAGTATTCACTACCCTTCATTAGACTGAAAAATATGGTATGTTTACATCCAGGACGGCCGTCGCTAAGAGATAGTCATTTGTCTAGTATTGTTCACTTTTCGCTGATAATCACGTTTCATTCTTTGGTCCATAATTCCGCATATGAAAAACGAGGACTTCATTGGCCGATGTGAATTCTAAGGTAATTGTACAGACTTGACGAGGAACTTGCCAAACACTGTCAATTTTGATAACGTCCCCTTTCATTTTTTCTACCTTTAGTTCCCTAAATGCTAGGGTAGCTATATACGGCCGAAGCAAGACGCTTTTAACGCCGTCGTTATTTAAACCCCTGAGTTAGGTTATAGCCCCCCTTGGTAGAGTAACTGTGAACCCCAGAAGTCAAGGGGTCTAAGTGACATTTTTGAAAAAATAAGTTACGTGCAGGAATAGGATGGGAACATATAAATCTATTATGTGGCAAAGGGATCCAAGTGATTTTCTTCACGGGTGCTGCTATCTAGGGTAATGACTCTTAGCTAATTAGTGGGTTTTACTAAACATTTTCACCTTTGATATAAGTTTTCTCTAAATAATGGTATTGTTACTTAGACCCCAGCAGAGGTCATTGTCCACACCAGAGGTAAAAGACCCCACCAGAGGTCATTGACCCCACCAGAGGTCATTGACCCCATCAGAGGTCATTGACCCCCCAGAGGTCAATGAACCCACCAAAGGTTAATGACCCTGCCAGAGGTCCTTGTCCCCTACAGAGGTCATTGACCCCTCCAGAGGTTAATGGCCCCTCGAGAGGTCATTGACTCCACCAGAGGTCAATGACCCCACCAGAGGTCAATGAACACCCCAGAGGTCATTCACGCCACCAGAGGTCATTGACCCCACCAGAGGTCGATGACCCCTCCAGAGGTTAATGACCCCTCCAGAGGTCATTAACCCCACCAGAGGTCATTGACCCCACCAGAGGTCATTGACCCCCCCAGAGGTCATCGACCCCTCCAGATGTAATGGACCCCACCAGAGGCCAATGACCCCTCCAGAGGTCATTGACCCCACCAGAGGTCATTGACCACACCAAAAGTCAACGACCCCACCAGAGGTCAATGACCTAACCAGAGGTCAACGACCCCACCAGAGGTCATTGACCCCACCAAAGGTCAATGACCCCCCAGGAGGTCAATGACCCCACTAAAGGTCAATGACCCCACCAGAGGTCAATGACCCCACCAGAAATCATTGACCCCTCAGGATGTCATGGACCCCACCAGAGGTCAATGACCCCATTCAGAGGTCATTGACCCCACAAGAGGTCATTAACCCCACCAGAGGTAATTGGCCCCCCAGGAGGTAAATGACCCCATTCAGGGGTCAATGACCCCTCCAGAGGTCATTGGCCATACCAGATGTCAACGACCCCACCAGAGGTCAATGACCCCACCAGAGGTCGATGACCCCTCCAGAGGTTAATGACCCCTCCAAAGGTCATTAACTCCACCAGAGGTCATTGACCCCACCATAGGTCATTGACCCCACCAGAGGTCATTGACCCCACCAGAGGTCATTGACCCCCCCAGAGGTCATTCACCCCACCAGAGGTAATTGACCCCCCAGGAGGTCAATGACCCCATTCAGGGGTCAATGACCCCTCCAGAGGTCATTGGCCACACCAGATGTCAACGACCCCACCAGAGGTCAATGACTCCACCAGAGGTCGATGACCCCTCCAGAGGTCAATGACCCCACCAGAGGTCATTGACCCCACCAGAGGTCAATGACCCTTCCAGAGGTCAATGACCCCACCGGAGGTCAATGACCCCACCAGAGGTAATTGACCCCACCAGAGGTCAATGAACCCACCAGAGGTCATTGACCCCTCAAGATGTCATGGACCCCACCAGAGGCCAATGACCCCTTCAGAGGTCATTTACCCCACCAGAGGTCATTGGCCACACCAGATGTCAACGACCCCACCAGAGGTCAATGACTCCACCAGAGGTCGATGACCCCCCCAGAGGTTAATGACCCCTCCAGAGGTCATTGACCCCACCAGAGGTCAATGACCCCTCCAGAGGTCAATGACCCCACCAGAGGTTAATGACCCCTCCAGAGGTCATTTCCCCCACCAGAGGTCATTGGCCACACCAGAGGTCAACGACCCCGCCTGAGGTCAATGACCCCACCAGAGGTCATTGACCCCACCAGAGGTCTTTGTACCCACCATTGGTCAATGAACCCACCAGAGGTCAATGACCCTATTAGAGGTCAGTGACTTCATCATCTTCAATGACCCCACAAGAGCACACAAGCACACAAACACATAAACATTGTCATATTATAGAACAAGATAATTCCAATAATAAACCATAGCTATCAAATTTAATTTTGAGCAAAACTTGGTGAGCTTTCCCAAGCAAGCATCCTCTTTTTCCATCTAGCTTCTGTACTAATAGGAACGCTCGCAGTTATTTATTTTTCGGCATTGTTCCATAACTCTTTGAAACTCACCCAAAATGTCAGTAGAAATATTTCATTTATTGATAAAACTTATGATTCGGAGAATGTTTTGTGCAAGGCCTTCAAAAAAGTTATTTAATGTGTTTCGAGCTTAACGAGTAGCTTATGGAAGAATTTTTGGACCCACGGAAGCTCAATGATGAGTTTAACTGAGGAGCATGGGTCAGAAATACAGTTAGTAATTAACATTATATAAATGTATTTTTATTACACATGCTTGTATGTACAGTGGCGGAAGAAATTAACGCAAAATTTTTCGCGCGCCAGAATGCGGCATTTTTGGGAACTTCTAGGAGCAGTACACACTCGAAAGACTGGCAACACTGAGGAAAACATCGTCTACCGCAAATATTTGAAATCCGCAATGGAACTCACATTTGTCGGAGCCTAGAACTTGGTCATCAATCGCCTCATTTTTGAGCTTTCGTCTCATTTTACTTGCACATTCAGTCGCAGCGCATCGCTGTTTGTTTCAACGTGGTTCTTAGGTCGATTGGTATCATTTATACAGAAAGACTGATGATAAAAAATATTCACTATCCCCCCCAATTCAGTATACTATATGCTAAAATATTCATCTTCTACCACCAAGGGATATTTATTGTGGTCGACTTTCCGAGGATCTTTTAGAATGATGCGTACTGTGTCTGTTTCACCGAAATAATATAAATCGAGATTTATCCTCACCAAATGTCGATAAAAAAAAGATTTAATTAAAATAAGTATTGTCAACGTAATGTAATTTTTCATGATTTTCCATTTGTTAATTGACGAAGTTCCTTAAAAGGATATTGATTAAATTGAACACTGATATTTATTAATGAATCATTCTTGACCCAATATAAATCCATCTTTAGTTCGTCAGAATGGGATTGAACTATGAAAACATACGTAAACATATATGATTTCACGAAATAAAAATAAATGTGCTCGCATCGATACCGAATAATCTAGGCATATTTTCCCGATATTTCTTTCATCTTATCACAGGAAGCTTGGTGACGAGCTGTCCACTGTTAAGTTTTATCTTGTAAATATAGGATATACGAATAAGCATTCAGAAAAGTTTACCCAAATTAGGTGTAGTTATGGATAAACAACTCTATTACGTCTGATTGCAAACTATCTTATATGCTTAGCTATAAATTCGCCGCACATATAAAATTAACAAAAATCCTTTTAAATGACTTCAGTTTGGAGTAAAATATCATTAATGAGATAAATTAATAGGTAACGGTTAATGTTGTAGCTGTCAGATGTATTTGGCTAGCTAAAGAGTGGTCCGTGTTCGATTTGTAATGAACGCAAATGAGTGTTTATATAAATTTCCTCATATTGGCGATATGAATGAATGTAGTGTGTAGCTGCAATGACTGGCTGATAATATGAAATTTTTTAAATATAAAAGAGATAAAATTTGCCGAATAAAAATAATTTTGCTCGACCAGAAATAGAACGAGAAACCCAAAAATGTCTCGACCAGGGGTGGGATTTCGGTTCTTTTCTTCTTATGGTCGTTATTGTCATCCAAAAGGCAAGCCGCATTGGTAGGGCAATGCACAAGGTCCTGGAAGCGCACTCCATTGCTATGTAGCACCCGATCTTTCTTAATGACGATCACGTTTTCGAAATCATGAGCGTACTCGAACAATGTTATTATGAAGAACCATGATTGCGATTCAGTTTTGCTACCCAATAACAACTACTAGACTTTCTCATGACAAGGCGAATTTATGATGATGTTTCGATTCCTTTCGGTGAATTTATTTGCGTCCGAATGCGTTAATGTGAACTAAGTTACTTTTAAAATGAGTGGTGGTATTGTCTACGAACGTTTAAAATAACCAAAGGATAGGAAAAAGCATACTACTCTCCCGGGAATACAAACAGAAAGAAGTAGTTCTCGATTTTACCTCATCAGCCCAGACCATTCCAATCAAACGCCATAAGTTCCCCTCATGCATGGGTTTGGAGGCCAGCTCCTTAAGTCTGAGTTAGAGCAACGAGCAATCGTGGAGGACTCTTGAGGATCCCTAGAGGTTTCCCCGTGTCGATACAAAGCTCCACCAATACTAATCCATAAAAAATCGGAATGTATGAAGGGCGCATTATATTGATTTGGAAAATAGTATGCCTTTAATAAGAGCTTACTTTCCCCTTGTGTTGCGGGGGATACCTTTTCTGCCATAGATAATGTCTTGAACGCCAGGCGTTTAGCTCACAGGAAAGAAGTGGTATTTGACTTCTCTTACGCCCTTAAAAGTATTCGACGGGGGCTTCCAATTTTTTCGAAGCACGACGAGCCTTTTCTTTCTGGTGCAGCAAGTATTTGAAACCTGTGCGTTATTCACAACAACAAACCACCCCGACCATCACCACCCGGAACTTGGCCAAGGTTTACTGATGACTACTTCATTGAGACGAGCGTCGATAGACGAACAAGCAGAGCGGACAGCGCAAGCAGACATACAGTTCAAAGTTTTAGCGGCCTCTCCCACAATTATTGGAGGAAAAAAAGATCTTAATAGCCTTTGAGTATGCCTCATTTTTCTCCCAGGCGGAGGAATCGGATAGTAGGTTTGTAAAAGGCAAAAACATCTGTCGAAAAATTACCCGAAGAGGTGTTCCGCCTTTGACTTTCACCCACTGAACTTTTATTTGGTGTTTAAAAGTTCAAAAAAAAAATATCTTACTACTATCAAACGAAATTCATTAAATTCATGTCCGCTATAATAAGAACTATGTTTATTAAAATTTTTATCAATATTCATTTTTCGTCCGCAACTAGGAATACTTACGAGTTCACAAATGTCAAAATTCTAGGCGATGGTTCAAAATCAATCATGAAACATAGATGGAGTGGGCTGTACGGAGCGCAGCGTTCATTATGAGAAAGATGCAAGAAACAAACGCTTTTCTACCCCCTCAAACGAAACAACCCCAAATTAAGATGCATTGAGGAAAATCGTGGGGGAAGAATGGGAAATGAACCCAGTAAAATGATACCGAAATGAGGGCAACTCCATGTCACAAATACTTGGTCAGGAAATCGAAAATGGAGGGGGATTGATTGATTATAAGGCTAATAAACATCCACATTCTTTATGTAAATACCAGCATATTTCTCGATGATCCTTTGCTGTGATTATGAGCACACATAGCTCAAATTAAGAGAATTACGCATTCATTTTAACCTTTTCCACTCGTTCTAAATAAAGCATTACAGTATCCCTTTTCAACATCCGTTAAAATACATTACCACTAAGAGATGAAATTTATGACCCTGTAAAAAGTCTGCAAATATCTTCATGTGGGGGCACTCACAACTTTAACTTCCATTGAAGCAATAATATTACGACGCATTTGAAGAGGAATAGATTCTTTAGGAACGTATCAATCGTATAATCTTTGATGGTGCACATTCCTAATTTGCACTCCATTGACTACTCTGCGGATTTATGAGGAGTATACAAATTACCATAGGAAGAATATCTAATTATTGCTTAGTCGCTACATGGAAAAGATGATTTTGAGTATTTTATCACTTTCACAGGGGAAGATAGGCGATGCATTTTTGTCGGAGTATTACTAACGCGTGGGTATAAAAATGCTCCTCATAAAATTTAACTGCGTAATTTTAGCCAAACATTTTTCACTGCGAATGTGTCAAAAGGTATTTGAGTGATTCATTAATTTACCTTCCCCTCTAAGTATTATCCTCCATCTTCTAAGTTGAACTGTTGAACTACACGGTTAATGTATTGCTCATAGCAAACCTAGAAAACAATGCTGGGAAAGCTTCAAATACCGTTTTAAAGATATTTTGAAGAAAATTCCACACTTGTTTGGTCTCTCACTCAGATAAGAAATCGGTATTTACAAGTTCGGCAGATAGAACCAAATTCTAATTCCTAATAAAAATAATTGCCCTCTTTACTAAATCATTTCAAAGTAATTTAAAGGTGAATGTAGCATCAGGTAAGGTCACTAAATCGAGTAACTGACACAATCAGAGATCCGGTCTATTCCCTCCTTCATGAATAGCTTTTCATTGAGTGGTAAATTGGCGAATGAGTAGGTATGCGCATCACACGACAGACAGGACGTAGAAATCAAGTGGGGCCGAGTACCCTAGAATGGGAAGTAAACGTCTCATTCGACGACCAAGGAGACCGCTCTGATTCTTTTACTAAGCCCGAATATGCGTAAAACTCACACGCTCATGGTTGAGGTCAATATCCATTCCCTGGGCCTTCCGCGGATTCCTGCGAAGTTTTGGCTGCAATAAAGTCACATCGCGTAGATTAATTATAAAGGCACTAAAAGAGGCCACGCCAGGATTTGAACCCCAGGCATTCTTGGTCGCAGACGAACACTCTCCCTCTAGGCCACTTCATCGATCAAGCGAAATCCGCGTCCAGTGGTTCTTACTATGCAACGAAAAAAGGGAATTTTAATGTTTCCTTTAAAAACTGGACCAAATAAAATGTTCTGGATTTTTGAAAGTAGTTTTCAGAAAGTAAATAATATTACGTTAGGAGTAATTAAGAAATGTAAGTGTTTGAGACGACCTGTATGCACGAGGGCGGAAACTTACGTAGGGTTTCAAGGTATTGGAAATTCTCGTAAATAAAACTATTCTCCACATGGAAACCATTCTATTCAACCAGATTTCCCATACTTTTACTTGAAATTCACAGGATATTACGCCAAAATGTTAATTGTAATGCATCATATTTCTCGGAAGTAGTTTGAGGCCTATAAAAACGATGTTCATCCACAGCTATTCCCTGCACGAGGAAATACGTTTTATTGTCAGTGAATTTGATCTGGAGAGTAAAAAAATTTTATGTCCCAACGAATAATGCTTTCATCGTATTGTTTCTTAAGTTTCAATCAAGAAATTTTTTTAAACGGTCCAAAGCTTAAAAAAAATATGGTAAGCATCTCTACATAATCAACCACGACTTCGGAACCTCAACTGGGTGAGGGTCGAAGCAAGCTCATCACGTTTATAACTCCTAGACGATCTCGCGAACATAAACCTTATTAGTATGACTATTTACATGACGCGTAAAATCGATATCCATTCATAGAGAGTTTGAATATTCCCGGTTTCCATATGCTGTCTCATTGTTGTCAAGTTGTCGAAGCAAAAGCGATTTCAATTAGTTCCCGTTTACGCCGCATTCAAACGCCAATGAGTTTTGCGTTAATTTTTTCCGCCACTGTACATTAGCAACTGTTCATATGCTTAACTTTCGTAAACTTTATCTAGCGGAGGAAGATTATATCAAGCATTTGACGCTATTTACTATTGGCAAATAAGATAAGTAATAAGTAAATGATATCCTGCAACCCGAATATTATTATGAGATCTATAACATTATAGATCTCATAACTATTTATTCAATCGAAAAATGTTCTTGCAACCGGTCATTAAGGATTAAGATCATTTGTAAGCTGAAACAGGAGAGAATTGAGCCATCTGGTTTTGGAGGTCGAATCTGGTGGTCAAGAGGAGGAAACCATTCTAAGTTCAGGAAAGATAATATCCAGCTCATTGTGCCACACCTTCGTTGCAACGCATCAAAGTATTTTTTTTCGCGTAGCAACATCCACCAATATTCATTAATTACTCTCTTATCTACGAAGCCGCCTCCGCTATCTGTACCTTATTTCAACTTAAAACTCTGCATTGTATTATCGTTGTAAATTTTTCCCCATATCCTCAACTTTTATACTAATGTAATCATTGACAAATATTTATTTTTCTCACTTATCCCACCACATAGACGTGTTATTCAACTCTCCACCCGAGGGGTAACAGATAATTAAAAAAAGAATCTGTAGTTACTACTTCGCTGCAACATTTACCCTTGCAATCACCAACTTTCTAGAAGGATTTTTTTCTTGAAAAGTGCCACTTCTTTTACAGTTTCCCAGCTAAAGATTAAGGAACGATGCACTCGTGGTCAGATGTGAAATCACTCCTACCCACCGCCAGTTAGTGGATATCCACTTCAAATAACCTATGCAATATGTATGGCCGCGTCTCACTACGCCGCCCTCAGCATGTTATTTTCTGTCCTACCGTTACTTTACAGGCTAAAAGATAATTATTTTCATGAATGCATATTGCCATAACCGTGTATCGTTTCTTCCAATGGTCATTGAAATATAGCGAACTTTACTAGTTGAAGAAATTTTTATTATCTTGAACCTGCTACGTGAATAAATTGCCACAGCCAATCTGAGAAACTGACAAAATGTCATAATTAAAGAAAGAAGTGAAACAATGGTTCTTGTATCAAAAGTAATGCAATTGACTTCATATGGTATTCTGTTAAATCTGTTTCATTTATAATTTAAAAATGTCTTTAACTAATCAATGTTGTTCACTTGTTTGTCATGAAAAATTGTACATATACTGAGGTATTTATGATTTAAGAGTAAAGTTTAAATTGTGTTTTGTGAATATTTATGTGATTCAATTACTTTTTATGTTTTTCGTCGATATTTTACATGATTAATTTTGGATACCTGTTGTGTTTTGATTTTAAAAAAATTCGTACTTTTGTTTACTCTTGTATACATTTTTTTCAGGAAAAAAACTTTTGTACTTTTGCTGTTAGAATTAATGATTTTATTGCGTCTTTGAGTAATATATATAATTTTATTATATTTTAGGTTTTTAGCAATTTTTAAATTTTTTTGACAGATGAGTGCTGTGAATATATTTGTTAATTTATAACAGCACCTGCTGACAAGCCATAGGCTTAGTAGGACTATACTTGTAATTATATTGAGAATAAATTTTTATATATTTTTATGTAAACATTTACCCACCTCAAATTGATAAGGGACATGGTGTAATGAAAGTCTCTCGACGAAAATAAGCTTGGCGAGAAAGAAACCTTACGAAGGAGGTGAAAAAAATCTCGGGTCAACACCGGGAGATAACTACATGTCAAAAAGGGAAAAAACGTTGGAAGGCTTATCGTTTAGCGATTAGGTACAAGTATTTTAATTTATGGATTCTGGATAAAAATGGGATTAGCGTTGATTGTTGAAGTCATGGTAATTTAAAAAAAAATATTTATACGTTGCTGGGCTCTCCTTTAGCTCAAAGTAGCTGCTGCAGAGTCGGTTCGGCACATGGGTTTGGGTTTTTGACGCAGAATTTAGATATACAAGTTAGAGAGCGAAATTAATATCTATAGCCTTGTCTCAAGATCTTTATATTATCGAAGAAAGCATCAGAAAAGTCGTACAAAATGAAAAAGCTGCAGAATTTAGTTCATTTTGTACAGCTGTCATTGTTGTTAATACACGGCAAGTAAGTTTATTAATATTTTTATTAAGAAATGTCGGCCCCGGTGTCGGCGGGGTAAAGTCCTCGCCTTCTAACCCGAGGGTCGCGGGTTCGAGTCCCGCCTGGGTAAGATTATTCACTGCCCAGGTCATGGGTGTTTGTGTTCGTCTAATGATATATTAAAACACTTGTAATTGGGGAAACTTGTAAGTGTTAAAGAAATTATTATTAAGAAAATACGTGATCACAAGATGGATGAAAATAGGCTGTTTCTTCAAGAAATCATGTAAGCATATCGTCAGGCCTGAATGCATCGACATATTATGGATATTGTGCTATAGGAGTAATATTGAACTCATAGCGATTCGCGGCTCAGCGTAGTCATATTGAAGTAATATTACGCGCAATTTTCTGCGAAAATAAAATTTACATTTGACCCGGGTTTCATTTGGTGATGTATCATCTTCAGGTAGGAAGTGGCGCTAAGTGCGCTCAATTTATAATTATTTCAGGGAGAATGAAGACATCAAGAATACCACCATCAACTGACTAAACTTTATATAAAAACTCCCAATAAAATCTTGACACGGCGGGCGTGAGGCGTGAGTGAGTGCTGTGAGGCGTGAGGTTTTACCGGTTTTCCTCACGCCTTAGGGCGAGTGCCAGGTCATATGTCACTCCGGAACAAATTCAAGGTACAAATGACCACATTAATCAATGTATGTATCAAAAGTCAATTGTTTATATTTATTTGCATTAATTTATTTTGTTTTGATGACAACCTGCAACAGCGCTTCCAATATTTAGTTATATTTTTTTAAATCTGACACTGAAGAGGAGCAATCCTAAAACGGGGGTTTGTCCAATGTATGTCATTTGTTTGTATTTATATGGGAAATAAATATTTTTGAACTTAGAGGGAGGATACGGAAGAGAGTGTGGGAGTGGTCAGCGGGAAAAATCGAAGGAAGAGCTGACCGTTGAGAGGGGGTGGAGGAGGAGAAGGTAGAATGCGAGGAACGGGAACCAGGGTTTACAAAAGTGAGAAGAAATCTGCGGATTTTATACCGTATTCAATTTTCTCCCTAGAAATGGGATATCTCTAACGGATATTTTCCGTCACATGATAATGTTTTCCTTAAAATTAACATAGTTCACTCGGAGAAAGCGTTTAGAAAGGTGGCACGACAAGAAATTATAGGTAAAATTGGAGTGAAAGGAAGGTCAAATCCATTCATTGCTTGTGCCATTAACATCAGGGACATAAAAACTCTTTCCTTAAACTCAAACATGCCGCAGAGTTTTAAGTGAGCAACCAAATCTAACATTTCTATATTGTTTAGTCTCAGTCAATATATTTGCCCAAAAATTGGCACTTTAGATAATCTGTAAACTGTTCAACTTGCTCTATTTTGTGTATTACTACCCTTGTGTTTGGCCCCGCCTTTTTCTTTCTCGAGAATATCATCACTTTTGATTTCGACATTTCTCGGGTTGCATCCGCGTCAGTTGTCATTCAGCACAACAATTTCGCCAGCTATCCTGCTGGCGTCCTCAGGTGAAGGCTCAGGTCCTCAAATCCTTCACCTGAGGACGCCAGCAGGATAGCTGGCGAAATTGTTGTGCTGAATGACAACTGACGCGGATGCAACCCGAGAAATGTTGAAATCATTTGATCAACGCCGCGGAAACCTGCGAACTAACATCATCACTTTTGTCTTCTCATTGACGCGTCCCTGGGGCCATCCCGTCGGCTCTTGAGTATTTTATTGAATTTCCCTCATCTTAACGCGTCATATCGGTCCTTCTATGTCACGCACAGTAACGATTAATGCTACGTTTTAATTTTACATTTCATTTAACATAAAAGTTCTGAAGACCTTGGCTGGGTTTTATCGCTTAGGAAAGGTTGTTTATAAAGAAGTATTTTTGGAGTAATTGTCGGTTTTGTTCTGATGAGACTTATTTTTATTCTGAGAGAATTGTAGAGAATTTCAAGGTTACTGTGTGATATTTTCGTCGAGTTTAATTGTCTTTTCATCATCCTTAGCGTCCTGTAGACTTGGGTGGTAATTTTTGCAAAACTACCAGGCGCCCTGAATAATAAAAACGCCAAAATTTATATAACATCATACGTCTAAAACGTCTCAAGCCAGATTAGTGCCGCGATGATAGAGCAAGGGGGGATATTTTGGCCTTTTTTATTATTCAGGGCGCCGGGTAATTTTGGAAAAATTACCACCTAAGTCCTGAGGACACTATGGATGATACAAAGACAAACTCAACGTAAAGATCACACAATAACCTTTTAATTTTCCGAAATTCTCTCACCTCCCTGCACTTCCAACGCGCTTATCATTGACTGTAACTCCTTGGCTGACTGACAAATCTGTGTTTCATAATCTGCAAATCTTTTTGACTTTATACTTTTACATAATAAAAAAACCTTTTGATTTTCCCTCGAAAAATATACTGACAGCAGGGGTGACGGTTTTGTGGTCAAGAAGCAATATAAGCCAGCGACACACAAGTGTTGTTCATATGGTCCACGCGGAACGTAAAATTTATAATTGGCAGTTGGCGGCGCGAAGTTATTATCCGTGCTTATAACCATTAATTCCTGGCTTTATTGACCAAACATGAGAGCTCTTTTTCCGTAAGGGATTTTTCCTCCCCACCGCATGGGAATAACACCATTATTTAAGATAGTCCACCGGGCGTGTGACCGATTGCATATAATTGGAGAGCGGGGGTTGGGGATTCGCGAGCTTCCGGCGACCGCGTCGAAGTGGGCAGCGGTGCCCCGGGCGCGCGTTGACGCCTCCTCTTGGCGCCGCCCATTCCGCTCAATTTCCCGGGCCATTCATCATTGTCGTCCGGTCCGAGCCGTCGGGACGCCGGTGGCGACGCGGACGTCGCGACCCGCGACATCCTCTACTTTTTTTTGCAAATATCATCCTCCCGTGAACACAAAAAATTCACTGTGGTGTCATCAGATCCCTCTTCGCAAATTCATACGAGAAAAAGAAAGAGAGGAGATGGTACAACGCACAAAACTTCGCGGATTTTAAATTTGTCAAATTTTTTAAAGTCATTTAGTGCTTTTCGCACAATCAATTGTTTTAAAGTTATAAAATTCTTTTGCCATACCTCGTCAAATTTTTTGAATCGAGGGGTAAGTTCTTTCAGTCTGCAAAGGTATCATTTTCGCATCATTTTAAATAGGTTCTCTCTAACATTGGCATCTTCACCATGTCGTTCTGATTCATTCATTCATTGGTCGTTCGATCCTAAGATTGCTTCACTGTAGCCCTCGACTCTTCCATATTTAATGCTAGTTTTTATGTCTTTGGTATCTCTTTCTATGAACTTTCCTGTCTCTTTGGTCCATGAGCTAATTCCTAGGTCTTCCTCTGGTGACTTCTCCATTTTACATTTAACGTCGTTCTTATGCATACCTATATATCCTGCGGCGTCATCTAAATTTTACTTTATTATGTTTACTTAATCATGTTTTTGCCCTTTGCGAATGGTGTGGAGTTTCGTGAAATAAATTTTCAGCCTTTGAGAATTGCTATAACGTAGCCAGCTATCAGTGACATTTTAGTGAGATCAACCAAAACTCCATATTGCCTCCGTCAAATATTTCATTCCGAGTCCTGAAGTGTCACAAGGTTTTAAAAATAACTTTTTGGTATAAAGTTAATTTTTTACTGTTTCCACATCGACCTTTAATCAATCCACCTTTTATCGATCTTTGATTCATTTTCTCTGAAATTTTGGTGGTGATACTTTCCCCGTCGACGGTAAAGGATGAGAGCCTCATTTCTGATGAACTGGCTATATATCAAAAGTTTTTTGTGTAAATCGTATGCGGGTGATTCTCCATCAGGAGAATATTTAACACGTTGGTATTCCAAACTTTAATGGACCTCTTTGACTGTGCTCAATAATGGGGTTTCTTAATCCGAGATGAACAAACAACCTCGCTGTGGGAAAATGTTTCTGCAAAAATTTTAGCATCGTTTAATTGGAGGTAAAACCGGATAAAAATAGATAAAAGTTGAAAATTGTTATTTAAAAACTACTTCCCTCTTTTTTTGGCGTTCAGAGGGACATTTGGATTAGCTAATAACAACTTAATCGGATTATTTTCTTAAAATACGTTGCACGATGCATGGAAGTAGAAAATGTGGAAGGAGAATAAGAGTATATAATAGGTTTTTAGGATGTATGCTCCATGTGATGGCTAATAAAGAAGGTGAGATGGACGGAACGGAAGGCGAAAAATGAAATGCATTGCTTGAAGGCTTAAGGTAGGAAGCTGCTGGAAGACTTAAGGAGGAGGCGGAGGAGGTGTACAACATTAGCGAGGCAGAGTTTTGCACAGACAAAGGTGGTAATTAGGTGATTATAAGAAATGCGGAATAAAGTGTGTTGATGAAAGAAGAAACCATATTTCGCACGGCATACGCCCTACTTCTCTTCATCCCATCTGGTAAGGCCTTATTACCGTCCTTTCCCTTCCTTGTTTACCTCCCTTCTTCGATCATGTACACCCCCTTCAACTTATTTACCGACTCCATCCACCCAATCTCTTCCAAAAGATTCCTATTTTCTCACAACACATCAAACACTCTTGCTAAGTTTGAATAATGCTGCCGCTTGGATCGTAAAGCTTCGATTTTCCTCATCATAATCACTAGCAGTAGTTATCAATTCAATGCTATCAGGCTTAACTTAGTGAAAAACCATAATAATTAGATCAAAATGACTTCATGAAATGAAAAATTTTCTGGTAGAATCGAATCATGTAGATAAAAATTAATTAAAGTAACTTTGTGAATTGTATTTACAAAGTTACTTGAAATATTTTTTATAAAAAAATGACGTATTTTTTCATATTCTTTTATTCTCAGACGACCGGTTTAGTCTCATATGTAGGAGATTAAGCATGCTGTTGTGCTGTGGTGGAGAAAGTAAACAGTGGTTACCAGCGAAAAATTAGTAAACTAGAAAAAAAGTATAGTAATGATCTGAGATTATTTTGGAGTGCCGAGCGGTCGACGCCGTTTCTGCGTCGACTTGCTGCACAGCTACGTACAGACTGCGGACCGGTGAGCTCCGGTCGCGGAGAAAGTCAAAATAAGAAGGGGTGGTGGCCGATCGGTCGTCGTGCTGATAGCTCATAGGGATGACTACAGCGCCGATGGTGTTCACTGATGGAAGAGAGCTGGCGTTGAAGGCGCGAACACCATAGGCGACATCTTCAGGTACGTATTTTCAGTCCAGTACTGGATATATACGATTTGGGTAGGGGTAAAACCGGTCGTCTGAAAAAAAACACTGCGAGAAAGTTACTTAGTCATTTTGTTCAATCGATTCGAGGATTTGTTTGCTTCAGCCATTAAGACGGATGGAGAGGGCCTTTTGTCATCGAACTGTAGCCTGACAACCGAAATACATTTCTACACCTTTTCGGTTATCTCTGCTCTTTCCCCATTTTCTATAGGTAGCAAGATGGACGCATTAACTTATGTGAATCAAGAACATCATCATCGGTCCTTCAATCCTAAGATTGGTTGACTGCAGACCTCCACTCTTCTCTATCTAATGCTAGTTCCCTTACCTTCTGGTATCTCTTCTTGTGTACTCTCCTCTTTCTTTGGTCCGTGATCTTACTCCTAGGACTTCCTCTAGGGACTTTTCCCTTTTTTAGAGAATTTTACCTTTAATTTTGTTGCTCAAAAACCCATCGTGTCTCAGGGTGTGTCCAATTCATCTTGTTCCTCTTTTCTCTATGGTGTTTCAAATGGTTCTTTCCTCTTCTACTCTTCTGTACAAAGCTAGAACATTTACCATACGTTTGAAATTTTACGCAAAGGAGACTTCAAACATAAATGTTGGTTGATTATTACTATGAATTCTACTCGATTTTCCCATAGTTCTCTCCGGGAATGGGGATTATTTTTAATTTTAATTAATAAAAACCGTGAGAGTCGCTTTAGGTGAGAGCAGTGAATATTTAAGAGGTAAATGCGTGATGTTTTATAGTGAGTTATCAATGGAAAACAGCGTAATATTGCATAAATAGTGCGTCAGCCCGTTTGCGTTGAAGGGAAATCGGGGTTAACTATGATGGCGGAGAGGCCATGCCCACGCGACAGCTTCTAGCATTGGCCACAATCGCGGGCGCCCTCTTCGTCTACCTCAATGGCTTCAGCCTTTCTGTCCGCTGTCCCTCCCTCACTTTCTCATCCTACTACTTAATTACTATGTGATAACTCCTTTGACGTCCTTCATTATCTCAGTATTAGTTAAAAGCCATATTTTTAAAAAATTGAAGAAATTAGGACCCCTAAGCATGAATTTCGATCATCCAAGTGAAAATCCTAAGGGAGTGCTGAAACACGTGTGTGTTTAAGAGAATTTAACTTTCCCTCTCGGTGGATCTCGATAAATTTACAAATATATATTTTTAAAAGTATTCTACCGTTTATGGTAGGTTTTGTTGAATGTCGGAGACTCTCCTCCCGGGTCTCTACAATTTCAGGGGCCTATCTCCCTCTAATATATCCTTTTTCACCTCAGCATACGATCTACCCTTCTTCAACCCGTTCATGAAGTCATATTCTCCTAAATTGTTTTAAAAGCATGTGAAGTATGCCTAAAATAGCTATAACAAAAATATGAATTTAATTATTCAGCGTAGCTATCTCTTCCTTGTTCCCCTGTTTTGCCAGCAGAACTTTTATTCAGTTCTGGTCATCAGAATATTTGTTTACTAAATGCTGGTTTTGATTCGTTGACATCTTCTGCCTATGATATGGAACTAACTGCCAATTGAAATCTATTAATGAACACAATAACAGTTTTGTAAATATGAATTCCACCTCTCACAATTTTCCAAACATCCGCTGGAAAACATTCATGTTAGTGATTCGAACACAGAAATTTTACACAGCCTCCTAAAATGTTTTAACGTGGATACTTAGAATAAAGTTAAATTATTTCACTGTGAAGCTACTATCTTTGTAATGAGTTACTTTTCTCGCAACCCTGCTCATAAGTATTCGGCTAAATTTCTTTGTTCGATAATACCCTATCCTACCTCACAAGCCCGTAATCTATGTCCCCTGCCTTACTTTCCATAAGTTAGTATTTCTTTACATCCCCCCATATCAGGTCACTCTCAATACAATTATAAAATGAATAGTAAACAAACTATTGCACCTGACGATGCAGTAAAACTGTGAAACGCATCATGAAAATCAAAAAAGTGTAGAATAGTCCAAATTTTTCTTTTCAAAATGTTTGCTAATTCCCTCACTGTCACTTTGATAATCGAAATTTATATATATGTATATATATGAGTCGGAATTCCCTTGCTTTTTTCGACGATTCGGATTTTAATCCAATATTAATTGCTCTCTCATTGAATAGCTTCTCTTTCTGTAGAAATAATAACGTTTTCAGAAGAATAATAGAGGAATGGACTTATGAATATGAAACACCATACAGAAAAGAACGAGATAGATTTTACACATCCTAAGACACAGTGTTTTTGTGAAGAACATAAATGAAGGTAAAATAGAGGGAAAATTCCCCAGAGGAAGACCCAGGAATAAGTTCATGGACCTAATTAAGAGTAAAGTACACAGGAAGAGATACTAAGAGGTAAAGGAACTAACATTAGATTGGGAAGGGTGGAGGGCTGCAGTCAACCAATCTTAGGATTGAACGACCAATGATGATTGAATTTCTTCATTTTTTGACTTACTTCCTGTTAAAAAGAAAGTGTACCTCTCGTGATGAAATCTTCAGTGGATCGCCTTTATTTTCTATTGTGCCTTACTTTTTCGGTTTTTACATCCCTGATTCAAAACAGAGTCCGGGTGAAAGTTCGCTTCCCTTCTGATTTGCAAATGAAAGCACCCTCTGAAACGCATCCCCGCGGACGAACGCTTGCCCAATTCGGGCGCCCTGGTCGAAACGCGCGGCCGCCATAGCTGCCGTGTGGAGGAGAGGAGCAAATATCCCGTTCTTGGAAGGACCTCCGGGCCGTGTGAAGATCGGGGAGCAGCCACCGACGAGATTTTTCCAAAAGGAGAACGACCCCCCACCCGCTCCACATCGCCCTCTCTGGGTAGTATAACGCCTCGCTAAAGAAATCCACCCGAAAGGGGGTGCACATTGGGAAGGTATTGGTGGATTTTGTGAGAGAGGGACAGTTTGCGGAGGACGGGAAGAATGACGCCTCCCCCACCTCAACAGCCGACCGACCTCATACTCGAAGAGCGGAGATAGGACGGTGAATGGCGTCGGCGGAAAAAAAATTGACTGGAGCATCGCCGCAGCGTGGGGGGCGGGGAGACATTCGGCGTAATCTCCCTTTCGGAGAAAAAAAAGAAAGACCTCCTCGGTGTGCTTGCGTCTGCACGAGGTGTTGCGGCGGATTGGCTCGTCGTCATTCTGGGCGAGTGGATCCGTCCCTTTGCGTGGTTGGCCCCGAGGTTCCCTTACCGAAACTCGCCTTCCTCGACACTTCCTCGCCTTCCAGGAAATTGAGAATGGAAATAATCAATATTGAAAGGCACTGTCTCGGACTCATACTTTATGGAATTGTTTCATCATGTTACCAGGGGGATATCACTTGGCGATCCCACGAATTTCCATAACGAAAAGACTGGCTTAGAGATGAAGTTACATCTTTAGGTGGTTTTTTGGTCGTTTTTTAAAAGCGATTTCTGTGGAATTGCAAAGTGATGATCTTATTGCAACAGAATGACCAATTTTGTACGGATATTTCTTCGTGAACAATTAGAATACTCATATTGTCATTATTAGCAAATTGGTGTACTCATTGTGAGTACAAAACATAGAAAACAGTAAAATTGATTAGGCATTGCAGAAGATTCTAAATTGTACATTACTGCTCCCCACAGTGCATATCACACTGCACAAGTAGCAATGGTTGAATATACTAATGTCTTACTTGATGAAAAGAATTAATATCTCTCTTTGAAAAACATTGTATTAGCTAAATATTTAATCAGTTCGTACATAGAATGGTAGAGAATTAACTAACTTAGTTATTATTAAAAGTTTTTCCTTAAATCGAAATTATGTGTAGTTGACTGAATATGCCAATTACTGACAATGGTTTTCCATACAAAGTGGCATCAGCTTAATCTTATTAATGAATTTTTAAATATCACAGTACCGCATTTTCAGGTACTTGAGCGTCGTAGTGTGTTTGTCGCGTTTACCAGTGACTGTCATTCCTCTATTTTGCAGATCAGTATTCTCTGTGCCCCAGAAACTTTAGTAATGTACGGAATTAAGGGCAAAACCTAAAGTGTGGAAGGATTCGGATATTGTATATTTTTCTAATATTTTTGGGTAAAAAATTTGTTAATTATTGCAATAGTTAACGGATGGGCTGGTACATGAGTGAAAAATGGACTATCAAAGTAGTTTAAGATAATAGACGCTGTGATGTAAGAGGATGTTTGATTGTTATGGATGAATTTCTCTTTCATATCCTATCGTATTTAATGAATATTTTGTAGCTCCCGTGGTGCACGGGCTGTATTCATCCCGCAAGGTTAAGGCTAGACATCGTATTGGAAGTGGAATTTTCTTACTCGTAAGCTGCTTAACAGCTAATAAGTTCAAATAGTAAATGAAACTTTGATAGTGTGTTCAATAATTAGTTCATCCCTATTGACAAATCATCCCATGCCACATATCTTTGAGTAGTCACGTAGTTGAGATTGTTGCCACTTAGATGTAGATCTGTTTCTGACTGGACCATTATCTAGTGTCTCTTGGCATCATAAACAGGTACAATACTCTCAATGTAGACCTAAACATCTCTCAACCGGAGTTACTGCCAAACTGAGTCAGCGTAGGTAGCAGTGAGCGTCTCTCCCTGAATTGAATGGTTCCAATACTCAAACGATTTGATTTTAGTTTCTAGTATATCAGAGCAAGAAAAATATGAATGAGAACCATATCTTTTGTTTATTGCCGGGGCAGCTATGGTATGATACATTTGGATTTAACAAGTATGGAGACATTCTGCATGGTTTTTGCATCTTGAGAATTCAAGGAGTGGGGTATTTAGGATGTTTGATCTCTGCAATGGGAATAAGAATATGGGACAGTTGGGAGAATAAGGAAAATTGGGATTATGGATAGTTCACTCAGTACATAATTGGATGCTAATATTTACGTTGAGAAAAAGGAGTGAGCATGAAGAGGGTGAATTGATAAAATACTTTACTATCAATAGCCCTCGACTACGCTGCATAGTTATTAGCGATCTTTCACCAGCTGCGGGCCTATCTCTGTATGGCAGGACGTCTGAGATAAAGGACTAGGGAATAGTTTGTGTATAGGATAGCACATTTCCTACCTTGTAGGGGAAATATGACAGAAAAGAGTTCGAATTGGGTGTAAAATTGTGATCATGAACGAAATATGAAATGGTCTAGAGTGTTTCCTATTCGTGAAATAAAATGAAGTTTTATAATTATTATTTCAACTTAATTAGTGACTTTTTTGAGCGTATTAAATTGGAATCATCGGTAATATTGAGTGTGCATGTTTTTTTCAGGCATGGGCAAAAAATATTTCTACCTCGATAACTTTGCGGGCTGCTGAAAAACTTCCCGAAAGCCGAGAGAGAGAGACTGAATACACTTGCGTAAAGAAAAAAACTGGTAATACAGAGAGATGAGTGGAGGAGACCTTTACGCAAAACACGGAGTGACTGCGAGAGCGGAAAAGGGTGAAAGACTCGCTGCATGTGATACGCAGCTGGGTAGGAAAGACTCTCAAGGAAGAGGTAACAAAAGAAGTCTGGAATAAGGAACGCGAGAGGGTGACGACGGGAAAGCAGCCAAAGAGGCATTTGCCGAGGAAATAAGGTGAGGCTCCATCTCTCACTCTTTCCCCCCCTCAACCTCCCATCCTTTACCCCCCCCCCCTTCATGTTCTCCTATATCTTCTGCTACGCAAATGCTCACACACGCATACCATGTTATATATTTTATATGTATATTTACCAGACGCACGCGTGCGTGTAAACGGCGTGTTTCAAAGCTCTTAGAAGGCAATGGCCCTGAGGAACTTTGATTTCTCGGCATACATTTTACAATAAATAAGTATTTTAATACTTACTATATATTTAAGATTGGGAAGGGTGGAGGGCTTCCTAAAACCAATCTTTGGATCGAACGACCCAAGATGACCTATTTATACCGACATATGTACACCATGATATAAATATATATTTAATGCTTATTTGCCAGGCGCACGTGTGACAGTAAAACGTTTACATATTTTATAAAAAATTTAAATAATCTTAATATTGATTACCTATTAGGAAGGTTGAGGGACTGCAGTTAACCAATCCTAGGATTAAACGACCAATGATGACCGATTTATAGGAAGATGATGGAAATATTTTATAAGTTAAGTAAACCCACCGACTGAGATGGGTTTCAATTGAAGTAAGTGTCAGAGCGCCATCTAACTGTGCAATATCTTTCTTAATCTCAGCAGGCGTGCCACACTACTTCGTCCTGTCCATAAAACCATTGAACAATTCAATTAAAATCCAAAAATATGTGCGTAAAATGATTCGATACGTAGAAGTGATTCAAAATTCGTGAAAGAGATTCAACGTATGGGATGCAAAAAGGTAAAAATCCTTTGTTTGTTCACATACACTAATATGAGGAATGTGTTGTCCGACCAAGTCATTGGCGAATCTGGTGGATGAGACTCTAAAGAGGTGGAATATTAAAATTCTTAAAAATTGGAGAGTGTGTATGGAGAAGGGCATGGATTCGGCTTTTTCTTAACAGCTGAATATGCCACAGTGTGGTGAAACGTGTCGTGCCAGCAAATGAACCTGTGGGAGATTACGAAGTGTTTTCTTTATTCAGCATGAATATTGGCAACTTCCACCACGTTCTGCCTGATACAGTTAAATTTATTTTTAACAGGTTTGCTAGGATAAGACACTACGTAGGTAATTATTAAAATCGAAGCCGGTTGTCTTGGTCTAACGCCTTGAATTAAGCACTTTTGACGATGCCCACTCCGTTAGAGAACGGCGTGATGGGAGCGTATGTATACATATCTACTGTCACACTGACGTAAATGCGAGTTTTTCTCCTCGCTTCCCTCTCTCATCCTCCTCATTCTCCAGCTATCTTCACTCCTCTCGCCACCTTTCCGCAAAACTCACTCTCCTTTGCCTTTTTAAAGGGGAAGAAAGAGAAGACGTAGAAGAAGAAGATGTAAGGTGGCGGCCGGGCCGTAAAGAGAAGGAGATTGCGAGGCGAGGAGGGTGGCTGAGGGGAGGCGGCCGTGTATTCGTATGCATGGTCGCGGTAGGGTGGGGAGGAAGGCGGGTTGTGGGGAAGGATGGGTCGACGCAGGGGGGGCGGGGTGGGAGGAGGACCCCCCCCCCAGCTCCCCGGGTGTATATGTGTGAGAGATGTGGGGGAGGAAGTAAAGGGCGGCGGGTGGAGGAAGAGGCGCCGCGGAGCAGTTGCAAGCAGTCCCAGAGGTGCGGCAAATGGAGGGTAAAGGGAGTAGTATACGTGGGAAGGATGGCCTCGTGGATGTGGTGGTGGTTTATTTCTTATTTTTTGAGGGAGGGAAGAAAAAAGAATCTCCCAAGTCGGGTACTACCCCACCCCCCCCAATCTCCTCTTCCCAGGCCCCCAACCGTGCCTCCAACCTACATTTCCTCCCCTTACACCCTCCGCAACATTCCAAAATACCTCCCCCGAAACCAGCCCCTCCTCACTATTTCCTCCAGCCTCAGAGGAGGAAAGAGGGAGGCGTCGAGAGGGAGGGAGGAAAGGAGGGTTGAGGACGGGGTGAGTGAGATAGTGAGTCAAGACCTCTTCATCTTAGGCGTCCCCTGAAATGCCAGAGCACGAACTCCCTCGGAGGACACATCCAACACTGTGTTCTCTGCCGCCCACCCCGTTCTCCCCTTCCAGAAGACTCCTTTAACCCTTTCCTGTGGTACCTTCTACGCCAGACAGGCCGCCCTCCGACCACCATCGTGACCCCTTCCCCACCACAATGCCGCAAAGGCACACCTTTACCCACAGACCTCTTTCTCTCGACTCTGGTATATCTCCACCGCGCACATTCCCTACTTTCTCCTCTCCACTGCCACCCACGTTTGCAAAAAAATGGAGAAAATAAATAAAATAAAAGAGGTGTGTGTACTCCAAAACCCGCACTCCAACTCTCCTGATCCCCATTCCCCACAAAACCCCTTTGTGTACCCTGGCGCGCATGGAAACCTCCCCCTTTTTCCGCCCCCCCTCTCCCTGGCGTCCCGTATAACCCCTTCCTTGTATAACCTTCCTCTTCGTCGCCAACGTACGATCTCTCCCTACCCTTCCCCCTTGTGGACCTTTTATTCCTCCCACCAGAAAACCATTCGAACCCCGTTCCACACGCCAGGACCCCCAAAAAACATCCCTCCCTCCCCTTCTCACCTCTCCATCCTCCACATCGGTCCATAAACCTCTCCCTCAACGCCCACCCTGCCTATCTCTCACTCCCTCTCGACCTGTTCTTCTTCTTCTGAGCCTCTGCGTGCAGCATCACTCCCTCTAGACATGCATCCGCCCGTGGGAGTCACATATCTCTCCTTCGGTCGGTGATATGGGAGAAGAGGACCCAGCCAACGGGAGAGTGGTGAGAGTTGAGAGAGTGAGAGTGAGTGAAGGAGGGAATGGAGGAGTTTGGAGGAAAGGAGAGGAAGGGAGAGAGATGAGGCGAGAGATATGGTCTCTCAATGGAGTTGGGTACGACAAAGGGAGTGAGAGATGCAGAAGGGAGGGTCAGTGTTACAGTTTCATCGTCATCAGTGCTGTTTTGACTTAGTTGTAGATATCTTGAGCTTAGTAGGTTCTAACTTAGCGCTTCTTATGATATTTTTAGCTCTCTTGGTGCTATTTTTAGCTCTCAAGGAGCTATTTTTAGCTCACTAGGAGCTATTTTTAGCTCTCTAGAAGCTACTTTAGCGTTATTGGGGCTAGCGCCTTCTTGAAGCAATACTTACGGTTTTAGGGAGATTGCATGCTACCTAGGGCGCTCAGTTGATACTTAACTGGGCGGAAAAAATGGTTGGGATTAAGAAACGGATAGCTCCGCCTCCCTCCGCCCCCCTGAAATTTTTTTAGTATATAAGAAGTTTTTTCATTGTCTACTCAATGACTTTCTGAAGTATACATGTATTTGCAAATATTGAAAATTCGTTTCAGTATTCTACCAACCGATTGGCAAGTTTTTGGGCTGTTCTTATCTTACGTCCTTAATTCTGGTATATAGTTCCCTTTAACCTCCTTTAGGTGTTCCGCCATTAGACACTTTTTGTGTAATACAGAATTCCTATTCTCTTCCTTCCTTCTTTCTCTCTTCCCCAGTGTTCTCCCCTCTATTACTCTCTTCATCCATCCCTCTCCGTTCAAAACATCCTCCGTCCATCCCTTCTGCCTCCTCCAAACCTCCGCCACCAGCCTCTTCTCTCCAACCATATCCAATACCTTCTCGTTCGTCCTTCTCGCCACCCAGCTCACACTCTCCATCCTTTTCCGCACCCACATCTTAAACGCTATAAGTCCTCGCACATTCTCCCGGCGCATTGAGATTGAAAAGTCGAAGTCCACTTTAGTCGAACGTCAACCTTTTACTCCGAAAGTCGACATTTATGAGGTCGACTTTTATTTTTCAAATACGACCGAAATTCAATCTGTCACCGACATTCGATTTTTTTACGAATACGAATTTAATATTCCGAGTAGTTCATTGACCCTTATGCACTTAGTGAATATTTTATAGAACGTATTTAGGAACCTGAAATTACAATTTATTATTTTCTAGGAATATAAACATGGCTAGCAGGGAAAGTGGCGCATTTTTAAACTTCTAGTAGGACTATTTCTCTGAGAGTCATCCGATTATCTCAGTTAGTGGGTAAAATAATTTTAATGAAGGCTGGTTAATATCATGCTAATAAGCTCATGGACTCGTTGCCTTCATTAGAAACCGACGGAAAAATCTAAACATATCTCATTTCCCCTATTATTTTTAATACTTGTCGTGAATCAGTACATTGCAACGGGAGCACTTTAACTCATATCGCTCACTCGAGGAGGGAGCACAAGATTGTGCTCGGAACTTAGAACACCGGCAGCGGAAAAAGAGAACTCATCTGAGCAGCGAGGGTCCTTTTCAAGCAGATCAAGATAAAGGAAATAATCTGGATCCACGAGCGCCTCAAGTCTCTCTCATAATTATTAATACTTTCGTTTCGGCCATCCATGGGCTTAGATTGTACAACTACCATTACTTTCTCAAGTTCTCTCTTTTGCCAGTCCCTCATTCTATGGCTTGCTCTTGCTCGTTTTTTCCCCGAGAATACTATGGTTTTTGTCATTTTCTCATCAAATAGTTCCTACACATTAGCAAATATTCTTCTGACAAATTGTCTGCTTCCCTCGTCTTCAGCACACTTTTATAGATCCCGCTGGACTCATTGGAATCCTTTTCAAATATCTTTGCGACTGAGAGGCAGACCTAAATTTTTGGGGGTGAGGGAAGAGGGGACGTGACTTAGCGTAAACCAACCTGAATGCAGTAGGCGGAGACTACGTTCTCAAAAATTCAGTCGCTCACAGACCTCAGTAATGCACGCTTCGCGAGTCGGTTAGCTGAGTTGCCAAACCTCTGTTGCATTCGTTCGCATGATGTGCTGTGGTGGTCTTCCTGAGGGAGAACATGGCAACGTCCACCCCTCTCTCCCCACCCCACCTCCCTAGTGCCGAAGGCCCCGCCTCCTGCCACGACGCCGCTCGAACCGTTCCGAGCAAACACGAAGGGCCAGTCGCAAAGATATTTGAAAAGGATAATTGTGAGACTTACATTCTCATGTGCACCTGGAAGGTAACGACACGCGTGCCATGGTGCGTACGGGCGTGGTGTGTGCGCTCGTAAAATTAAACCCGTCCATTATTGGAAGAGAACCAAGTCAGATTATCCTAATCCCGATAAAGTGGCTATGAAGTACCTTCCAATCTTGACGACGTTAGTGTCATATGAAAAACTCATTTTCAAAGCGGGAAATATATCCAAGAAAGATAGATTTAGGGAAAAAAACAATGCGAATGCGACTAATCCGTGGCTCTATCCCCATTCGGTTGTGGGAAGTGTGGGAAATACTTTAATTGCACCTATGATCTTTTGTATAACGTTTTAACATCGCTGTTCGATACCACAATTGTTTTCGTTGTTATATTTTAAACATGCCTGAGTTTGAGCTATATGTATCGAGTCTAGTAAATTTATATTGTCAACACACTCACACATACACACACTGTAGAAAAGGAGTGAACATTTCCTTTGAAACAAGTGTGGGATAGTATAAAAAGAGACCAAATCAGTCGATCTCGATTGTTGTACAGAACGATTCAAACAGAACATGAAACGAAAAAGATATTTTTTTTAATGATTGAATCGTGCACTCATGGAATGAGTGGGACTAGTCATTCAGCCCCGTTTTGATGAGGAGACCTAAGTAGTTCAAGACGACTAACGAAGAGTTGCGTATTGATGATGAAGTCATAGTTGAGCAGCTTATGTTATGCATTAGATGATATGAGAAAAGAAATCTTTAGGAAGCATACGTCACTTAAGAAAGAGACGGGGATTTGTCGAGATTTTTTCATTAAAAATTGTAACTGTTCTGCCGTATGCACAGACAATATATATTTTTATTTGATAAATTAAGTGTTCAATTTCCCTAAACCGTAATTAGAGTATTTTATTTTGGTTCCTTATCTTTATTCAACGTGTGTAAACTTCAAAAGTTAAAGGTTTCCCTTGGTGGAAGGTCGACATTGTGGTAAACCAAACTTAGTCTTCCACAGATTTATTATTATGAGAATAACCGGTTTCGGCAGTTACGCCATCATCAGGTCCTCGGTGTAATTGCCGGTAACCGGTTGCACTCATAATAACAAATCTATGCAAGACACAGTTTAGTTTACTACAAGTTCATAAAATTCTTTGAAGAATAAGATAATTTCAGTTTCTTCAAAATATTCTTATTTTTTGGCCCCATGTGAAGACTGAAGATGCATATTTCATAGTTTTATTTTATTTTTAAAATTGTCTATTACGTTAACAATTTTTCTGTTGGTTTTAAGTTTTATTTTAGTTTTAAAATTGTCTAGTACGCTAACAGTTTTTCTGTCGGTATCAAGTTTTATTTTTGTTTTAAAATTGTCTAGTACGGTAACAGTTTTTCGGTCGGTATCAAGTCTTTCTATTTTCATACGTCGTTTTTTGAAAAAATTGTTAAAATTTTGGTTTTTTCAAAAACATTAAAAAATTTTGACCAGACGCGCTGGCGAAAGATAGTATGGACAGAATTAACACCGAATAAATATTTCACATCATTCTTCCCACACCAAAATGGCAGCTTCTTAGACATATTTGTTTTTGATGGGATAAAGTTGGGTTTTTTTCTTCTTACCTTACTCATCGGGATTGTTATCTATTCCCACGACCTTATTCCTTTTCTTGTCTCATGGTATTTCAATGATCATTCAAAGAAAAAATTCGTTCATTCAATTCATCCGTTTAATTAGAGGGAACGGGGAACATGATTATTCATGCAGTGTAACATATCCTATTCTCAAGGTGAACTTCAACTAATGAAATACAAATAACATATCCGTTCAAAATTGGGACTTTTTGTTGAACAGAAATGACCAGCTTTTGGTGAAAATTCTGTCTCGATAGTTATTTGTTGTGCTCGTTTCGATCAATTTAACTTTTAGGGGCTTTATGGAGCACTAGCAAACGACAGTGGAACATTATTGTGAAATAACTAAAACGAGAAAATTAAGTATTGGCTGATAAACCCTGGAAATGTTACAATATTTTACCAAAAAACGACGAGTGTTAGTTATTATTTTCACTGATAGTCGTTACTGAAAATTAGAGTCAGTTCTTGAGTCCAGATTTTACCTGCAAGAGTTTTAAGTGTGGAGTGGGTGCATAACAAATTTATCTTTGCCTGTGGATAACTTCAAAATAAATGATATAGCTGAACGCACTCTTTCAGAACTGATGAGTGAAACCATGAAAATTTTGGAAAATGTTATTTTCTCTCCTTGCATCAAATCGCGGAAATGAAAATTAATTAAACTCCGTTGATCAAAGCTGATATTTTATCTCCACAATTGATCACCGTAAATGCATGCGGTTTTCTCAGTTAAAAATGAAATACTAACACCCAATATGAAAATATCATGGAGCGTCCAGCGGATAATTCCGTTTCATTGCTTGCTTTTATTGCGATAACATTTTCTCTGCTAATTTTCTCTTCATTTTCTCTACAAATCATCAAAAAAATTCAATCCCATGTAAACAAAATTGATTTTTTTCTACTTTCGCTCCATTACGAAACATCTATTGACTTGGAATGATCATTGCACAGTTGGATTGGATTTTTGGGGAGGCGACCAACAGCTAAGGTCATTTAGGCCGTAGGGGACAGGTAAGGTAGGAAGGGTGGATAGAAAACCGGTGTCGGCACTAGCCTGCTCTTAACGAAAGGTGCCAAGGGGACCACGGTTTAACGTCTCATCCGACAGACGGACTATTGTACTTGAAGTGGCCCACACAAGGCACTCAAGTTGGAATCGGGGTTATCTGATTTTCTCTAAAAAACATCCTCCTCTGCAGGAATTTGAGCCTTGACCGTCCGTATGGTTAGCTATTACTCTAGCCACCGTACCAACCCGACCCCCTCCGATCATCGCAGAAATACCGCCGCCAATTCCTAGATATGATACCTGAGAATCACGGTCGACAAAAATTTCATGGGTCATATAGATGTGAGGAATGGTCAGAGATATTAGGAGATGTTGTTAGAAGTTGGGCTTTGCTGTAGACTGATAGGGGTTGGTGAAGTGGAGGGTGGGAGGGTGGGACTCCGAATTGAATGGGGGGTTGGAAGGGGCATCCGGTGCGGGGGTGGGGTGGAAGCGATGCGGCTGGGGGGAGGGGTTAGAGAGGGCGGGAGTGAGGAGGGAAAGGGGTCAAGGGTAGAAAGGAGATAACGACCATCATACCGTGTCCTGGCGGGGGAGAGATAGACACGGAGGCAAGGGGGTGTCCATTTATGTATGTAGGAACACACATGCCTTCACGTGAGGGGTGGCATCAGCAGTTCTGAGAACCATCCCGTGGGTAGGTGAAATGTTTGACCCCTGGATGAATGACGACGTCTCTCGGTCATACATTGACCTCCGCGGGGTCTGTAATCTTTACTTCAACAGAAGATAATCATTAGAGATATTTATGGAGCGAGTTTTGTTACATTACCGTACTATATTACTATCCTTCCGACGCTCAAATGTCTGATGTCTCGGCTTCCTCAGGTCGCCTTCAAAACACTCATGGCTCCCATGTAAGTATATAGTCTCATAAATGCTCTTCTTATGCGAAAAGTATTTTATTATGAGAATTGAAATTAAGGTTCAATGTGAAAACGGCGTGCGGTTGTGCGTGATAAGTAGACTCGTGAAGAATTTGAAAATATAGTTCACATTTTCGTGAATTATATATTGAGAGTGAAATGGGTACGTGGTATGGGAAAGAAAGGGCTATTGCTTCGTGGTGTCCCACCGGTCGGGTTTTTGTTCAAGTTTCATTGACTCCCATCTATTGCCCTTTCACCAATCAGCAAAGTAACAGCACTTCCTCACGAAATTCATTCCTTACCATCAGTATTATCATCAATTAATATGGGGCAGAGGCGTGGACGATAGGAGGACGATTATAGGCTGCAGGCATTTGAGATGTTGGTGTGGAGAAGGTGAGGTGGACGGAGAGAAAGGCTAACGAGGAAGTGCTTGAGATGGTGGGCGAGGAAAGGAAACTTATTAATGAAATTCGAGATCGGCAGAGTAGGTGGCTGGAGGCTGTAATATAGGGCGAGGGGTTGCTGGAGACTGTGATAGAGAGAAGGATGTTGGGCAAGCGGGGAGGAGGAAGAAAGAAAATAGATTTCATGGATGGGATGAAGAAGGGTAGATCGTATGCTGAGGCGAAAAAGGACATGATTGAGGTAGATAGGCCCCGGAAAGTGTAGAAAACCGGGAGGAGATTCCCTGTAGTTCAACAAGACCTACATTTACCGGTAGAATACTTTTGAAAAAAATATGTACCATTGGTGACTTCTCATGACCATAACAAATGATCGATTGTATCAGTCTGACGATTGGGATTCTTGAGTGTTTTGAACTCGCGTCTTATATTTTCGTCCTGGAATCTCTTGCTGACTCATAATGCGACTGCTGGCGTTAAGTTACACTCATTCCTACGCCAGACAAAATCCATAGAAAAACGCTTAGATATACTGAATGCCTTAATAGTTTGAAACCTGAATAAAGCAATTTCATCCGACCAGCGTACAGAGCCTGATATCCCAAAAGAGTGTGGTGTGTAACAGTATGCTGATTCAAGCCCAATTATGCGAGCCTTCTTACTTTCAACCTCAAGACAGTGTTCTAGGAGCGATCCACCATTCCTTACCCCAACGATTCATTCCACTCTCCTTACAGTTTCGGTCCAGTCGACATGAGTAACACACGATCGCACCTGGGAATAAAGCCCTCCTGATAGAGACCTCAGTTTTCAAAGTCGAGCACCGTTCACATTATCACCCGAAGATCTCCTCAAATAAATTGCAAAAACGCAATTAAGTAGGTACATGACTCATTAAAGAAATTATCAAGGATCTGCTGAAATAAGACATCCATTAGATGGTTTCGACGATTCTGGACGACGATAGCTATGATCTATGACGCCTAATATGCTAATGGCTTCAAAGTGTGGTGTTGGTATTATGTTTTGTATTTTTTTAACTTCCAATATCTGATAGAGGTATAAATTTACTTGCTAGCATTGTTATTCTATTATTTTTCATGCTGTCATGGCTGAAGTCTAGCATTAATAATGGTCCGCATGTTGTATGGAAACATTGTCTGTCCTACATGAGTAAGTCCAAAATTAGGCCCTTGATTGCATGTAAAACCTTACAAATGCAAAACTCAATTTCTTCCAGTGTACCATCCGAGCAAAAAAATTGATTAACCCGTTTACATCCATGTTTTACATCACTTATGGTTAACTATCTCTTATCTTTCTTGACCACCCTTCTACCTCAAGAGCTGTTTAAGGAGAATTCACATTGAATACATTAGTTAACGACTTGTACCATACGGTTTGCATCAGAATTTCACTACTGGGAATACGGAATGAAGATAAATCATCAGGAAACTAAGGTAATGAGGTTACCGAGGGCTAAGAAAGCGAGGTTTATTTTTAAAGTAGGAGGGCAAAAACTGTAGTTTGTAGAACATTTTGTTTACTTGGACAGTTTGCTAGAAGAAAATGGGGATATTAGCACAGGCATTAGGAGGTGAATAGCGCTAGCGAAGGAAGCGTTCATAAGGGAGATGATGACGGGGACCTCGAGTCATATTCTAAGGTAGAGGCTGGAGAAATGCATGATTTGGAGTGTAGCGTAGCGTGAGTCGGAAATCCGGACTCGCAGACAGGAGGGCGAAAATATGCTGCAGGCATACGAGAATCGAGTGTAAAGGGAGGATAGAGGAGGTGCGGTGGACGGAAAGCAAGACGAACGAGGAAGTGCTTGGTAAAAGAGGAAACTTATGGACGAGATTTGGGTGAGTCAGAGTAGGTGGCTGGAAGAGTCGATGAGGGGCGATGGCACAGAGTATTCAGAGAGGACATTTTCCATTTGCCCCCTTTAAATTTTGTAATGCGGAATGCGCGCATCGGCCATGTTCCTAGCGCGTTAAATAGGGCAGGAATTCAAAATGGTATACGTAGTATAGGTGTATTCCCGCATTACAGGTGGTATTCAGATGTGTAATCGCCCCTATGACGTTACAAATTTTGGGCCTGAAGTGGATTGAACGTAATTCTGCCATGTATCTCTAAATTAAATCAAAAGCAGTAGTTGCGCGATGAATAGCACAGTCGTAGAAATCATTTTCACTGCTCAACTTATTACATCTACATCTACGTCATACCCTGCAAGCCACCCAAAGGGTGTGTGGCAGGGGGTGCTTCCACACCAGGCATGCATGAATGATACGGTAGAACACCGAAATTACATTGAAACCCGCGTTCCACACATGCAAAGCGCCAATTATAAATCTACTAACCAAGAAACATTCTATCGACAATCGTTCCAACGTGCAAGGGATACAAAGACTACTACTACATATTCAAAATATCATGCATAAATACGAACATCAATATTTACATCATGCATAAATTAGAAAGTGGAGAATATAATGAGAAATATTTACTGTCTGCCTATTGTCATAATTTGAACTATTCATGACGACGATCACAGCTGTTATGCTCCCGAATGGTACGCGGAAGTCCCGAATGGTACGCGGAACTTATTACTACAATTCGTAACGCAGGTGAGGAATCTTGCGTTAATCACATCGGATAAAAAAAATTAGCTTCAATCAAGAACAAAATTTAAAAAATGTTGGAGGTACGTTGTGAGAATATAATAGTGAATATAACAGCTGCATGATAGAAAACACGAACTCGGGCTTAGACAACTAGATAGTAAAGTAATGGGTAGTTGAGAGCCAGCTGGGCCCAGGAATATATGGTTTAATAAAAAGTAAACATTGAGTTGATAATGGTGAGAAAAGCCTGAAGTTTATAATTATTCAATGCCTTGGCAGTACCATAGAAATGAGTAATATGAGAGCCAAATGATCTGATTAGTAGGGAGTTGATAGACAAGCCATTTAAGCAGCATTGTCCATTTGAACCTAGGTTCTTTTTAAACAAATTCAGATAAATGGTACAAGAGCCTACATGCTACTCGAAATAGACGCGAAAGTAGGATGGGGACAGGTAAATGCACAAATTGTGTTCATTCTACAGGAAGTTTAAGTCAAAAGATACTCCAAGGAAGTCCAGAATGGGGTTTAAATTAATCACAGAGACGACAGCCAAATCAATCGTTATGAGACTTTTACCATGAATAAGTAAAATTAATTTTTTTTTCATTAACCACACCATTACGATTACATTTACACAGTTATAAAAAGTAGGTACCTACCATATCCTTTACTCAGCTTCAAAAAAAGATTCCTGTTGACATGATTCAGCTTTCAATTATGGAGGAAAGTTGGAAAGAACAACAATCATATCAATGGTGTAGCAAATTTAATTGAAGCAATGAAGATATATACAGTCACAGAATGTTGTCCCTTCCCAGGCGGAACCAATGCGCATCAAAAGTGCATTTAATGCGCATTAATATTAGCATTTAATGCGCATTTCAAATGTACATTAAAAGCACATATTTGTCCATGCCTTTAATGTGCATTTAATGCGCATTATTAATGCACATTTATATTTTTTGGGGGAAAAATATTTTTAAAGCGAGTTACCATGATAAAAACAAGATGTTTACATCATGTAAGTGAGAAAAAACTATGAAAAAAGACGAAAAAGATATTCCCCTACAGAGGAGCTAACTTCACACCCTCTGCCTTGCAGTCCACTATGTTACCTATCGTCTACCGCTCGATTAGAAACAAGGGTAGTGTACAAGGGTTTTACGCGCATTTAATACGCATTCAACGCACATCGGCGCTGCTTGGGTTGGAATTGAATTACTGATACCTGGTTGCATTGAGCATATAGAGAAAATCCACCTTTTCTCTCCTTTTCGGACGTTTTGTGTTTCCAGAGTAACAAACTGTGGCCAAACTCATAGGGAGATGGAGTAAACCACCAAGAAAGAAAAAAAACTCCGTGAAGCTCTCACTTTTCACCACATTGACGTGCTAGCTTCTTTCGAAGTAAATGCGCTTACTATGAGGCCGGAAGCGCATTTCGTGATTACAGGTCGATACGCCATATGTCCTCTCTGTATACTCTGTGGCGATGGGTTGCTCAAGGCCGTGATAGAGGCAAGATGCTGGGCAAGTAGTTAAGGAGTAGAAAGAAAGGAGGTTTAATGAACGGGATGAAAAATACTTGGGCGTATGCTGGAACTAAGAGAGTAATACTTGAGGCAGATAGGGCCCTACAAGTTTAAAAATCTGCAGGATTTTTGACTTCCATTAAAAGCTCACCTTTAACCGTTAGATTACTCTATAGGGATAGTGTTGGTGTGGTGGCTGGAGTGCTGACATACCATGGATGCCATCCGATGGACCGGAATTGAATCTTATCTGGGATTTAGATTTTTTTGTGGAAATTTCGGTCTCTGATTAAGGGCGCTATGGAAAGCACTTCAAGGAAAATACTTCGTCCATCGGATGGTACGTTAAAAAGAGGTCCTCTTTGCGCCTTAGATTAAGGGCAGACTAATGCAAATGAAAGTTTCTCTCCAGCCATTTTCTATTCCCATAAAACCCTTTTCATTCCCACCTATCTTCAACAGCGCAGATGACAATTTATCCGTCGTAGAACTGCTTAACTGGCCGCCTAGTAACTTAGAGGGAGTCACTCATTGGTGGTGACAAAACTGTATGATATTCACTGTGAAAAAATCATCCATAAAACTCATAATATTAGTCGATGCCTGGATAACTTAGCTGGTTGGAGTATTTGGCACGATACCAGGGGGTTATAGGTTCAAATGCATGTTCATTCGAATGGTTTTACTTACATTTAGCGAAAATAACCTCAGTTGTCGGTCGTCTCCACAGTTAATCTCCTAGGATTAGCTATGAAGGATTACATGTTCTCATAACCATGTTAGACACCTCATTGGTCTGTGGCAGGATCCAAGCGAGGTGGGCACATCATTTATGAGAACGGCTCTTCTGGTTGGAAAAATTGTCCATTAAAAATATATGATCATTATTAGTCTGCCCATATTAAATATCGGTTTTCGTTTTAATGATTAAGTCTTGTCACCTGTGGAATCAAGTGGTTTTCGAATAATCAGGAAGGCTAAATTGAGCATTTATTCCTAATAACAATCTCATGATGAAATTTCCTCGGAGAGTTATTTCACTGTCAGGAAATCTAAGCTAGATCTACACATGTAGTTGAACAGCGAAAGTCATGAAGCCAGGAAAAACTTAGTAACTTGGAAAAGGATGAAATATTTGACAAAACTTTCTAGGAAAATCAGAAATGAATATGAAAACTTATAAGCCATTAGACGAGTGGATAGGTTTCGCCACAAAAACATATGTTATCGTAAATAGAGATTGTTTAAATTACACTTAGGCTAACTATCTTCCGTGAATGCGCCAATAACTGTGGTTTGTTTCATATCACAGTAACTATAAAAGCATGTATCGGAAGGCTTCGATCAGACAAGGTTAAAGAAGTAAAGGACTTGATAAAATTAGCAGTGAATTACATTTCAATAAAACAGGCACGTTGGAAAAACAGCATGCAGCATAATGTCAGTAATTTGAGACTTTGGTTCCGAAACTGCTCTCGGGGATTGCGTTCTCTTTACGGCGAATCCCTGGGGCGAGTTTGCATCCGCACGAAAGGGAATCAGAACCCTTGGCTTACGTGGTTTCTTCTTACCGTTTCCGTCGAATGAAAATGAAGCCCTTGCCGATCGAAATTTTTCTTTGAAAGACCGAGTTCTCTTTCCTTCCATCGCTGAACGTTTATATGTATATATCTAAATATATATCGGCGGAGGACTGAAAGTGAAGCCGAATTTCTCGTCGGGCGAACGGAATCGCTTAGGCATTCGTTCCATGAAACTTGTGCCGCGAGTGTAATAATAAGGAGGAGAATGGGCGCTGGGAGGAAGGAGAGAGAGAGAGAGATAGGTGGTGAACGTTAAGGGGAGGAACTTTTTACCCTAGGCTGTTTTCTTTTTTCATTCCTCCTCATCGAGAACCCACCATTGTTTCGACGCACCACGAGTCATTTGTGACGGGAAGGGACTTTTTGGAATAAAATCGGAGCACTTCGGCCGTGACTTTGACAGGAAGTTTGAGAGTTTTTTCTTCCCCCGGAATGGCAAGAGGAGGAAGAACAAATTCGTAATTTTCTGAGGGGAGGAAGATAGGGGGGATTTGGCGTTTAGATTCCGCAAAAAAAATAAACTTCTTGCTACTTCTCCTTCGGAGGTCTTTGCGTTTGGAATTCTTTTTCAGAAGGCTGTCACTTTGTAGAACGACTTCCTCTGCATGCTTCAGTGCGATCGTCGGAGATCATTACGACTAAGTCTCCGACGTACATGGGATGAAAATTTGTGATACATCAGGAAAAAATAATGAGAGATGGTGTCGGAATATTTTTTGGGCTGAGAAATGGCCACATTTGTGACCGCAAGGTTTTAACTTGTTTTTATGGTGTTAAATGAAATATGGAAAAATGAAAAAAGGTGCTAAATGGAAACGTGGACCCTCAGAAAGGAGAACGAGAATAGGCTGCAGGCATTTGAGATGTGGGTGTGGAGAGGGATGGAGAAGGTGAGTAGGATGGAGAGGAAGACTGACGAGGAAGTGCTTGAGATGGTGGGCGAGGAAAGGAGACTTTTGAATGAAAGTCGAGATCGGTAGAGTAGGTGGCTGGAGGATGAAATATGGGGAAGGGGTTGCTCAAGAACGTGGTCGAGGAAATGATGCTGAGCAGGCGGGGAAGAGGAAGAAGAATAATAGGTTTCATGGACAGAATGAAGAAGGGCAGATCGTATGCTGAGGCGAAAAGGGATATAATAGAGATAAATAGGACCCGAAAAGTGTAGAAAACCGAGAGGAGATTCTCTGGCATTCAACAAAACCTACTTTAACCGGTAGAATTCTTAAAGAAATGGAGTACTGAGTGAAATATGGGGGATGATTGTACTTTAATATCTAACAATAATGCCATCATTCCGGTAAACTGTGAAATGGATGCGAAAAATTACAGGAAATTGAGTAAAATAAAAGGTAGGCATGTGTTGGATCCCATCTACCTGTCCAGATGCGGGTGTCTACATTTTAGCGACAAGAGTTTTCTCTCCGCTATCGTAAGTTTCTTGAGGCTTAACTTCAAGACGCCTCCTTTAACGGAAGAGTAACTGTTTTCGCTGTCGCTGACAAGCAGCTGTACCAGAAGATGAGAACCAACAAGCTGCTGAGAAAGCCTTTGCCCCAACTAGAAAGCGGGAAACTCATATCTCATTATTTTAAAAAGTAGCAAGTAACTACGATAATTGAGTTCAATGAGGACCGATGATGACGTATCTCATTGTTTTTAGATGTTAGCGAATTACTGCGATGATTAAAATCAAAATGCATTCGTTCCCACAAAACATATACTGCCATCGTCTCTCATAGTTGGAAAAATTGTCCATCAAAATAGATGATAAAATTAGTCTGCTCTTATTAAATACCGGCTTTCGTTTTAATAATATAGTCTTGTCACCAGTGGAATCAGAGTTTTTCAAACAAACAGGAAGGCTGAATTATGCATACACTTGTCACTATGAAACCTCTTCAGAGAGTTATTTCATTGTCATGTAATCAAAGCTAAATCTCAATGTATGGCTAATCAACGGAAGTCATAAAACCGGAAAAACTTCATAAGTTATGAAAAAGGATGAACTATTTGACAAATATTTCTTGGGAAATCATCCTTGAATATGAGGACCAATAAGCCATGAAACGAGTGGATATATTTCATCATAAAATCATATTTTATCGTAAAAAGAGATTTTTTAAAGAACACTTAGGCTAGCTCTCTTCCGTGAATGAACTAATAACTGTAGTTAGTTTCACATCATTATGGCTATAAAAGCATGTATTGGAATGCTTCCTTCAGACAAGGTTAACCACATCCACTGCAGGTCGCGAGGTTGCATGATTGAGAGAGAGAGAGAGAAGAAAATCCCTGCGTTCCTATGCCTCCACGTGTTATATATTCTTCAATGAACACTTTTAGTTTTGACTCTGCTCAGTTTCCATCATATTCACAGAAAATACTATCTTTTGAAAAGTAACCCAATGAAATAATGGGATGAATGATGAACTTAATACATTATTTTCATCATTTGCAGTTTTAATAAAGATTCTATTAAATACATTTGGGCTAATGATGTAATCTAATCTTAGCATTACAATTATTCACATGCATTTTTTCTTTGAAAAAAGAATCCTCTAAAAAGTTTTGGATATTTTGTGTTTTGGATAAAAATTTGGAATGAAAACTTTCCTGAAAATGATAATTATGACATTCTCAACATTTGCATAGGAGATCATCATGGCACCTCAATGAATTTATTCCTCCATTATTTGACTGATTCAGGCGGAATCTTTGAGAATAATCTCAAACTTTTCCAAGTTAAAAAAACAAATTACAATCCGCTATTATTTGCGTCAAACATGCTTAAAAAGCTGCGAACATTACGAAATAATTAGTTGACATTACGACCTGTTACTCCGGCTTGCCTCAGCTTAAAAAGGCAAAAGCTGTAGTCACAAACCTGATTGGCTTTAATCGCACATAAATTGAATTCCATTCGATAGTTTTTTTCTCTCATATCGTGCAGGCAGTCGTTGAAGATGCAATTAAAAAAGAAACGTGTTGGACTTGACCCGTTTCTGCGAGGCCGAGGTCCTCAAATCTCGGTACCGCACCTAAAGTAATGGGCGCATGCATTTCTCACTGCCCTGAATATCTCGTCGCTCCTTCCTTCCCGTCTCGCGACCCGAGGCCTCGGATTGGAGTGTGTTGAGAGGAGGAGGTGTGCATGTCCGCACGGTCAGCGGCGAAGAATGTCGGCGATTTCCGGGCGTGGGACACTGGAATCTCTCCCCCGCAATCCCTCGCTCCCCAGGCCGCCGACGTACTAAAGCAGTCGCCTTGCTTGGACCGTGACATCCTCTGCGGCATACCACACTCCCCTCCAACCGCCGGTATTCTCCGCCTTCCCACCTTTCCCGTCCGACAGTCGGAATCGAAGTGGGGACTTGTGTGGGCGTGAGAGTTAGCGTGTAAACCCGTCAACGTGTTAGAAGCACTGATGCTTCTTTGCGTCAACGTGTAAGCGGCACATATAACGGCTAAGTCTAAATTTATATATTTTTTTCAAATGCATATGGATTATTATTTTTTCTTTCTAGATTATAGGTCGACGATGAACCTAAGGATTAAAGAATGACAAGTATTGCCCATGAGGACACATGAGGCTCGTTCATTCCCGTCGCTCTCTCAGTCTAGGTCGGGGGTGGCGAACCTATGACACGCGTGCCCAAAGTGGCACGCGGAGCTGGGCGGGCGCTAAGGGACACCTCTATCTCACTCGATGGGTAGGATGGGTAGTAGACGAGGTAGTCGAGCGATTATACTCTTATTTCATAAACTTTGGCACTCAATCGTCAAAAGGTTCTCCACCCCTGGTCTAGGTCCTTGCCTCTGGGCAACATTCTTTTAAGAGCTATTTTAAAAAGTTGCACAACTTGAGATCGTTGATACCTTAAATTTTCCTAAAACTTTCAGGATATGTTAGTAGTGCTGTGATAAGGAAAAGTGAAGTTTCCACCCTCTAAAATCTACCTTGTTTGACCTAGAATAGAGGTCAAAGTTCAAGGTCATGAATATATGTTGTAAATTATGTGATCATTCTACTTCAAAAGCCATGAGTGACCCATGACAACTATTTAAAATGTGGATACTCCTTCATACTACATACTCCTTCATATTAGCGTAAATAGTTTAGTGGGTCACTCTTGGCTTTGAGAGCCAAGGGCATTAGAAAATGTCATTTTTGTCGTTTATTGTCTTTTTATCTGTCTGAATATTTGCTAAAGCCATTAACGCCCACACAAATAAGCAAATTTCGAGTGATTAGGAGGACGATGTATAATTATTTCACATGGAGGATTATAGCACATTTTATAGTCTACCAATGGGAATCACTTTTGATCACTTCGTCCGAAGAATCCTTGTTCAGTTTTGTTCTCCTTACAACTTCTAAATGGATTGAAATCCTCCGCTGTTGCTGCGCGTTTTTTTTAGTGGTTGAAGTTAAGATCGTCCCGAAAATACAAATCAAATGGACAAACGGATCGTCTTGCTTATCAGTATAAGCAAGACGAGGTGTCGGTCTTAAAGGGTATGTAGCTTTGAGTGATTCGACATACACCGGCCATGTATTAACTGTCAAACGCTCTGCTTTTGTTGTAATTTTTTTGCAAATTATTCTTTTACCTTAAGGTAGTTTGAGCGAAATAGTTTCCTGGTCATAATGGAGACCGTAATCTAATTTTACGTTTTCATTTCAGCAGATCTTGAAAGTATGAAATAAATATCGCATTACTTATGGTGCAATGTTATACTTCTTCACGACTGAAGTTCTAATTAGT
Organism: Ceriagrion tenellum; assembly: GCA_963169105.1. Lineage (NCBI taxonomy): Eukaryota > Metazoa > Arthropoda > Insecta > Odonata > Coenagrionidae > Ceriagrion > Ceriagrion tenellum. The sequence goes on from OY720635.1 coordinate 70,592,291, forward strand.
TAAGTAAAAATTACTCCATATGTCTTTAAATTGATTCATTTTTTCGCGCGGCACGTTTCAAACCCCTTCACAACGGAAGATTTTTTGTGATTCTGAAATAAATTACTGCGGCGATTATATGATTAATTTTTAAAAACTCTTGAGAAAATATACAAAATACACGCTCTTAGTTTTTAGATGATATCTAGGTGTTAGAAATTCCTCATATAAAAGATAATGCTTCTCATTTTGCATGTAAAATTGCTGGTATATTTTGGCAAAGATCTCGGAAAGTAGTGTGTTAAGGGACTGACATTTTGGTATCCTTGGAAGGGTGAGAAAATTTTTCATTAAAATGAGACTGAATTCATTGATTTATAGGAGAAATGATGTTTCGCTCAAACTGCCTTAAACTATTAAACGACCTACTTTTGTATATGTGTTTGGATTTTCTTCTCGACAACAGCTCGGACGATTTTGATGAAATGTTAGGCTATATTAAATTCGGGCGAGAAAATGAGATTGAAAAAGATCTCATATTTGAGAAAATTCATTTTATATTTAAGTAATTACATTAGGAAGTCTTTTATTTTACATGGCCCATATGGGTAACCAAGGTGACAACGAGTCAAGCAATACAAGTGAACAAAAAGCAGATGTAACAGAGAGCAGCACATTTTGTTGATTACATATTGGAAAGTCACTCTGAGTGATGCATTTATTTCATGTTGTCATCAGCTGTTTATCACGTTTCTTTACTTCAAGTATTTATCATCTACAATATTGTTTCTTTGTTACATGATTGTTTCATTTTTTAAAATGCATATTATATTGTCGAGCCGAGCTCTTTCACTTGGTGCTTTAAAATTAAGTTGCGTACGTAGAAGGGACTTCATATGTCATAATGATTCTGCCCAACATTCCACTCATCAATGAAGAGATTCGGTCTCCATGAAACTGTTTTCCCAACTAGCCTTTACCATTTGGAGAATTATGATTTTATGAATCTCAATTGCCCGTGCTATGTTCATTATGTCCTTTGCTATGTTGGAGCGGTGAAGCAAAAAGAGGTCATGAACGTATGAAAGAGTTTCAGGCGTAACATTGCGGAAATATTCAATATCCTTCAGAATGAGTAAAGTGTCGAAACCATAGTCGGTGCTTATTAAAACCGTGTGGAATTTACTATCGTCTTTTCATTCACACCAGTATGGAAGTAGAAGTAATGATTGAACAATCAAATGCCTTACGCGGCGCTAAGATCGAAAATATATCATGAGAACACACTAAGATTGATAAAATATTCCGTAGCATATTAAAATTTTCCATTTTCGTTGTATTTAGGGGTGAGAAAGTATTTTTCCCACCTCAACTGATAACTTCAGTGTGCAGGAACGTTAAGAACTGATCTTTTTCGAAAGTCTTTACCAAGAGTGATATTAGCAGCAATCTCTTCCATGGGGGTAAATTTTTTCTCGGCTAATCTGTTACAATCTCCACATATTGGCAGTACTTTACTAACATTATAATTGAGTTATTCCAGGTCCACAGCTGCATAAAAGTGAATCTGAGCGAAAGAATCAAAGTATGGCTGTGCTGTGCGTTCTTTTTTGGTCAAAACCTGTGATAGGCCTTAAAATTGATTCTTATGAATGAAATTCCTATCATTTGTACCAATTGATTAAATGAGCTGACATCGGTTGAAAAATTAAAATGATGTTTCTACAAACCTTACTTTTATTTTATTCCACTTGTTAGATCAAATGATATACGTGAGAAGATATAGTAAGCGAGGGAGAAGTAGGGTGGAGCAAGGTATTGTGATCGATAAAGGACTTCCGAAAACCTATCCATCAGAAGGGAACATATATCATCAATAGTTAAATGGCGACTATAAGGAGTACTTTTCTATGTTATATTTATTATTTTATGTCTTAACCCTGATGACGACTAATGCATGCATAAATAAAAGATGTTGATTTCACTTCCAAAATTTCACTGCAGCTGCTGGAGTCAACATAAATCCTGTTTTCCATATTTTCGAGTGAACAGCTAAAAAAAAATATTGCTGTCGCTGATGATGTGGGTTAGTTAACATAAATCCAGGGTCGTTAGATTTGATAGATATCCGTAGCTCCATCGATATGGTTTTTAGCCAACAATTCCTACGCAACGCAGCCATTAATGTGCTTACTGAGCATTTAACACCATTGCTCACCAAAGAAATTCTGCGAATATGCGGCGCCAGCCATCACATCGAACACAAATGCACTGAAAAAAACGTTGAACATGCTACGCTACGATTAAAGAGAATATACTAATATAAGCTCATAACTGTTGGACTTTTTGCGTTGCGAATACCTGTATCGAATGAAGAAAACGATCGATATTGAACGACCTTGTCATAAAGCAAGATTGAATGAAAAACTATGGAGATTATTTGACGATTATATTCTTAATGATCACTTTCCAACTGACATTGAAGTCGACTGTAGCGCTGTATAAATTGAAAAAAAAAACTATTTTGACTTCAGTTCCGGTAGTCATTCACTGATAAATAAAAGAGTTGAGATGGAGTCGAAATTTTATCACCAATTTGTTTCCAGGAAAAAAATTGTTTCTTGCGCATGAGATTTTCACGAAAATAGAATTGATTTAAGATAGGTAAATACTATTTTTCTTCTTATCACGCAATTTTTTTTGCGTTTTATACCATGCAATTTCAGGTTCAATTTCCAAAATAAATGGCAAGGATAGGCAAGATTAAGTTATTCCGATCAAGTTAAGAATAGGTAATTATTAGATTATAGTAGAAAAGTAGTAGTTTATTGGATGGATTAGAATTTCCGTGTGGGAACACGGAATACAAATTGATCATAAGGAAGCGAATGGTACTTAAAAACAAAAAAATCGAGGCTGGTCATAAAAGTAGGTGGGCACATACTGTGGAAAGTAAAACATTTTAATTATCTAGGTTGTGCGCTAGATGGTAGCTTGAATATAATCAAGACGTTAGGTTGAGGATAGTGGTAGCGAGGAAAGCGTTTAGTAATAGTAGGGAGCTGATAACGGAGATATTGGGTAAAGCTCTACTGTAGAGACGGGTGAAGAAATTGATATGGAGTGTAGCGTTGTATGGGGTAGAAATGTGAAATCGAAAGAGAGGCAGATGAAAATAGGCTGCAGGCATTCGAGATAAGGGTGTGGAGAAGGATAGTGAAGGTGCAGTGGACGGATAGGGAAACAAATGAGTTGGTACTTCATATGGTTGGTGAGGAGAGAAAACTTCTAGATGAGATTAGCATTCAAGGTATGTGGTTGCAGACGGTAATGGGGAGCGTTTGGTTGCTAAGGGCTGTGATGTAATGGAGGATGTTTAACATGCGGAGAAGGGAAGAAAAAGAATAGGGTCTCAGGACGGAATAAGTAAAAGTTAGACACGCTGGGGAAGAAAGAAATATTAGGAGTAAATGAGGCCCTGAACGCGTTGAAAGAGTGAGGATTTTTTTGTTGACCATTAGAGAGCTGATGACGGGGACCTTGGACAAGGATGTGAAGAAGAGGCTGGTGAGGACCTTGATATGGAGCGTAGCGTTGTGTAGAGCAGAAACGTGGACCCTCAGAAAGGAGGACGAGAATAGGGTGCAGGCATTTGAGATGCGGGTGTGGAGAAGGATGGAGAAGGTGAGGTGGATGGGATGAAAGACTAGCGAGGAAGTGCTTGAAATGGTGGGCGAGGAAAGAAAACTTCTTAATTAAGTTCGAGATCGGCAGAGTAGGTGGCTGAAGGATGTAATAAAGGGCGATGGGTTGCTCAAGAATGTGATAGAGGGAAGGATGTTGGGCAAGAAGGAAAAGTGAAGAAAGAGAATAGGTTTCATGGACGGGATGAAGAAGGGTAGATCGGATGCAGAAGCGAAGAATTATATTGTTAGCGCCCATTTTGAATTCCCGCCAACGGGACCTCACGGCGGAAGGATACCCAGTAGATGACTATCTGATGCGGCGGAACTGACGCCACGAGGATGCGCAAAGAGGTGGAGGAGGAGACCTAGCTACCTGTCTGGAGGCGGCATATAGTTATGTGAGCCCTGGCCTGGGGAGACGCATAGTCACTCGTTGTATTTGATCTCACGCCAATAAAGGTGTCTGTTTGGGAAGACATGGGTCTCATTTCTGTCTCCGCGATTGATTTCCTGCTCTTATCACTCCCGATATCTAACAATATACTTAGAAGGAGATAGGCTCCCGAATGTGTAGAAAACCGGGAGGAGACTCTCTGACATTCAACAAAACCTACCTTTTAAGGTAGAATAATTAAAAAAAATCTAAACATACCTTTAACTGGTCCATTACTTTCATGAGATAAACCAAAAAGATGATATATATTTCTATGAGAAGCCACATTGTGAGTAAAATGTCGCATGAGCCACATTAAGGTTGACCACCGTTGAATACGACGCAACGAGATGGATTCGGTGTGTGCAGGAAATATCTAATATGACAAGAGGAAGACATTGGACGCGGGTGGGAATGCGGGCAGCTGTTCACCACGGAAATATGTTCTCCGTACGCGGGAGTGCTTCGTGCAGAGGTTCATCGACCCATCAATGACTTTTAAACTCTCCGCTTGTGGGGTGCAATGTATAGACGGAGACGTAACAGTGGGAGCGACTGACCGACGCGACGTGACGGTCCCTCAAGCATTTTCCGTTGAAAAGAGCGAGAGAGGGGGTGCAGAAAAATCGGGTGGCGTATGAGGGTCGCAAAGGCAAAAGAAGAGGTCATTCCGTCGCTATGACGACGCTATGGCGGAAATTTACTTCTCTCTTTTCATCAGCTTCCTTTCGAGCACCAGGGTCACCGCGGGGGATTGAGTGGAGAGGATATAGAGGGAGAAATAAGAGAAAAAACAAACGACCCTAGACTTTTGCTCTCCATTTCATTTCCCTCTTGAGACAAGTCCACCTGCGTACTTCAACTATGGCGTCCAGATCGGGATACGTGACTAGGTATAGGTGACCATGTAGTAGAATTCTTCTTTCTGCATCATAGAGACTGTGAACTGCTCCTTTTTACGCGCAGAAATTATTCATGAGTGTCAAGACTTCTGTGTAGTATGATTTGTTTGTTTGTCTGAAGAGATCTGTGTGGTTTGATTTGGTGTTTGATATTATCTCAACCATATTTAAACGGTCACTATGATATGGATTCGACGTGGACTCTACTGAAGCTATGTAAAAGTCCTCGCAGGTAGACTTACTTTAAGTCCACATTTACTATAATGCTCTGAAATGTTTATTAAGTGTACGTGGCAAATACGTTAACTTGAACCAGTGAAGTCCCTAAACTAAGTCAATTCCATTTCAGTCATTTATCTTCAACCGCAGTAAGTAATGGGTGTTAGGAACCCAGGAGTTGAGAAGATTTGGGAGATTTGGTCTGTTAGTAATTTAAGTTCATTCAGGATTTGTTGACATATAATAAAAAAACTGGTGAATATATGTCTGACGCTAAAAGTTTGAAGAGCTGCAGATGGCTGGTGAGGAAAGGATCCTTCTTAATGGAATCCGGGGTATGCAGGGTAGGTGGCTAGAGGATGAATTCAGAGGTGATGGGCTGCTCAAGAATGAGATAGAGGGATGTTAGACAAGCGGGGAAGAGGAAGAAATGGAATAGGCTTCATGGGCGGGATGAAGAAGGGTAAAACGTATGATGAGGCGAAAAAGGTTATGCTAGAGTGAGATGGGCCCCTGAAAGTGTGGTAAACCGGGTGGAGATTCTCTAACATTAAACAAAACCTACCTTAAAAGGCTGAGCGATTAAAAAAAATACAAGCGTCCGATCTCTTTAGTAGGGAACCCTGTCGGTGGTTTAAGATTTTTCGCGCACATCAGTGACGAAGTTTTCCATTAAAAACGGCACCCGACTTAACCTCCCCGATTCTTAGAGCTCTAATTGAAACTCAATTCTCTTCCACCCAGCTCTCTATTGCCCCCTGCTGTCTCTCTCTTCCCACAACCAGGCGCGGCGTGGACCATTTAGCCGCATGCGTGGGGGTGGAGAGGCATTGCCGAGGGGCGGCTGTGGACGGCAGGGGCGAGAATTCGAAGGCGGACAATTTAAGGGAAGTGATCATCATTGATCGCTCAGTCCTAAGATTGGTTGACTGCAGCCCTCCCCCCTTTCCTGTCTAATGCAAGTTCCCTTACCTCCTGGTATCTCTTCCTATATATTTTTCTCTTTATTTGGTCCATGAACTTATATCTTGGTCTTCCTCTGGGGACTTTTCCCTCTATGTTGCCTTCAATTGTGATCTTCATAAACCCATTATGTCTCGGTGTGTCCAATCCATCGTGTTCTTCTATTCTGTATGGTGTTCCATATGGTCCTTTCCTCTTTTTCTCTTCTCTACACTTCATCATTTCTTATTTTTTCCGTTCATTTTATCTTCAGCATCCTCCTCCAGTACCAGGTTTCGAAGGTTTCCAGTCTTTTCGAGTCAGCTTTTCCAATGGTCCACTCTTGCGATACATGAAGTGCAATGCGCCACACGAAGGTTTTCACATACTGTTTCCTGGTTTGTAGTCCTATCTTCTTTTATCTCAGCAGCTGTCTTTTTTCCCATGAACGACTTCTTAGCTTGGGCTATTCTGCGCTTGATGTCTGTTGTACTTTTTCCGTCCCACGTTATGGCACTTCCGAGAGAGGTGAAGGAATCCACCTGATCTAATTTCTCTTCTCTTATGGTGACTTCCACATTTTCCTTCTCTCTTCCGCACTCTAGGATTCTGGTCTTCGTATTACTTATTTTAGCGTTGTATTCATGAAGAACTTGGTCCATTTAGTTTAGTTTGAAGATCGTCGCGATTTCCAGCTATGACTGCGATATCATCTGCGAATCGGAACATGATTATTTATTCTCCTCGAAAGAAGGGGAGTGATTTAGAAGAGGAAAGGGAGGCGATGGGGTTGTTCGCCAGGGAGTGGGGGTTGGGGTTTAGAAAAAAAACGGAACGTGTCGTTTCGCGCGGCGGTGGGCGAGTATGTTGCGTGGGGGAGGTTTCACTCGAATGGTGTGAGGCCCTCGGCACGAACTCTCACGCGAAGTTAAAAGTAATAATGGGGTGAGGTCGGGGGAGGGGTGCGCTGAGGAATGGAAATGTCGCGAAAAAGGGGAACGGAGAGAGATTCAGGGGGAAGGAGAGTGGAGGCGAAGTGAGTTAAGGAGTAGGAGGAATGGGGTCGGGACGAAAAAGGCAGTGAGAGAACAGCAAGGGGTGATGTGCAGGGGAGCAAAGTTAAGAGTGGAAAGGACTGAGTGAGTGAAGTGTATAGACAGTCGGGGCGAGAGGGAGTCTGCAACTTACGCGGGAGAAAGAAGAGGCGAGCCTGGGTGGGCATTTTCCCCCTTCGGCGTCGGAGACGAGTTCCTCGCCAGAGAGGAAGAAAGTGAACATTATAGAGAAGTAGGCCCTCGCGATATCGCGATACATCGCCAACGATATACGATACTAACGTACTACACAACGGTAAAAGTGGAGGGAAGTGATGATAATTTCATTAAGACCGAGTGAATTGCGCGCCGCCTTCAAATTCGCAAAATTGAAAAGGCATTTTTTTATATTCTACCGGTTAAGTTACGTTATGTTGAATATCAGAGAATCTCCTACTGGGTTTATACACTTTTAGTTTATTGACTGTCCCTCTAGTATATCCTCTTTTGCCTCAGCATACGATGTACCTTTCTTCATCCCGTCCATGAAACCTATTCTCTTTCTTCCCCTTCCCCGCTTGCCAAACATCCTTCCCACTATCACATTCTTGAGCAACCCGTCATACCTCGAATTTCATCAAGAAGTTTCCCTTCCTCGCCCACTATCTCAAGCACTTCCTCGTTAGTATTTCCCTTCGTCCCCGTTACCATTTCCATCCTTCTCTACAACCACATCTCGAATGCCTGCAGCCTATTCTCGTCCTCCTTTCTGAGGGTCCACGTTTATGAACCATACAGCACTACAGTGGAAGAAAGTGAGTGTAATGGGGATGTACACCTGCGCTATCACGATACATCGCCAACGATATTCGATGCTATCGTACCATACCAAGGTAAATGGGGAGGGATGTTATGATAATTTTATTAAGACTGAGTGTATGGCGTGCCACCTTTAAATTCACTAAATTGAAATTGCATCTTTTCTTAATTGACAATAAGAGCAAAAACTTCAGCTTAGGTAGAATGCTTCAATGGCTAGGAAAAAGTTCCACAAAATCTAGTGCCTTCACTGTGGGGAACGGAAATCAGAAGAAATTAGGACTCAATTTATACGTGGTGTACCAGGGAGTTAATCTATGATAACCGGTGAGAGCATGGATAGTTAATTTTATGCTGGTTGGTTTAAATCAAATTACCCAGTCCTAGGGCCCATAGTTTGGATTCTATCTCATTGGAGTATTTTGAGCTTAGATTCTAGATGAAAAAGCGCTCAATTGTACTAGGAGTGTCCCGCGTTCGAATCCGGTTGAAGCCTCTTGGTGCTAATTCCTCATCTCCACGTGATGCTAATTTCTTGAATCCGGAACTTCGTTATCCTAGGCAGTCACTGGTCACTGGTTAGTCACTGGTCTCAGTCAGTCAGTCAGTCCCTGGTCTCCCTTCAGCTTATTTGAATTCATTTCCTGGCATAGCATGGGTAGAATCCAGACCGTTGTATCATCTACCGGGTTGAACACATACGCGGAGCATTAAAAAAAATAGTATTCTACCAGTAAAAGATATGTTTTTCTGAAATCCAGAGAATTTCATCCCGGTTTTTTTCACTTTCAAGATCTTATCTTTATCGTATCCTTTTTCGCCTCTGAACACGATCTACCCTTTTTCATCATTCCCATGAAACCTATTCTCCTTCTCCCCCTTCCCCGCCTGCCCTACATCCCTCTCTCTATCACAGTCTTGAGCAACCCATCACCCTTTATTTCATCCTCCAGCCACCTACCCTGCCTATCCCTGGGATTTCATTATTCGTGAAAAAAATCATCTGCCGAGATTGGAATTGAACGCAAATTGCCGTATAACGTGCTGAAAGCTTTGGTCAATTAAGCCACGTAAATGCTTTCACAAACTATAAATTGTATTGAGACTTTAAATCATAGATAAAAGAGGAAAAATATGTGAGCCATTCTATGTAATATCACATGAGAATATAAAAGCCATCAAAATCCCGTATTAATTGGATGAATTGTGCAGTTATGAGGCCGAAAACATGTGGTACAGGTAGTGAAATTATCAAGGTTTTAAATGATTAATTTGTGGAGATATAAAGTGGATTGGATTTCATTAAAAGGCGCTACATTTTTCATAAAATGTGTATAAAAATTTGGCGCACTCATACTAGGTGGAGCAATTTCCGCGAAAAAAGGCCTCACAATCATTTTTTCTGGCGCCATCTACTTCCTTCTTTAATCTGCACTTTAAAGGGAAGAGATCAAAGTTAGAATTTTTTCAACTTACCTCTCATTAATTAAAATGACTGAATATTAAGAATGTGCTTTATCACAAGGATAAAAAATTTCCATGGATTTGCATTTAGGGAAATGTAATGTTCAGATGCTGAATAAATGTTCACCAAATGGAACAACAGTATGCGTATTCAAAAAATCATAATTGTATGCTATCTCATTCAACTCATGATGTTGTATATAATTGGGAATAAATGAGATGGTCATTATATTCTACAATTAATCGACATATTATAAATACCTTTGCCACGTAAATATCATAATGTTAAATAAAATAACACCATGAGTACTTGTGAAGGGATAATCGTCTTTAACATTGTTCAGTTAGACCTCGAACGAGTAATGAGACACTTGGGCACCTGTACTGTTGTCCGCGATTGGTGGGACAGCCGTAATATTGTGATTTTTGGTTGTAAAAAGGAGACGGAAGAGAACATTTGACAGCGAATTCAGAAGCTGAAACAAACGGCCGACCCACAGCCCTATTGGCTGCATTAGGATAGCATTTTTCCAAAGGTCGGTCTGGGTTCGTCCAATATTTGCATTTCCACGAACTCATTAAGGCAAGAGTACGGCATGTACCATGGAAATTGATGGTTCCTACCGTTTTTTATGGTCTCGCCATCCAATGTACATAATTATTTCGATTTTTAAATGGGAGGTACGTTGCTTGCGTGTTGGAGAAAAATGGTGCGAAACTCTTTCTTTTCCTTGATCATTTGCGAGGTCAATTATCTCGCTCTGCGATTCAATATTCACGGCTGACCTTAAGGTCACGAAAATTCGTAACGATCAAATTTATTCACCCGGGTCCTAATAGAGGAACCGAAAATCAAGACTCTTGATTTGATTCCGCTTTTAATTTTTACCTTTCAGTCGCAAAGCGTATATCTTTTTATATTTTATACGTGACTACAACGATGCATTTTTATCATTTAAGTCACGTCTCTTGACTTCACTTAACGTATGTTCTCATCACGACGAACAAATTAATTACAAAACAATTTAAGGAGCAGGTAAATATTTCCCCTAGATAAACTGAAATATGTTTCCCTAAGTAGGGGAAAACTGTCTAGACTAGACTGAATATCTTCTCATTTTATTTTATCTCAAAAAGCATAGTTTTTCTCGGCTAATACAAATGGAACAATTAAAAAAAGGCCAGGAAAAACACTCTTACCAGGTTGTGCATGCTGTGTAATTTCGTTTTCGAAACGATTACTTTAAGTAATACTTTGACTAAACGTATGCCCCTATGTTCAAGTTTATTTTGTTTCACTTTAATACAGAACGACCGGCACAATTATACTCATGTATATTCTTATTTTTTTTATTACTTGATGATATTTTGTTTTTAAAAGTTCTTAAAGAGACTAGTAGCTTTTATGAACTGTACTGGCATTTAAACCAAAGATATCATCTCAGTAAAGTGAGGTCAATAGTGTAAATAAAGACAGTACTCGATGTACATTGGTTGTCGATAATATGATCATAGGTCACGTTCCTTAGGCTACACATCAGGGAGTTACAACTTCAAGTTTTGAACTATCTGGAAAAGAAATGAAGGATCAAATTATCAATGTCAAAGTAGTAGCTTGTCCTAAATATGTATGTTTGGATCGACAAGTTCTGCAATAGGATACATAAGTACGCATTTTACAGTCAGTAAAATATCAAGAATGATATTTAGGAGAGATCTAATATGGAGCGTGTCACTGTATGGGTCGGAGACTTAATAATTTCGAAGGGAGGATGTTCTTAGACTGGAGCTGAGTGGCGAGAAGGACCCATGAGGAAGTATGATATGGCTGGAGAGGAGAGAGAGCTGGTAGTGGATGTTCGGTGGAGACGGAAGAGGTGAATGGAGGGCGTTGTGAAAAGAGAGGGAATGGGAAAGAGTGACGGAGGGAAGAACACTGGGGAGGCATAGAATAGGAAGAAAGAGGATAGGAATTCTGGAAGAAGTAAGAAGATGAAGAAGATTTGAAGAATTCAAGAGACATCTTATGGCAGGCCATCCGTCGGAATGAAAACGGAAGTATATGCCAGAAACAAGGACGTTAGGATAAGTACTGTTCTAGAACTTACCAGTCAGCTGGTAAAATACTCAAATGAATTATGAAATGTAGGAGAAACGAGGATAGATAATGAAATGTAAATCCGTAAAAAGCTGGAGATCTAAGAAATAAAGGTACTGAAAGATATTGTTAATCGCACACAATCTGATGGATGAGGGAATAAGACTATCATAGAATGTTTCCAGTTAAGTCAATAGGGAGCTTTATGAAGGCGAGACTGGATTGAACGGCTGGCAAAAGGAAAGCCTGAGCCTTATTATTTATTTTATTTATTTAATTTTAAGTTCACGCAACATGAAAACACAATAACTGGGTAAACTATTTTCACAATTAATCATAATAACAAAAATAATACCAAAGAACTTAACACAATAATAGTACAAATAATTAACAAAACAGTCAAGGCTGGCAGAACTTTTCATTCAAAATCTGAACAAATTTATAATGTCGATAACATCGACGATATCTGCCCGCGAAACATTTCCTCAGATTTATATTTAACTCATTTGAAAGTGTGTTGAATGAGATACATAACCTATTAATAGGTGCATTCATACAATAATTTGTGTTCACACTTCTTATGTAGAATGTCCTTTTTATCCTTACTTTTTTTTGGGGGACTAAAAAGTTCAATTTCCCAACCAATTCAATACGATTACCTTTATTAATTACATCGTGTAGAAAGAGTAAATCATTTATGACTCTTATATTACTCAATGTTTCCAATTTAAATTCATTTAACATAACTTTGTACTCCACATGATTTTCAAAAACAGGATAAACATTGTAACGTAAATAATACATTAATCTTAAAAATCTTTTTTGGACTCTCTCTATCATCACATCATACTTCATCATATGCGGGTTCCAAATCACTGAGCAATATTCCACCTTGTTTCTTACATATGAAAAGTGCAGAATTTTCAACACTTGTTCATCCAAAAAATATTTTGAGATACGATACAAAAATCCAAGTAATTTATAAGCAGACATGGTGATGGATAAAATATGGTTACTAAAAGTCATGTTGGAGTTGGAGAAGACCTTTCACTTCAGTTTTTCTTAATATAGTTTGCTCCTTCATCACATAATTATATTGAATTACATTTTTACTTCTTGTATAAGATACGACTGAACATTTGTTAATATTAGAAATAATGAAAAAGTCAACCTTTTCTTTATCATCACACATAGTGCCTCTTTCTCAACAGGACTCCATTATCGCTGGTTATTTATACGTAGGTATGTTCTATATATGTTTCAAATTTTGCATGCTAACTAATCGCAACAACTCCGGCTGAATTATATGAAAATGTTTGTATTTATATACAGATATAAGCTGTTGAATTTTATTCATATGAAAGGGTTTCTGGGAAATAAACGTCGATTGTTTTCTTTAAAAAAGTTTCTCTATCTTGGCGGGTGTGTAGAACGAATTAGTCAACGCTTGTTGAGTTATGAACGAAAGGATTGAAAGACGCCGAATACTGATGTCAGAACGCGCAATTTAATCTGGGGCTATATTGCGTCAAAAACCTCCGAAAGTCAGACACGCGAGAGACTATGAATAAAATATGAAGCCACATGGGGGGACCTGGGATCTTAACAAAGAGCTACTGAACCTTACGGCTGTTAACTCTCGTGATGACCATCGCAAAATTTATGTATTTATTTAACGGGCGCGCTAGAACGAAAAGAACAATTACTGTGGCTTGCATGTGTTTCGGGAAGAAAATCATTCTCCGGCCCTTAATTGTGTTTGCTAGTCACGGCGTGAAAGCAGTTCCTAGTCTCCCCTTTTTGATTGCCCTCTCCTCCGTTCTGCAGCCTCCCTCATGCATGGAATTTGCAATACATCCACGCGAAGAGCTGAGTTGACGGAAACTTTAGAGAGCACATGGGTTTAAATGAAAACTGGCCCCTTTATTAAAGCCGCCCAACGGATACTGATGATGATGGAAAAGGGGTTAATTGTCGCGTCAGCCGCACCGCATATTTGCTTCCCTGTGTAACTTTCGTGGGTATCCTGTGCCTTATGCAACCTGCTGGTCAAAATAAATCCTCTGCACCGCCCGTCACATCCGGTGACGAGAGAAACGACGGCCTCCTGCGTCACGGCCGAAAAAAATCTTGTTTGGTCACGCTTAATTGGTCATTTGCCGCCGAATAAGGAAATTCGAGGTGGGGAAATGGATCCCAAAGTGACCAATCGTTGTAAAGCAATCAAGGAAAGCTTTCGACAGGTCAGCATGGCATGAAGCTGTGGATAATTTATCGTTTCCTAACCTTCTGCCATTACCGGAGCCATCATCGTGGCAACGAAAGAGTATTATCATGAGCGCGAATGAAGATTAAAACAATGTGCATTAAACCTGTAACGTCTTTCAACTTCTATCATTCGCAAAGTTTTGAAAACCATTGACTCTGTTCGTAAGAGGATGAATAATACAAGTTCTTTGTTAACTTTGTGGTATTCCATTTTATCTTTCAGATGATTTAATGGTAACATTTACAAAAACCTGAAGATGACGCTCAAGCGTTGAAACCCGGGTCGTGTGTGTTTTTTAAGTTGTGATTTTTGTAAATGTTACCATTAAATCATCTGAAAGACGTAAGAGGATGCACTTCCTAAGTGTTTGAATTGGCTCGAGAATTCGACCAATCAATCACATGGTATTAATCAAATTGATGCCTATCTCTTGGCATATTCAAGTAATTAATTGTAAAATTGAGCGTAGACAGATGAAAACTTAGGGAAAAAGTTTCCTCGATGGTATTCATGGTAACGGGCTATCCGGTAAATGGAGGAACTGATGAGCAAATGTTTCTCGCATAGCGCAATTCTCTTTCCACGCAAATGTCTAGTTTTCTTCATTGATTTTGATTGATTTATCCAGGGTTCTCGAATAAAATGCCATTTTCAGTGCCGCAAAAAAGCAAACGCTACTTTGCAGTACAATGATGTGTCGAATATTTTAGAGCTGATGTTTGCAAAATATTTGATCTTATTCTGTCAAGAATCTCTTCACTTTTTGCTAACCCTGTCTGTCTGGCAGTTTTTTTGCTCCAAAATGTGGTCCACCCATCAAGTGTGATTTTAGTAGAGCAATGGATGTCTGTAATTACCTATAATAGACGAGGGCTGTTATCTCTGTCATGAATTTCATTCTTTAGCTTGGCATATGTTGTTCTATCACTCTCCATCTACCCATGGGATAAAATTTTTATTGAGGCCAGTGCTATAATTATATAGCTATATAATCATGACTTAACAGGAATAATAATGCGTTTTATAGAATTGGAGACCTTATTAATCAGCCTTCATCTCATAAACTATCTATTAATCTGATGCAATATCGGAATTCCATCTCTACGTTCAATATAATATATATTCACGTACCTATTTCACGGTTGCCAAAGTCGTATCGCCGAAGTATTTTAATATTCAGCGGACTTCTAAGATTAAGTGAATAACTGTTACTGTTATTACGCATGTAATGCAAGGTAAAAATGGAATTTAACATTGAAGATGAAGGATTAAGCATTGACGGTCATTACATCATTTAGGATTATTATACAATTTTGCATCAACAACCGATCGCTAGAAAAAATGAATCGACTCCTTTCCATATCTAATCCACCAAATAGAGTTAAATGCGACCAATTTAGAGAATCCTTTTTTCCAAAATATGTTTTAATCAAACGGCAGGCACTTTCAGCTTATTAACACCATTGATTGTCATTAGGCTTTATGATGGAAAGCTACTACAAAATCGCGGCATTATTTACTTTTTATTTCTGAGTACACCGTACCCGATGGGATTTTTTTCCCATGCGAGCCATTCCTCCTGAAGGCAAGAGGAGGTGAGTGTGGGATTGTGCTTTTCTCGCACTGAGTTACCCTGGATTATCAGAGTGCAGAGAGGGACAGAATCAAGAGGGTTTAAATGCCTCACGGGCCGTTTACGCGCGGCGGGACTAGAATTTAGAGAGAGAGAGAGAGAGAGGAAACATATAGGATAGAGAATGGAAGAGGATAGAGATGGAAGGAGAACGACGGGATGGAGTGAATTCTGGGGTACGAGCGTTGTGTGTTGTGTGACGGGCCGGGAGAACTGCAGGGGGGGGGGATGGGGGATATAGGGGGGGGCGGGGCAGAAAGAGATTTAGGACCATTTGACACGGAACTGAAAGCCGGTGCCGCAGTACGAGTGCGGGCCGCTTAACATCGCGTCTCTCCGGCGGCCCTCCCGCGCACTCGCATACTCCCGCGGAGAACACAGTCGCGCATCTCCATCTCACTCCCTCTTTCGGGCAATTCCATCGGTCGAACGACCGTTAATGCAGGCAAACGAACTTTAGTCGAGGGGCCTCGATTTTCGTCGTGGCTTCTATCCCACTTCCCCCCATCCTCGACCCCCACCACACCCAGTGGAGGGTAGTGGGAGGGGCGGGGGAAGGGAGGAACGTGCAAAACAACAACAGCGAGACCGGCGGCGCCTCCACGTTCCTTTGAAAAGGCATGCACGGCGCAGTTGGGACTCGAGTCTCTCAAAGGTGGTGGAATCACAAGGGACACACACACACACACTCGCACAGGGAACAGCGGCGACGCGGAGTCCACGGTTCACGTGGTGAGTTGGGAGTCCATTTCTCGAAGCTACAAGTCAATTTCAAGAGTCCTCCAAAACAATTGTATGCGTTGCATTATACCTCTCGAGCGGATTTAAGTTGTGGACAGAAAATCAGATAAAGTACTCGCTCGATTCTCTCCGATTCAGTAAGGCTGTCAGAAACCTGGGAATATTAAACCGCTAGAAATGCAAGAAAAAATTATTACAGGTTTAGAAATAAAAAAAATAAGTTTTGTTACCGTTATCTATTGGAGTATAAACCTGAAATTAGTGCAATCCTAGACGTTTAAAACGATAAAATGATTCGATTCTAGCAAAATAAATGAATCTCCAATGGTCATAAAAAATGGCACCACTCGTCAAACATGCAACCACACAACACTTGCTGTGTTGGTTTGCGGGAATGGGGATTCCACAGCAGGGACCAACCACAGCCTCTCTACCAGAAGACCCTCCTGTGATGGTTTACGGGAATGTTACTTCCTCGCCAGTGACCACCACAGACACACACACGCACTCAAATCAGTTGGGATCCTTTTCGAGGGCTAATGGGACCCTGATAAGGATGCCTGGGTTATAACCTGAGATCCTTCATAGGGCTAATGGTACCCTATTAAGGTTGCCAGGTCATTACCACAATCACACTCACAAGCACTCGAATCACTCACTCACGCACACAAACGGGCCCAACTTCTGGGAGAAAACGCTCAAAAAGAGCGTGGTCAAAATATAAACACACAGACAAACGAGGGTGAGCGTCGGAAACGCGTATTTCGGCCACAAGGTGGCCCTCTTCAGCGAGCTGAAGGGAAAAGCACTTGCAACACGAGGTTGTAAGTGAAAATATGCCTTGTACTTTTCCACCGGAGCTGCCTTCCGATTTCCCTTAAGAGAGCATATTACACTCCCTTAATGCTTTCAAAATATTTAGTATACGGTAAGTACAAATTGGATTAATTATTCAGGTCGCAAATGTACAAAATTAAATGCAATAGTGGTAATATAGCGTACATTGGTCCGACTGGATGTAATTTCAAGACACGCATCAAAGAACACTCACGAAGTTTCTTTTATACGTATACCAACTCACAATTTGCCATGCATCTGCTGGATTATAATCACTTGAGTGATTTTATCCCCGAAATTCTACATGTTCTACCAAAATATTTAAAGATGGATGCCTTGGAGCAAACGGAAATCATCAGCGAATAAAGCAACCATTCAAATGAGCTACTTTTTCCGCACTCTTCCCCACCCCACTCCGGAAATATTTCCCTTCTCATAAGCCCCTAACCTATGTTCCCCTGCCTATCCACCCAAAAGTTAGTGCGTACTATAAATCCACCCTTCTTAGCGTAAGGTTAGTATCGTAACAATCAATAATTTAATGATAAACAATTGTACCTGAAGATACAGCAAGCTGCGAAACGCGTTATACTCTTACAATAAACAACTGTAGAAAAGTACAAGGCTTATTTTCAATATGGATGCGAATATAATATACTTCCACGAAGTGACGCCTGATGATGTAAGGTAAAATGATTCATTCATTTTGATTTAGTTAGTTCACTAGAAAAATTGTCAGTTGTATCTATTTATCCTCTGTTGTATTTTTTTTGACTCGGGATTCGAAAGATAACAGTCATTTTTTCAAGGTAAAAAATTCGGGTGACAATTTTTCTTTTCAAATGAAGGTGAAAATATTGCACAAAGTTAAACCTGAGGCCTCTACGTATTTGTGTTCACTGACTCAAAGGAGTTATTATCAGAAAAAAATAACTTTTTTTAGATAATAACTCGATTTGAATCAGTGAACACAATTACGTGAAACATATCGAAGGATTTGTATTCATTTGGATGAATAATCTGATTCGAAAGAGAAGTCGCGAAATTTTATTTATTTTTTTGCCTTTATAAAATGTCTCTCATAACTTTGCCCGCTTGAGGATTCCTGCAACCATTCGAATATTGGGTGAGGAAGCTTTAAAAATCGTCAATATATTGAGGGTATATTACACCGCACGCTCCAGCGATTCCAAAGGCGTCAAACAACTGAGAGTATCCAGTTAATGAAATGCCAATCCATTGACACAGAACTAAACCACAATGAAAGCATCTGAAAACATTAAATAAAGCTGTGCTAAAAATAATTTTACTATAAGGTTTGAAATTTGAAAATGAAGAAGGGTTGATTGTATGCTGAAGGAAATATAAGAGGTAGTTACGCCCCAGATAATGTAGAAAACCGGGAGGAGATTCTCTGACTTTCAACACCACCCAACTTTTACCGGTAGAATACTTATTAAAATATCAAAACTACTCAAACTGATTGGCTAACCTGGTAGCGATAGCAATAATTTTATTTGCGTCTCACCACATAGTTCTATATACTAAACCTGGCTTCAGAAGACGCCACTGCAAGGACTAAACCTTTGTTTTAACTCGAGCAAGCCTTAGCGACCTGGCGGCTGGCAGGAACCTTTCCTTTTCATGGAACATTTGAGTTCGCCAGTTGTAGGACCTTACACAGTGGACAAAAGGCCAAATTGTGCAGATTGAAACGCTGGACGTTCGATTCCCGTTATTCATTTTCCCCAAAATAACTTCGTTCCGGAAGAGCAACACAATTTCACCATCCGTATGCCCCTCGATTACCTCAACGGGGAGGAAATCTCGTGTCGAACGACCTTTAGATGTTGGAGCGCAATGAGGTTTGATCGTTGCGGTGAAGAAGGCGATATGAGAATGGTTGGGGGGTCGAGAAGGTTGGGCAAGTGATCAACGGCCGTGTTTCGTGCCGGACGCCATTTGAAAGAGACATTATCTTATGCAACGAACTGGGCCACCCTCCCTGCTGGATACCAGCTGCTCGTCGTAAGAAAGATCTTTGTCCGAACATTTTGACATATAGCCCGGAAACTTTGTTCTTGAGTGAATGATGCACTTTTTTACGCGTTCGGGAAAACAAGGTGGGAATATCGTTTGTATCTATAAAGGAAGCGCCCGAGCCAAAGAGAAGCAATTCAAGTGAAAGTTATTTGTTAGCACGTTAGAATTCCATTACCGTCACCCCATTCACTTGGCTCAGGAGATGGAGTATCACGCACCATGCCCAAAAGATTTATTGCAAGACAGTACAAAGTGAGGTACTTGAATAAATGTCAAGTTTTCAATTGATAACTGAAGAGTTACAAAAGCGAGAGAAGTTGAAACATTTCTTCTAAACATTTTTTAATACTAGAAGTACCGGTGAGGAAATTTTGACTCTATTTCATTTCTGACAATCAATCACTGCATCATCTATCTGCATCGTTACAGATTTTGATTTTTATTCTTTTTAGCTGTAGATGTGATGTGGAAAAGGGGACCTCAGTGCAAAAATGGTTTTTCATGCACAGCACTGTCTGCATTTACTGCTTTTACATTATGACCCCGGGCTGTCTCTCCCCTGATTTATTAGAGTTTTGTCGTTATAGAAAGGAGTGTTATTTTATTTCGTTGGACTGTTTTCTTTTAAGTTATTAGTTTTATCTGATACACGGTTATAATAGTTTGTGAACTCTCAAATCACGAATTCGCATGAGAAGCACGTATGCATAGAGGAAGTCCCGGGTCCTTATCCTCATGCGAAGCGCCAAATCTTCCTAGTTTAAATGGAAAATTAAAGTACGTCGATACTTACCTTTTTTCTTGCAAAATAATGTACAATAACAAACAAATCCTTGAAAAATTTGCATATTATTTCAAATCTAAAACGTCAATATTTCTTTATAAAACGAATTATTTAATCAGGGTCAATTTGACCCCTGTCAGTACTAATTGGTATCCCTCAATGTCCGGTACTCCTAGTATTAAGTGTGTTTCATAAGATTCAGTATTTGAGAATTCTCTGTGCTATGATAACTTTCCTTTGACATGTGATGGATAACTAGCATGATAGCTATCACTTTCACTTCCCTACTCCTGGTATCATATTAGATGTGATACTAGATTGCTAATCGCTCCTAGTAGAGTCGTTCAGCAGCCGACCAAGCACGTTAGCTCCCAATGTCACCTTATGTCCTTCACTTTTTAAAGTAAGTGCCTCTGATTGCTTTTAGCTGCAATTAGTAAGTTTTTGAATGTGAAATAAACCACAAATTAAAATGTCACGGAAGTGGTTTTGGTCGTCTGCTGTCATAAATTGGTAAATTTTAAATCAACGTTGACATGTTCTGTGATATGAGTACATATTTAACACTTCCTCGCAGGTACAACTCTAATGGCCGTTTAAATGAACCTAATAGTACGGCTGAAATAATGCGAGGGTCAATACTCCCACGTACCAATTAGCATACTTTGCCTTGAGCTGGATCCAATATCGTCTGATAGGTAGGTGATTAAGTGATGGTGAAGTATGTTTTGTAACAGAGTATGAGGGACTACCGCAGCAATAGAATGGAGAGATAAGGAATATTGGAAGAAATATTGTGTTCAGAATCTTAGCCAAAGAATAAAGGAAGAGCCAAAGAGAGACAGCAAGGGTAACGTAGGTTGTGTTCTCGGGAAATTAATGGAACACCTGCCGTGACATTGAAGGGATATGTATTTAAAATGGGATAGCGCGGAATATTTCATCAAAGAGATAGCAAGTTATACTTTGGAAAGCTTATAATGATGATAAATTTCTAAAGTTTTGGACGGGAAATGAACTGAGAGAGTCGGATAGTAAGGCACTTGTAGTAAATACTTGCATTTGAAATACGATATATGGCAGGCGTCGAAGTGAATATCGTATTCGAGAAACAAGAAGCGAAAAATGAAGGGGTTTTGAGAATTTTATGATTAACCGCAACAAGCAGTGCCAATGGTTGATTACTTTGCACGGTAATGACTTTTTATCATCGTTCAATTCAAATGATATAGGTAATGGAATTGAATCATCCATTTTACACCACCTGGTATGGTGCCAGAATTGATCTATTGAGTTAAATACTGATTTTTTGTCGTTCAGCAATTATAAATTTCGGAGTTGACGGAGACTTTGTTCACTTAAAATGACTATTTAGCGGATCCCTGCCATGTAATTAACTCGAACTAGTCCGATTCAAAAACCTAGCCATAAATTCGTAGGCCACTAAGTGAATATGAGTGATATCTCTCATGCGTCTACATATGCATATCACTCCGTGAACTGCCGCAAGGGTATGCGTTAGAGGTTTTCTGGTTCCAGCCATGAAAATATAGCGTACAGAGAAGGTAAGCGAGTACAGAAATGGTCAGAAAGGTATATGTGATTATTATTTTGACTTTCTCTATGTTTGCTGTGATCATGAATGATTCACGGGAATAACGAATAAATAAATCATATCCATTTAAGAGAGATTTATTCTCATTTTGTTGCATTAGTAATATAATTAATAATATCCATAAGCGTGGAAATAATAGTGGGTTACATTCGAGAGGTGAACGCGAAGAATAGCCCAAGCTATGAAGGCGTTCATAATTAAAAGACAACTACTGCGTTCAAAGAACATATGACTATAAACTAGAAAACGTTACGTGAAAACATTCGTGTGGAACGTGGCACTAAATGGATCGGAAGCTCGGAGTGTTGGAAAAGATTACTAGAACAGACTAGAAAATTTCGAAACCTTGAGCTGAAGATGGATTCGACGGAAGAAATAGGAAGTGATAAAGTTTACAAAAGAGTAGAAGAGGAAAGATCCATCGGCAAAACTATACCGAAAAGGAGAACCAGATGGGTTGGGCACATCTTGATGCAAAATGGGTTTGTGACGAACATAACTGAAGGAAAAATACCCCAGAGGAAGACCCTGGAATGAGTTCATGTGCCAAAAAAGGGGAAAGTACGTAGTAAGAGCCATTAGGAAATAAGGAAATAATCATTAGATAAGGAATTGTGGAGGGCATTTGCCAATCAATTGTAGAATTGAACGACCAATGATTTTCGGAGAGGGAGTTCGTACAATATAGCTTGAAGCTCACACTATACCAAAATTGTTAAATGCTGCGAAGAAATCAACCATGAGACTCGAAAAATCTGTGGGGTATCGTAAACCTAAGCCATCATCTGAATGAGAACCTTATTTTACTGCTAACGATGTTAATACAAACCTTTCTCGAAAGTAGATAGCAGCTTTAACGAGTGAGATACTTCTCTAATTGTGCTTAGCTACCTACCGTAGATATCAGGCAGCGAGTGAGCCATTGCCCGGTTGGCAGTCAAGCCATGACGGCGAATGAACGATCCTCTGAAAATGTGATATAATCACGTGGACATCTGCATGGGGCTTGATAGCCTCCTGCCGGCCGAAAAACATTCCTGCATCTGCAACGTCTAATTACTTAAGTGAAGCATAAAAACCATAATAAGTCCCGAGCGCGCAATAAGTCGAAATGGCACGATGTTTTTCCGAGATACGGCAAGCCATAAAATCTCATATCATGCCTCTCGCTAACTCTTGACTGTTCTGAGGGATTCCAACTGCTTTTAGCGGCTCCCCATATTAAACGCATAATTTCCTGAAATGCGGCATCCAACAAAAATTGTTGGGTCTCTTTAAAAAAAAATAAAGAAATTATGAAAAAATCATCTCCATTCTAAATGGCAAAGGTCTTGTATTCATGGGGAGGAAAAAGAATCTTTTTACCTCAAGTCCATAATCGCAATTAAAGGATAAATGATATTAGCGGAAAGTGTTATTCGCAAAGTCTATTAATATCGTATTTCGGACGGATGTTAACTGAGTCTTGACTCTCTGAGGGAATGTTTGTGAAAACCTACTTTTCCATCCGTTGCGGTCCCTTTTTCTCTTTCTCTCAACCTTTTAATGACTCAACTTGCTTTGATTTTATTGCCGTCACATGAACTAGTTTTCGCGTAAATTTCCTCAGTGTGTTTTGGAGTCTAAAACGAATGGTGAGACAGGAGACAGATGAGTGATGGCCTGACCAACAGGGAATAAACGTACTGTGACCGCAATTTTTCAACCATGGAAAAGTTTCCCCAGCCTAGCGAATAAAGGTCTATCCTCCTTTATTTAATTTTTTTCCAACTGCCTCCTAGGAAACTGCGAAGATATCCTTTAAAGCGGCTATAATTTTTGGGCCAGGAACTTTTATGGCGTTCATAATGGCGGAGGGCTATCGCGTTCTAAAAATCCTAATAAAATCCTTCTCCCACCATTTCGCATCCTCTACGCTGGCTTACTCTTACTCCAAATTGAAATCGTCTGCTTAAAACCCCGCCTCTCCTCCTCCCCATAAGTTGAAACGTTGATGACACCAATGGCTCGTGGAACGAGATAGTGGTTTTAAAGCGAAGCACCACGCTGTTCGTGTTTTAGATTGGAAACCTCTGGACCCAGACATCCACTGCTCATAGCTCATGCAATACGAGTGAAAGAAACTCCAAATGAATCCGTGGAACAGTCGATTGAAGAGGAAAATGTCTCCGTCAACTCCGAAATTTATGTTTGCTGGACGACATAAAAGTAGTATTTCACTCCCTGGAGCAGTTTTAACTGACACCATACCAGGTGGTGAACAATGAATATTTTGATCGCATTGGGTGTATCATTAGAATTCAACGAGGATGAAAAGTCATCAACTTGCTCAGTAATGTTGGCATGTCACTTCGACGCCTGCCATATATCGTATTTCAAATGGAAGTATTTACTACAAGTGCCTTACTATCAGACTCTCGCGGTTCATCTTCCTTTCAATACTTACAAAATTTATCATCATTATAAGCTTTCCAAAGTATAACTTGCAATCTCTTTGATAAAATATTCCGCGCTATCCCATTTTAAATACATATCCCTTCGATGCCACGACAGGTGTTCCATTAATTTTCCTGAGAACACAACGTACGTTACCCTTGCTGTCTCTCTTTGGCTCTTCCTTTATTCTTTGGCTAAGATTCTGAACCCAATATTTCTTCCAATATTCCTTATCTCTCCATTCTATTACTGCGATAGTCCCTCATACTTCGTTACAAAACACACTTCACCAGAAATTAAGCACGTACCTATCAGACGATATTGGATCCAGCTCAAGGCAAAGTATGCTAATTGGTACGTGGGAGTGAGGAACGCCGCATGATTTCAGCCTTCCTGTAATAAATACGATGATAAAAATTCATCAACGTGCACAGTAATGTTGGCATTGTTTGACGTTGGTCTTCATTAAGTTCTCCAAACTCCTATTTTTTAAATATATTTATTTATTTTTTAATTATTATTATATATTTATATATTAATATTTTTTTTATATTTATATATTTTCACTTCATGTTTTTCGAATACGATGTACACCTCGACGCCCGCCGTTAATCGTATGTTAATGCAAGAATTTACCTCTGGTACCTTAATAATTTACTCTCTTGGTTCTTTTCCTTTTCATTATCTTAGAAATTAATCAACCTCATTTAACAATTTATTTATCAGTACCTATCAAAGTTAAATCCTGTCTTAGTTGCCCCTAAGAAAATAATTAGATTGATAATGTGTGTTTATAGAAATAATACTTCTTTCCTTTGTTTAAATTGCTGGGAATATAATTAATTATTTTCAGGGTCTTGGACAAGTTATACATTAGAGGAGGAAATGTTATAAGTAATGAGAATGTCATCGTCTCTGGTTACGGAGCAGACTACCCGGTCCAAAACAAAACAAATAAGCTTTTAGACGATCCTGTAATCATTGGGCTCCAAAATGTTAGAATGAGAGAATTGAAAATGTGGCTTTTTTATTTTTAATAATTGAAGATTATTTATTATTTTTACATTACAAAATTCAACATTTTTACTTTATATTTGTGTATTTAATTATGGTTCTGTACCCCAACGGCAAAAATGGAAATATGGAACATTGTACGAACACACCTTTGTTATACATTGATATGTTACTCTCCTACTTATTGTTTACTTTTTTCAAATTCTAAGGGCTTTCGCTTTCATTTAAACCTAAATTAACCCGTCAGTGAGCTTAATTATAATTAGATTATTTGTTTTGCGAAGTTATTGAGATAAAATATGCATCCAGTAACGGGAAAAGCACTTGTAATGACGGCCGTAGTTATTAGAGACAAGAAAGAAAGATGTGTTATCGCTCCAAAAAGGAGGTTCAGCTCACTCGTAATAATAATTAATTTTTTATAATAATAATTTACTATTTACTTCTAGAATACAGAGTATATTGAAATTTAACATAAAATAGGTTTAGGTTACCCCAAAGAATATAAACCTGTGTGGGGGTAACCGAGTATTTCGCCAAAAGATACATAGCAAAATCTTTCAGTTTTAAATGGTACCTTCTTGGAGTAATAAATGTGGGGTAGAACATCGAATTGAAAGCTTTGAAGAAAGGAAAAATAAACTGAGTGAATTCCATCGATTGATGATGGTTTTTTACATAATTGTTAAGAAGCCCATCCATCACATCTGAAACCTGTTCTGAATCCCAGGAAGATCACCTGATTCCATTTCCAGGTAAATGAATGCAGACGGCGAAGAAAATAGCCAGGTACTCGAATTATTAACATTCTGAACGAAAGGAAGATGGAGAGATAACAGTTTACTTGAATTAAGATTTATAATTCTGTGTTCGTGACTATTTAAAGCGAAAGCATTGTCGCAGACGACGATCATCCATTCTAAATTTTAATAATGAAAACACAACAATTACGAATAACCTATTAAAACAGTCCTGAATGTACTCCCACTATCAAACGTAATGGATTTAGCATGTAACGTACTCATATTCTGGTTCTTGACTTGTTGAACTGCATGTTCGACGCGATCTCGGCGGTTGGGTGCTTTGTTTTACTACAGTGTGGCGTTTTTTCCTTCTGCGGATGTTTTGTTCATGTCGAAATATATTTTCAGTTGTTTCATGCTGTATTCCAAGTATATTTTAGTGTATTAAATGGGCGCATTCCCCCATGTTTGTTGGTGCGCACTGGGAAATTCCGCCCGCGTATACACCCGCGCGATTTATTTATTAATGTTATGTAAGTTTAACAATACGTAGAAATCTCAAACACACAAGACATTTCCAGAAGGATCACAATAGGTTGCAGCGAGAAATTTTAAAAGGACGAGCCCATGGGTTTTTCATTGTTTAGATGTTTGCAACGAGTAACCACGCTGAGCTAGGAATTGGACGGCATTGCGTCAATCACCTGCCACGAGTAACCATGCTAATCCGAATATTGGAGGAAGATTATCGACGGAAAAGTTTTTACTGAGTGGTTTGTGGGAGTTAATAGTGAGGGGGGAACAGCATCGACAGGTCCACGATCGCGTAAGCAGGAACCACGGGGTGTCGCCACGACGCACGGGGTGCCGTGTAGTACAGTAGAGAAGTTCCGGACGCATCAGAGGAGAGGAGGTGCGTGCACGGAGCCATACACTTTATTTTCACCACTAGCAGGTTTGCTGGTTGTAAAGATGTTTGGTGAACTAATTTTTTTTAACCTGAAAGACTGAGGTTTGTGCTTGTGCACATTCCTTGAGGGGTGTTGATTTATGTGAATTTCTGTGTTGTGGTAGATGACGGGCATAGTGTGTCACAGGGTATTTTATAAATGTTGATATTTGATGCAAAGAGTATTTTTTTATGTTCTGTTTGCGTAATTTAGAGTGTTGCTTTTGTGGTTTGTGGTAAAATACTGAGAAGTGAAACAGGGGGCAGGTTTCATTGTTAATTGTACTATGGTATTTACTGTGTAATGCAATAAGTTAATATTTGTGAGACAGTGTCCAGCAAAAGAGTACGTCTCACTCAAATTTTTTCATTACAAGCGTTGCAGCGGAGGTATCGAGCAATCATTCTCCGGGCTTGCCATTTTCTTGAGCGCATCTTAAAAATATCCTGCTGATAATAAAGCAATTAGCCCCAAACTGCCCAATGGGTAGTTAAAGCCGATCGATGCCTGCGATATATATCCCCTTGGGCGCAACTGGTTTCTCCTTCTCCCCCTTTCCTGCGGCTCCCAGAGCAATAACCATCCATCGATTCCCATTCTTTCGACGGGGATATTTTTAGTCGTTGTTAAAAAAAATGCCTTTCTGGCTGTTTCTACGTGGAGCGGGAGGAAGGGTGTTTTTTTTTGGGCATAGAACCACATTAACACGAAACGTGATTCATAGCCCTTCGACCCGATACCTCGGATATGACTTCGCCGGTATGATCGCCTTTTCCTGGATTTTGAGTTTGGCTTTTGTGGGTACATCCATCCATTCAATTACATGTGCGCCACAGTCAATGAGAACCATCAAGTCCTAACCAAAAAAAATTAGCTAATCGATATTATGTTATTATACTTAGATGTTATGTTACGGGTCTGAAATTAGATGTTATTATTACTTTTTATTATTATTATTTAGAGATTATATTAATTATTATTTAGAGACTATATTTAGAGGTTATTTTAGGGGCATAGGGCTCAAGTTTGGACCAGATATAGCGTGTTCGACTCCCATTCCGAGGGTCACAGGTTCGACCATGCGACGGGAAGAACTTTCCTGGCCTGCCAACCAACTTTTGCACGCTACCCAAATTTGGCGCCACTACTGAGAGGTAGCAGACTCAGCAGAAGGCATTCATGGCGCAGATCAAGGAGATTGAACCGGTATCAACAGCCAAAGCTTCGGGCGAGAGTGAAGTTCACGGAATCGGCCGGGGTACTGCGATGTGGAAGGCAACGGGGAAACCATCACATTAGTCTCCCTAGGAGATGCAGCCCTCCATTCTAACTGTATTTGTTGCGGCAAAAGTAGGTTTATATCGAAGACATGTCATGGGGGAAACACATCAGGGAAATAACTAGTGCAGCAAACCGTAGATTAGGATTCGTAAAAAGGGTTCTAGGCAAATGCGATGAGAGAGTACGAGAAAGAAGCTATTTTACACTTGTCAGGCCTCATTTAGAATATGCCGCTAGTAAATGGGATCCGTACGAGGAAGGTATGATAAAAGAATTAGAGCGCGTGCAAAGGAGATCCGCTAGGTTTGTTAAAGGCCGTCATGATAATTGTGTAAGTGTTACGAGCTTAATAGAAGAAATAGGATGGGAATTACTATCAGAACACAGGTTAAAATTTAGGTTAAACCTTTTAAGTAAATTCGAAACCAAGTTGTTCACAGATGACATTAGATATATATTGAGAACCCCTGCGTATTATGCTAGGTTTGATCATATTAACAAAATTAGAGAGATAGATTGTCGTACCGATAGATTTAAAATGTCATTTTTCCCTCGTACTATAAGAGAGAACAATAGGCAGCGTAGCAAAGGGATAGGTAGGTGAAATATAGTTAGAGTAGTCTGTAAGTGCATGATGCATGTAATAACAACCAATAATCCCTTTCTTATTATGTTGAAACAAACCATTTGACCCTATTATCTAGCATGTCTTCATTAAATATCCTAGTCGCATGTCAATAGAGCATGTTTGGTGATCTTCACCCCCTGCCACACACCCTCGCGGTGGCTTGAAGGGT
Organism: Ceriagrion tenellum; assembly: GCA_963169105.1. Lineage (NCBI taxonomy): Eukaryota > Metazoa > Arthropoda > Insecta > Odonata > Coenagrionidae > Ceriagrion > Ceriagrion tenellum. The sequence continues at coordinate 70,621,010 of OY720635.1, forward strand.
ATCACGTAGATGTAGATGTAGGTGAGAAGCAGAAACGTGGGCGACGAAGAAGGCGAGAATAGGCTGTATGTGTTCGAGATATGGGTGTGGAGAATGTGGGTGTGGAGGATGTGTGTGTGGAAGTTCGACATGGTCAGTGAGGAAAGGAGACTTTTGGATGAGATCAGGGAGGTGGGCAGGTGGCTGAAAGGGATAATGAGCGGCTATGGTTTGCTCATGGTCATGAGAGAGGGAAGGATGTTGGGCAAGCAGGGTAGGGGAAGAAAGAGAAGTGGTTTAATGGACCGGAAGGAGAAGGCGGGACGTGCGTGGTGGTGACGAAAGAAATAGAGGTAGATAGAGCCCTGCACGAGTAAGAATGCTTGGATTTTTCTCCGACTTTTATTAAAGCCTTAGCTTTAACCGGTAGATTACTTAAATGTTGAGATATACGTGAGTTAATCTCTTGAAACTGAAGGTCTTTTTTCCCAAGCACTACTTTATTCTTCATCTTGGCTTACATTCTACCTCATTTCATCCTATCTATGGAACCTATTCTCTTTTTTCCTACCTTCGAAAATTTAAAGTTGAATTATAAATTGAAATTCACTATCGAATGGAGATAGGACGTTAAGAGGACATATCTTACCCTTCGTTAAGGAATTGTTCTTTAGAAAATCCTCCAGATGGCGACACTCGCACCCGGCTGAGGGTTTTGACGTCAGGAGCCCCTCACTCCAAGATAACTCTCGCTAAATGTAACAGTCGCATGCAAATTGTTATATAAATCTACAGCGCGTTGGTACAGGCAGAGCTGACCAAAGGTCTGCGAAGAAGGGCTTAACCAATTTGCTTCACCATCTGATCGAATAGTCGCCTAAATCCACTTATCTCATTTTTCGAAGTGAACCAATTGCAAATTTTATCTCACAGCAATGAGGCTTGTTACGAATCAACATTCTGATAGAAGAAGGATTGATACATCTCCCTACGTTTACGGTTTTTCACTATAGCTATTAGCTTTTGTAAAACTATGCTCTATATTTTGCCGATTTCCCGGTGGTTTATTTATGCACCGAGATGAAATAGTCATGGTTTGAGATACAAATATCCCATGGCAAATTTCTATTATTTATATTCTGACATTTCAAGTTGATGACATGTCTTAAATAAAAAAATATGGGGTCGGACATCATGAAAAATTCGACCGGTCTAGCAAGTACCTATGATGCGTCGCCTTAAATCTTTTCTCTGATGTTCATTACTGTAAGTATACGGTATAACAGGTTTCATCGCATGTGACAGAAAAACGTTGAAACTAGCTGAAACTATCCTTGAACGTGCAGTTATTAATATCAGCGGAAAGTTGCCATGTATTTCTCTCTCGCCTCTTTCTTCCATTCTTCGCTAAACCAACATCTACACAGCTAATCAATCCTTTTAAAACCGGGCATTAGTGTTCTGATTTCACCAGCGATCAGCGGTTAGCAATCCCGAGATATATTTACTGCTGATCTCAAATTCATTTTCATTTCAGTTAAACGCCTTAGTCCTACACAACCATGCATTTCCGAATCCATTTCACCCCTGATATTCCTCGGTGATTCTTCCTATTCATTTTATTTTTAACTATGTTTTTTCTTAGGCCTTTTTACGTATCTCACAGTGGCTGCAGTGAATTCGTCTATCCCACTTACTCGAGTTTTCTTTTACCTATTTTCACTTGCCCAAACTTGCTGTTGACGAAACTCTTCACCCATTTAAACGTCTGTTTTCTTTCGCAAGCCTAATTTTTTTCTTCTTCTCTACAATGCTCAGCTGCTGCTATATCCGGTGCTGCAGGTCGTACAAGAGTTCGCTCCATACGTATTTTTAAATGCATACCTATGTAACAGAGGAAAATAAAGACCAGATGATTTGACCAATGCAGCAATATGTGAACAATAAGTTTGATTTTAAATGCGGCAGATATTGAGCTTAAATGTTAACAGCAGAAGGCTTGACAGTAGATCTTATTACTACTTGAGCGTTGACAAACTTGGGTTCTAGTAGGGAATAGCAACTCTGGATGGATTGTGATGATGAAGACACTAATTGAATGAAAGAGAGTATAATCAGGATGATTTTTCTTGTTCTGTGGATTTCAACTGGCATTTGATAGCGTTATTTATGAAAAACCAAGTACTGTTCATTAAAAAAGTCTATTCTGTTGAGTTTACGACGCCGTCTCTTCAAGTAGAGTCAACCGATTTTAATATAATAAAATGCATCTATAGAATAATTATTTCTACGTTTACTAATGCATGTAAAAAATTTTCCTATCCTTATCTACACTTTTACGATATATTTTTGAAGAAAGGCCCAGTTTTCGGCGCTCAAATCCCGATGGCCCGAATTAATGTTATCGCCATTGTCGTAATAGTTATCGTAGAGATGATTGATTTTGATATGTGTTAGGCACACATGTTTCTAACATACCAAAGGAAAAAATGTTATTATATTCAGTTTTAAACGAGCTGTTGTAACATTTGTAAACTTCGGCTGATTCCGAAACTAACAATGCGATAGAGGCTTGAGTTACACCGTTGTAGATACTCGTAGAATATGAGTAAATCGTCGAGATAGGAATTTATCCGAAATTTATTTATGCCCCAGAGGGCTGAGGTGGAAGTGGCTGACGATGAATCTCGGTTTGCAGTTTTAGGTCACGGGGTAAGGCAAGGGATACCGCACTGGAAAAGCAGTGAAGTAAATTAGGAAAAGAGCATAAATCATAAGATAACAAAAGTAATGAGATTTTTTTGCTCCAAGAGAGCGAGGCTGGTCATAAAAGTAGGAGGGCATTGACTGAAGCAAGTAGAGCAATATCATAATCTCGGTTGAACGTTACAGGATACTGGCAAAGCAACAAATACCCTTGCTGAAGAGAATAGTGCTAGGGAAAGATGCGTTGAGCAAAATGGCGGAGCTGATGAATTGGCTATCGGTGTTAAGAAGAGGCTGGAGAAGAGTTAAATATTGAGTTTAGCGTTGTGTGGCTCCGAAGCATGGACTCTGATGAGGAGAGGAATGTTTGTATCAAAGGTTAAGGGGAAAGAACCACGAGAGTTCTATCCTGCTCCGGAGCAGTGAGAAGGTTACAAAAACAGCACTTGAAAGAAGACCATCCTTGTATAGGCTTACATGGGAATGCGATGAACGAAGCGAGAGGCCAACGATACAATGCTGTAATAAATCGAGGCAAGAGGCATTAGTTGAAAACGACGAGTATGAAATGGCAGATCCCATTATAAAACCCAGGGGCATTAAAGTATGCATATGAAAATGGTTGCTGGGATACAGAAGCGGATATTGCGGAAAGGATAGATGAGAGTCTAGGCAATCAAAAAGACATGAAAGGGCAAATGATTAGTAAAGAGATGCGAGATATTAGGCGAAGTAATCATAACGGAAAATTGCCTGCATTTAGAAAACATATCCATAGCTTTCCTTGCACTCCATGAAGAGGGGATTTGGTATAATTCATGGATTTATTACCACAAAGACTTTTTTGGTTAATAGCCAGCGACACGACATATTCATCAAAACAAGGTTGAAATAAATAATGTATACCAGTAGAAATTAAAAATCCTGTTTTTCTTTCTGTTTGATGCATAGTCTGTGAAAAATTGTAAGTTTTTTGTAAGACTTCCGACTTTTAAGTATTCATTCTATAGGGGAGCCTTTGTTTTTTCTCTGGAACGAAATTTGGTTTTCACCCCAATTAGCTTGAGAGGAAAGAGAAAAAAATTCACACGTATGCCGATTAATATTAAAATCATATATTTGTCTCAGCATATTTGTCTCATATTATTATGTCATAAAGTTATAAGAAGAGCGGGTTGGAAGCCTACAGTAACGAGGAGATTTAATTCGAGCCTAAGTTCTCCTCCAATAAAATCCTGATCAAATTGACTCGAAGCCTAGACTCTCATATTTGTGGATCATACAACCGACAAAATAGAGATACCTTTCCAAACACATAGTTATGTATAGTTATGTATAGTTATGCATAGGTAGATGGGCTCTTTCTACGTGCCATTCCTGAGCACAACAGCATGAGACACAGATCAACCAATGAACTCTCACTTATGATACTTTGACCCTCACGATTACTTTCTCCCATTCTCTCCTTACTTCAAGGCTGGATTCCTTACACCGCATGCCACACTCACGGTGACTCACAGTAATAACAGCATACGTAAGTATTCTAATATGAGGACCAATAATGAGAGGACCATATGTAACACCATACAGAATAGAAGAACAAGATGGATTGGACACACCCTGGGACATAATGGGTTTGTGAAGAACATAACTGAAGGCAAAATAGAGGGAAAAGTCCATAGAGGAACACCCAGAAATATCTTCATGGACCAAGTAAAGAGGAAAGTACATATGAAGAGGTACCTACCAGGAGGTAAAGGAACTACCATTAGATAGGGAAGGGTGGAGGGCTGCAGTCAACCAATCTCAGAATTGAACGACAAATGAATGAATCGATGGTAATTATCGTAAACTTGAAAAATTAATGCGTCAGTTCGTAAGCGCTGAAGGAAAATCAGGGTTAAGAAAGATGGCGCACAGACCACGGCTACGTTACAGCTTCTAGCATCGGCCACAATAGAAAGCGCCCTCTCCGTCTACGTCGATGGGGTAAATGGGTAAGTGACAGGAAGAGAATAGGCTTTAATGGACAAGATGAGAAAAGGTAAGTCGTACACTTAGATGAAGAAAAATGTGCTAAATGTAGATAGGGCCATGCACATGAAATCATCAAGATGATTTTTTACTTACGTTCCTTTTAACCTACCCTGACCGGCAGATTACCTAATTTAATAATACACATTCCTAGCAAGGGTGAAGTAGAAGTAGAATTGAGGCATCAGCACTCGCTCGTTCAGCATAGATCGTTTTAATTCTATTTCATAATAACAAAGTCTTCTCAATCCTCTTTCCTCAAAAATGAATCTGTGGAAAACTCAAAGGAGTAACAAGTATGGAAAATGGTAAGTTTTTTGGTGCTGGCAAAGATATTATTCCAAAACCTATAAATTTTTTTCATTTTATATTTATAATATTCAAATTTTCGAGGAAACTTAATAAATGATCGGAAATTTTCCCTTCCACTTTATGTTCGGTAACTTTCTAACCGTTTAACCTTAAAAATTGGAAAGCCGTGGCAGATAGGTCAATGGTAAGGCCACGGTAGATGGCCGGTGACTCATTGGCTTATCAACCCCACGGTCGCGATTTCGAAACCCGCTTTGAGTGTGCTTCTTTGTCCTCACGTGAAGGCTTTCGGATTGCCTGTCCGATTTCGTTATAAAAGTGACAGTACCTGAGAAATATTACAATCCGTTCATCCAGGTGACCATGGACAGGGGGACTTAAAAATCTAGTGAACACGTTTTTGATCAAGACTCAAAGTCTGAGTCCCTGTAGATACTTACCAGGATCACCGAGATGTATCTAATTTGCATTGGAGTCATAATTCCTTGGTTTTTTTTATCTATGCATTTGATGAAGCTTTTATGTATATTCCTTGTAAATTACTCTCTCCTTGAATTTTTCTACTACGTGGAAATCCGTAGTTACAAGGTAGCATCGAAAAGTGTGGAAATCCGGTATGGCTATGGTATTTTAGGAACCGATTCCTAAAAGTCCTATTTTGACGCAAATGACCTCTAATTTAGAGAAATTACAGTTGTTGTATAGCAAGAGGAAATCCATACGTGTAAAGGAAGAGAGTGCTCGAAAGGAATCTGGAGAGGAAAGCGATATTTAGTGTGATGAGTTTCGGTTGAAGAAATTTCCCAATTTACTTTTGAGTTGGCCATTAAAACTGCGTGGTAATTAGTAAATTTTTTACCGGTGAGAATGTAAACAAAAGGTTTGTGAAGAGTTTACCGCGGAGTGCAGTATTGACTGATGAATATAACTGAGCAATGGGAAAAAAGGACGGTGGTATAATAAGAAAAGTGGATCAGATGAGACTGCATGCGTTCGAGATGTTGGGTTGGAGAATGGAGAATGCTCGATGAATAGAAAAGAAGACGAACCGAGAGATACTTGGTATGGTGGGTGAGGTGAGGACACTTCTTAGGGTTGTAGGAGGTACGGTAAGAGGTTGGAAGAGGTGTTGAGAGGAAAAGGGATCATTGAGGCTGTGATGGGTGGGAGGATATTGTGGTAACGGAGAATGGTATGATAGAGTCAAATTTTGTGGACGGAAGATAATAATAAAAATAATAATAACAACGTTTATTATCGTGGGCTACTCTTAGCCCCTGAGATAATGAAGTACAGTTTTTCAAATTAATACAATTGTGAAATTCAAAAATTAGATTAGTAATACAGTGATGAAACTCAATATACAAAATCGAATTAATTATACAATGATGACAGGCAAAACAAAAAATAAAAAAACTCATTGTAAGCTTGGAATTCGTAATACAGCCGTACACCTTACTGCAGAGAGCACTACTAGGATAACATTTAAATATATGATTAAGCATATTAGCCGTGAGGAAAAAGGTAATTAATGATTACAGTAATAATTAAAAGTATAAAGTTGAATACATTCATGTTCAATAGATTAATTCTTCTTCAATGTACATAAGGAATCCAATTTAACATTTGTTTAATGTTACTTCGTTTCAATTTTAGACAGACAACATTTTATTATTATTTATTAGGATATCATACACCTTGGACTTGAAATGGACTTATTGGCTTACTTTAACTTAAACTTAAAAAAGATAGACAGGTAGCACACACTCCGATCTTAAGCGTCGATAATTGGAGAAGAGATGGGTCTGCAGTATTGCAAAATCAGAGTAAGAATATTTTCTTCTATTTAAACCAATCCTAGCCGGCCTGTAACAGTAAGCTAGTGCACGTTACTCTTTCATTGGGGAAAGAGAATAGGTTTTGTGGACGGGATTCAGAAGAGTCGGACGTAAGCTCAAATAAAGAAAGGAATATTGTCGTTAGATTGAGCCCTTCAATTGTAAGATGTGAAACAACCAGAGGTTTTTACCCTCTTCCATATTAAACTAAATCAACTGGTAAATTACTCTTTTAATAATGTATTAAATTTAATATTTTATTTAGTCAGGCTTATTTAAGATGATAAAATAAAACTAAGCGTGAGCCGATAACTTTTTTCGATAACCGAGATGCACCTTATATATTGATAGCCCTATGACTATTGTGCAATTTAAAAGCTATATCGGACTAGTAGTTGGGCATGAAAAATATCTCTTTGCTGTTCGATGATCCAGTTTAAAAAATACTTAGGTGAAGAAAATCCTCCTTTTATGAAAATGAGCCATTACTTAAGAATAATTATTAGCCATTTATAGGTTTGGATTCAACCATCCTGGTGACAAAGAGGGCACTAAAATTGCCGAGGTCATGAACTTTAAATATTTTGAGGCTAAAATTATTCAAACTACTTCTGAACGATACTCATATTTATACCATTCTCCCGCAAATTAGCCGTCACAGAATATTCAACCCAGAAATATACAGCTAAATATTGAAAGGTTGTTGAATGAGAACAAATTATTGGATTGTGTTGTTTCAATACCGATAATTACCTGTATTTATATCGGAGTTTACCGTCGGTTCAGCCCTAAAAAATATATTTGGTTAAACCTCTTTGATTTGATTTTTCAAGATACCTAAGTGCTGCGTGTAGCCTCCTGTAGGGGAAATGTGAGAAAGAAAGGGGAAGAGGATGGAGGTATGTATGAAGCAAGATGGATGAAGGATGAGAGAGTGTTGGCAAATGAAGAGACTCACGAAGAGAGAAATAAAGAAAAGAAAGAGAGGGAAGAGTGGGGAGTGGAGTGAAGAGGTTGCGAGACAAGTGGCGACAAGGGCTGCACTTCATTCCCTCACGATGAAAATTAATGAGAAAAGAGGATTTTTTTACCTCCACACTCGAGAAGTCACCACCACACAAGCGACTGAAGAGGAGAGAATGGAACGAGAAGCCAAAGAAAGAGGATTGAGAAGACTTTGTTGTTATGAAATAGAATTCAAACGATCTATGCTGAACGAGCGAGTGCTGATGCCTCAATTATACTTCTACTTCACCCTTGCTAGGAATGTGTACCTATTATTAAATTAGATAATCTGCCGGTCAGGGTAGGTTAAAAGGAACGTAAGTAAAAAATCATCTTGATAATTTCATGTGCAGGGCCCTATCTACATTTAGCACTTCATCTAAGTGTACGACTTACCTTTTCTCATCTTGTCTATTAAAGCCTATTCTCTTCTTTTCCCTTACCCATTTACCCATCGAATGTAGATGGAGAGGGAGCTTTCTATTGTGGCCGATGCTAGAAGCTGAATCGTAGCCGTGGTCTGTCCACCATCTTTGTTAACCCTGATTTTCCTTCAGCGCTTACGGACTGACGCACTAATTTTGCGAGTTCACGATGATAAACATCGATTCATTCATTTGTCGTTCAATTCTGAGATTGGTTGACTGCAGCCCTCCACCCTTCCCTATCTAATGGTAGTTCCTTTAACTCCTGGTAGGTATCTCTTCCTATGTACTTTCCTCTTTATTTTGTCCAAGAACTTATTCCTGGGTCTTCCTCTAGGGACTTTTCCCTCTATTTTGCCTTCAGTTATATTCTTCACAAACCCATTATGTCTCAGGATATGTCCAATCCATCTTGTTCTTCTATTCTGTATGGTGTTCCATATAGTCCTCTCCTCTTCTACTCTTCTGTGCACTTCATCATTTCTTATTTACCATTGATAGCTAACTATAAATCAGCATGCATTTACTACTTAAATATGCACTCTGATTACTTTATTTGTTTATTTATTTTAATTAATAATTATACGCACGACTGGTGAAAACTTTGGTGAAACTGAGTAGATTCCACGGCAGTAAGTAGCCAATAAATGTATCAAAAGTTACATTCCTTTAATCTCAAACAAATGGTGAATATTCTTATTTTACGTCCTAAAGTAATTCCATTCCGTAATTCTAGCTAAAGGAAAGTAAGGAAAGATCAGGGGTAACCAATATGGTTGTTATTTCGGTTATCAGGCTACAGTTTGATGGCATGATGCCTTCTGCATCAGCGTCAATGGTTTAACCAAAATACTCTCTATCATGACCTTGCAGCAACTGTTCACCCCCTGTCCAAGCACCTCCTTTTCCTCCTCGTCCAAGCACCTCCTTTTCCTCCTCGTCCAAGCACCTCCTTTTCCTCGTAATCTCATTCAGACGCTTCCTTTCAATAAACACAACTTCCTCTTCTTTGCTACATATCTTTTCATAAGCGAATCCACCGCACCTTCTCCATTGTTCTCTACGCCCACTTCTTTTCTAAGAGTTCACGTATCTTCCCCATGTAGCCCTACACTCCATATGAAGCTCTTCACAAGTCTCTTCTTTATATTCCTACTCAACACCCGGTCATCAGCTCCCTCCTCTTACTGAATACTGTTTTTGGTTGCGCTATTCTCCTAACAATTAGATCAATTAATAATAAATTCCTTGTCGGCCCCTGCAGCGACGGGGTGAAGCCCTCGCCTTTAAACCTGCGTGTCATAGGTTTGACTCCCTCCTGAGTGGAATATTCACCACACTGGACTTGTTGATTGTATCCGGCTGTCTCTACATGTCGAAAAGTCGAGGGAAAAGTCCCCAGAGGAAGACCCAGGAATAAGCTCATGGCCTAATTAAAGAAGACAGTACATAGGGGAAGATACCGGGAGATAAGGGAACTAACATTAAATAAGGATCGTTGGATGGCTGTAGTTAACCAGCTTATGATTGAACGACCAACGAATGAATGAATGGGAGGTAGGACGGGCGGTGAACTTGAGGTGATGAAAGAAATATAATAAGGAAATGGTTGTCTGCACCTGTAAAACTCGAAATGGATTTTTCTCTCCTATTGATACTTTAGCCGATAGGTACCCTAGCAATGAAATGCGTCAGATATTACCTGAGATCTAGATATTTCCTAAGTTCAACAATTCTTTGGTTTGCGTGGAATTTGGCTCCTGGAATTGTTTGATAAAACAATGAAATTACGCTTCGGCATTAGTATGGATATACTTCTAGTCCTTAGTCATGGTCAACTATTTATGGTCCACATAAAAAAGAGATTGTATATAATCTGTGATAGCCGACTTCGAGTTGTCGTAGTAATTAAATAGAGAAATTATTGTTTTTACCATTCAAGAGCTACATAGCCAGGCGAAGGAATTTGGTTTCCACGGGTTATTCCATCCCATCAAACTGCCGTGAATAGTATTATTTAACTTTCATCAGGAAAAAAATAAAACTGCTCTACTTGGATCCCCTTGGAGATCAGGTTCAATACACTCCGTGTCTCTACGGCAATAAATTACCTAATCAATTCGAATTCTCCTGAATTTTTCATCCCTTTACATGTCTTGATCTGCTCAGTTCGTCTTCCGTTTACTCCATACACTTGCACCATCCTCTTCCGTACACAAATCTCGGAGGTGGACGAAAAAGAACAGTTGAAGGTTGATGAAAAGGACAATTTCGCCTTCTTCCTTGATTTCCTCTGGATTTGATACAGTGAAAAAACAAGCGGAGAAATAATATCGTCGGCTCCGCGTCGTAAAGAACTAAAACGGCAATCTCTCAAAGAGGTTTCCGAGGAACGGTGGAAATAAACAGAAGACCCTTTTTGTGGCTGTAGGGATCCAAATCCCTCTGCGGCGTCAGATACGCCATGCCAAGGTCGGCTTATATATATCGATACCCGTCGACCTTGCGTGACCCCCACCCACCCTCGCGGCATGACGAGTGGCGCCGATCGCGGCACTAATGCGAAATAGCGCTCACACGCAGCGTTTGTTGCCACCTCTTTAATGAAAGGTGGCGGGCATTAATAACTGTCCCGCGGGGTCTAAATTAAAAAAAGCATATCAAGCGCCCAGATGCAAAGAACTGTTTTTTAGGATTTTCTTTCTCGGAAGAAGAATGATTTGAGCTATGCACGATTTTCTTCACTCGGGATATGACTTCACTTTATTCCCGTTCGCCCGTTCCATGGGCGCTGTTTTCGGGAATGAATTGAAAACATTATCTTATATCGACAAAGGTTAAATTATTTTTTTGTCATAGGGAGAATGGTGTGATTTTACGATGAGGGTGATGTGTGAAATGATTGTCCAAGTTATTATCATCATTGGAAGACTGCTGTTTAGCAGGTCCTCAGTAGCCTCTCCTCCAGAAAACTCTGTCTTGTGCCCTCCTCTTCATTCCCGCTTAGCCTGTCTCCTCTTCTAAATCATTCGTCATTTTCTTTCTTCTTCCACTTTTACCCTTTCCTTCCACCATACCTTATAACAACTCCTTCATCAAACAATCTCTTCTTAATATATGTCCCAGCCAGTTTTGCTTCCCCGTTTTAATTGTCATTATCAGTCCTCTATCTTTCCCCACTCTGGTCAATACTTCTTATTTTATTGTCCAAGAAGATGATGTAAAATATATTGGCCTGATTTTGGGAAAGACAGAAGGATAATTGAGGAAATTAAAAGCAGCGTGAATGCTCGAAGGAAAGTCGTCGTTAGTTGACGAAGAATATGCAGGAATGATGTTTATGTACGGATGCAAAGATCGCTCCACATGCAAGTGTTCTTCTCCTTACATTAATACTAGAAGTACCGGACTTAGAGGCATACCAGTTAGTACCGACGGTAGTAAATTTGACCGCTTAGAAATAATTTGTTTTCAAAGGAAATTCAGCGTTTTCAAATGAAATAAATTGCAAATAGTTTCGAAAATATCTTTACTTTATATTGTACATTATTTTGCAAGAATAAAGGTTTATATATTAGTTCACTATTACTAGCTATTAGAAGTTATAGGATTGCAGCGCATGAGGTCTAGTACCCGGGACTTCTGCCGCGGGTACAAGTTATCATACGTAGTCTGTGTCTGGCGGAGATTGGCGCGGCGACTCACCCTTGGGTACTAACGTTCTGCTGTCGAACTTTCTAAAACATTTCAACGAAAGGCAATAAAACCCCGTTCTTTAATGATAAACTCAAAACTGGAGAGATATAATCTGAGGTCTAAATGAGCCCTCCGGTACAAATAGGAATTAATGTAAATTAAAAACTATTGCTCCAAAAAGGTTCTTATTTTAACATTATTTTCTCTTGTTAATAAAAAATGAAAGTCAAGAAATATGCAAAAGCTGGGACGATTCAGTCAGCAGCAATAGATTGGAGTAAAAAATGAAATGGGGTCAAAATGACCCCACCGGTACTTCTGCTGTTAATGTTATATAACTGAGAAGCCTGAGTATGCCAGGGATAGCGTAAGAGTAGGCAAAATTCAGTAAAAATGGGGTACCTGAGAAGTGCTTGCGGCAAAAATCAGAGAAAAAGGGTAAGAAATGAGAGGGCCGTGAAAGAATATGCCCTAGATGCTCCCGTAAGGGGTATATTTGAAAGTAGTGCGCTTGATTGGTTTTGACTATTTTGAGAGAATGGATGGGATTTCAGTTGCGAAGTAAATTTATGATGTAAGAATGAATGATTTGAGAGAATGGGGTGGACCTAAAAGCCATGGGTTAATGTGACGAAAGAGACACTTAAGAGAAGGAATATTAAGTCTTTTAAACTGAAGAAAAGTGGTATGCAATAATAGGATAGGATAAATAAATAGTGAAACCGTTGTCAGCTTTAACAACGAATCACCGAGAATGAAAATATTTTTGGCACTGCTTATCCAGGAAAGGCCAGGTGGGTAGGTATGCATAAAAATTATAAGTTAACACAATCAATTAATAAGTATACCACTGTTTATCAGACTTTTCAGGTAATTAAATCGAATTTTATGTCATATTTACAAGAGTTGACTAGCCCCCTAGCACCTCTGCAACTTTTAGGTGAGACTTTTAAATTTAATAAAGGAAAACTAAAGCGCAAACATTCGAGAGAGCGGGTAATATTTTTCTAGAAGCAGAAAAAAAGTTTACCCTCGTATGAAAAAGTCGCATTAACCATTATACCAATCCCGAATACATAGCTCATTCACAGGATTTAGGTATTGTCATTGATTTTTTTTGCGTAGTATTTAACGGAGAGATTGCCTCAATATCTGCAGCAATGATCAAGGGGGAAGAGGTTCGCAGGGGTTCCGTAATGATCACCAGAAGAGAGAACTTTTAAAAAATTATAAAAGATAACTCTTAAAAGAAGACGAATGAAGTCGACAGTTTCGGGCGAGGTGTTGTGGAACTGCATTATCAAAAATGATAAAAACTCGATGTTGTAATGCCCACTTTTTTATTCTCAAACGTTACAACACGTGTTTCGACACTTAATTTGGTCATCTTCAGGTACAGTGTGCCTAAAAATGGCCTAAAGAAGTGTCGAAACCGTATTGTATAGTTTGACAATTAACAAAGAGGACAGTACAACATTGAGTTTTTTTCAATTTAGAAGACTGGAAGCTTGAGAAATGGGAGGGTGAGATTTTCAGCAGTAGTTATTGGGTAAGAAGACCTATTACGGAGTTCATTTACATCGCATAGCAGGGACGAGAAATGAAAAGACAGTACGTTTCCACAAACATGTTAATACGCTTACCTAGGTGTCTTTGAGAATGACGTAGTCAGTCATTCTCAAGGTCTGCGCATTAAAGCTTGAGCAAAAGAAGCTGGGTGTATTAAAAATTTTGTGGGTTTCTTACTGAATCGTCTCAGTTCCCTTCGTAATATGGTTCCACCTAGTCATGCCTGGCAATTTCAAAGAGAGATATGGATGATTTGATAACAGAACGGTTAACTTTAAGAATAAAGGTAGCTTTTCAAGAATCTCGGAGTAGGAATCAGCATTCTTTTGATGAATGGCGTCAAAGGGTGAACCACCTTTCATCCGATGTGACGGATGGAGAGCTGCAACGGAAGTGCTCACATGCAAAGCACCCTAGTAAGGATCGGATTCCATAGGAAAATCTCCAACTCCACCAGGATTCGAGCCTGAATCCTTGAGGTGGGAAGACAGAACTCGAGCTGTCATACTAAACAGATGCCCTGCGCACTTCTCGAATCGACTCGTGCATAGAGGAAGGACGTGAGTGACATAGTGAAGCAAATACATATATTTGTTGAAGGAGTAAATGAGACGAAGGAAAGTGGTAGACGAAGAAATGCATGCATGAAAGTGGTGGGAGTCGTCTACATGGTACTCGGCCAACAACCTGAAGGGTGTGTAGAAAGGGGAGATTCCATACCAAACATGCCCTGACCGTCAATTGCAGAGTAATAAGAAGATACAAAGTCGCAAAGTTGTAACGCCTCTGCTCACATATAGTCCATCGAAGGTAATCCATTCGTTAGGGTATTCTACCAGCTGATTGGTAGGTTATTGGACAGTTTATTATCCAACTGGTACATGGTTTCGTTATGTCTCCTATCAACCTGCCATATGACCTGTCATAAGGTCCCTCGACAGTTTCTCATATAGTTTCCCTCCTCTTATTTCGTCCAGGATTCCTATCCTCCATCTCTCTTTCCCAGTGCTCAGTATTCACACATCTATTACTCTTCAATATTTCCTCTCTTTCCCAAACGTCCTCCATCCATCTCTTCTGACTCTTACGAACCTCCGCCACCAGCTTCCTCTCCTCTCCAACCATATCCAATACCTCCCTGTTTGTCCTTCTCGCCACCCAGCTCACGCTCTCCATCCATCTCCACACCCACATCTCAGACGCCTCAAGTCTACATATATCCTTACTCCGCGATGACCAGGTCTCCCACCCCATACAACGCCACGCTCCATGTCAGAGTTTTCACCAACCTTTTCTTTACGTCTCTAATCAGAACCCTCCTCATCAATTCTTTCCTCAAGCGCAGTTGAATTAGAAATAAAAAGTAAACATTTTTTTTCACAATCGTATGTTTTAAACAAAGGTCATTATGGATTATTCCCCATACATACAAGCGAGTTTTATACATCTCTTGGCTGTCTCTCGATTTCTCTTCGCCAAGCCTCTATATTCTTCCATTGTTCGACTCCCAATTGTCTCTTTTCCATAACTTGAGTGACCTGCTTCATCCAATCTTCTGGTGGTCGTCCCCTTTTCCTCCTTCCTTGTGGTTACCAGTTCAGTATTTTTTTTGCCATTGTTTATCCTTCATTCTTTTTACGTGGCCATACCATTTCAACCGTCTACTCTCTATTTCCTCGGTGACTTTTTTTCCATATTGGATTTAGATTCTACCCTCATGTCATTTAATTCCCTAAATGGCAGTGTACATGTTCACTTATTTGCGGCATTTTTTAACGGTCAACTTCCCAATTATCTTGGAAGAACCAAAAGGGCTTTGCAAGTATGTATGTAATTTTGGAGGAATAGAATGAGGAAGAGGTTGCAGATTTTTGGGGAACTCTTATGCCCCGCATGACGAAAAATGGGCGTAAGGAGATCCCCACTTCCTCTCTCCCACCCAGAAAAGACGTCCGACCAAAGGCCAACGGGGGCTTCACGTCTCAATTTCCGCGGACTCGGCAGCGGGGAGAAACAAATCGAGTGTCACTCCACCCGGACCGTCCGGGCAGGAAATAGAAAATTCCGACCCCTCACGGCGACGTCGTCCTCGCGTCAAGGAATGCTCCCCTCGGCATACCATCGATATACATCCCACCGTGTCTCCTCTTTCGCCCGCCCGAGTGGTCACCGAACCTTCCTCGGGTCCTTGGGACGTCTCTTGGCGGGACGGCGATAAAAGGGCGTCCCTGAATCCTCGCAAGTGGGTCACATCTCGGGATTAAACTTTTGTCCCCTCTCCTACCCTCCAACCCTCGCAGCCGACGGCGCCTCACGCGGTGGACGGGAAAGCCTTGATCGTCAAAAAAATGACAAACGTGCACCGCAAGGAAGTAAGTTGTCGAGCGTATATGCAAATAACGAGGATCATTTTCACCGCGGCGCCTCGCGATGGTGACGGGTGCTGAAGTATTTTGGAGAGGTTACCATGGGTTTCGGTAAAATAAAGTTACCTTAAGCGTTAGCTTTTCTATCTTCCAACAAGCAAGCTGTCCGGTGGTAAGAAGAGATAATGAGGTGCGAAAGGTTTTTGGAAACTGTGACAGAGGAGAGGATGCTGGGTAAGTGGTAAAGGGGGAGAAAGAGAATAGGTTTTATCGTCAGGAAAAAGATGAGTAGAACGTACACATTCATGAAGACAGAAATATTACAGGTACCTAGTCAAATGCGGCCTTGCACACGTAAAAATCTAATGGACTTTTACCCACCTTACTTTAAACCTAACAAAACCAGTAGATCGTCGTAATAAAAATAATAAGAGCTTTACTCCTCTTACTGCGCTGGGACAATCTCTATCGCAATCGCTCCTCCAGCCTTGGAGTCACTCGGAAGTCATTCAGTAAAAAAGATTGGGATTTTTGGTTTGACTAAAACATCATATCACCATGCTTCTCGCATGAGTATCACTCCTCTTCCAGGAGTTCTAAATGTGATCATTGATGGAAAACGGCGAGAACCAATACCTTACTTTAGATACCTCGGAAGTGTTATAACACGGAATAGAAGTTGTGCGGAGTAAAGAAGAAGTAGAATATCACAGGGAAAGGCAGTCTTCAGTGAATTCAACCGACTACTTTTAGCCAAATCAATCAACATAGGCTTAAGGGAAGGATTTGCTAAGTGTTTTATTCGGAGTGTTGTGCTTCATGGAGCAGAAACATGGACATTCCGAAGGACAGGGAAGAAATATCTAAAGGGTGTTGAGATGTGGCTGTGGAGAATAATGCAGATATTGAAATGGAGTGATGAAGTTAGAAGCTAGGAAAAGCTGGCAAGGAATAATGGGGAAAGGATTATTTTGAGATCAACAAGAAACAGAAAGGCGGACTGAATGGTTCGCCTCCTCAGGAAAGATTGCATGCTGTAAAGGGTATTAGACGGAAAGGTCGAGGGAAAGAGAGGGAGAGAAAGACGAAGAAATAATATATTTACGAATATTATGAATGGAAGGAGTTACGAAGAGCCGAGGGAGACAGCACAGGATATACGAACATGCAGGGAGCAGTTCAATTGAAACCTGTGTGATGACAGATTCATCTTAGAAGAGCTTTTCTCGTAAAAGTTGTCTTGTGTTTAAGTATCTTTAACTGCTGAGGTCAGGAGCACTTTTCATTCGCTATAGTTCACTATTTACTTCGAAACACAGCAGCTTATATACTTTCGATTAGTTTCTAACCCCACAAAATAGGTTGTTCATTTCAAGATAATTCAGGAGCATTGTTGATGAGGTCAAGTTTGTTTAAGAAGAAAGGAACTCTTATAATTGCGATTGATTGGATGATATGTTGAATTTAATGCCTTGATTTTTTTGTTAGGCGTAAGACATTGATGATGCCAAATTGCAATTTATTTGCATAAAAAACCATACCTGTTTTTAGATTTTTCATGAACGAATTCGTTGAATATTTGCTAATTGCTCAGTCGTGACTATTGTTTATGTGCAGAATGTCGAAAAAGCACTGACCAAGCTTTTCATCCGGGAATATTGTTCTATTTATTTATATCTACATGTTACCATTCAAACCACCTCTAGGGTGTTTGGCAGAGGTGAGTTATTACCAAGCTGCACTATAATGTAAAAGTAAATTTTACCGACATGCACAACACTATAGTTATGCTATCATAGCTGCAGAAACTATTTGTTTTTATGTATAATGCAAGGACGTAAACGAGGTACAAGAAGCATGCCGGGAACATGCTAAGCGTAGTGTTAGTACTACTTGGCAGATTAAGAAATAAATATTTTGGAGCAAATCAACTACACGACCTGTCGAATAACCAACTTCAAAATCTCATTAGCGGTCATTATGACCTCTTTGCGATCACGAAGTTTTTAACCTGTCTGCTCTGCAGCCTTATTCCCTTATTTTTACCCTCGTGATCTGATTTTCCGCATAATGCCGGGGTTCGTATCGTCGTTCGTCGTCTTTTGTGCGCGCTGAATTGCACATTTGTTCTAATCGGTGCCAACTTAAAGACCTTGCATGCACAACTTCTTGTGTCACTCTGTTTGACCTGACACTACTTCTATCAGTAATTCAACAGGATACGCGAGTCGGAGTTCCAACGCGACACGTTTCAGTAAATAAGATAGCGGGTAATAAACATAAAATAATAATTATAACTTGGTGATTTTCCACACTATTTTATTGTTTAAGGAACCTGACCGGTTTGGTTTCAATGTAAAAACATCATCTTAAGACTTCGGCAGTTCTACAGAGCTCCTAAAACATTATCTTCAGAGCTCTGAAGGTAATGTTTTACAATGAAACCGGTCAGGCTCCTTAAACAATAAAATAGTGTGGAAAATTACAAAGTTATAATTTTTATATTATTTCTAAATTCCACAAAGTTAATTCTTCCACTATCTTGTATAAGGGTAATAAACAGCTATTACTATAGCTAGCGGCCGCCACTTCTGTACTATGTAAACACCGAATTAAAATTTAACCTCTCGTAAAATGTATTAATACGTGCGTAGTGGAAAAACCGATGAGGAAGTTGGTCAATGAGGAAGTCAATTTTTGCCATAATGTAACAGAGACGTAGAGTAAGTAGTTTATGGAAAGGTTGGTGGAGAGTTTAATATAGCGTGTGACGTGGTATGTTACAGACAACTGGAATTCGAGGAAAGAGGACGACTAGGGCTGGGTGGTTTTCCAATATATGGGTTCCAATATCAATATTTTTTAATAATGGAATTCCAGAATCACAATTTTGGAACTACCATTACCAATATCCTGTATCGGATATTGGCGGTCGGGAAAACCAATATTTGCAATGGGAATGTTGAGTATTGGATTACCAATGTTAAAAAGTCAAGTATTGAATATTTGATCCCGGCGAGGAGGGTGGTTGGAGAGCGCCCTACATGTTTCAATCAGACGGCGCGCGTGCAGCACTTCCTGTTCCACTATTATTCATTGCAATAACTGGAGACAAGAATCTTGCCATGGTTTTCTTGTTTTATTAACAGACTTTTACAGAGTTAATAAAGTCTCTTTTTCGAAGTACACTCGGTTTTAATACACTTCTGCCACCGTTTTTTTGTTTTTTAGCTGTTAATTTTACCTGTCAATGTTGCTGTGCTCAATATTTTCCAAATATGCCAATATTTCATTTTTTTCATTATTTCTAATATTAAAATATTTCCAATATTACAATATTTCTAATAATCCAATATGCCAATCTTTTCCAATATTCAATAGTCCAATACAGGTTATTGATATTGGTTCTTTATAATAGTACAAGACATTGGATATTGATGTTGGGATTCAAATACCGCCAACCCCTTAGACGACAATAAGCAACAGACGTTCGTAATGTGTGTTTTGTAGGTGAATGGTGAAAGTGCAGTGGACAGAAAGATAAACGAAAGAGGAATTGCTTTACATAGTGGAGGAACCTCTGAATGAGATGAGGAGGTGGCAGAGTAGGCGGTTGGAACGGGTAATGAGGGGCGGAGAGAAGCTGGAAGCCGAGGTAGACGGGAGGACGTTGGTTAAGTGGAGGAGGGAAAGAAAAGAGGCTTTATGGACTGGATGAAGAAGAGCAGGACGTATGAGAGGGAAATATTGTTATTAGAGAGAGGAATGCGCCGGTAAGCACCTGGAGATTTTTAATCTCCTCCCCAGAAACCCTACCTTAACCAGGTGATCTCTCTAATACGTAATTATCACCACCTTGAGGAGCCAGGCAAATTCGTCCTGAAACACCCTGTGTATAGATGGGATGACAGTAATTGAGTCCTCTCCCGATAGTTCAATTCAGCTGGGAGCTCGGCGCGCATGCCTGCACTTCGAGGCTATTCTCCTTCTGCTCCCGCGTCGAGTTCGCCCGGGAAATGCCAAATGGTGCGGTTGCTTGCAGCCGTGCGCTCCGCTGAAGGCTGGCGAAGACAAACTTATGCAGTATCAACAGACGCTCGACTGTAGGCGCGGAGGAAGTTTGCAACTGTGATTACGCACCGGGACCCAGGAATGCGTTTACGACTAGGTTCAAAGGACAACTATTCCCCCCTATTAGTGCAGTCTATCTCCTCCCCCGATAATCACGGATGGGCGGACTGATTCGCTGCTAAGGTGATTACGGAGATGCACGCGGAAACATCAGAAATGATGCGAGGAAACACGGTCCATGTCGCGCCGCGGAGTTACTTTTCGACGAAGACTCTGCAAAGACAAAAATTCTCTGCTCGCGTCCGACAATAATTTTGATTCGCGTCGCCGAATACGAAAAACGAGGCGAGGCGTGATTAAATTGAATGCGATTGGTGCGGAAAATATATATTTCAATCAGAGAATGGAATTTTTGTACGAAAAGTACGTTAGAACCAGCCGATCATTTCTCCGCTAATCCGTGACCGGGGATCGAGTTTTTTTGCGGGATTCATTCTCGCTCTAAAAATTAATCATATATTAAAATTGAATAATCTTCAATTTTTTCAGCACGCCGTAAGTATACATGTTTCCCAATTGTTGTCGTATGTGGATTCAGGCACTTGTATTTATTTTCTGGATTAGAGTTGTAAGGGGGTGTGAGAACGGTGATTGAGGTACCGGCTTCCTTTACCGAGAGTGTGGTTTAAATCCTTGCCGGGGGAATGTAAAATAATTGGCAATTTATTTTCAGTAGGAATTCCAGTTCCTTCTTGAATTACCTGCGGAGAGTACTTTGAGCGCAATACTCCTTACCTCGCGTAGGGTGTAAAATATGGACACCTTAGGGCCTTCCATCTAAAATAGATTGATGGCGAACGATGCCAGGATTTGTTCTTTCAAGACACGTTAATGTTCAGAACTTCAGCAAAATTATCCTTACTTTAATTATGATCAATCATGTAGAAACTTTAGGTATCTGAAGCTCATCCGTGCTTACTACCTATGCTTAATAGCAATTTTACCGACACGCGTCTATGAAGGGCTGACAAAATGACTTTCATCTGTGCCATTAATGTGCTTTTTTTAGTGTATTCTTCACAAGCATACCATAATTGTTATCAACGTTTCGTTAAGTTGGCATTGCATTTGTTGTCAAAATGAGTAGACAAAGGGATGAATCTTTTGCCTCCAGGAGATCAAAGCTGGGGGGTCGCACCAGAGTTGTGAATTGAGTTGGATACGCTAAGATTTGATCATAGGAATTACCTAGGAACACATAAATTGGAAAAGTGGTGGGGAGACAGCTAGCAATGTTAAAGTTTCGGTGGGTCAATTATTTTCATAATTATAGCATACCATATTAATTAAAAGTAACTTCACTAGTATTAAGATTCGATGAAATTCTTGAATCATTAAAAGCTCTTTACAATGTCTAGGATTCTCCAGAAGATATGTGCCCCTCTCCTTCTCCACCCAAAATACCAGTTAAAACCCGGCCAAGAGGGGCACAATAAAGAAATCTGGTGAAGAGTTTCGTGAGTGTAGAAGAGCAGAGACTCCAATTGGAACAGAGGAGGCTCCAATTGGAGAAGAGGAACGTGGCGATGGAAGGAAGAAAATTAGACATAGAACTACGGAAGGTAGAGGCCCTCGAAAGGGCAACAATTGTAAAAAAGGATATTGCACATGTAATGAAGGAGCATTTGGAAATAGCTAAGGAGATGAATAAGGAAATAATATAAATTAAGCAAAAACATGCAAATCAAAAGAAATGAATCATTGGAAACATCACTGGAATTATTGGAGGAAAAATTAAAATAACACTTCATTGATCACTATTTACTTTTTATTTATTAATTTAAATAATATATGTTTTAAATTAATGCATTATTAAGGTAAGAATTTTCTTGAAATATTTCTATTTATTTATTCGAAAATGTCATAAACCATTATGATCAGAATGACTCCATCCCAGAATGATATGTTCACTTAAAAGGCATGGAGACTATTATAAAAATTATTCTCTTTCTTCACCCTGACTGGCTTGCCCAACATCCTTCCCTATATTACAGTCTTGAGAAACTCATCACCCATTACTACTTCCTCCAGCCACCGATTCTGCCTACTCTGGATTTCTCTCAGAATTAGTATGAAGGTTTCCGCGGCGTTTCAGCATTAGGAAATCAGTTCTCGGGGTTCCTTCCGCGAGATCTTTTTGTGACCATAGTTTCTTCAGCCGTCCTGCTGGCGCCTTCAGGTCGAAGTGGCGATGCCTTGTGGCTATTCAATTATAGAGGATGCCGCTTTCTAGCGGCTTATGCTCTCTGGTTAGTCTTTATCTTGTCTTATTTGGCCACCTTGGCCTGTTCTAGGCGATGTTTAGCACCTCACCTGGCCTTTTATATTTGTCTATGCATGTATCCACATACCTAGTTAGTGATTCAAGGGAGGTATTTTTATTTTCAATTAGTCTTTGGAAATATTTTTCTGCTGTCTTTTTAATTTTTTCTTTAATCGGTAATATTCCAGTAGTATGAAAAAGTTTTTCGTTCCCATATCGTCTTTTGACTCTGAATTTTGACCGTGATATTTTTCTCTCTTTTTTTTCTATTTTTTCCCATCGACTCTTACTTAAGAGGCCAGCCCATGCTGGAGTGGCATAGAGGAGTTGGGTTTGAATGTATGTCAAGTATATTTTGACTTTTATTGCTTTCGGCACACTATTGGACCTCAGAATTGGGCTGAGCCCCATTCTTGTTCCCATCGCCTTATGCATAGCCCTCTGTAAGTGGGACTCCATATTTAGCTTTTGGTCTAAGGTGACCCCTAGGTATTCCACCTTTTCCTCCCACTCAAGGCCTTGCTGTCCTATTCTCAGTAATTTTTTAACTTTGGGTTCTGTTTGAGGTTTGGTAAAGACTCTTGCCTTCGTTTTCCCCACGTTAAGTTGTAGCCTCCATTTACTGTACCAGCTAACAACTTCGTCTAGGGCCGTCTGTGTATATTCATGACCACCTAAACTACAAGGCCGTGCCACTGTGCCTTTCACTTTTCGTGACGTCAGTGCTTTGGGGCCGACGTGCCAGGGCATACAGGGTAAGCTATTAACTGGTTTTCCCTAACGATTAGTTCTTGGCAGGAAGCACATGGTGTGGATTGTTCAAAGCGTTCTGTGAGATTTAGTGGAGTTTTTTACAAGTTTTAGGTGGTGAACATCTATTATTTTGTGCGTTATTTCTCAGTGCAAACTTTTATTTGTTTTTGAAAATGGTTGGAAAGTGTTGTGTTCCAATGTGCAGAGGAAATTATGCTAAGGAAGCGAAAGTGTGTGTATTTCAGTTTCCGAGCGACGAAGAGCTGCGGAGGAAGTGGATAAAAGCCATTCCGAGGAAGGATTTTGAACCATCTAAGCACTCAAGAGTAAGTATATATCCTTAGAGTATAATATTTTACTATATACCAGTATAAAAGTCTGTTTTAACAGTAGTTTTAACTAGCACGGATGATTGTATTCACGCATTTCCGCGTCGTTGAAGTCGCTGCTTCGTCTCGCTCACATTCTAAGTTTTCTCAATTATTTTCACTATTCCGCGGGGATTACTCTCTGAAACAGAATGGAACGAACGGTCAAGTTTTTTCTTAAATTTGGAAACAAGTAGGGATCACCAAATTTAACTTAAGAGGCTGTGCGTTGTAGGGAAATACCTAACCTTTCTCATTGAAAAGCAATGCTTTAAGTAGGTAAGGCATCAATTGAACTAACTACATTCCCCATCAAAAAAATCCCCTGCTTTGTTTTGAACTGATTTTTTGGGAAGGGAAGGACGTACGATGTTGTAGAAATCGTAGGGAAAAGGCTATTTTTTCTCTAGATCCAAGACTTCAAATATGTTGTCTCAACAACTTCTGAAATTAATAGTGCTAAGAGTAATTATTGCGTAACGTTGATGATATATCCAGATCAGTTTCCAGATCAGGAAGCGAGGCCTCGGACGTGCTGCATTGTGAGCACACTAAAAGTCAATGAAATTTAAACTAGTATTCAAATAGACATCTTATATGTCAATATAAGATGTCTATTTGAATACCAACATTTTCCGAGTACATAGAAGGACCGTTTTGTTTGGAACTCATTATTTGTGGAAAGGAACGTACGGTATTATAAATCATTAAGTAGTGGCTGTTTTTTCTGTATCCGCTACCATTAAATATGTTGGCTTAAGGGCTTCACTGCGTTAGTACAGGTGAAAAACTAATTATTTGATAACGTTGATGATAGCGAAGGCTTCGGATGTGGAGCATTATGAACGCACTTAAGAAAAAACAGTTTCGCATTAACAGTTGCTATTAATCTGTTGTGTGAACTTATTAAAGCCTACTCAAGAAGAAAAAACTGATTTCCATCTGATTTGAATCTCATTTCCAACTGTTTTTCAATTCCTTTGAATCTGATTTCCAAATTGAAACTCCTGGAAAACAGTAGGAGCACAGTTTTAAGACACCTCATACATGATAGTGGTAGGTTTCCAACTGTTTTTCTCAAACTGGTTACCTTCTCTGTTCTCCAACTGATTTGAATCCTTACTGTTTCAAATTAATTTTTTTCTTCATAGTATTAAATCTCAGTTTCAAACACTAAACATTTGGAAACTGGCTCAATGGAAACCAGATTAAAATCACCTTTTGAACTTCCTCTCGGTTGGAAAACAGTGGAAATCAGTTTCAAAAGAGAGTCAAATCACATTTTGATGATTCGAACCAGATTTAACCTAGATGTAAAACAGTTGGAAATCAGTTTTTCTTGAGTATTAGTTTTTAGCAAGTATTGTGCCTTTCTAGCATTTTTGAATAAATATACATATAAAAAGGAAAAATATAATAAAAAGCAAAATATGAATTACTTCTTGAAAACTCAATATTTTAATTTTTTACAGGTTTGCCAGGCTCATTTTCTCGCCGAGGAAATAATGCGTGAAACTACGTATCACGATGAGAGGTCTGGAAAGAGTGTGAAAGCTCCACTGTATCGTGCCAGACTGAAGGAAGGAGCTGTTCCCCACATATTTCCTGGGTGTCCCGGCTACTTGACCTCCCCAAGTACCAGCAGAGAATCTCCAGTTGAAAAGAGGCAACGACTGGAGAGTGAAGCTGTTGAGGCTGCTATCTAAGAAAGCATCAAGATGCAGGAAGTATATAGGGCAGAACAAGAATTGAATTCCTTTGAGAAGGCAGTGCTGTTAGCTAGGGAAAATAAACATTCAAGTTTTTGGGACTTATTCATAAAGCCAGACACAGTTCTCTTCATTCACCTCGATATTAGCCCAGGCCCTGTAATAAGTCATGCCCTTTCTATTGATTCTGAATTGAATGTAAGAACTTATATCGATAATATTGAAATGAGTGTCATCAAAAAGTTTAATCTTCCCCACAAAGTATTATTTATGTATGAAGTGTATGAACTCTAAGACTTGTTAGAAGCCACCTGCCATGTACATTTTCCTCACTCACAAAATCTATTGACAAAATCAAAATAAATGACAGTTTAAATGACAACTTTTATAATTTTTCTTCTGACCAAATTGGATTAATTCAAAAGAAGAAGGAAGGAATGAGGTACAGCTCCGAAATGATATGTTTGCATCCATGTTCTTCCTAGTATCACCACAGGCATATAAGTTTGTGAGGGCATCGGGCAATTTCATTCTTCCTCATCCCAGAAGCATATACAAAATTTGTTCTTCCTTTAAGTTGGGGCCCGAAAATGAACAGCAAGAGGAAAGTTTCCTATTCTATCTCAAGCAGCAATCTAGGAATCTGAGTGATGGCGAACGGTATGTAACATTAATGATTGATGAGATCCACATTAAGAAATTCATGGATTATAAATTCCATCGTTGGTTCATCCTTTGACAGTGAAAGCCTTGCCTCAAGTGCCCATGTTTTCATGATTCAGAGTGTACTGTCTTCATATAAAGATGTCATCCACATTCTCCCTGTTAATTCAATGACCGCCACCACCCTCCATAGCATAATAAGAAAGGTGATCATGGGGGTGGAAAAGGTTGGGCTAAAAGTAATTGCTGTCATTACTGACAATAACTCCATTAATAGAAAAGCTATGTCCTTCTTTGCAACCACTCCCAAATTGAGTATTGTTTATTCCCATCCCGCTGATGCTTCTCGTCCACTATTCTTTGTTATTGACTCTGTGCACATTTTCAAGTGCATTATAAATAATTGGTTAAATCAAAAGAATGAAGGAGTCTGCATGCATTTTCCTGATTTTTGCAAACAGAACCAAAAACATTAATTGTACCTTGTTATGCGAGTGCTCTATGGCGCAAAGTAGATACGAATATGAATGATTTTCTCCTGCTATTTGGCTTAAGATGCCCTTTAACTTTCGCAGTATCGAAATTCTATATAAAATCTTAACATTTTAAACAGAGAATTAGCACTCGCAGTGAAGTTCATTTGCCGCGGTCATGAGCGTTTTACCAGAGAGAGCTCTTCCTGGCTGCTATGCGACGCTCGGCCCCTAGTGCGTGACGTCACAAAACACCGCCTAGGCCTTGTACTCTCGGTGGTCATGGTATATTCCACAGAAAGGTCGTCCTTTTTGCTCCTGGCCAATATAGCCGCATTGTCAGCGTACAGGGCTATAATTGAGTGCCAGTCACTCTTGTCAATTGGAAAATCGGCGGTGTATATATTAAAGAGGAGGGGGCCGACTACCGATCCCTGTGGGACTCCAGACTTAATAATCTTAGCCTCACTTGTCTCAAGCTTGATTTTTACTCGGTACGTCCTGTTTTTGAGATAAGACCTCGTCCTTTTTCAAATCCATCTTGGAAATTTCCATTCGTCCATTTTATAAATCAATCCGTTATGCCAAACTTTGTCGAAAGCTTTCGACAGGTCTAAGAATATTCCGACCGTTGATTCATTTTTGTTAAATCCGTCTGTAATATAGTCCACTACTCTGTGGACTTGCTGTGTGGTAGAGAGCCCCTCTCGGGAAGTGGCGATGCATCTCATGGTCTGTCCTTTAATACCTGTCGATTGGAGCGACCTGGTTTCCCGCGCTTTTTGGTGTGAGAACTCGCTTCCATGCATTTGATAGGTTGTAGCCGTCGTCCCGGTTGCAGTCATTCGGTTTTTTTTGTAATTTCAATGACTTCCCGAATGATTCTGGGAAAATAGTGTCTTTCATTGCTGGTGATTGTTTGCCCATCAAAACTTACGCTATGGCCAGGCTCCGACCATACTTGTCCGGCGACGGCGGAGAGTCGGAACTGCTCCTTTTCCATGGCCCGTTCATGTTCCCTTATTCTGCATCTGATGGATCGTCCAGTCTGCCCAACATAAACTTTCCACAGGTGCATTGAAGTTTATACACTCCCTCAAAGAGTGTGCGAGGGAGCTTGTCCTTAGGTTTAATCAGGTAATCGGCCGTCTTCCTGCAGCATGTAATTTTCGATTTTATGTTTCCTTGGAGAGAATCCTAGCGATTTTCTCCGTGGTACCGGCAATATAAGGAAGAGCGGCGTAGACCGTTGGTTTTTCCTCCGTAGATTGCTGCGATGTAGTGTCCTCCTTCCAAAAGGTCCTTCTCAGGACCATGTCTTTCGGATAGCCATTTTTGTGTCGCGCGTTCACCAAGTGATTTTTTCTGTCTTGAGAGAGTCTTCATCGGAGATGGTGATCGCCCGATGAATTCATGTTCTTACCGATACGGCCTTCTGTATGGGGTGCTGGTGTGAGGAAGCGTTAAGGTAGCGGTCCGTAAGAGTTCTACTTGTACACCGAGTGCCCCAGGCTGCCCTCTTGTTTTTTTTGACTAAAACATCCAGGAATGTCAAGAGTTGGTTGCCATGCGGCCAGATGATAAACGTGTCGTCTACGTATCTCAGCCGCAGTGAGGGCTTCTTGGGACAGCTTGCGAGTGCTTTATGCTCGAAGTCCTCCATAAAGATATTCGCCACTACAGAAGATAGTGGAGATCCCATAGCCGAGCCGTCAGTTTGTTCATAATATTGTCCATTCCAGAGGAAGTAAGAGTTCCTGAGGCATAACTCCTCAAATCTGGGGAAGTCTTTGGGCAGGCCTTGTTCGCAGAGTCGTCTAATGCAGGCGATGGAAACCTTCACCGGGATGTTCGTGAAAAGAGAAATAACGTTAAAGCTTACGAGCATATCACTTCATCCCACTGTGGTGAAGAATTCTGCCCACTTCACAGAGATTCTCAAATCAACCAAAAATTAAAAAAGAAAAAGCAGACTGCAGAGGCTAAAAGGCACCTGTAAATGGCAGAAAAATGATTATTATATTGACATGACAACGTTCTACGAACAACGTTTGGTTAAGATTTGAACGAACTACGTTAAAATCTTAACCATCGGCTCTCGTAACTCAGTGCATCCTTTTACGTAAACACAGTCACCAGAGCATAATTTAAAAAGGGTAATTCCCTATGTGATTCAATGTTTTCTGTCTTGAGTTGTTGATTTTTTCTTTCTACATGAACATGGACGTAATTCTAATGCTCATTTCAGTAGGTCATTTCAAAAGTCACTCCCAAGTAGTGACTTTTGAAGAAATCAGAGCAGCGGAGCTTGTTGGTGATGGAGGTGATGTTGTAATTATTAATAAACAAAAGGCTAGATGATTTGAGAGAATGAATGATAGTCTTGGAACGAGATGATGCATACACAATACACTGCCACTGCAAATATATGGACACACACAAAAAAGTTCCATTTTTATACAATTTACCCTTAGATGGGGAGGAATTCCGGTTCTCCTCACAATTTGGTGCAAATGTGAGACCAAAGCTTCCACCAATGCAATTTCTCCCTCCTGAGGAAGTCTATAGAGAGAAATAAATTCCTCCCTCTCTATTTCATGAGGATTCATCGAATCTCTCAGCCGCCTCCTGTTTATGTTGGCTGGCCATCGCCGGTGTCTTCCTTCCATCTCCTCCAGTAGGGCTAAAGCAATGATTGAACAATCACTCATAACTACTTCGTTGGGAAAAAAGACAGAAATACAAATGTAAAATAATTAAATAGAAACGCAAACAAAAATAATGTTGAATGGGACTTGAGCTTAACATGACCGCTAAAGCATTAATCGTAATATGAATTTTGGTTATGTCCCACCAACCCCAGATCTACCAAAAATATTTTTTTTTAAATTATCGTACTTGATGGAGCGAGGACATAGAGGTAATCACCAAATTTTCGCCCAATATTAAAATTACGGAAGACTTGTCTCGTAATTTCTGACAGAACGGATTGACACCAGCGGCAGTTTATTTTCTTTCTATGTTAACTTTACCACCCCATCACAACAACATCAAATACGATGGAAATGACATAGAGTTGCACCACACAAACTTTCATGCCAAATAATAAAATCGAAATTAGCTAAGTCTATCGTTTCATAGACTTAACAATGACAAACTCTTATCGTTTGACTGGAATAATAATTAATCTTACATTATCAGGGGTTCTTTTAGAATGCCTAAGGCTAATTTTTCATAAGCTAAGTTACAAATAATAAACCAAGAAAAAACCCTTCTTAGATCTAGAATGGTCGCTTCGACAGGTATTATGTTGTCGAAGCCGAGGATTCGAGCGTGAGGCAAAATACGTTCGAACGTTAGTTACAACATAGGCATCGGCCATTGTTTTCGAAATATTACACTAAATTCAGTGGGTATGACTGTTTTTACGTTCGAACGTTAAGTTGTAAAATCGGCCCCCTGTATAGAAGGAAGAATACGAGCGATATCGAAAGACCTTGCTGGCAGCCAGCCGGCAGCGTTATTTGCATGGAACTACCGCATGTTGACTTCAATTACGGCAGTATTTGGCTAATTACATTTTTAAAATTTGGCGTAAATATGCCTATATTTAATATTTGGCCAATTTTCCAGGACTTTTTGCTTCTTGTAACCAGTTTTAACCTACTGCCGTGATATGCCTTCTCGTTCAAATTGATGTTTATCAACTGTGATCTGAAAGATCTTCATAAGAGCCCATGCCTCCTCTTTCAAAGCTAAATAACTCAAAGTCGAGCCTGGTAATCATATTTTTTCTTAACCTTGGCTTATGAAACGTATTTTAAAGGTAATATATTTTAGATTGCACAAGTCTGACACGAGGTGAGGAAGAAGCCAAATACGCTATGACCCTGCATTGCCACTTCGTAGAACCTAATAAGCGCATAAGTGCCTCCCAAATAAACCTCCCTTGATCTTCCTACCCATGTTGAAATTTGGAAAGGACCAAGAAGATTTCTGATGAATAAGTGAGCAGAGGAATATGACTGCTTAGGTGTTAAGGACTACTGAAGACATGTGGCCATTTGGTGAGGAAAAAGAAACATAGGAAGACCGTGATTTTAAACTATTTAGAATATTATGAAAGATGTAGGACGCTGAAACTCATGGAGAGATGAATAGAAAGGCGACGTGCCGTAAAAAATGGAGAACTTGTATCACCTAAACTGCTGTCAACAAATTTTGCGAATGATGACCAATTAAAAAGAGATCCTCTTTAAGTAGTTTGAGCGAGATAGTTCCCTAGTCATTATGGATATACTGTATTCAAACTCTAAGTTTTCATTTCAGCATATGTAGGAAGCTTGAATTAAATATTGCATTATTAATGGCACAATTAAATACATGTATATGACTGAAATTCTAATTAAACAAAACAATCAAACAAAAACGTCTACATAAGTCTTAAACGCTTCTCATTTTTTTCACGCGGAACGTTTAAAACCCTTCTCAAAGGAAGGTTTTTTTTTTACAGATGGGACGTTCGAGTAGTCGAAATCTCGGATACCCCGAATAATGAGCTATTCGCACTATTCGATATTCGAGAACCCAAATCAATAATTTCACCCTCGCAAATATATTACACGAATCGACTGTAATGTTTTTTAAATTCGCGGTCATCGGTTGGGTCTTTCGTGTTACAAAGCGTTTGGTCTACCATATTTGGCTGGTACATTCATTTATTAATATTTCCAACAAAATTTCACCTTTCAAGTTAAGTGAGTATAAATATATATAGTCCACATACATTTATACTTACTTCAGGGGAATTACATGAAAAAGCAAATTGCTCGCGAGGTTGGTCGGTCCTTTTTTTGATTCCTCGTTGCATGTTTACACTTATATTTTACAAATTCAGTTTTTAAAATAAATTGTGATTTCTTTATTTCATTAAAGGTTTGTGATTAACGTAGTAAAATACTAATAATAATTAAATCTTTAAGTCTTCCACATTATTATAATCTTCTTAAAAAAACGCTCATGTAGCATTCGAGTGAGATATTCGAAAATATATTAGATATTCGAACTCGATATTCGAATTTGAGAAAAATGCTATTCGACCCATCTCTAGTTTTTTTACTCTGAAAAAAATGGCTGTGGTCACAATGTGATTTGTTTTTTTAAAAAGTCGAGAAAGCATAGAAACTACACACTGTTAATGCTCTTACAAGATCAAGGTGATAGAAACTCCTCACTCTATAAAATAAGGTCCCTCTGGAGTCCGTTCACGTACCATTTCCCACTTAAAAGGACAGGTATTTTTCGTCGAAAATCCCTTTTTTCTAAAAGTTTAAAATAGATCGATTTGTGTTTTCAATAAGATTTTACAGTAGTTCATTACAAGAAAAAAAGTACACCTTAAACTAACACACGAGAACAAAGAATAGGGAACTTATACAAAAAGTTATTTGGAATGGGGCTGATATTTTTGTACCATTGAAAGGATGAGATATTTTCTTTAAAATGTGGCCAACCAAATTGATTTCCCGGTGAAATGATATTTCGCTTGAACTACTCTTACAAGTTAAATGCTGTCGGTAGCCTCCTCAAATAGACACACCAAGAGTGAAACTTGGGAGCGATGAATCCCGCAGGCATGTTCCAGCACTCAGTGACGAAGGATTCTTCGAATCCTGCTGTTTAATGTTGCAGTCGATGCCATCCCCTGTTTAAAAAAAAGGCACACGCAAATAACTCCTTTATTCCGCGAGATAACTGGCCCTGCCACGCGAAAATTCTCGGACGTCACTCTGCTTTGAAAGCTATATTTTCGCTGGAAATGTACACAAAATACCCACGCTTCCTCCCATTTCCTCCGTTTCCCCCAAAGCGGAAGCTTATTTGCAACTCGATTCCTGCCGGCCCTTAACTAACTGCTCCTTTTGAATTGTATCTCGCTGCTCCACCTTAATCCCACTCCTGCCTCCGAAAGAAGATTTGGTTTATTATTTGATATAAAACTCCGGGGAGCGAATACGAGATGATTGGTTTTCTCTTTCCAATTTGAAGAGATTTAGGCGAAAGAGAGAAATACAGAAAGACAGAGGGAGTGAGAGAGGAAGAGAGAACTCTACAGAGGAAAGTAAATTTGTCGAATTCGAAGAAAATTGTTTCGAAAAGAGAGTGACGCATAGCGTTGAGAGCGCTAATTAAATCCTAGGAAGAGGAATCTTTGAAGAGCGGAGACGGAAATAAAGAGCACAACTTCCAGAAACAGACGCTTGAAGAAAATTTAATCCTTTTAATATACGTGCGATAATTTGATGAAACGTCGTTAACGCGGCGGAATTAGCCTTCCTTGTAAAAAGGACTCAGTAATTCGAGCAAAACGCAAGCTAAAGTCCTAATTTCCACATGAAATAGAAATAGTCATGAAAATTGTTCGCATTACAATTAGCGGTTCAATCATTAGCGGTATACTAAAACCCATTAATAGCCACTTCCAGGTTTATAAATGATTGATGGCCAATTGCATGAGCGATACTTACGTATTCTATAAAGTTGTGGTTATCCATAAGCCATGGTAACTATTCAATGAGTGTTGCAGAAACATTGGATAAATTTATTGGTTTAATAAGTAATGGCATGGAGTTATGAGTTGAATAAGTAGCATAGATGGCGGAAGCGTAATGAACCGTTTGGTGACTTAATTACTGGACAAAAGAATTGCTTTGAGACAGATGTCCAGTCTGTTTGCTCTTCCTGACTAATTATTATGTGCATTAGCAATTTATCATATGGTAAACTTTCATAAATTTTATCCGACGGTAGAAGTTTAGATCAAATATTCGAAGCGAATATCAATTGCTAAATAAGTTATGTAAATATTGGATGTGTTCCACTTTGTGCTATAGAACATACATATAGACACTTTGGTGTAAGAAAATGAGAAAAGAAACATTTCCGACCTTAATACTATCACTTAAAGATGACATAGAATAAGCGTTTGATTTTATCAAATTCGGACATTTACCCTGTTATATTGCTCATTGTTGTTGAAATGTTGGACAGCAAATATTTAGCTAGTTTTTTTCAGGTTAGCGAGTTAAAACACCTACCAATTACCGTCATAATTTGACTAAATTTACAATATTTGACCAACCCATTTGAGTTGTAACGGGCAAAGTGCGCCTTTCCGGGCCCCACTTGTCTTGGGGCTGACGCACGACCTTGCCGGGAGAGGTCGCATCGGAGAAGAGAGGATTGCCGAGGAAGAGAGAGAGAGCGGGCAGTCAGCGGTTGGCGGTCGGCAGTCTGGGGAGCGAGCTTGGGAAGAGGACACAGGAAGCAGAGCCGGCAGTGTGTTCTCTCGTGTTCAATGTATCAAGTTTATTTTGTAAAAATAAATTGTGTTCACGTTACAGAGTGAACTATAAAAAATGTATTTTTTATCCAACTTTCCAGTGATATTTTTCCAACATTATAATCTCTAAAACACTGAATATTCAGCCAGCTTTTCCAGTTTAAAAATGAGATAACTTATTATTTCATTTGAGTAGGAAGAGAGATGGAAAGTAAGGTGTTTTATTATGTTTGCTTCGTGATCGCGGACATTAATCACCATGAAAAAAGAAACTTAATGGCTTCCATGCCTCCGAATGATGACTGAATATCATTAATCACAACATTGTGCGTCCCTGGAATGGTTTAATAGAATGAATGTAGAATCCATATTGGAGCTCGTATTATATAAGAAGCATTTTTCGGTGTCATGCAAGGAAGGGAGAGCTTTTATATGGTATTCAAAAGGTGCAGACGTTTCCACTTGAAAAATGCTGGGAATTAGTAATTTCAACATGAATAAGGTGGCTTGGAATGCTATCTGCATTTCTGACTAATTGATGCATATAAGTATCTGACTACTCCTATGTAGGTGGGCACCATAATCAGGAAGTGGTGCTGCAGTAATTATACTACTATCGAAATACAAAGGAAAAGTTATTTGCTCATTATCTTCCGAAGAAAAAAATGCTATTATTGGTGATAGAAATTCTTCAGGAAAGCTGGGCTAGTCTTGAAAGTCTAGTCTTAGGAGGACCAAAACTGGACTATATAGAACATATTGGTTCCTTGGTTAGCACGTTAGAATAAAGTAGGTGCAATAATGAAGAAGAATGGAGTAGAATAGTGTCAGAGACGGAATCTTTAAGCAGTAGAAGAGAGCTGATGACGAGGACCTGGGGTGAGTAATAAAAGTAAGAGACTGGTGTGGAGTTTGATGTGTTGTTTTGCGTCTCATAAGTCAGAAACGTTGAATCTGTGAAGGAAGGACTGGAATTAACCTTATGGAAGTCATTATTGAATAAATAATGACAATACCAACTATGTTTAATTTCAGAGAGTTCTATATTGATACAACTAGTTTCAACGCCACTGCGTCATCATCAGGTGCAAGCATTAAAATCATGATCAGTGGTATATATATCTGCTGAAAAAGAAGGTTGGAGAGGGGGAAGGATTAGGTGAGGGTGATGGCATAACGGGGGAAGAATGCACCAACTCCTACCATCACCCTCACCCATGCTTGTACCTGAAGATATCGCAGTAGCGTTGAAACTAGTTGTACCAATATTTCTGTGGAACAATAACTCTGTGGAATTAAATATTATTGGTATTGTCATTATTTATTCATTAATGAATCGATGTTTCTCGGTGGTAGCTGCCGTTCAGTGCCAACGTTAAAGTGATGTGCGACCAAATTTCTTCGTGTGCATTGAAAACTGTTGCGTACGTGAACAGTAGAAATTGATATTTGTTGGTTTTTGACGGGACTAGCCTCGTTGGCGAGACATTCATATTCGTGTATTGAATGGTTGCATCCACAAACATAATTTTTACGGATTTTGTTCGGAAATTAATTGTAGAATTTGCTGTGAAACTATATCTAGCTAGATTTTTTCTAGGCTGGAAATTTCTGTGTTTAAATATCCGGATAGTGTGACAATTTTAGAGACAAGGGATAATGTTAAAAGTGAGAAAATCAGTGTCATATCAAATCTTCCCAGTAAGGAAAGCGAGCAAATTCATCGTGGTGAAAGAAAATTATCGGAGGTTATAGAGTAAATGGTAGCATTTCGGAGTAATCTGGGTGTAGCAGAAAACATAAGCCATAGAACAGCTGTAGTAGAGGAAGAATAATAGCAATGGTTTCTTAGTATCAGGGTATTGGTTGATAGGTGCCGTAGACAAGAGTGAAGAAAAGACTGGGGAAGACTCTCTTATTGATTGCTATGTTGTCCTCCGAAACTTGGCTCATTAGGAGGAGGATGTCTATAGATTTTTGGATGGGGATCGTGGGAACATGGAGAGGATAAGCGCGGCGGAGGAGAAAATAAACTAGGTGTTTGATATGGTGTAGGAAGAAAGAAGTTGGGCGCAAGAAATGCGATCGAGGCTGGGGAAATGTTCGAGGGGAATTTATGAAGGACAGATGGCTGTTGTTGATGGAGAGAAAATGTTGGACCTGGGGGAAATGGGTGTAGTAGAAGTGTGATTTTGAATGCCTCAATGGACGGTGAAAAACTTGGGAAATTTATGAATGAAGGATACGTGTAGTGAATCCAAACACAATTCGATTAAGATATATTTATGAATCTATGACTAGGGTCAAGAACCGTTTCCTCAATAGAAAAAGAAGACACTAAATTGTGCCATGACACACGAAAATGTATTCTGTTTTCTAATGGAACAATGTCATTATTAGTTAATATCGAGGGTTTAGGTCCAACCTAAAATGCCCTCCCACCATCCCTTGCCGACGTTTCGTAATATACTTTATTCCATCATCAGGGCTTGAAGTCAAACATTTGCAAAAATTAGTTCCAATGGTCACTTATATTTGTGACCTTTCTCAATAAAGCTACCACAATTTCAGACATAATCAATGGATTTCTTCATACATTTATGTTTGCATTGCAGTGAAAATAATATTCATTTCGCCTTGTGTATGTCAGTCTTTCTCTACCGATGGGTGAACTGCTGGCCGAGAGCCATCTATTGGCCACTCTTGTGGGTCAAGCCTTGGGGGGTATATGTTCATGTAACCCCCCCGCCGATTCAAGTGGTTTCTTTAGATAGTTTGACTCTATATCTATACATATCTAGTAGATAGACTAGATGGTTTGACGGTCTGAGCATCTGATGCGACATCAGAAGGTCCTTGGTTTGATTTCCGGTCCAGTCGAATTTTTTCCACTTTGAATCGCCCATCTTTTTATCCTCTCACCACCATTGTGATCGTCCATTTATGTGTTCCTATCCACTTTCCTTTTCTCTTTTTGAATTATTTATATATGTATAAACTTATTACTATTGAATAACTGAGGTCAATTTGAGGAACATAGACTTGAAAAAAATGTACACATCACACGTCTATAGCGCGAAAGTTGTCCTTAAATTTTATGACTTATACCTCTGTTATTCATAATACCTCTTCGGATATTATTTCCATTTTACAATTTTCGAAAACAGTTAATACAATACTGCAAACATTCCTCCTCTAATGCATGTGTGATATACTTGGCGTTTTTATTGCTCCTCAAGTTCATTCAATATGGACGATTGTCTCCCTAATCCCTTTGTGCAATCGTACCTGATGGTTTCATCTATTCTATTCTTAAATCTATGGTGGGAATAGTCCTCCGACTTACTATAAGTCAGTTTTATAGCAGCTTGAGTGATGATGGAATGTTATTTCTCTTTATTCTTAGCGTGAGGATGAAGGAGATGCCGCGGAGGAAGTGCAACTACTACGATGAACATACCGCATCACACCGTGCGGCCTATCCCTGCATCATGCGAGTAGAATTAGGGAAACAGATTGCGGAAAAGACAGGTTTAAAATGTCGTTTTCCCGCGATCGATAAGAGACCATAATCGCTGCGTTAATACTTTGACGTAGGTTAGTTGAAGGGTAGTGTAGCTGATTAATTCATATGTCCCCTAATACATGTATCTAAATCTTCCGGGAAGTGCTAACACTATCTTTTGCATGTTCCCTGCATGATTCTTGTGACACTTTTTTATAGTGACATTATAGATTAGTTTAGAAGTTTCTGTAGCATACCCATAGGCTGGTGTATGCTGGTGAAAGTAAATTTTTTCACTATTGCTCATGTTGGTGATAAGTCACCCCCTGCCAAGCACCCATGTGGTGGCTTATAGGGTAATAAGTAGATTTAGATCATTTCCGCACCCCGCATTTCCTTGAACTGAGAAAAATTCTCCACATTTTTTCCCGGAAGAAATTCACTATATCATGTAGTACCTGATACCTTTTTCCGAGATTCCCAAAAACATCGAAATATTTTCCCAAGATATTACTCACAAATCATAGTTAATTCCATCTCACTCTCTTAGCCGATTCGTGCCCTGTCATTTCAGTTTGCATATATTTATCTTGTCGCCTCACGGAAGGGAGTCGTTGACCAGAAAGCCAAGCCCGTTTGGCTTCGAGACTGATGTGTCTTTCGTACGCACATTTTGAACGAGTTTCCGCCGAAAACATCATCGTAGCAGCCAGAGACATGCGTCACATAGGACGAGGAAATAGGAGATGTATAAGAAGAGAAAGAATACAAAACTTAAGTGGACTCTTGAGTGACACTCTTGAGTGACACTCTTGAGGACCCCTAACTCAGATGTGGAGAAATGGACACTCGAGTCACCAGAGATTTCACTGGAAATATCCTTCCGCCGTAGAGAATGCAAACAAAAGGGCTCTTGTGAGTGCCATTGAGTTATTTCGTGAAAATGGAAGAGATTTGTGACTACCGTCTCTTACAAGCGGAGATGATCGTTTTGACTGTTTTTTTTTCGTGTTTCGTTGAGCACTGATTTAAGAGTGATTAAGGACGAAAGTAAGGCTTACAATACTTTAAGACAGACTGTATATTAATTTCAATTATTAAGCATCCAATAAGGAAGTAAACATAATTGTAAGTAATGGTGAAGTATTGAAATGCGATAGTCCGAAAAAAGATTAGATACAGATGAATTGGGAGAATCGTATGAACGTATTATCATTCAGGCACTTGCCTCGTGAGCATGTACAAGTTTTCCTGGATTCTTTAACTTAACTATGCACATGGATCGGAGGACATCCTTAGAATCAGAGTATTTAAACATTGCTGGGGAATACAGGATGTTGTGGGTACAGAAACCATGATAAGGCACCGATTAGGGTATTGAAATATCGATATATTATTTTCCCGTTAGCGGAAGCAAATCTCTGACACAAAGTTTGTTGACGTAAAAAATATAGTAAATGACGTATCGTTTGGATTCCGGTATTTAACCGTCATGTGATATTTTATACTACCTGGATGGCTGAATTCGGGTGAATAATATCTTTCCTTGAAGCTACTAGAAATCAACCTGCGGTTGTTGCTAAATATTCTCTCCGAACTAATGAATCTAATATTTCCATCCGATCAACTTAAGTATAATCTAGTTTAGTAAACTCTCTGTATGTTTGTTAAAAAAACCTACTTTATATTAACGTTAATGGTTAACTTCGTATTTAGAAATAATGAAATAGCTGTCGCAATTTGCAGCACTGTAATGTTAAAGCAATGCCTTACCTCTATGTGTGCCTCTAATTTCTTCCCTTCTGTTGGCGTTGGTTTTTTCTCATGCTAAAATTTCTCATTTGACATAAAAAGCTATTTTATAATTATGAACATTAATAGCCTCTTATCTGAAGAACAATTTGGTAGTCCTAAAAAATTTAATTTGGTAGCCTTTAAATTTCTTCATTACCTGAACATTTGTCTCTTTATCATTTACAAATCTCATTCCTTGGTCGACCCATGTCTCATAATGTCGAAATTTTCTTAATCTTTGCTAGGGCTCTGTGTCTAAAAATAAGCTTTTCTTTAATCTAAAATTCCACGAGCAACTTCCTCCTCTCACCAACACTGCGGGCCATTTCCTTTATCTCTACATGAGGTAAATTTGTTTCTGCCGATCCTTACTTTGGCCTACCTGGAAAACGACGCGATACGGCAGGGAAGGTCGTTCGCAAAAACTTCTCGTCAGAACGTTGCGTGCTTTTATCTTTTGTAATTTTAATGACGGGGAGCGAGATGCCGCGGCCTTAGTAAGCTTGGAATTAGCAAAACTCTCCTTCGGGTTTAATTGGTGTCAAAGTGAATCACAGACGATGGAAAATATTACTATTTCCAAATGCATGTAAACATAACTGAATTCCAAAAACTTCTGACGCCTAGCATTAATTATTTGCCAGACCAGTTCCTGTTCGTTTTTTTGTTGTTAGCTTTTCCCACTGAATTGGGCCAAATCTTCGAAAAACTCCTTCGCCTCTAAACCTTACATTCCTTGTCTTCACTTTTCATAGTTCCAAAAACTTCGCGTGAATTTTTATGTAAAGTAAGATGTCCAGAATTTTATGATTATATAACGTGAAGAGGTAGATATATTTCTATAATCAATGAAGATCTTGTGTTTTGTTCAATTGTTTTATGATTCAATGGCAACGTATAGTCAACTGTAGTTGTCAACTGAAACTTTACTGCACATTTCAACATTTTTTCTGGTTATGTTCGAACATTGCTGAATTCAAATCCCTGAAGATGTCAAAAATATTAGATATACTGTCAGTATTGAACCATAAAATAATTGACCGAAACTCGAGACATTAAATTTATATGTATATATACTGGTCGAGAAACGTCCAAATTGTTGGCTAAATTTCTTTTTAATTTGTTATCATATCATGCTCTCTTCAGTTGGCTCCAAGACTCCGGTATGATGGTTTTGTAACTCATGGATCTTTAAATTACCACACCAAGCACGTATTTACAGCGTCTCTTGGTTTATTAATTATTATTCAGGTAAAATACCGGTGAATGTAGATTCAATTGGAAAAGAGAAATCAATCCTCATAATTTAAACTGGCTAAAAACTTTTTCCCCTTTCACAGTTTTATTTTTCATCTCATTGTACGTCCTACCTCATTTTATATCGTCTATAAAGCGTATTCTCTTACTTTTCCCTCTCTGCTTATCCCGAGTATATATATATATTCATTTATATAAATTGACATTTTATTCACATACAAATTGTCATCATTTTTGGCCGTGGCGGAGCTTAACTTTGCTGCTCTATGTGATTGATTTTCCAAATAATTGGGAAGAATAATGGCTCTGGGATATCTTCCTGTTCCTTCACCATATATTTCACTCCTCCACATTGCTACATTGCTGATTCAATTATCCAAAGCAGTCATCAAGTTATTCGATCATGTTTAGCCTGTAAATTGTGAGAAAAGTGGATTTCAAAACTTACATGGGAACGTATGTAAGGTTTTAGTAATGGAATATTGAATGATCGGGAAAAATAAAAAAAAAATAATTCAAACGTTCAGACAGTTTTCCCCGCTAAAAAGTGTAATTCCAGTAACTTTTATTTGAGTAAAAATCCTGAAATTGTTAAAAATACATTATTAAAGGAGCATTCATTAGCGAATACTTCATTTCCCTTAAATACTCAGTAATAATTGTAACATGTACTCGTATGGCCACTAATTTATGCATTTCTGATAGTGGTGACAGAATTAGTTGGTCACTTAATTCTTGAGTAACTTTGAAAACGTGATTCACAAAAGACATCGCCAAATGTAGCTTTAAGCGCCATTATAACTTTTAACTTTTCTAGAAAAATGGGACTAATATATTAAGAAAACACGTCGCCATAGAATAGGTACGTTAGCTAAGGTAGAGGTTCATCATCACGGTGCTTCGACCTCGTCGTATGGTTAAAAGCGTAAAAAGGCGCGGGGCAGAAAAGCGTTGATGCACTCGAAAGGTGTTAGGGGGTTCAGTAGCGGAGAATATGAGCTACCAATCAATTCTATTAAAATCTCTACTCACGCACTGGACAGATTCCATCATAATACTGACGACTACTCGAAATAGATAGTAGCGCTTCGTATTGATATGAAGAAAGTTAGAAGTGATGTTGGTACAATTAAGCAAAATTAAATGAGTCTCCAATGGCCGTAAAAAATGGCACCACTCGTCAAACATGCAACCAAACAACAATTACTGTGTTGGTTTGCGGGAATGGGGATTCCACAGCAGGGACCAACCACGGCCTCTCTACCCGAATACTGTGATGGTTTATGGGAATGTTACTTCCTCGCCAGTGACCACCACAGACACACACACGCACTCAAATCAGTTGGGATCCTTTTCGAGGGATAATGGGACCCTGATAAGGATGCCTGGGTTATAACCTGAGATCCTTTATAGGGCTAATGGGGCCCTACTGAGGATGCCTGGTCATTACCACAATCACACTCACAATCACTCAAATCACTCACTCACACACACAGACGGGCCCAACTTCGGGGAGAAAACGCTCAAAAAGAGCGTGGTCAAAATATAAACACAAAGACAAACGAGGGTGAGCGTCGCTTGTATATCCTTCCAAGAATTGAAGTGTGAATATTTACGTAATGCTTTAATAAAATAATAGGTAAAAGGACCAGGAGTAATTTGAGCATTTTATATTTTTACGGCTTAATAATAGTGTTCTAACCTTAAGTATTTACTGAAAGTAATTTACAAAAGGTGCAAAGGAAACTTTTCACTAAATCCAATAATTTTCTTGTCAGAGTAAAATGTAGGAAATCTTGGGTAGAAGTATCCAATTGAATGGTATTATGTCGAAAAAATTGGAGGGCCTACTTTTCGGTAGGTACTTGTGGCCCATGGGCCTTTCTCATTTATCCCATGTCTATCTCACACCTACTTGTACCTACGTGCAATATTTCTTGGGAGTCTGTTTATCAGTTCACCTTTAATGAGGATGCACTGATTTGAGGAATTGGGGTCATTTGGAGCCCCAACCATTCCTGTGAGCTCTACGACTTTAGTATGGTTTACTGTTCGTTTTCCATATGTCTGTGAACAATGTGTAAAATACAGCCATAGCGATATTCTACAACATTCAAATGCGTCGTCTTTGGACCCCTCGGCCTACGCCAACAGTCTTATAGCGCTTGTAAGTATGTGCGCTAGAATTATACATGATTTTAGCTCAATCGGTTCCGTAGTTTTTGACGAGAAATGTTAAAACCATGCTTAATGACAGTTGTATACCTCTCCATTTTCATCGGTGAGTGCAAATGACGAGACATGGTCGTCATACACAACTTAATATAGGCAACTTCTTACGGGGAATACTTGTTAAGCGCAGGGAATTTTAGAATTCTCGGCTCAGGTCGTTGCAAAGTCCGTCAACCCCGTCCTCGCCTCAACCTTACTTACCTCGATACACAATAGAGATGAATTAAGAAAAGAAATTGCTCAATGTCACTTGTTAAAAAAATGAATGAATACCTACTGGAAAAGAGCGATGGGGAAGCAAAGAATTTTTGGTGATTCTGAGCGCAATTCCAGTGGAGAAGATCGAGGAGGAGGTGGAAAAACTAATGGAGACCACGAATTTGGGGTTAACGGAACGGGTCGAGAGAAGGGAAAGATTAATGGAGCCCTGCACGCAATGCAAAATAGTAGCGGGTGCCGAGTCTTCGTTTGAGAACTGCCGTCGAAGAGGATATGCGTGGGAAATGCCAAGAGACAAGAGAATTCCCCCTGAAAACTATTATTCATCACTCGCGCACTTCCCTAAACACGCTTAACACCTACAGGATTTAGATGGTGATCCCTGAAAATGTTCAGAATAATATGCACGCAGCTCTTTGAAGCGCGTTATTAACCCTCAACACCTTTTTCGACTCAAAAGTTTTATATGTTGAAAGAGTCGAAGGAGACACAAAATTTCCTGTCATTGGCCAAGTTTTCCTTTTCACTGGCTCAACAATAGAGTTTAATTTGGATTATTTTACTATTCGCAATTGACGTGCCTGTTACTTTTCTTTCAAAAAGGGAAGGAAGACTAATGACTTGCAACTAATGATTGATGATTAAGTATTGTGCCACTAGTGAATTCATAGC
Organism: Ceriagrion tenellum; assembly: GCA_963169105.1. Taxonomy (NCBI): domain Eukaryota; kingdom Metazoa; phylum Arthropoda; class Insecta; order Odonata; family Coenagrionidae; genus Ceriagrion; species Ceriagrion tenellum. The sequence continues at coordinate 70,664,321 of OY720635.1, forward strand.
CCGACGACGATTTAGCACCTGTGCAAATGCCAACCGTGCATAATAAGGAGACCAGTTTGATTAAAAGAATGAATTAAGCCCCAAATAAGAACAGTTTGTTCGGAAAATTCAATTTTCCAGCGCAATCGCGTCATTTATTAATATTTCTGCGTGACAAATTAACAGTCTCGTGCGTGACAACGCTATTGATTTCAGATTATATTAAGGGGGTTTCATCCCGACTGTATTTGCCAAATAAACTCTAAACTCCATCTTTTTATTTTAAGAAATATTGTTTTCGCTAAGGGAAACGCATTCAAAAATGAAAAATGAGGTGCGCAATGTGCAGGTCATACGAAAAACGTGTTTCTGCGAAGTAAACTGTTTTCCTGCACTTTATTAACAAGTGTTTTCAGGTATAGAAGTGCAGTGCAGCTGCAGTGACTTTTGAATAAATTATCGTATTTGACCTCAAAGTTGGTATTTTATACTTATTTTTAAATAGCTAAAATTATTTGAAATATACGAGTATTTCCTTCCAAAAACGAGGTAAACACCATCCATGAAAGGGAAGGGAGCAACGAGCACAAGAGGCATAAGACGGAGATAAAATGTACGTACAATAACGATGTGTCTGATGTTGGTCTCACTTTATTTTTGTTATAATTGGTGCATGGAAAGAGGAACGAGTACTCGCATTCAATTCCCTGTGGCAATTTACTCACAGCGTAAAACTTTTTTTACGCAAATGGCAATTGCATTACTTAAATAACATTATTTTTGCCTAAGTTACATACATTCTCGCATTTGAAACCACCTCAGTACACAGTTGTGATTTCCTATCCCGGGCACGTCGACTTGTACTTCTAGCCGCCATATCGGCAAATCCGTCAAACGTGTTGCATATAAGCCAGGATATTATGGCCTCGGTTGATTGGCCTGATAGTTACAATAGCTCTGCTTGAAAATTACTTGAATTCAAGTACAATATGTGAAAAAAACAACGAAGAAAGGTTTTGTATGATTATTCATGTAGTACATAGGACATGCGTTTCAGTAAGTATCCGTAATAGGAATTATAGTGCTAAGAGCATACTCGAAGTGTTACACCCCTGATGGAAGGACTACATGGGGAACCCTAAAAGTACACGGTAGCTAGACTCAGCAGTTTGCGCATCTGGGAAGTATTTTGGAGGATAATGGGCTTAGTGGTAGGGACACAAGATTTAGAATTGCCATGGGTTAAGAAGCATTTTTAAAAAGGAGGGAATTCTTGAGTGAGGGGTCTAAGTAGGTTTAGTTTGGTGAAACTGTGATATAGGTTGTTACGCTGTATGGGACGGAGACTTGGCCATTGCGAAGGGAGTATCTACTTAGACTTGAGAGATTTTACGTGTGAGTATAGAGAAGGATGGTGAGGATGAGCTGGGTGGCGAGAAAACGTTATAACGATATAATTAGTGAGGAGAGTAAGCTGATGGCGGAAGTTCGGAAGTGTGAAAGACATCGATGTGAGATGTTTTGAAAAGAGAGGAAATGGATGATAGTGGGAGAAAAATTGGGAAGCCTGGAAGAGGTAGGAAAATATAGGAATTCTGAATGAAAAAAGGAGACGAAATGAGGATTTTAAAAGGATTCTAATGGCGACTCACCAAAAGGAGGGAAATCGGAACTATATGCCAGAAATTTGAACGTTAGGATAAGTATTATCAAAAAACCTGCTAATCAGCTGGTAGAATATTCAATAAAGGGCCCCACACATGTAAAAATCTGCAGGATTATTTCTCACGTCTATTTAAACTTACTTTAACTCAGTTATAATCATCACATTTCTCCCTTCTCATCCAAATATTCCACATTTTCTGGAGGGTCTAGCGTGTCTCATAGTTGACACCTCTATAAATTTTGTAATCACTATTTACAAAGAGATTCTTCACTTTTCTGTAAGATTAAGTCCAGAACTAAATTCCTTTTGAAATTTAAGTTTTCGCTACCTTTACTCTTTGCCTAAAATAATAGTTATGATTAACAATACACTTTAGGTTAAATGTTTTACCATGCACAAATAACTAATGCACGGTCCTATGGCTTATGCAAGAGTCTTTGAACAAGTATTTTTGTCCCCCATTTCACTTTCAGTTTTCCTAACGCTTTGATGTGTCTCTCAAATCAATTCTATGTAACGTACTAAACTTAAACTGCTATTTTTGATTTCATAAATTGTTTTGAGTAAATTATGGACTGTTAAAAAAAAACTCTTCTCTACATCACAGCCTTCTAATGCGGGTGTCGTACTCCAAATCCATAGCGCTGACTTTATTAGACTCCTTTTCTGATGTTTCGGCCTGAATAACGCTTACCACGAGTAAAAAAATATAAAAAATCCTCCTTAAGGTTTGAGTTAAGGATTGAAGTCAATTTTGATAATAGTTTGATACAACTCCACTTATAATGCATGTTTGCATTCACCTACTAATCAGTTAACAATTCATTTCGATGGGAGCTTCAATGAAAACGGTAGAAGAGGAAATTTGAATGCGTAAATTCTTTATGACATGAATTGTGACAATGGTTTATACAGCTGCATCAAATCGATGATTATTAGCTACGCTTCCCCACTTGCTTTAAAGCGAAATGATTGGAACTCTGCTTCGGAGAAACAGTTATTGACGGATCGTACTTAAATAAGCCTTTACTCAGGCATGAGCAAACAGCCAAATGTATTTGCCGCAGCATGACAGCCTGAAAAATCTTAATTTCTTGGAAAAATTATAGGATATATTTATTATCAAAAATGAGCTATCCATTTTGACATTTTTCATCATGTTTATTGTGTAATTTAAGTATCGTTTATCGCTGATTTGCCTGTAAAATTAAAAAAGTTGATTTATAACTCCACCATTACCAATTATTTACACTCTGTGGTCAAAGTGACCTTCATTTGTCGGTCATAACTCTCTGGCCAGGCCAAAAATATGAACCGTATATTTCAGAAAAAAGTTTATGTACAATGTCAACTCAGAATTTTAAGTCCTTGATTCAAAATACACCCGAAGGCTATCGGGCGTGCTGACCCTGCATTTAAATCAAAAGTCACTTGTTTCCTCGGTCTCTGGAGTGTACGATAAATTTATAGCTCATGTAGGCGTTACTTGATACGGGTAAAATATTAATAACAAATTTACAGCTGCACAAGTGGGTGGAAGAAGAATAAATAATGTTGTGACCAAAAACGAGAAAATTCTGTGCTCTAAATTGTTAATTTATGTAGTAAGGAACTTCAACAGAAGATGGACGCATTATACTATCGTTGGAGTGATGAATTTCAATTTACCAAAGCCAGGACTAATTCCGGCATATTTTTTCCATTTATTTGACGCGACCAATCTTGAAGTTATGAAAAAGCGATAGCAAATACGGTTTACGCACGCAAGAGAAAATATTTGGTCACAGGTTTCTGCGATTGTGACGACTTTATTGTACTCTGAAATTCTCTGCTAATCCTTCAAAGCTCAAATTCATGAAAACAATTACACTTTTTTTATCATTTAATTGTGGTTGATCTTCGCATTGTGATATATATATTTTAATTTTTTATCAGTAACGCGGTCCTCGATTATAAAAAAATACTAAAGCTGACGGGGAAGGTGGGGGATAGTGAAAGTCAACCATTCAGAAAGAGCTGCGGTATAATTTTGATAGTGTCTGCCAAATTCTTACTACTCCTCTATTATTCAAGCAGGTTATGTTTCCTGCCAAGAAATCCTGTTCTGAAAACCCTGAAAGTTCTGGCAGTTAGCAAAATGCGGGACTCAGAGTGACGGGCACATGGGAAACGATTCATACAGCGCAATCGGCACGGCGTCCCTTTTGCCTCCAGCACCGGAATAAGAATGAATACAGCCCATTACAGAGTTGCCATCGATGACCCGTCCGACAATCGCCCGAAAGCTACGGACGGAACCAGTGGTAAGTTACCTAAAGCGAGAGTAATGAGATTTTCCAAGAAATGATAAATTAATGCACTAGTAGGAAGGTTTTCACTTGTAACATATTCTAATTCTTTTCTCCTTTGGAAGCTATGGACAAGTAGACCGACTACTTAATGTATCAGGATTGGATTGAATATTAGGGGAGGCGACCGACAGCTAAGGTCATTTGCGCCATAGGGTTAGGTAAGGGAAGAAGGGTGGATAGAAACCCGGCGTCGGCATCAGCCTCCTCTTACCCAAAGACGCCAAGAGGACCACGGTTTTACGCGTCATCCGAAAGACGGAGTACTGAATTTGAAGTGCCCTCCACAAGACACTCAAGTAGGGATCGGGTTTCCTCTGAAAAACATCCTCATCTGCAGGAATTAGAACCCTGGCCATCCATATGGTTAGCCAGTACTCTAGCCACCATGCCAACCCGATCCCCTTTTATGTGTCAGAATTAGAACTGAGTGATAAAGACGTGTAGGGTTAGCGAAGGGGCGTCAGTGCCTTTACTTATGGCGGTTGGAGCGCGAATCGTGAGTCGTTGAGTGCACATTTTTACAACTTAATAAAAACTCTTGGATCACACTTCACTGAAGTACATCAATATAAACGTTGGAAATAACCATGCGTGTTGTAATATAAATGATGAAACAATTATATTTCAAAATTTTCGCCTCAATTGAAGCACTGTTTTGACTCGAGTTTACGGTGTGGGAATCGAAATGTAAACCAAAATTATGTATAAATACGAGTTTTTCATTCGGCTTGAGTCCTTAATAATTAATAGAACTACTACAATAATATGAAAGGTTTGGTTTACCGTTTAGCAGAATATGTGCACATATGTCACGAATTATTTTGAAATAGTTGTCAAGTGCCATGAGACCACGTGTTAAAGTTAAAAATTAAATTACCAAGATACCATATCGGTAACATGCACTTTTTTTCGCTCTTATCTATACATATTACTAATTTGTACGCGCATGCTCGGGTTTGGTGGCGAGGAAAACAATAGAAAAGTTATTGGATATGGTTGGTGAGGAGAGTAAGCTGGTGGCGGAAGTTCGGAAGAGTCAAAAGAGATCGATGTGGGACGTTTTGAAAAGAAGAGGAAATGTAAAATAAGGTAATAGTGGGAGAGCACTCGGGAAACGTGGAAGAGGAAGGAAAAGGATAGGAGTTTTGGACGAAATAAGAAGAGGGAGACGATATGAGGGTTATGATATGGATCTAATGGCGGAGCACCATTGGGATGGAAAACGGAACGATATACCAAAAATCAATAAATTGGGATAAGTACTGTCGAAAAACTACCAGTCATCTGATAGAATACTAGCATGAAAAATGAGGCGTTGGAACAAGACAAAAAATGGAATGGAAATCGGTTCAGTTAAGTGGTATTCCTCCATCTGATGGGTAAGCATTTGGACCGTACTTATTCTAACGTCCTAATGAATGGTATATCGTTCTGATTTTTTTCCAATATGTGATCCACCATTAGAACCCTCTTAAATTATTCATATCGTCTTCCTCTTCTCATTTTGTCCATGATTCCTATCCTCTTCCAAGCTTCCCTGGTGTTATCCCAACTATTGCCATGAGGGGAGAAAATAAGGGTGACGTAACCAACAGTCGCAACGCGCGCCTTTTTGAAACCGTGCAAATGGTGCGACCTTACCGGAATTCGCCCATCCATTCGTCATCGAGTGGAGACACGCTTAAGGGATCGGCGCGTTGGAGGAAGTCACCGAGGGTCGTTGTTTCGAGGGGCAGGGGTGAGAGGGTCGGACGGAGTTTGAACAGGAAAGGGGTCACCCTTGGTCAGAGGATCGCGGACAAGAGGGAGTGTCGGCCGGAGGGAACCAAATGGCCGGAACTGGGGCGACCTCCGTCTCTGCATTGACTGTGCCCCTCGAACCTGCACCCCTAGGGATTTCGTGGTCTTGATTGTCCCTCGCACCCCTCCACTAGAGGACGCTCAACGCGATCCCTTCACATCCATTGCAGATGAGTACGGAAGCCTGCTATTTTTCCCGTTCGTGTAATTTCGTCCGGCGGTAGATTCCTCTGTCTTTCGCACCTCATGCCTCACCATCATTCAGTACTACATTTTAGCTTTTCGAAAAAAAATATTAATACTGTTCACTCACAGCTCTCCGACTGGGAAGATTGTGAAACCAATATCCTGCCGATCGTTTCCAAGGAAAAAATCGATATGTTGAAGATAGTCGTTGGAATGTGCAATACGCGCTATTGCCCGTTCCTACGACACAAAATGTACTTTCTACTGATACCTTATATATTTTTTTCGGTGGAATTTTTGAGATTCAATGGTTTTAGCAGCCGAATAAATTTTCGATTTGGATTCAAAAATAAAAATACTTAATGACATCGATCACAGGAAGTCACCCTGTAAGAATTCCGGAGATGAGGAATTTATACTCGCATTGACCAAGCCATTGATTGACGGAAATTTGTTTTTGTAGTAAAACCAACCCTCCCTTTGACTATACAGTGCAAGGTATGACTATTTGTTAGTATGTGGTTTAAGTATACAGTACCCTATGATTTAAGTACATCAAGTTGGTCCTCCAGTGTTTAGATAAATCATTGCGATGTCACGTCAATTGTACGCCTGATTCCTGTTTCTAGGACACTAACTGCATGTCTGTTCATGTAGTCCACCTAAATATTTTTCTGCCTTCGAGATTTCATTTACTATATATCGCTGAACGATTTTATTTATTCTCTTTTTAATTTATGGGCTGAACCTTCTCCGGTTTGCACTAAAATCTGTCAACTCTCATTCTATATCGTAATAGCACTTTTTCTCCTTTGACATGCATGACTTATAAACGGATAGCTTGATACCATCACTCAATTTGCACTAAGTACTTTGGTTTTTAGCGAACGAAGGCCACTGCAACTAAATTGAAAATATTTTTTATTATTTGTATCAACAGTTCCAAAACCTTTTCGTCTTGCGAATTCTTCGGTGGCCCATTGCCCAACATTAAATCCACATCAACTAACAAGATCCCTCGAAGTACGGAAATGTTTCAAACATTTTCTATTTTCCCCTCCATTTACCAATTTCCTCTGAACCCTGAATGACAAAAGCAATAAATTTAGAGGTACTCTTCCCTAGGTTGTAAAACAATTACCTTAAGCGGAGAATCAAAATTTACCTTTATTTTCCTCCGCCGAGAAAGAAATCTATGCGACCTGCCTCTTGTCTACTTCCGCATATTTTCCAGCAGGCTTAACTTGATGTATTTTAATACTCGAGAACTTGATGGAAATGAGAGATTTCTCAAAATAGAAAGCAGCCGCCATATTTCCGGGGGTTTAAAAGAAACGTTATTGCATAGATGCTGCACGTTGATAAATTATAAAATAGGTCGTTTCATGTTAAGGCACATAGACTTCATTGCAAGGCACTCACCAGGATAGTTCCTATGTGATGAGCCGGAGGATTTCAAAGAGTTTCCGAGCCACGCGCATTGAGCTGTGCAACCCTGTGAGGTTGCAACCTCGTATTGAGAGCATTCCAGGACGTGAATCCTTCCTTGGACATTTGCTACCATTCCAGTGGAGGTAAATTAGACGCTTGAATAAACCTTCCCCGACCGTGACTTATCTTATTATGGAGCGATTTACGGCGGCGAAGATCTTTGTTTATTAGCAAAAGACTGAATATGCAAAAGGTCCATCATCAAGTAATTAAATCCTGAAAGGGTTATGAGGAGAATATGGACGAGGGACGAAACAGGACGAAGGGGTTAAGTCACTTAGATTTTCTAGATTTTTCAGGTTCTTCCGATAACACAAATAGCAAAACCCTGAAGGTTTTATTCCAGGACGTGAAGGTTCCATTCCAGGTCGTGAAATGTTCTTTGGACCTTTGCTACCATTCCAGTGGAGGAAAATTTGACACTTGAATAAACCTTCCCGACCATGACTTATTTTAACAGAGCGACTATCGGTGGTGAAGATCTTTGTTTATTAGCAAAAGACTAAATAAGTAAAATGTCCGTCATCCAGAAATTAAATCCTGTAAGGGTAGTAGGGTGGACGAGGGAAGGAGCATGACGAAGGAGTTAAGTCACTTTGATTCTCTCCATTTTTATTAGTCTTTTTAAGGTTCTTCGGATGACTCAGATAATAAAACCCTGAAGGTTTCATTCCAGGACGTGAAGTTTCCAATCCAGGACGAGAACCGTTCTATGGGCCTTCGCTACTATTTCAGTGGAGGTAAACTAGACGCATGAATATATATTTTGGATTGGAATCTCGTTGCCAAAAACTGTTGTCTAGAATTCCGTAAACAATCAACTTTTTGGAAAGTGGAGCCGCCTTGTGATGAAAGACGGAAGTTCAAATGTAAATACTGGTAAATACAGTCGAAAGATTGTAAATAAATACGTCTTACCGGTTTTGCCATGAATATACATTGGTTTTCACTTGCATGTAATCATAATGTAGTGGATAAAAAATGTATAAATACACGCGGGACGTAATTATACAATTTTTAATATCGTCCGGTCTACAGATATATTTAATTCCTCTACAAATTTAATGACAAATGCACAATTTACTTCTTAGCACTTCGTGAATATCGCTATACGGAAATTTAATAATAATGCGAGGTGACTTCATGAGTGTTCCCAGTGGCCATCATTGCAGTGTAGGTCAAAAGAAATGCACTTACCGCCGCCTTGAACAGGCTCTTATTGTTCAATCCAAGTCTCCTATTTTGGTTCCTCGTAGACGCATACCCTGTTTTGAAGTCTGGTACGAAGCAAGTTCTGTTCAAACAAGGCATTCTGAATTCTTTATTTGGGCAAAACAGGCTTAATGCATTCCAATTATAATCGGATTCTGACAAACAACGTAGTCGGCACACGATGAACGTTTCATTAACCTCTTACTGATTTCCTGTAATAGATATTTCCTCTCTAACATTTAAAAAGTAAATTTTAGATAACAAGCATAGCAAGATATATTCTAAGCATCAATTAATTCATATCTTTCCGATCGTTATTGAATATTCACCACAGTCTCACGTTAGCAACAATTAACTACGACTATTTACAAGAACAACTGAAACGACTCTAATCGAAGCGGCGCCAAAGACTGGGTAAACTAAAAGTGGAAATTTAGGCAACACGTAGCCTAGGCAACAATTCCGAACATCCGAATCCATAATATGTATTCATGACTAGACGCTTGAATAAACCTTCCCCGACCGTGACTTTTCTTATTTAAATAGAGCTATTATCGGTGACGAAGATCTTTGTTTATTAGCAAAAGACTGAATTTGCAAAATGTCCTTCATTAATTAATAAAATCCTGAAAGGGTAGTGAGGAGATGATAGACAAGGGTTGGAAAATGTTGAAGGGGTTAAGTCCCTATGGTTTTCTCCATTTTTTAATTTTTTTCTAGGTTCCTCGGATAACAAAAATACCAATACCCTGAAGATTTCATTCCTGGACGTGAAGGTTTCATTCCAGGACGCGAATGTTTCATTCCAGGACGTGAACCGCACTTTGGACCTTCGCTACCATTCAGAGGAGGAAAACTGAACGCTTGATTAAACTTTTCCCAACCACGACTTTTCTTATTTAAATAGAGCGATTATCAGCGGCGAAGATCTTTGTTTATTAGCAAAAGACTGAATACGCAAAATGTCCATCATCAAGTAATTAAATCCTGAAAGGGTAGTGAGGAGAGGAAGACGAGGGTTGGAAAATGTCGAAGGGGTTAAGTCCCTATGGTTTTCTCCATATTTATATTTTTCTAGGTTTTTCAGATAACAAAAATAGAAAAACCCAGAAGGTTTCATTCCTGGACGCGAATGTTTCATTCCAGGACGTGAACCGCACTTTGGACCTTCGCTACCATTCAGAGGAGGAAAACTGAACGCTTGAATAAACTTTTCCCAACCATGACTTTTCTTATTTAAATGGAGCGATTATCGGCGGCGAAGATCTTTGTATAGCAGCAAAAGACTGAATAAGCAAAATGTCCATCATCAAGTAATTAAATCCTGAAAGGGTAGTGAGGAGAGGAAGACGAGGGTTGGAAAATGTCGAAGGGGTTAAGTCCCTATGGTTTTCTCCATATTTTTATTTTTCTAGGTTTTTCAGATAACAAAAATAGAAAAACCCAGAAGGTTTCATTCCTGGACGCGAATGTTTCATTCCAGGACGTGAAGCGCACTTTGGACCTTCGCTACCATTCAGAGGAGGAAAACTGAACGCTTGAATAAACTTTTCCCAACCATGACTTTTCTTATTTAAATGGAGCGATTATCGGCGGCGAAGATCTTTGTATAGCAGCAAAAGACTGAATAAGCAAAATGTCCATCATCAAGTAATTAAATCCTGAAAGGGTAGTGAGGAGAGGATGGACGAGGGTTGGAACAGGTCGAAGGGTTTAAGTCACTTTGATTCTCCCCATTTTTTAGGTTCTTCGGATAACACAAATAGCAAAACCCTGAAGGTTTCATTTAATGAAATTACGACGGAAAATCAATTTAACCCTCACACCAACCGTTCCTTCGTCCCCGAACTCTCATTCCACAAATCTCCGCCGTTGCCCGTCCACCTTCTATCCTCGCCGGGCTCCCTCAAAATCTTCCGCGCCGTACATCAAAAGGTCAGCACGAATTTCGTTCCCTCTCACGACCCCATCTCCAGGAAAGGGGCTCTCATTCATTATCTAAAGGGACTTAAGTGGGCCACCTCATCTCATCGGTATATTAGCCGTCTGTTTGTCCTGGATTCCTTCTTCGTACTGAGGTGAGTTGCTAGTGTGTGCGTGCCCATTGTTTCCATATTCCATCCCATCCATTAATACGGCAACGCTGGTTCCCGATTGGGTAAATATAAATGAAAGGAGAAAATGGTTCGGGTCAAAATTCTTGTTGAAAGGAGATGCTAAATTGGATTTTTAAGGGAATAAAAGATGTAAGCTATAACTTGTTGAACCCACGCCTCCTTTCTGGTCCGCAGATTTCTGACTCGTCCTTTTTTTCTTCCTATTTATATCCTCAAAATCTGTCATTTTGCGTTCACTTGTTCGAAATTGATTCAGGGGAAAGAGAGTTTTTTCATATTTTATCGCATTTTTATATTTTAAAAGATATTTTGCATCCCTTCCCTTTCCATCATTGAGAAGACAGTGCCAGCGTGTGGGCTGAGTAAATTAATTCTGAAAACTTATTAATTTCTTGTTCGTGAGTATTATTTTGGTAAAGTAATCATCCTCTGGTACTTTGAAGATGAGCATTAGGTGTCAGGCTAAGTGTAAAAAAATGATGACTAATTTCCGGGGCATTCAGAGAAGTATGTCTCAATGATCATACTGTAAGATTACTCGTTTAATCCGATTATACGATACCATAGGCAAAGAAAAAAGCAAATATATACCTCAATCACATTTAAAAACATGAAGAATTTGAGTGAAACAGCGATAGTTGAAATTATTGGGAGAATAAAAAAGTCATGAAATTTGTCATTATTTGATTGAGTTCTACATAGCTTTGCGTGGGGCTGATAATTATTTTTTATTAGTATTAAACCCAATGGAGGAAAGCTCAGAAATGTGAAGATTATGAACAGATTTGCGACTGATTGGAAAACCACTTTAGGCATAAGATGATGGGTTGAGGCCGTTCCCTGTTTTTAAAACACTCATTCTATTATGCGACTACTTCCTTTGCAATCATGGTGGCTCTCATTTTTCCAGGAAAATATTTTTGGCAATCGAAACTTTTAGGAACTGTATTCTTTAATGTTATAGTTATATCAGAAGTCGGCGAAGTATTTTCGCGCTTTCCATCGGCATTAATTCAGTTTTATCATCGTTCCGTAGAAAGAATATTCGTTCTGTACCAATAATGTAGCGGCGAAACTCCAGTATGTCATTTGATCATACTCAAAAATATAAAAGCACCAGCATTACTCGTTTATCCATTAAGAAAATATTCTGGTATGAGCTAGGTTTTAATGAAAGTCGATAAAAACCTGTCAGATATTTACATGTTTAAAGCTCTATCTGCCTCTAGAACTTCTTTCTTTATATCAGCGTATGTCATACCACTCTTAACACTGTCCATATAGGTATCATCTTGTGTTAAAAATTTTAATCTGGACTCTACACACTGGTTCATTAATACCGACCATTGTTTCGACAAACGATGCCATTATCAAGGTCGTCATCAAGAAGTGACATCATTTGTTGAAACCACGGTCGATAGTGATCATAGAGGTAGATGGAGAGGGTGCTTGTTGTTGTGGCAAGGACTTGAAGCCGTAACGGGGGCGTAGTCCGTCCGCCATCTTTTTTAGCCCCGATTTTCCTTTAGCGCTCACGGACTGACGCGAAAATTTTGCAATTTTCAAATGATATCCGTAAATAAGTTATTAGAAATCAACAAGTATTTACTTCCTTAATATGGAGTCCCCACACATATTTTTTTTGATTTATTTAATCCAAATTCTCGTTGAAATTAATGGTAAAAATCGTGTAAAATCCATAGCACTAAGCAGTGAATGTATGCTTCAAGAGTTACTTGCGTTAAATTTGAAACAGATGGTGGATATTCTTGCTTTATATGCACTTATTCGTCCAGTCCGTCGTGCTATTCATATAAAAGCAAGCAAAGAGCAGGTATAACCAATATGGATGCTAATTTCGTTGTCAGGCTACAGTTTGAAGAAATAATGCCCTCTCCATCTCTCTCTAAATAATAATAATTTATTTCTTCCAAAAACCAAAGGGATTCATACATTTCATTTACATATAGGGAAGTTAGGTGCCCTACTAGGCATCAGGCCTGTTTTTAGGGTACCTTTTTCACATGCATTGCCCAGATGAACATAAAAAATATGATATACACATTAAAAATCATGATATATGCGTATATAATAAAAAATTTTTACTTTAACGAAAAACTTGACTCTGGTAGCAAAAATAACAGCAATCTTAAAGAAGCACACTTTCAATGTTATTACGAGACATTAACTATTGTTTTACTAATCTAAGAAATATTTTACTATTTTTTACCTCTTTTATTTTATTTGACAGTTGATTGTAGCTAAATGGAATTAATAAACCAGTGTGGAAAGTACATTGGTATATTTTATCTAAGATATCACTTTTCCGTAAAGTCAAGTCAAGTCAAAGCAATATCTAAGTCCGTGGTCAAGCCTGAAACTTTTACATTTCTCTTTCTTCTCATTCGCTGCTTACTAAACATCCTTCCCTCTATTCCATCCTTCCATCTTGCCTTGAGCAACTCTTCACCCTTCGTTTACCCCTCAAAGACCTACCTTGCCTCTTCCTAATCTCATCCAGAACATTCCTCTCCTCACCGACCGTGCCATGCACTTCCTCGTTTGTCTCCTTCACCGTCCACCGCACCTTCTCATTCCTCCTCCACACCCACACCACGAATTGCGACACCCTGTTCTCTCTAACATCTGCGGTCATTACGTGGTACGGCGGGTAAGGAAAGAAAACTTAGGATGATATTAGGAAAAGGCAAGCTGGGCGGAGGTTGGAGTAATTTTCGTTCATGTACAGATTTCCGTGAAACTTTTAATACGCATACTAATTAGTAAGATGCATGAATAAAGTTGAAATCAATTGCATGTTGCCAATTTTATTTAATTTTTTTTACGATTAAATGCTCTTTTATCTCGTAACCTTATGGCTGTTGGCATAATTTTCGAAATAATTTGATGACATATGTTTAAATTTTCTCATAAACGCGAAAACATACTAATAACATAATCATAATTGTTCCTGTTATATATCAGGGTATCATGGCGAATAAAAAAATACGTATATATAAATGAGTTTTGCTTATATTTCAAATTCCGCGTTTAATCCCAAGTCGTAACAATGCTTTAATCGAGACGAAAATTTCAAGCATAATTATTGTGCAATTTCTTACAAAACAAGTGTGGTTATCTCCTACGAATAAATTGATGCACTTACGTGAAGAGTAGTCCAAGATTTTTTTTCGGTTTCCTGGAAAATTTATTAAAATGTGCACCCAACGACTCACGATTCACGCTCCAACCACCTTAAGTTATAAGATAAGGGGAGATGTTTGGTCAGCCAGGAAGGGAAAGGAGGAAACTAGATTTTATGGACGGGATGGAGCAGAGTTAACGTAAACGGAGATAAAGAAAAAAATGCTCAAGGTTGATAAGACCCTGAACGTGTAAAAACACGGAGGATATCGTCGGACTTTCATTAAAATCTACCGGTTAAAGATGGATTACTTACATCTGCATCTATATAACATCCTGTGAGCCGCCACTTGGGTGTGTGGCAGGGGGTGTTAGAACACCAGCCGTGTAAAGAAGTAAGGCTTTGGGAGGAGAAATGGTGACGTGAACTATGGGAGTGTATTTAGTGGAGCTCAGTTTTTATTACGATCGCTTATTGTACACGGAGAGAAAGAATTTTTGCTTCTATCGGTTCGGAAATGTATCTCTCTTATTTTATCGCTTCTGTCAGACTGAGATGAAGCGAGGCGTCATGATTATATTCTCTGTGTCTCTCTGAAACACGCCAGTTTTGAGCTACTCAAGCTATCAAAGCCTAGCGTGTAGCCTCCGACTCTCTAGGGGCTCCCATTTTAATCCCTCTAAAAGTAGTGACACGCTCTATGTTCGTTCGTAGCAGCTTATAACAAAGCGTACTGCTTTTATTTGTATTTTATTAATTTGTTCGGTAAAATCTTTATGACCAGGGTTTCAAACGCTCGTGCCGTACTCGAGGTATGGCCTATCCAGAGCGAAGTAGCATCTTTCTACAACTTAAATTAATGATACATTTTCGAAGCAATTGAATGACATGTGCGATGGAAATCGTTCCATTGACAATTTTCCGTTTAACTCACGACAAAATGCATATATGATGAAACATTTTGGCTGGGACGTACGCTGAGATGAAGAAAGGAATTTTACTGGTAGGCAGGGTGTCACTGAGGAAAAATAGTGTAAAGATGTTTACTTCTTTCCTTTTAAACGTTCCTTAATCGATATATCACCCTATGACGGTGATAAGCAAATGGAAGTTGAAAAAAATACATAAATTTAAAATGCGATTTCAAAGATTCCACGAAAATGACGAACGACATTTTTTCGTCAACGTGTTAAGAAGCTTGACAGGTTCTTGGAATTTGAGTTAACGGCTGGGTGTTAATAAGTTTTTCGTCACAACCCTGTCACCTCATCCTCATTATCGAGGTTGATTTATTTTTCTCTCAATCAAATTATCGAAAGTCGAATGACGTCCATGTGCCAATTTCTCTGAACCGCTCTACCCCTTCCCCCTCGTACCTCATTAACCTCGCCCTGCCCACCACGGCATTGCATCTTCTGTTACCTTCCTCGCTTCAATTCAAAATGGTATTGCCACGGATCGATGCCTTGATGCCCCTACAAAGAGAGGTTGTTGACGCAAGCGGAACACAACACGGTTCTCTTTGAAAACACCATTTTTTCGGATGATGGCCTCTCTCTCTCTCTCCCCTGACGACAAGGTTTTTAAAATATTTTTCTTTATTTTTTTCTTCCCCTGCCTGCCAAGTATTATATGAATGGACGCGTAATGGATTTTCTTCACGTCCGCCAAGCCTTTCCTCCCCGTCGCACGTTCTTCAACGCTTTCCCCCCCTTCCCTTTCGCCAATCGATAGATTTTGCCCGATATATATATATATATATATATATATATATATATATATATATATATATATATATATATATATATATATATGGCCCGGGAGGGGGAATAGCCGTCCAAATCAATTCCCTCCCTAGAGGTATACATATTTATATCCGGGATGGAAAGTTCGATTTCCGTCAAAATGGAGTCATTCCACTTTTCTTCTTCGCCCGATAGGTACCTTTAATGCGATCGGAAGGGAATTTAACCTGTGGAGGGAATTTGAGTCGCTATTTAAGGGGAAGACTATTTCCACGTGAGATGTGCCTAACTGTTGGTTGTGGGAACTAAAATCTTTTAAATCTTAAAATTTTCAGTTACAATTGTAGTAAACCAAACTTTGTGCCTTCCACAGATTTATTATGATGAGTACAACCGGTTTCGGAAGTTACGCCATTATCAGGTATTGTACTCTATGATGATGATCAAGTACATCTATATCTACGTACTACCCTGCGAGCCACCACGAGGGTGTATGGCAGGGGGTGAAGATCACCAAACATGCACTATTGACATGCAACTAGGATATTTAATGAAGGTATGCTAGATAATAGGGTCACATGGTTAGTATCTACATAATAAGAAAGAGATTATTGGTTGTTATTACATGCATCATGCACTACAGACTACTCTAACTATATTTCACCTACCTATCCCTTTGCTACGCTGCCTATTGTTCTCTCTTATGGTTCGCGGGAAAAGTGACATTTTAAATCTATCGGTACGACAATCTATCTCTCTAATCTTGTTAATATGATCAAACCTAGCATAATACGCAGGGGTTATTAATATATATCTAACGTCATCTGTGAACAAATCGGTTTCGACTTTACTTAAAAGGTTTAACCTAAATTTTAACCTGCGTTCTGATAGTAATTCCCATCCTAGTTCTTCTTTTAAACTCGTGACACTTATACAATATTATTACTTATACAAGTACTGTACCCGATGATGGCATAACTACGGAAACCGGTTGTACTCATAATAATAAATCCGTGGAAGATAAAATGTTTGGTTTACTACAACGTCGACCTTCCTACAAGTGAGAGCTTCAACTTTTGAATCTTTTCAGTAACGACCCGAGAGAAATATTATTAAAATTCATATTAAAGGAACTCTGATGGCTATGGGTAGGTTTATTTTTGGAGGTTAAAGAAAAACCACTGGACGGCTTCACGCGCAGGTCCAAATCTACCTCTAGTATGATTAATAACAACAAACTTTGTGACTTCCACAGACTTTTATTGACAGACGACCGGTTTTACCGACAGACGACGGGGAGAAGCTTCCAGTTAAGAGCCAAGGAATATCAGGCATGTTTTTTTTTAAAAAAAAGACGACTCATTGGCCTTCGCCCGATACATACTGGAGTTGGGGCACCGAAGTGACTTTAAGCCTGAAATATTGTATTGTGTGGAAAAGGGATGGAAGATGGACGCATACGAACAGCGGTCAATTGTCCTTGCAAGTGAATCTAAATAGCTTCTAAATGACTTCACCTTCTCCAACCCATCCCCCCTATACGCATCACACTACCCCCCCTCCACACTCCACGCCTTCCACTTACCCCTCTCCCCTAAAATTTCTGGACCATATATACTGGCTGTATAGAGATTATTTGCACCTGAAGATGGCTTAACAGCCGAAACCGATCGTCTGTCAATAAAAGTCTGTGGAAGTCACAAAGTGTGTTGTTATTAATCATGGCAGCCTTCCACAACATAAGAGCTTCTTCTTTCAATTTGACTACCTCTAGTATTTATAATAAATTATAATAATATATTTATTCTTCCATACATGTATTATTACAGTTATTTTTTCTGTATAAAGAAGTAAATTAGCCTATAAGGCATTAAGCCTGTGTTTAGGCTAATTTCAGAATCATAATGCGTGGAAAAGGACACAGTGAACCAAAATTTACAAAATATGAAAATATGCAAAATTTCTTTCCTTATCTCCGTGTGCGTCATATCCTTCTACATTCCGTCCGTAAAACCTCTTACTTCCTCTTTCCCACTTGCCCAGCATCCTTCCCACTATTACACCCTTAAGCACACCTTTCCCCCCTCATTGCTTCATCTTGCCAACGACCCTGTTCTCATTTGGAAGTTTCATTTCATCAACCACCATAAAAATCATGAGCACCTTTGTTTGTCTTCCGATAAAAAAATATTTCTAGAAATAAGCCCGGGCCACTCATTTCGGACAACTAAAAAAATTTAGATAGAGGAAATAATTATCGCTATATTTATCAATCAATGGTAATATTTTACGAGAAATTAACCCTTTGAGTGCCAAACGATTTTCTAGGTACTATGCAAAAATTTCCGAGGCATTTTTGCTGATTTTGCAGTAGTTTAAGGAAAAAATTGTCTCAAATACAAGTGAAGGTAAATATTCAAACAATCAAGGAAAACTTTATTATATGTGCTTTCACCTTTTTAATATATTATTTGACGATTTTTTTACAAAATCTGCATCTGCATCTACATCTGTAATCTGCATTTAGGTGCCATCTGTGAACAATCAGTGAAATACAGGCATATAAGAGTGACATTGCAGGAGGAGCGCTATCGCGCTCCTGGCACTTTTCGCGAGAGACAGGAGGAGCGCGATAGCGCTCCCCGGCACTCTAAGGGTTAAAAAATCTTTAAGGCAGTTTACGAGAGGTATTCTCTAACGCAGTAGATTAAGCATGGATGGAAATCAGTAGATATTATACTGAAACTTTATTTTTTACGTGATTTTAGCGTTTCAGCTTATTTAAACCTCTAGTCCCATGTACATTGTATCTTCAATAGTAGCATGTTTGTAGTATACGTTGCACTCTTCTGGTTTCTGGTCTGACCGCGTGTCGTCATCCTGACTGGTCTTGGTCCGCGCCTGGCATCCGGGCGAGCGTGCGCGGCTCTGATTTCAGTTAGGATCAGTGTTGCATGCCTGGTGTACAGTCACTTAGTGGTGGCTTGCACGGTATTTCGTAGATGTAAATGCACATTGTATCCGAATCAGAGTAAGTTTTAAGGTCAAGAGAGTTTCTAAAAATGTAGAGGATTACTTGAAAGAGAGCGTTAATGCATGAATTACTGCATTTGGAGATTTACTGCAACTATCCCAGACAAAAATGGCTGCATTAATTCCTGCGATTTCGGGTCCTCATATATCTCCTCTGCCTCCCCCGTTCCCGTTATCCTCACGTGCGCCGCAACTAATGTTACTGCAGCTGTGATAACCAGTTCCTCATCTACTTCCAGTTTTGAACAATTTCTAATTGGGAACGTGGCACTGTATGGTTTGGAAACTTGGTCATTGCGAAGGGAGGATGTTTGAAGACTCGAGACGTTTGAGATGTGGGTGAAGAAAATGATAGAGTGAGTTGAGTAGCGAGAGGGACGAACGAGGAGGTGCGGGATAAGGTTGGAGACGAGAGGAAACTAGTGGCGGAGGTTCGGATGAGGCAGAAGAGATGGATGGAGGACATATTGAAAAGAGGGGGAATGATGAAAAGGGTAATAATGGAAAGGAAACTGGGCAAAGGAGGAATTGATAAGAGGGAGACGATATAATAATTTTAAGAGGGGTATAATGGCAGGGCACCTATATGAAGGAAAACGGAACGATATATTACGCTCTAAATTAGGACGATAGGATAAGTACCGTCCAAAAACCTTCCCAGCAGCTAGTGCAATACTCAAATTATTGCGTGGTGGTTGGCTGGACCTCTGAGGTCATATTTACCGTTGAGGGTTTGTGGGTTGGGTTGGATTTTTGGGGAACGGAGTGAGGGTAGAGAGAAACTCGGCGGCGGAACTAGCCTACTCTTAACAAAGATTCCTTGGGGACGGCAGTTTGATTTTCTCTATAACTAGCTTAGACTTGCAGTTAAAGTACCCTCCATAAAGCACTCAAGTAGAGATCAATGTTTTATCTGAAAAGTGCAGAACCTTTGTCGATATCTAAACCTGACCCTCGAGACGGGAGGCCATTACACTAGCTTCCAGATCAACCTTAACCTCCGCAATAGAACTTCATTATATGGCCAAGTAAATAACATTGAGATGCATAAAGAAATCCACGGAGACAAATGATTTGTCTGCAAAATCGAGCTGTTGAATGGACTTGGGTAAGATTGCTTGTTCACGTTCTCAGTATAAAGTGATTTGCATATCTTTACGCAATACTTCATTTCACCCGAGGCTGAGGGAACCGAGGTGTCTCGCCATCTACCACTACGGCAGTCAATGGAGAACTTGCAGATTTTTTGAAAAAATAAATGTAATAGAGAATGATGGATGTAATAGAGAATGATGATCTTGCCAAGCGCAAAAAACCCGAGGCGTTAGTAACGCTTAGTTTCCAAGATATAAATTCTCAAAGTTGTCGAAATTCCAACGGCGCGAAAAACAGGCGAAAAGGGGGGCGTGGTCAGATTGGGCAGGTCTGACGTCACACCTGTCGTTCGGAGGCCGCAGCGGTGGCAAGCCCGGCGTTGTCTCGGGGACTCCGGGCGGCGTCACCGGGGACTAAGGGCAGGAGCGCTACGCCTAGAACGGTGGAGTATTCAATGGATGCAAGCACGCAAAATCTACGCTGCTATTTTTTATATAAACGATGGAAATTCCGCTTACAAAGTAACGGAACCGAAGCGAAGTTTAACCATATACATTAATTTAAAGTCGCCTGTCATCGGCATTGTCAGAACTTCTTACACTGTAGAGACTGGTTTAGGCTGCTAACGACACAACTTTTTTTCTGAAACAGGAGAGAACGAAGGATGAGAAAACGCGTTCTTTAACCCAGTACTAAGTACGTAGTACATAGAAATATCGATACACTATCAGTGAATTAATATTCGTATGGGTTCAATGACTTATGAAATGTGTTCAATCTTTCGAGATGAGCAGAATGTATTTCGGAGGAAATTACCGGATGGGAAAGGTATTTCTCGATCGAGAATCGAGTCATGGTTATCCGGTCCTCTGTCCCCACGAAGAAGATTATCCGAAAAATGTTTATGGTCATTGATTATTTCCTTTGTCTTAAAGTTGCGGTTCGATTCCTGGCCCATATATCCTTACTTCCTCCGGCAATTCACTAGAATAGAGTGACCCATTTCAGCGTCAGAGTCTCGACAATTTTCGGCTGCACAATTTGTAACAAAATCGAACTCTGCATGTGAGCTAGTTTGAAAACTGTGCTATCAAATCACCTATTGTTATCAATTTAAGAACTCAAAGACTGCTTGTTTAGAAGAGAAAGGTGGAGCGGGGAAAGACATGCGAAAAAAATTCCCAATTAGTGAAGGAACATTTTAAAATAGAGGACTATTTGCTTTGAGAGCATGTTATTTTTTGCTGCCTTAAGGCTATGAATGGTTTTATTGATGCTTTTGATAGATATAAACGAGGTTATCCGAATTTCGGGAATCACATACTTTTACGAGGGAGAATGAAAGAAGTTCGAGGGGCCATGGGAATTGCATGCCGTGTCTTTGGCAATAAGGGAAAAAGCACTGAGCCATCATCTCGCAATCGACTTTAGTGGGGCCAAAAATCGACCGTTAGACAACAGGGTAAACCTATGATTTAAAGGATCGTTTATCTCCGCGAATATAGATAACGGAGTTCGTACAAGAGATAGGACCTTTGCCGTGGGCATTTAATATATTTCGGCGATATAATTTCGTTCTGTCGTCTGCCCTCGCCGTCCTCAACTTTCATTGCCCCAGATAAACGAAGTCTCCTCTAAAAAACTACGCTTTATTGCACAGAAATAATGTGATTTGGATATGATATGGTCGTAAAGTCTGATATCCAATGGGATCCAAGAGAAGCACTTGTTTTTTTCCTGATAAAAGTTTGTTAATAATATTTAATACAGTTTAGTGGGACGGAATAGCATGTTGAAACCTTGGTAATAACACTTATAAGGTAAAAATATATTTAAAAGATAAAAATATGAATGCTCCCTATCAAATTGCTTCAACGACTAGAATTCAGGGATCATAGATTATGGCTATTATTAGTACTTTTCATCGCATGGTCTGTGAATCGTTATCCATTCATAAGCCTAAGAAGGTCGAACTTACTTTTGCTGATGTGCAATTATATTAGGAGACTTTAAAACTCCCGGAGTCTTATTTAACGCAAGTCACGAATGTCGTGAATTAAGTTTTTATGTGAAAACGTATTTTTTTAATACGAAAACGTACCAATGTGTGGTTTATGCATTCTGGCACCTGAAGACTTGAATCATAAATATTTTCAGCATTTCCTGCCTCTTTTTTTCAGTTCAATAGCCGATTATTTTGCAAACAAGCAACAAAAAATATAACAAAAAACATGAGTGTGGACACTGCTTTAGACTCTTGGTTCGAGGAAGTTGGAAAACCCGTAAAACCACCGTCAGGCCGCCAAACTTAGAAAAACAATAAAGATGTGGCAATTAATAAATTTAACAATAAATAGATTCTATTAAAGAGCAACTAGATTAATATTTGTATAGAAAACAGTTTTTATAAGTCTTTGGAGATATGAATATCGAAGTGAGAGTCTTTGAAATGATTCCGTATGCCGTCTTGATCCATGATTATCGACCATTAAGATAAAATGCGAGCACAAAGCATGAATACTGATTCAGCGCTTTGAATTCTAATGCTGACACATGGATAACTAGTATCTTAGTCCCATAGATGACTGAGCTTCGTTGTGGCTCACGTTGAAATGCTCAATGTTATGACCAGAAAATATCGTGCCTATTCTGTTCCATGCCAACAGGTCGCGAGCCTCACAGTGTGCGCAAAGTGGAGTCACCACCGAGATTCTAAGGAGCTATTTTTTTAATATCCATATTGAGGAAATACTTGGGACTTTTCCCAAAATTTTTCTTAATTTTCTGCAAAAATTGTATAAAAGTACAAAGTATTATTTTCAATATGCATGCTAATGTTTATTACTTTTACAAAGTGACGCTTGATACAATCAAGTTTATAAACTGTAATAATGTTAAATTTGCTAATTACCTTATCCTTCATTATTTGAAAAATATTTTACGACGCTTGGTAACTTTTGGTAGTAAACCCTCCATATGTATCATCTACGAAGCTGTGGTTCTTCATATTGTGCTGGTGAAGATAATATTCTCCATGATGGTGCGGAAAATCCAGTCTACTGGTCAAAGGCTCAATCTCTCCTCATAAGGCTAACAGGCAAAATGCCCGAGGTCTAATGCTGCAAATTCCACGTTCAAAATATTATTACACATATGGAGTCATCTATTGACCTGGAACGAGACTATGTGATACATTTATACACGCGGAATTTTAATATGTGAAATACCTGTATTATAGAACCAAATTTCACCGTACATTCAGAGAGATGTAGCAATTACAAGCCATTTTCAGGAAGTGTGTCCAACAGCTGTGTTTGTATCGTCTAATCTTACGCTCCTTTTAAAATTTTAAACTTAAAAAGCAAGTGTCCTGTCCGTTTCACGTCGGTCAATATTTAAAAACTTTATTATTTTGACCAACCAGGCATCTTTTAAAAATCCTTTGGAATTTACCGAGTTATGTATTTTATCATTAGTTTTTGACACACTTTCTCTTTCCAATCTTCTTAAGATTCAAATGCTTTTTTAATACGTAATATGTGTTAGTTATCTTCTGCTCTGGTTTTGAGCTTTTCTAGGTACGAACTTCTTTCATTTAACCTGTTGGCATATCACATTCTATATACAATCGTATTCTCTTACTGTTACTCTAATTGAAATTATTCTACTGTGCAACGCATCTCGGTCCACTTAAGCGAGCAAAAGCATAGTGCAATAATTTAAAGGTACGCCTTTCCATTAGTACAAATGGAAATTTGATATTTTTCTATAATATTTAAATCTGAGAACGGATCGAACGGTGGACAAAGAGGGAATGAAGATCGCAAATCCTCTGTGTTTACCGAGACTCAAAACTTGATGGATGCTGAACACTTCATCATCTTTGAAGGCTTCCGCGACTCATATACTTGTTAATATTGCTGTTTTCAGGTATTCTCGTCGCGTGTTTAGTTTTTTTGACTACAGTTTCTCCCCTCTTCCTGGGGGCGTCTTCAGGTCCATTGGACATTTTGTAATTATTGTTATTATTTATTTCCCGTTGTTATGTATTTCGTTGCTAGTTCAGTTGACCATTATGTTCATCTGCTGGACATAGATATAAAATGTGTGTCCATTGCCCGCTCCTCGCTGTGGTCCGACCACTCTCTCCCAGGTTGAGGCAAGTGGGTATCCATCCTCCCGATTGAAATTTGATGGATAATTAACCAGTTCTACTGCTTCTTTGATCAGCCTGGGAAAATAACGATTTTCCCTTGAGAGTACTCTCACTTGGTCAAAGGCAATCTGATGTCCTGGCTCGAACCACGCATGCTCTGCAACTGCGGAGAGGCTGAATCTCTTCTTTTCGGTGGCCCTCTGGTGCTTTTTAATTCTACATTGAATTGCTCTCCCCGTTTTGCCGATGTAGGATTTACCACATCTACATTTTATTTCATAGACTCCTCCATACATTACAGCGGGAATTTTGTCCTTGGGTTTTGGGATGATATCTCCAATTTTCTTCGAGTTTGAGAATCTCGTCACTATACCATACTTCCGAAGGAGTCTACTAATCTTTTGTGCCGTCCCTGCGATGTATGGAATTGTGGCATATGCATCTGGCTTTTCTTTAGGTCTTTCTTTGGTTCTGTTTATTATTAGATCATTTGCTTCCGCCAATTCCTTTTCTTTCTTTGCGGTCCTTAAAAGGACTATATGCCTAGGGTATCCGTTCTTCTCTAGCGCTGAGATTAAATGTTGCTTCTCTGAGGGAAGAGATCTTGTTGAAATATTATAAGTTTAAATTATTTCAGTGCCACGTCAGGACTATGGCGCTACCCTTGCTTCAAACGTTATCGGGAAGATACGTTTGATTTTTACAAATATTTCTCTGATAAAATGACCTTGACGTTCATTTTCATGTAAAAATAATCATAGCGATTACAAAGAATGGATGTTTCTGAACATCAAGTTGCCTGTTTCCTCGCCGAAATACATTTCAGTGGACACCGTCCGCTAGATGAACTATTGGAAGAACCAAAAAATGCTCAGCACGGCACTTAAGACGGAATGAAAGGAGCGGATAACGTGGAAATCTCAGTCGAGGGATGTGCGATAAAATAAAAGCGACGGCTTAGAGTCACTGAGTGAGGAGATGGATTCGTTGTAATAGGCTCCCTGTAGAGTTTGGTGCGTTCATCAACGGTGACAGTCATATTTTCGACTTTCCTTTGTTATTTCGGAGTTCATCCTGGCGGAGCTGGAGGGTGGGTGAGGGAGAAACGTTATATAAACTATCCCCCGGCAATCTCTCTCCCTTTTATCCCCCAAGGGCTCTTCCCAATTTATACGGGGGGCGAAATTTGGGAGGCGGGAGGAACTTCCCAAGTTATTTTTCCATTTTTATTTCCTCCTCCAACCAACGTACGAAACAAGACGAGGTTTTTTTTTGGAGAGTGAAAAATGAGGTGAGCATAGCCAAGCGCTCTCGTAAAATGCTTCGATGCTTATCGAAAGAAACGACCTATCAAATGAAAGGGTTTTTGCTTTCTCTCGCTCTCTCACCGGTTCGTCGAGGTAGTTGAGCGAAGCATGGAAACGCTGCTACTGCGCCACCGAAGGATTGCCACCGAACGATGTGTAGATGGAGCGTGATACTCATAGGTTTGAATGTTTAGAAAAAAATGAAACAAAACACTCACGCGGAGCGCAAAAGCCCACCCAGTGGGAGAGCTGAGAGCGATGGGTTTAAAAAAATTGAGACGAATGTAACGACCGAACGACTGCTGTTAATGTAGGCTCTCCCGAAGCAAATTACAGACGCATCACGTATCACCCAAAAATAAAAAAAAATAATATCCTCGAAAAAAACTCGCAGAAAGAATTTTTTAAATTTCTAGTTTTATTTCACGGGTCTAAGCCGTGAGAATTGGACAGTTTTTCCAGTGCGTTGGGACGTGAAAAATGTCCACCTTGTGTATTTCTTATGGTCCAAACTGCTCTTCCAGGTTGTGAGCTTTCACGGACGTGAAATATGTCTCTTCAGAGCAAATGGACGTCTGTGCTTACATGAACTTAAAGAATTTTAGTCCTCCCGGAGAATATGGTTTTGCCGGTTTCACTCGAAAATTAATCCAGCAAACGTTCCAAGATAGATCTTCATTTTTTAATGTCTGCGCCTCCATTATCACCTAATAACATTTATTAATTTTCTAGTGTCTTAATCAAAAATGAATAAAAATATCTCGTGAACTGTTTTGATCTCCTACTGGCATAAACTGGTTGATTTAAAGTTATTGTAGACATTCAAAACTGCACGAATGAAAAACTACTCTATGTTGCCGTAACACTATCAAAATGAATCCTTCTACGACGACTGAAATCATAACTAACTCTGTTTTTAATCCCAAGCCCTGGTTAGCGTCCGTATGCTGGATCAAGTGATCAAATCCTCTTGCAACAACTGGGATGGTGAACACTTTCAGACCGCCGTTAAATAATTAGCCTTAACCTTTGGTGTAAATTCAAAACCAATTAATTTTCAGACGAAGTTATTAATATCCTACGATCTCCAACAGACCAGGAGAATAAAATTAGGGGTAAACTGCGGAACTGATAGGTTTTATAGGTCTTTTTTCCCGCGATCGATAAGAGACTATAATGGCTGTCAACGAGATTCTGAAGTGGGTTAGTCGACAGGCAGTGTAGATGATTGGTTGATTTGTCTCTAATACTTGTTTCATAAACTGCCACAGTGTACTGACATCATATCGCATTATCCTTGCATGACACTGGTATCTTCTTTTCGTAGTTGCCTTATACATTAATTGGATAATTTCTGAAGAATTGGTTGCACACCTGTAGTTTTATGCGTGTTGGTGAATTATTGTGCATATTGGTGATAAATCATTCCTTGCCAAACTCCCTTGAGGTGGTTTACAGGGTAATATGTACATGCAGATGTAGATGAAGTGTCGTGCGAAACGGGCTTTTGAGTAACGCGGAATCGCTCCGAGGCTTTGGTCAATTTGGCGAGAATCTTGAATTCAGTGCACCAAATCACGCCGTATTAATTCCTACCGAGGTTCTACCCTTTAGAAGAATGATAGTAATTGATAATGGAATTTAAAACAACAATTACCTTATAAACGACAGTTTTTTGTCAAATTATTTGGTGATGTAAGGATTAGGTTCTCAGGTAAGTCATCCTAATATCTCATCGAGACGCAATGATGAGATTTTGTCGGCAATAAAATAGAGTATGCATCTAAATTTGTGTAAAATCAAAATAATATGCCGCGAAAAAATGTGTATGAATAGTGCATTCAAGCAAGAAATGAGAAGTTCATTGCATGAAATATAACTTGTAATGACTTAATGTGATTATTTGCGCGATGTGATTTAGCATAGATGATAAGGTCTTTTTATTCTGGAGGCCTTGTAAGGTGAAACGAGATATTGTGGCTGACTAATAAAAGCAGCTCGCTATAAAGAGTTTTGCTGCCATCGATTTTCAGAGTCAAACATGCACTTAAAACCCTATCCAATAAACACTCCCAAAATCCGAAATCAAGATAAAAAATATATTTAGGCACGGCTTCCTGCCGGGAGGCAACCACTTTTTCTCATATTCCATCTTGGCTTGAGGCTTCTTTATCTGCAGGTGCTGAAATAGAATGGTGACTCAAGTGGAATCACACAATTTACAGTTTTGATCAGTTTCAGTTCGTAATTATTTTACATCAGTACAGATATACTTGTAAAGATTGGTTAATACGTAAGAAAGTGAAAAGCATCCAGAAGATGAATGGTTATCTCTCCTTAACTAATCGATTGACTGTTTTAAAAGAGCAGGAACCCCAGGCAGTGAAACGGTGAATGGGCACCTCTCGTCCAGCTGATTCTATTGGAAACACAAATATTACTATTGTTATCTGTATGTTTGTCCAAAATATTCAATGTTAACTCATATTGGGTCAAATTATTTGCTTCTACAGTGAGAAATTTGGTTTCTTTGTGTCTTTCCCGTATAGAAGGTGATTCATAGGTAGAGTAAGATTAACGAAGTTAATAATGCCTCGGGTGAGGCTGTGTTTACACATTGAATATAAAAAAGAACACTCAAGTAAATTGCTCAGATATACATCGGAATAGTGTCATGCGGGAATATCGGTTAGAGTCACTGTGCATTGACTTACCGGCACCATAGATACAAGACAGTGTTTAGGGCCAAAGTTTAAGCAATTTGCTCGCGATAAGTATGGGGTATAAGGTTGCGATAATGACACGCGAAAGCTGTTCAGTAGCTCGCTTAAAACTAAAAAACCTTTTGTGAATTGTTTCTCAAGAATGTAGATCACTTTGATGATGAAGATGAATGAGAAAAATTATATATTGCTCTACATTTTTGGTACAATGCTGTGTACAAATATCATTGAGCTTTAGGCAGCCTCAAAGGTCACAGACATGTGTGGAGACTGCTTTCCATAAATATATTTCATTGCTGGCATAAAACAAAAATACTTTCAAAAGCATGTATAAATAACAAAGGCGATTTTATTTTAGCCCAATTGTGAACAAGATAAGCAGAGAAAATAATGATAATTCATCTTGCTTAATTCGTATGAAACACTTAATTATTTCAAGTTATAACGTAGGGCACATGTACATGCATTACAGATATATTATTACATCATAAATTACAGCATTACAGTATAAAAAATCATGTATATAATTGATGATACAATAATGAATGGATATATATGCCAATATCCATTCTTTTGAAAATTTCAAATATTTCTTTTTGTTTTTTAAACTTTTAATGTATTCAGGTATGGCGTTAAATACTTTAGGGCCCAAATATACATAGGATCTCTAAAACAACGTGATATTTGGTTTTTGAAGCCAATATCAAATCAAATCAACTCATCCAATATTTATTGGCGAGGCAGCTAGGAAAAATGTGATTTTACATAATTATTATATTGAGTCGACTATTATATCAGTAATTCCGTTCTTTTCAGTGTTTACGCATGCACTAATATTCGGCTCAATGCGCGAGAATGTTTTATTTTAATGGCTGTGATATTTCTTAGAACTAACTAGGCATTTCTCTGATTCTATTTCCTTCGATAATACACACAAAAACACAAAACGTTCCTTGGAATTATGAGTGGTAAAGTGAATTAACCCTAAGACACGCACATTTGTCCGGACATAACACATTTTTTTCGACGTCCTCGAAAGGATTTCGAGAAACACACGCTTATACTGAGAGAAGGAGACCTCTGTAATCTCGGAATCATGATCTATGGAAACAAAAAGGCGATAAGGAGGCCGCGGGGTGAAGTGTTTTCCAAGAAGAGGGAGAGCAATTGTGACAAGCAGTACGTACCCACGGGACGGGAATGGGTGAAGAAGTAACGACCAGAACTCGAGAGACAAGACAAGACCTTAGCCCGGTTTGGCTGGTTTATAAACTACTACAAAGCGAGAAGGGCACCACCTATTTGTTGCGCTTTCGTATCCTCTTGCCCATCACGTGACCTGACCCCTCCCCCTTTGCCGACCGGAATAAATCGAAGGGAGACTAATAATAAGAGGGTGCGGAAAGTGGGAGGGGACGAGCGGGTGGGAAGTGAGGGGTAGGAGGAGGAGAAATGGCGGGAGAAGAGGAATGGGAGAGTTAGAACGAGATGAAAATGACAGGGAGGTTGGGCGGTTGGGGAGTTTGAGTAGGAGGAGGAGGCACGAGACACGAAATGGACAGATTATGAAGGCAAATCACGCGATTCGCGAGGGACTTGGGGAGGTAAGGGGCGGTTGAGGAGGGAAGGGGGAGAGGAAGAGGGGGGGAGGTGGGAGGGGGTTAAAGGGAGGAACCGAACATCCTACACGCCTGGCGTGCAGCCCTTCCACCATATACACTCACATAAATACGTACATATAAATTAGGGCTGCTCCGATACAGGTTCTTCCTATACATGCCGATACCGATATTCCGATACTGCCAATCTCGACCTGACGACGCGATTGGTTATGATTCAAGGATCGTTAGAGTTTAATCAAACTTTCATATTCTCCTGAGAGTAGATAACTATTGTGCAATAAGTAAAATATTTGTTTTTTTTTCCTTTAATTGAATTGAAATCAGTCTTTTATGTCCTGGGAAGTCCCCTGGAACATTGAAACATAATTACATGCCACTATAAATGGGGTCAATGGTGACAGCAAGACATACTAATTTCATTAAGGAGCACCACATATAAACCGAAAATAATCTATGAATAAGACAGTGCATAACATGGGAATATTTGGATAACAATCCACAGATTTAAAATCAAACACTATGGATTGAGATATTAAAAAAGGGAGCATAGATATAGGATAGGATAAGAGGTAATAACACTTATAAGGTAAAAATATATTTAAAAGATAAAAATATAACTAATCGCATTAGAAGAAGTGATAGACACAGTGAAATTAATAATGAAAATGATTTGGTAACTATTCATATGTATTTTTATTTGTACGACCGCTTTCGTTGCATAGGCAACATCTTCAGGTGCTTTCGTTGCATAGGCAGCAAATTCAACCTGAAGATGTTGCCTATGCAACGAAAGCGGTCGTACAAATAAAAATACATATGAATAGTTACCAAATCATTTTCATTATTGATTTCATAAGGGATTTTCACAAAGTTGAGCCCGAAACCATCGAATTTATCAGAGAATTTCAAGAATCGATCGTATCGATTTGATTTGAGAAGATTTGATTAAGCTTAGATAGATGACCAGTCAAATTTCTCTTGAACTTCTTGTAGTGTTTCGAAGTAACAAAATTTTATAAAAAAAGAAAACGAGGTTGTTTGAATAAATCGATTAGTACAGATTGGAATTAATAGAGCAATTTAATTTCGTGGGTAGCATGAGAGAGAATATTTGAGAAACGACATTGGAAGGAGAATAGCGCTAGCCAAAGAAGACATAAGAAATAGGAGAGAGCCGGACACTTGGATAATGTTTGAAAATATTATTGAAATAGAAAATATCGCGGCGAATTGCTCCCTATGGAATGTGACACTGTATGGTGCAGAGAGGTGGACTCTGACATAAGAGGATGACAATAGGATGGAAGCGTAAGAGATAGAGATTTGGAAGAGAATGAAGAGGTGGATGTAGAGACAATCGAGTAAGTGCTTGGTAACGGGTGAGGAGGGGAAACTTCTGGATGACTATAGAAATAGGCAAGGAGGGTGGTTCGAAGGAGTAATAAGGGGCGACGGGATTCTGGAGGCTATCATAAGGTTGAAGATTTTGGATAAGCGAGGGAAGGGAAGAAAGAGAATAGGTTTTATGGACAGGATGAAGATGCGCAGAAGAAATGAATCTTCTACGGAGTATGGGAACTTGATCCTGTAAAAATCCTCGGGATTTTTACTGCCTTCCTTTTAAACCTACCCAACCGGGAGATTACCTTGAAAATGGTAGTGTTTCTTATTATGCTCATCATGAGTGAAGGGAAGTAGGAGGCATGCAGAGGCAAAGAGTCAGACAGCAAAATAGATTTCGTTGCCTTCATTGCAAGAAGTAGACGCGGAGATGGCTATACTAGAATGTCCATCTATTTTCAATTGGACTTAGTCCAATAAGTTTGTTATCATAATATTTTCAAAACAGTTTTCATGGTCCTAAGTTCGCTGATCATTTTCAATTGCCCATTGCAGCTCTTAAGCTTTTTAAGATCATTATGCGTACGGTAGCCTGGAAGTCGGCCTAAGCGATAGGATACCTTGAATGTCAATGCTAAAGACAAATCTCTCTCTTGAGGGGCATACTCGTTGGACGTTTTGGAACCCTATAGTTGTTTTCTAAGGTTTCTTTGGAAATTACCAAATGGATCAGTTTATTTGAGAGCATATCGGACACGTATTGGTTCATCACTCCCAAAATCTTTCTCTTTTTCGAAAAGAAATTGAAATGTTGATATATCTGACGGCATTTCCTCAGTTTTGACCGCTAAGGGCAAAGAAAATTCGTGAGGCCTTTGAAATTTTAGACTCAACGGAGTGAATACGCTGCTTTGGAGGAAGACCAATAAGAACCGTAGGACTTTGTTGGGGAGGAAATTAGCTAATGGGCAAAAATTCGGAGAAGACAAAAAAGTTGTATGAGAGATGTTTATGGATGTGAGGGAACGCTGTAGAGCGTAATATAAGTGTGAATTCGTGGTGAGCCCTTTGCTCTATATTCCTTTTTCGGCTGGATTATTCATTTTCCTGTAAAAGTATTTGTCTAATCGGATACCGAGGAATCACGATATATAAAATCGTGTGCTTCGTAGAAGATTTAGACATTTTTTAAGACATGATGGTTGACGGAAAATTGAGGCACTGCAGGGACTCTCAACAGTGGAAATTTGGACATGGCTTGGGGCGTTATGACATTGCACGAAACCGAGTAGCTGGCGTAAGGACTCTTCATAAGAACCAACAAATTATTTCGTATGATAGAAAAGGATTTTGGTGGTCGTATTACGGCCTTAACTGCGATTTTTTGACCGAATCGGAATCGGCCGATGTGTATCGGGCCAGCTCTCAGATAAAAATATATACACAAGAGCGATTATGTGCCATGTAATTCCTCCCCTCCTATTCTCTCCCAACCTCCTCCCTGACGAAAACGAGGCTAACGGTGAGAGAGATAGAGAGAGAAAGAAGGAGAGAAGTTTTTGATGGAAAGGGTTGGGACCTGATCAAAGGTTTCCATCTTTAATTCAACAGTATTGAATGCGTTCCCCGCTGACAGGCTACGGGCCGGGGAATGGGGATGGAGGGGTTGGCCAGAGGGGGGCGGGGCCGGAGGGGAAAAGGGAGGTGGAGGAGGAGGGAGGCATTCGAAGGAAGGGGGGTAAAGCGTGGAGGGAGGAAGGGAAGGGGTGTGAGAGGCATGGAAAGACCACAAATAGCGGAAAATCAGCTTGACCTATCGGTCGCTTCGCGAAAGGGGCGAATATCCTATATTGGATTTGTTCCCTCGTCGCTTATACATTTGCCTCCGGTCTCCTCCATGCCCGAAAGCAAGACGGCATGATACGAGTGATTAAATATGCAAGTAATCTGGGTGTGTATTTGATGAAAAGGGAAGCGACGACGATCTCTTCCCCTCCTTTTCGACCCTTTGCGAGGATAAATACGTATAAAGGCGAATAGGGGCGGAGTAAAACGCTGGGAGATATCAAGATTTGCGTTGGTGAGATATTTTTTTCTTTAAATAATCAGTCATGCCATTGTTGACTCATCAGAATATAAAGGGAACGGTTTTAAATACTCTTAGAGTGACGTAATGGTGTCATCCTGGGTGTTTGCGCGGGTCGATTCATAAAACATGCTACGTTTGTGGCAAAGAAATATTTTTAATCAACGATAACAAGGCAATTAGATTAAGTTTTTTTTTCGAAATCTCAATGCTTTGATTCAACCGATATGCCAAATACCATGAGAAGTGGTATACACAAGTTTGAGAGGGTCATTTATCGTAATTATAATAACACTTTAAGTTAAAAGAAAAAAACTTATCCTTGAACCTAATAAAGCCTCTCCTAACTAACTGGCAAGACTTTCTGAATTAAGTGGTTATTTTTATTGGAACGATGCAATTATCCGCAGGTAAAATTGATTCATTTCAACCAAGGTTCCGATGTTACCTATCTCCATCAGGATTTTTTTCACCTGATGATGACGTAGTAAATCGAAACCTAGTACGCAATCAATCTATTTTACCGGCGGATAATTGCTATTTCTGCCTTTACTTGGCTGAGATTCCTCCTCATCACGCCCGATACTTCTCTTTTTGGAGCATCTGATGATACGCTCATTAGATATTGCCAATAAGCTGACGATGGGGAGGAATTTTTAGTCCTAAAGCTAATCTTTCTCATGAATCCTAAAGCATAACTGATGCGATATTACTGAGAATATTTAGACGAAATTAGCTAGAAAATGGAATTTCGGTAACAAAATGTGATTACAAGTACAGATACGTTATTCAAGTTATTTTACTGCCTCCGATTTGTCAACACCAAGCGTGAGAACAACAATTTGTGTTTTAAATTGCCCTATTACTTGACCTACATTTTTCCAATGTACGTTTTGAGGATTTTCGTGACGATTTCCCGATATATTTTCTCTATTAAATGCCGAAATATTTGGTCGAATTAATCGATTATATTTTAATTTCATAGCTTTCCTATTGTGATGACCTAAAAAAATTCTGGCATTAAAGGGTTTAGAATTGTGTCTTGTTTTGTTCTTTCCTCAACCGATAACTTCCTTCTTCATGATAGAAAATTGGATATGCTGGGAAAGGTACAGAAATTGGTAACGGAGGTTCAAAGAGAGCAGCAAGAATGAGTGGACAACGTGTTTAAGAGTTGAGGGCTTAATGAAGAGGGTGATAGATGGGAGAATGTTTGGCAACAAAGGAAGTAGAGAGAGTTAGAGGGTAGGAATTGCTTACGACAAAATGAGAGGCATTTACTTGAGTATTCTACTAGCTGATTGGTAGGGTTTTGGACAGTACCGACTAACGTCCTAATTTCTGGCATATGGATACGTTTTCATTCCTTTGGATGACCCGCCCTTATATCTCTCTTTAATTCCTTCTATTCTCTCTTTAATTCTTCGATTTGTGGGAGGGGACCGGCAACTTGGAATTCACTTGCTGAATAAAGTGAAGGTTGTATCGTAGAGAACTGTAATTTCCAATGTAGGCGCTCCCGCGGGGGCACGTCTTATAACTTAAGGGGTCGAATAGAAAGAAGGGGTTGGCAGGGGGGCTCTAGAGGCAAGGTTCCGACCACATGTTGTCATACAGACATGTCCGGGGATGAATAAACTCTCTAAATATAGGTTTTCAAATATTCTGTATTCGGTTATTCTACCAGCTCCTTGGTACGTTTTTGGACAATTTCTGGCATATCGTTCCAATTTCATTTCTATAGGTGATCAGTCATAAGGTCTCTCTTTATTTCCTCATTTCATCTCCATCTTCTTATTGCATCCAGAATTCCTCTCCTCTTCCTTCCTTCTTCCTATCTACCCCAGTGTTCTCCCCTCTATTACACTCCTTAACATTACTTTTCTTTTAAACACGTCCTCCATCGATCTCTTCTGACTCTTCCGAACCTACACCACTAGCTTCCTCTCCAACCATATCCGACACCACCTCATTTGTCCTCTCCACCCAGCTCACCCTCTCCGTCCTTCTCCACACCCACATCCCAAACGCCTCATGACTACTTACGTCCTCTGTTTGCTATGACTAAGTATCCGGCACATACTGCGCCATACTCCATATTGCAGTTTTAACCAGCCTTTTCTTTACGT
Organism: Ceriagrion tenellum; assembly: GCA_963169105.1. NCBI lineage: Eukaryota > Metazoa > Arthropoda > Insecta > Odonata > Coenagrionidae > Ceriagrion > Ceriagrion tenellum. Next base: position 70,699,505 of record OY720635.1, read on the forward strand.
TTCCTCTTAAAACTTTTTCTTTACTCCATAATCAATTCCCTCCTTTTTGCAAATACTTCCATATCCGTGGAAAGTCTATATCTCATGCCCCCTAAACCTAATTCTATACTACTAGACCCATTCTCCCATAAAATATTACCCAGTTACGTAAACTGCTTGACTTGGCCTATTTTCTGCCCTCCCACCTTTATATTCAGCCCCGTCGTCTTGCTTCTGGAGAACCTCATCACTTACATCTTCTTATGGTTTATATTCATCCCATACCTTTTGAACTGCACCTCATCATTGACTATTTCCCATGTGCCGGTTTTGTTTACGGTGCATCCGACACATTCGAGTCGAGGGAGTATTTCATGGACAGTGTCTCTAGGGGGAGTGGAGTTGAGTGCCGGCCGGAAGTTTTCCTGGAAAGAAGAGGCTATCCGGCAAGACAGATCTCCTCTCGGCGTGCCACGTTGTGCCATTGAATCGGAGTACCTGGTAAGTGACTAGTTATCTCTCTAAGAGAGAATTGTCTCTGTGTGGAGATTGATATTGAGTTGCTGTAAGAATGTTTTTTCTTATTTTATTATAATTGTTTAATGCATCTGTTGTATTTTGATTTCATTCATCGTCTTCATGTGCGCGCAGAGATATGGCTACGTAAACGCTTCACCTAGAGGTCAATATGTATCCCATCGCTTGCATATTTCACGACTCTTAACATATCGTCCACCTCTTAGGGGATTGAAGGTGGTTGATCATAATCATTATCTCCGTTGGCTGACTGACGAACCAATGCTCGATCATATGGTGTGAGAAGTTCAAGTGAAACCTGGTGGTGAGCAGGTATTGTGATGGAAAGCAAAAAGATGTCCTGGAAACGAGGAATCCATGGTAAGGACTGTTCTAAAATCAACCAGTCAGCTGGTGGAACGCCCAACGGAGATAATGATTATGATCAACCACCTTCAATCCCCAAAGAGGAGGACGATATGTTAAAAGTCATGAAATATGCAAGAGAGGGAATACATATTGACCGTTCGGGAATAGTCCTGTCCCTCCCGCATCCTTTCGTCACGGTGCGAGATTAAATAAAGCAGAAAACGTGTAAGAGGACGGACGAAGAGGTCGTCTCGTCTGACACGTTCCTCGAACGCCACGGTGCTGATTTATTTTCTGTTTATTTACTCATCCCCCCTTCGCAGTCTGTTGGCTTCCGGAGAAAACTTTCCCGGCAACGTCGTCCTCGTCATTAAGTATTCTCGCAGCCTTTTGGTGGCCCCTCCTCCTCCACCACGCCTACTCTGGTTGGCCGGCCCGCCCCGTTCCGCGCGCCCGGGGAACGAGGTGGGGTCCCGTGGCCTCAAAATTGACGGGTCGGAGCATTGGGAGAACATGGCTTGTGTACCTTGGCTTGGCAGTGAAGTTGTAATAACAGTCACGCTCCTCGTGGACCCTTATTTCCCTCCCGGACGAGTCCGATGGACTGTCCATCGGGGTTTGCACGTTTATAGTCCACTAAAAATGTCCCGCCTTCCGTCGCAAGTACTGAGAGGTGGACGAGTCTGACGTGTTTTCTGGTGAACAGTTACAGAACTCCGTCGTCGGGTTGTCAGTGGCGTGGGAACGAGTCTCCGCCCGTATTTATTTTCTTGTCTTCACTCACATTTTGAAGTGATGGAGACTCGTTGCTAAATTATAAGCATACAAATATTTATAGGAAACTGTTTTCGGATTCCTTGCGCAGTGACGTACTAACGCCCAATCAGCATCCCTAGAATCTCCTAAATTACTCAGATTTAAACTGACTAACGATCTCTCGTGGCGGAAAATATTCGAGAAATTACTTGTTTAGCTAATCGTAAATTAACCCTCTTAGTGCCACCGAAATTTGGTGGTACTAGCGAAAAGTGCCAGCGTGAATTTGAGAGTTATGTAACACCTTGTGAAAAACAACAATATGAAGTTACTATTTTAGATTTGAATGTAATGTGTATTTTATTTTACTAAAAATTAATTAATTTTTGTTTATAATATTCTGATACATTGCATAAAGGATAAATGTAATTATTACAACAAAATTAGTTTGAAAAATAATTTGTGCTCGAGCCGATGTATCGGCTCATGGCACTTTTCGCCTGTGGAGCAAAAGCCGATATATCGGCCTGTGGCATTAAGAGGGTTAAGATTGGTTAAAAGAGTGTCTATATTCGATAAGTACGTCGATAGTGTCAGAAGCTACTTCTACATCTACATCTACGTAATACCCTGCGAGCCACCACGAGGGTGTGTGACAGAGGGTGAAGATCACCAAACATGCACTATTGCTATGCAAGTAGGATATTTAAGATTAAAGGGAGATATGCTAGATAATAGGGTCACATGCAGCTAAATGGTTAGTATCTACATAATAAGAAAGGGATAATTTGTTGTTATTACATGCATCATACACTACAGACTACTCTAACTATATTTCACCGACCTATCCCTTTGCTACGCTGCCTATTGTTCTCTCTTATGGTACGCGGGAAAAATGACAATTTAAATATATCGGTACGACAATCTATCTCTTTATCTTGTTAATCTGATCAAACCTTGCATAATACGCAAGGGTTCTTAATATATATCTAACGTCAACTGTGAACAACTCTTCTTTTCTTCTACTTCTCTCTTGCTAGGCCCCACTTGAAATACGCTGTCAGTTTTTGGGATCCTTATGAGGTAGGCTTAATTATCGAATTGGAACAAGTGCAAGGAAGATCTGCAAGATACGTAAAAGACCGTAAAGTAAATCTCGTTACTGGCCTCATGCCACTTCTGGGATGAGAATCGATTCAAGACCGTCGATTAGAAATAAGACAATCTTTAGTGTTCATTCCAAATCAATATATTCCAATTATTTCCTAATGGCGTTATTAACATCTTACGAACTCCAACAGACTACAGTGGATAAGATCATGTGAATAAAATTAGGGAAATTGGTTGTGGAAAAGACAGGTTCATAATGTCGTTTTTCCCGCGATCGATGCAACCGTAATGGCTGTTAAGGCGACGCACCACACCCGCTCGACAGGTCGGATTTGTGATGATTTCCGACCCCAGATTTTTTGTTTAAGTCTTACGTCATCAACTTGAAATTTTTATAGTACAAATAATAGACCTTTGCCAAGGGAGGCTCGTATCTGAAACATGAAAATTTTATCCCGGACCATAATTAAACCATCGGGAAAACGGCAAGATATAGGGTATATTTTTATAAAAACTATTATTATTATTGATATTTCTAAAACTAATGGAGATGTATCAATCCCTCCTCTATCGGAATGATAAGTAGCAGCCGTCATGGTTGTAAGATAGAATCTGTAATTGGTATATTTCGACAAGCTACCTGAATGGTTTTCTGCCATGATGTGCTCGGACTGTGATGCAATTAGTTCAGTCTTCTTTCACAGATCTTATATCAGCGCTGCCTGTACTTACGCGCCGGAGACTTGGCTAAAACTTACCGACGACTGTTGCCTTGTGCGAGAGTTATCCTGGAGTAGGAGACTCCTGACGCTAAAACGCCTCGATCGGGTGCGAGTGACGCCATCTTCCGGATTTTCGACTGAACTTTTCCTTACCGAAGGGTATGATGCGTCCTCTTAACGAGGCTTTGAAGTAGGTTAGTCGACAGGTGGAGTGGCTGATTGGTTGATTTGCTCTATAATGCTTGTTTCGTATTCAGCCACCATTTACTAACATCATACCTCGCATTATCGCTGCATGACACTTGTATCTCACTCCAGTAGTTGCAAAATTGACTGGTACTACTAGTGACTGTGGTATTGGTAGCATTCCTAGAGTGTAGTGCATGTTAGTGAAAGTTACTCGTATATCATAGTGTATGGTGATAACTTACGCCCCAGCAAAACACCTTTGAGATGGCTTGCAGGATAATATGTTCATATGGATCTGCACGTGAACTCACTGCGAAACGTCGTGCTAAAATTCATCTGTGACGTAGACCCTTATTTAGGGCCAGACATTTTAAAGGGAATCAAAAGAAGATGCTACTTCACTCTGGACAGGCCACATCTCGAATACACCGCGAGCATTTGGGACCCCGGTCATAAAGATTAAGATGATTTAATGGTAACATTTACAAAACCACAACTTAAAAAACACACACGACCCGGGTTTCAACGCTTGAGCGTCATCTTCAGGTTGAACCTGAAGATGACGCTCAAGCGTTGAAACCCGGGTGGTGTGTGTTTTTTAAGTTGTGGTTTTGTAAATGTTACCATTAAATCATCTGAAAGATAAAATGGAATACCACAAAGTTAACAAAGAACTTGTATTATTTATTCATAAAGATTAAACCAAAACATTAATAAAATACAAATAAAAGCGGCACGCTCGGTGAAAAACTGCTATGAGCGAATATATAGTGTCTCACAACTTTTAAGGGATTAAGGTGGGAGCTCCTAAGGACTCGGAGGTAACACGCTAAACTTAGCTTGCTTGAGAAATTCAGAACTGGCGTGTTTCAGAGCGACACTGAAAATATTATCATGACACCTCACTAAATCCCTAAGTGCGATAGAAGCGATAGAAAGGGAGAGATAGATTTCCAAACAGATGGGTAAATAAAAATTCGTTCTTTCCGTGCACAATAAGCGACCACAATAAAAACTGAGCTCCACTAAATACACTCTCATAATATGCGGCTGGTGTGCTGACACACCCTGCCACCCGACCATGAGGCGGCTCGCAGGGTAGTTCGTAGATGTAGATAGGAGTGACGCAAATTATCAATTTATTCTCTCCTTTTAAAATTTAGACAACAATCGAAAACCTCAGAAGCGCGGGGGTGGTTTTATCAAATTTCAATTAAGGATTTCAATGCACATCGTCTTAAAGTGCACTACAGGCAGAACAAAATTTTTCGGTGAGCACATCGTCATGTGAAGATATGAGACTGTTCTGCCAACGTAGCTTTTATCGTTTACTCTCAATCTTATTGTAACAGCAAAATCCAATCTATGCACAATTTTGTTCCACTTTTAGTGCAAGAAATCATTTGAGGCTGGGAGGGTAAATGAAAATTAGAAAAATAGTATTTTCTTACCTTACATGAAGTTTTTGTGGAAACTTAAGTAAGGAGTGAGTATATCCGAAAGGTTTTTCAAAACCGCTGTCCTTGGAAGATGTAATTTTTCGTTCCCCACCGCACCGATGAGCAAACCGGAAAAACGTTTAAATCGGTCTGATGAGCAATTAGCTCAGGAAGAATTGAACGGTGGAGATAAACACTGTTTCAAATAATAGAATTCCTCCTAAATATTTAGTGTGAAAGGACTTTAAAACATCATCAATTTTGAAAGCTCTTGAGAAGTTAGGAAGGGTGTGCCGAAATGATTTACATCGGTGATGGGTAGAGTGCCGCGATTTACTTATGATGGAAAAAATGCCGCCACTTGCTTGATCTATTGTCTGCAAATGTATCAGCAATCGTGATCTCATTTATTATGACAGCCATTTTAAGCCGTCGAGGTGCCGGTGCCGTGTGCGCTGGTGGTGGCCTTCACGATATATCGTAGATGAAACGCTTATTGACGTTTTAACAGGTCTCAACCTTTGGCTGTGCGCTTTTACGGCAATTATAAAAGGATCTCGGCTCTGCTGAAATCATCTTAAGGCCGCGTACTGGACACGCAACGAGAACTAGGCGCCATAAGCGTACGAGCTCGTCTCTTATGGCCGTAAATTCCTTTCTAAGCTGTTGTTGGCATAGCAACGCTCTTGCTAGCACTTCACCATTGGAATAATATTCATAGAGCACTACTAAGCTTAGTAGAGCCAACAATTGTACAACTTCCATTATTATTAGCACCCAGATTAAACAAGACTCACATCTCTTAACTAACACAGTGCAGCTCCATTAGGTTGATAATTGCTGCCGACCGGTTTCGTCGACTTTCAGGTCATTTGCAAGGCAAACAGGAGTTAGTATTGGGCGAAATATCTTTTTTGTCTAGGTTTAATTTCTTTCGAGATGAACAAGACTATTTCCTGTTCGTCTCGAAAATGACGTTATTGTCTTTAAAACCGGACGACAGCCATAAAAAACTGAGTGGAACTGCATTGTGTTGTAGTTATGATTTATATATCCTCGTTCTATAACGTCACGCCACAATCCATTTACTTGATTCAGGTCTCTTAAGTATATGCTTATCGCCCTTCTTTACTGTTCAAGTTCCTGGGTGTGATGACGAAAGGAAGTAACGAGGAAGTGCTTAGTATGCTGAGTGAGGAGTGGAATAGAAGGTGGAACCGGTATTAAAGGGCGAAGGAACACTAAAGGCAGGGAAAAAGTCTAGGGTGTTGGGTAAGCTATGAAAGAGATTAGGCTCAATGGAGAGGAATGAGAAGGTGTAAGACGTATGGAAAACAATATGAAGAATATGATAACGTACAAAAAAAGGACTCAGTGTGGTAGAAGGTGTGTGGGAGCATTCCTTATTCAACCCTAACTTACCTTTTCCGGTAAATCACTCCTAGAAATGATAAATATGACGCTAAACTCTATGAAGTGTTTTGACTGATCTTTTCTCGATTCCTTGACTTAAATTTTTTCCCTGATTTTCTCTTCTTCTTCTTCTACATCATGTGGACATACCCTAATGACAATGGCAGGTATAACCTCCGAAACGTCGCGTTGGAGACAAACAGCACTCAACCCTGGAAAAACCATGAACTCATCTCATGAGGCACTTTCCGGGAAAACCTTGAAAAATTTGCCTGTACCTCTTGCTTTTATAGCACATCACATTCTTATCTAAGAATCTACTTCTTTGCTCTGGTTAGGCCCCACCTTGAATACGCCGCGAGCATTTGGGACACTGGTCATAAAGATTTAACCAAAAAAATTAACAAAAACAAAGAAAAGCAGCTCTCTTCGTTAAAAACTGATCCGAGCGTACATATAGTGTCTCACAACTTTTAGAGGGATTAAGGTGGGAGACCCTAGAGACTCGGATGCTACACGCTAGGTTTTAGGTTGCTTGAGAAATTCAGAATTGATATTTTTCAGAGCGACTTAGAGAATATTATCATGACTCCTCACTACATCTCTAGGTCTGACACATGTGATAAAATAAGAGATACACTGCCGAAGAGATAGGCATAAAAACTTGTTCATTCCACGAACAATAAGCGACCACAATAAAAACTGAGCTCCACAAAATACACTCCTATAATTCATGTCACCATTTCACCTCCAAAAGTTTGACATCTTTACACTGCTGGTGACCTACCACCCCCTGCCACATGCGGCGGCTCCCGGGGTAGTATGTAAATGTAGATGTAGATGAATAATGTATTCATAGGTATAAATATTTATATCCTCCTGAAATTGAACTGCTCCTCCTGTTTTAGTTTCTGCCCTTCGATATTGGTATTCATTCTTACCAATCCATCCCGGGTGAATCTCATTTTTATAAAAGTCCTTTTACGGTTTTTCCTCTGATTAAATCTTTAATTGTGTGTCAGTGATATCATCACCATTTCCTGCAATCTCTTGGCTGGCTGGCTTAACAGAAACTCATCGTCTGATAATTAAAATGACTTAATCAGATGCCCTCCTATTTCTTTTCTCCCTTCAAATTATTCCCATGGTTCCGTTGCCATTCATTAAGGTAGTGTAACGATTTATGTTACATTTTAATTTTACATTTAATTCAACAAATAAAATTTTTGGAGCCCTTGGCTGGGTTTTATCACATAGGAACGACTGTTCATTAATAAGTGGTTTTGCAAGTAACTGTCGTCTTCGTTCTGATGAGACTATTTTAATTCTGAAGGAATTTTTGAGAATTTCAATATTATTAAGTGATCTTTACGTTGAGTTTAATTGTATTTTTATCATTCTTAGTGTCCTGTGGACTTTGGTGATAATTATTCCAAAATGCATCCTGCCCTGAATAATAAAAAAAGCCTATGCCCCTCTAAAAAAAGGCCCCCTTGCTATATCATTGAGGTACTAAGCTGGCTTGGGACGTTTTAGGTGTTTGGTGTTATAGTGGATACGAATATATGATAATAGAGCCATCACTTATATTTTGTTAGGTCACACTTAGGGAAGTTCGGATGGCTGCGAAATGCGCTTTCACCATCATGAAATGAGCAATCAGGAGCATAATAAGGGAAATGTTGTCGACTAGCTTGCATTTGCAATTCGGTTACTGATTCCAGGTTTCTTATATCCCTCTCTTATTCAATTAGTAGACATTACTATGCCTTCTTTGACCCGAGAAAATTTAAGATGATTCTTAATTATCACCATCATCTGTAGTCATCAATCTCAAAATTAGTTTGCCGCAGACTTTAACCGACGTCATCTAGACTGAATGCTTCAACCTTTCATGACCTTATGCCTCGGCATCTTTTGTGGATTGCTTTGCGGCCTTCCGCGGTGGATCCTTCCATCCATTATCCTAGATATCCACTATGTTAGATAATTACGATGCTGATGATAACGCTCTATTTAGGCGAGCGTACCGTCATTTTCGTACAAATTTACCAGTTTAATTCCTCCTCGGCGCCTTTACCATGAGCAAGGTAGAGGGAGGGAGGAATCGCTCATCGGCGGAGTTCTCGAGACGCCGTCCTATGGAAAAGAATTGCGATTACGCAGCCATGTCCTCTTTAGAGCTTTGCGCGATTCCAATTCAGGAGTAAAATTACGTCGGAGCAAGGAGCAGCAGCCTTTCCTCCTGCGAGGATAAAAGATGGAACGGATGAAAAAAACGAACAAAAAGTATATATATATATATATATATATATATATATATATATATATATATATATATATATATATATATATATATATATATATATATATATATATATATATATATATAGAGAGAGAGAGAGAGAGAGAGAGAGAGAGAGAGAGACTCAACAGCTTTTGACACGGTAGCGCTCCAATCGAAAACTTAACGACTGTTCCCGATTCAATAAAAATGTTAAATGAGTTGCCGTTGTTTCAGACGTGCTCAAAGTTTTCGTCTTTTTAATCTTTTCCCCTCTGAGACTGTCGCGCAATCTCTTTTTTCGTCGCACATGACTAAACGATGGGAAAGATTCGAAAGAAGGTTCGATTGCGTTCATCGTCTTTGGCGTTATTTTTGTCACCCACGGTATAGTGGTAGGAGTTAAAGAATATTCCACAAGCCATTTGAAATCGGAGACGGGCTTCCCTGTTTCCTATGTGGATGGCACAGGTTAAAAGGGAGTAATTTCGCAAACTCGTGGAAGGATCGAACATTTTATGGAAAATTGTCGCGGCGTTTCTATTAATTTATTAAGCTCTTTCATTAATTTGATTGTATATGAGAAAATCTGACTATTGTTTCCAAATTAAAGTGGGTAATATATTTTCTCGCCGAAATTAAAACGTGAACCCTAAATTTCAGTTTTAAGGAGTTCAAACCATTACATCAAGGAAAGGCCATATGTATGACGTATACAGGAAACTGATTAATGTACAACTCATTGTTTCGTCCTTAAAAGCTTCGCATCTGTCTGGAGTACCTACTAAATTTAATGGGATTAAATTGCCTCCAAGTCTACAGCAAGCATATGTCTTTCCCTAATTTCTGAAAATGTACTTAGGTACGCGACATATTGGCTTGCTAATCGGAGCATTAAGTAAACTTTTAATTGATATCTTTTCAGAGTATTAAAAATAAATATTACATATATTTAATATTTATGGGTCGTTCCTACTACTAACCTACCTAACCTACTACTACATGGGTAACTACGACTAAAAACTACATTGATAGTAGGTAAAACAGACGGTAATGGATAATTTTACTTACATGTATATATAAAATTGGAGTAATGTGTACAGTAACCTTATGTCTTTCCCAAATTTCTAAAAATTACGTCCTTAGGTAGGCGACATATTGGTTTGCCTTTTGGAGCATTAAGTAAACTTTTAATTGATATCTTTTCAGAGTGTAAAAAATAAATATTACATATATTTATGGGTCATTCTAACCTACTACTACATTGGTAACTACTACTAAAAACTACATTGGTGGTAGGAAAAACAGAAGGTAATGGATAATTTTAATTACATTTATGCATAAAATTGCAGGAAAACAGCAGTGTAATTTCTTATCCGAAAGTTTTTCAAATAGCATGAATATTTTCCATTACATGGATTTTTATGGGGGAAAAAGCAGCAGTTTCTTCATTTTGATATTGTAAGCAATCCTCAAAAATTTGTTTGCTCCGATTAGTAAACCAATATGTCGCGTACCTAAGGAGGTTATTTTCAGAAATTAGGAAAGACATAAGGTTGCTGTAGACTTAGAGGCAATTGAACTCATTAAATTTAGTACTCCAGACAAATACGAATTTGTTCATCATTTTCTACCTACATTTTCATTTCTGAGCTCTCGTAAAATTTTTCAGAGCTCTCATAAAATAACACCATGGTATATCATCATCAATTCTATCTCTGTACAGTCAGAATAAGAAATAATATTCACTCTATAGGAGTGCAAATTCAAGGGAGAAGGAGATACGACGAAGCCACAGACTTGGTATATAAAAGTCCGTTTTTTATTTCTTTTGCTAGAATTACTGTAGAGTGGTAGATATCTGCGGATTTATTCATCGCTTTTGTAATGGAGCTAAAATTTCACGTTACGGCGTAATAACCACCTATAAAAATAATGAACTAACAAATTCTGTTATTTCTGCACCTCTCATGACAAATAGTTTGCCTTCATGACCAGTTTCAATTTAAAGAGCACAAGTGCGATTTCATTGAAAATGTCCAATGGACTAAATGCAGAGATTTATGGCGTGAAGGCTAATGGAATTGCTTTGAGAGTGAACGAGAGGGAAGAATGCCAAAGCTCTATATTTCGTGCGAAATTTCAATTATTCAGCTCCCTCGAAAAGGCGTGTCGAGCAAGGGATACAAAGAGCCATGAAAAATATATTCACCGCGTTTTCCTATAGCGTAGGAGGTGAAATGGTGTCTATTTTAATTTTCCAAAACAACAGAATTCCGACATTATGACTGTCCAAGGCGCCTTTAGAGGTGTCCGTGCGTTTTATCTCTGAAAATTATTTGACCTGAATAATTCAAACGCGCGAGAAGAACGGACATTGATTTTTAAGCCAACAATGATAAAATACAATTTGACGAAGGCTGTGTTGCTAATAATAAGGATAATAATAAGATTCCTGAATATTTGGTCATGGATTTGGTTTGGTGGGATAAACACCTATTGACTTCTGCTTTTTTTGTTTTTGTTAAAAAAACATATAAACAATGCAACTTTTAACTTTGGTTTTATATTTGTGTTATGAGTTGAAAATTGCGAATCATTTATTTTATATTTTGCAAAATTTGCAAATGGTTTGTGTTAATTTAATTGTCGGCTGTTTGCATATTCCTTTACTATTTGAAGTTCTTATTTACTTTGTTACTGTTCAGTTTATAGCTCAATGGTAGGTAAAATTTCGATTCCTCAACTTTTGTACTAATATTTTTATGATTACTTGACTGTATGTCTCTTTGTTTTGTCTTGCAACGCCCCGAGGTTGGCAATATATTTGGCGAAGCTTCGGCTGCAAGTTAAATACATCAGTGATCAAATATTCAAGAATCTTATTATTATCTATATTTTATTGGTCGAGAACGTTAAAATTGATTGCAAATCATACATACACGATACAATTCCGCGTGAAAATTAGATATTATTTAGCAAGGTTTAGCTTTAGTTTTTGATGAAAAAATGTTTTAATTTTATTGGGGTGCATACCCGTGACGGAAACCAGTTTTATTACACTCAAGTTCAATGGCAGGGGAAAAAATATTCAACTGGTAGTTGGAAAAACATTCGTTGATAAATATTTAGTTTTATGAAAACTCCGACATATCGCGCTGTTAATTTCTTGCCATAGTGCGACTTTACAAGTTCTTACTGGTCACTTCATCGTACTTGTTTCAATGCATCATATCAAATCGGCAGTCACGTTCCATGGAAAAAATGTTGCTCACATGAATAAATAAATGTTTATCTCTGGGTGTAGTGAGAGGGATTTATCTATGAAGTGACGCAAATGAAAAAAGCAGCTTGCAAAAAATTACTTGGATAGTTTCCGATTCCGTTTTTTTATCCTGGAGCAAATAAAAAGCTTACCAGCTTACATCTTGATATGAGGTAGAGATGCAGTCACTTCTATCTCTCGAAATAACATAATTAAGCATTAGAGGCTACATAAGGACAGGAATAGGCTGCAGGCATTTGAGTTGTGGTTGTGGGAAAGGATGGAGAAGGTGCGTTGGACGAAAGGAAGACGGTTGCGGAAGTGATGGAAGGATGGACTTGAGATGGTGGGCGAGGAACGGAAACTTGTAAATAAAATCCGGGATAGGTAGAGTAGGTGGTTGGAGGATGCAAGGAACGATGTATTTCTCAAGAGTGTGATAGAGAGAAGGATGTTGGGCAAGCGGGGAAGGGAAAGAAAGAGAATGGGTTTCATGGACAGGATGAAGGAGGGTAGTTCGTATTCTGAGGCCAAATGAGAAATACAAGAGGAGGATAGGACCCTGAAAATGTAGAAAACCGGGAGGAGATTCTCTGACATTCATCAAAACCTGCGTTTTACCGGTAGAATACCTTTAATAATAGTCATTTTATTATTATTGTATTCAATTTATTTTAATTATAGCTACGTCATTATTTAACTCGTCTTTTCCGAAGAATCATCAAATCGGTTGTGTGCCAATTTCAGTAGATTTACGGTCACTCGACGACTTTCTGTCTGGTATCAAAGCAAGTATTAATCACTGGTAGAGAAAAAAATGTAGTGGTCATTACATTAAACTATAAAAACGTATTTTCTCCATAAAAACCAATGAGATATTTTTGAACAGAAGAGGAAGCTGCTGTAAAACATTCGAAGAGGAAGAAAATTTAGCTTTGGAACATATTGAGTGTAAACGAAAAGCGGAAGAAGAGGATCGCAGGTGCAGGAGAGTGAGAAAATGGGATGAGAATATCGGACCGCTTGAATGAGAGGAAATTATGCTTAAGAGTTTGCGGTTAATTGATTCCATGAAAACATGTAGAAATTTATTGATATATTTTTTTTTTGCTGCCGGACGATTCTGTTGCTTGTATGTCCCTGGAATCCCGATAGGCTGCTGAGCCTGTCATCAGGTTTTCCAGGGACCGGACCAACAGAACTTGACACACATCCATGCCCTGGGTGGTGAAAAACCCACCTAGGCGGGACTCGAACCCGCCGGTTTAGCAGGCGAGGACTTTACCCCGCCGCCACCGAGGCCGGTATTATATTAAAAAGTGAGTAGGAACTTGAGAAAGGACTATCCACGATTGGGGAATTCTTATGATGGGCTGTGCTTGGACAAACTATTAAGCCGTAGTTGATCGTTTCAAATTTCCTAATAATTATTTCCATCACGGCCATGGTTTACTCATTTTGTATGCAAATTAATCAACGTGCATAATTACTGTTGCAAGACATTTCAACCGAATAGCTGATATTTACTCTCGCGCCCTCCTCACCGGGTTGACCTCTCTTGTTTCCCGTCCTCTTCCTCGATTTCTGAGCTGATTTGAGCGCCTCTCTCCTCGGGAGGCACTCCTCAGCGTGTGGGAGCCTCTAATTTGGTCCTTGATTGCGTGGAATACTCTCACCTATTGAGTGCCATCGTCGCCAAATATCAGAACAATACCAAAAGTGGCCCATCTCCCCGCTCCCTACTCTGCCTGCAGAGCTGTTTGCTCATTTCCCGCGTAATTGTTCCAAGGTGATTGGTTTATTTCGGTGCACGTAATCGATTTGTAACCTGCCTTCCCCGTAAAATTCTCCTCCTCTGCCCCCTTCCTCCCCTTCTCCAAGCCCTCCAACTTGCAACGCTCCAGAACTTTGGACAAGAAAATAATTACGTTCTTTTTCCCAGTTTATTCTCTCGATGACTCGAGGTCTATAATGTGTTTCAGCGCTCCTATAAGATGTTTCCCCCAAGAAGATTATACTATTATCATAGTGTTAGATTTTAATAAATAAAACTTTAGGTTGATCTTCTTAAAGGTTGAAATTCATATTCTTGACAACTACAATTTGTCAAATTGGTCGAATTTCTATAATACAATTCAAAGTGAGGCACTCAATTTCCATTATTCTTAGCCGCTAATTTGGATATTCTCCATTCTACAGCTGGTGTCTATTCTCTTTGTATCTAATTATACCCTTTGTCGTTCTATTCTTCTCCTTTAAAAGTTCCCCAGTCTTCCGCTTTTCATCCACCTAGAAATCCCAGTTTTTTTTAATATTCAACCGATTAAGGTAGGTTTTATTGAATGTCATAGTATATCCTCCCGGTATTCTACAATTTCAGGGGTCTATCTCGCTCTAGCATTTCCTTTTTCGCCTCAGCATGTGACCTATCCATCTTCATCCTGTCCATGACATCTATTCTCCTTCTCCCTCTTCCCCCTTTTCCCAACATCCTTCCCTCTATTTCATTCTTGCGCAAACCCTTCGCCCCTTATTACATCCTCCAGCCATCCTGAGGGTCCAGGTTTCTGCCACATACAACGCTAAGCTCCATATCAAGTTCTTCACTAGCCTAGTATCCCAGTTTACTTTACCCTCTGCTCCAGCATATTTTTACTCTAATATAATTGAGAATTCCACACATTTTTATCAGCAGCATATCGATATTCGACATCGATATATCGATTGTATAATACTTACGTGATTAATGGCAAAAAGGATTTTCGAATTTTGACGTGAAAATTATAATTTTCTGAGTTCAAGACTGGACTGCAAGGAATGACATCTCTTTATTTCACGATCAAAGTTTTCATGCTGCTTTCAGCTGGGATCACGTAAGTGAATCATGCAAATACCTTTGTTTATACTAGAAGAATCGAAATATGCGGCATAGCGATTTAGGGCTTCAGGGGTGAATGTGATCTCTGTTTTCTTAAGGACATTGGGCGTTTTTACTTGATATAATAAGCGAATACTTTCGAAAATATCTTTTATTATCATTGAGCATTATGTTGCCAGAGTAAAGGTTTGTATCAACTAGTTATAAAATGCCAGTTCAACGTATAGGATGTGGCACATGAGGAGTTGGACCCGGGACTTTTGTTCCGGGCTCAAGTCCTGTTGTGAATCCTGGGTCTGTCGGGTCTTGGCGCGGCGATTCACCCTTGGGTAATAACGTTCGACTGCCGAGTGGTCTATAAAATTTCAACAAAATACAGTACAACTCCATTCCATAATGATAAAACTCGAACAAAATAAATGAGAAATAGCTTGAGATCAACATGACCCCTCTGGTACTAACAGGTAGTAGATAATGTAAATTATAAACTATTTCTACTATGATATACTTCTTATCAGATTATTTTCTCATGCTAAAAAATAACAGTCAAGAAATATGCAAGAGCTGCGGGCAATTTAGTCAAAATCAGTGGATTATCAGCAATAAAAAGTGGTCAAAATGACATCTGCGGTACTTCTAGTGTGAAAAGAAATCATACTCCTCTCAATGCTCCGAGCTTTAATACCTATTACCTATTAGATAAACGCGTAGTGTTGCACGCTTATATCTTTAGCGCCGTGAATACGGCTTACATACCGGGCTGCAAAACATCATGATGATATTTGGTAGTGAGATGCAAAAATATTTAGTTCATAGAAAATAATCCGTACATCTTCTCCTGCCCTCAAAATGCTTCTTCATCCGCTAACTAGCAAAAAAAAAGTTAGTAAGCTGTTCGTTAACTGGTTTTAAATATCGTTTATAACTCTTTCTGCCCATTATTAAGTCATTTTTACATTATTAGAGGCAGAGATATTTTCTCAGCCACTAAACCGGCATTCGCTGTCTAAATTGGTAAAGAGAGTGCCACAAAGAGAAAAATTCTTCTCTTTAGAACGCGTTGAGTTAAAAATGTTGATGTCCCTTTGTCGATGTAATTGAAAACTAAAAGAATCCTTACCAAAATTGATTTGGGAATTCAGGCGCTTTCGTTTCACGCTCCATTGGTTTCCGCACGAAAGGTTTTTGTAGAAGGCTGGCGCTCACCCCAGTTCTCATCAAGTACTCATCTAGAAGTGTTCCTTAAGGTGAGGAAATTCCACCGCTAACTTGAAGCAAAAGATCTTTTGTAAATTTTATTGAATAGTAATACACCGTTCCAAGAAAATTAATTTCAATTGTTATCAAAAACCCATTGCATTTTCAAAGAGAATAAATAATAGCCGAATTATACAGAGCGTCACCTTTTCACAAATTATTAGTTAGTCTTAATAAGTGAGGTGTCTAAAGATAGATCAAATGTCTTGTATTTCAAGGTTTTCAATAGATAATTATATTATAAGCTCGTTTTCTCCTCGTCGGGTGAAAGGGCGAAAATGCCGAAGCTAAAACTTCAAAGGTTAACATTCGAATTGGAAACTTAATTCATTTCAATGGAATCAAACGCGCGAGTCGCTTATTTTTTTTACAGAAAAACGTGAGTCAATACCCCACTTATGAATACATGGACAGTGTATTTGTAAAGTCTCATTTTTTTATTTTCAACGATTTGAATTTTCTCGACTATTGTTGCTTATTCCCCAGATAATACCTGGTTGTATTACTAATGTCATCATAATTTCCTATCGATATAGATTCATTCTAAGCCCAATTTTGCCTCAGTGTACGTTATTTGTTACCTTAACATAGCTTCTTTTAACTTTAACAGTGTTCTTGCCGCCGAAACTCCCTATCCTATTTCCTTCTTCTTACCTTTTACTTTGAGTGACATTCATTTTTCTGGGTAGTAAACAGTTGGGAGGGGATTCCCATCCCCGCTTCCCAGCAGTGTTCTTTCGTGACACCCAAGAAGGATATACTAGGGCGAGATAGGCCTCCTGAAAGTGTTGATAACCAGGAGAGGATTCTCTGAAAATCAACAAAACCTACCTTAACTCGTAAAATTAAAAAAAAAATTCCCGTGTACTATCACCGCCATTTAGTTTTTCTCAAATAATTCGCTGTTGAACTCGCATTACTGCCCTATTTCATAGGCTGCAGTAGCTTTCTCCAACCTACTTCCTTTACTTCTTCAGGAAAATTTAAGATCTTCAGACCTGATCGTTATTCGTCCTCTCTACCATAATACCCTCAACGTTCATGCCCTCATCTCATTTATTTTATTACTACGGGCGAACGATCGGTAAAGGTTGGTTCAGGTGGAAAAAATTTCTGCTGCTATGGCATTTTTCCTTCCACCGTAGAATCGAGATAGTTAATTGTCCCTACTTCATCCAGTTCGTTTCCTCCTGATTTTCATGATCAGCTTCAATTTCTAAATCGAGAAACGGTCATTACTTTTGTTTTAATGGGCCGTTTAAAAATCATAAAGAAACGGAATAAAATGAAAGTTTCTGCCGCTTGCTTCCATGCCCTTCCGAAGGAGTGAATATGGGTTGGGTGAGCCGTCGAGATAGCGAGAAGTTCCTTGGATCCGGGAAAAGTAGCTCTTTTACGAGACGGATTCTTAAGGAGGAGAAAGGGCGCAGGGAAATGTGATAGAAAAGGCGAGGGGGCATCATTTCAACGCGAAGTTCACGGTTGATGCCATTCCCTTCGTCGCGAGTCTTCGATTTGTTCGCCTTTCGCGTTCTGCCGCGTCTTCTTCCTCTCATGTGCCGTCTCCATGGCATCATCAATATTTCACCCTCGGATCTCTTGAACGCATAAACGGAGGATGGGTCCACGGGAGAGAGAGGGAGAGATGGTGGGGCGGACAGTGGGATCTAAGGCAGTGTTGGGGTCGGGGCGCCGCCCCTTGGTTCGTCTCGGAATTCACATATAACTTCCCTTTCGCTCGTCGCCACGTGAGCTGCAGGCGTTGCCGGGACGATTTTGAGCGGCTGTATAGCAGAGTAAACAACTGCTTGACCGCACACAACGGGCCACACACACACGCACACATTGTATACGGAGAAATTCGAAGGATGATCCGAACCTTTCAGAACAGGGGTCGTAAGTAAAGGCTTGAATGATTGAAGAGAGCGCTCCCTTTGCGAGCCGTTTCGCTGTGGATTCCAGAGAATGGTCTCTGGACATTTTTTTCATAGCTTTTATGAGCTTTTATGAATTAGAAAGGGATGGAGAAGTGGTAAGGATAAAGTTACGGGGGTCATTTGGATGATGAAGGCTTTCAGGAGTTACTGAGTGTCATGCATGTGTGGTGGTTGGAGATAAAAAAAATCGCTCTTCAAATGGGACGAATAGAAGTTGGAATAACGCCAAGTTTGCGAATGAATTCATTGTAAAGTAAAATAAGTGTTTGAGGATGTAGCGTGGAAAGTAGAATTGGTCTAAATACCATTCTTAAGTAGCTTTTACCCGCACGATAATATTTATGCGGTACTGAACCATTGCAATCGTGAAGTGGCACCCACCTAATCCTCTCGTCATTTCTCTGCAATCCAATAATTAATTCCTTAACCTCTCCAACTTTTCCTCAGATATTGCTTTACTTAGGCCGTCTTGTTAACATGCGCGTTTGATGAAGTGTTTTGAGTGTATTTTATGTGATTTAGCCGATTTGTTATTTCTTTCGTTTAGCTCCAAGAACGAATGAATCAGCTGAAAGGATAGGGGAAAAAACAGCTCAGCAATCAAGAACAAATGGAGAGGTTTTTCTCTGTCCTTAACATTTATTGGCGGTCAAGGGTGGTGACGATGATAAGGTACAGGTACCACCACTATTTAATTTTGCAAAAAAAGAAAAATGATATATCTTTATGAATTATAATTAAAGATCGCATGTTTTTGCTAGACTGCCACGAAATCACTCGATGCTTGATATACAACAGAGCACTTGAGGGGCAGTAGCTCGCAAACAAAAAATGTAAACAAGGACAGATAGAAATAAAGAAATACTAGCTGACCCGTGCGAATATTCCGCACAGTATGCAGCTTCTTCCTGTTTCTTCCTTCTTTCATCCTGTTCTTCTACCTGTCGAAGATTTCGCACAGTATGCAGCTTCTTCCTGTTTCTTCCTTCTTTCTTCCTGTTCTTCTACCTGTTTCTTCCCATGGACAATTATATGTTATTTATGTTTGTGTTTAAGATACATATCGCAAACGTCAACGGTATACGGTCACACTGATTTCATGTAGAATGTAAAGAATCTAACTAAACGCTGTGTTAATAGATGGCGCCTCCTCAGTCTTTTAAGCATGTAACTATAGCCAACATATTAGTGGATTATACTGTCAACGGATGGCACTGTAAATTTTGATAATTTTTTTTATTTTCTAACAAAAATTTGAATTGTAAACCATTTGTCTATTTTTCGTCAATAGCGGGAAACAAGCTTTAAAACGATGTTTGGATCATTAATTTTGATGAAGAATTATGGGAGTTATGGCGTTGCGACCAAAAAACACCTTTGAGAAACAATATATATGATAGTTCGGATTTAATTACGTGTGAATATACATATATGCATTTTCAATTTTTCCTAACCTCACGATTATTTCTTATATATACTTTATCGATAAAAATATGAGTATAAGGAACTGTGACATTTACTATTATATATTCCATTAGCATTGAGGTAAATGCTTACTGAAAAAAATGTCTTATGTCTGAGTACATTTACAACAATAATATTAGGATCAATGTGTTTTCTAGTAAGTCTATGCTTCCGGTATTGAAATGAAATAATCTTAAAAGGTTTTCAGTTGTGCGCTTTAAGCCGATTTGAAAGAGTGAGCCTTTATAGCGATGCGAAACCGTGCGGAGCATGATACATTTCTGGAAGACTGTTGAGCGTTTAGTGAGCAGATAAAGTGATAAGTCAGAAGGTACGGAAAATGATGGAAGAGGAGAGAGGAGCAGAGTGGCACCATATGGGGAAGAAGAGACAGATGGGATGGATAGTGTATCCCGAAACAAAATGAATTCGTGAGGAGAATATCGTGTGGAGAAATTGAGAGAGAGAGAGAGGGAGAGAGAGAGTGAGAGAGAGAGAGAGAGGGAGAGAGGGAGAGAGGGGGAGAGAGAGAGAGAGAGAGAGAGAGAGGAGAGTCTGTTGGGGGAATATTGTGGGAAACGAATGATATCTGATCCTCGTCCGAAAGACTCTATTCGCAGAGTGGCAAGAGTCAGAGACTTTGTTTCCTTGGTAATACGTAAGTACAGGATATGTTATACTTTTGCAGATTACTGACGCGGGTAAGTCAATAAATAAGTCGCAAAGCGTCAGCATTTCATCATCAAAATCAGTCGTAAGCATTTCATTTTGAACGCTTGGAACATCCACCGTACCGTCCCGACAGAGCCACTAGTGATTTTCATCTGTTCGGGCTCCGAAAAAAATCATTTGGGAGGCCGACGTTTAAAAAAAGATGATGCCGTAGTCCAAGAGGTTACTCGTTGGCTGCGACTGAAAACAGGTAACAGCGACGCAATTAACTGCTTGTAAATGTTATTCGTCTTTTTTTAATCGTTTTCTCTGCTTTTGGTAGTTTTTATGAAATTAGCCGGTTACTTATGTAGTCATTCTTCTACTGAACTTCATGTCGTGCACCCTCCAGCAGCCAAAAGCGCAAATCCGCGGACGAGATATACATGCGGCTTATCTTAATCCGCGCATTTTCCTCGGAACGAATTCTCCTAATATATCCTGGTCTTCAGAACATTAACACCCTTTTGAAAATCTCCCCCGGAAATGGTGCCTGCTCTCTGAATACTTTTTTGGGCTCATTTCTTGCAACCAAAACTTTTGACCACACTACAAACAATCATATGTAATCTCTCTTGTTAGAATCAAATGGTCCCTTAATTTGTTGTGAGACATTAGTCCTTCCATTGGCTAGAGGATGGAAGCAATTCCCATCGAAATGCAACGGCAAAGACGTTTATCACCTTGTTTAATTGAGACTCAAGCGGTATCTATTCTGTTACGATTGATATTTTGGCCGAAAAAACTTGTAGAAAGAATATATATTCAAGTTATCAGTGGAATGGTTGTCTTGATTTATGACAATAGGTTAGTAATATGCCTTTTTGTAAAACTTCAAATAATTGTTCGCTCAATAGATAGAACTGCATGTAATTATTTATATTTACTAAATTTCTCTTTGTAATTGACTAGGAATGGTAGATTATCAGGTAATATGCTCTCTTAACCCTTTGAAAAGAATACCATGTTGTCGTTTTATAAAAAAAGCCTTTGACATTTGAGGGGTATTAAAAATCAAACCATTTATTTCGTAGGTGTTTTTTTCACAATTAAGCTGCTAATTACAGCTTGTCAAATGTAAGAAGGGGTGAAACATGAGGAACAGAGTATTTCCATAGAATAACTATTTATAGAAAGCAAACTCTCGCATGGAATCGATAGCTATTAAATATGTGATTCTTCCTATCATAATTTTTGTAATAATTGGGATTTATCTGCAAGTTTTGTGCAAGAAATAACGTACTCATGAAATGGAAATGGATTTGAAGACGTCTCTTGTGAATGGAAACAGTGATAACTGAAAGTAAATTGGCCAAAAAATCGGCGTTTTCAACACGATATTTTTTGTTCAATAGCTAAGGCATGCTATCTGAGAAAGCTGTTATTTATATGCAGTTTGTATGCGGATATAAGGAAGTGGCTGGCAAAGAGTTTAACATTGACTGTAGCCAATCACGTCTCTTTTTGTCAACCGCATTCATTTCCAATGCATTAGATTATTTCTGGGGATTTTGGTTCAATGACTGCATCAAGTTCCCTTTGCTAACGCTTCAATTAACTTGTAAATCATAATGATGGCTATCAGAGGGAATAATAGGAAACCCTATAGGACAGGACAATTAAAACCAAAAACAAAAAAACTTCAATAATTGAATTGCTATTTATAATTTGATAATTGTCAAACGTTTTTCAGTGCTCAAAAAATAGATTCTAATGAAACCAATGGAGTAAATATTTATAACATGAATTGTAATATATATTTATGGTGTTTTTAACATGTATGCTTGTCGGTTGTTTATGGTTGGTTTTAATGGACCTGTTTTCAGTGGTATGTTGTTATTCCCCATGATGGCTCTGATGAAGATTCATTGATACATTGTCGCGGTGGCAAAGGCAACTTGATGCAATTATCGAACCAAATTACTCGTCGATGCAATCGAGTGAGGCGTTCAATGGGTCAAGAACGCGGATTCTGAGAAAGGAAAACGAGTATTCACTGGAACTTCGAGGTTTGGGTGTGGAGGGGAATGGAAGAGGTGAGATGAGCGGGAAGGAATATAAACGAAGAAGTGCTGCTTGGTTCTGCTCAGTTGAGCAGAGGAAATGACTGGTGGTGATTAGTTGAAGAGGAAAGATAGTCGGCTTTTATGGACGGGGTAAAGAAAAGCAATAATAATAATAATATATTTATTAATGTTCTGTGGCAAAGCCACCTAAGAACAACATTCATTGTAGGGGAAAGTGGGGTAAAACCGGGTAGGCGGGTCAAACCGGGTACCCCTATATCTCCCTAGTAAATACTTCTAACTGGCGGAGATCACTTGAACTACTACAAGGTTTCAAGGACAGATGAGGCAGCTCACTCATAGACACCGGTGCACGTTCGTTGTGTTGTGGTAAATCTTTTCGTATTTTCTTGCAATTATTTCCGATTTCGTACGGGGTTTCTTAGCTGTAGTGCTTGCACACATATGGTGCATTATTACCGGTAAGTGTTTTCCTGATTCATGTATCTTTAGACACATATTTTAACATGTTTGTAGATTTTTACTTACCACGCATACAGCTGAGACGCCATATTGTTTACAACATGTCATGGAGGGGTAAAACCGGGTACCCAGGCTTGGGGTAAAACCGGGCACTCCCCGGTTTGCCCCACATTTGTAAAACTGAATGAGTGAGTAGGTACAGTCACATTTTTGAAATGGAAAATAATCCTTATATTTAAACATAAATTACCTACTTGTACGTGCGCACGCATGTGTGTTGTTTTACAATGATATGAAAAATACTATTCTAATAATACATTGAAGAAAGCCTCATAACCTACCTAGACCCTTCCTTTTACATTCTAATGAAAAGGGTGCTTATTTTTTCATTCTTACTTAACCTTCTTTTTTAAGTAATGCCACGAAAATACCTGAGAAAGACAAACAGGCAGAGCTGGTCTGCAGAAAGCATGGCTAGAGCCCTTCAAAAGTGTTGAACGTGAGGAAGGGTTTAATTGTTTAATTCTAATAAAGAAAGAAAGAAAGGGTTTCAACCAGAAGAAAGGAGAAAAAAGATTAAACAAAGTAAAACAGTACAAAATGAAAAGGAGAAGAAAGTTTTGGAAGAGTCGTCATCAGATGAGGAAGACCACGAAGCCTGCAATTTTTGCAGTGAACTGTACTATCACTACAATCACGGGCAAAAGAGGGGTGGATCCAGTGCTCTCAGTATCGACTGTGGGCTCACGAAGCTTGTTCCAATATCGAAGAAGAAGATGATACTTTCATATGTGACTTTTGTTCATAAGCTAAAAGTGTTTTTTATTAATAGTAAATTGATAATTCTTCAAAACTAACAAAAAACTTCAATTTTTGCGCTTATTTTAAAGGTACCCGGTTTTACCCCATGGGTGGGGT
Organism: Ceriagrion tenellum; assembly: GCA_963169105.1. Taxonomy (NCBI): domain Eukaryota; kingdom Metazoa; phylum Arthropoda; class Insecta; order Odonata; family Coenagrionidae; genus Ceriagrion; species Ceriagrion tenellum. Next base: position 70,723,201 of record OY720635.1, read on the forward strand.
AAAACCGGGTATTTGCACCTTTTTCAAATAAATTTCCTAATCTCAGAGAAAAGAATATGTTTAACCCAAACAAGAATATTTTCGGTTAAAGAAATAATTTGTATAGCATATAATTGTCTTTTTTGGCATTATCATTGAATCAAAGTGAAACTGTATAGGTTTAAAGTTATGGTACCCGGTTTTACCCCACTTTCCCCTACAACGTTTTTGATAGTCGTAGAGATAGCGCAAGTGACAAAAAATTACAAAAAATACAAAGAAGTAACAGTTGAAAAATACACATTATAAACGTAGCTGTTGGTCAGCACACATATCATTACACATATATCATATAACTATCAGTTGATAAATACACAAATTACCCATATTAAATATTAATCACATCAAGCTTCAACATAATTTTCACTCAACAAAAAAGAATGTCAGCAGAAATTTTACTTGGTCTTGTGTCATAAGTAGGACGCATACTGGGGTGAATAAATATTATGTGCACGTAAACAGAACCCTATTCATATACCTATACATATAACCCATCTGGGAAAAATGTCACTCACTTTCACCTGAACGTACATTAACCGTTATTAAATGTTAAGAAATATTGTACCTATTAGTATAAAATTAATGATTTATTCTGCAATGGTTGAGAGTATATTAAGATATGGAATCACAGTCTGGGGAATGGCATCAAATACTCTGTTAAACACAATTGTCAAGAACCAAAAGAGAATATTGAAATTAATTGATACGGATGGTTCCAAGCATTGTTGCAATACTGACCTAAAATCCTTGTGTACTAAATATAATATATTAACTGTGGATGAAATGTTTAAATGGCTTATTGTTATAGAGAACTATTTCAAAAAAGAGCATAAAATACCATGTAACAATACACATTGTATGGATAAACGAAACAGTCCTTTGTTAGAAACGTATTATTACAAGAATACGTATGGTAAAAGGTTGCTAAAATATGTTGTACCTCATACCTTTAATTGTATGCCTAAGACTCTGCATAATCTAAAATCCTTGGCCGAAATTAAAACAAAAGTGAAACAATGGTTAATTAGCGAAATTGTGAATATGAAATAGCTTATAACAACCTGATATTTATAAGTAATAATAATTTTTCCTATTTTGGTTTCAATATTCCTTATAAACTTAAATTTTATGTTATTGTCATTGCATTATTTTTATGAAATTAAAATTATAATGTAATATAAATGTAATGTAAGCAATATACTAGTAGGGTAATTTTTATTTAGACTATTAAATGTTATGCTTGTAATATGCCACTGTGTAATATAATAATGGAACCTTCTGACAAGCCTTATGGCTTAGAAGGACCAAGTTTTTTAATGCAAATAAAGGCATTCATTCATTAAAAAAAGAAAATTACCTTGATAATGATAATAGGAAATTTCAACTTGAATGCTGTTTTCACTTGCACAGTTGCCTAGGAACCCTCCGTATCCCCTTCGGTCCGTTTATCCTCATATCTGGACATCCAGTTTAAGGATTCCTGAGAGGGTAGCCATTTGTTTTCGAATATTTTCCTGATGTACTTATCGATGGACCTTATTGAAAAGTAGATATGTCCATTACACATATCTTCTTTTCAATTTCCCACGTAGGCATTGCCATACTTGATGGAACGAAGCTAAGTATAGCCTCTTTTGTTTTCCAAAAATGAACATGGTGGCGAAAAAAGTTTTGATAGGTGAGTGAGGGATATTTTGGCTAATATTCACTTAACTACGGGGAAATTTTTCTGTTAAAAACGATACATGTTTATTTCCCTTATTTATCTTGGTATTTGTAACTTAATTTCTATATTAGGTGTATCAGTGTACTCGTTTGTGAATATCAGATTTAGCTAACGACTACTAATAGTGATACACATTTTGGTTTGCTGATTCACTTTAAATCTGCCAGAGGAAATTAATATGCATATTCCAGAAGGAATAGAGCAGCGAGGGGTACGAGGCAAACTGTGACGAAGATCTCGGTATATAGCATAATTAAAATGTATTTTACAATGTTGACTTTCATGATAAAAGTATTTATTTCTTTCAGATGGGGTAGAAAAGTAATCAAATTAGTTTATAATAACTCTTTTAATTTAACTTTGAGATAATGTATTCATTGCATTTCATGCATCATTTCATTGCATTTCATGCATCATTTCATTGCATGATTGCATCATTAAATTGCATGAAAAAAATTCAACGCTAATAAGAAAACCTAAATATCCGTCATGATAAACCAAAATACTCCTCATGCACGCGCAGTATTTCATTAAATGTATTAAATTATCTAATGCATTTTATATGCATGAATTTATTAGGCACATATGTTTGTTAAATATCGGGAAAAAACTTTACTTCGTGACATTTAATTTTGCGGAACGAAGAGAATAGTCAGTTATCAACATTTTTACAGAATCTGAGAAAACGATCAAAGTCAACGCTTACTTCAGAGTGATGGCTAGAGGTGATTCAGGGTGGTTCGATTAGATATCTCTGTAGCTCTATCGATATGGGTCTTCGCAACCATTTCCATCACAAGGCCGCCATTTATGTGCTATGTGAGCATAGACCACCATAGCAGACCCAAGAAAAACTGCGAATATGCGGCGTCAGCCATCACTTCAAACACAAATTCACTGACAAATTATTAAAAACGTTAAACATATTATGCTATGCTGATAGAAAATACACTAAAATAAACACATTCTTTCCGTTGCGAAGACCTGTTTCGAAGGAAGATTACAATCGATATTTAACGACCTTGATGATGATTTAGAGAGCAATCCCACTTATTTTCAAAGTGCAGGTGTCCCAATACAGTGGGGGGGCAGGGGGTTTCTTCAGAATGCCGACGCAACCCCTACCGTCTCTTACCGAAACACACCCGCCTCTGCATCCCCTACTTGTAGGTTCCCCCGGCTTGAGACGTCGCTCACCCGGTGTGGATTCGATCCGGCATAAATGATGACGACATGTCGAAGGGCATTAAGGGCACAGTTTGGGGTCGAACCTACGAGCGGACGGGTGGTTAAATATTTCGGCTTCCACGGGGGAAGGGGAATGCGTCTCCGCTTCCGCGACGGTCACGGAGAATGAGAAACATTCGAGTTTTTTTTGTTAAAAATGGGTGGAGAAATTTTTACTGTTTACTGATTTGATACTTATCATGCATGTACCTGTTCGTTATATGCATAGATAAAAGGGAAAAAAATCATGTTACCGGTTTGGTTTCTTAGCAAATTAATGCTATTTTCACACGATGTTTTATGGCTTTTAAAATATATTTCGAAATTATTCGATTACATTTGTACATATTTTCTCCTAAACGCAAAATAATATGTTTCATATTCATACTATGGTAGCAAGCATGTATCAAGGTATTATGCCGAGTGAAAAATACGTACTTTTAAATAATTTTTGCTAAAATTTCGTATTCCGCTGCATGAACCGAAGTCATAAAATTGCTTTAATTAAGGCGAAAACTTTAAAATACAACTTTTTTGCATCCTTTATTACTACATGCGTGGTGATGTCCAACGAATAGACTGATGTATTGAAGTTAAATGCGGTCCAAGAATTGTCTTCGACCTACTTGAAAAGGTATGAAAATTTGCATTCTATGACTCACGATTCCCGCTCCAGCCACTTTTACTTATGGTTACTTGTTGTAGGGTTATTACAGCTGTAAATTATTGTAATATTTTCTTTATTCCACAAGTTTCATTTTTTTATACATAAATAAATGTTGATTGAACAAGTAGGTATTGGGCGCCGTCAATATAATTCTGAAATAAATTATAACTTTTATGGGTGCGAGATGTTAAAACTTAGGGTTGCGGGACAATATGGTACTTTACTTTAGGGGTTTGAAAAGTAAAATAGATTGGTAATCAGTGCTATAAAGTCATGGCATCACGTTTAGATTTATACCGATCTATTTAGGGATCTCAGAACGTTTACTCGGGGTATCCTGAGTGTTATCCGGAAATAAGTTATAAGTGATGGATTGAGTTTAATTATTGCAAAAGGAGCACATACAAATCTATTCGGTGGTTAGATTCAATATAAAAGGTTTTACATTACGTCGAAAACTTAGGAATCAGAGTAGCCTCAGACTTTGCATGGAGGAAACGTGAACGAAATTTTTGCGTCGCTACACAAAAGGAACTAGCACTTCTCAAGGAAACACTAGGATGGTCCCCGGTTGAAAGAGTGATGGAAAAGTATTGGCATACAACTAGAGTACGTCACGAGTATTTGGAATTTTCCGCAGAAGGGCCTAATTCGCGAAACAAAAATGATGCAAAAAGCCGCTATCTTGGCTTAAACCAGGTAAGAGCGCGCAAAAAGTGCAGCCCCGCTGACGGTTGGACTACTTGTGGAGCCTCTGTAGGTTCGCTACAGAGGCTCACCACGCATTAATTTCTTGACGTATTCAGATTCGACGAGTTGCAGTATGTCTTTGAAGGTACTACTTCAAGAAGTTTTTGGAATGGCCAATTTTACCCTCTTTGGAGCTCAGGGCGTGACTACTGACCTCATCATTTGAGCACTCGCATTTATTGGGAAACCGGTAATATATTTTTAGAAGCGAAAAAGGGAAAGAAACACTGCCAAAGCGATAATAATAAAAATTCCTCCTTCCCATGCGATTTTTATAGAATATTGCAGCCTATCCGTGAGTGTTTAAAACATGACCAATCACCAAAGCGCATCAATCCCAATACGCATGAATTAAATGCATATCCACGCTCCATTTACACACCCAGGGAACTTAAGCGCGCCTATTTTGAAGGGAATGGAGAGTATAATCTCAACCTTTCTAAAAATTTACTTTCACCTCGGCTCAAATCTTGCATGAGCTATCTCGTTCACGTGTTGTGGGAGATAAAAACGGGATTATATTTTTAAACATGGACTTAAACGTCTCCGCTTCCAAATCTAGATTTTTTAAGACTTTGGAATCAATCATCGGGATCATTGATCGCTGGCGCTTATTTTCCGTTATCATTTTCCAAATGACGCAAAACATTCGAGCCCCTCCTACCTTTGGAATGTGCAGTTTCTTCGCTCAAAAAGTTGGCGTGCGATCACTCAAGATATGAAAACGATGGCGAGCCTGTCCCATTAAACCTTCACCTTCCCAAAAACCCATAAAATGAGAAGGTATCGGCGCACGTAATGATTCGTATCTTGCTGCTTTTTACACAGTGTCCAACATTACACTATCATGCCATCTATCAGAGATTTTTACTCCATGGCTGCGCAAACTCTGGGGGTTGGAATCGATTTCATTTTGGCGTCTCTGACCGGAACGTTATACAAAACCTTCCTGGGTCAGCGGTGGCAAAACTCGATGGAATACATTAAGAAAATAATTTATTGAGCCGTAAATGCCTTGACCAGCAAGAACAGTCAGGGTCAAATTAAGAAACAAATAAAGATCTAAGGCTCTCCCGCGTATTGTGATGTTAAAGGTTACTCGGGTTTTCCACCAGGTCAAATTCTCCATCTTGGCCGACATTTCGATGATCTAGTCGACCATCGTCATCAGGGATGGATGTCATCAGGGTATGCCCTGATGACATCCATCGAAACGTCGTCCAAGATTTAGAGATTGGCCCGATGTATAACCCGAGTAATCTTCAACATAAGAAACGAAATGATTTGAGAGGAAGGACTAGTCCGAGAAAGTAGTCGTTGGATTTGGCGGAAGAGACTCTTAAGTGGTTGGTGCACGAATCATGAGTCATTGAGTCACATTTAAATAACTTTTTATTAATATCAAAAAGATCACTGGACCACACTTACTTAAGGTAGTTTGAGCGAAATATCATTTTACCTAGAAATTAATGAATTTGGTCTCATTTTAAATATAATATATGACCCTTCCACTGAAATGAAAATTTCAACCCCTTACCACATTACTTTCCGAGATATTAGCCAGAAAATACCAGCCCTTTTACATGGGAAATGATACGTGTATGCACTCCAGAGAGATTTTATATTAAAAATGTGGCATTTCCTGCCCTTACATCGCGCCAAGAAATCAACAGTGTGTAGTTTGTGTGTTTTCTCTACTATTTTTGAAAATTAATCATACTGTCACCGCAGTAAATTCTTCGGGATCACAATATACCCTCCGCTTTGATGCAGTTTGAAACGTACCGCGTGAAGGAAATGAGTCAAGTAAAAGACTTATTTAGATATTTTCATTTGATTACTTAAAATTTCAGTCGTATAATAGTATATTATTGCACCATTAATAATGAAATATTTAATTCGTTTGTCTCACAGCTGGTGAAATTAAAACGTATATTTTGAGTATGGTCTCTATTATGGTTAGGGAACTATCTCGCTCGCACTACCTTAAATAACCCTCTGTTCCAGTGACACCATGATTCCCAACACTATTACCCAGCGCTTGGAAAGAAATTTGTAGCTACTACGGAGAAACACGAGAGGTATTTAGCCAGTCACAATTCATATAGCCGATTCTTAGAAATGGGCCAGTCTTATTTTTCACTCATGGAATTGAATACTGGGAATATAAATCGATATATAATGGATAGAAAAATATTAGTCGATGGTTAGGGAACTATCTCGCTCAAACTACCTTAAGCACGTAAATGTATACGTTTGGAAATAAACAATCATGCTGTAATGTAAATAATGCAAGAATGATATTCCAAAATCTTCGTCTCAAAACATTTATGACTTCGTTTTACGGCGCGGAATCCGAAAGTTGAGCGAAAACCGTATATAAATGTGTCTCTTTATTCGGCATGCTACCTTGATATTTAATAGGAACCATCATAATAATATGAAAGGTATGTTTTCGCGTTCGGGATAACATTTGTATATATATATATACTCATATAAATGTTTATACAGAAAGGTAGAAAGAAAGTGGATAGGAACACGTAAAATTTACAAAGACAATGGTGGTGTGAAATGAAATGATGGCCGATTCCAAGCAGAAAAAATTCGACTGGACCGGGAATCGAACCACGGACCTTTGGATTTCGCGTCCAATGCTCAGACCACCAAGCTAAAATATATATATATATACATATATATATATATATATATATATGTCGTCGAAATATTTCGCAATAAATGCGTAGTGCCATAAGGCTGCGTGTTAAAATAACATTAAATTGCCAAGCAACCAAATCGTTGGCACGTATTTTTTCGACACTACCTATACGTATTAGACTTACTTTTGACTAATAGACTATCTTATGAAGTAGACTCACGCAATTCTGTGCATAACCAAAAATCGCTCTAACCACCTTAAGCGGCGGATAATTAGCAGTAGGATATCCTTAAGGATGGGAGAGGTTGTATTTGGGAGCGGTCGGAATGGAGGAACATTTATTGGAATGTTTCGGGTTTACACTGTTTCGCACCATTTTAATGAACAACCGTTTCGCCGGCATTCCCCGTTTCATACCGTTATGTCGGAAGGATTGCCGGTGAAACGATCTCTATAAAAAATGGTGCAACGCAGGGTGAGCTTAAAAAAATATCAATTAACTAGAAAACCGCGGAAGCCTTCGTAACGATGGAGGGAAATTATTTTATGTCGCCAATTTTCAAATGCTAATGGTAATAACTAAGTATATGGACGTGGTCCACTCGGAAAGGTAACGACGTGAAGGATACATATTTCAGAAGCGATACAATTGTACCAAAATTTAATACGAATTATGAACAATTTTCATACAAAAGAAAAGCGAAGTTCATAGTTTAAAGGTTATTGAGGGATACGTGGAAAGGTTACGCCCACAGAAGTATTGAAGTGTTTTCGAAGGGTAAAACGAGAATGAGGTTATTCTACATTAGAAATGTTTTAAATCATATACTCTTGCTAAATTAATCTGATATTCTTGCAAGGCTACCGCGAACGTTAATGATCTTGAGGAATGGCAATTACAGACGTGAGAGAATAGTTTCAAGATATTACTATCTAAAAGGAAAGAAAAGTTTAGAAGCATTGTAAAATTTTATGGAAGTAGTTAGTGTATACTGTGTGACTTTCAGTTTAGCTTTTAGACACACGGGTGTGTTAATGAAGTGCTCAACTCTAATTTGCCATCAGATATCCTCTTCAATATCACCTTTAACGGTCCCTAAAGCAAAATTACTGATTGATCATATATATGTGCACGTATATTGCTCAAAAGAACACGTTACAAAGAGCGTTAGTTGTTTTTGGGACTACAGTTGTCCTGTCAGCGTCCTCAGGTCGAAGTGTCGTGAAGCATTTTTGCGGTAATAATATTTCGTCGTTTTCCCCCGATTATTAGCAAGAATAGTCAGGGAATAACTTTACCACTCAGGTCAGCTGATACTTATTGGTGTAGACAGTTTAATTGAAACAGTGAAGCTTTAGAAAGCGTGAATTACGTCATGGTTTATGTCAAAAGTTTTACTAATTATATTGTCCAGCAGGAAGTGATTTTGATTCATAAGACAAGGAACTTCCAAGAATCCCGGCTGCTACGAGGAGATTGCTTCAATGCATTGGAATGTTGAAACCTGTTTGCATCATCAAGTTTGAATTGCAAATCGCGATCCATTCTTCACGCCCAAATGATTATTTTATGGAAGTTTTCCAGTCGTATGAAAGCACAAATAATTACCTATTTATCATTTGGCGTTTGATTACTGCTCCTGATTAATTCATGAATGATGAATCTGGATTCAGTCCGAAACAAACTTAGGATGTTAATCCGCATCCAGAAATTTGCACACGGGAAACTCGGGAATTCATCAAAAGGGGAAATTTCATTCATTAAAGTATTCCACCGGCTAATCAGTAGATTTTTGGACAGTACTTATACTAATCCGTGTTCAGTACTATGGATGCCCCACCATTAGATCCCTCTTGAATTTTTCATATTGTTTCTCGCTTTTTATTCCGTCCAGAATGCCTATCCTCTTCCTTCCTCCACCACGCTTCCCCCGTGCTCTCCCCTTTATTGCACTTTCCCTCTCCTTTCAATGCGTTTTCCATCCATCTCTTCTGCCTCCAACGAGCCTCCACCACCAGCTCCCTCTCCACTCCAACCATATCCAGTACCTCCTCGTTTGTCCTTCTCGTCTCCCAGCTCATCCTCTCCATACTTCTCCACACCCACATCTCAAGTCTACGTATATCCTCTCATTGCAATGACCATGTCTCCGACCCATACAGCGCCACGCTCCAAATTCGGGTTTTTACCGGCCTTTTCTTTGCGTCTCTACTCAGATCCCCCTTTATCAATCGCATCCTCTTAAAAACGTTTCTTTATCCATGGAAATTCTTCATCTTATGTCCCCACCACTAAACTCATTCTCCTCCAAAATTCTACCCAGATACGCAAACTGCTCGACTCCCTCTAACTTGTTGCATTCCACCCTTGAAACTCGCCTTCTTCCTTTCCGAGGATCTCAATGCTATAATATTTTTATGGTTAACTAGCTGAATTACCCGGCGTTGCTCGGGATCATACTTCCTTCAAAACTCTTTATATAAGAGGTGAGGAGTTAGTAAGTAGCTGTGATAACAGGCTACATTTCAAGTAATTGTTTTATTAAATTAATATTTTCTTCTGCAGAGCATCTATACAATTGTGAGACAATAGTAAGTAAACAATGTGACAATATCTCCCATGAACAATAATAATTATAAGTCAAATGACTGAAAAATTGACAGAATGATAAAAAATAACATGGTAAAATAAAAACAATGAAATTTGTAAAACTTGTTTAAAATAGAGTAGAGAGACAATTTTTTGAAACCCTTTACTGGAATCACACTACCTGCACAGCCAGGCTAAACGAACATTATAGTTAAGTACATAATTCGAGTACTTACTTGTTGAGTAGCTATTCAGAATTTCATTTTCGTTAATTAAGATTTGATTTAATGTTTATTTTTGTTTGTTTATTTGGTTGTCAAGGAAAATGCGTAAAAGAAAATTGATTGAAAAAGAGAGAAACTTCATTCTTTCGGGCATGATACCACTAATTTTGGTAGTATCATGCTTTCGGGTATGTGATAAAATGAATTTCAACTCTCTATCTTTAGTTAAAGTTGTTTTACAAAGCGAAATAATTAACCGCTGCACAAATCCCAATGCTTAGCATTCCTAATCGGCTCAACTAAGCAATATGAATTCCAACAGCAATGACCGAAATCTGGTTGTCAAGCGAATATGGTATTGTTAATTTCACAGAAAAATATGTTTCTGCAGCTAAAAACGCAATTTTCAGTCAATTACGAAGTGAAAGGGATAATTAATTGAAGAAATAAAAAACTTCATTCTTTCAGACATTTAATAAAAAAATTCCAACTCACTATCTTGAGCTGAAATAATTTAAAAAAGTAAAAAATTAAACCACTGTACAAAACCCGATACGTACCGCGAACCACCTAAGGGCCCCTTTTTGGGACCTTTATGGGCTCTGAGATCATTTTAAAGTTGCCTACAACTTTCCTCCTGCCTTGAGCTATTACTCGGCAAAATTTCAGCGCGATAGGATTAAAAGTGTAGTAATGCACTTACCCGTCGGGCGTTGTTGCGCGAAAAGTATTCGAAAGATTAAGAGGACCTTGGGGGGAGGGGGGGGGGCAAATTAAAAAAACTTTTATACCTAAAACCTTTGAAACCTTTGCAAGAGTGTACTCAACATCTTCTTAAAGTTTCTTGGCGATCGGATCAACAGTGTAGTTATGCATACAGGACAGACAGACATACATTCGTTTTTATATATATATAGATAGAAGATATTCATCCCATACCTCCTGCACTGCACCTCCAATGCATTCATTATTGACTGTAACCCCTCGCCTGACTGACACACCAATGCTTGATCATCTGCAAATCTCACTGACTTTATTAGATCCCCTCCTACCTTTTTTCATACCTCCATCTCTCCCCATGCCTCCCTCACCATTTCTGCAGGATACACATTAATAAGCAACGGCGGTAGCTACCCTGGCTCATTGGCTACCCTGACCTGAGCTTGTTGGTTCATGCAAAGATTCCGGACGAGACGTCTTTTCCTCCAATCGACCTAATTGTGTCAGTACTTCGGGAGAAATTTTATTCTGGGAAAAATACCTATAATAATGAGGAAAGGCTGGGACACGATCAACGTGTGCGTGTGACGCGAGACGTAAACGGGACAACGGGAGACGGGGAACCCAAATCAGCGGTCACAATCGACGTTAACGCGGCCCGGAGTAACTATTGACTAACGCAGGCGCAGCTAAGAGATCAGGTGTAAACAAGTGTGGAAGTAAATAAGTTGTCTTCGCCAAGAGCAATCTTCAACAGTTGGATGTATCTGCCGACAGATGGCTCCCATTCCCTGATTCTCAGGACTATTCTGATTGGTTTTTCGTGTACGGGACACGGGGAGAGATGAATGTTGCCCATCTCTCGCGTACGCGTACACGTTGATTGTGTCCGTTCGCTATACTTTCCCGTCAGCCATCTTTGCGCGTATTCCCGTTAACGGCTCACGTTACACGTACACGTTGATTGTGTCCCAGCCTTTAGACAGCACTGGTTGGTTGCAGCACGGTTAATGTGCTTCAGAGGTATAATTGAAAACAGTATCTGTCAGTTTTTACTAGCGAATTGTAATGGAGGAAAATGGTGAGAAACAATGGGATCCTAATAGGTTTAAGGTTACTATGTTCTATCAATGAAAAAAGAGTGACCCTCGTTTGTATGGCAAGGTCAAAATTCTATGAGAGAGTTGAATAGAGAACACCATCATGATAGAACAAAATGAAGTTTATAGCGTGACGTGATAACCCAATAAGGAGGAAACATTTAGAGTCAGCAATCTGAGAAAGTGGGTGGACAAAATTGTAACTTTATGGGAAAATAAAGGTGCGTGCAAGGATAGGGCAGATTGGAAGAAAATTGCGATAAATAACAAGTTTCTCATGTTCACCACCAAAAGAGGCCTTTTTTCGACCTACACACCCCCAAAGGGAAGTGCGCTTACCCGTTTTAGTGTCAGTTGTAATGCATAACTATAACCTTTGCTGCTTTTTCTATAACTACAGCTCGCCAGTTTGGCATCCATTCTTATATTCGAATAAATTACATGAAAAATACACTAAACTCATGGAAATGAGAATTATTGAATTCGTAAAATTAAATTTGTTTGTATTCTATTAAAAAATTGAACTATTGTGCATAATTTTTAACAACCGAATTACAAATTGTATTCTCTAGGCTTGCAAAATGTTTACCGCAATAATTATGCGTAATAATTCTTACTTAAAAAATCAACAGCATGAAAGACATCTAGTGCTTTCAGAATTTTTATCTTGGCCTACCAGAAGTTCACTGGCGGAAAAGTATTGAGAGTAGGTACTCATTCATGGCAGGCATTTGCGTGTAAGGACTGTTCCTCTTAACCTTGAGGTTTGGTTCGATTATTTTGTGCTAACGTAACGGTTTTCTACGCTCTGATCCGCTATTTACTAAAACTAATGCAGCCTAATCTACACTACAATAATTAATCTCTCAGCTTCATTCGCAAATTGATTCTAATGTACACTTAATTGACTGATTCTGTACTTTGTCCGAAATTTTTCATTATCGCCTTTTTTCACTGCAGGTTGTGCTGAAGGGAGTGGTTGCGCGAGCAATATGACATTTTTAGATAAATGAGTTAAAACAGCATTGAACTGTCAGAATAAATGTTATATCTCAACCTGTTTAGTATTATCAGTCATGACGTAAAAATGGAGAGTGAGTAAAATGGGGAGGAGGACATAATGCGTAGCATCAGAGTGACGAGGGTGGAAAATAAAAGAATGCTGAGTATACATGAGTAAAGTAGCAAAAGAATAGGTAATGTGGACAGTTTTGGACGGAAATTATGAAAAACGTTTTAGAGGGATTCATCCTTAGGAAATTAGTAGTTTCTCAAAGGAACGAGAGGAATAAAAATCTTTTTGGCCGTGTAGATGAAATGCGGGCCTGTTCATGGACCTACCGTGTACTTGTGATTTGATTTACGGGGTTTTTGAAAAAAAAATCAATTCTAGTCAAGCAAGAAAATAGGATTGCCAACATTGGAGAAGTACCTGAAAACATTCACTGATAATTTATAGAAAGCAGGAACTGAAGAGAATTGACGCTTAAGAAAAACTTTGTGTTGGAGGCGGATGCTGCGGATCGAATGGAGTGATAGGATCAGAAACGAGGAAGTGTGCACAATAATAGGAGAATATTATGTGGAGCGCTGTCGGAGTGAGGAAGAACCATCTGCAAGACTCAGATGGTTCTTCCTCACTTTGAAACAACGAATTTGCAAGGAATAATGTCCTCTCTGACTGATGCACCCATCCCAGTAGTCCCCAACAGGAGATCCGATCCAGATTTTACCTCCGGAACATTTTACCGAGATTAGTACCATTATATCATTTATAGGATGTACGGCTGCTCCATCTAGTTAGGTGAACTTATTGGCTTCCCAATTGCCTTCCACATAGCAGTCCCCCGGCCGAATCCGTTCCCTCTCAGGTGTTGCTACCGGTCCGATCTCTTGATCTGCATCACCACTGACTTCTGTTGAGAATATCGCCTCTCAGTAGTGGGGTTGTTACGGGCAGCATAAATAATTTATTTTTCACAGTCAGGTAAATGTTATCTGTCACTTGGTCTCGAATTTGCAACTCTCGGAATGGGAGTCGAGCTCGATACCTCGGTACCGACCCGGATCCAATTGGATAGACCCCTCGAGGAAGGCGGTGGGACAATTTCATATAGTTGCTCAAGCAGGAAGTTAAGTAGAAGTACTAGAAGGACAAAAAGGAATTAGCAGGGGACGAGGCAGAATGGAGAGCTGCACCTAACCAACCTAAGGATTGAATAGCTAATGATGATGTGTTAGATAGGTGTTTCGTCAGTAAACACATCCGTCAAGGGGAACGTTCATCTGTTTACTCCGTGGCGTCCTTTGTTTGCATCAGGGTGACGCCGGCGTCAGTTTTCATTCAAAATCCGCTCCTCTGTGTTCACTTAGCCCTAATTACACGCCAAAGGTGAAAACAATGGACTGAGTGGTCGACTCTCTCAAACCAGCAGTCACAGAGACAGGCGCCGCGCCGTAATAACACTTATCAAGAGGTCCGAACTGTTTCGTTTTATTATTTTTACCCCTTTCTTTTTTCCTGGCCGGACGTAACAGGTGGGTGAACACTTGCGAATGAAGTGCAAACCAGCGGAGATTCCAGCAGCTGAAGATATGGGTAAGAAACGAATTTCTTGCGTATGTTGACATATTCTCCATTTTTTCGTTTAACTCATTTCCGTCCAGAAAAAAAAAAATTTGTTTACGACTTTGATGAATCTTGGTATTTAACTCATACGGTCACCTAAGGTACTCATGCATATAGTTTGGTGATCGTGACCTTGAACGACGCAGTGTTGACAAGTTGATAGCGATAAAGTTCGCGGTTCCTCCTACAGAGCGTTATACACTCGGCGCGTCAGGGTGTAGCCATATGGCTACGGTAGACGGAAATGGGTTAATAAATATATCTATCAATAAATTTTCCTAAAAAAATTGAATTTGAGTCATCAAAGCTGATTGATTTTCTATATGGGTTTGACAAACAAGTATTTACATCTTTTTCAGTTTTATGGGAACTTGACACGTACCATACAAATATATATCCATCTCGATTCCTATGTAGTAGGAATTTCATGGGTATAAATAAATTTAACTTCTTCAAAGCCATTTTTTTCTATCCAAAATCGGAAAATTATTAACTCAAAATGAAGTATTTAAGTGGCCCAAATGGTGCGCCTGCTGTAGGGCTTTACATCATTTTAACTATACAGTATATACGTACAGACCTAATATTTTGGCTGTTGAGTACAATTTGATTACATGCAGAGAATAAATCTAAACTTTGAACGATTAGAGTCTGTGTAGAGTCCATATATCAAAATCTGTGTAACCAAGACAAATTACATGCAGATTATTAAATAAACGTTGAATTTCACGTAAACCCAAAGCATATATATATGTATTACATTAAACATTGAACAATTTGAATGCACTAGGCCACAAATGTTAGTTGGAGTGAATATATAACGTATTCGGTTACCTGGATTATTTCATCGTTGCGATGTTATTGATAGAACTACGCATGATAGTTTATACGAAGGTTTCCGCGGCATCTCCCATGAATAGTGACAGCTCTAGGGTATTTCTCCCCGAGCTGACCAATGGACACTGTCTGTTGGTGAGGAAAGTTTAACCAGCCATCCTGCTGACATCATGGACACTATGTTGCGTAATGCCCAAAACTGTCAGTCTTTAAGTACTATGATTGATTTGACTTTAGTTATGAAGGGGGAAAACTTGAACTGGACTTCAGAATTGTTTAATTATTTAAGTCAATTAAGAGAGCTTCCGAAACATTCGATATATTCACTCCAGTCCTAATGTAGGTACATAAATATATTGTCCCACCTTTGTGAACCTTAGAACCTATGAGTTGATGCTTAATCTTTTCATACTCTGCATCATCTCGGAACAAATAGACTTGAGCTACGTAGAAAGAATCTATTTCAATTTTTAAGATTCAGTTATTTTCCAACTCTTCTGTGACGTGTTATATTGTGATCCGAAATATATATTGCAACGGATTGGAACCACTAGTCGGCAATTGATATCCCTTATCTCTTTTTACTACCTTATCCACATAAAAAACCGACGTTCACCATAAAAAAATTATGGTGAACGGGAGATTCCTTTATAATTAAATCTCAAAATTTGATTCGAAAGATGAAGCGTAAAATGGCTAAATCCGGGGCAATTGCTTCATTATATGTCTCATCTGAGTGATTTAAATCTCCCCTTCAAATCGAAAGGCATTTCTTTTCTTGCGATGGCTGAATATCATTGTCGTCAAAGTAATCTTAATAAATTATGTAGAACAGCGGCCACAAAAATTTCCTGAATTTTTATTTCAAATTTTTTTACCGTAATTGTCATTTTAATGAAACTCCTCTTATACTGCTTCAAGTTCGAAAGTTAAGTCTTCAAATCATACGTCTAACTCGTTGAATCATGCAAAAATTCGGTACCAGTGCGCAAGAAAAACTGCCTTAGTGCTAGATACCTTCATTCTTGCATTTGTATAGCCTCAGTTACAGTTTTAAAGATTTATAATGATGATTTTTCGATAAAAATAATGATGTGTGCTTTAGTAAAAGAATTTCTATCGACTATGAGCTCCATTTTAGTCATGATACGTGACCAAAGCTTCATTTCAAGCTACTGCAAGAACGAAAAAGTTTAGCAGAATCAATATGCTTCCTCTCCGTCTATAATAAAATTATTTTCAAAAGTGAAAGTTGAAAAATAACCTTTGAAATGGTTCCGAGCTTTAACTCCGCTCTCCTTATAAACTATTAAAACACCTGAGTAGTGAGTTTTCCGACGCTGAGAGCGATACGCAATTGCTTTGTAATATTTGAGTGAATTCGTCGCCGTTGATAGGATATGTATTCGCATTTTTACCGTTGGATAGTGCTTGAGTGTATAACTTACTGTCGGCGCAGAAATTATGTGCACTCGAGTTTGGGTACAAATAAAAAGTTAACGAAAAGACGTACAGAAAACCTAACGACACCATCATTTGTCTCATTCATTTCTACGTTATTTAAAGGCAAATTTGAAATTTTTATCAATTTTTATATTTTTTACTACAGTTATAACGTAAAAAGTACCGGTTATTTACGGCGCGCAGGAAAAGCTCCGACTTTGACACCTTGCAACTCAAACACAAGTTCGTCAATGACAACTATATTCCTGTAAATGGAGGATAGATATGATGATGATTTCGCTCTCTGAAAACAGAGATCTCGGAGGCATCTTCAGTGTAGTTCACTCCACAAAATCTTGAGGGAAACTGCATACTATCGTGCACAGTAGGCTAATGGCCGTGATAAACCACTGCTTTCATGAGTGATGACTAAATACCTCACGTGAATCATCGCTAAAAATAACTTGCAAATGAGAATGAGAGAAAGGGTAAGGAATGCGATTACATTGTTAACCAGGGCCGCCTTCCAGGCCGGCTTAGGCAGGCGCCGAGCGATGGGGGCCCGAGCGGGTGAACGCGGCAACACAGCACCGATTCGGCTAGGCGTTTCGCCTAACGAGACCTCTTACTTCGTCCATTATAAATATCACTCGATTTAAATTAAACGTGCTTATAGCTGTTTTGGACAATAACATATTGGAAATGTTCAAGACGTGCCAATTGCAACGAGACCAAGAACGAATTCTTACGATGCCCCAGTTTTGAAATGCAATAATTTTAAATAATTAATAATAACTTTGATTATATGAAACATACAAAGCTGAAACTCGCACAATCTACAGCAAACATATCTATCCTCCATTTACAGGAATATAGTTGTCATTGACGAACTTGTGTTTGAGTTGCAAGGTGTCAAAGTCGGAGCTTTTCCTGCGCGCCGTAAATAACCGGTACTTTTTACGTTATAACTGTAGTAAAAAATATAAAAATTGATAAAAATTTCAAATTTGCCTTTAAATAACGTAGAAATGAATGAGACAAATGATGGTGTCGTTAGGTTTTCTGTACGTCTTTTCGTTAACTTTTTATTTGTACCCAAACTCGAGTGCACATAATTTCTGCGCCGTAAGTAGAAGAGGTGTGCAATACTCAAAAATTTGGATCAAAACAATTAAATTCTGAAGCGTTAATTTTTCATTGTGAAATATAGAGATTCTGATTCCATGTCACCGAACCAAATAAACACTAATCCAGAAAAATTCAGAGATAGCTCCCTGAAAGTGACATTCAAAAAAACTTCCTAGACCGGTAGAATACTTTTCAAAAATTCAATGATTCCGGTCCTGCTCGCGATTCCAGCGCTGCCACTGTAAAATGACATGGTTTATCACGGTAGGGACGTGAATTCACATCACGAATACAACCTACCGTCGTGTGGACCATTAGGGTGGTGCAAAAATAGGCAGTGTTTTCAAATTTTTCACGCCGCCCCCCAATTAGATGACAAACTACTAGAAAACTCTTTTTGTAAAAGAACAGCTCAATGCGACCAGTAGAAGCCGTGCCCCACGCATTTTAAGTTTTGGCATTAGCGCTCTTCAAATCCCGTAGGGTAGGCAACACGGATGAGAACATTTTTTTCCTCTTCCTCGTAGGCAAGCGTTACGAGTGTGAAAAGGAGGAACTCGACCTTGTAAATGCCAAAAAAAAAAATGCGTCCATAATGGACAATGTTTTTGTCTGTCAAGTAAATATAAAAAAATATCTTTGTAAGTATTCCACCGATTCCCAACCCATAACGCGTGCCTACAAGGAAGAGGAAAAAAAAATTTCCCATCTGTGTCACATGCCAAATGGGATTTTAAGAGCGTTAATGCCAAAACTTAAAATGCGTTGGGCACGGCTCCTTCTGGTAGTACTGAACTGATATTTCGCAAAAATATTTTTCTAGTCATTTGTCATCGAATTGGTGGGCGGCGTGAAAAATTTGAAAACACTGCCTATTTTTGGACCACCCTAGTAGACCATCGTACGTAGGATAGTACTGTGACCGGAGCATTAGAGAGTAGGAAAAGGCTTTAAATGAATTCCATTCGACTGGAAGGTAGAAATTCGTGATTCGCGAATCGCAGGAAGGTAACCCGTCCATGAGAGACCTTGATCGGGACAGTGACGAGGAATTGGGGTGAAATGGGGGTGAGGTCGGGAAGGGTTTTGAAGGGCACAGGGTAAAGGGGTTAAGGGCACGTGGGGGAGGGCACTCGAATCCGAAAGCAATTAGCGCGCTCTGGGGGAGAGGGGAGGGGCAGGATTCGGCGAACCCTAGCTCTCCCGCTAGGACCGCCCACTCGCTTCCCCGACACGTCTTCCCCCGCCCGTCTCCCGACAAATCCTCTCTCCTCGGGAGGCGCCCGGTGCGAGGTTTTATTGAGGCACAGATGTTTGCCAACCCCTCGAAGCCGCCGCCGCTTTGTGCGAATGCAGGAGAGGAGAGTACCTCCACGCAGGCCCTTTCTAAAAGGGTTGTGTGCGGATGTGTGTAAGGGGGTAGGAAGGGGGGGGGGGGAATATGGAGACGGGACGGCAGGCCTGCCAAACCGATGAATCGACAACCACGCGAAGCAGAATTGCCCATGTTGTTTCCGTACGATCCCGACGCTTCGGGCGAGTTTGTTAATTCCGATGGTTTCGTGCCGATTACTTCATCGGAAGTGTATTTGGGGCAGGACTTATTCCTAATTAACTCAACGAAAGGGATATCCCTGCCAGAAAATAGTTTAACTTGAGGAAAAAATATTTTTCCTGATCTCCCTGGGCATGCATAATCCAACGCTTCGGACTATGTATTAAGTAATTCCTATCGTTTCGTGCCATTATTTTATTGGAAGTGAATTTGAGACAGGGTTTATTCTTAATTTATACGACTAAAGGGTCGTACTGGTAGGAGACTCGTTATTTTATTAAAAAATATTTTTCTTGATTTCCCTGGTCATACATAATCCATAAATGTATGTCAAATTTAGTAGGATTTTAACATGAAACCAGCAGTTCAATTTTCCAAAATATAATCTTACTTTCGACCCAGGTTTCAACGATGATGCGACATCGTCAGGTCACCTGACGTTACTGTATCAACATTAAAACCCGGGTTAGTTGTAATCAAACAGAGTGTTTCAGGAGGAAAGTTGGAAGCTCCTGGAGGAAGTAGGAGAGGTTATTTTTAAGTTTTTTTGCCCTATCAAAATGGGGTCTCAACTCCTTAGATACCGAGCGATGGCAACGCAAACATTTTTTCAGAAGTATTCTGCAGTCACAATTAGAAAAGTATTCTACTGGTTAAAGTAGGTTTTGCTGAGTGCCAGAGAATCTCCTCCCGATCCTCAACCCATTCAGTGGCTCATCCCCCTCTAGTATATCCTTTTTTGCCTCAGCATACGATCTACCCTTCTTCATCCCGTCCATAAAACCCAGTCTCTTTCTTCCCCTTCCCCGCATGCCCAATATCCTTCCCTCTATCACACTCTTCAGCAACACATCGCCCTTTATAACACCCTTCAGCCATCTGCCCTGCCTATCCCGGATTTCATTCAGAAGTTTCCTTTCCTGGCCCACCATCTCAATCACTTCCTCGTTAGTTTTCCTTTCCGTCCACCTAACCTTCTCCATCCTTCTCCACACCCACATCTCAAATTCCTGCAGCCTATTTTCGTCCTCCTTTCTCATGGTCCACGTCTCTACCCCATGCAACGCTACGCTCCATATCAAGCTCTTCACCAGCCTCTTATTCACGTCCTTACCCATTGTCCCCGTTATATATTGACCTGCTTAAAACTTTGCAAACGTGAACTTACTAGGAATACTTATAGGTAAAAGCGATAAAAACTCCATGTCACCGGTTAGATATCTGCAAAAAATGTTATTTTAACACGTAACCCGTAACACGTAATGTCCCCGTCATCAGCTCCCTTCTATTCCTAAACACCTCCTTAGCTAGCGCTATTCTCTTCCGTATGCCTTTGCTACCATGTCCATTCCACTAGCGTACTACCTAAGTAATTAAATTGATATACTTGATTGAGTTTTTGTACTCCAAGTTAAATCACAACCCTAGCTTTCTTTGTCCGAGAGAATCTCATTACTTTTGTTTTCTTACGATTAATCGTAATTCAGAATATCCCTCAATGCATTTCTAAGGCATCTACCAAAGCTTGCAGTCCTTTCTAAGATCCACTAACGAAAGCCTGATCGACCGCGAATGTAACTGAGTTTTAAATGCCCTCCTGGTTTGATTCCGACTTCAAGCTCTTTCAATGCCTGTCTTACCATTTCCTCAGCATAAATGTTGAAAAGAAATGGCAACAACGGGCATCCTAGCCTTAGCCCTCGACCTATAGTTTCTCATCCTGATTCACCATCAGCCACCCTCACCTGCGCCCTTTGTGTCATATTTAAGTTTCGCATTAGTCTTCAGTCTCGCCAGTCTATTCCCATTTTCCCGAGTATTTCCGTTAATTTATTCCAATTTTCCCTGTCAAAAGCTTTTTCAAAATCAATAAAGCAAGCAAAAATGTCCTGAATATACTCTATGTTTCTTTCTATAAGTGTCCTCATCACTGCAATCGCGTCCCGAGTTGACCGTCCCTTCCAGAACCAAAAATGGCCATCGCCTAAGTAGTTACTGGCCTTACTCTTCAACCTGCTATTGATTATTCGAAGTAAAACTTTGGCTTCGTGTGGAATCAAAATGATTGTTCTATAATTCTCGCAATCTGATGCATTCATCTTTATTCGGGATAGGGGTCTCATCTGTTTTCACGAAATCCCCAGGCCATACTCCTTCCTCGTAGATCCTACGTATGAGTTCGAAAAAAGCTTGACTACCTTTATTTCCTAAAATCTTTCGCAGCTCCGAAGATATGTTGTCTACTCATACAGCTTTTCTTGCCTTCCTCTCTTTCAATGCTTTCTCTATTTCACTGTCTAGAATCATTGGCCAAAGGTTATCTTAATTTAGGCTTCCCTCCTACTCTATATATAAATTAGTTGGTCTACTATCGCTATCTTATAGCTCCTCCACATATTCTCGCCGCCTTTCTTGAATATCTTCCTGCTCGATTAATATTCTACCTCTCTTGTCCTTAATCTTTGGTACCGTGTTCCCTTGCTCACCTCCCGATAGCAATTTTACTCGAATGTATAACGCACCCACTACCCCTTCTTTTAGCAGTTTCTCCATTTCCTCGCATTGTCTTTTTCACCAGTTTTCCTTCGCCCGATTGGAAAATCGCCGCAGTTGATTATTTAGCTCCTTGTATTTCGCCTTACCTATAGCGGGGTTGACGTTTTCCAATTCCTTCTCTCCGCCATTTTCCTGATCATTTCTTCAATTACCCTCTGCTTCTTTACCCTCCTCATTTCCGCTGCTCCTATGGTTTTCTCGGGCGCTCTTACTATGCTTGTTTTTATATTCTCCCACTTTTCCTCGATTGTTCCTGCTTCTTTGGCCTCTCCTATGTTCTCGTCCACTATCTCTTGGTATTCCCAATTTTTTCACCTTTTAATACTTCCCAGTTCCACGTCTTAATCCTCCTGCTTTTATTTAGCTTTTTGAATCTAGCCTCACAATTCATTATTACTAAATTATGATCCGAGTCTGCATCAGCCCCCGGATAGCTCCGCGAGTTCTTCACACTGTTTCTAAATCTTTGTGTTACCATGATATAGTCAATTGGGTATCACCCAGTGTCTCCCGGCATTTACCATGTGTACCTTCTCCTCTGATGGTGTTTAAACCAAGTGTTTGTAACAACTAATTTATTTCTCCTCCAAAATTTAACTACCTTCTCTTCGCGATCATTTCTCGTTCCAAATCCAAACCCTCTCACTTCATACCCATCTCTCCCTTCTCCCATCATTGCGTTCCAGTCGCTCATCACTATTAGATTTTTCTTGCCCGGGACTTCTCTGATAATCTCCTCAATCTGTTCACACATCTCATTCTTCTTTTCCTCCCTACGATTGCTTGTAGGCTTGTACACCTGTATCAAAACGAAATTTGTAGGGCGTGCTTTTATTTCTACTACTAATGTCCTGTAGCTCACATGCTCAATATTTACTACCATCCTTCCCAATTTTGCGTACAATACTATAGCTACCACACGTTGAATCTCAGACCCACCACTATAGATTTTCCGGTAACTATCACTCCATAATTCCCCGCTGTCCTTTCATCTCACCTCGCTCAGCCCCAAGGCATCTACGTTCCCTCTATCCATTTCCCGCTAAATATTCTCCAGCTTCCCTGCCCTTATCATGGTCTTAATGTTTCAAGTCCCTATTTTTATCAGTAATTTCCTTTTCTTCTTGTCTTCCTTGGTCCTTGTATCCTGTGATGCCTCTGTTGTGCAAGGATTTCGTGAGTTGACGACCTCGGGGGCCTTGCCTCCCCCGATGCCGGGCACAACACCCGCCCACTTGGGTGGCGCGGCGTCCCGAAGTTGCCAGGATTCATTTCTCTTCTAGCGACATTCATATTTCTTGGTAGTATAATAGTTGAGAGGGGACGCCCACCCCCTCTTTCCAACAGTGTATTTCACGTGAGACTATCACTGGACTACCTTTCGTCTGGCTCCTACCCTTCGACCTATCTGGCATGGGTTGCCCTACCGGGAGCAATTTAAATTGTTCCCGCCAGTCCAGCTCTAGGGGTCATTGGAACGCGCAAGCCCTTCCATCACGTCAAGGTTGTAGTCCGTGGGAAATGCAGTCACAATTAAAACACAGAATTTCAATGACTAGTATCTGTTGAGGAGATTTTAAACTTTTTAGAGTGGTTCGTAAGATATGTATTGTTCTTGCCCTACTATCATCATTGCTAACGGATGATGCTGAAAGTCATGATAGACGGGGACATTTTCGAGTAAGCGGGGAGGGAGAAGATAAACAGTAGGCTCTACGGACGGGATGGAGAGAGGAAGGGACGTATGCTGAGAAATTTTGGAGGTAGATATCGGCTGCACTTCTAAAAAAGTTGAGAATTATTACTCTCTTCCCTCGAAACCTGCCTATTTGGCAAGTCACCTTGATAATATGTTATATTTCTATTTTCTTTAACTATTCACAGTTATTTGCAGGACAGGTTTCTCTCAAGGTACGATACTTGCTCATTATCATAGTGGGGATGTCATCTGCATAGTGTAACAATCTGTCTCTCCATACACTTGTGTACCAAGATCAATTTTTCATCAAACATGTTACCTCATTTCTATATAATACTCGTACTCTTTCTTCTTTGAACCATTCCATTTGCTGGTGCAGGTAGAGATTTTCAATTACTCTGGCCCTACGCTAGAAGGAATTAGGCGTAGTAGAAAAGTCATATGGAGAAGAATGGCGTTAGCTAAGGAGGTGTTTAGTAACTGAAGGGAGCTGAGGGAGGGAGAAGGGACAGGAGGTTCTTCTATTAACTGAAAAGAAAGCCTCAAGAAATAATATAAACATTAAACTTCTTGAACTCTTTCCAGATAGAACGATTGAGGGTGTAAGGGGAATTAGGAGAAGATCTAGTTATAAAGATCTGGTGGAGGCCGCCTCAAATGCTTCAGAGGAGCCTACAACAAGACAGAACTCGGATGAGGGTGTAACAGAAGGAGGATCAACTGGAAAACCCTCTAAAGCGTATACGGCTAACGAGGAATATTTCCTTAAATTGGAGAACCTCCCGATTAGTGATTACAACGTCAAATTTTTAAACACCCCATGTACAAACCTACCTAAATAAGGTATTGAAGAAGTGGTAACTGAAGTGGCAATTTATTTAAACAGGATTTTCATAGTATCAAGTGCGGATAAAAAGACAGTTAAGGGTCCAAAGAACCAAGAGGAGAAAAAGCGTCAAAGAAGACGACGAGAGTTTGCAACCGTCCAAAACCAATGGAA
The DNA here is from genome assembly GCA_963169105.1 of Ceriagrion tenellum. NCBI lineage: Eukaryota > Metazoa > Arthropoda > Insecta > Odonata > Coenagrionidae > Ceriagrion > Ceriagrion tenellum. Next base: position 70,747,747 of record OY720635.1, read on the forward strand.
GAAAGAGAGGTATAAGTGATGGAAAATGATCGAGAGTGGGACGATTTTAGAATCTCCCAGTATTGAAATGGATAGAATGGTCCCATATTGGAAGGAGGTAATGAGGGGTAAAAATGAAACGCTACCTTTGACCCCCCCGCAGAAAATAGAACCTGAAAGGATAGAAATTTGGAAACCCATTACGGAAGAAGAAGTCAGGAAGGCATTCCCTGAACTCCAAAAAGCGCCAGGACCAGATAATATTTCAGCAAGACAACTGAGGGCGGTGCCAGTAGGGATCTTAGCTCGCATCATTAACATATTCCTATACTGCAAGAGAGTACCAACGATCCTTTGAAAATCGCGAACTGTGATGATTCCTAAAAAGAAGAATACTCACGAGCCCTGTGGATTTCGGCCAATTTCAGTCTCATCGGTAATTATTCGTACGTTCCATTAAATATTGGCCGAAAGAATGAAGCAAATCCCATTGGATAACAGACAAAGGGCCTTCATCAACGCAAATGGATGTAGCGAAAACCCTTTTCTCTTAGACTTCATCGTAAGATGGAGAAGGCAGAAACACCTGCCATTATACCTCGCATCCATTGACATGTCAAAAGCGTTTAACTCACTCTCTCACAACTCAATAATAGAAACTTTAATGGCCAGGGGAGCTCCCGAAGCATTATGTAACAACATCAAGTTTGCTTATGAAAACAGTGTTGTGAAAATAGAACACGGAGGTTGGATATCAGAGTGCATTAGGCCGACAAGAGGAGTATAGCAAGGGGACCCTGTTTCCCCTATCCTTTTTAACTTGACGATTGATGGAATGCTAAAAAGTATTCCCGAAATTTTGGGTATCCACTTAGGTGAATACCCCGCGAGTATTTTAGCTTTCGCAGACGACTTATTGCTCCTCGCCGAATCCAAAGTGGGATTACAGAAACTTTTAGATATTTCTACTCAATATTTATCCCAACGTGGGCTCATTTTAAATGTAGGAAAGTGCCACACCATAGCCTCAAAAACTATTCCAAAGGAGAAGAAATCGGCGGTCGACCCAAGAACTACGTTCACCGCTCAGGGAAAAATCTTACCTGCGCTAAATAGGATCGAGAAGTGGAACTACCTGGGGATTACATTCACGGCGGAGGGAAGAACTACTATCGAGCCACGGAAGTTACTAAATGAGAAGATCGAAAAACTTAACAGGTCTCCTTTAAAGCCCCAACAGAGAATATGGGCCTTGAGAAACCTAGTAATACCCTCGCTAAAGTACCAGCTAGTTGCCGGAAATGTCCATATCGGTATTTTGAGAGCTCTAGACTGTGCGACGAGGAGGGCCCTCCGAAAATGGCTATTACTTCCCAAGGATGCGCCTAACGAATTCTTTCATGCTGACCCCAAGGATGGCGGATTAGGAATCCCCTCGCTCAGATGGAATATCCCGCGTCTGAGATTAAATAGAATTAATAACCTAATGAAATCATCGTTTGTAAAAAAAAGGACTCCAAATGAGTTTCTCGTTACAGAAAAGGAGGTTGCTAGTAGAAGGAGGCAGACAGCTGAGTAGGAGTGATGAAATTAAGAAATGGTGGGCCGGTATGCTCTACAAATCGGTGGATGGTATAGCTCTTAAGTATTCAAGGTAAACCCCCTCACAAAATCAATGGATCACCGACGGCACCCGTTTCCTGAATGGGAGAGATTTTATAAATTCGTGTAAAATAAAAATCAAAAGAGTCAAGAACATCAAGAGGACGTATGGAAAACCGATTCTGTAGGGCCGGGTGCAACGCGATGGGAACGATGAATCATATTTTACAGAACTGCCGCCGCACACACGGAATGCGAATTAAGAGGCATGATGCGGTTATGGCTTATATTAAGCGGGGACTTGAAAACAAAGGTTTCACAACGGAAAAAGAGAAGGCGTACCTTACTCAGACCGGGAAATTCGTTCCAGACCTGGTCGCCTACAAGGAGAAAGTGGGATACATCATCGACGCCCTGGTAGTGGGCGACCAGGTCAACCTGGACAAGGCTAACCATGTGAAGGTTAAAAAGTACGGTGACAACGAAGACCTGAAGAACAAGATACGGGAAGAGAAGCAGCTGGAAGAGCTCCGGACACTTGCGGCCACCGTCACCTGCAGAGGTATTTGGAGCGGAAAGTCAGCGAGGGAACTCCTCAAGGAAAAGATCCTGAATAAGAACGACCTGAAAGTTATCTCGAGCCGTGTAATCATCGGGGGAATCGCTGAGTGGCGTCACTTCAACAGGTCAACCGTGGGATGGAGGTGGCGCACCACGACCGGCGTCGGATGAAGCAGCAGAGGGCGTCTGATTGGAGGGAGGTTGCCGCCGTCACACGGCGAAATAAAGAGGAAGGGGGGTTTTAGTGGGTATTCCCTTACGAGGGCGAGTCCCACAGTACCTGGCCAATCCAAATAAGGATTTGAAGATGAGGCTGTTGAAGAGGTTGATATGGAGCGTAGCGTCGTATTGGGCAGAAACATGGACCCTCAAAAAAGAGGACGAGAATGGACTGCAGGCATTTGAGATGTGGGTGTGGAGAAGGTGAGGTGGACGGAGAGGAGGACTAACGAGAAAGTGCTTGAGATGGTGGGCGAGGAAAGGAAACTTTTGAATGAAATTCGAGATCGGTAGGGTAGGTGGCTGGAGGATGTAATAAGGAGCGAGGGATTGTTCAAGAATGTGATAGAGGGAAGGATGTTGGTCAAGCGGGGAAAAAGGAGAAAGCGAATAGGTCTCATGGACAGGGTGTAGAAGGATAGGTGGTATGCGTAGGCAAAAAAGGATGTACTAGATCGAGATAGGCCCCTGAATGTGTAGAAAAAGATTCTCTGACATTCAGCAAAACCTACCTTAACCGATAGAATACTTAAAAAAATCCCTACTCGGTAGATAATAGTCAAATCAGGCAATCGCTACCTAATTAGAGGAATAGGTAAGGGCTCAAAATATGCTTTTCCCCTACGCGTTTCGCTTCAACAGATCGCGAGGAAAATATGAACATGTCAAATAAATAATCATCTCTTCCTCCGATTCTTCCTTCTCCTTTTTATGTTTTTATATGTTTCCTAATTCACACCTTAGGGGGGAGGTGGCAATTATTCGGATGTACACATGCGAGAGAAATGATGAGAGGCGATCAGAAAAAATGGATATATAGTATACGCGAAGAAGAGTGGTTTGGAAAAAAATAAAACAATTCACGCCAGTGGGAATGAATCCCCTAATTCCTCCTCTCATTCTCTTTCCTTCATTCGCTGCGGTCCTCGGGCGCGGCGTTTATTGCTCGCAATTACATCTCTTCAGTCTAATTTCTCATTCAAAAAAAAGAAGGAGAAGGGAAGGAAGGGAAAACAGAATCATAATCGCCCAAACGAAGTGGATTGCCCGAGTCTCTCCTTTTTTGGGGGCGATGGAACGCAAAGTTGCCTGGAACACAGCGTCAAGAGAAAGCTTCCTCGTGGATTGCTACAATTTGGCCCGGAATTAATCATGAGGTCCTAAATTGATGCTTTTAGAATCGTTGAATAAATTACCTGTTTTTAAGTACCATGAACACTACTTTACCCCGGATGGAATACATTTTGTGTATGAAAATAAAAATATAAGTAAATAACGGCCGTGAACTGAATTTTGTGGAACGGGAAAGAAATGAATTCTCCTTTTTCACGGCAGTTGTTCTCATCCTAAGACGTTTATTGTTATAATTTTGTGTTTGCATAATGTGTTGGATGATCCCAACTGCTTCTTCTGAGAACTTAAACCGTGAACAGCTTTTCCTTCATCTTTCCTGGAGCACATAGCAGTCTTGGCTTCCGTAAAATTTCATCAGGATGGAAGCTACGGTTTTTAGGGTCTAGATGTCATACATAAAAGTGAAGTAACTCACGATAGAAATAAATTTTTGTGTATCATGGAACAATAATACCTTTGCACGTATTCTCGAGTAAAGTTTATGATGTCACCATATTACCCCGTCATCGAATGCGCATTCACGATGAGCGTGCAAGAACTTCTCATGCGCATTTTTTTCTTCTTCGAGAGGTTTATAGCGCCATCGAAATAAAAATGAATCATCCTCGGGTCGTAAATATGGTGTTTAAAAGCCCCAGATGGGACTAATCTAGCCAAGGGAGGAATAGAAATAGGGTCAAAAGACCAATAGGCAACCGCCGCCCCGCTAGATTGGCGTGTGCTCTTCCTGTTATTTATTGAACGGCCGAATTGGAGGTGATTTAGTATTCACTCGGCCGAGTTGCACGGGCGAACGTATTCTCGACGATACCTAGGGAGTTTTATTCCGTTCGTGATTGATAGGAATCTTTCCATTTTATGACCATCTCGCGATGAGATAACTGACGCAAAGAAACCTTGGGTTACTTTTCCCCTCTCCCTCTCTCCTCCGAAACAAGAATACCACATAATGCGATGTAGCCACTCCCGTGAGAAGTAAATTTTTGTTTACACTCAACAGTACGAGGTGCCGAAAATACTCCACTTTAGTTGACTGACTTTCCTTAAGATGTCCTTTCACGGTGTTAGGCTAACAAAAGAGAAGGGATCACGCTTTGAAGCATGATGGGACTTCCTCCTTTGTGTTTTTTTCCAAATAATCATCGACCTTAGAAAAAATAATTTTCTTTTTCCTTGTCTTTAGGCAAATAGTAACGGTACTGCGACGATCCCGCAGTGTATACCTCTTGTTGAACACGTATTAACTGGAAAATTTTACCTTCAATAAGATCCATTGGACATTTAAATGGTTTCACTCAAATTCCTCTGAGGAATCGTGCCATTTACGATTCCACTCATTCCCTTCTTCAATCCTAGATAAAAGGTTACGCCCAAGGTTTGAACACAGCCGAGTGCATTGCTAGCGTAATTCAGAGCCAAACAATTAAGTGGTATGTTTCTGGACAGAAACAACTTAAATGTCGTGGATTTACGTATTGGAGAAGGCGAGTGTTTTTTCGTCTGATGATGTCCAATTCAGAATATTCTCAAGTCAAACATGGAAAGTTTGGTCTAGAAAACTTGAAAGTTCGTCTTCACTTATCGATCAACACTTCGTTCTCCTCTATTCGCATTGGTAGATATCAAAATAAACCCAGGAGCACCCGAGTTCATTTTCAACTTAATCGCGATAGCCAGGACTCCTCCTTCCGTCGAGGTGTTTTCTACTGAATTGATGGCGTAATTAGCAGAAACATACTCCAACGTTAATAACATGCATCCAGATTCACATCCATGGAGTTGCGTCTAGAGTTAATGCTCTAACAATTTTATTAGGCTGCGCACTTCGTTAAAAACTGCAAACTTTGAAAATCTATGTTACAAGCGAACATATAGTGTTCCTCAGCTTTTAGAGGGATTTGGCGGGGAGCCGCTAGAGACTCGGAGACCAAGCGCTAGGCCTAGTTTGCATGAGAATTCCAGAACAGGTGTGTTTCAAAGCGACAAAGGGAACATCATTTTGACGCCTGTTAAAATATGAGCTCCAGTCAAAACACTCCAAAAATACCCATCACTGTTTTAACTCCTTAAACCTTTACAAATTTAGGGTAGTACGAGCGATATATGTAGTTCCCTGATCATGATATAGACCATATTCGAATTATACGTTTTGATTTCTCCAGCTGTGAGACACATGTATTAAACATTGAATATTTAATGGTAACGTAATATAGTTTTACAGGACGGAAATTGTAAGTAATCAAATGAAAATATCTAAATAAGTCTTTAACTTGACTCTTTTTTTTCACGCGGTACGTTTGAAACTCCATCAAAACGGAAGGTTTATTACGATCCCGAAGAATTTACTGCGATGACAATGTGATTAATTTTCAAAAATAGTGGAAGAAACACACAAACTACGCACTGTTGATTTTTTGACGAGATCTAAGTGTAGGGAATTCTTCATTTTTAATATAAGATCTCTCTGGAGTGCATACACGTACCATTTCCCATGTAAAAGGGCTGGTATATTTTGGCAAATATCTCAGGAAGTTATGTGGTAAGGGGTTGAATTATTGGTGTCAGTGGAATGGTGATTTTTTTTCTTTAAAATGAGACCAAATTCATTGATTTCTAGTCAAAATGATATTTCGCTCAAACTACCTTAAACGGCTGCTGTCCTAACACCCACTGCCACATGCCCATGCTGCGTCATGCAGGCTTGCATATAGATGTAGATAAACGTTGAGTAGGAGTCGCCTGCGGAGGAGACAAATAAATGTTTTAAATTGAGAGTGAAAAGTAATGCTAACCTTTGATTGACTTTAAGTCAGTTTCAAGCTTAATGAACGGTATCTTTTTCGTTAGGAAGGACAGGTGAAGCACTAACACTGCATTTTTCACACTGTCTTTTATTGATAACGACCATGGCTTCGTTGTTAAGTGACTCATCAGGTGAAATATAACTGAAGATATTCCTATTCAACGATATCGTGGTCGCGGAAAACGATATCATAATGTGAGGAATGAAACGTCCAGGTGAATTAAAAGTATTAAAGACCCAATTTATTATTGAAAACTAAATGTTTTTTGAATCCCGAAGCCAGATGAGTGTTTTCCATTGTTATTTTCACTGTTTTTATTCATCACTTCAATGATTTCACCAAAAAAATTGATAAAAATACCTTAGCTGTCGGTCAAAACTTTTAGAAGAATTAAGGTGGGAGCCTCTAGAGTCTCGGAGGCCACACGTTAGGCTTAGCTTGCTTGAGAAACTTAGAATTTGTGTGTTTCAGAGCGACACTGAATATTATTATGACGCCTCACTACATCCGTAGGTCTGACACAGGAAATAAATTAAGAGAGCTACATCCCTGAACAGATGGTTTCAAAAACTCGTTCTTTCCGCGTACTCTAAGCGACCACAATAAAAACTGAGCTCCATTAAATACAGTCCCATAATACACGTCACCATTTCTCCTCCCAAAACCCTATCCCTTACATATTTACACAGCCGGTGTCCTAAACACCCCCTGCCACCCGCCCATGAGGCGGCTCGGAGGGTAGTATGTAGGTGTAGGTGAATGATTTTCTCACGATTAAATTATACTAGCGTACTCCACGGACTTTCATCACTTTCGATTTCGTCCAACTCAAATAGGGTTTCCCACGCTTTGTTGAGCTGGGGTCGATCAAAGTGAAGAAAAACAAAAGAAAAAGAGCGTTCCCGGGCCTCGGAATCCACGTGAAGATAGTCCATTTGGCTCTCGTATTTTTTGGTTCCGTTCTCCTGCCCACGGAGTGGGGTGGCGCTGGGGCGGGGCCCTTGGGTCGATCGTCAAGTGATTCGGGTCAATTGTGCGTTCGTCCGTTCACGCAGCCGTGCCCGATGTAAATCTGTCTTCATTATGTTGTCTGACGAGGCGTGTCGGGAATGCCTTAAGAACAAAAGGGCAAGTTTTGAAGCTATAGGTGGAAACAACGAGGGTACCAGAAGAATTCTCGGCGAAGATACCACAGATATAATGTGAATACTGACCAAAACATCTTTTATGAGTATTCTACCGGTATATGTATGTATTGTTGAAAGTCAGAGAAACTCCTCGCGGTTTTCTACACTTTTAAGTGCCATGATCTCACAATAAATGCTGTTGTACACTTTCCACAGAAGTTTATTCAGACCGACCAAGGTTTCGATATTAGCTATGTCATTTTCAAAGCCGACATAGGCTGTGTCAAGCTACTAACCTCGCATGCGATAACTGTATGACCTTTACAATGACATAGATGATGTCGAACCTTGGTAGGTGTGAATAAAATTCTGTGGAAAGTGAACTACGAATTTTATTGTGAGATATTGGCATTTGTACTCTATTTCCACACAATATCGCTTAATACGCTAAAATTAATACACTTTAAAGGTCCTATCTACCTCTAATATTTCTTATTTTGCCTCTGCGTATGATTTACCCATCATCATCCCGTCCATAAAACCTTTTCTCTTTCTTCCCCTTCCCCACCATCTTGACACCCTTCCATATATCGCAGTCATAAGCGACATTTCGCCCGCTTATTTCTTCCTCCATCCACCTAACCTGCCTATTCCAGATTTCATTCAGAAGTTTCCTGTCTTCGCTCATCATACTTAGTACTTCCTCTTTTGTCTTCTTCCCCAAAACGTCTATGATGCTTTAAAAACACAGCCGTGGAACTTGTATATATTTGATTAGTTGAGCAACACAAAAAAAATCAATCTCTATGGCACAGTTTGTTTGAAAATTTAGTATTCATTTCAAATTTTACTTAAGAGAGCTCTCACTGTTCCCATTAATGTTATCAGTGAAAATTAACGAAAGGAAAGTTGCTATTTCAACTTCGAACAGAGGCCGTGATTTTCGACTGAACGAAATAGTCATCGGGAGGTGGCATTGATGTTCATGCATTTTAATTCCCATATAAAAGTTGCATTAAGCCTCAGGATCCTCTGTATATTTTAAAACATCAGTGTAATAGTATCATGTAATAAGCTAATGCACAATCCTTACCATTTCATGTGACTGCTATACTCAACAATGCATTTCATTAAAAAATATTCCTCTTAAATTGCGTCGAGTGAGATGAAATGGCGTTCTTTGAACGATTAAACTCGATACAATAATGTTTTCTCTTTTTGCATGAAATTTTAAGCTTATAATTGACTAGATAAAGGCAACGTACACTCACAAAATTTGAGACTTTCCCGCTGTCTCTAAATTATTATGGAAATTAAGTCTCCTGTCAGTCGAATGAAATCTTGATTTTTAAGTGTTCACCACTATCATCAGCCGACATCCTTCTGAAGGTTGAATATTTGTTTGCCGCGACCCTCCGATCCGATTATTCAATCCTCCGACCGCTGCGCTGTACATACTTTATCAATTTAACGCTCTTATTTATTTGCCAGGTTTATTACATTCCTGGGCGTCCTTTGTACTTATTTCCACTCATATGGCTGGTAATATTATATCCCGACTTGTTAGCCAACATTTTTCATTTGCGATGAATTCATCATTTCCATAATGGACAGTTGTTTGACTTAATAAAATTTCCTCCTTTGAAAAGCTTATGTATTTCGAACTATTTCCGAGGTATTAATCAATGTTTTGTATTACATTTTCTCTCTTGAAAATTGTATTAAATCCCCCCTTAAGTCTGTTTCTAAAACCTCAGAATAAAACTCGAGGAAGAATAAAAAAAGCTTGGCAGGGAACGTGATTTCGTTGCATCGCCGACGTAGGTGTTTCACGTCTCATATTTAGCAGACCATTCCCTGGTGAAAGACCTGTGCCGAGTGCAACAGGTATGAAACAGCAATTTACGAGTCAAAAATTACCCAGAAATGTGCTCTTTAGCTCCACCCACTCGGTGAGGAGGATAACGAGGTGAAATGCGTGCACATTCGTGAGAGAACTGCTCACTTAAATGAGATACGCCTGGACGTGAGCGCTTTCTCGCGCCATCTCTGTCGATCGCCTCCGAGGCTTGTTGCCGGAATTCACCCGCCACGCCCTCCCCGCAACATCCTGCCGAACTAAAGCAAAATTATTCCCCCCTTAACTACTCCAAGAGCCAGCCACCTGGCGCGATCGTCTCGCTAACGGGCTCGGCCTCGCTAAGGGCTTCCCTCGCGACAACACACTCGCATCGGTGGCATCCGATCCGAAAATTTGTATGCCGCAGATGCGTAGGTTTAAATGGAATAATTCCTTAAATATGTTTTTGTGCTACTTACAGCCGGTAGTATCACTTGTCCCGATGTCTTCTTTGCTTGGAATGATCCGTACACTTGCTTTTACCCTCACTGGTGAGTCATCCTACTTAACGTAGGGAACAAATTTTACTCCAATTTTCCTACTTCAGTCTATAGATGACCCTGTCTTCTTCATTTATTTTGCGGGCCACAAATTTGTTTTCTTTTTTATATTGTAAAAAACATTCGTGTGGAGCGTACCATTGCACGGATCGGAAACATGGACCGTTGGAAAAGATGACTAGAAAAGATTGGAAGCCTTTGAAACCTGGTGCTGGAGGAGGATGCTGAGGATAAAATGGACGGAAAAATAAGAAATGATGTAATTACAGAAGAGTAGTAAGGAAAGGACTATATGGAACACCATAGAGAATAGAAGAACCAGATGGATTGGACACACCCTGAGACAATGGATATGTGAAGAACGTAAATGAAGGCAAAACAGAATGAAAAGTCCCCAGATGAAGACCCAGGAAATAATTAATGGGCCAAATAAAGAGGAAAGTACATAGGAAGATATAGCAGGAAGTAAGGGAACTAGCATTAGATAGGGAAGGGTGGAGGGCTACAGTCAACCAATCTTAGGATTGAACAACCAACCGATATTTATCTTTTTATTTCTTTGTATGGTGGAGATAGAATTAGGGATAGAGAAGATGTGGTTGATGGAAAGGAGGACAAACTAGGTGTTTGACTTGAAGGGGCGTATAGGACACTTTTGGTTACGAACGGGATGAAGCAAGGAAGGGATGCATGTTGAGAAATTGGGAAGGTAGATGCTTGCCTGCGCTAGTAAAAACATTTTTTTACTCTCTTTTATTGATCTGCCTTTTTGGTTGATTACCTTGGTAATTTAAATATCTTTCTCGGGCTTCGCACCGGGTAATGTTTTCATTATCCGCCGACGTTTCGGAAAACGACTTGTTTTCCATTTTCAAGGCACGTGTTATTTTCGCCGTGTTTCCCAGTGTTATAGTGGTCACGGTGGAAATAACACGTGCCTTGAAAATGGAAAACAAGTCGTTTTCCGAAACGTCGGCGGATTATGAAAACATTAACGGGTGCGAAGCCTGAGAAAGATATTTAAATATAATACACCGGGAAAATCTTAAATTATTTATTACCTTGGTAATATTTTCTCTATACCTATTCACAGTTATCTGCTGTTTAGGTTTCTCTCCAGGTATGTTTCTTGTTCTGTGCCATAGTGACGATGTCATCTGCATTGCGTGACGCTCTGTCTCTCCATACAAGTGTGTACCAAGACCAATTTTCATCAAGCATGTTACCTCATTTCTACATAATACTCGTACCTTTTTGGAGCTTCTTTGAATCATTCCATTTTAACATCATGAGTTGGAGGGAACAAGCTTGTGCAGGTAGAGCTTCTCAATTACTTGGGCCGTACGCTAGAAGGAATTAGGCACAGTAGAAATGACATATGGAGAAGAATGGTGTTAGCTAAGGAGGCGTTTAGTAACAGAAGGGAGCTGATGACGAGGACCTTTGGTGTGAGAATGTGAAGAAGAGGCTGGTGAAGAGCTTGATATAGAACGTAGCGTTGTATGAGGCAGAAACGTGGACCCTGAGGAAAGAGGACGAAAATAGGCTGCAGGTATTTGAGATGCGAGTGATGTGAAGGCTGCGGTAGATGCCATGGACAGAGAGTAAGGCTAACGAAGCAGCGCTTGAGATGGTGGGCGAGTAAATGGAACTTCTGAATGAAATTCGTGATAGGCAGTGTAGGTTGTAAGCTGGAGGAAGTAATATGGGGTGATGGGTTACTCAATGCTGTGAATGAGGGAACGGAAGAAGGAGATTAGGTTTTATGGCCAGGATGATGTAGGCTTGGTCGTATGCTGAGTGAAAAATTAAATACTAGCGGTAGTTAGGACCCTGGAAGTGCAGAATATTGGGAGGATATTCCCTGAATTTCAAGCAAACCTTGCTATTCCCGATAGGGTACTTCTTTTAAAAAATCTTTCATGACATCACATTTTAAATGCTTCCAATCACCTTTTTCATTCAGTTGGAATGGTCATACGTTCATGTCAAAAATGAGAACGCCACTCACGTGTTTTAACGAAATGCTTTCTCACTTCCAAGTTAGTGCAGCTAGCTGTTGTTCACAATCTCCTCTTAGAAGATGCACGGGAGCGAAAATATTTCATTTGCTCGCGTAGAGAACACAGCTTCTTCGAGCACGTGAAGGGAAACAATGCTTTCCTCCCATCGAACGGCGCATCCGAACAACTTAAATCACTTTCTTAACTCCTCCATGCCACACGTAGTGCGTCCCAGGACAATTCCGCTCCCAATCTTTCCCAGCCAATTATGCATATGGAGAAGGCAGCTGAGGGAGATGGCGGCTGCCTGCGAGCGCTGTGCTGTTTCTCTCGAGTGTCAGTGTGTGAGTGTGTGTCTCGCCTTGAGCACCGGATGATTTAATTTCGACAGCTCCTCCTGTAAAGCCGTCTCCCATCCCTCTTTCTGTCCCTCCTCCTCCCCTTCCTCCTCCCCAACTCACTGCGCCCACTTCTTTTTTAACCCTCTCCTCTTACTCCCTCTCCTCTTCCTTTCCCACCCAATTCCCGCCGACTCTCAACCTCTTCAAGCTTAAATCTTAAACTTGATGTACTTCTACACCTACGAAATACCGTGTAAGCCACCACCAGGGTGTGTGGCACGGGGTGATATTTTCTGGTCTCAGCTTTTCAAATGGTTCATGCTTCTGATCTATAGAGTGTTATAGTTCCACACGAATGTTTTCACATTATGTTTCCTGGTTTGTAGTCCTATCTTCCTTGAGCACAAGTTAGTAAACATTGAAATATTAAATAAATTAAGCGCTTTGCGACGCATGAGGAATGAATATGCTTTTTATAGAATACATCACATACTTGCTCTTAGGGGATGATGGGTGATTTGACCCAACGAAAAAGGGAAGTTACGACAGAACTAGCAGTAAGAGAGCTGATTTATAGGGAGGGTAGATCTACATTTACATCTACATCTATGAAATACCGTTCAAGCCACTACTCGGGTGTGTGGCACGGGGTGATATTTTCTGGTACGGAGGCTCCCGCGGTGAATCAACGTGCGCCTGACTAGCTCAGGCGTGAGGTGTATAAAGGGACATGAACCTCTGCAGCTCATTCAGGACCTGACGACGCTAGCTGTCAAGTTAGCGAAACTGTTGTCCGTTAACATGAAGCAACGCGGGAAAAACCCGAATAAACAGACCTCAGTGAAATTTTCTGGTCTCAGCTTTTCCAATGGTCCATGCTTCCGATCCACACGAATGTTTTCACATACTGTTTTCTGCTTTGTAGTCCTATATTCTTTGGGCACAAGTTAGTAAACATTGAAATATTAAATATACTAAGCGCTTTGCGACGCATGAAGAAAGAATATGCTTTTTATAGAATACATAACATACTTGCTCTTAGGGGATGATGGGTGATTTGACCCAACGAAATGAGGGAAGTTACGACAGAACTAGCAGTAAGAGAGCTGATTTATAGGGAGGGTAGATCTATTTTTACATCTACATCTATGAAATACCGTTCAATCCACTACTCGGGTGTGTGGCACGGGGTGATATTTTCTGGTACGGAGGCTTCCGCGGTGAATCACGTGCGCCTGACTAGCTCAGGCGTGAGGTGTATAAAGGGACATGAACCTCTGCAGCTCATACAGAACCTGACGCCGATAGCTGTAACGTTAGCGAAACTGTTGTCCGTTAACATGAAGCAACGCGGAAAAAACCCGAATAAACAGACCTCAGTGAAATTTTCTGGTCTCAGCTTTTCCAATGGTCCATGCTTCCGATCCGTTGAGTACTACGATCCACACGAATGTTTTCACATACTGTTTCCTGCTTTGTAGTCCTATCTTCTTTGAGCACAAGTTAGTTAATATTGTAATATTAAATAAACTAAGCGCTTTGTGGTGCATGAGGAAAGAATATACTTTTTATAGAATACATAACATACTTGCTCTTAGGGGATGATGGGTGATTTGACCCAACGAAATGAGGGAAGTTACGAGAGAACTAGCAGTAAGAGAGCTGATTTATAGGGAGGGTAGATCTACATTTACATCTACATCTATGAAATACCGTTGAAGTCACTACTCGGGTGTGGGGCACGGGGTGATTTCACACCAGACATGAAGCCCTCATCCCAGCTGAAATCCGAACCGCACAGGTTCCCTCGGAATGCCAGGCGCAGGCCAAAAGCAGTCAGGATAACAGTGCGCGGTCAGACCAGAAACTAAGGAGAGTGCTACAGGCTACCATGCTGTACATTACTTAAGATACGACTACTGGTTACAATAACTGCGAAAGAAAAATGGTTCTACAAGGTTCTAAATCATGTCAGAGCTATATCATGCCGAAAATTGCATGCGTGGTTAGTGGCTAATAATGATGTTAAGATATTTGGAACGGGTGGAAAAGCCTATTTTACCTAGTCAGGGTCAAAGTATCCTAGAAGTGATCTGTCGCAAGTATTATGATCCCTTATTGTGCGTGGGAAAAATTACATTTTAAATCTATCGGTTCTGCAGTCTATTTCCTTAATCTTATGCCTGTGATCGTTTCTACCATAATAGTTTGGCTCTAGCAAAATATGTTTAATGTCCGGCAAAAAATAGTGTGCATCAAACTTACGTAAAAGATTTAATCTTTATTTTTCCCTTCGATCGGATAGAGGTTCCTACCTTAATTCCGTCAACAATTTAGTAACACTGCTATTTTGATCATAACAATCAACTCTTCAATCAAGTCAACTTTTGAGATGGTCGCGGGTAAAAGCGCCTTCAAGGCAGTGTCCCACGGTAATTTGATTTCGTATATTATTCCATGTATGACAAATTTTGAGGAAATCGGGAGTAGCTTCGGTTTACCTTCACGAAGTCACTCACAAGGGCTCTTATGTTCGTAATTCTGGAAGAAATTTAAGAGAAATCATTCGCCTTGACCGAAATTCGATTCCGGATCCTTTTATATCGCACCCAATTCTTTAAACTGTTAATATACCGTCAAAATGAAGAAACATCTCGTTGTACTCAAATTTTGGCTTCAACCTCGCGCACTGTACCACCCAGCGCACATTTATAGCTGCTGTATTGTGCTGGATGCTTTCCACTTCGGCTACTTGACAAGAAAACAACATTGAAGAACGCCAAATATACCACCAGTTGCAGTAAGGTGAAGAGGTTTGATAGAAAGTGGCTTGATAGGTACACGTCATTGAAGTTGCAGTAAAGTGAAGAGTGTAGATAGAAGCATGATGATAAAACGTCATTGAAGAACTCCAAATATACAACCAGTTGAATTAAGATGAAGAGGTTGGTGTTATAAACATCCTATATTTGAGAGAATTGTTTATACATTTCATTGTGTGCCATACGCCGAGTTATTTCTTATAAACTCCCATTTTGATGTGATGAGTTAATCATGAATTACAATCAGGGTAAGTACTGCCACATTGGTATTTTAGAGTGCATTTTCGTGAGTCAGTATGTTCGTTCATACATTTCATTTAGTTGATACCATTAAAACCATTAGTTAAAACCATTTGCTTCTAATTACTATACTCTGGCGCGTATGCTGTGTGGAAAACTTCGATATTCATTCTTTTCTTACCTTTCTAATTTATGCAAATTAGATTCTTCTTCCACTTTGCTATATGGTAGTGAAACATGGGTATGTCAGGATAGACATAAGAGTAGACTAAATGCCGTGGGTATGAGTTATCTGAGGAGTATTTGCGGCAAAAGTAGGATGGATAGGGTCAGGCATGAGTGGGTCATGAATGAATGTGGGTTAAATGCTCCAGTAATTGACGTGTATGAAAGGAGTGTGCTTCGTTGGTTTGGCCATGTTGAGAGAATGGATCAGAGTCGAATAACGAAACAGATGTATGAGAGTAGAATGAATGCTGTGAGAGGTAGAGGTAGGCCGAGAAAGTTGTGGTTGAGGAAATTCTTAGGAGGAGGAATATTAGGAGTCTTTATAACAGGAGGGTGTGTATGAAACAGTGTATGGGGGTAAATGAGGCAAAAGAGGTTTGCAAGGATAGGTCAGAATGGAGGAAATTATTGAAGCAGAGTTAGGTATACAATTATGTATTAATGAGTGAAACATTTTGACTGTGCCTACCCCGAAAGGGAACGGCGTGATGGGTATGTATGTACATCAAAATATTCTCGTTCAGAGAATCAGCTGGTAAGCGCCATTTAAGGAACTTTTCCTGTTCGTGTGACATCGATGTTCATGAACTTGTTCATTGAATATGGATTTCACGAGTAAAATTACGAAAAAACTTTACCGTGGGACTGAGGATTGTCTTTCGACATGGAAGTTGACTCCTAAAGAAACGGTGAGGAGATCTAATTCTCATTGCGCATCGCTACTAAGAGCGTATCTTCGCAGAGTACGTACAGAGGGGCCAAATTGACTGGCCGTTACATCAGATTACTTTCCAAACAATCACTGTCAATAATTTCTTGGGACTTAAACCTCCCCTCCCCGTCACATGCCCTCATGACTGCTCTTGGGATGGCATTAGGATAATGGTAGATATGATAAACTTAATGCGATAAGTTTGAGATATTTCAATAAATGAGATGCCATCCCATACAAGCGTATTAACGCAAAAAGTAGTCTCTTCATGAAATCCAAAAGTATTATTGGCAGTGATAATTTGTTGAATATGGTAATAGATGGGGGACCATGGAGAAAGAGCGGAAGTATATTTGAATTTTGTGGAGATAAGGATATGAAGATATGAATGATATGAGAGCTAGGCGATAGGAGGAATTCAAGGTAAGCGAACGTTTTACATAAGGTAAATTTGGAAGATTTCCCAGGAGTTGGGACGTTAGGATAAGGACTGTCTTCAAACCTAAGAAGCTGCTGGTAGAATATTTAAATGCTGAATAACATACTGTAATTTGAACATCACGCACTGTGCTCTCTGGGAGTGACGGACAGCTACAAGGTTGGCAGCACTGTCGTGGATATTGAGGAGAGGGGAGGGGGTAAGGCGCGACCTCTCTTGAGCGCGGAACTCAACGCAGCAGACAAAGAGCACGGCGGCCCACGGACCCGACAACGCACGGATACCAAATGTTACGGCTCTTCAGGGCCATTGAGGATCGAAAGAATGGAGACCGATTGCCCTCGAGCACAGCTCTCGCATACATATAAAAAAATAGAAAGGAAGGAAGTGGTTAAAAAAAAGAAGACGAAATACTCGAGGCAATGATGAGAAGGGTGAGAAGAGAAACCCCCAGGGGAGGAGGCTTTAACATTGCCTCCGGGCCATCTATCGGCGGACTCAGTAACTGAACACCCTTCAACTCCTACTCCCAGCCGTCGAGGAAAAGAAAGGGCCGTTTATCATGGAGGGACGTGTGTAGTGTTTTTTTTTTAAGGTGGGCCTACTGAGAGACGTGTTCGGCGGCCTTTACACAATGCGCGGTTGCGGGCAGGCTGTGGGAAAAATTATAATGGGACGCGACACAATGTATTAGGGCGTTTCATTGAGAATTTGGTCGGGGGGGCGCAGAAGCCACTTCCCTTTCCTCGGATTTCGCCGCGACAAAAGTTTTTGGGGGCCCACAGTTTGCTCCACCTGTGTGCGTGTAGTCTGCCCCTCGTCCCAGACATATGTCTCGTATTCGCCATTTCTGAAAAAAAATTCGCAAAATCCAGACGGTCGGCACTCGACTGAAAAGAGGTGCTTTTTGTTAAGTGCCTCACCGAGCATAGACTGAGAACGTTCCATCTCGAGGGTGTGGCAAAACAAATGCTGAATTCCAACATTACATTTAACTGGCTAAAAGAATCCTTTTTTTCGAAGAGGGGATACGTGAGCCATTGAAAAACAAAATTAAATATGTCCTATCCGCCATCTCCAAAATAAAATTCGTCAATTCCAGACGGTCGGCACTCGACCGAAAAGAGTTGTTTTTTGTTAAGTGCCTCAACGAGCTTTGACTAAAAATGTTCAATCACGAGGGTGAGTCAAAACAAATGCTGAATACCAGCATTACATTTAACCGATTAGAAAAAAACAGTTTTCGCTGATGGGATGCACTAGCTATTATTGTTTAAGTATTCTACCGGTAAAGGCAGGTTTTGTTGAATGTCAGAGAATCTCCTACCAGATTTCTATTCTTTCAGGGGCTTATCTCCCTCTAGTATATCCTTTTTCGCCTCAGCATACGATGCCGCATCTACAGCTAGCTATTATAAAACAAAATTAGGGTAGTTTTAGCGAAATATCATTTCTCCTAGAGATCAATTATTTTGGTCTTATTTTTAAGAAAAATATCTTAGCCTTCCAAAGATACCGCAATATCAGCCCCTTAGCGGCTACTTTCCGAGATTTTTGACGATAACTCCCGCCATTTTACATAGGAAATGGTACAAGTGTGGACTCTAGAGAAATTTTATTTGAATAAGAGGAACTCCTAACACCCGTATCTCGTCAAAAAAAATAACTGTGCGTAGTTTAATGTTTTCTTAACTATTTAAAAAAATCAACCATATTGTCACCGCAGTAATTTTTTTCATTTTCATAAAAATGATTTCCTTGAGAAGGAGTTTTATGAAAATAATGAGTCAAGTGAAAGATTTAAGTACATATTTTAAATATTTTACTTAGAATTGGAGTCATTGGGATTGGAGTTCCTTTCTTACTTATCTACCATTTTTCCCACTGCCAAACTTCATCTAAATCTACATCTACGAAATACCGTGCAAGCCATCACTAGGGTCTGTGGCACGGGATGATTCCACACCAGGTTTGAAGCCCTCATCCCAGCTGAAATCAGAACTGCGAACGTTCCCCGGAATGCCAGACGCAGGCCGAAAGCAGACTGGATTACAGATCGCGGTCAGATCAGAAACTAGGAGAGTGCGACATGCTACCATGCAGTACCCTACTTAAGATATGACTACTGGTCAGTATTATTAATGCGACAGATAAACAGTCCCATAGGGTAATAAATCATACAAGAGCTATATCATGCCGGAAAATGCATGCGAGGTTAGTAACTAATAATTATGTTAAGATATTTAGCACAAGTTCAAAGACGTATTTTACCTACTCAGAGTAAAAATGTCCTAGAACTGATCAATCGCAAGTATTATGGTCTCTTGTTAATATTGCTGTTTTCAGGCATTCTCGTCGCGTGTTTAGTTTTTCTGACTACAGTTTCTCCCCTCTTCCTGGGAGCGTCTTCAGGTCCGTTGGACATTTTGTAATTATTGCTATTATTTATTTCCCGTTGTTATGTATTTCGTTGCTAGTTTATCTAGGACCATAGGGTGTCTCCATTGCCCGCTCCTCGCTGTGGTCCGACCACTCTCTCCCAGGTTGAGGCAGGGTATCCATCCTCCCGATTGAAATTTGATGGATATTTAACCAGTTCTACTGCTTCTCTGATCAGCCTGGGAAAAAAACGATTTTTCCCTTGAGAGTACTACGAGAGAGTAGGGTGAGTAGGAGCGGGAAATGGAGACACCCTATGGTTCTAGATGAACTAGCAACGAAATACATAACAGCGGGAAATAAATAATAACAATAATTACAAAATGTCCAACGGACCTGAAGACGCCCCCAGGAAGAGGGGAGAAACTGTAGTCAGACAAACTAAACACGCGACGACAATGCCTGAAAACAGCAATATTAACAAGTATATGAGTCGCGGAAGCCTTCAAAGAGATTATGGTCTCTTATTGTACGAGGAAAAAAATACATTTTAAATTTATCGGTTCGGCAGTCTATTTCTTTGATCTTTTGCATGTGATCGCTTCTACCATAGAGAATATACGTCGCCGCTACAAGTTGAGCTGATATTTGCTGAGAATAAACTTACAATACTGTGACCGTCATAGAATCACGCCTAAGTTTGTATATCCTGCGAAACTTTCCTGAACACCATCGAATATATGTCACATGATGTCATGGATTAACCCCCTCAGTCCCACCCTATTTTAATTTAAAGATATTTTGCTGAAATTTGTTTCACGTTACTACTTATGTCTCGTAACACCGATAGTATTCAAAGAAATCATTTACTATACTCACACTTTTACACATTTTTTAAAAATAATTGATAGAAATGTGTTTTAAGTAATGTAAATGACAGTAATGTGTGAATTTGATATTTATAATAAATATTATTACGTAATAAATTATATGTGAAAAGGAGAACATATATGTTCAAATGCTAAGTAGACAGCAATTTTTTGAAAACAGGTTGCTTGTCCGCCAACATTTCCAAAGTAGCTTCGGAATATGAAACGGAAATTTTTGCACCCAGCGTACTCTTTTGAGGAGACTTCTAACTAGACAGCGAGTAATCTGTGCCAGGAAATTACCTCTGGATTTTTATTTCATTCACAAAAGGAGGGCTTGGGTACACAACAAAAAAGATGGAGAAGTACATAAACGTACCACTTGTACTGAAAGGGTTTATTCTTGACACTTCTGAAAGTATCGCGAATCACGATCGCGGGAATATAAAACTCAACTAATTAATAAGAAATAAATATTGAACGTAATTCACTTACTAATAAAGTAACTTATATGGCGATGCCATTGAAAGGAAATAGAGTTTTGAAACGCGCGAATACTCGTAGTTAATCTCACTTTATTGAATGGAGGAAAAAGAGAAGGGCACCGTTTTTAGTTTGGAGTTTTTTAGAGGTCAGTATTGTGCATCACGGTTTTCTTAAGATGAACAAAAAATCCTGATATATTGCCCAATATCCCCTGGAATGCTATTTTTCAACCCCTACGGGTGCTAGAACTTCTGGGTAGAATAACTTGCTCTAGTATAACCAGTTGCGGAGAGGAGATGTGGGAATCGATATATACCGAGATGTACCGATGAATGAGATGTATGTAATAATGGAGGAGGTGAATCGATTGCCTCAGCGTCGCAATAAAATGTGTCTCATTCATTAAATTCATTCATATAACACATTCACATTCACATAACACATAACACATAACAAACACATTCACATAAAAAATTAAATTCATTAAATTAAAGTCACCCGGCCAAAGAATTCACTTGGGTATATATCTGTCATCTGCCATAAGATTACTTCTGCTCGCTAGTTTAATCCAAAATAGAGTTCTTATCTCGCTCGAAACTCAATTACAAAAAAAAACTAAAAAGTACTTCACCGTTCACCTGAGGGGAAGAATGGACTAATGGTCCACACAGCCGGTAAGTACGCCAACCTTTTCAACCGCCAGGCCCTCCGTTGTGGACTCCTGATAAAACAGTTTTCATCCAATCAACCACATTCGAGAAGTGTTTGAAGAAAACGCTTTATGAATTTCATGGGCATCCCACGAGTTTACTTTTCTACAGCTGCGAGGCGGGAGTGAGATAAAATTAAAAGCCTCGTGAGTGCAGTGCCTCCAAAGAATTGTGAGCATTATTTAAAGTGACATGGCGAAGGAAAATGAAGAATTACGCGCTGCACGCCTCGCGTGCTTCGGAATTCCTCGAACACCTCTTTATATTTCTCTAGCCTTCTATTCAGAGAGTACAGACAAGAATAAACGTCTATGGGGTCTCTTTTTCCGCAAAATTTGATCTGATCTGCTAAAGTGTATGATTTGAGATGTTTTACACATCGTTTTTAAGAGTCAATTCACGGTTTCTACGTGAGATAATTAAGGTACATTGAGCGAAATAACATTTCACCGAAAAATCAATGAATTTGGTCTCATTTTAAAGAAAAATATCTCGCCTTTCCAATGTCACCAAAATTTAAACCCCTTATCACATTTCTTTCCGAGACATAGGTCAACAAATATCAGCCCTTTTACATGGGAAATGGTACGTGTGTGTACTCAGAGAGACTTTATTTAAAAAATGAGGAATTTACAACAACTAAATCTAGTCAAAAAATTAACAGTGTGTAGTTTGCATGTTTTCTCAACTATTTTTGAAAAATTATTATATTGTCACCGCAGTAAATTCTTCGGGATCACCAAAAAACTTTCCGTTTTGAAGGAGTTTCAAACGTATCGCGCGGAAAAAAATGAGTCGAGTTAAAGACTCTGGTAGATACTTTCATTAAATTACTTACAATTTCTGTCATATAAAACTGACTCTTTGCACAATTAATAATGCAATATTTAGTTTATGTTTCCTGCAGCTGGGGAAATTAAAATGTACAATTTGAATATGGTCTCTATTATGACTTGGTAACTATCTCGCTCAAATTACCTTAATATGGCTGGAGTCGGGAATCGTGAGTGTTAAAGATCACATTTTTATACCTTTTCAAGTAAGTAGAAAATAATTCTTGGCCCACACTTCACTAAAGTACATCGATTTTTGTGCTCGAAAAACATAATACATGCTGAAATATAAATTATTCATGAAATATATTTTAAAGTTACCGTCGCAATTACAACATTGTTATGACGTGGGTTGGCAGGCGCGGAATCCGTAATGTTAGACAAACACGGGTATGCAAACACGTGTTTTTAATCAGGCCTGATACCTTGATATTTACTGTGATTAGTGACTGCGCCCAATAATTATGATTCCTAGCACTTTCTCGTTGGTATTATCGTCCGTTCGCCGCACCACCAATGGATAATACCATAACCTATGGATATGGCGCGCAATGGATAAAATCTTTTAATTCTCCTCCACACCAGCATCTTGATCTCCTGCAATCAATCCCGGTCCTCTTTACTTAGAGTCGCCCTTCTAAGTTCTTTACTGCTGAGCCCAAAGTTTCCTCAACCAAATTTTCTAAGTAATATATTTGCTCTTCTTAATCCAATTCATTGCCTAAAAATGTGATCGAGGGAGGGATATTGGGCAAGCTTTGAAGAGGAAGGAGGAGGATAGGTTTCATGGACGGGATGAAGAAGGGTAGATCGTATGCTGAGACCAAAAAGGATACTCAAGAGTGAGATATGACCCTGAAAAAGTAGAAAATGGCAGGAGATTCTCTGAAATTCAATAAAACTTACCTTTACCGGTGAAATACTTTTTAAAAATCCAGTTAATGTCCCTCCTACTTTCATGATTAACTTTGCTTTCTCAGTCCGAAAATAACTCATTTCTCTTTTTCTTATGATTTATCTTCAGTCCATACTTATCGCTCTGAGCAATGAATTAACCAAAGCCTGTGTTTTCTTGGATGGTGACGCCATCTTCTAACTTACCTGTGGATAGCTACCTATCGGTCTTGGATAAAATATTTTAAGAGCTCAAATTTTTTGCCTCTCATAGTACAGGTGATCCAAATTCTATTACTCCTTCAACATTTTTCCCTCACGATACGCCCTCTAGTCAATTTTTACACCCTGTAGAGATATTTATTACCAGCTAAAATTACTCCCCGATCATAATATTTTTTCCTTCTTTGCATCTGTCCTCAAAGTCTTTCTTCTTCTCCACACACACATCTCAAAACCATCCAGCCGAAACCCACTAAGTCCCCCCCAACGCTACCCAAATGAATGGCACTGAATAATTCCAGCGTAAAAGGCTTAACAAAGGGACTATGATTTATTATTATTGAATGGTAATTTGCGAGAAATAAATAATTTAGCGTAAAAAACTGCATGTGCAATAGAATTACGTATTGAAGCACAGGAAAACTGAGAGTTAGCCGCAACCAGCCACGAACATTCCACCTTAGCAAACTAAGTCCTTAGGGCCCTGTGTTGGAGACGATATACCTACTACACGTGAGGAAACCGGGTGAGGAAAATATTATCAGTTTTTCCGAACGAAATAGAGAAAACAGCATGTAAATCTGTTGACAGAACTTAACGTAATTAAAATTGACGTCAGTTTTTTTGGTCAGTTTATTAATTGGGCTAAATATAAACGAATGTCAAATGCATATAGACCTCCATGTCCGGGCTCGGCTGCAACCCGATCATGGTTTTGGTTGCTTCAGAGGAGGTTTCCGATTAATCCCTCCAGTCACGTTTTATAGCTTATACTAACATTCTCACGATAGATTGATAAAATTGAAATGATCCCAGAGAACTCAGCGTTTTGTAACGTCTCGATATAGACACCCATCGGAAGATGTCCCTCTTCAGAACGTCGACTTGCAATCAGAACTGTGGAGACGCTCTGTTGAGAAACGCTCTCCGATTCCTCGTGCATTAGCGACGGAACTCGTCGGCTCATCTCCTCGGTTCAAACTTCATCGGGTTCCAGACGCTAATTTTCGGCGGCCGTACCCGGCGTCGACTTGCGATGCACCTTTTAGACGTCCCGGATCATTTAGCTTCGGGATTAACCCGTTCTCCTTCCCGGCTTTAATCGCCCGTGCGTGACGCTGCCACCTCCATTCGATAGACGTGATTCCGCACGGAAACTTTCCTGCCAGACCGATAGGCAGCGCTGCAAACCCTCCTCCCCTTGGGAACCGTGAGCTCGAGAGGTGAGACGACCCCATTTCCCGCGTCTCTGAGATTAATAAGCTGCAGCTCACGAAATTTATGTATGGATATTATGCGTGCCGGGGGTAATCGGGCGAAATGCACGGGGGGAAAATGGAACGAAATGAAAAGTGTGGCACTGTTTCATCAGCAGAATCCGTCGAGAGCCTCGACGAGAAAGCATGTCGCGGCCTTAAGAATTAAACTACCTGCATCCACTAGAATGGGAAGTTTAACTTCATTCCGTAAGAACAGGTGTCAAAGTCTCCGGGAGAAAGTATGTCGTTACGCGAAATGGGGAGCAATAAAAGATTAACGATGGAGTTATAAACGACATGTCTGCTTTCTTGTGACGAGAAATGACAAGAAACCATTAAGTAATTCTTTTTAGGGTTATTGTTTGTCCCATATCGCGGTAAAACGCTTGCCGTACGTGAAATTGAATTAATTTAACCATATTCAGTGTGCAACGAGAATGCTACGCAGCGTTAACCTTCTTAACTTCGCTGGTTGACAGATCTTCACCTTTTCTGAGTGGGTGGCCAACTTAAGAGATCTGGGGCAGCATTTAACCATGCATAGTGAAGTGGTGTTCAGCAATTAGCCGGATGATCAGGAGATTCATGCGTCATAAAAACGCGGTAATTGGGAATTATGAATGGATACGCACTCTTTTCACCCTTTTTGGCTATTGAGATTAGTAGAAGGTGCAATGCGTGTTTGAGGGCTTGTGAAACTAGGCACGTCGTACTTTTTTTTAAATTTTCAACTGAAAAGGTCTTAGCTGGTTTAAGGTGTGTCCGTCTTAGGAATGCATTTCTTTATAAGGACGCTCATTCAAACAACTCGATTAGAATTTCTCATCGTGGAAATGTCTGATCCACCCATGAGATTTTCACTTTGTCCTTTCCTGACACGTTGCTGTCCATTGAGATGATATATGTTTCATCGTTTGTCTCTTGTCCATACCCTCAACGTGACTAAGCCAGTATGTACACTTAAAGATCTATATATCATTGCCTACCTCATCCGATATGTATATTTATCATCCTTCTCAGCGTGGCTGTTGGCTAACACGTCGATAATATCAACAGATAGCGAATGAAATGTATACGTGCAATAACCATCCTTCCGAGATATTTATGACGTAAGTATTCTGCCACCATCTCCTTCATATCTCGAAGGTATTGCCATCCTTTTCTAAGTTACTCATTTTGGTTCCTTGCTACATCTCCATATTACCCTGCATACCACCTCAAGAGTGTTTGGCAGGGAATGAGTTATCACCATCATGCACTATAATGTACAAGCAACTTTCACCAACAAATTCTACACTATAGGTGTGCTACCAATGCTACTGAGACTGTTTGTACTTATGTATACCTCAGCTGCGTGAACGAGATACAAGGGTCATGCGGAACGTGATGTTAGTACTACATGGCAGATTAAGATACAATCATCAGAGATCAAATCAACTTTTCAGCTACACTACAGCAGGTGTTTTCGGGAGGAGTATGTGTTTCGACTGGATGCTTTTGAAATGTTGGTGTAGTGAAGAAGAAAGACTGTGAGGACAGATGCAAGGAAGGTGAACGAGAAAATATTGGGTATGCTTGGGGGGGTAATTAAAGCTGGTCATAAGTATCTATGCATGTTGGCAAAATTGACTGGAGGGCGTACCATGAGGGAAAAATGTTGAAAGAGTAATATAATTTGTAATACCTGTATTATGAGAGGTAAAAAATGTGAGGAGCTCTT
Organism: Ceriagrion tenellum; assembly: GCA_963169105.1. Taxonomy (NCBI): domain Eukaryota; kingdom Metazoa; phylum Arthropoda; class Insecta; order Odonata; family Coenagrionidae; genus Ceriagrion; species Ceriagrion tenellum. The sequence goes on from OY720635.1 coordinate 70,773,730, forward strand.
GAAAGATTTGATCTACGGCCGACAGGTAGCTATCCACAGGAAATTTAGATGGCGTCGCCATCCAAGGTAACCAACGCTTTGGTTGATGCATTTCTCGGAGCAAGTAGCACGGATTGCAGATTAATCATAAGAACAAAATAGTGGTGAGTTATTTTCGGACTGAGAAAGCAAGGTTAGTCATAAAAGTAGGCAGGGCATTAACTGGATTAAGAAGGGCAAATATATTACTAAAAAAATATGGTGGGGGAAACTTTGGGCTTAGTAGTAAAGACCTAAGGAGGGCACGTTTAAGAAAGAGGAGATATATCGCAGGAGTTCGAGATACTGGTGCGGAGGAGAATGAAGGGGATGCGATGAGCGGAAAAGAATACCAATGAGAAAGTGCTAGGAATCATGGGTGTAGTCAGGGCTTATATTGGGGGGGGGGTCCTGTCTGGCTCCGTATTGCAGATTTGGTATGAAATGTCTCGTCCTGGGGGGAATGGGGGTGGTCCCCCCAGGCCAGTCTGTGCCCATGCTAGGAATGGTTGTTGAGGAGCGGGAATTTCTGAAGGAGATTGGGAGGAGGCAGAAAAGGTAGTTGGAGGAGGTAGTGAAATTTACTCAGCTTAGAGATTCAGATTTATTCCGAGTATGAGATTGGCCTTGGACGATGATCAATCTGGTGATATCCGAGTTTTTGGTGGTTTCAGATAAATTTGTTCAAATGAAGGGATAGCATACAATCTGTCGAGGTGATTTCTTTTTTTAGCGCGCGTTTGCAATCATTTTTATGGGCAATATTATATTATTGATATTGACATATGGGTATTATAGTATTAACATTATTTGTATTTTATCGGCAGTGATAGCTTTGCAGACGATTGACCATTTTGAATGAAAACCAATCAATTTAACCAAGATAGATGATAATGATTTTTAAGATGAAGAGTGATTTCCAGTTGGTAAGCTATATGGACATTTGCAGGCAGAGGTAAGCGTTTAATGCGACACCATTAGAAAGATGCTCTGTATTTTGTAGATAGAATTTTTTATCCTATGTCTAAGCTTAGAGGGAGAGAGAGAGATGGGAGTGGGAGGCCGCGGAGAGTCAGAAAAAACTTTCCTCCTGAAAACTTGTCCTTGGTCTCCAACGCGAGGAACGTGCGTGGAAGAGTAAACAACAGAGAGATTGAGACTTCAAAAACACGAACGCAAGAAAGTGTGACGTCGCCATCGATTTACGGCAAGCACGACCACACGACGCTTAAGAAGTGACGAGGGATGAAAGATCGGATCAAGTACCAAAAGGAGATTCGTCGAAGAGGGGTTACGAAAGAAAACTCGCTTTTTAAAGTCTTCTACCGGTTAAGGTAGGTTTTGCTGAATGCCAGAGAACTTCCTTCCAGTTTTCTTCTCTTTCCGGGACCTATCTATCTCTAGTATATCCTTTTTCGCCTCGCTGTTAGACGTTCCTGGATAATGGTGAGGGAAGAGTGGACGAGAAATATATACCGGGGCCAAAGTCAACCATCTATTTGGGAGACTCTCTCAAAAGTATTCTACCGGTTATGTCAGGTTCTTTTGAGTGTCAGAGAAACTCTTCTGGGTTCTCAACAGTTGCAGGGGTTTACCTCGCTCTAGTCTATCCTTTTTTACGATCTACCCGTCTTCATCCCGTCCATGAAACCTATTTTACTTCTTCCTCTTCCCCGCCTGCCCAGAATCCTTCCCTCTATCACATTCTAAAGCAACCCATCGCCCCTTATTACATCCTCCAGCCACCTACTCTGCCGATCTCAAATTTCATTAAGAAATTTCCTTTCCTCGCCCACCATCTGTAACGTCGTGCGTCCTACTTCTGCCCTAAATGAGGGATTTGATTTTGTTTAATGTTTGAATTGTTTTATTTTTTATCATTATTACTTTTACCGTGGGTTGTTTTGATTAAATTGTTTAAGTGGTTTAAATTATGATTTTGACTGTTTTATTAATTGTTTGTTCTGGAGTGGTTGTTAAGGAGTTATTAATGAAGAGATGGGAGATTGTTGAGTGGAAAGAGAAGAGAAGTTGTATGGTGTATTGAGTGAGAAATAAAAGAGAGATACGACATCACAGAGGTTGAAATTTTGGTGGCAGCGGTGGGATACAGAATCAGTGAAATACAGAAGCGGCCGTACGTGGAATCGGCGGGATCCAGAAGCGGCGGGACGTGGAATCGGCGAGTTCCAGATGCGGTGGGATTGAGAACACCGGAATCACCGCGGCGAGACGGTCAGTTGGCTTCATCCTACTCAATGCACATTGGCTATGGAAGAGTGCTACACAGTGGACGAAATTACTACCTACGAGATAGGTGAGTACCAATTTTGGTGTCGGTATTTTAGGTGGCAAGGTTGTTACGAGCATTTGTGCTGTGGGCAAAGGTATTAAGGGAAGATGGCATTCTTAGGGAAAGCTAAGAAGGAAGAACTGAAATATGTGGCCGAAGAATTTGGACTACAGTGAGTGCTGCAGAGAAGATAATATAATTAAAATAGAAGATAGTGGAAAACCCCGAGTATGACGAGGTCTTGGTTCAAAATATTTTGGAAGCTTACCGGGAGGAAAAACGTAGGCAAGCAGAACTGGAAGAAAAACGTCTTCACAAAGAGACGGAGATGAGGCGGTTGTAAATAGAGCTAGAAATGGAAAAATTAAGAATTCATGAAATGAGAGCAGATTCAGAAGGAGAATAACCAACTCCTGGAAGGATTACGCCTAAAATTAAGCTGCATAAGGTGATGCACAAGTTTGAGCCGCAGAACACAGACGCTCAGTTGTTTTTGAGTTTATTTGAGGGTCAAGCAGGAATAGTTGGGATTGATCCTGAGCAGTGGGTGACTCATTTGATAGGTTTATTACCCAGGGAAATGGTTGAAGTGTTAGCTAGGGAACCATGTGAAATACGACATGATTTTAGCCATGTTAAGAAACTAATATTGGCAAAATATAAACTAGGTACGGAGAAATCACGACAGCTATTTATAAATAGTCAGGAGCCCGTGAATTTATCCTGGAAGGAGTTTGCTTACCGTATGAGAGCTTACTGTGAAGGCTGGTTAGAAGGACATGAGATTAGAGAATTTGAGGAATTACGGGATCTAATAATTTGCGAACAAATAAAAAGGAGAGTTCCGAACGAAATCAGGAATATTTTATTGACAGATGGGCCAAGCTGAATTCTACCGACGAAGTAACTACATTGGTTGAAGAACACCTCACTGTACGCGAGGTGAGGGGGCATAGGGATAGTGGAAATAGGCAAACTTCAGGACCCAGTAAGACGGCATTTTATAATTCAAGTAATTATGCCCTGGAAAATAATAATGATCGACATATGATATCCATTCGTGGCTCAAGGCAAAACAGTCCTTATAGTAGATCAAACAATTAGCAGATGCAAACTTTGCGGTCAAAAAATATGAAGGACCAAAACCACAAGGAATACGAAAATCGAACGGAGAAGACTTGTTATATCTGCCATTCTCCATCTCATTTTCAGGCAAACTGTCCAAAAGCCAGAGAAGGAAATAGGAGGGCTGCCTATGTAAATCGCGTAGAGAAAATCACTCAAATGGATCAATCTAAGGTAGAGAAGGGATCGGAAAAAGTTGAGAAGGAAGGAACTGATGAGCAAGCAGATATTTGCCGTGTTGAGAAACTCGACAAAGTCAATAAAGAAGATAATACTAGCGGACTAACTACCTACATGTCAAAGGGATACGTGAATGGGTACGCCATGAGTATTTTACGCGATACTGGAGCATCCATCGATATTATCGCGAGTACGTATGTAAACCCCGAAATGTACACAGGGGAATATGTTAGAGTGAGGACACCATTGCAAGAGGAATCCGTATATATACCTGTTGCAGAAGTAGACATTGTGGGGGACTTTGGTCGTGTTTTTTCCAAAGCTGCTGTAGTTCGAAGTTCCTTAGATGGAGGGTATTACCTTTTGGGAAACAAGACTACAGAGCTGATTGAGCGACGGAAAATACAATATCTGCAGCCAGAAATATTAAATGCCGTTACGACGAGAGTTGTCAAAGCGAGAAGAGAGTTGGAAGAGGAAGAGGGTTTTCCAAGGGAGACTGAAAAAACAGAAGAGGAGGAGGAGGAGACTTTTGAAGAACGGGATACAGAAGAGCCCAAAATTTTAAGATTGATGGGTGTAGAAGCAGAAGAATTTCGTAAGGAAATGAGACGGGACCCAGAAATGCAACAGTTGAAAGAGAGATCGAAACGTCAGACTTCAGAAGGAGAAGAGTACGTGGAAAGGAATGGCATGTTATTGATTAGCAAGTACGATCGGTTAAAGAAGCAAAAGGAATTAATTGTGGTGCCCAGAAAATATAGACAGGATCTGTTAGCAACTTGTCACGAGGGAACGGTTTCACATTTGGGTGTCTCAAAGACCAAAGAGCAACTGTTACGATATTTCTATTGGCCTGGATGTTACAAAGACGTGGAGAATTATTTTAGAACTTGTGATCCATGTCAACGAGTTGGAAAAGGCGGTGATGTGAAGAGTCCGATGAAAATAGTACCGGTAATAGAAGAACTGTTTTCTAGAATAAATGTGGATATTTGTGGCCCGTGGCCGGAGTCAGAAGACGGACATAGATATACTTTAACGGCAATTTGTATGGCTAGTCGATACTCCGAGGCTATACCTATGAAAAAGTTTTATCAACAAAAATAATTGATGCTTTTTTAGAGTTGTTTAGCCGTATCAGATTCCCTAAAGAGATCCAGTGTGACAACGGATCATATTTTGTGAGTGCGTTAACAAATGAATTCTTGCAGAGACTTGGTATACATATGGTACACAGTTCCGTGTACCACCCTCAGTCGAACCCAGTGGAAAGGTTACATCGTACCATGAATAAGATAATGAGAATACAGTGTAATAGCTGTATCAAAGAGACACAATGGGAAAAGGCGATCCCAGCGATGCTCTTTGCCATCAAAACATCGGTAAACGAAAGTTTAGGGTTTTCTCCATCTGAGATCGTACATGGAAGAAACTTATGGACACCTCTGACTTTGTTATATGAAAGGTGGAAAACGGGAGACGCAGAGGAGACACAAACACCAGTTGTGGAGTACGTATTACGAATCATTACTCGTATCCACAAGAGTATGAAGATGGCTGATGGATGATGGCTGATGGCTATAGATCAACAAGAGGTAGTGGGAGCGAAAAGGAAGAAATGGTATGGCAAGCGTGCAGTGCAGCGAAGTTTCCAACCAGGAGACCAAGTACTGATATTGACTCCGCTTAGGGGAAAAAAATTAGCAATGTACTGGAATGGGCCTGGAGTAGTTGAAAAGAAGCTCTCGGAGACTAATTGTATTGTAAAACTCCCAGAGAAAGGACATCGGAAGCAGGTGTTCCATATTAATCTGTTAAAAAGATATTACCAACGAGAGGAATAGGTTAATTATCTCGACGAGAGAATGATGGAAGAACCAGAAGAGATCGAAATGGAAATACCCGCTATAGACTCAAATAATGGAGAATCCTTAAGTAAAAAAATTCATATATTAGAGCACCTAACGGAAGAAGAAAAGGGAAAACTTCGGAACTTGGTGCAAGAATTTTCCGACATTTTCTCCGCCAATCTAGGGGTGACTGATGTGGTGCTCCACGATATCGTGTTAGAGGACGGAGAGCCCGTGAGACAAGGGCCGTATCGCACGTCCCCTCGGCAAACTCAAATACAGCAAGAAGAAATAAGGAAAATGATCGAGTGGGGGATTGTGGATGAAGGAGAATCCGATTATGCTTCACCCATGATTCTAGTAGAATCGCCGGGACGAGATCCGCGTCCCTGTTAATCCCGTCCCGTCCAAATTAAAATGACAAAAAATGCCCAGAGATATGCTACTTTTGTCACTCCTTTCGGAATCTTTCGTCCTCTACGGATGCCATTTGGACTCAAGAATGCGCCTAATTGTTTCAGCCTGTTGATGTCGAAGCTCTTAAGAGGGTACGAGTAATTCGCGCTACCATATCTGGACGATATTGCCATATTCTCAAATACCTTTGAGGATCATTTGCGTTCGATTTTCCAGAAAATCCAAGCTGCAGGATTTACATTGAAACCAGCGAAGTGTAAGTTTGCCCAAGAGAAAGTTAAGTATCTAGAACATGAAATAGGTCGAGGTACATTGAAACCCGCGGAAGTGAAGATCATGGCCATAAAGACTTATGCTACTCCAACTACCAAAACAGAAGTACGAGCATTTATGGGACTGTGTAACTACTATAGAAAGTATATTAGAATGTTCGCAGATTTTGCCGCTCCTATCACAAATCTGACAAAAGGAAGAATGCGGAAGGGTAAAATTGAGTGGACTGATGAAGCAAATACAGCTTTTGAAAAACTGAAAGAAGCTTTAATTGCTCAACCAGATATGAATATCCCTGATTTCGAACAGGAATTTATAGTACCGGCAGATGCATCTGAGAATGGCCTGGGTATTGTTCTTTCGCAGGTGGGAACAAATGAAGAAGAACATCCAGTTCTGTTTCTAAGCAAGACGTTTAATAATACCGAGAAGAGATATAGCACCACAGAAAAGGAATGTTTAGCTTTGGTATGCGGAATCAAGAAACTACGTTGTTACTTGGACGGTAAGAGTAAATTTCGGATACAGACCGATCACAATCCCTTAGTGTCGCTGCAAACTGCAGCCTTATCAAAACCTAGATTGATGAGGTTGACTCTTATACTGCAGAATTACAATTTCGACATTAACATTGGAAGGGTCCACTGCATGCAAATGCTGACGCTTTAAGTAGGGGTATTAGATAGTGGCCGCTGAGGATCCGACTCTAAACCTGGTACTCTTTGCCCATTGAGATGCTGACCTGGCGAGTAAGGTCGTGACTTGTCACGTCCTATACTCGTCTAGAGGGAGGGGGCGAACTGTAACGTCGTGCGTCCTACTTCTGCCCTGAATGAGGGGCTTAATTTTGTTTAATGTTTGAGTTGTTTTATTTTTCATTTTTATTACTTTTACCGTGGGATGTTTTGTTTAAATTGTTTAAATGGTTTAAATTATAATTTTGACTGTTTTCTTAATTGTTTGTTTTGTTTTGGAGTTGTTGTTAAGGAGTTAGAGAGGAGTTAAGAGATGGGAGATTGTTGAGTGGAAAGAGAGGAGAAGTTGTATGATGTATTGAGTGAGGAATAAAAAAGAGATACGACATCACACATCTCAAGCACTTCCTCGTTAGTCCTCCTCTCCATCCACCCCACCTTCTCCAACCTTCTCCACACCCACATCTCAAATGCCTGTAGCCTATTCTCGTTCTCCTTTCTCAGGGTCCATGTTTATGCCCCATTAAACGGTACGCTCCGTATCAAGCTCTTAACCAGCCTCTTCTTCACATCCTTACCCAATGTCCCCGACATCAGATCCTTTTATTGCTAAACGCCTCCTTAGCTAGCGTTATTCTCTTCCGTATGTCTTTGTTACTATGTCCCTTTTCTTCTAGGTACTACCTAAGTAATTAAAATGCTCTACTTGCTCCGCTAGTAAATAAAAAAATAATGACTCTCTAAACTCTTCGAACAACTGTGTAGAGTAACAGAAGCTCGTCGAATTCACTACTGGGAGGGGGCAAAAGAACGAACTCCACGACTGCGTAGGCTAGGTCAAGGAAAATGTGTCAGACCGCGAGAAGCATGGTGGATTGCTTAGTTAATTAGGGAGGCGACCAAAAGATGCGTGAGAGCAGTTGAGTGTAGGGAAGAATTCCATTCATTTGAATATTCTACCACCTGATTGATAGGATTGTGGAGAGTTCTTATCCTGACGTCCTATTTTCTGGCATGTCGTTCCGTTTTCCCTCCTATTAGTGACACGGTATTATATCCCTCTTAAAATCCTCATAACTTAAGTGAGCGAAAAGAAACAATGGAGCGGCAGGGGGGCGCTGGAGGCAGGTTGCCAACCACATGTTGTTATACAGACTTGTCCGAGGATGAATAACCTCTGTAAATATTGGATTTGAAATATTCTGTATTCGGGTATTCTGCCAGCTGCTTGGTACGTTTTTGGATAATACTCATCCTAGCGCCCTTATCTCTAGCATATCGTTCCACTTTCATTTCCACATGTGATCACCCATCAGGTCTCTCGTTAATTTCTCATTTCATCTACCTAGACTTATTTCGGCCGGAATTCCTATCCTATCCTCTTCCTTCCTCTTCAATCCTCTTCCACGCTTCCCTGTGTTTCTCTCCTCAACATACCTTCTCTTTTGAGAACGTCCTCCATTCATCTCTTCTGCCTCCTCCGAACTTAAGCCACCAGCTTCCTCTCCTTTCCGACCAGATAGGGAACAATAGAAGAGGAGAAAACCATACGAAACACTATCAGGAAGACAAGAGGCAGATGGATAAGCCACACAATTTGCGGCCTATCGAATTTTCAAGGTACATAATGGAGAGACAGTTATGGGAAGAGGCCTGCGATGAAGACCGCGGGACGGATACAACAGCCAAGTTAAAGAGGATTTTTGTGACAATTGCGCTGCATGGGCACATTGGAGTTAGCTGTTGACAGGGTAGAATTGAGGGATGCGATTATCAAATCTACTACGTTCCGTATATAACAAGTCTTGTTAGAATTTCGTGACAAGAGAAGCTGACCTGCCCGCAGATGAGTTCGGTTTCCACTTTATGAATAGGTGAACAGGTTGTTAATCGGGTGATTATTTGTCGAAAAGAGAAAGGGTGTGTTGTCATCGGCAATAGTCTGCCCTTAGTGAAAGGCGCCAAGGGGGTCAAATATATATGAATCTTATTAGAGCCTGACAATATGCCTAAATATAACAAGTATTAGATGATTGTCAATAAATATTGCTCTGGTAATGCACAATAGGAGCCACCATCAGACTAAAATGGAAACTGACCCTATACACAAATGTTGAGCTGGAAGGGGCACTGAAGTTAGAAAAACGAAGCTGAAAATGTAAAAAATAAAGTTTTTGAAGTATTGCTATCTCAAAATGAAATTATAGGGATTATTTAAGCGTTCAACAGGAAGGTCTTCGGATGAGAAAGTAAAAAATAGGTGCTACGTCGTTCTGGTTAGGCCTCATCTCGATTTTTCAGTGAGCATTTTGGACCCTGGACAAAATGTTTGACCGAAAAAATAAATAAAGTACAAATGAAAGGTGCGCGCTTCCTTAACAATTGCTATGAGCGAACATTAGTGTTTCACAGCTTTTACAGGGATTAGAATGGGAGCCGCTTAGAGACTCGGAGGCTAAGCGCTCGACTTAATTTGCTTGAGTAATTCAGAACAAGTGTGTTTCAGAGTGGCACAGAGGATATTATTTTGACGCCACACTGCTTCTCTAGGTCCAACAGAAGCAATAAAATAACAGACAACATTGCCGAACAGATAGGTACAGCAATCGTTCTTTCCACGCACAATGAGTGACCATGATAAAACCGGAGCTTCACCTAAAACACACCCATAAAGCACATTTACCATTTCACCTCCAGGAACCTCATCCTTTACACCTTTACACCGCTGGTGTCCCAACACTCTCTGCCACACGCCCATGCGGCGGCTCGCAGGGTAGTAAGTAGTTGTAGAGGTTCAAGGGTCCCAGATAAGAGCGAATGAGGAAAATGACGAAGTTCTTCATACTCTTAAGTGATATAAGGCATACGTTTAAGGAAAATCTTAAAGGGATGGTTGATGAAAATTCAGAGAAAACGAAAGTTTCTACCGGATGTAATATGAAAATGAATAATGTGAAAAAAGAGAATTATCAGCGTGCTGAAAGTGAGAAGAGAGTGAAAAGGCTTGTGAAAATCTTCAAAAGGAGGAAATTAATTTGAGTGAGTGATGCTACCGTCATAGGAAACAGAGGCGATTGAAGGATAAATATTGTCACAACAAAAGCACACGAATTAAATTAAAGGAAATAAGGAATATTCTTTAAAGTTCGTGGAGTCTTTCTCCAGAAAAAGATCAAACGAGTTTATGGCAACGAAGGAAAGATATGGGGATATCTTTTGTGATCATGGCGAACCGGCCAACAAATGACAAGATTACTTTGGAATTCTTAATAAATATTAAGTTAGGGAGAAATTAAGGTTCACGAGAAGGAGATTTAATGAAAAAACGAAAATACACAATACATACATACATACATATCCAGATCCCGTTCCACCTCCTGCCGGGTCTGGGTGTTAACGATGCCTCTCCATCTACTCCTATCAACCCACCATTTTTCTTCCTGCACTTGTTGCCATTGCAACCCTCTCTTCTCCACGCTTTCCTGCACACCTTCGTTCCATCTTGTTCTAGGTCTTTTTCCGTTTAGCTGCTGTTCTTCCATTATGCTTGGCAATCAATAAAAATTATTCTTGGTAAAAATACACAATAATGAAAGTGAAATTTGAGCTATGGAAGCGGAGATTAGGCTTAAAAATTTATAAGGTTTTCCAGAAGGGCACCATCAAGTCCTTGGCCAAATCAGGATGTTTTTCCCCAATTTGTTCAGAGAGGATTGCTTTCCAGCAATACCAGCCGTCTTTCATCCACAGTTTTTGGCTTTGGAGTATTCTATTCTCCTCTGCTGCCGTTTTATTTTACATGATATCTGAATAAATAGTCTTTTCCTTTATAGTATTGGTTCTACAAATTATTTGAACGTGTATAAGTTCCTATTTCAATTAGAATCGTTTCGAAAGTTTTTTATTTAAGACGTTGGAGCGGCAAAGGATTTTGGCGTCGTCAAAATTAAAATGGTGAACACGATCGTGGCTATGCTTTGCTAAAAGAAGCGTCTAGAAAATGAAAATAATTACCAGCCAGTCATGACCCGTCAGGACAGTTGAACTGGAGTATTTTGACCCGTTCTTATCCACTACCCGGCACTCAGTTAATGCCGTAAATAAGAAGGCAAGGGGCTTACCGAAACGTCGGCAACTGGAAGCCTGACCCGGTGTCAAACCCGGGAAGGTTTCATTTATATCATCCACCGGGAAGCCCTAAGGCCTTTCAGAAATATTAATGATAACATTTACAACATCATATACTTAAAAAAACACACGACCCAGGTTTCAACGCATAAGCGTCATCGTCAGGTAGCCTGAAATATGAAATATCACGAAGTTACAAAGGAACTTGTATAACCTATGGCCTTTCGTCACTGATATAAGTGCAATAATCATATTTGTATCATTAGAAAGATGACATTTTTTTTAACAGGTTCAAAATTATTGATTAAATAATAGTGACGCTCGTTTACTCTTCGTAAAAGAGAGAGCCTGCCAAGGATAATATTCAGCGGCAAATGGTCTGCCATCTTGACAACCATCTCCAGACGCGAAATCATGAGTGCGAGCGAAAGATATACTGGCCGTGGAGCATTCACGCGCCGGCGGGGGATTCCCCTTCCTCCCGGCCACATGAGAAAGAGAGAGGGCAGCAAATGTCTCAAACCCCCGCCGGACAATCACGCCGCCCGTCGCCCGTCGTCTGTTTTTATCTTTTGTTCGCGGGTAAAAGGTTAAAAAAGTAGAGAGGCCGTGTCGTAGGGAGACCGTCACCGCCACTTGCGTGTCTCCCGCCAAGACGAGCTTCGAGCGAGGGGTCGGCTTCTTCTCCTCTCGCGGGCGCTAGCGATGGATGTCTCCTCGCGCTTAATGAGGTCACATCTCCCACTCACTATTCTCCTCTCTCCCTCTCTAATCTCTGGAATTCCTTGCCATTATCCATAAAAAATTCTTCCTCGCTGTCTGTTTTTAAGGAAAAACTTTTTAATATTTATCATATGCAGCATATATGCCAATAATAGAAATATTTAACCTGTTATTGATTTTTATGTTTTGAAGTGATCGGGAGAAATAATTATTTTTTTGTTATCTCTTTGTGATTGATGTTATATTTTCCTTTGTTATATATTTTCCATTGTTTTTAGGGTTAATTATCTGTAAATGTGATTTTTTTGTTTTTCATCACTGTGAAATATTGGCCAGGTGTATATATTTTTGTGTTATTTTTTGCTCAAAGCAGAATTTTATATGTATTTTTTTATTTTTTGCTCTTATGGGGAAACCTAGAGCATAATTAAACCTATTCTGTTCTATTCTCTTTCTCTCTCTGGCCGCCCCGACGCCACTAACTAACAATTGGCTGCAATCGAAAAAAGCTGGCCTAAACTCTCTCTCTTCGTCGGTTCATTGCTAATTTATAGTAATTATTCATTTTAACCCTTTCACTGCGATAGACGACAAAAGTCGATCTGCAAATATTTGTGCTTTGCCGCGATGATCGAATTTAGTCCACGACCCTGAAAAAACGTTTTCTTTGGCCGCGACAGACGCCCGAAATCTTTAATGCTACGTCCCCGAATTTGAACGCGGCAGTGGCTATCTCTGGTGCGGTATAATACAAGTAAACTCATGAAGAATACGAATACGAAGAAAATAATACTTGACTTTCGTTTTTTCATTGTAAAATCACATTTTCTAAGAACGCTTGTTGAAAACCAGATACGCTGTGAAGGGGTTAAGACGTCAAGAAACCTTTTCAGGGTGATTTGGGGCATATGGTCGTAATGGTGGGGCAACGAGAGCTTTTAAAAAGTAAGAAACATAAACCCAGGGGCACGCTATATTAATTAGGCAAGGATGTCAGAGAAAGGAAACGATTACATATTTAGTTTTATGAAAATATTACTGCATAAACTAATTGAAAATAAGTTAATTGCATTTTTGAAACAAGCGGATTGGTCTTAATTATAACATTAGGGTACATTTTAGCCTAAGAAAATGAGAAAAATAATATAGCAAAAAAGGCTTTGTCTATTAGTGATGAAAACGCTACATTATCTCCTTCAAACTCATTTTCGGAGTCAAAATTGTCTGAAGACGTCATTTTTTCCTCTCCTTCGCTCGTCTGATCACACACAAAAAGATTTATGACTTCCTACCGTGTGTTCCTGGTCACTCCCGAAGTCACTCCCAGCGAGTCACTCCCGAAGCACAAGTAAAAAGGGGGGATCTGATGTTAGGAGTAATCGATGGAAAATGTCATGATTCGTGGCCAACCTGGATATCTCCCTTGTTTGTTGCCGTCGTGACGGCGAGAAGGGAGAAAGCGAAAGATTTAGAGAGGAAAAGATAGAGAAAAAAAGGCCCCGAATCCCTCATCTGCCGAATTTAGGGTATCCGTGGGCAAAGCGACTATTATTTTCTACACATACGTTGACTATCGTGCGAGCTGCAGCTGGGGCGTGTGGCCAGGGGCCATTCAAGTATTACGTAAGACGTTTTTGGGGGTGGGAGGTTGAGATCATTTTACTTTGTCTCATGAAGAGGGGGCAGGGGGTCTGGAACCAATTGACGTAAGGTTTTTGTCTGTCTTGAAATATTGTATTGTTTCCAAATATCCTGTGCTTTTTTCCAAATATCCTGTAATTGTTCGCAATTTCATCAGCTGTGGTACTGTTTCGCTCATAACGTTAATGAATGTAGAGCTGCAACACTGTGAATGTTCACTCTTAGGTATATAAAATTTCAGAGTGATGTGTTGCAGCAACACAACACTCCGGACGCATGTTCTGACTACAATTCACCCGCGGAGGCCACACTGTTTTATTCTTACCGGACCATGGTCGGTAGAAATAAAACAGTTTGGAGAGTAAAAAGCAACATTTTAGTTAATATATCACTTTTCCGAAGAGTTAAGCCTGCATCTACAACTTGGTTCTTGATCAACTTGATAAGCCTAAATCAACAACAGTCATAAATAATCCTCGGTTGAAGCAACAGGCTTGGCCTGACGAGCTCATCAGAGATATCATGAAGAGGGAGAACCCTGGTTTAATTCAAGTAATTAGGGTAAAAACTCTCCTAACTCTCAGGCGCAGGCCACTTTCTGCTCACAAAAGATTTCCTTCTTCATCTCGACATACTTATTACATTTTTAGTCATCCCGACCATGAATGAAATTAAAAACTCGGTTCAACTTTGTGGAGTTCCATATTCATTAGTAGAAATAACTTTTACTCTCCACTACACGCTTCACAGGTCAATAATTTATTACACAATACGGATTTCGATTCTTGGAAACATCTTCAGGTGCTCACTGTCAGTCAGAAGATGATGCCATGCATCGAAATTCGGATTGTGCAATAAATCATTGACCTTTGAACTGACCAGTTAAGTGTAAAAGTTATTTATACTAATCAACTAACCGTCCATGAAATCTCCTCTCTTTCCCCAACTCCCGCTATCCCAGCATCCTCCCCTTTATCTCGGTCGTCAGTGTCTCCTCTACCATAATTTCTGTTACAAATACCGTCTCCGTGTTCTCTTTGTTTCCCCGTAAGTTAATCTCCTCATTACTCTTCATATTCATCCACGGCACCTCCTCCACTCCCACATCTCCAACGCCTGGAGCCTTTTCCGGTCTTCCTTTCTCGCACAGTCTAGAATTCTGCACCATTCAAAGGTACACTCGATATTAAAGACATCATTGGTTGTTCAATCCTAAGATTGGTTGACCGCAGCCCTCCACCCTTCCCTGTCTAACGCTAGTTCCCTTACCTCCTGGTATCACTTCTTATATTCTTGCCTCTTTATTTGGTCCATGAACTTATTCCTGGGTCTTCCTCTGGGGATTTATCCCCCTATTTTCCCTTCAATTATGTTCTTCACAAAACCATTGTGTCTCAAGGTGTGTCCAATCCATCTGGTCTTTATTTTCTGTATGGTATTCCATATGGTCCTCTCCTCTTTTACTCTTCTGTACACGTCATTATTTCTTATTTTTTCCGTCCATTTGATCTTTCACATCCTCCTCCAGCACCAGGTTTCGAAGGCTTCTAGTCTTTTCTGGTCACCTTTTACAATGGTCATGCTTCCGATCCATAGAGTGCCACGCTCCACACGAATGTTTTCACATACTGTTTCCTGGATTCTAGCCCTATCTCCATTGAGCATAGCAGTTATCTTTTTCATATGAAGGCCTTCTTAGCTTGAGGTATTCTCCGCTTGATGTCCGTGGTATTTCTTCCTTCCCATGTGTGGTACTTCCGAGATAGGTGAAGGAATCCACTTGCCCTAATTTTTCTCCTATCAGGGTAACTTCTTCATTCGGTTTTTCTCTTCCGCGTACTAGGATTTTAGTCTTCATTGCCATTAAAGTAACGTTAAGAAAATATTGGTGAAGACTATTATTTTTACACCAGTATTTCCTTATCATTCCTTTGCTAGATCCTCGTCATCCTTTTGCTGAACATCTCCTTTGCCAATATTCTCCGCCAGCCTCTTTCACCTCCAAACCAATTTTCCACTATTGTGTATACTATTCTGGCAATGATATCGCCTTACTAGCTTCAGTTTTTGGTCTTATACTTCTTTTTCAAGTCTCTCTTTTTTCTTCTACAATATCTTATTACTTTAGCTTCGTTAGAGAGGTAACAAGGGGAAAAATAAGAATGAAATTGGATGGTTATGAACATCATCTAGCGACAACTACTGCTAATGAAGTCATGAAAAGCGCGCTTTGTAACCTGTAGGAAGTTTATGAATACCAGCTTTAATGTAATTACCATAGTAAATTCTTTGTGTTCTCAGAACTTTTCTTGGGTTAAATCAAATTCGTGTGATCATTTGAGCAAGATCTACTATAGAGCTAAGTCACCTTAATGAATGAAGCCCTATTCAAGAGAAAAAAAACCACATCGCTTTTATAATGGGTGTGATTGGTGAGAGATTCAAATGAAATTTTGTTTTTTCATAAGCCTGACTTTTCATCTGGGGAGTCGTTAAAAAATAAGACCTGACGCATTGAAGCATAGTGTAATTAAAAATTTTCCTCAGATTTTTTTTGGTTCACTCAATAAAATCAGGCTTAGTACATTTGGAATTGTGAGACGATTTTCTTTTTAATGAGGGTATTTTTCCCTGTGAAAGACTTGTTATTTATAAATGATGAAATAAGTTTCTTTTTAAGATTAGAGTTTTCAATTATGTTTTCGTTAATCATAGACCTTTCTGCCCTTGCTAAACTCGATTTTCCTTTATTAAGCGCTCACTAAGGGGCGTTCATTGTGTTGTAGCGGCGAAAGACGACTTCAATGACTCTTATACGAATAAGAGCCCTGTTTATTTACGTTTCTCTTCGTTACTTAGGAAAAAAATGAATGTAGTATTTTGTAAGCACTGAGAATAAATTTTCCGAAGGGCACCAGCGTATTTTAATGACACTGGCAATTGCTTGGAAGCCTACACTCTTGCAAGAAATACGAAGTCAATTTATCAACCTTTTCCACTGGTAATATTCTTTGAATGTCAATTTTGGGCATTTCTTTTATTTACGTGAGTTAGTCTAAAGCTTGAGTATAGAAAGGTCATGCATATATATGTAGTTTTATCGATATAATTCCTCAAAAATTGATCATAGTTATTTGACGTGCTTAAATGACTCGAAATAGCCTGCCAAATTCCATTAGTTTCTTGATGTTTCCAGTTATCTATTTCTGAATATGTTTTAAAACTTAAATAGAACAGACTGGTTAAAAAGCGAAATACAAAACGAGTAATGGTTTGTGGATGGCAGTAGTGAAAGGTGAGCTCTGACCAGACAGCAGTACTGCGTTTGGGTCAAAATCCTACTTTAATGATAATTAAAATGAAACGTAGAAATGATGGGCAAACAAAAGAGCTAGGATTGAACAATATATGGCTTTGTAATTGCGCTATTCACTTCAAACAGATTCATGGTTGCCTAAAAGATTACTCGTTACGAAAAAGGCATTTATGAAATAAAATTTGCCTGAATAAATTTAATACGAATACGCGGTGGAATATGAAACACGTGTGAACATACCATATAACGCACACTGTTAGGCGAGACCTGAATTATTTAAAATACGATCGACGGATGTTGACCAAATAGAATGGAGAGACTGCAATGAAATTTCACTGAATTCATTACTTGCGGTGAATTTAATTTGCATTGTACCCAGAGGTCAAATAGTTGATCATCACCATTTTATGCTCAATCCTCCCACTTTCCTGCGAATCGTCTCTGAAGGCAAAGGCATCGCCAACTTTCCAATTTGATTGATTTATGTCGATTCGGTTTTTTATCATGAATTACAGTTCAATAGACTTTCTCATCCATTCGTTTCGTGTTACATTCTACCTTTGGGCGCGACCCCGTTCCTCTTGTTATAATTTCATTTTCAACTGTCTATTTATTAAGATAATTAATTTTCACTGAACGCCCTACAGTATGATATGGTAAATAAGGCTTGAATTCATCAACTAATCATGTCTTCAGCTTTTAATTATATGTAGTATTCTTCACATGGCTCCACACTATGCATGATAAATCAAATCAATGGCTTCGGGATTTATTTCGTGAAAGTTGTAAATATCCATATAAGTAAACTGTATTTTGCACTTTTCCATGCGATGTTTTGTGTAAAAGCACGTAGCGCCTTTAAAGTCAATGGTCATCTGAAAATTGAATGTTCTTCTGTGTCTAGGACTATCCCATATCATTCCATGTTAAAGAGAGTAAAAATGTGTTTGTACTCTCTCATGTGGATGTACATAACAATTAAATATGCTGTTCGGAAAAATTCTCAAAAGTGAATGCCTTTTCTAATTAATGGCATCAGACTACAAATGGAATCATAAAATGTGTAGTTTAAACCAATTATAAGAATTGTTTTCGACTAGTAAAGTGGCGTTTTGTTTAATTCCTAGAACTGTCTTCTTGCCCTGCAAAACGTCTACGAGACTGAACAGTTTTCGTGCTTTTTTCCTAATATATATTGATATTTATTCATTTTTTATTTCAAAGAAAATAGTCCACATACAGCAGCGCTTCCAATTTAAGTGTACTTGTTACAAGCTCAAAAAGGCATCAAATATAAACAAAACAAAAACAAAACAAAACTTAACGGAGATGACTTGGACGGGGCGTTTAAGTACGTTACTTTCTGTCTAACTTTGCTGTTCATTTAAGAAAAGACATGTTGTGGCCAAGTTGGTGAAGTTTTTTGGCGATAGAGGAAAGGGATCGATATCAGTAGGAGGCGAATTTATGTGGGAGGGGAGACGGAAGAAGAGTGAACGTTTAATTAGTGATAATCTGGGAGTTGTGATGTGGAGTAATGAGTTTGCTCTGGTAAGACGCGAAGGCACTCTGATGTTGATGTATGAGGTTAGTTTAGGACTGTCTATGTAAGAATTAAGGGTATTTTTAATGAGGTTTAAGTCGGATTGTAGTCTGGGATGGGAGAGACTACAAATGGAGAGGGAAAATAGTATGCCGTCCGTGGACGTATTTCGGAAACTTGGAATTTTGTACTTCACTTTCATAGCGAAGAAAGTTAAGACACTATTAAGGGTGGCAGGATTTGTGGCTTCTGACATAGACTATATTGGGGAGCAATGAGTAATTATTGGAAGAACAGTGGATGCAACGTAGGACTGTAGTGCTGGAGTATTTGAGGTATCTGTGATTTAAGTAACAGACATGGAAAATTTTCATATTTTTGGTTAATAAACTTTCGAATATAAGACATTGTCTCTGGCCTTACTCGATGAAACTCCTTCGTAATAAATGAAAAACAAATACTTGATAATGATTTTACGCTTAATTTAAAACAACACCACCGAGGTTTCGGCATATCATATCATGCCATCTCTTGATGATGGCATAATATGCCAAAACCTAGGTGGTGTTGTCTCTCTCAAACTCAAGAAAATAAATATAATAACAATAAATAATAAACAAGTAATCGATAGTTAAAATTTGAGTCTTCATAAACGAAATAAAACAAAGAAAAGTTACTTACAATTAACAAAAGAAAGTTTAAGCAACATTAAAAGTATATTTAAATGATATGTGAATTAATAAAAATCAATTGAGTTTATAAAAGGCCATATTCAAAGGGAAAATAGAAAGAACATCCTAGTGTCAATCAAAGGATATGGTAGGAAAAGAGTAAAAATGACAAGAGCTGTATGGGTGAAGAATTCATTAGGTCGAGTAAGAGTGGAGAGACTTCAACCTGTTGCCTGTGACTGATTGCTGCGCGCTCATAGATGTGTAACTGCTTGTTATCTCATTATTTTCCATTCAATATTCATCTAAACAATTTTAAGTTGGAAAAAACAGCGCACTTTCCGACTATAGTAAAAGAAAAAACTAGTCGTGTTTATCAAGGCAGCTACAGTGACTCAGTCTTCTCGAGCAGCGGCGTGCGTGGAATCTCTATTAACTCCGTATGAAGAAGGTTGGCACGAGTTCAATTAAGAAGCGGAGCGCTGTGTTTGCGCAAGGATAGTTATTTTTTTTGCGCAGCGCGCTTCCATGTGGAGTGCATTCCAGTGCCACCTGGATGTTTGCAAAGGAAGCGGGAAAGCTCGAATATGACGCATGCCTTGACTAATGCCACGATGCGAGCTAAGCAAATGCTATTAACTTGAAACAATGCTTCCATTCGCGTTGCGGCGTGGTTGCATGAAAAAATTGTTCTACTTTTTTATAGGTTAAAGGTGAATTGTTTGAAAAGTAATGTAGTTTTATTTTTGCAGTCTTTGTTTAGTGTTCCCTCTGTACACAAGTCATTAATTTTTAAAGATCCAATTGAAATAACGAACGAGTAAAGGCTGAAATTGGGATAAATTTGTTTAAACCAATTAACTTGCTCTTAAAATTGTTTATGCACCACAAAGGTCCGAAAGTCACGTCCCGAATATTTTTTATAGTCGTGGCCCTTTTAGTAAATATAAATAGTCAGAGTTGATTCGAAGGTTTCCGCGGGGTTTGATTCGAAGTGGAGCAGCTTTCGAGTGTTCTTCCTCGTGATGTCGTTGTTTGACAACTGTTTCTCCAGTCATCTTGCTAGCGGCTTCAGTTCTGAAATGGCGATGTATTGTTCTAGTCCGTCTCATATTTGTACGGTAAAATTAGTTGAATTTGACCGCAAACCTGGACAAAAATAATTACCGAGTGGGACCTTTTCCATTGACTTCGGGAATTTTCATGGATAACTTTCAAAAAAGTCCCAATCTCCCCTGACTGGGATAGCGAAGTTATCCAGGAAAAGCTGGAAAAACCTGGAGATTTCCTGGAAAAATTCTAAAATAGTTAAAAATTCAGTTAGAGCGATAATTTTGATATCATTTTGTCAAACATTGGATGACAAAGACAACCGAAGTCTTAAATTTCACTCTTGACCCACTGGAAAATATAAAATCCAGAAAAACTTGGAATTTCCTTGAAATTAATTCATAATGCTGTTTGTGCCGCCGGATTTCACTGTTCTCTTTGATTTCATGATTAATGGCATTGCGAATGAAGCTAGGCACATTCAAGTCGTCACTCAACCGTGTCCAGATTACAAGCTGCCTGGAATTTCCCTGGAATACACCTAGAATTTGATTGTCTCAACCAATTTTTTCTAAGAAGGAAATATTCAAGGTATTATTCAATTAACTGTTATAAGTGTTAAGCGGAAAGGATGAACAAAGACTAGAATTTGTGTCAGAAACTGCTTTTATCCCTGGTGATCATAGACATTAAAAAATATATAAATTATGTTGCGATATCGCAAACGTTTTAAACAACAAAAAAATAACAGCAACAAAAGGAATTAGTTGCTATCGTTACTACACCAACTTGCGTCGTCTCGCCGATGGCTCGTTGACATCAACTATGCTTTATTGAACCAAGACAACAATTATAAGACAATCCTTCCCTATTTGTGAAGATGATCATAAGGCTGAAGATCGTATAGGGATCGTCACTGTCCTATCATTCATGATTCATACATGACGTCAGAGGTATCCTCTTTGATAATTTATTTCACCTTTAGCATCGCAAATGAGAGGAAATTTTGGAGAAGCCATGTGGATTGTAACTGGCAGAATAGTTAAAGAGTGTTCATCCTAAATACCAGGGCCCTTTGCATATCCGAAAAGGTCATAACGAGAGAGGCGTGGGAACATCTTACTTAAGAAAATGAATAATTACAAAAAAGGAGGACTGAGAGAAATTTTGAAGCAAAGAACATATTTAGTCAGTTGTGAAGTCCCTAATAATAGTTGTTAGAGAGAGTTGTTAGAGTTGTTTGGAGAAGGAGATTACAGTAATCCCAAGATGTAAGTGGTGGCTAAAGAGCAACTTTTTAAAAGTGGGAAGCAAAATCAAGTGCCTTCTACGAAGTCTAACTTAAACGCCACTGTGGAGAGGAGAATTAGGGCAAATGTATTCATTTGTTGTTAATTGCTTTGCCTTTTTGTGAGTAAGACGTATTGCTACGCAAGATATTACCAGGGGAATCACGCAAATGAAAGAAGCATCCACCATTTTTAGGAAAAGTTTTTGAGAGTAAAGTCCTAAAAAAAATCCTATTAAAATGTTTGACTTTGGGCCAGAGAGACCTAGAATCAAAATAACGGATTTTTTTGCACGTACTCTACCGGTTAATGGTAGGTTTTGGTGAAAGTCAGGGAAGCTTCTCACGGTTTTCTACACATTCAGAGACCTATCTCGCTCAAGTATAACCTTTTTCGTTTCAGCATACGATCTATTCTTCTCCATCTCGTCCATAAAATCTATTCTCTTTCTTCCCCTTCCCCGCTTGCCAATCATTTTTCCCTCAGCCTAGCTTTCTTTGGCCTAGAGAATATTATTATTATTCAGAGAACATATTTTTAAGGCTTTCAAAGTGAGAGAAGGATATACAAAATAAGGAGAACTGAAAGAAAGTAAAATAAAGAATGATAAATCAAACCTAAAATGCAGGTAGAACTGAGATGCTTTGGAAAAAGGATGAATGGGATAAATGGATTTTCTGTTTTTAAGAGTTTTGTGGACATTTCAGTACGTGATGTGAGCAAATATGTTTTGCATTGTGGAAAAACAGTTATAATATTTGATACCTGATTAGGGTGGGTAAAAGTCTTTAGCAATGAAGCGATGGAAGGTTATTTATGTTTAAACAAGCAACCGCCTATTGTTTGAGATCATTTTCATAACTAATACAAAATGTACTTTAATGACGGACAATATCTTACCATTCCTCATGTTAATCGCACGAAAAATTGCTTTAAAAACAAATGTTGTAATTTTTAAAGACATCTGGTGATTTTTTCGGAATGCGATTTGAATATGACACAAACTACTATTTTTTTATAATATGCTTCAGTGGACTACAATTTTCTATTATTACTACACATTAAATGACAATTACTGACATTAGGAAGTGTAGTCGTCATTAGGTTACAAATACCTTATCATTTGGATTAAAATCTTATCATTAATATATATAAGCCATTGGAGTATCTAGTCTGATTAATGAATGTATATATCATGCTCAGTGATCTTTTTTTGCGTCCACAACACTTCTTTGCTCCTAGTTTTCATTCGCCCTTATCTAGAAGAACCTCAGAAAATGCTGTAAGTAGCCATCTTACGTATGAATTATCACACCATGTTCTCATACTCATGCTACGAGATCTGATAAAACGAAGATAAAAGAAGACATGGCGTCTTGACTCGCTAAAGCGACGACTGTTATTTTGATAAAAAGTATCCGGATAACATGACTAAGTTATAAAAACTATTTTCGGCGTATCAGTTTCTCAACTGATTCATTCAATAAGTTTGATATCGTGTTAAATTGGCTTCAGCCCCCTGAGCTCCGTATGGTTTCATCAATTCTCGTCTTCAATGCATGGTACTTTACGTCCCAGAACTGCTACAAATCCGTGATAATTAGCTGTCTTGGTGTCGTGGGATTGGCGAAACTATTATGAAAAAAGTCTGCTGAGTAACCTCATAATAATTTTATTTAAAAATCAGACATGATACTTTTAAATCACACCTCGTATTCTGTAAAAGACAGGTGAAAAATCCGCCGCCTTCAAATGGACTTTTTTGAACCATGCTTGCCTAAATGAGAAATTTGTTTTACAGGCTTCTAAATCATTCCTCACTCCAGTTTTGTGTTTTCCTTTTCCCTAACTGCATCTGTTCATGGTGCACAAAAACCCTTGATCGGTGACGAGTTCCGCTTAATTCATGGGAATAGATTGGAAAGGTTCATTGTGATACCAATACTTGTATAAACTGTGCAGCAGTGGATAGGGCTGATGTATTAAGATACTTGGGAGTAACTTTAGACCATAACCTAAAGTGGCAGCATCATCTAGGCGTCGTCAGTAAATCTTTACGTCACTGCATGGAAAAATTTTATTTTATCCGAAATAAATGTAATTCAGTTACTCTTAAGTTATTCTACAATGCATTGGTCGATTCAAAACTTAGCTAAGGAGTAACTGTCTGGGGTGGTGCCTACTTAAACTCTATAAAGTCAGTCTTCTTTGCTCAAAAGAGCATCATTAGAATTATTTCGAAAAAAAAAAGCCGATGCCATCCCAGTTTTCCCTAGTTTTGCGGTCTAAAGTTGCTCCTTCTAAGGCATTTGTATATCTACAAGGTCCTTCGGAAATTCTTTACCAGAAGTGGCTTTAAATCTGCTTTGTATGATAAGCCGTATATTGGGGGTGGACGTAGAAGTGTGCAACATCGATTGCAAAAGGTTCAAAGCACTGTATACAAAAGATGTTTTGTGCACTTTGACCTTAAAGTGTATAATAACTTACCACCTAATGTAAAGGATCTCAATAAATTATTCAGTATCATGCAAAAATTGAAGGTATGGCTTTTCTCTCTTTCTTTTGAAAGAGTAGAACTACTTTTGTAATAATAATTATTATTTTGTATAATGTTTTTGTATTCGCCATTGACAATATACAATATTTATATGCATAACATTGCTATCGGTATAAAAAATTAAAAAAATTGTTTTATTTTGTTTTTCATAAATATATTTACAATTACTAAATAATTATTCTCTAACGCTTAATGTACTGTCACTTATTTTGCATCACATTCGTGCACCAATGTTTTTTTATGGTAACTCCAAACAGGGAAACCTTTAGGGCTACCTAAAGCTCACAAGGAAAATTTAAAATTTATATATTTTTTATAACTGCATTTTCTCTGTATCAAAGGCATATTAGCAATACATATCTATCTATCTCTTTCTGAGAAAAAAAGATCGAAAAAACCCTCATGGCTGAGGAAGGCTATAAAAACTATTCACTTAAAATCAAATCTGCCAAGTATTCTTCAGTGAGAGCACTTTCACTTTTTGCCCCAATTAACTGGAGCCTAATGCTCGCTACGCATCATGTTTGCTTTTAATTTATTAATGTCCTCCCAATCATCGGAATTTGAATAGAACAATGACGTGAGGTGTTCTTCCTCTCGTGAATTACAAACTCCAGGTTCAGACCGCGTTTAGGCCGGTGGTAGTGAACGTACTTCTATCCTTCGTTATTTCGGCAATCTTTAGTTTAGCGAGTGGCCTATATCGATGAAATGAACCATGTTTGACGAGGATAATTGATGGATTAATAAGGCTATTAATGAGTAGGGAAGGCGTAAAACGGGCCATTCACATTCATCTTTCCCACATTCAAAATTCTCTTCCTCACCCTATCTCTACTTCATATCTTCCTCCCAACAACCACTCATACATACCGAGTCAACGTCCACTTACATTGTACTCTTTCGTACCCGACATCTGATACTCACACTACTCGTCCCCACGATAACTCGAAATCAGATTTATTACCTGGCTATATA
The DNA here is from genome assembly GCA_963169105.1 of Ceriagrion tenellum. NCBI lineage: Eukaryota > Metazoa > Arthropoda > Insecta > Odonata > Coenagrionidae > Ceriagrion > Ceriagrion tenellum. The sequence continues at coordinate 70,798,483 of OY720635.1, forward strand.
GTGATTTTAGTTTGTAGTTAATGGTCATTTCGTTCTAAGATTTTTTTTCGAAAGATAGAATTTGTAAAAAGAAGAGTGTAAGAAACACGCGAAGACAAGACTTTAGTTTTCTGCATTTCTTTACCTCACCGTCATAGTTGAAAGCATATATTTGTCCATGTGTCAAAAATATGAAAAACATACAAAGAAACCGAAAATGTTCTCTAAAACTTAAATTGCCTTTCCTCCCCGGTAATATCTATTATATTCTCCCTCGGGGTAATTTTTGGAGAAAAATGTTGTCTGCAGTTTCTTGCGCCAAGGTGCACTCTTTTATCACCTTTAATCTACCCGCGACAAATGATCCGAGAACGATAGTGATAGATAGACAGTGAGAGTGAGGGACTGTAAAGCGTTTAAACGAATATAAACCGGCGGGAGTCGCCTGTGGAGCGACCCCGGGGAGCGAAACATCGCGATCCCGAAGGAACGCATAAATCGTCTCCCCGTAATTCATGGATATTATTCCATCACTCATTAGAATTACAAATCGAATGTGAAAATAGTAGCAGGTAAAACTGAAATGATTTATAAACTGGACGAATAGGATAGATAGATTTGCTATTTTTTAGAATTGTGTTGATATTTCAGTACGTGATGAGAGCAAATATGTTCTGCACTTTGTGAAAGCAGTTACATTATTTGATACCTGATTATGGTGGGCAAAAGTGTTTCGCAATTAAGCTATGGAAGGTTATTAATTTTAAAGCAAATAACTCCCTATAGTTTGAGATAATCTTGATAACATATGGAAAATGGACTTTAATTGGCGAGAAAAATCTTGCCATCGCTCATGTTAATCACACCAAAAATGGTGTAATAATGAAATACATCTTGTGGATTTTCCAGAATGCAATTTGAGCATGACACTAACACCTATTCGTTTAATTTTTAGTGATTAGAGAGGGGTACTGATAGATAGACAGTGAGAAGGAGAGTGTCTGTGAAGCGTTTAAACGAAAATAAACCGGCAGGAGTCGCCCAGGGACCGACCCCGTGGGGCGAACCATCGCAACCCATATATTCTGCATTATGTGAAAATAGTTACATTATTTGATACATGATTAAGGTGGGAAAAAGTGTTCAGCAATGAAGCTATGGAAGATTATTAATGTTTAAGCAAACCACCATCTATAGTTTGAGAAAATCTTATTGACATATAGAAAATGTACTTTTATAGGCGGGAAATATCTTACCATCGATCATGTCAATCGCACGAAAAATTACTTTTAAAACAAATGGTGTAATCATTAAAGATATCTTGTGGATTTTCCAGAATTCTATTTGAGGATGGCAACAATCTCTATTCGTTACAATTTATTATAATAATTTATTCTTCCCGAAACAAATATGTTGATACATTCATTAAAATGTGGAAGTTAGATACCCTATTAAGTAATAGGCCTGTTTTTAGGGTACCGTCAGTTTTATTTAACATGCATTACTGAATAGAACGTAAAAATATGATGTACGCAATAGGAAGGAGCACGAGCGCGTATGAGGAAAAAAAGTTTTATAACAGAAAGTCAAACTTTATTTTTACGGACAAACAACTTTGACATTGGTAGGAAAGTGAGAAATCAATCTCAACGAAGCACAATTTTAATGTTATTACAAGAAACAAACCATTGTTTGACTTACCTTTTGATTTTGAGTCATTTTGAAGGATACTGATAGATAGACAGGGATAGAGAATGACTCTACGAAGCGTTTAAACGAAAATAAACCGGCGGTAGTCGCCTTTGGACGGACTCCAGGGGGGGCTCGAACCATCGCGATCCCTCACGAACGCAAAAACGTCTCCCCGTAATTCACGGATATTATTCCATCACTCTCTCCAGTCCTACTTCTACTTCCCTCCGAACCTCTCTCTTCTTTTGAATTCCCATGCGTCTCGCAGGGGAGGAAGGACTGCGGCAAGATAAGGTGCGGGGAGTGGGAGTGGGGTAGAGTGTGGGGGTGGGGAAGGGTGAGGGTCGCACTCAAATTCAAATCGTATCACCGCGGGAGCAGGCGAAAAGGGGAAGACGGGGTGGGATTCTGCGAATGGAGAAGAGGGATTTCCACAGATGGGTGGAGGGATATTGATGTGGATGGGGGCGGGAGGGACAACCGTGAGCGGGCGGAAGGAAGGAGGCAGCTTGGATAAAGAGTTCGGAGAGACTTTAGGGATGTGCGATGTTCGAAATTCCAGTTTCGCACATGCAGGAAATACGGAATGGAGATAAGTCGTGAGAAAATAAAAGTGATGAAATTCTCTTGGACAAAGATGATATCCGGCATAGTCAGTACTGGTGGCTAGGGGAAGTAATGAAGGGCGATGGATTGCTGAAGAATTTGCTAGAGGGAAGGATGCTGGGCAAGCTGGGAAGGGGAAGAAAGAGAATAGGTTTCATGGGCGGAATCTATATCTACATCTACATACTACCCTGCCGACCTCCGCATGGGGTGTTTGGACACCAGCCGTGTCAAAATGTCAGTGGTGGAGGGAGATGGGTTGTTGAAGAGTGTGATAGAGGGAAGAATGCAGGGTTAGCGGGGATGGGGAAGAAGGAGAATAGGTTTCATGGACGGGATCTAGATCTACATCTACATACTACCCTGTGAGCCGCCGCATGGGCGTGAGGCAGGGGGTGTTAGGACACCAGCCGTGTAAAGATGCAAGTGATGAGGTTTTGGGAGGAAAAATGGTGACGAGTATTATGGGAGTGATTCAGTGGAGCTCAGTGCTTATTGTGCGCGGAAAGAACGAGTTCTTGCACCCATCTGTTCGGTAATGAATCTCTCGTATTTTATCGCATCTGTCAGAACTAGAAATGTAGTGAGGCATCATGATATTATTCTCTGTGTCTTCTGTGGGATGAAGAAGGGTAGATCGTAAGCTGAGGCGAAAAAATAAATAATAGAGATAGATAGGACCTTGAAAGTGTAGAAAACCGAAAGGAGTTTCTCTGACTTTCAACAAAACCTATATTTATTACCGGTGGAATCCTTCAATAAAAAAGAAATTAAAGAAAAGAAAGCGAGGCTGGTCTTAAACGTAGTGGGTCATAAACTGGGGGAACGTTGAACAATTTAATTAATATGGCATAATACCACTGGCACTAAAAAATAGTCAACCTAGTGAAAGAAGCCTATAACTTATTTGAGTGTTGAGAGCAGAAGAGTGGGAGAAATGAGAAGTCTTCTGAAAACCTTAAGGAGAAGACGGGACGACTTCATCGGCCACATCATGAGAAATGAGAAGTCTTCTGAAAACCTTAAGGAGAAGACGGGACGACTTCATCGGCCACATCATGAGACATGATGGCCAGATGGTAACAGGCGTCGAGGGACAGGTAAACGAGAAGAAGCCTGCCCGATGACTCCTTGCGGAGAGCCGCGTCGCAGTCCGCCGCCAAGTTGATCGCCGTATAACGATGAAGGGGGCAGGGGAGGGAGGGGAAACATCTAGTAGCTGAACGTATCTCCTCGGTCATCGCAACCAGTGATCAGGATCGTCGGCATCGGAACCTTCCAGTCACCCAAACCATCCGTCAGATCAACTTGGCGGCGGATTACTCAAACGGATTACGGCGGATACTCAAACCATCCGTCATATAAAGGATACTCTCAACGGTGGTAACTTGATTCTAACCTGGGCAGACAAAGGGAACAGTATGGTTGTTTTAGCGAAGAGTGGTTATGTTAAAAAAGTACAATCATTTTTAAGCGACGATCAGTTTGTGACCTTACCAAAAGATCCGACCGCATGTTTTCAAAAGAAGTTAAAAGATACCTTATCTGTATGTTCTTCCCTTGTTTGTCCATCTCAGAAGTGGAAATTTGTTAATATGAACCCATTGCCCCCGAGGCTCTATGGGCTACCAAAAACCCATAAAGAGGGGCACCCATTAGACCAATTGTGTCTCACCTCTCTGCACCCTCGCATAAGATCGCTTCAAAATTATACTCTCTCCTTCGCGAGTTTTCCCGCTTTAAACGTAAGTGGACAGTAAAAAACTCCACCGAACTTGCCCAGAAATCGTCTCGACTAAAACCTCCTCCCAACTCAAAGCTCTTCTTTTTTGACGTAAAAAACTTGTTCACGTCTGTCCCGGCTCAGGAGGCAGTTTCCTTGGCCTTAGCCCTAGTTAAAGATACAAACCCAAATCCTCGACTGACCTTAGAATTATAACTCTTGTTGCAATTATGTTTAAGCCAAAATTATTTCGCGTTTGACGGTACGTTTTATAAATAAACTCATGGCCTTGCTATGGGATCACCATTATCCCCATTGTTAGCAGACTTTTTTATGAACAATTTAGAGGGAAAACTTTATAACTCCAGTAATATTCTTGTCAAGAACGTTTTATATTGGTTCCGATATGTCGATGATGTGCTGTGTGTAGGGACTGGCAGTCTTCGTCATCTAGACAGGTTTTTAAATGTTATAAACAATTTACACCATTCTATAAAGTTCACGGTAGAAATAGGAGGAAATAAGATTAATTTCCTTGACCTAACAATAGACATAACGAATGGCTACCATGAATTCTCCATCTTCCGCAAACCCACATATACTGTCGCAGTTATTTCTAATGATTCTTGCCATCACCATTCCCACAAGCATTCTAGCTTTCATTCCATGATTCACCGCCTTGTTTCTATACCACTATCCGAGCCCAACTTCCAATCCGAGTTGAACATAATCAAATTGATCACTTTCAAGAATGGATATAAGACAGAATTAATTGACAAAATATTAAAACGGGTAACTAAGAATTAAACTATTAAATTAATAACTTCACTCTGTTTTTACAAACATGACAAGCCACTCAAACGATGGTGTAAACTTCCCTTTCTGGGGAGCATATGTTATAAATTAATTAACGCCTTCCCAAAGAACAAGTTGAATGTTTCATTTTACACCCCAAAAACTTTGGGCAAATTGTTGTTCAACTCAAAGGAGGAAGTGACACCTGTGAACAAAAGTGGTGTATATAAGCTTAAATGTACTACTCCCAATTGTGCTTCGATATACATTGGTAAAAGTGGTCGAGCCATCTCAGTAAGGGCTCGAGAACATGGAGAGTGTCGGGTAAAAGGAGATATCTCATCAGCCTTTGCTAAACATTTAATCGAAGAGGACCATTTAAGTGACTTTTTGCCGGAAGTGCAACATGTTGAGAAGAAAGGAGACAAATTGGACTACTTAGAACATTTCGAAATTTTGAGTGCTGCCAAAATCATTAGTGATAATCTCCTAAATGAATGTGTTTTTCCCTCCCACTCTCCCCCATTACCCACACCTTTCCCCCACCACCTCCCACTGACCGTGACGCACGTCTCTGACGTCAACCAACCACTTCTTCCCCCACCCCTCTCCCTCCCCAGATCTATATATAAACTCGCATACCATGTATAATGTACCTTTGAAAATTATTGCAAGGCAGTCGAAACCTGGGTCGGGAATTAAAGTTTAAAGTGTGGAAAATACTAAGAGTTCTCTCTTTTTAGTCATGCCTTCAACCATTAGGTTTATTAAACTGGGTTTTGAGGAACATGAACAGGGAGATATTGGATATGTTGGATATGTTGGGAATGGGAAGGAAGTTAAAACAGGATGTTCAGAGAAGAGATAAAAGGTTAACTAACGTTAATTCTTGGTCATTACGAAGGGAGGATGTACGTAGACTTGAGGTGTTTGAGGTGCGGGTTTGGAGAAGGATGGAGAGGGTGAGTTGGGTGGCAACCAGGACAAACGAGGAGGTATTAGATATTGTTGGAGAAGAAGAGGGAACTTGTGGCAGTGGTTTGGAGTGGGCAGAAGGGATGAATGGAGGACGTTTTAAAAAGAGAGGGAATGTTGAAGAGAGTAATTAAGGGGTGAACGCCGGTGAAACGTGGACGAGGAAGGAAGTTCTGGACGAAATAAAAAGAGGGAGACGATATGAGGAATCCAAGAGAGACCTAATGGCTGATCACTTAAGAAATGAAAACGGAACGATTTGGTATAAAATATGGCGTTTGGATGAGTATTGTCCAAAAACGTACCAAGCAGCTCGTACCCGAACCCAGAATATTTCAAATCCAATATTTATAGAGTTCATTCATCCCCGGGCATGTCTGTATGACAACATGTGGTCGTAACCTTGCGTCCATCGCCCCCCATCCTGTCCTCTTATTTCCTTTCGCCCCCTTAAGTTAAAGACGTGCCCACGCGGGGGCGGGAGCGCCCACTTTGGGAACCACTATTCTCTACCATCCAACCTTCACTTTATCATTCATTCATTGGTCGTTCATTCTTAAGATTGGTTGACTGCAGTCCTCCACCCTTCCCTATCTAATGCTAGTGCCCTTACCTCCTGGTATCTCTTCCTATGCACTGTCTTCTTTATTTGGTCCATGAACTTATTCCTGGGTCTACCTCTGGGGACTATCCCCTCCATTTTACCTTCAATTATATTCTTCACAAATCCATTGTGTCTCATGGTGTGTCCAATCCATTTTGGTCTCCTTTATATCTAATGGTGTTCCATATGATCCTTTCCTCTACTACTCTTCTGCACACTTTATCAATTCTTATTTTTTCCGTCCATTTTATCTTAAGCATCCTCCTCCAGTGCCAGGTTTCAAAGGCTTCTAGTGTATGTATTCTGGTCAGCTTTTCCAATGGTTCACGCTTCCGATCCACAGAGTGCCACGCTCCACACGAATGTTTTCACATACTGTTCCCTGGTTTGTAGTCCTATCTTCTTTGAGCACAGCAGTTGTATTTTTCCCATTAACGCCTTCTTAGCTTGGGCTAATCTCCGCTTGATGTCCGCTGTACTTCTTCCGTCCCACGTGATGGTGCTTCCGAGATAGGTGAAGGAATCCACTCAATCTAATTCCTCTCCTCTCAGGCTGACGTCTACATTCAGCTTCTCTCTTCCGCATACTAGGACTCACCTAATATGGCTAGTGAATTCTCGAGGCTCGAGGTGGATCGTTCGCGAACGAGCGGAACCGAAGGAACAGGTTCATGGATTGAACGGAAGGACCTAGGACCGACTTCTCCGAAACGACCGGTCCTTTCGTCCCTTTCGGTTCTTTCGCTCCTTTCGGTCACTCGATCTTTCGGTCACTCGTCCTTTAATATTTTAAAACAGCTCCGTAATTTCTTTTTTATTACTACTTATTCAGTATTGTAGAACGCGATTATTACAGCATACAAATCATTTCTAGTTTCGTATATTATTACTTTAAATGCAAAGTACATATTGAAAATAAAAATAATGATCATTAATAAAAAAAGGAACGGTGAACGAGTAAAAAGGAACAGATCCCAAAAAGGAGGGGTCGATAGTGAGCGAGTTACCAAAAATGAACGAGTTTGGCCATCTCTAGTGAATTCCAAGTTGCCGGTCTCCTCCCGCTAATAACCTCCTAGAAACCGCCGTCAAATCAATCAAATCTTGCTGCGTTCCAGAAAGTGAAAGAGAGGGAGAGAGAGAGAGAGAGAGTGAAGGGGGTAATCAAGTAAAGGAGCTTTCCATGCGTATGTAAACACACACACGCGTCCTGATGGGATATCTCACTTCGCGGCGAAGAGAGAGACCCTCGGAAGAGGGGAAGGAGGCGGAGGAGTCGACGGAGGAAGCTGTGCCGCCGCGCGGGGGAGGGCGACTTCACACACGCGGCCAGCGCGAGAGGGGGCCATCGGCGGCGATCATTCACGGCGACGGGGTCGTTCGGGGTTGAATGAAGCCATAAATATTTTTCAAACACTCCCCTCTCTCCCTTAAACCTCCTCATCCCTCCCCTTCTCTCCCTCCCACCCTCTCTCCTTCTCTCCCTCCCACGACCCCTCCTCAATTCCCCTGCGAATTCATCCCCGACTCCTCCCTTCCTCTATCTATCTCCCCCCCGCACTCGCTACCTCCGCCAACAAACCCCCCCACCCTAGTGCCACAAAACCCATCCGCCTTTTCAGCCCGTCCGACCTGGAGATTGGATCAAATGAGTGAGCCGGAGCGAAAGAGAGAGAGAGAGAGAGATTGAGTGAGTGAGGGAAGGAGAGAAAGAGAGAGAGAGACAGATTTCTCTTACGTCATAACCGAAGCGCCATAAAACGTTCGCGTCCCGGACTCTCTCTCTCTCTCCCTGAGGCTGGTGGTACTGTGAGCGGGGGAAAGATTCATTTGAAGATGAGAAGACAGGATCAATTTCTCCAGAATGACTGACTTTTCGACGCGTCGGTTGAAGCGCAGAGTGAGATAGAGACGCACGGAATCCCTCATTTCCACTTCTCTATATATGTATATTTATGAGAAAAAATGCAAACGTATATAGATGGAATGAGATGACGTATATTCAAAATTTTCATCTCCTCACTGCTGTGAGTGGTTGAAGAAATCTATAGAGGGAGTTTTAAGTGAAAATAGCACATCAGTATTCAGACTTTTTAAATATTTTATCATGTGATCGGTTTCAGTGGAATATAAATCCCACCTTCAAGGGTTGAAAAAGTAGGTTTCTTAGTCCTTGAGGATGATCTTCTTTTAAAATGGAAAGATTTTGTCATGAAAATTTGAAATTAACGATACTATCAGTCAATAATTTAGTCCACTTCGTGAATTCCTGAAAAAATCTTTAGCCGTAGTAGATCCTTATTGTGAAAAACTCTATTCTTTCGTGCTTAATCTTGTTTATATTCTAATCTTCTGGAGGGAGAGATGCGCCGCATTGCTAATAAATTATTATGTCACAATAAATTTGAAATCTAAAAATAACCTAAATATAAAATAACCAAATGCATTGGATAATATTTTTTAGTATTTCATTTTATACCTCAGGTTTTATTGTTTCAGTTTCTTAAGCATCCTCATAGTTAGCAAAATCCTTGCATTCTAATGCATTCTAGTTCTCTTGGTGGTTGCAGAGGGTTCATTCGGACCAAAGTTGACCCTTGACCCCTCTGATTTAGACGAAAATTTGAGGATAAGTTCATAATGAAATATTGAATACTATTTCGAACGTTTTGCGAGAGTTTAAAAACAGCTGAATAACGGCTGTTTTTCAAAATGGCGATTTTCACCGCCATTAGATTTTCGTAATCACATATCTCAGGGAAGAATCAACCTAAATAGACGTTCAATGGATTGTTTTAAGACTAAAAGTTTTGATTGAACAAAAGTTAAATTTAATGTATCAATTTTAAAATTAAAATGTAATTTGAATTTAAAATAGCAATCTCTAGATGCCTGTCGTATCGATTCGGTTACATGTAGAATGTAGACAGCGTACGGGAATAAATTATCATGGGTTCAATTTTAAGTGAATGCAAATAGCGGAACAAATCCCAAGAGGAAGGCCAGGGGGTAAATACATTGGACAAATGATGAAGAAAGTGCATTAGAAGACTTACCATGAAGCTAGGGAAACTAGCATAACACTGGAAGGTATAAAGGATTGCAGTCAATCAATCGTAGGATTAACGATCAATGAATTAACTATTTAATGGATGCCAAATGGAGATAACTTAAAAGTTGAATTGGTAATTTTTGACACAGTTTAATTTTATACTACCGGTTTCATCGCGTAGGCTACATCTTCAGGTGCCAAAAATTACGTAGTGAATTTGATTTTTCAAAATGAATTTTCTCAGAAATCAAATTTGAAGGTTCATCAGATGCCATCGTTGAAAAGGGTCCCCAAAAGAGAGTTTTTTCTAAGGTGAATCTGTCCTCAGACAGGTTTCAGTTCATCTGATCCCTCCATGCTCGTCTATCCTGTGCTGCCTCCCTCAGCTCTTCGTAACTCCTTCCATTTATAAAATAAGTCAACATATTATTATTTCGTCTTGCCCTTTCTCTCTTTCCCTTGATCTTTCCTTCTAATATTCTTTTCAGCCATCTTTCTTCAGGACGTGTCCCAGCCATTTCGGCTTCCTCATCCTTACTGATCTCAAAATATTCCTTTTCTCATTCGTCCTTGCTAGCATTTCCTCATTGCTCTCTTTATCCCTCCATTATAATCTTTCCTTTCTTCTCTATACCCACATTTAAAAATCCTCGAGATATTTTTCCTGTTTCCTCCTGACTGTCCATGTTTCTACTTCATAAAGCACAACACCCCAAATGAAACATTTAGCAAATCTTTTCTTTAAGCCTATATTCATTGCTTTGGCTAAAAGTAGTTGGTTGACTTTACTGAAGGCTGCCTTTCCCTGTGATTTTTTACTTCTTATTTTCTCCGTACAGCTTCCATTCCATGTTATAACACTTCCGAGGTATCTAAAAGATGGTATTTGTGCTAACATTTTTCCATCAATGGTGACATTTAGAACTCCTTCCTCTTTTCCTGCCTTCATTTCTTTAGTTTTCCCAATGTTAACCGTCATCCCTAAATATTTTCTTCCCTAAATGAAGGGACTAGAAATATGCAGAAATGATAAACTCGATTAATTCTGGCTTAACTTTGTGAAAATCCATTCTAAAGAATTCAAATGCGATATGGTACTTTTTTCACAGTTTTTATTTCAGGTCGACCGGTTTCGTCACATAGGCGACATCATCAGGTGAAAGTGAATGATGTCGCCTGTCGATGCCTGCTGCCTGATGATGTCGTCTATGTGACGAAACCGGTCGACCTGAAATAAAAACTGTGAAAAAAGTACCATATCGCATTTGAATTCTTTAGAATGCAGAAATTAGCCTGTGCATAGATGCGTGTGGTTACATTTTATGGAAGGGGAATCCTGATGGAAAAGTGTATAATATACAAACGCTGTAAATAATAAACCAATACATAACGGCTACATTCCTTCCCAATTTAATGCTCTACCCACTATATTCTCTCTCACTTGCTAAGCATGGTCATCATGAATTCCGTTTCGGAAATCTGCTTGGCTTGGCTTGAATGGATTCTTTCTGATCAGATTAATATCCAACTGCCTTTACTTTCCCTGAGACAGGAATAACCTCTCTCTTGAGCTCGAAGCCGTTTTGAAATATCTTGTATGTACATACTTTTATCAGGGGTCTGAATTCATTGGCCGGGATTTTTTTTATGTAAATATGGGATCTCCTTCGCGGGGATAAATTTAACTGCGATTCACTTTCACAGCGAGCGCATGAAACGATATACTCCGTCCTTGACGCGTTCTGTGTACTCCGAAAATCTTGTATCTCACTTGTATGATATCGGAAACATTAAATATTGCCCCTTGTTACAGTAACTCCTTTGTCTCGTGTCGATCTACCGATACATTTGGGGTTTTCCCACCCATTTTAATTCTCTTGAAGCCATTTGCCTATGAATCCAGTGAAACTATTAGCCTTTTGTGTGAGTGATAAGTCTCATTAGCTGAGTCGCCCATTGATTTTGCGAGCACTTATCCATTGAACTTTCTAGTAACGTTGCCAAATATGGCACCAAGTTTTATTACTGGGCGTGCTATTTTTAAAAAATTGTGCATCTTTATTCCGGTATGCCAAGTCTACGTATACATATACGTAATACCCTGCGAGCCACCACGAGGGTGTGTGGCAGGGGGTGAAGATCACCTAACATGCACTATTGCCATGCAAGTAGGATATTTAAGATTAAAGGGAGATATGCTTGATAATAGGGTCACATGCAGCTATATGGTTAGTATCTACATAATAAGAAAGGGATAATTGGTTGTTATTACATGCATCATACCCTACAGACAACTCTAACTACATTTCACCTACCTATCCCTTTCCTACGCTGCCTATTGTTCTCTCTTATAGTACGCGGGAAAAATGACATTTGAAATCTATCGGTACGACAGTCTATCTCTCTCTAATCTTGTGAATCTGATCAAACCTAGCATAATACGCAGGGATTCTCAATATATATCTAACGTCATCTGTGAACAAATCGGTTTAGAATTTACTTAAAAGATTTAACCTACATTTTAACCTGCGTTCTGATAGTAATTCCCATCCTAGTTCTTCTATTAAACTCGTAACACTTATACAATTATCATAACGGCCTTTAACAAACCTAGCGGATCTCCTTTGCACACGCTCTAATTTTTTTATCATACCTTTCTCGTACGGATCCCATACACTAGCGGCATATTCTAAATGAGGCCTGACAAGTATGGCACAATCCGAAAAATACGATCATGGAATAATAAGTCATTGAGTTTCAACTTACAGCCTTGATGCCCATCATTTAATCCCTGGTTCGCGACCCAATCCACACTCACACACAGAGGATTTGTGAGGATTTCATTTACATAAGTGATCGGCCAATCACACAATCCGATCGCACATAAAAAAACAGGTGAAAACGAAAGAAAAATCAAAATATCCTACCCTATCAACTAATTTAAGGAGAGTGACTCACCGTGGCCAGTTGCGGGAATCGAACCCCAGATCTTTATATTAGTCATCGAGTTGGTCTGCCGCGGAAATTGGCCAGCTATAACAGGATAGAATATCATATTTCGATGAGCGATCGTCTCCGGCTTTGTGATGAAGATGGATCACATCGAGAGCCGGGTCTGAAATAAATATTGATCGATGGAGACTTGCAAATCTCCAGAATCGACTATGGATTTATTCAGAGGGACATTTCGCTCGTGTCTCCGCTAGTCACCGACGGGGAAATATGGCTGGGAACAGTGGATACAATGGGTACATTGCCGCGATCGTAGGGAATGAATAATGGACCTTTTAATAACGCGCAGTGCACAGAGGTGTGATTCGAAAAGTAACACATCGACGCTTTCGTGGGCAGAAAGGTTGCGAGGACAGAACTTCTCACGCTTGGCCTAATAACCCGAGGCAAGACACCGTGCTCTGATTTATGGGTGCAGTCACCTTCACCTGAATCGATGTTTATCAATCGCTCATGCTGCGGGCATCCGCCTTGAATGCAGTATGATCTTAGGAAAGTAAGTTCTTCATTCATTGGTTGTTCAATCCTAAAATTGGTTGACTGCAGCCCTCCACCCTTCCCTATCGAATGCCAGTTCCCTTACCTTCTGGTATCTCTTCCTATGTGCTGACTTCCTTATTTGGCCCATGAACTTATTCCTACATCATCCTCTGGGGACATTTTCCTCTATTTTCCCTTCAATTATGTTCTTCAGGAATCCATTGTGTCTCAAGGTGTGTCCAATCCATCTGGTTCTTCTTTTCTTTATGGTGTTCCATATGGCTCTTTCCTCTTCTACTCTTCAGTAAACTTCATCATTTCTTATTTTTTCCGTCCATTCTATATTCAGATTCCTCCTTTAACACCAAGTTTTGAAGGCTTCTAGTCTTTTCTAGTCAACTTTCCCAATGGTCCATGCTTCCGATCCATAGAGTGCTAAGCTGCTCATGAATGTTTTCACATACTGCTTCCTGGTTTGTATTCCTATCTTCTTTGAGCAGAGAGGTTGTATTTTTTCCATGAACGCCTTTTTAGCTTGGCCTATTCTCTGCTTGATGTCCGTTGTGTTTCTTCCGTCCCAAGCGATGATACTTCCGAGATAGGTAAAGGAATCCAATTGTTCTCATTTCTCTTCTCTCTGGGTGACTTCTGAATTCAGCTTCTCTCTTCCAAATACTAGAATTTTGGTTTTCGTCTTATTTATTTTCATGTTATATTCTTGGAGTACTTGGTCCATTACGTAGTAATAAATAACAAATAGATATCTTTTAGGAATTACCAAGGAAGTTCCATAAGTTTCGCCCAGTGTTCTACCCATCTTTTTAGGTCGAATTACCGAGTCCGTATATTTGCCGTGCTTTTTATTGGCTCTCCTCTCTATCTCCTATTATGTGATTGGCTGTTCTTTTCTCGCAAATCTCTTTCCTACTAGTTTTTCGTCTTTTCAAGGAAAATATGGCCTTTGTTCCAACACTATGAATTCTTTTTTCAGCCTCGTATTTTTTTCTGCTTTTCATCGGCGATTCAGCCTTCTCATTCTTTTAAATAAAGCTACCAATTCTTAATGCTACCTTTCTTCTTATCGTGATGTACCAACTTCCTACCCTCACCATCCCTTCCATAAAGACCATTCTCTTTCTTTCCCTTCCCCACTTATGCAGTATTTACCCCTCCGTTACAACCTTCTGCTTCATTCGTCCGTTATCTTTGCCCTCCCGTAACCATCCCCCAACCTTGCCGCGACCAGAGGGTAAGTAGAAGGCATAGACCTGCGTCGAAAGCTAGGGCAGTGATACCAAAGACGGATACAAAGCGGTATAGAAGAGAAAATTTCCCCGGCTACACACCCTCAAGATGTTTTTCTGAGTACCTAGGGGATATAATTGGTGGTTTCAGCGTCTTTATGGAATCTATTTATAGTAGAGTGAAAACTGTTACATTGTTATTACCCATAACTATTAGTGTTAGGGGACCAAGCACTCCTCGGTACAATAGTATATGAAATAATTATTTTTAAATTAAATGTATCTTTCTGTTGTTTAACTCAATATTATAGTTTTTTTTTAATTTTTATCATAAATAAAATCTCACTAATAATGGAAATAATAGATTTTCTTGAAAATAAAACGTTACGATACAGAGTTTAGATGAAGAGTTCGCCCTAAGACCGATGGTCCACTGTATTCCTCGTACCTTAAAACCCGCAATTACTCACTATTGGGAGAAACGGTTCTGTAACTTTCGAGAAAATATTTACGTTCTTACAAACATATATGTAGGTAAATATTGCTCGTTGAATAATATAAGGTGAAAATCGACCCAGGTTTCGGCATTCAAGGGTATCATCAGGTGATAATGTGATGATAGTGTGATTTTGACGTTGATTGTCGAAGCCCGGGTCATATTTAAATTTAGGAATACGGATTCACAAAGTTGTTGTTTTTCATAATACTTGGGAGAGGCAGATTTTTCAGAGTTGAGTCGTTAGTGTGGAAGGAGAGAGGGTTAGGGGCAATATTTGATCGATCTGAGGACTGAAGGACAATGATTTTAAGCCCGTGACTGTGACGTAAAAACGCTGGAAAAAATGGATGGATTAAAGTTTAAAAATGTGGTACAAAAGAAATGTAGTTTAAACATTAAAGCATAAAATACCTATTGATGTCATTTTCAAGTAAAACGCGGAGAATTTTACACAATTTGAAATTATTTTCAGAAGTGCGCATAAAAAAAATAATATGCAATGATAACCTGAAATTGAAAGCTTTACATACCTACTATACGGAGTCAACATTATGTTAGACGTGAGATGATGTCCAATTTTCATTAATCAAACGTCCCTTTTGTTAGCAGGAGTTGGATGGGAGTTACAACGTCGTTACTTCAGCAAAGAAATTAGCGACTCGTATCCACGCATCCTTGAAGGAGCGGCGGGAAACCTGGTTGAAGCCATAGACCTGAAAATTGTTTCGATTGGCGACGCTAAATCTCACCCGGAGGTAATTCCTACGGATTCGCACATTCCGAACTGAGAGGAAAATTTGGTGAGAAACTTGGAAGTTCTCCGAGTGTTAAAATGTTGAACATTTAAGTATGAGCGTCTGAAGAAATTACAACTTGGCTGTTTCCACATGAGGTTTTATTTTTACCGACCATGGTTTCGTAACAGAATAACATTATCAAGGTAAAAATTTTTCAAAAAATGAGCAGTATATACGTCTACATCTACGTAATACCCTGCGAGCTACCACGAGGGTGTGTGGCAGGGGGTGAAGATCACCAAACATGCACTATTGAGATGCAACTAGGATATTTAATGAAGGCATGCTAGATAATAGGGTCACATGGTTAGTATCTACATAATAAGAAATGGATTATTGGCTGTTATTTCATACATTATGCACTGCAGACTACTCTAACTATATTTCACCTACCTTCCCTTTGCTACGCTGCCTATTGTTCTCTCTTATAGTACGCGGGAAAAATGACATTTTAAATCTATCGGTACGACAATCTATCTCTCTCTAATCTTGTGAATCTGATCAAACCTAGCATAATACGCAGGGGTTCTCAATATATATATATAGCGTCATCTGTGAACAAATCGGTTTCGAATTTACTTAAATGTTTAACCTAAATTTTAACCTGCGTTCTGATAGTAATTCCCATGCTAGTTCTTCTATTAAACTCGTAACACTTATATAATTAAGTGTATATAGTATAGTAATATATAGGCATGTCAAGTGGTGGGGGAGGTGGTGGGAGGGTGTTGAGAACTCGGAGAGTTCAGGTGCTGAGGGGAAGGGGGGGAGGTTAAGGGGAGGTAAGGGTTAGGTGGCGGTTGGGCTCGGTGCTCGGGTATGCGTCACTCCAGCACCGAGCCCAACCGCCACCTAACCCTTACCTCCCCTTAACCTCCCCCCCTTCCCCTCAGCACCTGAACTCTCCGAGTTCTCAACACCCTCCCACCACCTCCCCCACCACTTGACTTGCCTATATATACTGCTCATTTTTTGAAAAGCTTTTACCTTGATAATGTTACTCTGTAACGAAGCCATGGACGGTAACAATAAAACCCTCATGTGGAAACAGCCAAGTTGTAATTTCTTCAGACGCTCATACTATGAAGGATTTCCACGAAGTCACGCCCGCTACCATTACTTATGTTGGACATTTAAGCCTTGATTTTGTTTGCATCTCGGTTGTTTTTGCTTTATGCAAGTGTAGAATTTTTTTCCGTACGGCCCTTAATGAATTCTGATACAAAATTTTGCAATTTTGTTTCCGAATGGCATCAAGAAGATTTTTACATTCTTTAGGAAGTCTTTTTGCATCCTTTAGGGTAGTCGGCGGATGTTCAAAGGAGCCAGAAGAGATGAATGGAGGACGTATTGAAGAGAGGGAATGTTGAGGAGGTTTAAAGAGGGGAGTTCATGGGGAAGGTGGAAGAGGATGGAAGAGGATAGGACTTCTGAACGAAATAAGAATAGAGAGACGATGTGAGGATTTTAAGTGGAATCTGATGGTGGAGCGCCCATAGGAGGGAAAACGAAACGCTTTACTAAATATGAGGAAGTTAGGATAGAAGGTGCCCAAAAACGTACCAATCAACTGGTTGAATATTTAAATAAAACTGGTAGTATTCCATGGGGCCCTTTCCTCCTCAACTCTTCTATGTACAGTGAAACCCCTCATAAAGACCACACCTATCAAGCGACCACCCTTCTCAACGACCATTTTTCAGCGGAACCGTAGGAAGTCGCTTAATTCAGGTTTCACTGTATGTGCACATCAAATTAATATGCATTGAAATTTCCCAGGAGGAACTAAATTATGAGGAAACAAACGCATCTGCATAAGTTTTAGCAAAACTGTCGCTTTAAGACTTTTTTAATTTTCTCCAAATCAGTCACCCGTTCATTTGCTGTATGTACTCCCAGAAACTGAACCCCTTTTGAACCATCCCTCTAAGCGAACAATTTTCAGCGGAGCCGTCGGTGGTCGCTTAATACAGAGTACACTGTACTCTTTCAGTTTTTGTATTACACGCTTAAGTTAAGTTAAGCGAATGAACGTAAATGTGCCCGGCGAGATTTAGTGGAAGGATATCATAATGAAACACTAAGATACATAGCACGTCTTCAACTGGTTTAATTTCTAAGGTACAACGCGTTTCAGCTGTCAATGATGGTGCTTGATGATGACTTGACAGCTGAAACGCGTTGTACCTTAGAAATTAAACCTGTGGAAGAAGACCTATATATTTTAGTGTTTCATTAAGTTAAACGAGTTTAAAAAATCCAACCTCATGAGGGTACTGATATGGAGCGTGGCGTTGTATGGGGCAGAAACGTGAACCCTCAGAAAGGAGGACGAGAATAGGCTGCAGGCATTTGAGATGTGGGTGTGGAGAAGGATAGAGAAGGTTAGGTGAATGGAGAGGAAGACTAACAAGGAAGAGCTTGAGATGGTGGGCGAGGAAAGGAAACTTTTTAATGAAATTCAAGATCGGCATAGTAGGTGCCTGGAGGATGTAATGAGGAGGGATGGATTGCTCAAGCATGTGATAGAGGGAAGGATGTTGGGCAAGTAGGGAAGAGGAAGAAAGAGAATAGGTTTCATGGACAGAATGAAGAAGGGTATATCGTATGCTGAGGCGAAAAAGGATATACTAGTGGTATGAAGGCCCCTGAAAATGCAGAGCACCGGTAGGAGATTCTCTGGCATTCGACAAAACCTACCTTAACCGGTAGAATACTTTAAAAAAAAAAGGATAAGTACTGTCCAAAAACCTACCAATTAGCTGGTGGAAAACTGAAATAAAAATCATAGTGTTACATTGGGCCCTCTTTCCCTCTACTCTTCTGAATACTCTTTCATTTTTTTCTGTCTCACGATTAAGTGTATAATTTTGAGAGTTTAAAAAAATACTGACCACATGAGGGCATATGAATGTGCAATTCGGTGTTGGGACAGTCGAGACTAGTCTGTGGAATAGGAGAAGTGATACGTAGGGAAGAAGTCTCGGGAAGAGATGGATGGCCGAATTGACGATTCGGATAATGGCGAACGCGAAGAAAGGTTAGCAGATGCGAGTAGGGAGCGAAGAGAGAGAGAGAGGAGGGACAGACACGTCATACCGTTCCGAGACGATTGATGACCGCTTGACGATCGAAGAATGACTGTCGCACTCACTGGCCGAGGATTCAATTGGCTCTCTCTCTCTCTAGGACCGCTCATTCCCCGCCCCCACCCTGTTCTTACCCTCATCCCCCCACACACTCTCCCGAACCCCTACTTCATATCCTCGCCGAGAAGGGTCCACACGTGTCAACTCCTCATCTCCAACCCCCTCGTCCACCCCTTTTTACATTCACTCCTTACACCCACCCTTTACCCTGGCACGACACTATTCACTACCAGAGGGGGGGTTGGGGTTTCGAATGGGCCGGGACCCCCGTTTCGAAAGGGATATTCATCCGCATCTACATAGTGCCCGGCAAGTCACCACAAGTGAGTGTGGCATGGGTTGACATAGGCGTGGGCGTGGGAAGGAATAAGGAGAAGTCGCTTGATTCAAAGTTTCCAACCCTATGACCCCCCGTCCTCAATACCAACATCCTTTTTTTATGCTTACGACCCTGGGGACTCCACTGCAACATTCATCCGAGTTTATTTCAGGAGAGAAAATAACATGAGGCGACAAAATTTGTCGCGCTTTGAATGAGAATTTCTCGGAAGCATTAGAGATAAAGCTAACGAAACAAGTAGATAAATATTTTAAAGAAGATACGCCAGATTTCTGAAAAGACAAAAAATAACTGCAAGTTGCGAGAAAAAGAAAGCATGTCCGCGTTATTGGATGGTTTAGGATAGAATTTCAACGAAGCGCAAATAAATTATACTCCTAGAATGGTACATACATACCTCTCTACATGAAAGAAGTGCCACGTGAGCCATATCCAGGTAGTGTGGCACAGGGCGATTCCATATCAGGAATGCAATACTCATCACGGTCCTTAGTCGTACGCTCCCCTGGTCGCTAAGCGTGTAAGAAGATATGGTAAATTCTCGAAGCGTCGAGTATGATGAAGATAGAACTCAGCCCGTAAGGGAAACTTGTACGTTTAACAGAATATAGCGAAAGCTCCAGATCACACGTTCCCCGTGTCAATTCGGGCTAACGTCTGCTGGGGAGATATCGCAAGCAGAGGTATCTATACATGAACAAGCATCAAATAGTCCTTTACAATTAGACGTAAAAGGCGGACGAGCACCTCTCAGTAAACTCAGTAAACGATTAGATAGGTATCCCTTCGCACGTTACTACACATGGAACTTTATTTAATTTAAATAGTTCATTCTAACAAGCGCAGACCTAAATTCAGTCTTGGATATAATAAACGGCTTAACCGAGGACCACGGAGTGTTCTATGATAAGAGCTTGTCTAAAATACACTCATTAAGATACTAATACTAACACTATATCCAGGGGGCAGCTTGAACGATACCTCGTAGTTTATGATGAATTAAAAACAGTAATCATCCACTGATGAATTTAAATGGTGCGATGCGTCACGCCACGCTGTGGCATATTCATATGTTAACGAATATGTCACACATGAATATGGTAAATGAATATGGTATATGAATATACCTCACATGAATATTCCACAGTTTGGTGAAGCGCGTCGTGCCATTTGAATAAATCTGTGGAAGATTACTTAGAGTCTTTAATTCATCATTTATATCGATAACTTCCACCAAGAACCGCCTGGTACGGTTAAATTTGTTGATACCTCGTATTTGTAGATGAGATTGGCAAAACTATCCTCGTGCACACAAACATACCATGGCCGGCCGAACTCCAAATGAGAATCAAATCTATATTAAAAAAAGTTATCATTTCATAATGACACCAAACTGACTGGTGTTCTATCGCGGCCCACGGAGTACATGCTACATCAACATCTACATCTGCATACTACCCTGCGAGCCGCCGCATGGGCGTATGGCAAGAGGTGTTAGGTCAACAGCCGTGTAAAGACGTAAGGTTTTGACAGGTGAAATGGTGACGTGTATTATGGGAGTTATTTAGTGGAGCTCAGTTTTTATTGTGGTCAATTATCGTGCGCGGAAAGTACGAATTATTGTACCTATCTGTTCAGCAATGTTATTTCTCTTATTTTATCGCTTCTGTCAGACCTAGATATGTTGTGAGGCGTCATGATAATATTCTCTGTGTCGCTCTGAAACTCACCAGTTCTGAATTTCTCAAGCTACCTAAGCCTAGCGTGTAGCCTCAGAGTCTCTAGGGGCTCCCACCTTGATCCCTCTAATAGTTTTATGACACTATATGTTCTCTTGTAGCGGTCTTTAACGAAGCGTGCAGCTTTTCTTTGTAATTTATTAATGTTTGTTTGGTTTATAATAATTTCGTTAAATCTTTATGACCAGGGTCCGAAATGCTCGCGGTGTATTCGAGGTGTGGCCCAATCAGAGCGAAGTAGCAGCTCTCTCTTACTTTTTCACCTGAGGACCTTCCTATTAGACGCTTAAAAATGCCTCGGTTCTTTAATTCTGTGCCGTATATCTTTTGTATGCGTGTTCCCCACGATATATTAGAAGTTAACGTAATTTAAAGATATTTTACTGTATTTGAAGATATCCTAGATGAGTTCCGCATCAGACTGAGTGGAAACGCGGAAAAAGGGACATGGGCGTGGGTTGGAGGAAAGTATAAGGTGGGAGAGTCACATTCTCAAGCATTCCCACCCTTTGACCCTACCATCAAAGCCCCCCTCCCGCACGGCCCTTTTTTTCGCCTACACCCCTGGGGTTTAACGCCCCCTCCTGACTCCCCCACGATCCCAACCAACCGAGGTTGCTCCGAGAGGGATGGAATGAATAACAGGTGAGGCGTCGGCATTGGAAGGAATGGCCCAAGATCCGTTTTGATGTGCTCACTTAAATGGAGATGGATGACGGGGGCATCGTTGGAAGTGCGTCCTCTTCTCCTCCTCCTCTCCATTCGTCCCCCTCCGCCCCACCCACCTCCCTGCCATCAACCCCCTTTTCCTCCACCTCATCACACTTTCCACCGCCCCCCCCCCCCACCCACGCCTCCTCACATTTATATAAATGTGTGTTGCCTTTCGCGCGCGGGTCCCTAGCTCACCTAGCCCCGCCCCCCCCCCTCCTTACACCATTCTCCATCTCTCTGTCCCTTCCCTCTTCCAAAGCCTAAGAATCGATTGGGTCCTTCTCCGTCACGCGGAGTCAGGTCGTGAGTGAGACGACAAGAAAGGGATAGCGCACAGGAAGAAAACCTCCCCCGCCAACACACACAACGCCATTCAACTATAGGTGGGATTCCGACGCATTGTGTGCTCGTCTCATGCGTGCGTGCGTACAGACGACGGCAGAAGTAAATGGGCTATGCCAGCGCCACGATTCGGATTGCGCTCGAACCACGTCAAGGTAGCATCAGCCATTCATCACCATATTGCCTCATTAAAGAGGAAAGTATCTCTTCTTTCTAAATTCACCAAATATAAGCCGCTTACTTAAGCTCAGGGAAGAGGAGAAATATCTAGAAAGTTTTGAAATGTGGCTACGGAGAAAAATGGAAAGATTTAAATGGAGGGATAGAATGAGAATCGAGGAAGTGCCAGCAAGGATGATAGAGAAAAGGAATATATATTTTGAGGTCAATAAGGAATTGGAAGGCAAACTGGATGGAACACATCCTGAGGAAAGATTGCCCGATGAAAAGAATATTGCAAGGAAAGATGGAGGGACAGAGAGAAAGAGGACGAATAAATAATATGTTGACTGATTTTACAAATGGAAGGAGTCACAAAGAGCTGACGGAGGCAGCACAGGATAGACGAGCATGGAGGGAGCAGTTCAATTGAAACTCGCCTGAGGGCAGATTCATCCTAGAAGAAGAAAGCCGCTTTCCGTTCTAACTTTCAATATTTTTCCAAAAATAGAAGCGGATGAAGACGAAGACGTGTACAGGCCTTTTGTGTGAGTGTAAGCTGTCGATAGTAAAAGTAATTTCTATAAGCTATGCCGACATCACCCCTTGCTTTCCTCAAAGAGCGAAGAATCCCATCTTTCGAATTACCCCGAAATATCAGCTGCTTATCGCGTTAATATTCTATTTTTTCCAAAAAATGAAAACCCTTTCCAATGGAATTGGGTGCACCTGCGCAGAGATGTTATTTTCTCCAAAAATAGGCGTCTTGATGCGAAGATTGCGTAAGGCATACGGCGATGCGCAGTTTGTACGTTTTTTTCATTAATTTTCGGAAGTAAATAAATCACTTACCGCGATGTGTTATATAATACTGATAATTGAAGTTTATTTCTTCCAAAAAGAAAAAAATGTTCACTTCTTTTGAACATAAAAAATGAGCTTTAAGTAGCCTTAAAGGTAATACTCGTGTAAAGGCTGCCTTCCATTAACATGCACATGCGTGGTCAACAGATAGATAATCAACATTTGGTCATTCAAAAAATATACATATTACATCAATAATCTCCAACAATATTAGTTTGTTAATATATGTATAAGGAAACGATTTTGTTTATCTTTATTTACACCTTATGGTAGTTTGATTGGGATAGTTCCCCAGTCATAATGGAGACCATATTCGAATTATTTGTTTTTATTTTAGCAGCCGTATAAAGCATGGATTAAATATCACATTAATAACAGGGTAGTATTATACTTTTATATGATTGAAATTCTATGCAGTTAAATAAACTTATTTATCTAAAGTCTATACTTGACTCATTTTTTTCGCGTGGTACGTTTAGAACTCCTTCACTAAGGAGTTTTTTTTGTTTTTCTAAAAAAAAAACTTCTGCAGTGACCATACAATTTATTTTAAAAGTTGTCGAGGAAACATACAAACTACTGACTTTTATTTTTTGGCGAGATCTAGGATTTAGAAATTCCTCATATTTTAAATAATGCCTCTCTGGAGTGCATACATGTACCATTTTCCATGCCATTTCCATGACTATTTTCCAATGGGTGGTATTTTTTGGCGAATATCTCAAAAAGTGGATCGATGTGGAGCTGATATTTTGTTGTCTTTGGAAGAGTGAATTATTTTTATTGAAAATAAGACCAAATTAATTGATTTAGAGGTGAAATGATATTCCGTTCAAACGATCTTAACTAATGATAAGTTAGCCTGTAGGTCTATAGGTTATTAGGGCTATAAGTTATCAGGCTTCCTACCTATGATAATTTCAGGAATCGGCGGAAGAGTACGAGATGGGATCCGACGCTTGAGATTACGGCAATTGCGATTATTCAAGTCCGAAGGCGGAAGGAAGCACTGTATTTCACCATCTGGTATATTGGACGACGCTGTGAGATTTCGTGACATCATCATGAGTGAAAATTTATGTGATTATTCGCGCATTCTTTCCGCATATTCTCATGCCGTTAGCTGTGCACCACTGGCAGATTGCGCTCTATGGTGGCCTTTGATTAAAACATTCTCTCCGCTCTCAGGAAATATGTAATCGAGCAATCTTTCATTTGAAATTGGATACTGTTTTATTTTTATCTTTTGTGCATCAGCTCAATAAAACAGCACTCTTGGTAGCGCAAGACATACCAAGAAGTGATGCGTTTTCGTCGTCCAGTAGTTTACGAATGCGTAGCGACTTCGTCGGCGTAAATAAGAGCGACGGATTTCTCTCGAGAGAGGATTAAGTGGAGGAATTTCTTCCATGCTCCTTCCTCCCACTCCCCTCCTCCAACCTCAGCCGCCCGGTTAATCCCTTCCCACCGCCCAACTCTTCATGCCTGCCCCTCAACTACCACGCTCCTACACTATCCCTCCCCTCATTCCTCTCCCTCCCCGTACTTTTCTCTCCCTTCTCTCTCCCCCTTCCTTCCCCTCCTTCACCCGCGCACCAGAAAATGGTATATATACGATGTAAAATAATTTTTTGCCACCTGAAGATGTCATTATGTGACGAAACCATGGTCGTTCCCAATAAACCCATCTAGTGAACCTATACAAAGTGTATTTTAATTTCCGTTAAGTATGGAGAGGTTTCACAAAGTTAAGCCTGAAGTTATTCCCTATGCAAATACAGGATTTCACAAAATCATTCAATCAGGATTCTTTTGCGAACAAAGATTGGGTTTAATGGAATAAAAACGATGGCTCTACCTGAAAGCCATTGTACCGGAATATGCCTACATAAAAACATTGCGATCACCGAGGGTGGGTCTAACAATATGTTACATCCAATTACATCCAGGGTTATCTGTGAGAGAGGCATTTTACTGAGGACATTCGTATTGCTGTCATTTGTTAATCGAATAAAGGAATATGGTGTGGAGAAGGATGGAGAAGGTTAGGTGAATGGAAAGGAAGACTAACGAGAAAGTGCGGAGTATGGTGGGTGAGGAAAGGAAACTTCTGAACTTCTCAAAGATCGGCAGATTGACAGAGATCGGCAGAGTAGGTGGCTGGAGGATGTAATAAGGGGCGATGGGTCGCTCAAGTGAGTGATAGAGGGAAGGATGTTGGGAAAGCGGGGAAGGGGAAGAATGAGATTAAGTTTCATGGACGGGATGAAGAAGGGTACATCGTATGCTGAGGCAAAAAAGGAAATACTAGAGTAAGACAGGACCCTGAAAGTCTAGGAAGCCAGGAGGATATTCTCTGGCTTTTAACAAAACTACCTTTTTTTGATCGAATACTAACAAAAAATGGAAATCGAGCGTATATATAAAGAACAGAGCCGTTGAAATATTAAATATTTACTGTGGATCAGGGTGGTTCTTATGGTGATTAAATGGATGGATTGATAAGAATGTATGATAATTATTCGTACTAAGTGATTTGCGATTGTTTGGAACGTTCAACAAGAAGAATAACCTTTTAATGTGTTCTGAAGTGCTATGGAGGTCAATTGCCACTTTGTTCCTCACTCTAATCACGCAAGGTGATCTCTGGCATTCAAAATGGCACTATTGGATTGACCATTAGACTGAAGGCATCATTTAGAAATTTGCCTCGGAGACCTATCCCATGCAAATCCCCCTCGTCCTGCACCAGACGTGCAGTTGGAGCCGACTAGCACTCCAGTCCTTTGAAACTGAAAGCGAAACCTACTGCTCGGTCGAGCGGGCTGTTATCCCTGGATCCAGGGGCATAGCCTAGCTATTGATAGAGAAAGGACCTGTGATCTCCATTTCAACGGCATATCCAACACGGATTTTGCATCGATGTTACTGGAGCAGATAAATTTATTGATATGTTTGTATTTCCCGCAACGCGAGAGAAACCGGTCTTAGTTATAATTATAATTATTAATTAATCTTCCGGTAAAAGGTATGTTGAGTTGAAAGTCAGAGAAACTCCTCCCGGTTTTCTACACTTTCAAGGTCCAATCTATTTCTGTTATTTTTTCGCCTCTGCCCACGATCTACCCTTTTTCATCCCGTCCATAAAACCTATTTCTTTTCTTCCCCTTCACCGCTTGCCCAGCATCCCTTCCTCTATCACAGTCTTGGGTAACCCATATTATATCCTCCAGCCATCTACCCTGTCTATCCCGAATTTCATTCAGAAGTTTCATTTTCTCGCCCACCATCTCAAGCACTTCCTCTTTCGTCTTCATTTCCGTCCACTGCACCTTAGAATATACTAAAAAACGTCTTTCAAAGTCAAATCCTCAAATTGCCCATGTCATTGTTCTGCCTGACCAAAATGAGAGAATATGTGTAACATGAGAAGAGCTTTAGTATCCAAATAGGAAAGAATTGTACCTGGCCGTGCAGTAGAGTTGTGAAAGTCTTTGTACAAATGAAATAATGGTATTTAAGTACAAAATATTCTTTTCTATATGCATACTAATAGAAAACTGTTAAACAAATTGACGCCTGGTGTCATCAAGTCTATGTGGAGAGCTTCTTCCGCTTTAATTTTATGCTAATTCTGGAGACGGGTACGTTCGGACAAATGAACTGTTAAACTGGAATCCTCCGATTCCGTAAATTCGCGGTTGAAAATTGGATCAAATAATCCTCTCAGATATTTCTTAACTGTTGAAATGACTCGAACAGTAAACGAGTCACAGAGGTTATACGGTATAAGAAAGCGTTTGAGGACAGAAGAGAACTTTGAGAAACGAAACAGAAAGATTCATCAAGTCTCTAACATAAGCGGCCGATAAGAGTGGCCTAGAAACTTGGTCGCTACAGAGAGAGGATGAACATAGACTGAATGATTTTGAAACATAGGGGTGAAGAGAGTTACTTTGTTGAAGAGAAAGACAAATGAGTAAGTGTTGGTTTTAGTAAGGCAGGGGAGGAAAGAAAGTTGGTTGGAGAAATAAGGGGGGTTCAAAACAGCTTTGATGGGTAGTGATGAGGTAAAGAGGGTATAGAGGAGAGATTGTTCATGGGAGTGATAAGAGAAAGATAGCAGTAAGGCATGGTATTGAGGTAAAAGATACTAAGAATTTGAAGAGGTTTTTTTTTATTGGAGGAAAGGTAGTTTTACAGAGGGAAGATGTAAATTAATACATGGAAGTAGAAAGAACTGCATGACATTGTATTGTACATGGTCCATGTGCATTGAATTTCAATTAATCTACAAAGCAAGCGTCAATTATGTATGGGGGTAAATGAGGCAAAAGAGGTTTGCAAGGATAGGTCAGTATGGAGGAAATTATTGAATTGGACTGGATATTTGGGGAGGCGACCGACGGCTAAGGTCATTTGCGCCATAGGGGATAGGTAAGGGAGGAATGGTGGATAGAAACCCGGCGTCGGCATTAGCCTGCTATTAACAAAATGCGCCAAGGGGACCGCGGTTTAACGTCTCATCCGACAGACGGAGTACTGTACTTGAAGTGCCCTGCACAAGACACTCAAGTAGGGATCGGGTTTACCCTGAAAAACATCCTACTCTGCAGGGATTTGAACCCTGGCCGTCCCTATGGTTAGCCAGTGCTCTAGCCACCACACCAACCCGATCACCCGGACATTATTGAAGCAGAATTGAGTGTACAAATATGTATTTATGAGTGAGCTCTAATCGGAAGTGGAAACCCATTACAACTTGGAGGTTTGAGCCAAGCCTGTTAAATTTTAACTCGCTTGCCATTGATTTTTGATGAACAAGCCATGCTGCAAATGTTATAATGCAAACAATATCTTTTTAAAACCTCAAAAAAATTATTTCCGCCGTCTACGAAATCTGCTGTTGTTAGAGCTAAGGGTTTTCTCCCCTGTTGAATACGGAGTAAAACAGACGCTTATCATAAGGGCAAATAAGATGCAAGGTCATTCGGTAAGAAGAAAATATTAAGGTTTTGTCAGAACTAATCCGATTGGTAGCACAAGTGGTAGAAGCTGAAGCCATCAAAACACCCTTTCTTCCTCTTCCTCGCCTGCCCAACATCCTTTCTCCTATCACATTCTTGGGCAATCCCTCATCCCTTATTACATCCTCCAGTCACCTATACTGCCGGTCTCAAATTTCATTCAAAAGAAATTTTTATTCTCTTTCATTTAATTCTCGAATTTCCTTTCCTCGCCTACCATCTCAAGCACTTCCTCGTTATTCCTCCTCTCCGTCCACCTCACCTTCTCCATCCCTCTCCACACCCACATCTCAAATGCCTGAAGCCTATTCTTATCCTCCTTTCTGAGGGTCCTCCTTATTAAATACGCGATAAAAACGACTTTTTTCTTCTGGCATAGTACAGATACTATACCACGCCACTATTTTTTCGAAGGTAAAACTCGATTACCTGCTCTTACAGAAATAAAGAGTTCCGGTAGAATACGAAACTCGCATTCTTGAGACAGAGACCCATCTGCGGCACAATATAGCTGAGCGTTGACATTACTTTCGACTGCTCTACCGCCGAACGGTTTTTATCAGCATATTTGGTGGTTGAATCAACTAGTGCGGGCCTATGAAACGGTGGCGGAAATAAATATTTGCACATTAACTTATTTTATAACGGCAGTGAGCACACCAGAGTATTCTTTACTCTTTGGTAAAAGATATGCCGGCAGATGCACGTGGGTTTATCTTATTCGTTTTCGGCTCTGAGCTAATATTTTCACGTTTAATGTCTCTCCGTCCGAAACCGCTATAAAAGTGTCCATTGTGTGCATGACGTGTCCACCAGCCGTCATCCTGAAGCAACTCGATTCCCAACGAAGAATTTTGATTTCAATTTTAAATTTCGAATTTCGACATTAATCCGCTCGGCCGTAAAAATTTTCATCGCCATTAACTAACCGAGTGATTTTATTTGAATGATGCCATCTAGAAAAAGGCTCCATGCGTACAAATGGCTGTGAATCAGAATTCATTTTTTGTTGTGAATATTTTTTAAGCACTTACTGGGTGAATGTTCTGCGATTTTGGCTAGCGAGATGAGTGGCGTATTTTATTTTATATGCTCGCACACCCTTGCGTAAAATGCAGGGATTCAACTTAAATTAGCATCATCTAACATCCACGGTCTCCATCCGATAGAAGTACTCTAAATGTACTGAAGCATATCCGCGAGTTTAACACTATCGGATTTATCCAGTGAGGAAAGCTCAAGGCTCTCAATGCCTACTGCATATCTGTGTATAAATGTTACATTTAGTTTTTCATACTTCTTGATTCACGGACATCCTTCGATAAATTTTATTGCACTATAATCGGAATCTTTTTCCTTGAACCATAAACTTGACGCAGTGGAAGGACTTGCGCGTTCCAATCAACCAAAAGCTGTACTGGCAGGAGCAATGGTAGTTCTACTGGTATGGCCGCCTATGATAGGTCAAAGAGAAGAAGCCAGGCGCATGGTACTTTACGTGATGGTGACACGCAAAAAATACTGTTTGCATGGAAAATGGATGCCCACCCGACTATACTTGACCTGAAAATGCAAATCAGTCAAAAGGTATTTAGTCCTGGCAACTACGAGACGCCGCCCAGTGGGGCGGGTGTCGTGTCCGGCCGTGGAGGAATCAAAGACTCCGCGGTCTTCGTCACAAGAAATCCTTGCGCATAAACGTCATCAGAGGATACAAGAACAATGGGGGATTATTAGAAGGAAAAGAGGAAGAAGTGGAGGAATGCCAACAGAAATATAAACTTTACACTTAAGGATAATGATGAGGGCTGGGAAAGCAAGAGAATTTTAGACAGAAAATAAATTTAAAATCAAAGAGAAAGGGAAAATAGATACTTTGGCGCTGCGCAAGGTGAGATGGAGGGACAGCGAGGACAATGGGAGTGATGATTGCAGGGTAATATAAAGAAGCATAGGTGAGGTATGTGAAACCTATGAAGGCCTTTATGCTATGCTATGAAGGCTATGAAGGCCTTTATGAAGGAGGCTGTGGAAATCAACAACCACAGAGACAATATCTACAGAGACAGAGGTTTTCAGATAAGCAATTCGTGGAAACCAATCATAGAATCATGAGAAAAATAGCGGAAAAAGAGGGCCAATCAGAAGCAAGTTGAGCCCATCTACAGAGCATATAAAAAGTGACATCCTCCTGGCCAAAATATTCACGCCATCGAAACCACCATCCACAAACCACCATCACCAGGTTGGAAACCCGAGAGCTTTTCATTCTAAGGCCCTAGAGCAAGACCGTGACGCTCCCCTTCCCTCAACGGTAATGCTTTACTAGCAGAGCACTGTAGCGGTCAGGCGCTTCCCAACCACGATAACCCCGCCAAATTTAAACAGAATCACTGAAACCTTGAGCGATAGCTTATAGCATGACCTCTGCATTCTTCCGATATTGGTCCAAATGATAAAAATTCACGAGGTTTCCTGATATTTGATATTGTTTCTTAGGTTTGGTACATAATTTCCATTGAAAAGAAACCAAATGGAATTCACAGAAACTTTATTGTGAAAAATGATACTGAAGACACAATTTACATTCTTACAAAAACTTAAAAATAACATTTGAAACAATGAAGTGGAATTCATTTTCAAACTTGGCATAAAATACGTAAATCCTCGCACAGCCATACTATAGGACCCTAGGCCAAATTAATTAATTAGATGTTAATGCAAAAGTAAGAGCAGGCTTCGGTCATAACTGAAAAACACATAAACATCTTATTCACACAGTACTTAGCTCGCTAAATCACTCGGGAAGTTGAAAAATGCAATTTTTTTGTTTAATCTGCAGCCAGAAAAATTATTGCACCAACTGGCTGAGCAATAATGCCGCCCAGGTTGCTTCTCACATTCACAACTTGCCGCCATGATTGTTATTATAATATCCAATAATTGTACGTATATAATATACTGCTAAATAATAATACCAATAAATAAAGATGAAGTTTGCACCAGGGGAATAAGCGGAGCACAAAATGGAAAAGCTTGTGTCATCAAATGCGATACTATTAACGAATTCATTCGTGTCACTTATCCGCTGAACTGTGCAATGCTATTGGTGGATAAGTATAACAATTTTCAATTTTAGATATGATCACATGAGACTAATACGCAGAAAATAATTATTTAAATAAAAAAATAAACAACCACGTATTTAAAACGGACTAAGAAGTATAAAATAATTTCTCCGAGCCCCATTCCGATAAATAATCCGATACAGGTTTCTAACCGCATACGGATTGTCCTAAAAAATTGTGATTGTGAATTTTAATAGCTATGAAAATACTTGTAAAATTTAAAACGAAAAACGTGGGGCGTATGCAACAGATAATAGTAGAGAGTGTAGGGAGTAGAGAAAACTCACACAACAGTTCATGTTTTTTGCTGTACGTTAAAGTTGTTAGTGACTCAAGTGAACAATTCATGCATCAATTACCTATTTCATGCGCCCCACGTTTTTAGTTTTAAATCTTACAAGTGTTTTCATTGCTATTAAAATTCACAATCACAAATATGCTGGAAAACCCGTTTGGGGTTTGACTCTGTATGGGGTTATTAATCTGTTTGGGGCTAGGAGAAATTATTTTATACTTCTTAGTCCGTTTTAAAAACTTTGTTGTTTAAGTTTTTGATTTAAATAATTATATCATATGTATTCCAGAGTTTTTCTGGCTGCCCACTCGGTGCTTCCGTTGAGGAGAGAGATAGAAGAGGTTGGAGTCGCATTGGTAGCGGTGGCAAATGCGGGGACTAGAAATAACTCCCTATGCCTTACGGATGAGGCCATGAGACCCATGGGGACTCTTGCTAGCCGAGAGTGGTAATAATATCTACACGGGGCTTCTTTCCGCACCCCCACACACCCTTCCCAAACTTCCTCCGGTTAACCACCCTTTCACGTCGGCCATAATCCTCGAGTGCCCTAATTACCCGAGAGCATTCAATAATGTCGTTGACCCCACACCACGGAGTCCACGGCAATACCGCTGCAGCAGAGGACAGTATTTTTTTAATGGTTTGAGAACGCCGAAAGCATGTTAAAACCACGCAGTCATCCGAGGGTTTACCTATCATCTACTTCGCTCTGGTTAGGCCACACCTCGAATACGCCGCGAGCATTTGATACCCTGGTCATAAAGATTTTTTAAAATAAATTAATAAAACACAAAGAAAATAGCACGCTTCGTTAAAAACTGCTATGTGCGAACATATAGTTTTTCTTAACTTTTAAAGGGATTAAGGTGGGATCCCCCGGAGACTCGGAGGCTTCACGCTAGGCTTAGCTTGCTTGAGAAATTCAGAACTGGTGTGTTTCAGAGCGACACGGAGAATATTATTATGACGCCTCACTACATCTCTAGGTCTGACAGAAGCGATAAAATAAGTGAGATACATTACCTAACAGATAGGTACAAAACCTCCTTCTCTCCGCGCACAATAAGTGACCACAATAAAAATTGAGCTCCACTAAATGCACTCCCAAAATACACGTCACCATTTCACCTCCGAAAACCCTCTCCTTTACGTCTTTACACGGCTGGTGTCCTAACACCGCCTGCAACACGATCATACGGCTGCTCGCAGGGTAGTATGCAGATGTAGATCATAAAAATCATTATGCCCTCATCAATGTAAAGAAAGGGAATATTGATGAGTGTAAAACAATGGGAGAAACTGGGGAAGGTTGGAAGAGGATAGGATTTATGGACGAATAAAAAAGAGGAAGATGATACGAGGATTTAAGGTGGTTAGAGGGAGATAGTTTCCTAGTCATAATGGAGACCATATTCGAATTTCACATTTTAATTGCAGCACCTGTAGGCAGCATGAATTTAATATCGCATTATTCGCGGTGCAATAATATACTTTTATACCATTGAAATAATTCTAAGTAATTAAATAAAAATATCTACATTATTATTTTATTTGACTCATTTTTTTCCGCGGTGCATTTAAAACTCCTTCGCAACGGAAGGTTGCAATTCTGGAAAACATTACTGTGGTGACGATATGATTTATTTTCAAAAATATTTGTGAAAACGTACAAACTACATACAGTTGATTTTTGACCAGATCTAGGTGTTATAAATACTCTATTTAAAAATAAGGCCCGTCTGGTGTCCACACACGACATAAAATGGCAGGTACACTTCGTCAAAAATCTCTGAAATTAGTCCAGTAAGGGCCAAAGTTTAGGTATCTCGGAGTGGTAAGATATTTTTCTTATCAGATAAGACCAAATTCATTGATTTCTAGGTACAATGATATTTCGCTCCAACTACCTTAAAGAGGGATCTAATGGCGTGTAAGACTGTCATCCATTGGAGTTAAAACGGTGAGAAGTTAGGACCAGAAATTAGGATGAAATTGTGAGTGCTGTCCAAAATCCTACCAATCAGCTTGTAGGATACTCTAGTGAAAATGAATGGTTATGAAATGGTCGTATGTGTAAAAACGGTTGACCCGTTTACCACTATAGACTGATGGTATCTGTGACAAAATCAATAGATGTAATCGAATCAATGCCAACTAGTCGGTAGTCACTGATTATAATGGGCACATTAAAACAAAAGTAATCCATCACGCGTAGTAATTACTCATGAAAGATTCCTTGTAGTTAAATATAGGAATAATATTATTTTTTAACTGGCCTAATGTATCGATAATTAAGTTTCCACGTCTTTTCAGCTCGAATTGGGCGTGCATACGATGAATTTTGAGTATTTTACTGTACACGACAGTTATTGGATAATTTACTTAATTAAAATGTGCATTATAAAATAGACATACGAGAGAATGTTATCCACCGCTGATTGATTCGATTGTGACCAGCTTTTCGATGTTTTAATTGAAAATTTTAATTTCGAAATGCAATGACCCCAAGTGAATCAGAAGAGCTTGCTATCGTCATTATTTTGTTTCTATTGTTTTCTGCGCTTTTCAAAGAATCAAACTAGTATTAATAACCATTATTATTGCTTTAAACTGGTATCTGCATTGATAAAAGGTGGGAGGGGGCAACATAAAGCATGAATAAATTTTAAAATGTGATCATTAGAGGCATTCATTCGAATATTAATTGAAAACGCGTAATTAAGCCTAATAGTAGTGGATGTCATCGCAGGTATGTCAACGCTATAAAATTTTTCGGCATCAATAGCATTACCGCAGTATTTATAATGTAAATTTTCTAATCAAGTAATCTTTATTACTAAATGGATTGGATATAATTTATCTCTTATTAATTTTATGTTAACCCCGTGTTATTAGAAATACTTAATTGCGCACCAATTATCAAGTGCACTTTCAGAATTAATAAATACGTAATTTTATGATAACACATGCAAAATATCCCTCAAAACGCAAGCCCGAAGGCCACTGAATTAATTAAAATGGTGAAGATGACATATTTCATGCAAAAGAAATTTTTCATGAAAATGAAATGTTGTTGAAAATGAGATGCGCTGTTGTATGCAACGGCGCAATTAGCTGTTCTGGGGCAAAGAAATCGAGATAGACTACATTAGGGTGCAAGCCGGGGCAGGTAAAGCAATTTAAGGTAGACCACATCAGTGGAGGCTGAAGGTAATCAAGATCTGAAGGGAAATGTTTTGGCTGAAAAATAAATACCAATGTAAAAAAACGCCCAGCAAACTCCCAAGAGAGTCTGCGGAACGCACATTTATAATCACTGATATTAATGGGGGTTTAAACTTTATATATACCCCCATTTTATTACACAATAAAAATATTACATATTTTCCCAGTTATTAATTGTAATTTCGTTTATTTGGTTACGGTTTGCATGTTCAGTCTGGGTTGCTTTAACAATTATAGCACCGTCAAAATTTCAACCACTGTCCCTCCTCCATCATAGCAATTCCATCCTCCATCCAGCTACCCGATATACAACCCCCTCCGCTGTACGTTCCACAACATGGCCTCCCTCTTTTCAGCATCTCATGCAGCTTCCATCCACTCGGCACCCTCCACTTGCACTTAGTCTCCCATCACACAGCGTCCCCTTATTCAGCATCCCACAGTGCAGGTCTCCTCCAATGAAACACCATGCAGCCCTCCTCCAATCAGCATCTCACTGATAAACATGCAACCGCTCAGCCCCCCTCCTCTGCGTATGTGTGCGTCGAAACAATTAGGATCTTAATTCCATCTTTACAATTGCATAGTTTCAAATTATTTCCGTAGCCTAGCCACACCCTATGCTCTTCTGATGGGTGAAAGAACGTCTGATAGGATCTTCCCAATAAATAGATATGAGACGCTTCCCAGGTTTGAAAAAATTATGTATGGTGATTTCCCAGGCCATTTAAAAGTCGGGCACGTGACGTAAATAATTCGCGGGGGATCCCAAAATAACCGGACACCATTTTTTTAAAAGACAGAATTTATTATTTCGAGTTACAAACGTTAGTCACCTTCGAAGTACTCTCCATCAACGCTAATACTGCGTACATGTCGCCGCGTTTTAAATCATGAATAGCACTCATACAATTGAGTTCTTTTCATGGCGTGCTATTCATAAGCTGTTGATGACATATCAACCGCGTCCGATGCACTTGTACCGAGCAGGAAACAAAATTTCTACGCCGTACTCTGTTCTCGAAAATTAGCCATTTGAAAAAAATGGAAGAGGTCGAAAAACGCGTCGCACGAAAACTGTTTCAAGGGCTTGCTACAGCAGACTCATACGACGTTCCTTGGGATACTGACTAAGGAGGGGTTATCTAACGCCCACCTTGTGGGAGGAGGCAAAACTACAAAAGCAGTGCGCACAGCGAATTCTGTTCGGTTACTTATGGGTCTCCCCTCGTAATTTAGAAGTTGAGAAAGTCGGGGTGACATCATGTGTGGTTACATCAAAACATGCACTTGCATCAACAGGATGGCTAGTGCGGATGCGGTTTCACAATGCACTCATAATCTCAATCTGGCTTCTGGCGGCAATAGTCCTTGGGGGGGAGGGTGTCAGAAACGTTCGAGATAATTCCGATCACGCAACTAAGGAGTCACGTGGTACAATCACGAAGGGTTTCAGATTTTGATGCATTTAAACCGCTCATAAAAATCTCACGCAGAAAAAATTTCTCGAGGGAAATTGTTCATGTAGTTAATTATGGCAATAAGAGATGCAATAAATAGTATGTCAGACCCGGAAGTTATTCACGTGAGTGGGTAAAATTCACCCAAATCTCCGAACGTTGGTTGTTATAGCACGTGACTCCTTAGTCACGTGATCGAGATTATATCGAGTGGTTCAAACACACACCCTCAGAGGGTTGTATTTGAAATTGCTCGGAATCATTCCAAGTACGTAACCAAGGAGTCACGTGGTGCAACAATGATTGCTCGGAAATTTTTTTGATTCATTCTCAGTGGGTATGCATACCCACACGAATGGTAAACTTACTTATCCGATACATTGCTTATGGTGTCTTGTATTGCTTTATTTAACACCGTCGACAATATTCCCGTGAGAAATTCTCGATGATTCTCGGAAGTCTCGGTAAGATTTTAAGTGCTGTTTGAATACATCAAAATCTCGAACCCTTCGTGATTGGACAATGTAACTCCTTAGTTACGTGATCGGAATCAATCCGAGTGGTTTCAAACACAACTAGGGATTGGAAAATCGACTTCGATTTTAATCGAAAATCGATAATCACACTCCGATTTTCGATTTAATCGTAGTCGACTTTTTGTTTTGAAAAATCGTTCAAAATCGATTCTAGCCGATCGATTTTCGATTTTTAGCGTGCTACAGCATTTAAATTTTGCCGCCTCGCTTTGCTCCGCGCCGCGCTATTTCTGCATCGCTGGTGGGGGAACCTTGGTGGAGAGGCAAAAGTGCTTCGGACACCGGCAGGTTGGAGTTGCCAACTGTAGGGCTGCGGATTTTTATTACAATAATTCCAGTCTAGGCGGGACTCACGCTCGGAAGTAATACATTGGAGACCGCGAGACGAAGGTTCGAAATGATAATACGCGTTGACATTGTCTTTTTTGTAAACGTTCTCTCAATAAATCGCTTCAGAGCACTCGTCTTCTTCAAAGCAGATTCGCCCAGTCCGAATATCGTTTCTACGCATGGGCTACTAAATTATATGTAATTTACTTGTTATATTACCTATATGTATATAAGTATCTGGTATGGATTATTACTTTCCTGCATACCTTATT
Organism: Ceriagrion tenellum; assembly: GCA_963169105.1. NCBI lineage: Eukaryota > Metazoa > Arthropoda > Insecta > Odonata > Coenagrionidae > Ceriagrion > Ceriagrion tenellum. Next base: position 70,835,524 of record OY720635.1, read on the forward strand.
AATATCTTTAAAATAATATATTGTATTACTAAATTTAACCGTATTCAGTTATTATCCCTAGTGCTTCCATTGACCCTTATTTCGCATTTTTTTTAGAACAGCACATCCGTATTTCAGCAGACAATTACTTTACTATTTAATAATTTAGATTTTTCGATTATTTTGGGCACAAAATCGAATTTTTAGAAAATCGATTTTAAAAACCGAAATCGAAAGTCGATTAATCGAAAATCGATTCTGGATTTACATTTCCAATCCCTAAACACAACCCCCCTGGTTAGGGAAGGAAGACAATGTGTGACAATTGGAATGGGTGTAGGAAGGGGTTTTGGCGTCATTCTCGTTGCCCAGGGGGCTAGTGACATGACCTTACACTGCTTTAGCTGATGACAGGTCTTAACAATTAAAAATCAAAATGAAGCTGAAAATTATGCAAATCGACTGACGAATATAATTTTAATGGGTACTTTTTCCAGTAATTGAAGCCGACTGCGGAACCATTTGCATTTTAATACGTTTTTTGATTCAATTTTTCCGGTAATTTACTAATGACCAAAAAAATACGAGGGGTAGGTGGTTGCATATTATTATCACTCAGTTTCAGGGAGAATTGGGTATTTGTAAATGTATTTTTTCCAAAAGTGCATTTATATTAGATTCAAAATGCACCTCTCCATTCGCCAATTAAGCACTACGGATTTTCAATTTACATTTGTGAAAAATGTTGCAGAAAAACGTACGTTTTTTATCAATATCATGCAGAGAACATTGTCGTCTGGAAAAAAGTGAGAACGTGAATCAATACCCATGTCATTTATTTTACATGGGAAACACCACGAATACAGTAAAGATTAGAAGACCGGCAATTTAAGGGGGAAGTTGTTATACTTTTGGATTGTATAATACCATGCGATGACGTATATGTTGACGGTGGCTGAGTAGAGCTGAAAGATATTATTAATTTTAATTAATTTAGCTCCACTAAATACACTTCTATAATTCATGTCACTATTTCATCTCCAAAAAACTTATACCTTTACACGGATGGTGACCTAACACCATGCGGCGGCTCGCGGGGTATTATGTAGATGTAGATGCAGAAAGGCGAATTTACCGTGATGCATTTTAGTCCAGTCTTCCCCGGCATATAACATTTCCTCTCATCATCCCCCATTATTTTATTTTCTCCTCCATATGTTTAGAGCCACACGCAGAATATTATTCTGTCACCACAATACATCTCTACTAACAGAAGTGAAAAAATAAGAGATAAATTTTCTGTGCACCAATTATCAAGTGCACTTTCAGATTACTAAATACGTTATTTAATGATAAAACATACAAAATAATTCTCTAAAAAGTATACCCAAAGGACACTGAATTAATTAAAATGGTTTAGAGGACAATTTTCATTCAGAAGAAATTAACAACAATGCAATTTCAGAGGGATTAAGGTGGAGCCCCTAGAGACTCGGAGGCTGCAAGCTTGGGCTTAACTTGCTCGAGGAATCCAGAAATGGTGTGTTTCAAAGAGACACAGAGAGTATTATCATGACTCGTAACTACATCTCCAGGCATGACAGAAGCGATAAAATAAGAGGATATATTGTCTAACAGATTGGTACAAAATTTGTCATTCCACGCACAATAAGTTATCATAGGAAAAACTGAGCTCCATTCAAAACAAACCCATAATATAAGCTGCAGGCATTTGAGATGTGGGTATGGAGAAGGATGGAGAAGGTGAGGTGGACGAAGAGGAAGACTGACGAGGAAGTGCTTGAGAAGGTGGGCGAGGAAAGGAAACTTCTTGATGACATCCGGGATAGGCAGAGTATGTGGCTAGAGGATGTAATTAGGGGCGATGGGTTACTCAAGAATGTGGTAGAGGGAAGGATGTTAGGTAAGCGGGAAAGAGGAAGAAAGAGAATAGGTTTCATGGACAGATTGAAGAAGGGTAGATAGTATTCTGAGGCGAAAAAAGAAATACTAGAGGGAGATAGGCCCCTGAAAGTGTAGAGAACTGTGAGGAGATTCTCTGAAATACAAAAAAACCTACATTAACCGGTAGAATACTTTTAAAAAATACACGTCACCCTATCTACTTGCAAAGCCTCATCCTTTACGCTGCTGGTCTCATTACACTCCTTGCCATACGCACATATGGCGGCTCAAATGGTGGCGTGTAGATGTAGGTGATGGCAAAGCCAAGAAATTCCTCACGTTTATGTCTCACGAGTGATTGTCCCAGTTGGACTGCCCGGGGGCGTTACTCGGGGCGATGAAGAGAGATTGGGAGGGTGGCGCCCAAGAATTCCCAACCCCTCTCCTTTAGTAGGGGCTCTCTCGGGTGGGGATTTATGGCTGAGAGAGGTCCTTACCCCCATTCTCAACCTCTGCACCCCATATATTTCCATCCCTTCCACACAGCAGGGGACGGGAGGGGTGAGTTCAGGTGGCGACTTCCTCGGCAGTTGAAGTGCTCTCCGACATCGCGTCGAGTTAACCTAATCATCCCTCCTGCATCCTTGAGTGTTTTAGCGTCCGTGTGGATTACTCCAGATGCTGGCGTGACAAAGGATCCTTCGATGCCCCGCTAACACCACCCCCATACGCACTTACGCAAACGATCTACGTGCGTCCAGACTTGAATTGCCGCCATAACCCAATTCTGTCTACTCTAAGAATTGGTTATTACCGAGTCTGCATTATGAATAATCCCCCATTGCTATGATAATGGGTATTTCTGAGAATGCTCAGAAAAATACGCGCGAGATATTAATTCGAGGCGTTGAAGTTAACTAGAATCTCCGTTTTACCCATAGGAATTTGTAGTCATCCTGATTTTGTTTGATTTAATGAATTACTTGCCTTCCACCTGACCTACTATTTAATAACGTAGTATTTCAGTTGTATTTAGGACATAGGGTAAGGATGTAAAGAAGAGGCTGGTGAAGAGCTTGATATGAAGCGTAGCGTTGCATGGGGCAGAAATGTGGACGAGTTTACGCTGCAGGTATTTGAGATGTGGGTGTGGAGAAGAATGACAAAGTTTAGGTGAACGCAAAGGAAGCCTAATGAGGAAGTGCCCGAGATGGTGGGCGAGGAAAGGAAAGTTCTGAATAAAATCCAGGATAGGCAGGGTAGATAGCTAAAGGATGTAATAAAGGGTGATGGGTTGCTGAAGAGTTTGATAGAGGGAAGGATATAGTAACAATAATAATAACTTGTCTTTTATTACGAGCGAATTGAGGCAAGTGCGATCCTCTCTCACAATTAACTCGAATAAGACGAACACAAAGATCCATGTCCTGAGCAGTGAATAATCTACCCAGGCAGGATTCGAACCCGCGACCCTCGGGTTAGCAGGCGAGGTTCACCCCGCCGCCACCGGGACCGACTGGGCTGGTGGGGAAGGGGAATTAAGAGAATAGGTTTCATGGACGGGATGAAGAAGGGTAGATCGTATGCTGAGGCGAAAAAGGTTATACTAGAGCGAGATTGGCCCCGGAAAGTGTAGAAAACCGGGAGGAGATTCTCTGACATTCAACAAAACCTACCTTTATCGGTAGAATACAGTTTTTTAAATGGTTTATTATTTTACCGTTAATAATGCTATATTTAATTCCTACAGCTGCTGAAATCAAAATGTATTATTAAAAAAATTCTAGTATTGGTCCTTTAAATGATATGAAACCACCTGAAGATGTAAGTATTATTTAACTATTATGACTAGGGTCAATTTTTGTTTGGAATCTGAGGGAACTATTTCCCTCAAACTACCTTGAGCGAAGCGCTGTAGTAGGGTTAGGAGCTGAAAGTTAAAATGGAACAAACGCGTGGTCGCACATTGTTTGCCACCAAAGATGGTGGCAAGGTAATAAGTGCGGAAGAAATTGAAGTAGGTCATACTTTCGGTGCAGAAATTATGTGCACTCGAGTTTGGAAACAAATTAAAAAATAACGAGAAATCCTACAGAAAAATTAATCATATCATACATTTTCTTATTTAATTCTGTATTATTTAATAGAAAACTTAAAATTTTTAATTGTATTTCTCTATTTTTGCTACGGGTTAAACCTAAAAATACCGATTTTTGACCATATTCGAGAAAATCTTCAACTTTGATATTTTTTAAACTCAAACGCTAGTATTTTTATGACAACTGCATTTCAGTCAATGGTAGATAAATATGTTTGCTATACATGTTGTGAGTTTCATCGTTTTATATTTAACAGGAAATAGGTTGTAGTGACAGGAAAAGTAGCATGCAGATCATTCCGCCTCACTCGTTCCCTCCTTCGCTCCTGGACCCAAACCCCTCCACTGGGACTTGAAGAGAGACGAAAGACACCCCCCAGTAGTGAGCGTAATGCGACCAATTGCGCTACTTGATGGACCCCTTCTTAAGAATGGTTATTTTTCCGTTCTCGTGGGATCCATACATTAAATCCCTTTGCTCTCTGGTGATTCTGAGATTCTTCTTTTATTTCGTCCATAATTTTTTCCCCTCTTTTGTTCTTCGCCTCAATAACACCCCACCAAGTGAGCCAGTAAATGAGTCGAAGGAAGAGGATCTCCTCGCTCACATATATATGTTTTTTTCTCTTCGCTCCCAACTCACTTCTTCGCTACAGCGTTTGTGAGGGGATTCATCAAAAATTAGTTCCCCGTCTCCTCTGTTTAAAGCAAACTCGTTTCGCGTCCGTAAAAGCTGAATAATTCATTTATGCGTGCGCCGTCTTGAGGAGACCCAACCCCTGTGTGCGCCCTCTCTCTGTCAGGCTCCTGGCTTCATTCTTCTCCCGTTCCCTCATCGTCTCTTGTTATTGCTCCTCATTCAGCTTCGCCGGCCAGCTCGTGAAACTTATGACGGACGCACCCCAACGTAGAACGAGTGAGAAGGGATCGATAGTGCTTGAAACGGATCCGACGCAAAATTAAACTGGTCATTTTTTAAATAAACTGAATATGATAATCCGCTGTCTCCGGCGTGACTCCGTGGCTTAGCATTGTTAATAAGACGATTTACTTGGTGAGTTCACATAATTTTATTTTAAGTTATTCGCGTCAACACCGATAACGTCGGCCATGACACTAGTCTCAACTCCAATAACACTTGGAAATCGGTCTTGAATTGCATTGGAAATTTAGGAGAAGGTGGGAATGCAAGGGAACGTTTCGACTAGTCAGGAGAAACATGACTTCAAGACGAAGGTTTGTACGATAGCAACGGAATTTTTCCATTTCAGAGGCCTGAGGATGAAAAGCGATTCTTTCTTCGTTATCATTGGGTGGATACGAAGCCGCAGGCCTGGTGGAATACTCGAAAAAGCCTCCTTCATCAAAGCCATACCCTAAGATAAAGATCTACATCTACGATATGCCGTGCGAGCCACCACTAGTGTGTGTGGCACGAGGTGAATCCACAAAAGGCATGCAGCAGTCCTCCCTGCTGAAATGAGAACCGAGCACGTTCGCCCGGATGCCAGGCGCAGGCCAAAAGCAGTTTGATAACAATGCGCGGTCACATCAGAAACCAGGAGAGTGATAGACGAACATGCAACCATGCAGTATACTATTTTAGATACAACTACTGGGTAGTATTATTAATGCGACTGATGAAAAGGTATAATTCATGTCGGAAGCTATATCTTGTCGGAACTATTCGTACGGGGTTAATTGCTAATAATACTGTTAAGATATTTGGCACAAGTGCAAAACTTACTTTACCCTATGAGGGTCAAAGTTTCCCAGAACTAATCTATCGTAACTATTAAGTTCCCTTATTTTACGAGGAAAAAATGACATTTTAAATCTACTGGTTCTACAGTCTATTTCCTTGATTTTATGGCTATGATTGCTTCTAACATAATAGTTTGGCTCAAGCAGTTTCCACCGAGATAGGACATATATGTAATTTTTTTTATATTTTGGAATCGAAGAGAGAAAAAAGCCATGTCCTCTCTCTGGTCTGAGCAAAAAAATATTAACTTAGGGGGGCGTATCGGCATTAACTTTGTGGGACATGGATTTCCAAATTCGAAAAGAAATGCTAGTACAATTTCCACACTTTAATTTTACGCCTGTGGCGGAGAATAAAAAGTGGAAATTGTACCACCGTTTCTTTTCGAAAATGGAAACAGAAAAATACATTTCCGCGCTATTTTTCTTGCAAATCGAAGTAGAAATAATATGTAGTTAAATGGGAAACTGGGGAAAACACTTGAAAAAATAGTATTTTTTTATTTGTTATAAATGCCTTTTTTCTTCGAAACCTATTTTTAAGAAGTAAGGTATCCCGGAAAATCAATCCAAACTAAAAAATCGGCTTATTACCGTCCTATTTATTGAGTTATCATGAAATTACTGCGAACATTTTAGTCAAAATGTGGTAATTCCGCAGAATCGGCGCTTCCATACCCGAAGAAATTGGCACCAGTCGGCGCCTATGTCTATAAAAAGTGTTCATTATAATAATATCCATGAAAAAATTGAAATTTTTTGCCTTAATTTTGGTTTACAATAGATTACGCTTTCCACCACCGAATGCAGAATCCGTGAAAAAAGTTGAAACTTGAAATTTATTTTGACGTGAACTATCAAAGTGGAACATCCTTAAACACGACCTAGGTTTCGATGCAGCACGTCAAATCTTCATGACCTTCCATTCTCCCTCGCCCAAGACTCTACAGCACCCGCCCCCAAACTTTTATCCCCCCCTTCACCCCTATACTCTCTCCCCCTCTCAAACTTCCCGGTGTTTGTGTCTATATATTCTTCATCATCATTGGTTGTTCAACCCTAAGATTGGTTGACTGCAGCCCTCCACCCTCCACTATCAAATGCCACGTCCCTTACTTCCTGGTTGCTCCTCTCACCTTCCTCTTTATTTTGTCTATGAAATTATTCCTTGGTCTTTATCTGGGGACTTTTCCCTCTATTTTGCCTTCAATTATGTACTTCACAAACCCATTGTGTCTCAGGGTGTGTCCATATACTCTTAGAAATCAGTAAAATTGTACCTGATGATGACGCACATTGGCTCATTTCATGGCATTATATTAGTCCGGCAGGGTCAAGGTCCGTGGTTCGATCCCCGGTCCAGGACGAGGTTTGGTAGTTTTTGTTTAGGTGGCTCTGGCTTGACCTTATGAGTCAATACAAATGCTGTGTTTTTTCATTAATTTACTCAGTTTAATAATTCTGCATTCCGTTTAAATGGATAATATATAGGAAATTAAAATTAGGGAACAAATTATGAAGAGTATGCCACGAATACATTTTTGTGGACCACAAATACCCAGACATTAGAGGTAACTACAGCGCAATTTGAATGAAACTACCGCATTAAGGCTTCAATGACGACAGTTTTTCACTTATAACTTTAAAAAAATTGGTGGTAAGATGACATATTCCATTTTTATTCACTTATTAAGGACTTCATCATCATTGGTCGTCCAATCCGAAGATTGTTTGACAGCAGCCCTCCACACTTCCCTATCTAATGATAGTTCTCTTACCACTTGGTACCTTCCCTCGGTACTATTCATCATGACGAAATTCAGGACGTGTTTAAATAATTTAAATGAAATCGAATAATCAATCAATTACTATCCTTTATAATGAATTATATAATCTAAAAAGAGACGAAATTCAATGGACACACTTCAATTTATATTAGTCTATTGTATTTGGTAAGAAAAGGAGAAATGATTCAAGAGGATGACCGGCGATAACAAAACTTGAAATCATCATAACAGTAATTTTGCACCAATAAATAAAATGTCCATGACTATTCCTGCCGATTTTCCGACTTCGTGAAGTTTTCTCTTTGAACCTTAAAGTGGATTTAATTGAATAAGAGGAAAACTCCCAGTATATCACACTTTCGTTCAGATTAAATCTGAAGCTGCACGGTGTAAAATGGGTTAATGGGCCACCCGTTGAGAAATGTTGTAATCTCTCATAAAATAATATTTATTTTTGCCCAAAAAATTAGATTTTGGTTGTGAAAAAGTTCAAGTTTAGAGAGAGAGAAACCAGAAAAAGTCCTTTTCCTATTTTAGATTTTGACTCGTTAGCAAATTCCTAATAATTGTCAAATGTCTTGGCTCAAATTATACTGGTGCTGCAATCCGTACCTCCGGTAAAATAATATACACTCCTACTAATCTGTGTTATCGATAATGCCTTAGTTTTGCTTTTCCGTAGCACAGTTGCAGTAAAAGCAGTAAGGGCCGCGAGTGACCTGGTAGAAAGGAATTCTGATTTGCTCTGACTGACGCAGAAACCACGGATCCTACTTAATTTAAATTCATGCCACCCCTCCCCACGCGGTCGAGGGAATGAAAAGTGGCTGGCTCCCGTGCCAAAGGTCTACGATATGGAAAGGATACGCCGGGTAGTGGACGGCTCGAAACATGTTTGAAAATTTCAAAAATCCGACAAATTCCGACTTTGGCTCCATCTAACTCCGAAACTAACGAACGTAGAAGCAAACAATTTGCGTCATTGTTTAGACCGTTTAGTTGCCTACAAATAACCTGGCCTTCATTTTCAGATCAGATCGACCGTTTGGACGCCAGAGCACAAAAACCGAAAAAACCGGGAAATTTTAAACTAATTTTCGTGTTCAGAGACCTCTGGTGAGAAAACTACGAGGTGTAGAAACACAAGATTAGTTGCATATTGTAGATGAATCAATTAGGCTTATAGTGTTTTCGTTATATTTGAGATTCAAACCATAGTTCAAGAGATATTAAGCGAGAACCAAAGATCTAATTTTCGAAAACGTCGAAAAACCGTTATTTCGATTTTTTTTCGGCGGGTTCCGGTTAGAAATTCCCGGTTTTCGGAATTTTTCCTCCGATGAATTCTTCCATAGGTAATCCGTGCCAAATTTCACGTTCCTACCGCGTCTAGAAGTAGTCGGGAATTTGAATACATGAGTCAGTCAGTCAGTCAGTGAATTACAAAAAGGGCTGTATGAGTCAGAAGAGTGACAAGGATTAAGAAGAATTCAATGAGTGGAAATAGATACGAGGCGAGCTAATCAAAGAGGACTTGGGTTAATTGTTGGAACTAGCACCTTCCAAGTGTAACTGCCTCGAGGCTGAAGCCTAAAACATGTATTCGTGTTTACTATACCATTTATCGTGTGGAGTGTAGTTCTTTATGGATCGGGAGCATGGACTACTGGAAAAGCAGACCAAAAAAGACTAGTAGCCTTCGAGACCTGGTGCTGGAAGAGGATGCTGAAGATAAAACGGATGGACAAAATAGGAAATGATGAAGTGTACAGAAGAGTAGAAGAGGATAGGACCATATGGAACACCATAAAGAAAAGGAGAACAAGATGGATTGGACACAACTTGAGACGCAATGGGTTTGTGAAAGCAAATAGAGGGAAAATTCCCCAGAGGAAGACCCAGGAATAGGTTCATGGACCAAATAAAGAGGAAAGTACATAGGAAGAGATACCAGGAGGTGAGGGAACTAGCATTAGATAGGGAAGGGTGGAGGACTGCAGTCAACCAATCTTAGGATTGAACAACCAAATGAATATCATTTCTCTGGCAAAGCTACATCTTTCTCGCCACTGTCATTTCTCCTTCCTATCCCATAATGGCCCTCTTCCCGACCATCTCTTCTTTTACCCAAAACCGAGTTCCAATCTAAAGTTCCTACTCTCAGGTAATATATCGATTATTTCCTCCCGCTGATCATATACCCCATGTACGTCTTCCTCTCTACGATTCGAGGCGGGCATATAAACCTGGATTATAACTAAGTTCGTTGGATTTGCCTTTAGCTTAACTATTATAATCCTCGGTGAGTTTAGGCGTGACTTCGTGGAAATTGATCATGATGCAAAGAACGCTGTATTTGCCTTTAGCTTAACTACTAATTTGTATTCCGTGGCCTTCTCAATAGTATTTTAACGTGACACCAACACGTCAGGGGCCACCCCACTGGGGTCAGACGCCTTTTGCAGCTGCCTCACTGAGGAACAGACGCTGCGGGGACTACCCTTCATTCCTCTGTCTCCTAACCTTCGATCTATCTGGCATGGGCGGCCCTACTATTAGTGAATACTCTCGCCGATTAAGCTCTGGGAGTCATCGGAGCACATCAAGGTGTGATTTGTGGAAGGGGTCCGCGATGATGGCAGAACGAAAACGAATTGCATCATAAAGCAAGTATGTTTTATTTATCGGGAGATATTTATTTCTTTGCGAATAAGGACGTCCACCCTTGACGTTTAGTTAAGATTAAGATTGGAGAGTGTACATTTGTCCAGTATGTGGGTTGGGTAATAAATGTTATATAACCTACCAATCAGCCGGTAAATATCAAAATTATATAAATAATTCTTTGTAAACAGTTTGTAATAGATAAATATTTTCATTGCAAAGTTGAAGAGTGAAGTATCCGTATCTTATTTGCAATTCTCGCATTAGCCTTTGTGCCGTTTATAGTTCAGTGGATTGTAAATGGGGTTGAGCTATTATTGGAAAGTGATTAAGGACTTACTTTATCTCCTGCTCTTCGGTCGGAATTCTAGAACAAAAGGAATCGTAAATGAGACTTGGGATAAGCTTCATTGACATGTGATCGCTGGTTAGAATGTTGAAGTCAATGTGGCAAGAGAACGATAGCGCTAAGTTTTATCCTACGACTGACTTTTCAATTGTGCGCAAGATCTCAAGAGGGTAAATATAAGAATTATAAAGAAAATACCAATGTTATCAAGTTAATTCGCATGAAAATGATGACCTAATATGCTTAAAAGTCAGGTGGGCGATGTCAGGCATCAGATCATGAGTTAATTCTAGAAGTTAAATAAATCAAAGCTCGTTTGTTCAAAAGACCATTATTTCATTAGCTAGTTTAATATAACCAAAGAGCGCAAAATTTCTCGGTATAAATGAATACCCCTGCGTGAGGATGATTTAAGAATATTTGTGTCTTCGCAATTAAATATGCTACTAATAAGATATCTATCCCTCTCTTTCTCTCTATAATCGGTCTTCTTTTAATTTCTGCATGCACCTATGAACGTCGCTCAATCCACTTATTCGTGGAAGTCTACAGAACAAGACTACGCATTTTGGTATTTTGTCTTATGGCGTTTAATTGGAGTGTACAAAACTGGAGCGGATAGAATAATTCAAGCGAGTACTTGGGCAGCACCTAGAAGGGTAATGGGCTTAAAAACCTTTTAAAAGGAATCGGTTTAGCAAGAGATGATGACAGGGACGTTTTGTTGAGAATGAAATGATAGAATAGATAAAGAATATAATATTAAGATTAGCTTTGTACATTGCAAAAACACGGAGGAAAGAAAATGAGTGTGAATAGGAAGTTGATGAATAAAGATGCTTTTAACCCCCCTAAATTAATACACACGATTTTAGTGCGCTCCTCAAGTAAGTAGAAATAATACTAGTTGTTCCCAGCTGTTCCAAATTTCTTTATTTGATTAAAATTTGAGTATGTTTGCTACGATTATCTCTTCAATTCAATATTATCGAATGACTGCGTGAACTAATAGAAAAATATATACTCTTGCGTTATACGATATGATATGATTGAGAATAATCGAGCTTGAGAGGAGTAGGTTTAGTTATTTCTAATGGAGAAGGGTAGCAGTTCTGGATAATATATTTCTTATAGTCAAATGGTTTTATACCGATTAAATTGACGATAGATCTAGCCGTTAAAGTGGGTTAAGATGAAAGTTATATATTTCTTTATTTGAATAAGTCCCAAAAATGGTACAAAGGCTTATTAAAGTGGATGGCCAACAAAAAAATAAATTATAATCATTAATTATATATAAAAATAGAAACAAAAAACGCAAAACATAACAAAGAACAGAAGAACGTGGACGCGGACGTAGCGATAAGTAAACAGGGTAGATGGGGCTAATTTTCTCACGTGGTTGGTGAGGGAGGATTTTAAAGCGGAGGGTGGCGAAAAGAGGTCAAGGGAGGGTGAATGCGAAGCCAGGGAGTTAATTTTGGGATGTTAATAAGATAAATATTGAGCGTGGTACGAGGAGGAACATGAAGTGGAAAAAGAGGAAGAAGATTATTGGTGCGGAGATTACCACTCCAGATGTTATGAAGGAACTTCATGCCTGAGAGCACATGACGAGAGAGAAATGGGACAGGATAAATTCTTGAGTACAGTTTCTGAGGGAAGGAATGCGATGACGTGCAATGGCGAGAAAGAAGTTAATAGGACGGTTAAGCAGTTTCAAGGTTATTGGGCAGGCGGTCATGTTATTGTTATCATGTATTGCTAAAAATCTCTTATTACCCTCGCCAGAGTTGCATTTCCCCAATACACGATTTCTATTTTCAAATGAATGTGCCCGCGGAAATATGAGCCAGGACAACTTGCAGTAGCCTTTACACAATGTGTGCCGCTCATTTTCTGGACAATTGAGCTCGGTTCGAGTTCCGTTTTGGATTCGAGTAATTTTTTTCCCGTTGCTTTTGTTTTGGGTCGTTTGCGAGAGAGGCGGGCTTACTGGGGCGTCCTTAATTGCGGGCCTCGTTCTTTGACATCCTCTGTATGTACGGAGGCGACTACTGTAACACTACCACCCTACACACTCGGCGTTCTTCGTCCTTCGGGCGACGGGTTGAACACGTCAATACCGGTACACGTCAAAGGCTCTTTGTGAGGTGTCACCTTCGCTTCCTCGTTGGCAGGAGCCAGAGAGAGAGAGCCACACAAGGCGTCCACCGCCACCTTATAGACTGACGAGGACGATGCAGGCAAAGGCTGCTGGAGGAGGAGGAGTGGAGGAATTATTTCCTGGGAAGAGACGGTCCGTGGTGCTACTCGACGCTGTGCGTTCCTTAAGGATGGTGCCGTAGGGAAATGAAGAGCGTTAAGGAAGTCCCGCCGTGACTGCAAGAGTCAAACTAGAAGCTCGAGTTACTCCTTTCCGCTTCTGCTGTTAAAAAAAATATTTTTATTTCGCTGAGTAAAACTCTCATTTATGAGGAACCAAGGGGGAGACAGAAAATATGGAGAAAATACAGAAAAATATCATTTTTAGTTAAACAAACACTTTTTTACATGTACATACTAAAGTGCGAGCCACCGCATGGGCGTGTGGCAGGGGGTTTTAGGTCACCAGCCGTTTAAAGATGTTCGCTTTAGGGAGGTGAAATGATGACGTGCATTATGGGAGTGTATGTGGTGGATCTGTTTTTATTGTGGTCGCTCATTGTATGCGGAGAAAACGAGTTTTTTACCTATCTGTTCGGCAATGTATCTCTCCTATTTTCCTTCCTATTTTATCGCTTCTGTCACACCTAGAGATGTAGTATGGCGTCATGATGATACTCTCTGTGTCGCTCTGAAACATACCATTTCTGAATTTCTCAAGCAAGCTAAGCCTAGTGTGTAGCCTCCGAGTCTCCAGGGGATCCCACCTTAATCCCTGTAAAAGTTGTGTGGCACTATATGTTTGCTCGTGGCAGTTTTTTACGATGTGTCCAGCTTTTATTTATATTTTATTAATTTTTTTGGCTAAATATTAATGACCAGGGTCCCAAATGCTCGCGGCGTATTCGAGGTGTGGCCTAACCAGAGCGAAGTAGCATATCTCTTTTACATTTTTACCCGAGGACCTTCATATTATACGCTTAACAAAACCTAGTTTCTTAAATGCTGTGTCGCGTATATTTTTTACGTGAGTGTCCCACGATATATCAGAAGTTAAGGTAATTACAGGATTTTTCGGCTATATTAGCTGACATTGGCCCCATTACTTATGTAATGACACATTTTACTTCATATCTTTGTGGTTATTTAATTAATTCGGGTACTCTAACAGCTGATTGATAGGTTCTTTTGAAGGTATGTATACTAATGTCCTAATTTCTGGCATATCGACCATTTTCACTCCTACGGATGACCCGGCATCGAAAGTAACTAAAAAATAAAATGCCCACATTTCATTACTATTCGATTTATATGTAAAAATGTTCCATGTTTTATCCCATTCTCGCTTTTCACACCATATCATTCCATGTTCAAACTGTGGTGTTGAAAAAGTGGCTAGAATATGAATTAAATTTTTCTTGAGTTATTCAACTGTGGCCAAAAATGATTTTTTTTTGGAAATTCGTATAACACCCCTCCACATGGGCGAAGTTGCGAAGACGACATTCAGTTTGTGTTATGTGAACTCTATGCTAAATTAAAACTAATAGCATCATGCTCAAATCTTTCGAATCGTTCCAGTTTAAGAGCAATATTACTCGTTGATAGTCAGTATTAATCTACGCAAAATTTTCATTTACCGATTATGGCGTCAGCGGATAGCCATTAAATTTGCTGTTACCCGTTGATGATAAGGTCGATAAATAATAGTGTGTGTTGGATAAACTCTATTCTTACGTTTTAATAGTAATTTTAATTATGAGAGGTGATCTACCGGTTAAAGTAGATTAAAATGGCAGGCGACAGCGTATAGAGGAGAGGTTTGGATGGGTTTTTACTCGGCCGTTTAAAGAATTGTTTTCGATGATATTTGTTCTGATTCCCTCATCCTCGAAGTTTCTCGATTTTGAATTTATTCTCCGACCAATAGTTGATGGCATTGGTCACTAACGTGTAATCGCGGAAATTCTTATTTATGGAGGTAATCTACCTGTACAGCTATGTTCAGATGGGTGAAGGTGCACCTCGAACAAATACTGAAAAGCAGCCGGCCCTCGTCCTCCAGGATTATTCCTTGCTCCAGCTTGGCATGCGTCCTGCCCCTCTCCATCCAATGCATAAAACCTTTTCTCTTTCGTCCCCTGCCGCGCTTCCGCTAATAAGACAATTCCTTGTCAAATAAATATTTCTTTATTGGGAAAGTGCCTTTCAAAGATATTATTCATAATTTTTTTATTATCAACTAGTTTTTTAATAGATGAGGGCAAACTTTCCCTTGATTCACACTTCCTTTCTTCACTTTTGAGCCTCATCTGCACATTTTCCGCCGAGATCCGCTTTTGTTTCATACTGTATCGGATGAAATGGTATCCCAAATACATCCTCCTACTTAAAATTTAAGATGATCCCCCTAAACTTTCAAGTGATAGTCAACTTAATCGAGAAAACATAGAAAAAGGTCCCTTATGTCCTCACCTTATATTATTTTTTTTAAGAATATAACCTATATTAATAATATGACTTTCAAGAAATTTTGAATATCCAAAAATATTTTGCGCTAAATAATCTACTCCTACGCAGGGAAAATAAAACTCTGAAAAATAACTTGCATTTGTGAGAAAATAAATCTGAAATATTATTTTCACAATATCAATCCTAGGTACCAATTTAAAAACATACGAACTTCAAAATCTTTTTTTTTTGCGCCGTGTGGTTTAGAAGCTTACCATTGGTCGAAAACTCTAGCCTTGCGCTCTGCTCGTATTTCGTATAACGAACCCATTCCGACTTCCAATTGTAGCGCATCACACGTGACATAGGAAGAAACAGAATCGCGCACGACGCTATCCAAACGCAGGCAATCGTTATGATATCGCTACGTTATAATGACGCATGTAGAAACAGAATCGCGTCCCTAGTATGCTTATGTTAGATGGATGAAGGAGTGTATCAAACCAATATTCAAAAGCACCTGGCCCTCGTTCTCTTGGATGATTCCTCACTCCAGCTTGGCATCGTCCTACCTCTCTCCATCTAATGCATAAAACCTCCTCTCTTTCCCCCCCCCTGCCGCGCTTCCGTTACGTCCTCTCCTAAATAACGCCCCTCAATATCCCTCGCCCCTCATAAACTGCTCCTACCACCAACTCTGTCTCTTCCTAATCACCTTGTGTAGTTTTCTACACTCACCCACTACGTCGAGTATTTCCTCTTCTGTTTTCCTTTATCGTCTTCGCCGCTGATTTTGTAAGCAATCCTTGAAAGAAGTGTTTCCGATGCTCCTCAATTCTTTTGGAAGCCGTCAGACCAGTCTCACTCTCGTGGACTTGGCCTTTACCTGGCAATTAATTGTGTTTTAAAGAGAAACCTCGATATTCGTGCGACAAGTTTTTCCATCTTAACTTTTATGAAGATACGTCTTTCAAAATCAGTCTCGCAATCGAACATCAATGTGGAAACGGCAGTGTAATGTTTCCTATAAAATTTATATGGGCGCGGTAATTTAGTGAATATTCACTCGGCTGATATTGGTGTGTTCTCATTCGCTTTGGGGTACGAGTACATTACCGGCATTATCCTTTGTTGACGTCTTACATTTGAGGAGCGCCGGAGGGGGTCCGCACAACCTCACGGCCACTTTGGGTATGGACGAAAATTCTGCGTTATATATCGCGTGATCTCGATGTGCTGGCGCGCTGAGTTTGGTCCCAAACGTAATATTTTGTCCGTATCCGCCTAACAGGACCCAAAATCTTATTAAAAAAATATTTTGGCGACTGGTCAATATGGGTATTAGAATCTCAGGTAAAATTTCATATAACTCTGCTTCGACACTCACTGAAAAAAATCATCAAACGAGCAATTATGAAACATGAAGCGAACGCATCACCTCTAAAGGGGGGTATAATCAGCCATCGATCTATTTCACTGCGTCTTAAGAAGAATCAGTGAGATGGCTTCGGAAATGTCGGATATTCGAAATACGGCGTGTGTTAGACGACAGGGTAAATTCTCGTAGTGTCGAGTACATCGAAGATAGAACACAGCAATTTATCGAAACTAGATAATTTAACAGAATATAGCGAAAGCGCCTGATCACACTTTCCCCATGTCAATGCGGGCCAACGTCTGCTGTGGCGATATCGCAAGTAGAGGCATATATATATGGACAGGCAACAAATAGTCCTTCACAATTAGGCATCCAAGACAGACGAACACTTCAGTGAACGATCGGATAGGTATCCCTCCGCTCGTAATTACGCATGGAACTCCATTTAGCTTAAAGAGCTCCTTTCAACACGTGCGCCATAAACAACGGCGATCGCGCCTCGTCGACCAGGATTCTTTGACGAGCTTAAGTGACGTTCAAGGTAAACTGGGCGAAATTGTACACCGCTTGGAGGGTGTTAAACTCCCACATGGTTAAAGGTTAAAGTTGACTCCAATAGTGTAACGACATTAAGGGCAGCCCTGTCTAAGCTATTTCAAATCCCGACTACGAATTGTTGCACGCCAAAAACTGCTTCTTTCAAATGAATTTAAGGGAAAGTGCATCAAGGGTGACGAAAATTTTAATTCAGCCAATAAAATATGTTTTATGGACGGGAAGAATAAGGGTAGGACGTACGTTGAAATAGAAATAATATGGGTAGAATGAGAACTGAAAGTGTGAAAACCTGGCAGTCTTCCAATGGCTTCTAATTAAAGCTATATTAATCGGTGAATAGAAAGTGGATCTCTGTAATGATGATAGTCATAGAAATGAACACTCTTTCGAGCATGTTTTACTTTATTAAATTTATATCGCTAGCTGAGGACAAGGAGCATGTCAAATTGTAGTACATAATTCCAATATTTTTACAAACAATACTCTCCGGCCTCTGTTGTACCCTTGCAGTTTACCGCTGATAAAAACACTTAATATGACTAGGTTCGATGTGGCTACGTCAGTTTCAAATGAAGCTTTAGAAGAACTTTAGGATTATGTAGTAACATCGATACATGCCATATTAAATCTTTTATTATTTATTAATTCATTCATTCATTGGTTTTCAGCCTTAAGATTGATTGACCCCAGCCCTCCCCTTCCCAATCTAATGCTAGTTCTGATGCATCCTGGTGGCTATTCCTGTGTGCTTTCCACTTTATTTGGTCCATGAACTTATTCCAGGGTCTTCCTCTGGGGACTTTACCCTCTATTTTACTTTCAATTGTCCTTTACCAACCTATTGTGTCTCAGGGTGTGTTCAATCCATCTGGTTCCTCTTTTCTACATAGTGCTCTATATGGTCCTTTCCTCTTCTAATATTATGTAAACTTCATCATTTCATCTTTTGCCTGTCCACTTTATCTTCAGTATCCTCCTCCAGTACCAGGTTTCGAAGGTTTCTAGTCTGTTTTAGTCAGATTTCCCAATCATCCATGCTTCCGATCCCTTAAGTGCCAACATATTCATTATAACACCAAACACAGCACCAAGGCCTTTCAAGCTGGCTGATACAATACATAAATAGCTAAAATTACAGAAGAAACAAATTAAAACAAAACGTTAACGGATAAAGTCCATGAAAAACAATAATATATTTTCACCACGATGAATTAGAAGCGGGAAGATTAAGGTAGTTTAAGCGAGATAGTTCCCTAGTCATTATGGAGACCATGTTCGAATTATACGTTTTAATTTCAGTAACTGTAGGAAGCATGAATTAAATACTGCATTATTAATAGTGTAATAATATACTTTGACATGACTGAATTCTAAGTAATCAAATAAAAATAACTTTAAGTCTTTAACTTGACTCATTTTTTTCGCGTAGTGCACTTAAAACTCCTTCACAGCGGAAGGTTTTCTGTGATTCTAAAAAATTGTTGCAGTGAGAATATGATTTAATTTCAAAAGTGGTTAAGAAAATTCTTCTCTGGTTTCCGTCCGGGTAAGATGCTTCATCTTCTCCACCGCCGACTTTTCGATGAATGACTTATTCATCGAAACGTCGGCGTTGGATAAGATGTCCATTTTACCCGGACGGAAACCCGAGAAGAATTCACAGCAGTCATTCGCTGGGAGAAAGTGAAATCCTACATGGTTGAGAAAACATGCAAACTACTCGCTGATAATTTTTTGACGAGAATCAGGTGTTACAAATTCCTCATTTTTTTCATTAGACTTCTATTGAACAATTTCTCGCCGAGCTCTCCGAAAGGATCGTTGATATTGTCTCTATGACGTCCATTGCGATTTCGTGAACAATATCCACTATTCGTTGCCGTCATTGTAAGTGGACACGGGGGAGAGAACGTGGAACCAGCATTGTCGGACGGAGAACTGATAAAGGAGTCGGTCGCCGACGAACACTGATTTGGGAGTGGCGGAGCCAATACGGCAAACGGACGTGAGAGGACATAAGGCGATCCTTTGAAGCGACATCCGTGCCGCGGGAAATCGAGAACCCCTCGTGACTCGCAGAGGGAGAGGGATATAGCGACTGAGATCCCCTTTGTCACGCGCACGCATTCCGAATGAGGAGAAGTCTTTGACGTTCCGTCCTTCTCGTGCGGGTCTGAATTGATTTGGGTCATGAGCAGTGTCATCCAATTCCGAAGGATCTGGCCGAGAACCCATCCATTGATTTGTCCCTATGATTTTTTAATAATTCATATTTTATTCTCGTATTGAAAACGACAATGGGTTTTTGAAGAACATAATTGAAGTTAAAATAGAATGGATATACCCCCGAGGAAGAACCAGGACCAAATAAAGAGGATAGTACATACATAGGAAGAGATGTCAGGAGGTAAGGGAACTAGCATTGGATAGGGAAGGGTGCAGGGCTGCAGTCAGCCAATCTCAGGATTGAACCACCAATGATGATGATTGAATATGAAGTTGTCATAGCAATCATTGGGTACATTAAAAAATGTCAAGTTAGCCATCAAACGCTTTTAATGAGACATATTTTGACGTTGAGTCTGCGTATGATTCGTTCAATGGTCGTGAAATATTAAGATTGGTTATAAACTCGATTGTTTCAGGACTTACTTGGTGAAAATGATCTACATCTACATCTACACATCAAAAGGCGCGTTAGGACACCAGCCGTCAACAAAAAAATCAAAGTTCCGCCTAGCATTTATTAAAGTCCTTAATTGTTCGGGGGAAAAACGAATTCCCATACCTATCCGTTCGGCAAAATATCTCTCTTAATTTATCGATTCTATCGGACCTGGAGATATAATGTGGTTCTAATATGATGTTCTCCGTGTCGCTCTGAAAGATATCCATTCTCAATTGCTCAAGCCATCTAAGCCTAGCGCGTAGCCTCCGAGTCTCTAGCGGCTCCCACCCTAAATCGTTCAAAATCTGTGTAACGCTTTCTGTACGGCCGTAGCAGTTTTTGACGAATCGCGCTGCTTTCCTTTGTATTTTATTAAGTTCATGGACTAGGTCTTTTTCCGCCGGAGCCCATATGCTCGCTGCATATTCAAGGTGTGGCCGGACGAGTGCGAAATAGCACCTCTCTTTCACTTTATCATCCGAAAATCTTCCCACAACACGCTTGACGAATCCTAGCTTCTTCAGGGCTCTGCCACAAATATTTCTTATGTGTGTCCCCCACGATAGGTTCAAAGTTATCGTAACTCCCAGGTATTTCACTTCATCTGTCGCATTTATGCTAACGCCATCCACAACATGGGGATAGTTGGACGACCTACGCAAGAAATGCACCGCCGTGCATTTGCTCAGATTTAGTTCTAGTCCCCACTCTTTGCTCCACGCATGAACGTTGTTTAAGTCCGATGACAGAATTTCAAAGTCAGAGTGATCACTAATTTCGCGGTATATGACAGCGTCGTCGGCAAATAAACGTATTTTACTGCTAATTCGGGAGCAGAGGTCGTTTATATAGTTAGGTCGTGATGATGATGATGTCGCCTGTGCGACGAAACCGGTCGACTTGAAATAAAAACTGTGAAAAAGTACCATATCTCTTTTGAATTCTTTATTAAGATTGGTTGACTGCAGCTGTCAATCCTTCGCCGTCTAATGCTAGTTCCCGTACTCCTTGGTTGTTCGTCTTGCATACTTTCTTATTTTCCCTATTTATTCGTCCCTTTGCCTTCTTCTTGAGACATTTACCTCAATTTTACCGTCTATATACTCTTCACAAATCCACCGTATTATTTTTTTAAATGTTCTAAAATAATCAATGTAGCTAGATTGCATGATAAGTGTGTTAAGTAATTTCGCCATTTGAATCTATAACGTAAGAATTTCGGTAGTAAAAAAAAGCTGAATTTTCGTAAGAATTTTAGTAAGGGTAAAACTCTCTCTGACTGTATAAAATGCTGGTTAAATTTTTTTATAGATTTTTTAAAGAAGAACGAGAATGAGTTTATTTTTGTTAAACAAGAATGGTGTCAATTGTACCGTGTGTTTACTTAAACTCGTCAATTATCTATTTATATAGACACTCTTTAGAAATACGCGGTTTTGAAACCGGTAGAGGCTATATGAAATAAATTTGAAATCGACAAGGTTCTCCATTTATGTTCGTCAGTATTTACTCGCGATTATCAAGTCGCATGCAATTCAAAGCATTTATTTTCAGTGTTCAATCACTAGTAGTTCAATATGCTAGTTTCCATACTCATTGGTAGTTCGACTTATGTTCTCTCTTCTTTGTTTGACCTATGAACTCATCCCTTGACCTTCTTCTCCGGGCTTTAACTGTATTTTATCGCTGTATACTCTTAACACACTCAACATATCAGTTTTTTAACTTTATAAAATAAGTAGCTAGATAGCACGGTAAGTATATATGGTAATTCCGCCATTTGAATCTATAACGTAAGAATTATTGTGGCGAAAGAAGCTGAATTTTTGGGAGAATCTTAGTGGGGATAAAACCCTCTCTGACTGTATACAGTGTTGGTTAATGTTTTTTTGTAGATTTTCTTTAAAAGAACGAAAAGGGGTTCCTTTGATCGAGGTTTTGTGAAACATGAAAGGAGTCAATATTACCGTTTGTTCACTTAAAGTCGTCAATATTCTGTTTATGTAATCTCTCTACAGAAATGCGCGGTCGCAAAACCGGTAGAGGCTATAGGAAATAAATTTGAAATCGAGAAGTTTCTCCGTTTTGGTGCGTCACTATTTACTCGTTATTGTAAAGTCGCATGCAATTCAAAGCATTGATTTTCAGTGTTCAATCACAACTTTTGCCGCACGCTTTTGTGGAGACGCACAAAATGTAATGTAAATGTAGATGAGGTGAGTTCAAAGCGGAAAAAACATCGCGTTCCTCATCCTATTGTCGTTCCCAGTTTGTTCGACGACATCGCGTCCCTTTGATGTCCCTTGATTGTGATATCACGCCAATACAATAGTATTGGGTTCGAGTGGGCCCTTGCCACGCGTATTTTTTTCTTCCCACAAAGGAAATTGTTTTGCATTTCAGTTTTTTTATCCTCCTCTCGTCTCAATTGAAGCGAGCCTGGAGGAGCCTCATCCCGCCATCGTGGAGGCTGCAAAGTGAATAGCTCAGCAATCTTTTTCTCGAGGCGCATCACACATTTTTCGCTAGCTTAAATATAATTCCACCGCTTTTGATTCCCGATAAGTCACAAAGATGGGGACGAAACGAGCTATGCCTCCCTTCAATCCAGCGCCCTCCTTCCCCGCTCCCTGGAAGTGTAAGTTATTTTCCTTTTATTTGAGGTTGAAGTTTATCAAACGGGTCGTCTCATTCCCACCCGAGTTCCTTACTCATCCCGCCTCCCCAGTGGTTCCCCTTACTTTTTCAAGAGAGAAGAGAGATCGAGGAAAAAAGGAAATAGCAATAAATGAGTAGTGAAGGCGCATTATACGAATTCCGCCATTAACACAGCCCTCCACTGTGCCGAGCCACAGTGTCGATTCGTCTCTTTTGATCGCTCAGGGTCACGAGGAGCCCAAACAATCTAAAGGAGTGCAAAAGACGATAGTGACGTGGCGATATTTATTTTCCACGGACTTATCGTCGGCGGAGAAGAGTAGCTGATACCACACGTGCATATAAGACGCGTCTCGCAAAATTGTTCTTCTTCGTTGGAGTAGGTGTTGCGTCGCCGCACACAACGGTCTTGTTTCGCCGATGCTCTTTGATGTGCAAGCGTAATACGTGATCTTGGTGAAGAGAAGTTATTTCACCTTGCAGAGCGGGAGCGAAGCGTACAGCGTGAATCGCTGTTAGCGGCCTTGACAGCAGTAGCTGACTTTCGCCCAGTGGTCGACATGGCCGTCGCCTGGACTTCCGCGGTAAGAGTCACTCAGATACACGGTTGGAGGTGTGCGTTCGAGAGCGCGCAGCGACGCAAGCTGGTTTTCCATTGGTTGGTGAACTTTTCATTCAGTTTATTATTCCTGTATTCTTCCAGCTAATTGTCAGGTTTTTGGATGGTAGGTACTCATCCCCACGTCCTACTTTGTGGCATATCGTTCTGCTCTCCCTTTCATACGTAATCCGCCATTATTGTGAAAGGTTACTCGGGTTTTCCATCGGGTCAGGTTCTCCATTTCCGCCGACATTTCGATGAACGAGTCGTCCTCAGGGAATGGGCATCGTCATCATCCCCTGAGGACAATGGACGTTCGAACGTCCGCCGACGTTCATCGAAACGTCGGCGGAAATGGAGAACCTGGCCCTGTGGAAAATCCGAGTAACCTTCCACGATACCATAAGCCGGGAAAGCCTTCGATGAGTCTTCAATCCGCCATTTGATCCCTCTTAAATTCCTCATATCGTCTCTCTCTTCTTACTTCGTCCATAATCCCTATCCACTTCCTCCATGCTTCCCCAGTGTTATCCACTTTTTCCCCCCTTCAGCATTCTCTTTCTTTTCAAAATTCCAGTCAAAATCTCCTAATTAGATAAATGGTTGACTGCTGCTATCGGTAAATATTTCTCATCCACTCTTCTCTCATTATTATCCGGGACCATCTTTTTTAAGTAATCTACCGGTTATGGTAGAATTTGTTGAATGTCAGAGAATCTCCTTCCGGTTTTCTGCACATTCAGAGGCCTATCTCGCTCTAGTATATCCTTTTTTGCCTCAGCATACGATCTGCCCTTCTTCATCCCGTCCATGAAACCTATTCTCCTTCTTCCTCTTCCCCGCTTGCCCAACATCCTTCCCTCTATCGCATTCTTAAGTAACCCATCGTCCCTTAGCACATCCTTGAGCCGCCTACTTTGCTTATCTCTAGTTCTAACAGCGCAAAAGAAGCATGGCTAATTATTCCCAGTTGTCGATAATTGCAGTTTAGTCCTGAACATCAGATTTTTGATTCAAGCAAATCCAATGATATTTGCAAAAAAGATTATTGACTATCTTTTGATTACTTCTTTCGTTAGCGTCTTGAACACTACATTTTGATTAGAGCAAACCGATTACTAATTTCTTACTGCAATTAGATCAATTTGTTATTTTCTGAATATCTGTCCCCCTCTGCGCCCTGGCTCATTGTTTTTTTCCTCCACTGTCCTGAACATCGCATTTGTGATTGGAGCAAATCAAATGATATTTTTAGTCGTAATATTATTTAAAATTCATTCATTCATTATCTAATATGCCACTTACCAGATTCGGCATTGATGGTGTGACAATTGTTTTATGGCCTTCGCACGAAAGGGTTCTTTAGTTGATTAAATTACCAGTTTGTGTCACTTCTTGTTCTTGTGTATTATATTAATCATTCCAAGCGGCGATGTATTTTTGATTTGTGTTTTAAGGGACTTCGTTCTCAGAACAATGGAAGTTGTTTTCTTTTTTGTCATTGTTCACGTAATCCTAATGTTGTCTGACTCAGCCTTCCATCATATTATTATCTTTGCTAACTCTTGAATGACTTTGTAGCTCTCATGCTTCATATCCCGTTTTAGCTGACCTCCCACCTGTAAATGATACTCAAAAGATATGGTACTGTCTATCATTTATTACAAACTTTTACATCAGGTGTTTCAACTGTCTTGCAGTCATCAATAGGTACCCATCCCTTTCGACTTTGACTTTTTGACTAATCTTAACATATCCAGACATGAGCATATATATTGGGAAATACATTGGCCAAAACACAGTAGTGGGGGGGAAGGTTGTGGTGGGGTAAAATTGAAGGATAGGAGGGGAAGGC
The DNA here is from genome assembly GCA_963169105.1 of Ceriagrion tenellum. NCBI lineage: Eukaryota > Metazoa > Arthropoda > Insecta > Odonata > Coenagrionidae > Ceriagrion > Ceriagrion tenellum. Next base: position 70,860,384 of record OY720635.1, read on the forward strand.
TAAAATCATAATTGGGATATGATTCTTTGTTCATCCAAAACAAATTACGTCAAAACACCGGACCTGCGTCACACTGAGAAAGGATAAAGAATGACAGGTGGGAGAAAATGGAAAGGGGGGAGGTGGTTTGTTGGAGGAGGTAAGGTTTAGTTAAAATTGTGTTAAAAAGAGGAGAATGACGAACAAATTCATTCTCATTTAACAGGTTCATTTTCTTTCGTTTCCTTTTGACTATTTCCCACTACTCCGACGCATCTAGACTGTGTCCTTTATCAAGGAAACGGAGGATTTTCAGATTAAATGTGGAGTTGTGGGATTCTTCCATTAAATGTTTGGCGAAATAAGATTTGGGATCGCTGTTGACCGAACACCTTTTGTGTTCAGACACATTAGTTACAAAATTTCTCCCAGTTTGACCAACATACACACTACCACATGTGTCACACTTAAGTTCATAAACACCAGATTGTAACATGGGGTCAAAAGTATCTTTGGCATTATTGATAAATGTTCCCAGAGTTCTTGGTGTGTAAAAACTCTCTCTGTACTTGTCATTAGGGAATGATTTGACTGCGTCGTAAGAAAATTTACCCTAGTAAGGCAGGTTTACCCATTTTAGTTTTTTATCTTTAACTGGTTGCAATAGTAAAATGTCTTTTAATTCCATCTTTTCTAATTTCTTATTTAATATTTTATTGACTAGATCATAACCACTAATTTAGCAATTTGTCTAATTATATTTAATTCTTTTCTGAAATTACCTATAGAAAGAGGGTTATTTAAAGCTCGCTGGGTCATATAGTTAAACGCTGCAGTTTTATGAGACCACTGGTGGCACGAATCGGACGGTATAACGTTGTCTGTGTAAGTTGGTTTGCGGTATATTGCATATTGGTGAAGATTATTTGAAGTTGAGATCCTTAAGTCAAGAAATTTTAAATTACCTTTTGATTCAGATTCCATGGTAAACTTGACACGTGGGTGTAGGAATTGCTTGGCTATGGCTATCTGTCCAACAATATAAAATATCGTCCACGTATCTAAACCAATGAAACACATTAGAAAAAATGTTAAAATTTGAATTGAAATGCTTTATCTCTAAGAGATGAAAACAATATCCGCTAGCAGTGGAGACAAAGGTGATCCCATGGAAAGCCCTTCTTCCTGACGATATAAATTTCCATTAAATAAAAAGTAATTTTGATTTGTGTATATTTCCATGAGTCTGAGCAATTCATACGTAAACCACTGGGTTGATGGTTGAATCAAATAAAATTTCTTCCACTAAATTTAAAGTTTCTCTCCCGGAAACGGAAGTAAACAAACTAGTTTCGTCAAAAGAAGAAAGTTTAGCATTGTCCGGTATCATTTTCTTGCTCAAGTTCTCCATTAATTTACTAGAATCCCATGCTCCCATTCTCCCATTTTTCCAACTGAAAAAGTGGAATTTACTCCCACCTGTATTTGTCCCTAGGTTTCACTCGATGGGCTTTCCGGCATATTTTCTCTTCTATTATGTTCCTTATACATTCGTATCGTCTCAAAGGGAGACCAATCCATTCTAGTCTTCCTGAAAGTTTTCCTCCAGTTCTCTTCTCCCCTCTTCTATGTCCACCTCCTCGTTTCCGATTCTATCCGTCCATATGAATCACAGCATTCGCCTCCAGCGCCATGTTACGGACTCTATTCTCTTCTGCTTCATCTTTCCAAACGTCCATGTCTCTGAGCCAATTACTGATTCGCTCCGCTGAAATGTTTTCACGCTCTATTGCCTCATCGACAATCCTATTTTCTATTAACACAACGGCTTTTTTCGCATCGGGAATGCTTTCTCTGATCAATGCCCGTCGTACTACCGCAGTCTCATTTCAAGCATTTTTAAAGACAGTTGACGGAGTCTTCTTATTCATGCGCTTCTCCTTGTAGGGTAAACTGCTACCATATCGGTGTATTTGCGCAATGCATGTTCCCACTCAGGCTACTAAGTGCGAGTGAACACTTGTGAGAACATTTGCTGTTAAATACATTGCTTTAATGCTCTAAAGAGAATTTATGGAATTTATTTTTTTATAATTCGCGCAAGTTTATACTTCATTCAATTACGAAGCTACTGTTAACCTTGCAAATAAATAATCAGGCTTATTTCCATTCAAACTTACCTTAACTGTTAGTTTGGCTTAATAATTATAATTAACTACTCCTTCGTATGAAAAAGCCTTTAAGCCATTTTCATGACGCTTCTTTTTTGTTCTCAAAAACACAATTACATTTTGGCAATCAGAAAATTGTATCCTGGTAATTTTGTATAAATCATTTCACATATTCTGATTCCTTCCCGCTTCTTCCTCTTAACACCCGTGAAAAACCTTTGTTTTTCTTGATATTCCTCTTGCAAATTTGTTCTATGTGTTTTCGTAAAAAATATGCTTGTTTCCAGTTAATCTTCGGGGTTGCTTGTAGAAAGCCTTCCTCTAAGAGAAAATTTTAAAACTGGTCAAAAAAAATACCTTAAAATGATATATATATATATATATATATATATATATTAATATATTAATAGATTATTGCTCCGTTAACAGTCATTTTTTGGAACGTCCGATCGTCAAGTTAAGGGTACATTTATCTATTGACTCTGATTCCAACAGATCTGCTTATTATTTCTTTTCTTGCGGTTGAAAATCGATTAAAAAACACTATTAGTAAAACACCTCATACACGATTCGAGTTTTAAAAAAGTATTCTGACGGTTAATGTAGCTTTTATTGAATATCAGAGAATAGCCTCTCGGTTTTCTACACATTCAGAGGCCTATCTCGCTCTAGTATATCCTTTTTCGCCTCTGCACATGAACTATCCTTCTTCATCCTGTTCATAAAACCTATTCTCCTTTTTCCTTGTCCCCGCTTTCCCAACATACTTCCCTCTATCACACTCTATAGCAATCTCTCGCCCCTTATTATATCCTCCAGCCACCTACTCTGCCGATCTCGAATTTCATTCATTTTTAGTATGCTAAATTTAGAAAATTTTCAATGCTAAAATAGGCCTAGGGTAAAACGCCCTGAATAATAGCTTTCAAGCTGCTACTTCTCGAATTACTTTATTCTCTGGTTCTCTCTCTGTTTCGGCCGCCTTCGACTACTAGCCACGGGCACAACAGAGAAATTATCGCACTTTAATGTCTTCTACCCTCCTTTTACTTCGATGTGGATTCATGAAAGTAATCAGTAAAACACCAGCCGCTAATTATTCATGTTGTTGTTCACAATTCACTGAACGCCCTGAAATTTACCCTGGGAGAGTGGTATGGTCCATAACTCTAATAGTCCATTTATCCTCGTAATTCGTTTTTTTCTAATGAAATTCGAAAATAAATATTTAAAGCAGTGTTCTAAGTAACATTACAACTTTCTCGTATTAATCATGTAATTCATCAGCCAGACATTGTTTAAACTTCATCAAAGATCCTGTAAACTTTTTCTTATTTTCCTAATATTTGTACTTTCATCTTTCACCCTTCTCGACTCAGTAATTCAATTCCCTCGCGTTATTAAATCCATCTTCTCATCTCATCATCATATTTCCTTCCAGGAATTTTATTTCTCCTCAGTAAAGGAAGATGCTTCTTCATTTATCTGCCTGAGTGTCCAACTTGGCGTTTCCAGTTTTCTCCGTTTTCAATTTTTTTTCAAATTTCCAACAACTCTCTTCCTCTTTCATTTCCAAATCGTAAATACTTACGTTTTATGCAAATGTCTTGAAGAATCTTTTCTCTAGTTTTTTCACGTTAAATCCCAGTCATTAATTACCTCCCCTGTAAGAAATAAGTCTATTGCCGAAGCAATTCTTTAAACGCGCCTACTGCTGAGATTATCTCGTTGAGAATAAGGCACCATGGAAAGGAAATTACATCTACTCTAATTAAAGCTCTCCTTTTTTGAGAGCACTCGTCCTATTTCTCGATAATCTCATAAACGTCTTCCTGTCGTGATGTGTTCGTATGCTTCTCAGTATTCTGATAGGCTCCCAGTAATTGCAATCACAGCAATTCCTAGACTGAGAGGTTGGCTGAAGTTTTGACCTCTGAAACTTAAATAATCAACCTCATTTTTACGTTCCATGGTTTGAGGCTCAACTACGTGGAATTTGATTTTCGCAAATGAAAAAATAGCTTGACTTTCTTCCACTGATTTATTTTCTCTCACAACATGTTTCGACACAACGGTGTCATTATCCGGTACTTTTGAAATAGGTTGCCTATTTTTTCTGATATTATCCCGTAATATGGCAGTTTACTCCACCAAATATTATTTCTCTCCATTTTCCTTGGTAGTTTTTTGTACCCCGATGGAGCGTTTTTAAGAAGGATTTTGTCAATAATGCTCTCGTTGTAACCATTTTAAATGGCTATTGATTTAATAGTTTCGAATTCCGGGTTAAATATTTCTTTAGATAGAGGGATATCCACTAGTCTGTGTGAAAGGAAGTGAAAAACGGACAGTTTTTACGATACGTGATGGCGGTAGTCAAAGGGAATGATGTGGTCCGTGGTGGTGGTTTTGCGGAAAATTACTAAATCTAATTTCTTATCTATATTTGACACTGTCACATCATGGAAATTCAGTTTTCTCTCTTTTTTTCTCACAAGTAAACTCCATGCTTTTGCACTGATTATTCAGAATTGACAAAAAATTGTCCAAATGTCTATCCGTGCCAGTCCATACTGCAAAAACATCGTCCACGTAACGGAACCAGCAATAAATATTTTTGGTGCACACTGAGCTGCAAATGAACATTTTTTCCTCAAAGTTGTCAAAAAACAGTTCGGCTAGGAGTGGCGATAACAGGGAATCCATATCTTTGTTTGTAATGTTAACTATTAAATTTAAAATAATTCTGGTCTAAACACTCTCGTAAAAGGTACCTAATCATGGCACCGTTGTGTCGAAACATTTTGTACCAAGAAAATTAATCAGTGGTAGAAAACCATGTTGTTTTTTCATATGTGAACCTCATTTTTATTTCAAACGCAATCTCAGGCTCTCCTCACCCCTATCTCATTATGGAAGCTTGCGTGGGAACATCTGCGTATTTTAAAGAGAAAAAATACTTTTTAGGCTAATTTTTTAATCTCAGCATACTTTCTATTCCTCTTTCCATCCGGTCCATTGAGACTTTTCTCTCCCCCAATTACCGATCATTATTCTTACCATCCTTCAATCTCCCTTCGCCACGCCTTACCTCTACCGCTCACCTAATCTGCTCTCTTCTAATCTCATCCAGAGACTTCCTCTCCTCAACAACCATACTAGACTTTCCTCGTTCGTCCTGCTTTCCGTCCACCGCTTTTTCTCCATCCTCCTCTACACCCATATCTAGAACTCCCACAAACTCCTCTCCTTTCTGCATTTAAAGCCTAATAAAGTCATCTCGGGTTTTCCACCAGGTTAGATATTTGTTGGCCGACGTTTCGAATGCTACCTCCGCCATCACCCTCAGGGCATTACAACCTCTTATTGGAGACGTGTAAATAGCCCACTGCCTCAGCTTGGGAAGTGAGCAATTAATCTGGATAGATTAATCATCCTTCGCCATCATCCTCATGCCCTGAGGACGATGGCGGAGGTATCCATCGAAACGTCGGCCAAGAATTATATAACCTGGTGGAAAACCCGAGAAGACTTTATTAGTATCATACGCCGGGGAAAAACCAAATTGTATTTAAGCCTATTTACTTCAACGCTTACCCAAAATCCTCCCTCCACTATCACGGCTTTCGACATCTATTCGCCCCTCATTACCTCCTCCAACCACCTATTCTGCCTCCTCATCTCCTCCGGCATTTTCCCCTCAACCGCGGTACCAAGCGTTTCATCGTTTGTCTTTCCTTATGCCGATCGTATTCTCTTCATTCTCCTCCACGCATATCCTAGACGCCTGTTCGCCCATTGCTTCCTGAAGATTCTTCTCATCTTCCTTCCTCGATTTCCGCCTTTCTGAGCCGCCTAGGGCAACGGTGCATGGGTAAGCCCTCTTTCTCATTCCCATACACATCGCAAGCTATCCAGATTAATTGCTCACTTCCCGAGCTTAGGCAGAGTGGGTTAAACGCACGTCTCAAATAAGAGGTTGTAATGCTGCGCTCCGAAAATTCATGGTCATTTACGTACCTACTGTATTTATGGTTGCTCTGTTTATTTTGTATCCGTCTCATTTTAAATTTCGAACTAGCTTGAGAGAGTAGAGACGCGTGGCCAAGCGCATGTAGATTGTTTAATAATGTCAATTCCACTTTCTGAAGAAAACTAGCAAACGTAAACAAATCTGGTCTACCACTACAATTCAACAATGCCAAACTACTTGCCGTTACGAAGTGTAGCCATCCTGTTTACTTAAAAAAACTGGAACGTATTCTTAAAATTTTACCACAACATTCTGTGTTACTAAAGCAAGTCATGAAGGTGAGGGATCGATGTTAGGTAGGCATAAAGGGAAGTAACGATATTAAACTTTATGGATGGGATGTTTTCATTTAGGTATTCTACCAACTGATTGTTAGCTTTTTGGACAGCTATTATGCTGCTGGGACATCGTTCCGTTTTCGTTCCAAAGGACGACCCGCCGTTAGATCTCTAATAAATTCCTCATATCATCTCCCGCTTCTAACTTCGTCCAGAATTCCTGTCCTCTTCTTTCATCGTCCCTTCTCCCCCATTGTTCTGTCCTCTAATGTTACACTCTTCAACATTCGGAAGGAATTATAGGGATTGATGTGGGAGCCCCTAGAGACTAGGAGGCTACACGCTAGGCTTAGCTTGCTTGGGAAATTCAGAACTGGTGTGTTTCAGTGCGACCTAATATTATCATGATGCCTCCCTTCATCTTTAGGTCTGACAGATGCGATAAAATAAGAGAAAAACATTCCCAAAGAGATAGGTACAAAATATCGTTCTTTCCGCGCACAAAAAGCGACCACAATAAAAAACTGAACTCCATTATATACACTCCCATAATACACGTCACCATTTTCCCTCCCAAAACATTTTCCCTTACATCTTTACACGGCTGGTGCCCTAGCACCCCCTGCCACACGCCTATGCGGCGGATCGCAGGGTAGTAGGTAGATGTAGATACAAGAAGGAAGAAAATAAGCCGAATTGAGTAATCAGAGTAAAATGTAGCAAGTGCAAGCGATTACGTAAGAGCTGTCGGCCTTGGGTGCCAAACCGACCATTAAATCCTACGTTTATCATTGAGTTGCATATGGCAACAATAAAGACTCTAACATGTCTTTTCAAAGCTCGCAATGCCAGCAGAAGCACATGAATTATTTATAAAATTCAATTCTGTCACTCTTATCGTTACATCCCCGTCGTCAATTTGAGCACTAATAGTTAGAATTATGTTTGTAATGGCTTTTATGACAGTTCTATGAGCCGAGATTTTTGATAATGAATGGTACCGATGCCCTATTTCGTCAAGTCTAAAAATATAAGTGCCAGGCACAAATTCTTTAACAAGCATTTGGGAGTTACCAACTATTTCTACTGTTTTTCTGGCACCGGCAAGATAGTTATTGGTTAACAGTTGAGATAGTTCAAATTAATTCTACAGGAGGAAATGCCAAAAAAGTGGTGGTAACGAAATAATAATGCTTTTCATTTATCCTCCCGACATAAGTCAGCATAGTAGAGAAGAGCACGTAAATTTTCCGCTTATCCAATATGTTAACAAACCTCATCACTCAAGAAGCGGAGGAGTCGTTTAACTTTTCATCGAAACATATCACTGAAAGTCAAAATAGTCGACAGGATTGGAAGACGCTTGTTCCGTTGCCATTTTTTTTCGTCCTTGGAAGAGACGTGAAAATTTCTTATGCTTCAAGTGTGTCACTCAGTTGTGATGTCACTGGAAAAACTGGCTCATTCCTGTGATTTCTGCTTCCTGTTCGCCGAATTGTATTCCGCCACGGACATTTTTTCCCCATTTAAGGCGGCCGCACACATAAACCACAGCTCTTGGCTTACCCAGTCGTCACAAACTTCGCCCTGTGTTCGTCATGGACTTCTCTTGTACTTGTCTGCAAATAGCCTCTCTCAAGACGAGGAATATTAATGTTTAAGGTATACTTTTCGACCATTCTGTTCTGAGGTAGTGGCCTTCTATGCGTCTCGTTCAGATCATTTTCAAACAGATAAAAAGGTTGAGTAACCCTCACTTCAAGTGAATACTTTTTAATACACTATAACACTCGTTTCTCTTCACAGAACATTTTGCTTCTCACACTCACAAAGAAAGACTTAATGTAACACTCAACCGTCTCTCGTCTTCCATCACTCGCGGCCGTCCATCGCGGCATCTCTGATCCACAGGAAATACCAAGCATTTTTAAAAAAGTATTCCAACAGTTAAGGTAGATTTTGTTGAATTCAGGGAATCTCCTCCCAGTTTTCTACTCTCACAGGAGTCTATCTCGCTCTAGTAAAACCTTTTTCGTCTCAGCATACGATCTACCCTTCTTCATCTTGTTCACAAAACCTATTCCCTTTCTCCTTCTTCCCCGCTTGCCCAAAATCCTTCCCTCTATCACATTCTTGAGCAACCCATCGCCCCTTTTTACACCCTCCAGCCACCTACTCTGCCGATCTCGAATTTTATTCGGCCTACAAAAAATCTCGCCCAAACTACCTTCAATTAAATGATGTAGACATCCCCATAGACTTTTGCAGGCGTAATTCTATATATTCGAACAAGATTTCTTTATTTATCACGGCGTACATCTTACCTCTCTTAAACCTTTTTCTTACGCAGGGCTATATCTACCAAACTCATTTCTTCCTTCGTTTCAGCATGAGCCCTACCCTTCTTAAACCCATCTATAAAACCTATTCTTTTTCTTCATCTTCCCTGCTTATTCAACATCCATCCACGGTTTTCGGCATCCCTTCGACACTCGTTATCTGTTTCAGCCTCCTACTCTGCTTCATCCAATTTTTTTTTCCAATCCTTCATCCAATTTCATCCAATTTTCACCGCATCTCATCTATCCACCTCCGCGTACTTGTATTGCTTTGCGTGATTAACGTAAAAAGTCTTTTTGGAAATTGGATGTAGAATTCCTCTCAACACTGGCTCTCATGGCGGAATTAATTCCGTTTCCGATATTAAAAATCTTACGTTTAACAAGAGGTGAAAACATGCATGAAAATATATTATCTAAGCCCTGTCTGGTCCAAATTCCTTTCATTTTTCCGAATAAGACATTACCGCAAAACCAAGGTTAAGCTTAAGACAGGCTGTAACTTATTATCTATTACCTTCGTAGTTACCTCAGTAACACATCTTTGTTTGGTTTTGCGAGCTATAACACCTAATTATTGTATTCTTCCTTCCCCGTGTACCCACCGTTTACTCTTGTGATACCTGATGCTTTTTATTTACTCTTACTAATACTTTCATTTTAATTGGGCTTTAATTTTCTCTATCCAGTTCCCATATAAATACATACCCTTGAATCCTCCCCATGACTCCCTTCAGCATTTCTCAGAAAAACTTCGAGATTTTAGGTGTTTCCAATGATGTAGAGCGTAGCGTTGAATGGAGCATAAACATTAGAAATGGCTGCAGGCATTTGGTATATGAGTTTGGAGGATGGAGAGAGTGCGACGGACGGAAGGAAGACGAACGAGGAAGTGCTCAGTATAGCGGGTGATGAAAGGAAACTTCTGAATGAAATCCAGGAGCAATGTTCGTGGCTGGAGGAAGTAAGAATGGGTTGCTCAGAACCGTGATCGAGAAAAGGATTTTGGGATAGTGGAGAAGGGGAAGAAAGAGAATAGCCTTCATGGACAGGATGAAGAAGGGTGGATAGTATGCTAAGGCGAAAAAGGAAATACTCGAGGTAGATAGGATTTTGGGATAGTGGAGAAGGGGAAGAAAGAGAATAGCCTTCATGGACAGGATGGAGAAGGGTGGATAGTATGCTAAGGCGAAAAAGGAAATACTCCGGGAAGAGTTTCTGTGACTTTCTACAAAACCTACTTTTAAACAGTAAAATACTAAAAAACCTGCCCATCGGACACTAACGGTGAAAAACACCCGTTTGTCATTTCCCGTCCTTAAATTTACTGCGTCCACTACATGTCGACGAAAGACATACAGATATCCTTCAATTGCAACGGGTAAAAGATATTGGATAAAACATACAGGCGCATCTCGAGATGATGAAAATTGAAGAACACGCTGAGAGTCATTGAATGCCAAAGATTTCGGCAGCCGACCACTCCGATTCCACTCCGATTGTAATAAACCACCATGCAAATCAATGTAATATAAAATGTACTGCAGTTATGATTTAACGCAGATAAGTGAATCAGTTAGTTTTGTTTATATATATTACCTATATGTATTCAATATTTGTATATCATAAGGCCTTTGCTTGTTCGTTTTTTGTCTTTGTAATTACTAAAATGTGTTCAACTGTTAAGAGCTGGTGCTTGACTTACTACTGATGTTAAAACAATGTCTTGGCAACCCGCTGCAGTTAAATTATCATTGCAAACGAGACTATTGATTATTGTTTGTTTTATACTCTGTAAATGTTTCAGGGGACAGAATGTCCCAGAACTAAAATAAATATGTATGTATACGTATATATTCCGATTAAGGACGAGTATCTTAAGTGATGTATCTCACATGCCTCAGTGGCCAACATCCTAATTTCTTATCTGTATTTACAAGTCGATTTTCAGGTTTTGCATGTGCTTAGATAAGAAGCTGTGTTGTGGAAACAACGATAGTCTAGTATTACCACTCAAACTGCATATTTGGTTAGCATCCGATCAAACAAGTTTCATTAGTTTGAATTCAGTCCCTGATTGATAAACTTCTTATCCTACCAAATATTAACTTTTTTATTTTTATATATTTTTTATTTTTTTCCTTCAGAAGTATGTCCGATGAGTCCTTGACTCTAACAGGGCTTTACAATCAGTTATAAAGGTATTATAAAAGATTGCAAGTAATAACAGTCATATTGATTAGAAAATGGTAAGTACACTTCGAATACTAAGAAACTAAATTGTTACTAAATTGTTATATTGTAAATTTGAATAATAATGTTTTATATAGAAAGAAGCTCTTTGCCACAGCCATATTAGTTTCAATGAAATAGATATGAAGATAAAAACAGAAATGGTCACGAATGATTACAAAGGAAATACATATTAATACATACATTCATACCCATCAGGCCGTTCCCTTTCTGGGTAGGCACAGTCAAAATGTTTCACTCATTAATACATAATTGTACACCTAACTCTGCTCCAATAATTTCCTCCATATTGACCTATCCTCGCAAACCTCTTTTGCCTCATTTACCCCCATACAGATTCATACACGCCCTCCTGTTTTTAAGACTCCTAATATTCCTCCTCCTGAGAATTTTCTCAACCACATTCAACCACAACTTTCTCGGCCTACCTCTACCTCTCACACCATTCATTCTACTCTCAGATATGTTTCGCTATTCGACTCTGATCCATTCTCTCAACATGGCCAAACCAACGAAGCACACTCCTTTCATACACGTCCATTACTGGAGCATTCATTCATGACCCACTCATTCCTGACCCTATCCATCCTACTTTCGCCGCAAATACTCCTCAGTTAACTCATACCCACGGCGTTTAGTCTACTCTTATTTCTATCCTGACATACCCATGATTCACTACCATATAGCAAAGTGGGAAGAAGTACACTTTTGTACATGGCAATTTTCGCTTCCTTAGACAAGCACTCATTCCTTGATGTGCTCCACATGCTACCTACCATTTTCCTTCCAGCATTCGCACGTCTCTTTATCTCCTCATCTATTCTTCCATCTTTCGCATACATCTTACCTAAGTACACAAAATCATCCATTTGTTCAATTACTTCACCATTCGCCCTCATCATACAGTTATTCTCCCCATTCTCCTTATCATAAACTACTACTTTAGTCTTACACGCATTTACCTTCAATTCCATTCTCTCCGTTGATTCACAAAACTTATCTAGGAGCTTCTGTAATCCCTGTTGACTATCTGAGATCAAAACAGCACCATCTGCATATAGAAGAACTCGCAAGTTTACATTTCCAATCAAAACACCTTCGTTTTTACTACATGCGTCTCTAACACATTTATCCATAAATACATTAAACAGCCATGGAGACATTACGCATCCTTGCTTTACATCCCGATTTATTACAAACCAATCACTCAGAACCCCGTTAACTCTTACACTTGCTTTACTATTGTCATACATCGCCATCATAACATTCAATAACTGCTCATTCACTCCATAGTCTCTCAAAATCTTCCACAACTTCTTTCTATTTACTCTGTCATATGCCTTCTCTAAATCGACAAACTCACAGTACACTTTCTTTCGGACACTCATACATTTTTCTATCACTTGCTGAAGTGCAAAAAGCTGGTCACTACATCCTCTCCCAGGTATAAACCCACACTGCACACCCCATATTCTGTCGGAAGTAATATTCCTCACTCTTTCGATTAATATTTTACTGAACACTTTTCCCGGGATACTCAATAAACTAATGGCCCGATAATTATTACATTCGGTCTTTCCTCCCTTCCCTTTGTACAATGGAACGATGATATCATTCTTCCAATCCGCTGGAACAACAGAAACCTGTAAGAATAATTTAAATAGTTCACGCAGCCTACAAATTAGTAATTTACACCCACACTTCAGCATTTCACTGGATATACCATCTATGCCTGCAGCCTTCCCATTTTTCGATATTCTCACAGCCGTTGTGACCTCCTTCTCACTGATATCCTTTTCCATCATCACATTCTCACATACCACTTCACAAGGCTCACCCTCAACGCCTGCAATATTATTGTACAATTCTTAAAAATACTCCCTCCAGCAGTCCCTGATATTGCTCTTGTCCCACATGATCTCTCCACTTTTGTTCTTTAACGCATTCATTCCCCTTCCTTCACCAATCTTAGCCACTTCCAAAACAGCTTTTTATTACCTTCAAAATCACTCTGCATTTTGTTAGCTTCATCCGCACGCATTATTTCTTTGCTCTCTTTCAAAACGATTTTCATTCTTTCTTTTTCTTTCTGTAAATCTCACATGCCTTAGTACGCTCTTCCTCAGATTTGGCAGCAGTCATATTCTTGTACGCCTCTTTCTTTTCTCTGACTGCAATTTTCACTTCTTCATTCCACCAAGCATCACCTTTCATTCTTCCTACCACACCTTTTCCACATACACTTTCAGCACATTCCACAATCACTCCTTTTAAACACTCCCACGCATCATTTACGTTCTCGTTTCTGATATGCTCGTCCCATTCTCTCTGCTTCAACGATAGAGCATCCTCAAGCTTGCAACCATACCGCATTATTACCTCGCTGTCTAGCAACCTTTCCACTTTTACTCTCAACTGCTTACGCGCAACATTCTTTCTTGACACCCACTTTCTGCCCAGATTAACTTTGGAGAGTACCAAATAGTGGTCTGTTCCAAATTCAGCACCCCTCATCACTCGTGTGTCCCACACTAACTCTCTCAATCTCTCATCATACACAATAAAATCAATCATGCTTTTACAATCGCCCCTTTTGCCAAGTATACATATGTATTCTCTGATGTTTGAACCATGTATTCGACACAAACAATCCTTTTTCCAAGCACACACTCACCAAGTTTTCATATTCATACATTTTACATATTTCACCAAGTTATATATTGATACACGGTATAATTTCACTCAAAAATATTAAAGCGCAATACTTTGATCATCTGCACGAATGCTGATTCTGATCGATTGATTTGACAGTTTTATACTTAGCTTGCCAGCAAGTCTATAGTTAGAAGTATTGACTTTCTTATCGCAAATATATGTGCCGTTATGCCGTTTGATCTCATGAAATAATTATCACGGTGATTACTAGAGCCATATCTATTGTCGTATCTCAACTCAACTGATAATCATTCGTAAAGAACTTGTTTATTTAGCTTTGCTTTCTAGAGAATCTCAGGATAAATAAAGCGAAGCTGGTCCTTAAAATTGAATTACACAAACTCGGGCTAGTAGATCATTTTTATTGCTTAGGCTACGATACGCTAGAAGAAGACGGACATAGTAACAAAGAAATACGGAAGAGAATAGCGCTAGCTAAGGAGGCGTTCAGTAATAGAAGGGAGCTGATGACGGGGACATTGGGTAAGAATGTGAAGAGGCTGGTCAGGAGCTTCATATGGAGCATGGCGTTGTATGATGCAGAAACGTGGACCCTCAGAAAGGAGGACGAGAATAGGCTGCAGGCTTTTGAGATGTAGGTGTGGAGAAGGATGAAGAGGGCGAGGTGGACGGAGAGGAAGACTAACGAGGAAGTGCTTGAGATGGTAACGAGAAAGTGCTTAGGCGAGGAAGGGAAAATTTTGAATGAACTTCGAGATTGGCAGAGTAGGTGGCTGGAGGATGTATTAGAGACGATAGGTCGCTGAAGAATGTGATCGAGGGAAGTATTATGCTGGGAAAGCGGGGAAGGGGAAGAAAGAGAATAAGTTTCATGGACGGGATGAAAAGGGTAGATCGTACGCTGAGGGGAAAAAGGATTATTAGAGTGATATAGGCCCCTGAAAGTTTAGAAAACCTGGAGGAGATTTTCTGACACTCAACAAAACCTTTCTTTACCGGAACAACACTTTAAAAAAATACTTAGCTTGCCTGAAAGTCTATAGTAGTATTTACTCTGCTATCGAAAATATAAATGTGCCGTAATACCGTTTGATCTTATGATGTGATTATCCCAGATATTA